>JASAUF010000343.1:16565000-17928850 GCA_030180095.1 Magnolia changhungtana
CCTTTTCGCCACATTCTAACTAATGCGGTGCGATGCATGGTCATGTTAGCTAAGTGTTTGATTATGTTCATTCATTCAACCGGTAAGTTTGAGAAGCTATGGTACCTCTCTTTTTAACATTGACCCAAATCGAACATTAGGCATCAGACAACCGCATCGTTCCTATTCCTGTGTTATGAATCCTTCTAGGTTTGTCACTCCTAGATAAGCACATATATAGGTAAGTTGTAACAAGTGGTGCTCGCGGTCACTACGGGGAGGTCCGTCACCCCAACGTAGGTCGACAGCCCGAACACGGTGTCCCATACTACCATGCCCGGCTCACAAGTCTTGAGGATCGTGGTACCATGGTTAAAGGTGGATCTTTACATTGGTGAGGGGTACCTTAGATTCAAATAGTCACGTCCATACATGGTAAACACACAATAGGTAAACCGGTTTGTTAGGTAAGCTCACTTTGATATAGGCACAGGTTGACATGATTGACATGGAGTGCATAAGCACCCCTCCTGGCCTAGCCATAGTTGACAGTTGACGCATGACCCATATCCTTCGAGTTTACCCAAGGTGGCCAGACTAATTTGACTTTACCGATTGCCTGGGCTACGATTGTAGCCCCATTCCTATCCAAGTGCTGCTAACACCCACGTGTAATATCTATCTCAGTATTCAACAAACAATCCTAGGGAGTTTCTCATTTGGGCATTTCATCAAACACATCGATGATGTTAACCACAACTTGCATTTTATCAACTAGTTATATAGATGAAAATACATAGGCATAACACAACAAAGAATCCTACCTGAATAATCTTAGTAAGTAAAAATCATCAACTATTTTTCATTTAAACAATTTATCAGACACATAAACTACGTTAGTTACAACTTACATTTTGTCAATTCGTTACATAGAGAAGTACATATGCATATGACATCAACAAATCTTAGGTTAACAATCATGGTAAGCACTAATCATCATCTATTCCTCATTTAGACATTTCATCAAACACATAGCCTACATTATCTATCATTTGCAACTCATCAATTTATTTCATAAAGAGTTAGGCAAGTCGAAGATAGTACGAGTTCTTGCAGTCACAGTCATAGCATACATAAATCATTAGCTATAATGAAAGCATTGATAAACTGCAACCTAATCATTTATAGTCCACACCTTTTGGTAGTATTGTCGTCTCGAACTCGGTCCTAGGACTACGTTTCCAAAGAAGAAACGTCGGTCGCCTAAACGAGTATACGGGTTAGCTAGGTGGGAGAAAAACCATCCGGGAGACTTACATCATTATAGGGTTTAGTATTTCTTACCCGAAGTCGTAGACAGAAGAGTTTTGGTAGCAAAACGTGGCGGTGATTAGGCACGTGGATTCATAAGAGAAGATTTCCCACAGTAACAGCGATTTCCCAAACTTCCTCTTCTCTATTTTCTCTTTTCTTTTCTCTCTCCCCCTAGGGTTTATAAAATTCGTATTTAGGAGAGAGGGGGTGTGTTGGGAGCTATTTATAGCCCCAAATGAGGTGCAAATGGCCCTAAGGCCACTTTGTACTATGTTTATACCCTGTGGGTGGCCATTTCTGACAAATAGGGCTCATAGGGAGGCCCACGACTCACTACATCATGGGGTATGCTCCTTGACAATGGATCCACTCTAGGACACAATTTCGGTGGGATCGGATAAGCAGATCGACCGTGGAGAGCATGTGTCAGATCAATGGTCATACGTGTCCAATCGGGGCAACGATTATATGGATATGTGCAGGGAAATTTCGTTTCTCCATGTGTGAAGTTTGGTCACAAACCAACGGTCTGAAATCCTTAACTTTGTGTAAGAGCGGATGGCCTAATTCAGTTAAGTTTCAGTTCATTTTCTTAGGATATTTACATTTCCCACGCTCTTAACTCATAGTTCAAGTTGGCCATTTTTTGACACTATCTGGGCTTAGTTCCAGCGATGGTTGTCAAGCCCAGCAGGACGGACATTGTCCTATAATTTCAATGTCATCGAACCCCCTGACGTGCAGTCTAGGTTCCTTACGAATTTTTAGTGTACTCCCGAGAGCGACAGGCCCTTACGATTTCTCCTAAATCTTTAAGTGGCATTGGACCAATGGTACTCCTGATTCTAGGCCTTCCCACTTGTAAAAATGGTGGCCCAAGCTTAACCCACCAGCTGCATAACATTTAATTAAATCCTGTCTAAATTATACAACCGGGCATAGTCCTTAGGTTGTTCAACCTAAGGTTATACTCGGGTCTTTGAACGGATTTTTCCGAGATGTTACAATAGAAGATGTGAGTCTATCGTATAAGAATTTTATTACAAGCCATGTTTCAAAGCCATGTTGTGGGCATGAACTGAGAAGATCTAAAATGGTTCCCAGCATTTGAAGAATGCCTCATCTTCCCTTTAGGCGAAATTCATGATCGACTTCATGATGGTGTTTGTCTTATGGTATGGGAAGAATTTCTTTATAAACTCCCTCGTCATGTCATTTCATCTGCCAATGGATCGTGGACTTAGTGAATGCAACCACGTTTTAGCTTTTTCTTCTAAGGAGAAAGGAAAGAGTTTCAGCCTGATCGTGTCCTCAGACACATTAGGAAAGTGTAAAGTGGCTATTATCTCATCAAACTCTTTCATGTGTAGATATGGACTTTCATATTCAAGTCCATGGAGCTTTGGAAGGAGTTGGATCACCCCCGACTTAATATCCATATTTCTCGTATTTTCTAGAAAAATCATATATGAAGGTGTGCTCACCCCCGCGGGTTGTAAATAATCTCATAAAGTACGAGGCGGGGTGCATTATGCACCTCATTTTCATCCTGAATTTCCTTAACCAGAGATTGAGGTTGATTTGTAGCCATCACTTCTATTGACTCAGAACCTGTGATGAATAGGCAACCCTTCGACTAATCCTCCTTTACTTAAGAGACGTTAAGTGTTGTCACTAACCCACTTGGGCATGAAGCACTCGAAGCCTTCAAGTAGGTAAACCTAAACCTATGAAAGAAAACTATGGAAACTAAAACAATTAAGAGATCTAAAAACTTAAGAGAGAGAGAGAGAATTAGAAAGAGGTTACCAGATTGGAGATTGCTATGTTAGAATCCTACAAAATAGAAAACCAAGTTAGATTTTAAAAACAAGTTCAAAAAAAATCTTAAACTATAAACAAAATAAAAAGTAATCCTAATCTTAACCTAATTCTAATACTAATTAAATTCAAAAAATTACAGCTGTAGTCCCGGGTAACAGCACAAAAAACCTGTTCACAACCCCAAGTGTAGATTCGCGATGTAGTAATAACTCGGTAAGACCGAGGTCAAATCCATAGGGACTAAACTTGTATGTATTCTGAAAGTAATTAGAACTAGAACCAGAAGAAGATCTAAATCTAAATCTAAAATAATAGAGAGAGTAATTGTAAATAATGTAATTGAAACTTGAGAATTTAAAGGTGGGAACTAGGGTGCCAAGGATCCACTTGTAGCTATCAATATTCTACCTTGATTCAAGAAAGGCAACTGGAATCAGAGTCTTATCTTATCCAATTGGAAGAAAGGATGATCAAATCTCTGAACTTTTCATAGAACTTGCTTTAATGGATGAGAATTATGAAGATTTGGAAGGGATTCCACCAACCTACCATGCCCAGGAGAAGATGGTGAACAACAGGATTTACCAATCCTACAATCTCAAATAGGAAAAGAAGATATTCAAAGCCATCACAACGTCTATTATAATTTGAGTTGCAACAAACCATAGAAAACTGAAAATATTCCTTAAAATCAACTAGAAATCAATGGAGTTCAACATAAAAATGAATCAAAGAAAAGTAAACATCCCAATCACGCTACAAGCTTCACCTCTTAGCCCTAGCTAAAAGGTGTAGTTAACCATAGACATTATTAAACTAATAACTCTTACAAAAAACATTAAAAAAAATAAGGAAGAAGAAGAAAAATCTTAGTGATAGCTCTCCACCCTTTTACTCCACTAATTAAACCCTAGAAGATACCTAGGAATGTCCTAGGGACTCCTATTTACAGTTATGAAGCTCCACCTTACGCACCAACTTAGAATTTCTGCAATCTGATTGCGAAAGCATCTTAATTTACACAGCAGCGTTACGCATCGATTGGACCAAAGTCGAATCCGAACTTGAAAAGGATTTTGTTTCAGCAATTGCCCGATTTCGGTCGAATCGAGTTGTGTTCAGTTGGATCGAACTTAAGTTGTCGGTCGGATCGAATTAATCTTCGATCAAATCGAATTAACTGCTTTCAGTGCTGGAGCTTTTTGTGCACTTTCGATCAGACTGAATCCTCCTTTTGGTCGGACTGAACTGGGTTTCGGTCAGATTGAATTTAGTCTCGGCCGAACCGAATTAGCTCTGAATTTCGTCTTTTGGGTGTTGGACTATTTTGTTCGACTTCAGTCGAACTAAACTTGTCTGTTTTCTGCTACAGATTTTGTGATCTTTCGAGTCCTTTCTTCAACTTTTGTACTTAGTTTCCTTGGATCTTTGGTATGTAAACTCTTTATTCTTGGTCTCTTAAGATCCCTCCTTTACCTTGGTGATTCTTGAGCATTAAATACAGGCTTTTAGTATTCTTTTCAATTCAAGCTCTCAGATTCACCTTGCAACATAAACATGTATAAAATATACCATTAAGCATTATCATGTTCATAAAACCAAGATAGAAATAGGGGAGAATATGCAATATTTGAGACTCAACACTAAATAAATTACACTACCCATCATTGAGCCACAAGATCAATTCTTTAGTTAACTTGCATCATAACCATTGATAACCCACTTAAAACCATACAAACCAACCATAAGACTACTAAATCAATCGTTCGATTTTACATAAATGATTCTAAGAGATCCTAAGACCATAAATCAATGATTTATAAATAATCTAATTGTACACCTATGCCTTGAAATCCTAAGGGACCCATTGATAATTGATTTATGACATTATCCTGAATCGAAGGTTTAGAATATAACAAATCATCATCAAAACACTCTAATCAAGAATAGACTCGAAGATGATTTCAGGCAAATTAAAATATACTATAAGTGGACTAATAATACCCTTAATATACAAACTAGAACTGATCCAACCATCAGATTGATGATAATTGGCACTTAACGGCCATATTACAGTCAATATGGTACACCTAAGCTTTGGATTTGCCTCATCTTCAATCCTCTGCCCTAATATGATCTTGCAAAGTGAATTAGCGGACTGGATTTGTCAAAGACATATATATGGACCCCATTACATCTGCGTGTGTATAAGATGTGCATGCACTTGCAGTACATTGGACCTGTCAACACGATTAAACCGTGTTGACACGATGAAATTCCGAAGAAGGAAAATTCCTTCTCCCTTTCCTGCTTTCGAACATTTTAAACAGACAGCATCCGTTTGGATGCGATGTGGCCCACCATCATAGATCTTGTCTAATCCTATCTTGTAGGGGATTTGAATCCATCCGAACCCCCAAATATTCATATGTTTGATCCCACGTGCAGCTGCACAAACTAGAGCGTAATGGCGTTATGCGCAGATGAATTTTTTAAAAATGGGAAGATCCCATTTTTTTGTCTCCCTCCTTCCATGCTAAAAATCCACATACGCTACCTCCTAACCATCCCAGTCATCCATTGCAACGCATCTCAGTCCCCCTCCCCCCAAACTATAGCTTTTCCTATATACACTTGAACTTTCCTTCCACAACAACGAAGAAACCGGAAGTAGTTCAGTTTGCACATGCAGGATGACTGCACACTGATACGTAGATCACATATAGATGTCTAAAGAAGAGGAGAGGGAGTTCTGATTCTTCCCAAGAAGCCCAAAAGAAAGGGAAAGAAACAGAGGCACGACACTCCTCAGTTTCTCACGCAGAGACGGACGTTCTTACGCCGCTTGAAAGGGAAGTCTCCTTTCGAGATTCTCAACCACAATAGGTCACCGGATCTGATTTGATCCACCTAACAGGTTCGAAAGAAATCTTAGACAACTAGATGAATGAGCCATCCTGATCTGATTCGATCTACAGAAGAAAGAAGAAAAGATCTGAAAGGAGATCTTATGCCTGCAGACAGCTATTTGCTGCTCCGTTTTCTTTGTTATGCAACAACTGTGTATGAATTACGTAGGAAGACCTTAGAAGTTCTTAAACCTATATATTCCCTCTTCGTTCGACGCTAGAGAATATCCAGCAAGGAGAGGGAAGAGAGCGAGGAGAAACGAGAGAGCAAGGAAAGAAAGAGAAAGACAGACAAAGAGAGAGAGAGAAAGAGAAAGAGAAAGAAAAGAAAAGAAAAAGAAAAGAAAGAAAAGAAAAGAAAGATAAAGAAAAGAAAAGAAAAGAAAAGAATGGGAGAGAGAAAAAGGCAGAAAGAAAAGAGAGAAACCGACTACTAAAGGGAAGTGTTGGGAAGAATCACACACAGATCCAAATTTGGTGACAAGTAAGTAAGACCTTTTCTAAACCCTTATTTACTCCCAAAGAGCAATTATTCTTAAAATTTCAGTGATAGATGTGGAGGCAGTCAATCTAATCTATTAGATCAGGCCTTTGTTAGACCAAATATATTTATAGATAAGTTAAACCAGAAGTTAATTCTGATCATAGCCTAAATTATAACTAAAAAGTAATCCTAACCATGCTAATTCGAGTAATACAATATCCTAACTATATAAGTCATATTAATCATCCTACGATTGGTGTGTGACAATACAGAACTAGCAACATTTGGGAGAGACTGAGATTGAAAGGTGAGGGTTTTTCCTTTAAGCTTACTTTAATTTAAGTTGGTATGGTTTAATTCCCTTTTCACATTTTTTTATGTTACTATAATTTTCTCCCTGCGATCGTATAATTTTGCCACCATCAATTGTTTATCCTTTGGAAATTATGGTATGACTGTAATTACAAATGATCTTTATGAATTTATGAGGGGTAATGGATACAAGCCTTACCTTTGCCTTATCAATTTTGTTGAGTTAGCCATTGCTACTCTCCTTATTATTGGTTTGCCCTTACCACTCTCCACTTTGTTGAGTTGGCCTTTGCCACTCTCCTTTTTATTGAGTTAGCCATTGCTACTCTCCTCTTTGTTGAGTTGGCCATTGTCACTCTCCTCTCTGTTGAGTTAGCCGTTGTTACTCTTCTCCTTATTTTGTTAGTCATGTGTTATTTAACTTTATGGCTTGGGTAGGTGCCTTGGAATTCCACAACTCCCATAATTTGAATTATCTCTCTATCAATGCAAGTGATGTGTTAAAGGTATCACAACTAGTTATTCAAATATTTATCATGGACATAATGAGTTATGGGTAGCGGCCCTCTTGGTCAGCACGTAATTCTGTGGGTTGGTTGGTGTGGTGCACATCGATATAAGTAAATCGCCATACATGTTGCATCACTTCTCGGGATTGGATGTCGCAAATAGTCACTCCATGAACACATCATGTTACGTAAATCTCCCAATCGCGTTGTTGTGTCACCTTGAGATGTTCGCGTAAATCCATGTTAATGTTGTACACATCGACAAATCTCTGTAATGTGAGAATGCAGGGCGAGTCGGATATTTTGAACTACTTTCCACATTGTGATAATGATCACTACATATGATGAGCTGCACACACTTTGCTAGGAATGCATTCATGCATACATTCATGCATATTGCTTGTGCATGCTGATACCTCTCGTAGTAGTATAGTACGAGACGTATCAGAATGCTTACATTACTCTTATGAATATTTTGAATTATTGTTAATCTTAAAGGATAACCATCTTTATGAGTAGGGAATTAACTCTCTCCAACCGTACAGATGACACATGTGATGTATATTGAAGACCTAGAGGACCATCTCCCTATGGAATATTATATTAAAAGAATAAGAAGATAATTGTATGATTTAGTTTTATATTTCCCATGTGAACTCGATAATATAATAAACTCCCATTGAGAGCGCATTTGATAATTTGTTGAATTTTTTTAATTTGATGAAATAATAAATACAGTCTTTTTTATTCTTGTGAATGGTTACCTTCATAAATGTGACTGAATGTGATCTAGATGAAAAAAAATATATGGTGTGATTTTTAAAGCATCCAATTCATTCAATTATTAACACCCGATTTTCTCGGGACGAGTATAAATTCTATCTGTGAAATTTAGGGATGTTACAAGAATAGTTTTATCAATAATCTTCCCACTCCTAAGAGTGGTGATAGACTTAACCTGCTCCATCTGATTTGAAGAGCAATTTGTCCATTCCTCTAACTGAAATTTAGATAGTTCCTCCAACTTGAGTTATATGTATTTAAGGTGGGTTTAATGAAAGGTCATTAGTAGTTGTTTACGACATTTGATTTCTAATTCAATATCTCTTAAAAAGCAGGGATTCTTAGACAATTTTCAGTTGTATGTATGTTACAAGCAAAAATACCATAAATAACTTCCACAACCTTTTTGGGTTCTGCCTTCTTAAGTTCCATGGCCTTGACTTTTCTTGTGAGTTTAGCCACTCTTGTATTTATATCATCTTCTTCTTTTAAAACATAGATTCCTCCCCTTTCCTTTGATTGAGTAGGCTTAAAAGTGGTGGTTCTTGAGGAGGTTTCCCATGACTGTGCATTTTTAGAGAGTTTATCAAAATAATCCCACGCATCATCGACTTTCTTATTCATGAATTCCCCATTACACATCATATCCCCAAATTGCCACATGGATAGGGTCAATCCCTTATATAAAAAAAAGCTCGTTATCCTCTATGTTTCGTAGCCATGTTGTAGACATGAATTTACGAGATCCTTAAATCACTCCCAACATTGGAAAAATGTCTCATCTTTCTTTTATGCAAAATTCATGATTGCTTTCATTATGGTATTCATTTTATGATACAAGATGAACTTTTTAAGGAACTCCCTCATCATCTCAGCCCATGTGCCAATGGATCATGGTCTAAAGGAATGTAACCACGACTCAAATTTTCTTTCAAAGAGAAAGGAAACAATTCCAGTCTTACTGTGTCCTTAGAAACATTTGGAAAGTGTAATGTAGATATTATCTCATCAAACTCTTTCATATGCAAGTATGAACTTTCATATTCTAGCCCATAAAACTTAAGGAGTTAAATCACCCCTGGTTTTACATCCACGGTTCCTGCATTCAATGGGAATATCATGTAAGAAGGTGTACTCACCCTCACTAGTTATAAATAATCTCGAAGAGTTCGAGGTGGGGGTGCATGATGCACCTCATTCTCATCCCGGGCCTCCTCAACTGGGTGTTGAGGTTGATGTGAAGCCATTACTTCTACTGACTTAAAGGATCTCAGGTGGTGTCTAATCTGATGATGGATAGGCAACCCTTCAACTAATCCTCCTTCACTCAAGAGACAGAGAGTGTTACCACGAACCCACTTGGGCATGGAACACTCACAACCCTCAAGTAACTAAACAATTAAAATCTAAAAGGAAAGAAAGCTAAAACCTATAACAAATTAGAAATCTAAAAAGATAAGAGAGATTGGAGAGAAGTTTCATGATTAGGGTTGCTATGTTAGGATCTTACGAAACAGAAAACAAAGTTAGTTTTTAAAAGCAATTTCCAAAAAATCCTAACCTGAAAGCATAACAGAAAAAATAAATGTAACGCCCTGAAAATCGGGGGTTGAGCATAAACTTAACTCCCGAGTTCCAACGCATCACATATGCAACAAAATGAATGATGATTGAATGTTGTCTGTATTAAAGTAGTGAACATGAGTGAGATTAAGCCAAAACAGCATATCATACTCCAGAGACAGTTAAATTTCCAAGCGGAAGACTGTGATAGATATATAAAATATATAAACAGTGGTGAGTCTCTAGAGTGTGATAATGTTACCAGGTTAAAGAACTACAAGTATAATTTCAAAATATACCAAGTTGTGGAAGTGTTATGTCTTTTATCCCAAATACCATGGCCCCGTCAATGCAATTCCAGGTCTTTATAAACCCGTCAGAGAGTTACATATAAGAGGACTCCTCCTCAACATCATAGTAGTAGTCTGACTCTGCTTTATAAGCATCGCCATCACCTGAAACTCAAACAAATCTGGTTGGTGTGTACAACACCGTCCTGTAACGTGGGAGTGAGTGATAAACTCAGTGGAACAATAAAGCATAGGTTAACATGTTATCAAAACAGTCAAGCAGTAATGATAAAGCAGTAAAGTCAAACACTCCTAACTACTCTTATTAATGCAAGTATGAATGCAGTCATGATGGATGCCCTTGCCAAACCACCCTCATGCGACACCATCTTATGCTCACAATATACGTTTATCCCTTAGTGCTCCACATCTTCTAGGCACATGCAATGCATGATGAGCATGATTACCGAATTGTTATTAGTCCATTTCAAACAGCAGTATTGGGAAACTAAGGTACCTCCCTTGTATCATTCCCAAACATGATCCATTCTAGGGTCGTCAGTCCTAGTTAATCTCATACGATAATGTGTTTCTAGGTCGCTGTAGAGGCTGCCAAGGCTGTTACGCACAATGGTTACACCACTCCCCCATCACCTCTTTAATGATTCATCACTATATATATACAGGCCTAGTTTATACTCTATACACCGTGGCAAAACTCGTCTCCTCATCACAAATTCAGAGTATGCTCGAGGTTACTACAAAGGGCTGTCAGGGCTGTTACACACAATGGTTACACCACTCTCCCATCACCTTATCAATGTAGGTCGACAGTACGAATATAGTGTCCCATACCATCATAATCGGCTCATGAGTCTAGTTGCTCACTGGTCACAACGGGGAGGCACATGGCCCTAGTGTAGGCCGACAGCTCAACCACGGTGTTCCATACCACCATGCCCGAGTCATGAGTCTTAGCAGATCAAGGTACCATGGTTAACAGGATTTCACTGGTAAGTTTGGTACCCTAGGTTCAAGCAGTAGCATCCAACATGGTGAACATACATAAGACAGATTGGGTTACTTGACGAGCTCGGCTAGCTCGAGCGCACAACGAGTTGAACAATATGAAGTGCATAAGCACTTCGTGTGGCCAGCCACTATCGCCAACCGAAGTACGACTCGGGTTCAATGAACACATCTCTCGTGGCGACTGAATCTCAACCACAAACTCAGTTTCATTGCCGATTGCCTGGACTATACAATAGCCCCAATCACATTCAATTGCATATAGTTAAAGCAGTAATGGATCAAGATTCAAATCATATAATCAAAGTCTGATAAAATCCCCTTAGGGCTGCCAGGGCTGTTACACGTACTCATTACACCACTTCCCCATCACCCTTCACGGCTCTTATGGAATACAACATAAACATAAATTTAAACATATGCATTACACAGATAAAATCATACAATCAGTCGAGCATGTTATGAAGTACACCATAAGTATGAGTTTGTCCATATTCACTTCCTAATCACACAGATATCTAAAGAAATTATATACATAGTTAAAGAAGTTTAGAATCATATCTCAACACCCTTATACATTACAATTTACTAACTACTACTCATTCAGACATTTCAACAAACCCTTTAAACTACATACATCAACATACTTGACATATGTTGATCACATAGGCATTAGGCCAAATCCTTTCACTAGGGAGTTGCCCCAATTATAACACGCGTGCACCCACGACGGATAATCATGGCAAGCATGAATCCAAGTTCCATATTCATTTGAACATTTTCACAAACACTTGGGCTACACATTTCAACATATATAGCGTATAGTGGCCGTGGCGTGATTTAGGGTAAATCCTTTCGTCAAAGGGGTATCGCCTATACAACGATCATATATCCATGACAATTAGTCATGGCCAGCACAAATGTGAATTCTATACTCATTCGGTCATTTTCACAAACACTTATAATACACTATTTTAACATACAAAGTGTATATTAGCAAAACATGTATTAGGGCGAGTCCTTTCACCAACTAAGTATTTTATCCATATATAATATATTCATATAACAAATAATCATGGCAAACACATTTTCAAAATTTATACGTATACGGTACTTTCTACAAATACCTAGAATATGTAAAATTTCATATTTTTCATCTTTAATCGAAACTAAAAACAAACATCACTTTGTTCATGTGCAATTGCATGCAGATCATGAATCTATCATTATCTGACATTGAAAGCGTTGAAAATCATAACCTATACACCTAAAGTCCGCACATTTTATCATAGAATCGTAACGAATCCAATTGGTTTGCTAAGCTTTCGTATTCGGCAGTTTGGTAACCTATAGAACGAAATAGGTTAGTTATTTCATAAGCTACAACCTCCACAACTCCAAAACAGATTAGGGTTAGGGTTTTTTTTTACCTAGAAACGAAGTTGGATTCGCCGGGAAAGCGATAAGATAGGCTTATAGAACAGTAGGGAAAAGCAGTAGGGAGTTTCTCCCACTTCTCTCACTCCTCTCTCTTTTCTCTCTTCTCTCTCTAGGGTTTCTCTCAAATTCGTATGGCTATGAGAGAGAGGGTTTTAAGGTCCTTATATAGCCTAAAAACTCACTAAAATAGACTTATGGTCAAGGTATACTTAGGTTATAACCAAAGCGACCCAGTTTCAGCTCAACGGAGGACTTCTGGCGGCCCCCCTTGAGCCAAAAGGTTAGACTTAAGTTCACAGACATTGGATCTAGGTTCAGCTAAGGTTTCATTCCAGTCGAGTTTCCAGATCGTACATGGCGGACCAGTTTCAGTTCAACGGTCATTGGATCTCGATCGGAGATTCCAAGTACATGGATATGTTTGGGGAAATATCCCTAATCCGAGGGTGTAATTTGGCCTGATTCTGATGGTCTGGTTGTTTAATACTTCCCCGCAAGCGACAAGTCTCAGATTTCATTATTTTGAATTTAATTTAGAATTATTTTCACATTTCTCACACTCTCCGCTCCGAGCTCAAACGAATAGCGCCGGGACACTGTTTGGATTTGATTTCTAAGATAGTTGTCAAGCACAACAAGGCGGTCCTAATTCCTTAACTTGGTATTATTCGGACTTCCGATGTGCGGTCCAGATCTGATACGGAGTTTCAATGTGCTCCCGAGAGCAGTTGGGTAATAGTTTGATTCTAGATTTTAGGGTAACCTAGCATCAATGATTTTATAAGTTTTGGGTCTTGCAGATCGTATTTAAAGCAATTCTAGTGGATTTCATCGCTAATCTAGTTTAGCACTTAGTTAACTTTGTCAAATTTTTAAAGGATTTAGTCCTGTAAGATTTCTGTCTGAGGTGGTACTTGAGCTTTGTAGTTATGTTTGGTTTAAGTATTCTTCTTCATCACCTAAACTTTAAAATAGTGTTTAATGTGAAAGTACATAGAAGAATTTAAAGAACGAGGTGGTGAAACGTGAGATTTGTGAAGGAAATGGGTTAAGAAGCGATTTTAGACCGTGGGATTGAGTTCTGACAAGTTAATAAGGTGTCAGGAGTGACCCATTACCTAAGGACGTCTAATTCCAGGTTGGTAAAAATCCAGGATGTTACAATCTATCCCCATTAAAACAAAATTTTGTCCCCGAAATTGCCTAAGGGTAATAAGTAAGAATTCTATTATTTCATTTGCCTAAGATTTATTGATTGCAAGTTTCTACACGTGGTATGGTATATACTAGCCTGGTTCATCTTAGTCTACCCCCCTTAAAACTTATTGCTTTATCCCTTGCTTATATCCTGATGGTTTGCTACAATGGATTTCTTTCCCTATTTGGAGTCTTGACTTTGATTCCCAACTAGTTAGAGTAAGATAGCTATTTTTATTATTTGACAAACACGGAGAGACGGTTAGTGGGCTTGTTCCTGATACATCGATCATCTACTGGGCCAGGATAAAAAGCTCATCGTATCCCTTCCGAATCCTAGTAGATCGTGGTCTTCTGCTCGTCAGCAATGAGTCCATTGGTAGTCACCCAGGATTGAGAATTGGGTCAAGCCGCGAATGTTTCGCGGTTGTATGTTTCAGTAACTCCGTAGTCCGATCACTCTAAAAATGTAGGGAATGTCCATCATTGAAAGGTTCAAATGTCTTATTTCTTAGGTTTCCCATTGGTCTAAGAGAGTCCTTGTTATTATCTATGTCCAAGGAAATGGTGAATCAAATCTTACTAGATCATCCTAAAACGGTTTCTCATAGTAGAACTTGCTAGGGCTTCTATAATGTTCGTATTTAACGAGCACAGTTTCGATCCTGGGCCAGTGGGGTAAGGCCCACCACGCTTTTGCTGCGCTACCCAGATCAAAGAGGTGCATTGATTTGACCTAACTACATCTATCGGTCTCTGGCATTCTCTAATGTAACTGGTAGTCTAGTCTTAATCTAGGGGTAGTGGAAATCCATAGGTATAGCCCAAAGTCTATGCTCATACACTAGATGATTTCACATCATTTCTAATACAGAAAGGGTCTTATCACTTAGGGTCAAAGTTGTCTAATTGGAATTGAGTTGTACGGACTTAAATTTAACTACTCTCGAGCACTTCACACATGCTCATACCAGCTAAGAGGGTCCTAAGGTTCACATTATAAATTTGTTGGATTTCCTACACGGTCAGGCCTGTCGAAATCTAGGAACACTGCTCTAGGTCTAAAACTCTAGGGCCTATTGTCAAACAACCATTTACTCTAAAAGCTTAAACTGTCAGAGTGTGGTGGGTTAATGTATATCAAGGGACTTTATCACTTCAACACTATTTGGTCTGTGGTCTTAAGTTGTATTAAATGGGACTGTATTGCTAATCCCTCCTCGGGATTGGGAGTGGCATGGTTGGTAGGAGGGTGGGTGGGGATTAATTTTATAGGCTTTGGAAAATAAGTCTTGTGTGGGAAAGCGTGAGATGGGAGTTCCAAATGCTAGGATGAGGAATTTCTAAGTGGAATAGGAAAACCCGAGATCTACTTTTCATTGCATACATTTCAAACATGGCATTGGAAAACATGGGAGATAGGAGAGGGGTCGTTAAGTTTCAGAATCTTGAGCCTACATAGGCTCAAATGAAAGGGAATAAAGAGGGAAAATGGAAAGATGGGATGGGTTGAGAACTTACAAATTTTTAAGCTCCAAATGGGGCATGTAAGAGCCCAAATGAAAGAGAATGGAGAGGGTAGGGAGGTAGGGATTGCTGTAACTGATGGACGGGTATAGGTTGTGGCAAAAAATGGCAGATCGGGTGATTGGAAGAGAGGTTTGGGAGAGAAAAACCGAAATTTGAGGGAAAGAGAGAGCTTGGAGGGTGTTTTGAGAGAAAGGAGACAAAACAGAGCAAAAACAAGGGCCCCCACCAAATTTGGTAGGCACCACATGTGCCTAGGGGTCGGGCCGACTACGACCAGCACCGGCCCGATTAGCCCTGCCCAACCTGACCGCGGTTTCGCTGCGGTCCACCGGACCAACTGCAGTGCTGCCGCAGTAGGGTGGTGTTCACCACCCTCCCAAGGTGCCAAATGCACCTTGGTTCTGTCCTGGTTCCCTCCGGATTTCATAATGTGGCCCCTGACTCCATTTGAGGTATTTTCGGGGCCAATTTGCAAACCAGGAAGAGTTTATGTGATGTGTGGCATATGATTTTGGGGTAGGAAGAGTTAATCTATCCAATTAACCCATTTATTTGGTTAGATTCTAAATTTTGAATGGTCAAAAGTCCAATTTATACATATATTTACTATTTATAATAAATTTTTATTTAAGTCTTATTCTTCATCATTTATACATTAGAATTTATATATGGTATTAAAGGATTCAGAAAAAAAATAAAGAAAAAAAATAAAGAATGAAGTGGTGTAAGGAAAGATTTTAAAGGAATTGGATAAAAAGGGGTTTTAGGCTTTGAGATTAAGTGTAAGGTGTTGTAGTTAACCCACAACCTAAGGACATTCATTTCTAGGGAACAACTCAAACCCGTCGACTAATGATATAGAAGTGATTTGGGATCATTGCGCGTGATCATGGGTATGTACGGGCCGAATCTCAGCGGTCGATTTCGGTCGGTTTCGCCGTTCCGCGAAATTGGAAAATCCTAAGTCAGTTTCTATATTTCGTCACTCTCTCCTAAGTCAGAGTGTATTAGTGTGCATCGTGTTACCATAACCCAGGTCCAGTTTAATCCAAATCATGCTCTGATATCATCTTGTAACGCCCTGAAAATCGGGGGTCGAGCATAAACTCAACTCCCGAGTTCCAACGCATCACATATGCAACAAAATAAATGATAATTGAATGTTGTCTGTATTAGAGTAGTGAATATGAGTGAGATTAAGCCAAAACAGCATATCATACTCCAGAGACAGTTAAATTTGCAAGCGGAAGACTTTGATAGATATATAAAATATATAAACTGTGGTGAGTCTCCAGAGTGTGATAATGTTACCAGGTTAAAGAATTACAAGTATAATTTCAAAATATACCAAGTTGTGGAAGTGTAATGTCTTCTATCCCAAATACTATGGCCCCGTCAAAATAATTCCAGGTCTTCATAGACCCGTCAGAGAGTTACATATAGGAGGACTCCTCCTCAACATCATAGTAGTAGTCCGGCTCTGCTTCATAAGCATCGCCATCACCTGAAACTCAAACAAATCTAGTTCGTGTGTACAACACCGTCCCGTAACGTGGGAGTGAGTGATCAACTCAGTGGAACAATAAAGCATAGGTTAACATGTTATCAAAACAGTTAAGCAGTAATGATAAAGCAGTAAAATCAAATATTCCTAACTACTCTTATTAATGCAAGTATGAATGCAGCCATAATGGATGCCCTTGCCAAACTACCCTCATGTGACACCATCTTACGCTTACGATACACGTTCATCCCTCAGTGCTCCACATCTTCTAGGCACATGCAATGCATGATGAGCATGATTACCGAGTTGTTATTAGTCTATTTCAAACAGCAATATTGGGAAACTAAGGTACCTCCCTTGTATCATTCCCAAACATGATCTATTCTAGGGTCGTCAGTCCTAGTTAATCTCATATGATAATGTGTTTCTAGGTCGCTGCAGAGGTTGCCAGGGCTGTTACGCACAATGGTTATACCACTCCCCCATCACCTCTTTAACGATTCATCACTATACAGATACAGGCCTAGTTCATACTCTATACACCACGGTAAAACTCGTTGCCTCACCACAAATTCAGAGTATGCTCGAGGTTACTATAAAGGGCTGCCAGGGTTGTTACACACAATGGTTATACCACTCCCCCATCACCTTATCAATGTAGGCCGACAACACGAATATAGTTTCCCATACCACCATAATCGGCTCACGAGTCCAGTTGCTCACTGCTCATTACGGGGAGGCATGTGGCCCCAACGTAGGCCGACAACTCCACAACGGTGTCCCATACCACTAAGCCCGGCTCATGAGTCTTAGTGGATCGAGGTACCATGGTTAACGGGATTTCACTGGTAAGTTTGGTACCCTAGGTTCAAGCAGTAGCATCCAAACATGGTGAACATACATAAGACAGATCGGGTTACTTGACGAGCTCAGCTAGCTCGAGCGCACAACGAGTTGAACGATATGAAGCACATAAGCACTTCGTGTGGCCAGCCACTATCGCCAACCAAAGTACGACTCGGGTTCGATGAACACATCTCTCGTGGTGACTGAATCTCAACCACAAACTCAGTTTCATTGCCGATTGCCTAGACTATACAGTAGCCCTAATCACATTCAATTGCATATAGTTAAAGCAGTAATGGATCAAGATTCAAATCATATAATCAAAGTCTGATAATATCCGCTTAGGGCTGCCAGGGCTGTTGCACACAGTCATTACACCACTCCCCCATCACCCTTCACGGCTCTTATGGAATACAACATAAACATAAATTTAAACATATGCATTACACAGATAAAATCAAACAATCAGTCGAGCATGTTATGAAGTACACCATAGGTATGAGTTTGTCCATATTCAATTCCTAATCACACAGATATCTAAAGAAATTATATACATAGTTAAAGAAGTTGAGAATCATATCTCAACACCCTTATACATTACAATTTACTAACTACTACTCATTCAGACCTTTCAACAAACCCTTTAAACTACATACATCAACATACTTGGCATATGTTGATCACATAGGCATTAGGCCAAATCCTTTCACTAGGGAGTTACCCCAATTATAACACATGTGTACCCATGATGGATAATCATGGAAAGCATGAATCTAAGTTCCATATTCATTTGAACATTTTCGCAAACACTTGGGCTACACATTTCAACATATATAGCGTATAGTGGCCGTGGCGTGATTTAGGGTAAATCCTTTCGCCAAAGGGGTATCACCTATACAACGATCATATATCCATGACAATTAGTCATGGCCAGCACGAATGTGAATTTTATACTCATTCGGTCAATTTCACAAACACTTAGAATACACTATTTTAACATACATAGTGTATATTAGCAAAACATGTATTAGGGCGAGTCCTTTCACCAACTAAGTATTTTATCCATATATAATATATTCATACAACAAATAATCATGGCAAACACATTTCTAAAATTTATACGTATACGGTGCTTTCTACAAATACCTAGAATATGTAAAATTCCATATTTTTCATCTTTAATCGAAACTCAAAACAAACAGCACTTTGTACATGTACAATTGCATGCAGATCATGAATCTATCATTATCTGACATTGAAAGCATTGAAAACCATAACCTACGCACCTAAAGTCCGCACCTTTTATCATAGATTCGTAACGAATCCAATAGGTTTGCTAAGCTTTTGTATTCGGCAGTTTGGTAACCTATAGAACGAAATAGGTTAGCTATTTCATAACCTACAACCTCCACAACTCCAAAACAGATTAGGGTTAGGGTTTTTTTACCTAGAAACGAAGTTGGATTCGCTGGGAAAGTGATAAGATAGGCTTGTAGAACAGCATGGAAAAGCAGTAGGGAGTTTCTCCCACTTCTCTCACTCCTCTCTCTTTTCTCTCTTCTCTCTCTAGGGTTTTTCTCAAATTCGTATGGCTGTGAGAGAGAGGGTTCTAAGGTCCTTATATAGCCTAAAAACTCACTAAAATAGACTTATGGTCAAGGTATACTTAAGTTATAACCAAAGCAACCCAGTTTTAGCTCAACGGAGGACTTCTGGCGGCCCCCCTTGAGCCAAAAGGTTGGACTTAAGTTCACAGACATTGGATCTAGGTTCAGCTAAGGTTTCATTCCAGTCGAGTTTCCAGATCGTACGTGGTGGACCAGTTTCAGTTCAACGGTCAGTGGATCTCAATCGGAGATTCCAAGTGCATGTATATGTTTGGAGAAATAACCCTAATCCAAGGGTGTAATTTGGCCTGATTCTGACGGTCTGGTTGTTTAATACTGACCCGCAAGTGACAAGTCTCAGATTTCATTAGTTTGAATTTAATTTAGAATTATTTTCACATTTTTCACACTCTCCGCTCCGAGCTCAAGCGAATAGCGCTGAGACATTGTTTGGATTTGATTTCCAAGTGGTTGTCAAACCCAGCAAGGCGGTCCTAATTCCTTAACTTGGTATTATTCGAACTTCCGATGTGCGGTCCAGATCTGATACGGAGTTTTAATGTGCTCCCGAGAGCAGTCACGTAATGAGTTTGATCCTCGATTTTAGGGTAACTTAGCGTCAATGATTCTATAAGTTTTGGGTCTCGCAGATCGTATTTAAAGCGATTCTAGTGGATTTCATGGCTAATCTAGTTTAGCACTTAGTTAACTTTGTCAAATTTCTAAAGGATTTAGTCCTGTAAGATTTCTGTCTAAGGTGGTACTTGGGCCTTTGTAGTTATGTTTGGTTTAAGTATTCTTCTTCATCACCTAAACTTTAAAATAGTGTTTAATATGAAAGTACGTAGAAGGATTTAAAGAACGAGGTGGTGAAAGGTGAGATTTGTGAAGGAAATGAGTTAAGAAGTGATTTTAGACTGTGGGATTGAGTTCTGACGAGTTAATAAGGTGTCGGGAGTGACCCACTGCCTAAGGACGTCTAATTCCAGGTTGACAAAAATTCAGGATGTTACAATAAACCATAATCTTAACCTAATTCTAATACCAATTAATCTAAAAAAAATGTAGCCATAGTTCCCGACAACGGTGCCAAAAACTTGTTCACAAGCCCAAGTGTAGGGTCGTGATGTAGTCATAACTCGATGAGACTGAGGTCGAATCCATGGGGACTAAACTTGTACATATTCTTAAAATAACTAGAACTAGACTTAGAATAAGATCTAAACCTAAATCTAGAATAAAAGTGGGTAATTATGAATAATGTTGATTAAAAGTATCAATTGAAAGGTGGGAACTGGGGTGCCAAGGATCCACTTGTAGCTATCAGCATGTTACCTTACTTTAATTCAAGCAACACAATTGGATTTAGAGTCCTATCCTATCCAATTGGAAGATGAAGACCAAATCTGAACTTTTCATTGACCTAGCCACACATGAATGAGTACTATGATGATTGAAAAGAATTCCATCATCCTACCATGCCCAGGAGATGATGGTGAACAACATGATTTACCAATCTCACAATGTTAAAACAGAAAAAAAATGATATTCAAAGTCATCGCAGCATCTATTGTAATTTAAGTCACAATAAATCATAGAAGACTAAAAATATTCTTTAAATTCAAACTATAAATCAATAAAGTTCAAGAAAAATAAGAATCAAAGCAGGATAATCATCCTAACATGCTACATGTTTCACCTCTTAGCCCTAACTAAGAGGTTTAGCCAACCTAATATATGATTAGATCTAAAAACCTAAAAGAAAGCATTAAAAATAAATAAGGAAGAAAAACTCTTGGGAGGCTACTCCACCCTTTGGCTCTGCTTCTTAAAGCCAACTCTTCAAAGAACTTATATTTATAACCTTTATCTAATCGTCTTTGAAAATTGCCTCAAATTTACACATTCTGTGTAACACCTTCAATGTCATCGAACAACCTTCGATGTCATCAAGCGTAACTTGAATCCAGAAGTCGCGCCTTTTCACACTGCGTAGCTCTTCATGTCATTGAATATACCTTCGATGTTATCGAACAGTCCTTCGATGTCATCGAAAGGTGTTTGAATAATTGAAAATGTGTCTAGAGTGTTCCAGCAAGTTGCTCCAAAAATCCGCTAAAATCTCGATGTCATCGAACTGCCTTCGATGTCATCGAGCAGGTCTTTGAGCAATCGAACAGGGCTTCGATGTCATCGAGAACTGCATCCAATTTGTGCAGCAACTAACTTGATTTTCATATAATTCTTTGATGCCATCAACTCGTGTTCGATGTCATCAAACACTAGCTTCTATGTCCTCAACCGGTGGTCGATGTCATAAACAGTGAAGTTTAGATTCTATGAATTTCTGCACTTTGCACTTTCAACTTCC
The DNA here is from genome assembly GCA_030180095.1 of Magnolia changhungtana. Taxonomy (NCBI): domain Eukaryota; kingdom Viridiplantae; phylum Streptophyta; class Magnoliopsida; order Magnoliales; family Magnoliaceae; genus Magnolia; species Magnolia changhungtana. The sequence continues at coordinate 16,586,492 of JASAUF010000343.1, forward strand.
TTCCTTCTTCACTTGATTTACTTGAATCTTGTGGTCTTGAAATCTTCAATCTTTATTTCATAAGATCCATCCCTTGCCTTGGTAATTCTTGAGCATCAAATCCATGTTTTCAACATTCTTTTCAATCCGAGCTATCAGATTCACCTTGCAATACAAACATGTATAAAATATTTCCATTAAGCATTATCATGTTCATAAAACTAAGATATAAATAGGGGGAATATGTAATATTTGACACTCAACAGATGCCATCGAAAGGTCTTCGATGCCATTAAAGCTTCCTTCGATGTCATCGAACCTTCTTCGATTGCATTAACTCTCTACACTATGATTTTCAAATAAGTGCACGACAGATTCTTTTCGATGCCATCAATCATCCTTCGATGTCATCGAAGGGCCCTTTATTAGTGCTTATGCTTAAGCACTAGTAGAATTGTCATATTTCGTAGTCCTATGAGGAGAACAAGCACTCATGAAGATATTCTTCGACAACTCATGAAGATCTATGAAACAACCCGATCAAGCATCTCAAGGAAGACTCAACATCTTCAACCATAAAAGTACATGGTTCGAAGAACGGAACACTCCGTATGCATCAACCATCATGTGATATAATCTTAAATTGACCTTAGGTTAGGTGTATTTCATATAGCATCATAATGAACATCATTTAAGTAAAAATACACTTAAGTTAGGCCAGCCCAACATCTGGTTCGGCCAGGCTAACTGCCTTTGTCTAACCCAGCATAATTTGGGCAAGTTTATAGATTGACATTGATTTTATGCGGTAGGTTCAACTAGCCTAACCTTGGGTTCGACCAACCGAACATGTCCGCCCAACTATGTTCGGTCAAGTTTGCATCATGTAATCTCTTCAATTCTCAAAGAGATTCAGCTAGGTGAACCTTATGCTTGGCCAGTCGAATCTTAGCCCGGGCCAGCCGAATTTTTGAAAGATCTTATCTCATGAAATCTGAAGATCAGTTGGAATGCAATCGTCAGAATTCAGTCAGCCAAATTTCCAAATCCTTTGGCTATAAATAGAGGCATTCTCTCACTCATTTAAGACACAAAATTCATTGAGAAAATTCTTCAAAGTAAGAGAGAAAGCCAAGATCTTCTTAAGATATTTGTACAACAATTCTAACATTTGTTTAACTTATTTTATTCTCTTTCTCAAGATAGTTTTAATTGTTTATTAATAGAGTGATCCATACTTACTTGAGATTCATGAGAGTAGAATTTGTAGCTATTATGGTTTTTGTTTATTGAAAATATATTAGATCCCTATATTCTTTTTAGGTTGAACTCAAACACGGCTTCATCAATATCCCAAGAAAGAAGATCGTGGCAATCAGGCTACAGTAACGTCTTCGCTCGCCATTGGAAGATAAGTACTGTATTTATATTTATTTCATTTTGGGTTTTTTTGAGATAGCCCGAAAATCTTAGTGGGTTAGTTTGTGGTGATCCCGTGAAAATCACAAAGAAGGTTTTGTTGTGATAGCCCATAAAAATCACAAGAATTGTATAAGGTTGTTAAGGTGATCTTGTGAAAACCTTAAAATAGTGAAAGCCAAAATTATGAAGGTAGTAATTTTGAGAGTGGAGTAGGTATGGGTTTAAGCATTGAACCACTATAATTCATTTGTGCATTGTGGTGATTGTTTTTTATTATTTATATGTCTTTCTCGTGATTGATTAGCTCTTACTAATTTTGATATTTTGATTTCAAAGACGTCATGAAATAAGGTTGTCCTGCCTAAATCTTTTAGGTAAAGGTTGTCCTACGAACCATTTGATATCAAGAATTCAATACTCTAAGCAATTAAGTATAATTGTTTTATTATTCTGCATTGTATCAAAACATTTGGTATTGTCCTATTCACCCCCCTCTAGGACATCTATAGCTCATCCTTTCACCCTTCGATGTCATCGAGAGATGGCTCGATGCCATCGGAATTTTCCTTTGAAAATGTCACTTGGTTGTTGGACTAAATGAGCCAAGATTTGATGTCATCGATCATTATTTCGATCTCATCGACTGCAGATAGATGCCATTGAGAATAAAATGATTTTCCTATGGAAGCTCACTGGCTAGTTTGATCCATATTCCGATTTAATCGATAGGCCTTCGATGTTATTGAATTTTAAAATTTGATGCCATCGATAGTGGATTCGATGCAATCGTGATATAAGATTTTCCTTGAAAGCTTGATGGACAAACTGGTCCATATTTCAATGTAATCGAATAATCTTTGATGGTATCAATAACTTACTTTCGATGTTATCGAAAGAGGTTCGATCACATCGAAGAACACTTAGAGTATTTTAAGATTGGTGGAGGGAAGTAGCACAAGGTCGCTGTAATCGAAGTAGGTTCGATGTCATCGAAACATAAGTTTCGATGCCATCGAACTTCCTTTGATGCAATAAACAATACCCAGCATATGTAAAGTTTGTTACTGGTCTATTAGGCTAGGATTTCTATGCTATCGAACAAAGTTCGAAGCCATCGAAAACATCCTCGATTGCATTTCGATGCAATCGATAAGGCATGGAATTTACCTATTTAATTCATCTTTCCACCAACCCTAGAAATAAACTAAACTAAGCTTACAAAGGATTTTGTAAATATATTTTTGGGTAAGATTAGGTTCTTATAAGAGGGGTCATATACCTTAGGGGTTTCGTTAGGGAAGTGAGGCTTTGTTTAACTATGTGAACACTCGAACTTCTTCAAGCTGGCTGTGTCTTTGATCTTGTAATCTTCAATTTGGGGCTCACTTGATAAACTAACTCAACACTCACGTATATTAACAAACAAGGGCACTTTCAATCTTCCCTTTTGTCAATTACGTGACAAAACATGTAACAAACCCTAGGTATTACATACAACTCAAGATTTACAAATATTAATTGTTACCACTCGACTAATGATATATACATATGAAGTTCTTAATGCTCAAGTTGTTGACTTGAGTTTTGTTACTCCCCCTATATTCCTGCATCACCATTCGCATCAAAGCAACATACCACCCATAATGGTGAGTAATATTGTTCTTCCCCTTTTTGTCAGTCATTAGCAAAGAGGTAGTTAACATAGACATAGATAATTAAAGTTTGAGAAATAATCACATTTAAGCATATGGGAATATCGATCAAGTAATCACATAATTTAAAATAATAGAATAGAGGCCAAGAATTATGTGAGAAACAAAAAGACATGCCATGTATGTATGTATTAAATAGGAAGCTCAAAAATGGCATGAATATCAAAAAACACCATCCACAAGCTCATAAGCCTAAGTGGGCTATTCACAACCCCCAAGTGTAGGGTCACGATATAGTAATAACTCGGTGAGACCAAGGTTGAATCAACAGGGACTAATCTTATGCGTATTCTGAAAATAACTAGAAGTAGAACTAGAAGAAGATCTAAGTCTAAATCTAGAATATAAGGTGTTCACAACCCCCATGTGTAGGGTCGCGATGTAGTAATAATCTCGGTGAGACCGAGGTTGAATCCACAGGGACTAATCTCATGTGTATTTTAAAAATAACTAGAATTAGAACTAGAAGAAGATCTGAATCTAAATCTGAATTAATTGAGAGAGTAATTATGATTAAAGTAATTAAAACTAACAAATTCAAAGGTGGTATCTAGGGTTTCCAAGTGTCCACTTGTAGAGATCAGGGAGCCCTCTTACTTGATTCAAGTCACATGATTGACATTGGAGTCCTATCTTATCCAATTGAAAGATATACAATTAAGAACAATCTGAACTTTCCTTGACCTAATTCTCAATGGAGGAGAATTGTGATAATTGGAAGAGATTCCATCACTAAACCATGCCCATGAGACGACGGCTAACAATAGGATTTACAAATCCCACAATCTCAAAATCAGGAAAACAAGATACTCAAAGCTATTGCATCTCTATTATAATTTGAGTTGCAATAAACCATTAAGAACTGAAAGTATTCCTTTAAAATCAAACTAAAATCAAAGAAGGTTCAACATAAACATGAATCTAAGTAAAAGAAACATCTCATCATGCTACAAGCTTCACCTCTTAGCCCTATCTAAGAGGTTTAGCCAACCATAGACATGACTGAACTAAAATCTCTTAAGAAAAGCATAAAAATAACTAAGTAAAAGGAAGAAAAAATCTTGGCGATCGCTTCTCCACCCTTTCACTTCACTCCTCAAACCCTAGAAGATGCCTAGGAACATCCTAGGGACTCTTATTTATAGTTGTGCAACTCTAACTTTTGCATCGAGTTGGAAGAATCTAGAAACCGCCTCAAATTTACGCAGTCTGCACAGAATTTTCAAGTTCCACAAGTTTCAGGAGTAGAGATTTTATGTAACACCCCGTACTTTCCAGTACTCAAGTGTTACCATTTAATTTAATTCAATAAGAATACAAAAAAAAATGAGAGATAATACAACCTAAATATATGTACCATGAAATGTTATTTATATATTTTGTAAAATTTAAAGTTTCATATTAAAATGATATGTATATAACTATCACACACAAAATATTACGAAAACAATATTATTATGAGTAATAGTTTTACAATGTATGAATAAATTATAAGTACTGATGTAGTACTAAATATCTTCTATGAATATGAGTACTAAATTTATTAGATATTTTAATAAGATTTTATATGACTTAACAACACTAATGAATACTAAGGTGATTTTAATTAAATATATATTGATGTTACATATTGTGAATTATATACTAATAAACATGTGATCCATAGCACATATATGATAATATATTAATATTAAAATTTATATATTATTTGAATAAAAGCATATGATGGTGTGCTTAGACACCTGTAAGATATTTTAACCATTGATAGTCGAAATCACAATCGATGATAAACAACTTAGAATAATAATAATAATAATGATAATAATAATAATAATAATAATAATAATAATAATAATAATAATAATAATGATAATAGTAAATAATATTATTAAAAATAGTATAACATAATATTTAGTGTTATAAAATCAAGACAGGCCATACATCCATAATATGACCATTGAGTCTTAGCTTAAATAGTCCCTTGGACCATTTTAACCGTTGACGTTCAGTTTTAGGGTGATCCGACCATTAGATCGATGTAACCAACACTTAAAGACCTTAGTTTTGTTAGTACGTCCCACCTAAGCATTGGATCTATCTCATCTCCAGTCTAGATGGCCCAATTAGACTATAAAACAAAATGGACGGAGTAGATTCTCCTCGAGCATCGCAATAGGTCCCACACTGGAGTGCATGTAAACTGGTGCTATAGCACCTGAGGTGCACAAGACCCTCAGCTCGGTCAGCAGCGGGCTGACCCGCCATTTCCTGAAATGGAGAGGTCTCTCTCTCTCTCTCTCTTCATTTTGCCAGCCGACGGACAGAGTCCGTTTGAGGCGTCCGTGGCCCCCTGCCTGGGCCCCACCTTGATGATCCAGACCGTCCATCCTACTCAGGGCATGGCCCCAACCAAAACCATGTGTCTCCCACGTGCTGGAGCATCCACACGAGAGCACTATCTTCACTGCAAAGTGGCTCTACAAACACCTGTTTCCTAAAATGGAAACTGTTTTCTCCTTACCAGCTCAGCGATCCGCGTGAAGGGTCTTAGGATAATCTCAGCCACCCATGAGAAGATGATCTCGACCGTCCAATTATTAGGGCATTCCTTGCAAAATCAGGGATGGTTTTAGTTCCCTCCCACAGTTTTGAGAAAACCGATCGACTGTATTCAATCCGGGCCATCCAGTCCTCATCCAACGGCCCTGAGAGAACTTAGGGCTCGATTTAAGCCCAACGGATGGAGTTGCAACGCGTCTCTTTCCCACTCCCTTGCCTCAACTCGAAAATGGTCATTTTCTTCATTCCTCCAAACCACCAAACAAACCTTCTTCAAGCTCCGTTTTCTTCATCCCATAAGCTTCCTAGGGTCCATACAGACCATCCCATGCTGTCGGATTGGAGGAGGGAGCCTCCGTTCGAGATCCGCCATTAATGGCAGCCATCTTCCCCGCCATTTCAACTGAGTCAGACTCAGTTCGGGATGTTGTTTTCCGACTCTCACCACCTGGTGATGGCGTTGGGAGAGAAAGAAGGAAAAATAAAGTGAAAGAAAAGCATAGAATGAGGGGGGAGAGAATGAGAGAGTGGTGCGGCAGCTGTTGCACTTGCTGCTGCTGCACCAGCTCGAGATGCAGTGGGTTCGGGCCGAGTCCTGGGTCGGTTCAGGCCATTCCAGAAGAAAGAGAGAAAAAGAAGAAAGGAGAAGAAGAAAGAAAAAAAAAGAGAAACAGAAAGGAGAGAGTGGGAGCATCCGCCATTATTGTAGCAACCCAAACCGAGCCGAGTTAGCTGGGTCAGGTGCTGAGCATCGGCCCTGGCTCAGTCTGATCCTTGCTGGAGTTTCCCACGTAAACCAGAAAGAGAAGTAGGGGGAGAGATAGGAAGAAAAGAGAAAGAAGAAGAGGGAAGGGAAAAAGAAATGGAGAGGAAGAGGTTAAGGGCTGGTTGCTGTTGGTGCCGCTTTTGCACCATGACTCGCTGACTCGAGTCCGATCCCAGCCAGGGATGGGTCTGGTCAGTCCAGATGTTTTTCTGGTCATGAGGAAAAGAAAGAGTGAAAGAAGAGAGAGAAAGGGAGAGGAGAGAAGGGAGGAGTGGATTTGGTGTCTACTGAACCGAGTTTGACTGGCCGAGTCCGGGTTTGGGCCGATCAGATGTTCTTTGGAGTTCCAAAGAAGGAGAAATGAAAATGGAGAGAAGAAAAGGGAAAAATAAAAGGGAGTTGGGTTTTTGGTTGTTTGTGTGGAGCCGAGTCAACTCGACTCGCACCGGGCCAATAAGGTGAGTCCGTGTTTTCTTCTGAATCGAAATTCTTCCAATTTAAAGTCTATCATTTCTGCCATTTCCATTAACATTAGAATATTAAAAATGAATAAATTATCATTGCTAATATCGTTTTAGGATTTTCTAAGTAATTGTCCATACTATATTAATATATATATATGTATATAAATTATTACCATTATTAAAATATTAGTATTTTACTCGTCATTCTTAAGATATTATCATGGACGTTAGGGCGTATTATTTATGATTATTAGTGTCACATTAATTAATATTAATTATATCATTATCATAAAACTATTAATATTATTAGCCATGGTTAACCATTAGTAGGTCATTATGCTAGAGCTAGTTATTATAAACAAATTACAATTAATAAATGGAATTATTATATATTTCATCCTAAATAATCATTTTGGATAGTAGATTGTACTAATCATGAAAATTATCATTGCTACGTTAGCTAACATTAGCTAGCATTAGCCGCAACATTGATGTTAATAAATATCTTATAACTATTAAATTAACATTTCAATTAATTACCCATTAGCTAGAAGTTCAAATCCCAAGACCTAAGCCTAGACCTAGGCTATAGGGTGAAACCCTAAACTTAAGTGATCCAAACCTTAGATTATAATCTTGGCCATAGATAGTTTGTAGAACTCTAATCTAACCATATGATCTTATGATTCATGTTAGGGTTCGACTTTAAGGGCGTCTTAGCGACAATATGGGCAGCTCAAAGTATAAGGTGATGATTCTTCCCCTTGAGCTTTCCATCCTCTCACTAGCTTAAGTATAGTTTTTATTTAAATTCATAATTGATATCTCTCTCTTATTAATCACATGTGTTAGCTGGTGGGAATTGAATTGCTATAATGCCTGCTTAATGTTCATCCTGTATATTTGTTCATGCTTGTGTATTGTTTATGGACTTTAAGCTGGTACATTAGTGAGAAACCCCCACCTATAAATGTACACCCATACTTGAGATGTAACCTGACTAGTTATGATTGAAATGGACCTTCGACTTAGGGGTTATTGAGTGGTGGTCTAGATGGATCATTGATGTGGGTCTACCATCCAGGGTTGTTGTGCTCAATGGTTTTTACGGATGGTTTTCATCGTATGGTTTTGATATTCGCCCTATGTGGCATATTTTGATATTCGCCCTACGTGGTTTTATTTGATATTTTTCCTATATGGGTTCGATGTTTTACACTGTACAACCATGCGATGGTAAGCCCCATATACTGTAATATGATTGGCCACTAGTCGATGGGTTTCCATTAAACATCCTAAGATGGTAGCCTCATGAGCCGGGGATGGTAGTCATGGGATACTATGCCCGAGCTGTCGGCCTATGCTGGGCCATGTGCTCCCCGTAGTGACCTTTGAGCTTATCTAAATTGGCTAATTGTAAATGGACTAATAATGACTTAGCTAATCATGCACACATGGCACGTTCCGACTGGTTGATATTTTCAAGGTTCGATGATTCCGACTGGTTGATGTTTCCCAGGTTCGATGATTGCATGGGTGACGGCCCACTGTCCGCACGGATGAGCATCCCCGGGGCGATGATTGCATTCACGCATCCATGCATCTAATAAGACTGCATTTACTCTATTTTGGTTGTCTGGATGTTTTGTAACTATGCTTACCTAATGTGGTGGTGTGTAATCTTGAGGAGAATTCACACTAAGTTGGCCACTCATCCATCAAATATACAACCGTACAGGTAATATAGGTGGCTTTAAAAATATGTATGTTCAGACTTGATAAGGAGCAGGGTATGACTGCCAGGGATGTACAGCTATACTTGCCTAGAGGAGCTGCGTGATCTGGCGACTTATATTTATATGCTTCCTGCTATTTTTCATGTATTAAATTCTTGTAATCTTGTACTTGTTAAGTTCAGAGACATTAGTTTGTATAAGTCATTTTGGGCACCCTCTTGTATAATTCTAAATGATAATGAAACTTTCCTTTATGCTTACTTGTCCACACTACGCTTATTTGCTTACTCTGATAAAAGAAAAATATTATATCTGACCATCCTTAAAGGTTAACACTCGGGTTTTTGGGACACGGGCCGTGTACTCGGGTCCTAAAGATTCGGGTTGTTACATTTTAAGGCTTTTCCAATGATCTCAGTGGGAAGTTAGTTCTGCAACTCTAACTTTTGGCCGACACTCGGGCTAGCCGAAGTAGAGCTTCAGCTAGCCGAACTTCCACAAGTTCCAGAAGAACATGTTGCTGGATTTTCAGCAAAACTTTCTTAGGCTAGCCGAACCAAAACTCAGGCTAGCCGACCGACACTTCAAATCTTAGATTCTCTTCATTCCTCACTTGGTATCCTTGGATCTTTGACACGTGAATTCTTCAATCTTGGTCTCCTAAGATCCATCCTTGCTTTGGTGATTCTTGAGCATTAAATCCATGCTTTTAGCATCCTCTTCAATCCAAGCTCTTAAATTCACCTTGTAACAAAAACATGATTAAAATAGAACATTAAGCATTATCATGTTCATAAAACCAAGTAATAAATGGGGGATAATATGCAATATTTAACCCTCAACACAATCCTCAACAAGCATTTTACTAGTCCTGAGCAAAGTATGCATGAAATAAACCTCAATACTCAATGTCCAAACTATTTTTTTAAAGAATCAATCCTTTGTACAATCAAGTATGAATGAGTAGGGTCCAAACAAGAATGTGAGATTTTGAAATCCAAGATTTGAATCACCTAGCAATTAATTAAATAGGTTCTTTATCAATTTTAAGATTATAAATTCATGTATCTAGTTTTTCCAATGAATGTCAACTTACTTCCTATGAGAATACTAGTGTTTCATAATGTTAGTCATGTTCATCATATCAAAATAAGTCAAAAACTCAAGTACTAATTCCGAATATACTCTCCTTTTTCTTCTTTTTCCAGTTTTTGATTTTATATCGATGGCTACTCTTATTCACTCCTTTTCAAATAATTCATCCTTTTCAGAGACCTTTTTCATTCTCCCTCGGAGATGTTATCATTTTTCATTCTTTTCATGGCCTTTTTGTCGATCTCTTTTTTTTTAAAAGAAAAACTGGTTTTTCATTTTTTTTTAAGGTGGATAGAATTCTTCATACTCAATTCTTAACATCTATCAATGATTCACATACTGACCATTAGAAACCCTAACATATCCTAAGGAAGCAACTTGAAGTGTTTTGTGGTTTAAATTAACATGATATACAAATTTCCTCTTAATCATTCAAGAACCTAAGGTGATAATTTACTCGGGTGAACAAACTTCAACAGTTCAAGATTCAATCTACATCTTATTATCCCACTCAAAACATTCTTAATTACACAAACTATCGCTTCCAAACAAGTTCCAACTTGAAACATTGATTTTTTTTTTAAAAAAAAAAAATTGCTCAAAACTAAGAAAACATTGATTAGTTTACCTAATCCCCTATCCCCAACCTAAAATATACATTGTCCTCAATGTAAAAGAAATAAGCATGTAATGCAAAAGAGCCAATGAAAAGAAAAGAAAGTGATAGAAAGATAATACCCGAAGTAGAAATTTTAAAGCTTTTCCAATGATCTTAGTGTGAAGATGGGTTAGCATAAAAGACTCAAACAGACGATAAGCAAGTTATCCTAAAACAATGGAAAGTAAACTATCTTAAATGGTGAAAAGCAAACTATCCTAAATAGTGGAAAGCAATAAACCTAACTACACCTCCGTCAGATTAGGAGGTCAATCCTGGTAAACAGGATCATTAAGAGGTATGGACATGCCTTTGAATCAATTTTTTTAACAAATGGCTTTAAACGATGTCTATTCACTTTGAAGTCATTGCCATTGTTTGAATTATGAATCTCAATGGCCCCATGAGGATAAACATTAGTATCAGTGAAAGGGCAGGTCCAACGGGATCAGATTTTTCCTGGAAAAAGATGTAACCGAGAAGTGTACAAAAGGACCTTCTGACCTGGTGTGAATGATTTTCTGAGAATCTGTTTATCATGAAACACCTTCATTCTGTCCTTGTAAATTCTCGAATTCTCATATGCGTCATTCTGGATTTCTTTGAGTTCATTTAACAGGAGTTTGCACAGCGAGCCAACATTGTCTAAATTGAAGTTTAGATTTTAATCGCCTAGTAAGTCCTATGTTCAAACTCCACAGGTAAGTGGCAAGCCTTCCCATAGACAAGTCTAAAAGGAGACATTCCAATAGGGGTTTTTAATGCAGTACTGTAAGCCCATAAAGCATCGGTCAATCAGATTAACCAATTCTTTTGATTAGGGTTAACCGTTTTCTCCAAACTATGTTTGATCTCTCTATTGTAGATCTCAGCTTGCCCACTTGTTTGTGGGTGATATGGAGTGCTCACCTTGTGAAAGATGTCATATTTCTTCATTAAGTTCGCAAATGGCCTATTACAAAAATGTGAGCCCCCATCACTAATGATGGCTCGAGGCGTTCCAAACTAGGAAAGGATGTTCTCTTTTAAGAATGTAATGACCGTTTGATGGTCATTGTTCTGCCACGGAATCACTTCGACCCATTTAGTGAAATAGTCTACGGCAAGCAAAATATATAAATTTCTGAAAGATTGGGAGAATGGTCCTATGAAATCGATGCCCCAACAATCAAATGCTTCAATGATCAGAATAGGGTTCGAAGGCATCATGTTTCGACAGGACAATGTTCCCAATTTCTGACAATGCTCACAAGCTTTGCAAAACTCATGAGTATCCTTGAACATAGTGGGCCAGTAAAAGATGCACTATAGAATTTTGGCCATGGTCTTTTTAGAAGAAAAGTGACCGCCACAGGCCTGAGAATGACAGAAGGAGATGATACTTTGGTATTCATTGTCTGGCACACATCTCCTTAAGATTTGGTTTGGGCAATATTTAAACAAATATGCATCATCCCAGAAGAATTTGCGTAGCTCGGTGAAGAATTTTTTTCTTATCTTACGCAATCTAATGTGTCGACATGAAACATGTAGCAAGATAATTAGCGATATCCGCAAACCAAGGTGAATGGGGGACTTTGAACAATTGTTCTTCCGGGAACATGTCATTTATATGTGTCGTCTCAAGGGAATCAAAGAGATCAAGGTGGGAAAGATGGTCAGCCACAACGTTCTCTACTCCCTTTTATCTTTTATTTTCAAATCAAATTCTTAGAGTAGGAGGATCCATCTTATCAGTCGGGGCTTAACATCATTCTTAGAAAGAAGGTACTAGAGCACCGCATGATCTGTGTAAATGAAGATCTTAGATCCGATCAAGTAGGACCTAAATTTGTCCGAAGCGAACACTACGGCTAAGAGTTCCTTTTCCATAGTAGAGTAGTTCACTAGGCATGATTTAGAGTTCTACTTGCGTAATAAATAACGTAGCATTTCTTTTCTTTTCTTTGGCCTAAAACCGCCCCAAGAGCATAATTAGACACATCGCATATAAGTTCAAAAGGAAAGCTCCAGTCAGGTGGCTGCATGATAGGTGCAGTGGTTAACATGCCCTTGAGCTTAGTAAAAGCTTCTTGGCATTACTCAGTCCACTCGTATGGTGCATCCTTTTGAAGTAAATTGCATAAAGGATGAGAGAGGTGACTAAAGTCCTTTATGAATCTCCTGTAAAAACTGGTGTATCCTAAGAAGGATCGCATGTCCCGTATGTTCTTGGATGGAGGTAAGTTGGAGATAAGATCAATCTTAGCCTTATGTACCTCAATTCTGTTAGACGAAGTGATATGTCTAAGGGCAATTCTCTTACGAACCATGAAATGACACCTCTCCCAATTCAGTACCAAATTCTTTTCCTCGCATCGCTTCAACACTTTTTTAAATCATCCATGCATTCGCTGATGGATGGATCAAAAACTGAGAAATCATCCATGAAGACCTCTAAATATTGCCCCACCATATCAGAAAAAATACTCAACATACATCGCTGAAAGGTGACGGGGGCATTTCACAGTCCAAATGACATCCTTTGGTAAGCAAAGGTGCCAAAAGGACATGTGAACGTGGTCTTTTCTTAGTCTTCAAGGGCTATCTCGATCTGATTGTATCTCGAATATCCATCAAGGAAATAGTAATAGGAATGACCAGTTAGCCATTTCAAAATTAGATCAATGAATGGCAAAGGAAAGTGGTCCTTCCTCGTGACGATATTTAACTTCATGTAGTTAATGCACATTCTCCAACCATTCTCCAACCAGTAGTGACTCTAGTTGGCACGAGTTCATTGTTAGCATTGGCTACGATGGTGATTTCGAACTTCTTAGGAACCACCTGAGTTGGACTCACCCATTGACTATCGGATATCGGGTATATGATACCCACATCCAAAAGCTTAAGAACCTTGGCCTTATCCACTTCCTTTATGTTTGGATTTAATCTATGTTGTGGTTGTCGAGAGGTTTTTGCATTATCCTCTAGATAAATGCAGTGAGTACAAATCAAAGGGTCAATTTCCTTGAGGTCCGCAATCGACCATCCAAGGGTTCCCTTGTGCTCAGTGAAAGTAGATATGAGCATACTCTCTTCTTCTTACTCAAGGTGGGACGAAATCACCACCAGGTATGTCTTATCTTGACCTAAATAGACATATTTCAAATCAGAGAGCAAAGGTTTTGGTCAAGCTTCGGTGCCTTGAGGTTAGATGGCAGAGGTATTACATCAGTTTGGGGAAATTCTTCAAATTATAGCCTCCACCGATTAACTTCAAGTACCAGCACGATATTCAGAATGGTCCTCATCTCCCTAATCATTACATTATCAAAATCATAAGAGTGGCTCGGGCACATCTCTAGAGGGCCAGAGGACAAGGTCATCAGAGTTCTATTCTTCATAAAAGAATCAATCAAGTTAACATCGTGGGCATCATCGTCATCCTCTAACTGTTTTCCCGTATTGAAAAAGATATTTAACTCCAATGTCATATTTTCAAAAGACAAACTCATGACTCCATTCCTGCAATTAATAATTGCATTTAATGTGGGAAGGAATGGGCGACCAATAATGACTGAATTTAAGTGCTCATGTCCATGATGGGTTGAGTATCCAGGATGATAAAATCTACTGGGTAGTAGAATTTATCAACCTAGACCAACACATCCTCAATTATCCCCCGCGGTACATGAACTGAGCAATCAGTCAGTTATAATGTAGTTCAGGTGGGTTTCAATCCACCCAACCCTAGTTGTTCATATACCGAGTAAGGAATCAGATTTACACTTGCTTTTAAATCCAGAAGTGCATGCTCAATGCGATAATCCCAATTACACAAGCAATTGTTGGACTATCGAGATCTTTGTATTTTTGTGGCACATCTTTCTTTAGGATAACACTCACTTTTTCAATTAAAAAGATTTTCTTTTAAATATTTTGCCGTCTTTTGGTCGTACATAAGTCTTTTAGAAATTTTGCATATGAAGGTATTTGTTTAACTGCATCTAGTAAAGGAATATTGACCTTCACTTGTTTTAACACCTCTAGAATGTCCTGAGAGTTAGAGAGAAATTTTTGTGCAATCAACCATTGGGGGAATGGTGCAATTAGCTTACTTTGGAGTTCCGGTTCTAACTCTTGTGAAGTGTTTCTAGGTCTATCAGTTTCATCAACTTTTGGGTCCTTAAACTTTTCAGCCCTCACCGGAATAGATTTGTCAATTATCTTTCCACTCCTAAGAGTGGTGATAGACTTAGCTTGCTCCAGTTGATTTGAAGAGCTTGAATTGCTTATTTCATATTATGGTTTAGGATTGGGGAAAGGTTGGGCTGGCAGAATCCCTTTTTCCCCAATTGAATTTTTTATCTCACACCCTTGTATGGCCTTTGAAAGGTCATGAAGGGTTTGCAACATACTCTAAGTGATAAGCTTTTGGTTTTTAATATGTTTCCAGACAAGATCCTCTTGAGGTTTCCCTTGATTTGAGAATTGGTTAGGGATTCCTTAAGTAGCAGTTTGTCCATTCCTCTAACTAAAGTTCAGGTGATATCTCCAACTAGGATTGTATGTGTTAGAGATGGGTCCATTGAAAGGTCTTTGGTAGTTGTTTATGGCATTCGATTGCTCATTCAATACCTCTTAAAAAATAGGTATCGTTGGGCAATTTTCATTTGTATGTATGTTGCAAGCACAAATACTGTAAACAACTTCCTTAGCCTTATCCTTCTTAAGTTCCATGGCCTCGACCTTCCTTTCGAGACTGTCCACTTTAGCATTTATATCATCATCCTCTTTCAGAAAGTATATCCCACCTCTCTCCCTTGCTTGAGTAGGCTTAAATGTGGTGCTAGTTTTTGGGGTGATGTCCCATGCAGTTTCAGTGAGTTTGTCAAAGTAATCTCACACCTCATCGACATTCTTGTTCATGAATTCCCCATTACACATTGTCTCAACGAATTGGCGCATGGACGATGTCAGTCCATCATGGAAGAAAGTTATTATGTGCCACATTTTAAAACTGTGTTGTGGGCATGAACTGACGAGATCCTTGAATCGCTCCCGACATTGGAAGAATGTTTCATCTTCCTTTTGGGTGAAGTTCATGATCGACTTCCTGATGGTGTTCATCTTATTGTATGGAAAGAATTTTTTCTACGAACTCCTTTATCATGTCATTCCATGTGCCAATAGATCGCGGACGTAGTGAGTGCAACCATGTCTTAGATCTCTCTTTCAAGGAGAAAGGAAAGAGTTTCAACTTAACCATGTCCTCAGACACATTAGGAAAGTATAGAGTGGCTATAACCTCATCAAACTCTTACAAGTGCAGGTATGGACTTTCAGATTCAAATCCAAGGAAACTTTGGAAGGAGTTCGGTCACTCAAGGCTTGATATTCATGTTTCCTTTATTTCCTGGAAAAACCATATAAGAACAGGTGCTCACCCCCGCCGGTTATAAGTAATCTCGTAAAGTACGAGGTGGGATACATGGTGTACCTCATTCTCATCATGGACTTCCACAACTCGAGGTTGTCGTTGATTCGCCGATTGATTTATAGGTTGATTTGCAGCCATAACCTTAATTAACTCTAAGGATCTCGAGTGGTGTCTAACTCTGTGATGGATAGATAACCCCTCAACTAATCCTTCTTCACTCAAAAGACGTCGAGTGTTGTCACGGACCCACTTGGGCATGAAACACTCTCAGCCCTCAATTTCAGAATCTAACCTAAACCTATAAAGAAAAAGAAGGAAATAGAAATCTAGAAATAAAAAGAGATAGAATTAGAAAAAAGTTACCAACTTAGAAGGTTCTGTGTTAGGATCCTGTAAAAGAAAAAGGAAAGTGAATTAGTTTCTTAAAAAAATAATAATAAGAAAGCAACCTAGTTTTAAAAAATGAAAAAAGAAAAGTTTCTAAAAACAGAAAATAAAAAGTTTCTTAAAAAAATTAGAGAAAAATTAGTTTCTAAAAATAAATTAGGAAAGTTTCTATCCTGGAATTAGAAAGTGGATCTAAAAACAGAAAAGGAAAGTTTCTAAACTTAGAAATAGAAAACAAAGTTAGTTTCTAAAATAACTCAGAAGAAAATCCTAACCTAAAAATAAAAAGTAGAAAAATCATAATCTTAACATAATTCCAAAACTAGTCAATCTCAAAAGAACACAACTGTTAATCCCTTGCAACGGTGCCAAAAACTTGTTCACAACCCCACGTGTAGGGTCGCGATGTAGTAATAATCTCGATGAGATCGAGGTTGAATCCACAAGGACTAATCTCATGTGTATTCTAAAAGTAACTAGAACTAGAACTAGAAGAAGATGTGAATCTAAATCTGAATTAATTGAGAGAGTAATTGTGATTAAAGTAATTAAAACTAACAAATTCAAAGGTGGTAACTAGGGTTTCCAAGGATCCACTTGTAGAGATCAGGGTGTAAGACCCTAACCCAAGTATATACGGCATTCCTTAGGGTCATGCGGTCCTACCGGTTGAATTCCGGTGGCACACGACCTACGGTTAGATTTTGTGGTCATCCCCAAGTTTAGTTACGTCGACTCGACTCGGATCGACCCGAAACTTATGGTTCCGACACTGCATCCCGTGCGTGAATCCGACATGTACATCATGAGTTATGGGCAACATTTGATTTGGGCCTTTGATGTGTGATGGTGGACCCCACCCAACATGTTTTCCTAGGTGCTTATGTAAGGATGATGTCACCCTATAGTATGTTTGCTAGAAAGCCTACTAGCCTACCACCCTAAGACCTACTAAAGGCTAGCACTTTGTTATTGTCACCATAGGCCATCATGGTTTCTCTAACTAAGGAGAGAGAGGCAATGATTACCTCCTTACAACTCCTTCCCTCTCTCTTTCTTCTCATTCTTTCTACCTCTCCCTTTGCTAAGATGTCCCACCTCCCCCAAAAATTCTAGCCTCTCACCTCCCAACACCTGCTAATCCACCCATCATCAACCAACCTCAACCATTGAACCATGATCCTTGAAGCTTCTTGATGCTAGTGGTGTAGCTTTGGAGTTATTTTGATAGGTGGGTGTGTTACATTGTTTAAATTTTAGATTTCTTCTTCTTCCTCTTGATTGTTCATTCTCCTTCCATTGATGGAGCTTGTGGGACCCATCAAGTGATGATGGTGGCCCCAAGACTCCATGAATATGGCTCGAAGCCTATCCTACATTGCATGCATGTGCATGCAAGGGATCATTCTCCATAGATCCCTTCATTCTCCTTTCTTCCTTAGATAAGAGATCTTTGGGTCATCTAGACCCTTGATCCTTGGTGGAGATTGGATCTCCACCATAGATCCCAATAGTAGCCTTGATCATGTAGATTGTACATCTTATGGTAATGAAATGTATATGTATGTGTGTGATGAAGGGAAGGGCCTCATTGAGGAGGAGACCCTTCTCTTATAGCCATTTTCTGCTCCTTTTCTTCTTAGAAGTTTCTGATCATGAGTGTGTAGCCCACCTTATGGACCGACAAGATCTAAACCGTCCATAGAGGAAGGATATTTTTCACATTTCATCCCTTAAACGTTTGGCCCCTAAAATCACCAAAATGGGGTGCATGCAAGGATGATTTAGATGATGGGATGGTTTGGATGTTTGTGGGGCACACTTGGGTAGACCACGCCATGATTTTCTGGGATTAAATTGCCATTTAAATAATGTTTACAATTTATTTTTATCAGACATATGTTGATGTCCAGACTGTCTGGACAAATTTTGGGCCATCTTGGGGCTGATTTTTTATCATTTTGTGGGGATATTGATACCATCCAATATGTGATTCTTGAAGGTGTATGTCTCACCTATAACCCTACCAAATTTCAGCCCCAACTGACCCTATTTAAGCCTTTAAAAGAGTGGGCCAACATGGGTGTTCAACCAGATTTCTGCTGTAATTTCAAGTAAAATAGGTTGTTGTAACCCATAATTTAAAAATATTTGCTCTAAAGGTGGGCCACCTTTATAGATCCCACCTTGTTCTAGACTTTATAAGGGACTTTGTCCCCACATTTTAGAATTTTTGGAGACCCTGGACCCACTCCATTGGGGAGCCCAAATTGGTACAGCAACATGAACATTGCTGGATTTTTTTTACATTGCTGTATTTTTTATGTTTGTGGAGATAATTGGGCCCAACCAATTTGGACTTTTGTGTGTATATCTGGGGCCCACCTTGTGATGATCCAGAGCTCACAAGGGTCCATTTTTTTGAGGCCAACCAACTGGACCAGCCATCCATGATGGACGTCTAGCTAGTGGATGTCCACCATGGGCTGGCCGTCCTTGGCCAGGCCCACCATGATGTATGTCTTTCATCCACACCGTCCCTCCATATTTGTGGGGCCCATGTGGGTTGGGTCCACCCTAGGTGGACGACCCATGTGGGGCCCACTTGGGATGTGTGAGCCCACCTTGTTGCATGTATGGGGCCCAGGCCGTCCACACCTTGGACAGCCCAGGATTGGGTCGCCCCTGCCCTTTTGAGGCTGCTGATGGTCCTACAGTCTAGCAGTGGGCCCACCTTTCTGAGTGCCAAATCCCTATCTCCAAATTGGTGGGGCCCCTATGATGTATTGAAGGACACTATGGGAGTAACTCCCAAGTATTTTGACATGTTTCTGGGCCTCAATAGGCCCAGAAGATTTGGTGGACTAAAAGTCCAGCCATAGCCATTTAAATACACAATGTATGGCTGAATTTTTATTAGAATTGAGGTCCACCACATTGATAAATTGGGTACTTATTCCTCACCTATACCTTAGTATAATTATTTAGGCTTAATTAATGCTTGTTTTGGGCCACCTTTGATAACCATTTTGGGACCCAATGCATACTAGATTTTGGGGCTTCCTAATGGCCAAGGTCGGGCTAGAATGTCTCACCTTGGCTAGCCAAATGATGGGCTAACCTTCCACCATTTGCTAGACTTATGGGTTGGGGAAAAGATGGTTTGGGCCCTTGAATGCCCACTTAAATGACTAGTTATTGGGCTGATGTAATGGGGCCCATTCCTGTAACGACTCAAAAAATTCTGTACAATGGCCCGAGTACCACCTCAGGCAGAAAACACTTGGGATCAAATCCTTTAGAAATTTGACAAAGTTAACTAAGTTCTAAACTAGATTTGAAATCCGCTCGAATCACTTTAAATATGATCTGCAAGACCCAAAACTTGTAAAATCATTGACGCTAGGTTACCCTAAAATCTAGGATCTAACTCATTACCCGACTGCCCTCGGGAGCACATTGAAACTCCGTATCAGATCTGGACCGCACATCGTAAGTCCGAATGATGCGAGGTTATAGAATTAGGACCGCTTCGCTGGGCTTGACAATCATCTCGGAGATCAAATCCAGATAGTGTCCCACGGCTATTCGCTTAAGTCCGGAGTGAGGAGTGTGAGAAAACCTAGTTTTCTTTAGAAATATAATGACATTTAAGTAATCTGAGACTTGGTGTTTGCAGGCCAAATATAAGCAACCAGACCGTCGTAATCTGACCCAAATCACCCTCGGATCAGGAAAAATTTCATATACATAGCAGTGTACTTGAAATCCCTGATCGAGATTCGAAGACCGTTGAACTGAAACTGGTCTGCCACGAGTGATCTAGGAATCCGACTAGAACGAAAACTTAACTCCACCTAAATCCAAAGTCTGTGAGCTTAAGTCCAACCTTTGGCTCAAGGGGGGCCGCCAGAAGTCCTCCGTTGAGCTGAAATGGGTCCACTTTGGATATAACCTAAGTATACCTTAAGCTTAGGTCTATTTTGGTGTTATTTTAGTCTATATAAGGACCTTAAAACCCTCTCTCATTCAGCCATACGAATTTGAGAAAAACCCTAGGAGAGAGAAGTGAGAAAAGAGAGAGAGAAAGAGTGTGAGAAGTGGGAGAATCTCCCTGCTACTTTACCCCGTCACTCTATAAGCTCAACCACCCCATTCTAATCACTTTCCCGGCGATTCCGACTTCGTTTCTAAGTAATAAATGCTAACCCTAATCTGTTTTGGGGTTTTGCTAGTTGCAAGTTATGAAATAACTAACCTAAAGCATGTTATAGGTTGCCACATCGCTGTATACTGAAGCGTAGCAAACTTATCGAATTCGTTACGATTCTACGACAAAAGGTGTGGACTTTAGACGTATAGGTTATAGTTTTCAACACTTTCAATGTCACATAATGATAAATTCATGATCTATATGTTATTGCACATGTACAAAGTGCTGTCCGTTTCGCTTTTCAGTTATACGATGACTATGTTGAATATAATGTGTTCCTAGTATTCGTAGAAAGTACCGTATACATATAAATTTTAGAAATGTGTTTGCCATGATTATTTATTGTATGAACATATTATATATGTGTATAATACTTACTTTGAGAAAGGGTTCACCCTAAAACATGATTTTGCTAATATACACTATGTATGTCAAAATAGTGTATTCTAAGTGTTTGTGAAAATGCTTGTAAGAGTAAGTGCTTAGATAATCATGTTTTAGGTGGGTGTTGAGATGGGATTCTCAACTACCTTAGAAACGTACATGATTTCCTCCAAGTTGGTTGTTTAATTTAATCGCTTACTATGAAATATATGTGTTTGTATTTCTTGTTTATATTATGCTTTGTAACCTGCTTTATGACATGTTTGTTAACATGCTTGAATTACTTTGTTTATTATGCTTTACTCCACATGCTCTGAATGAGGATTGATTGCGATTGAGACTATGATTATAGTCCAGACAATCGGTAACAGGCTTGAGTTCGTGGTTGAGATTCATTTCACCACGTAGGATGTGTCCGACGAACCCGAGTCGTACTTCAGTTGGCGGCAGTGGTTAGGCCACGCGAAGTGTTTATGCACTTCATGTCGTTCAGTTGGTTGTGTACTCGTGCTAGCCTGGCTCATTAAGTAACCCGATCTGTCTAACTTATGTTCACCATGTTTGGACGCCACTGTTTGAACCTAGGGTACCAAACTAACCAGTGTAACCCCGTTAACCTTGGTACCTCGATCCGCTAAGACTCATGAGCTGGGCATGGTGGTATAGGCCACCGTGGTCAAGTTGTCGGCCTACGCTGGGGCCACGTGCCTCCCCATAGTGACCTGTGAGCAACCCTGACTCGTGAGCCTAAACGGTGGTATGGGACACTGTATTCGAGTTGTCGGCCTACATTGATTGGTGACGAGCCCTTTGTAGTGACCTCGAGCATACTCTGAAATTGTAGAGAGGCGGCTAGCCTTCCTGTAGTAACAAACTATAAACTAGGCCTGTATTGATAAGGTGATGGGGGAGTGGTGTAACGATTTCGTGTAACAGCCCTTGCAGCGACCTAGAACCACACGATCATATGAGATTATCTAGGACTGACGACCCTAGAATGGATGATCAGGGTCGAATATTGTAATAGACCCAGTAATTACCTGATTTTACATACATGATAATGTCTAATGCCGGATTTTAATTATATTTTTATTATAGGACGAAATCAGGAGCGTTAATTGGAATTTGATGTTAAAGGCATGGATTTGACGTTCTGAAGTCACCAGAGCACGGGATGACACCAGAAAATCAATAGTGAAGATTTTACACGCCTGGGATCTGAGGAAAGCAAGCCAAAGAGGCCCGGCGGTGGCCGCATGATCACATGGTTCCCACCATCCAATTGAATCGAAACTTCATACATGTGATGGGGCCGTGAATTAACCGTACATATTAAATTTCAGCTATTGATGATATCGGGAAGTGCTCCAACTGACAAGTCCCATGAATCGCTGATTTCAGGCCCACCTGATAATAGGATATGCCTCAACTTTGGTCCCAACCCATCAATTAGGGAGATAAAGATAATGGACGGAGTGGATTTCTCGTAAACATCATGGTGGACCCTGTGTATGGGGAGTGTACACCGAGTACACGTGCTGCCATTGCTGCCACCGGGCCGGACGGTCGGACGGCGCCGGCGGCCGACCCGCGCCCGTCTTCAAAATACGGAAAACGCGGCACGGCGTACGGCCGTCCGCCGGTCGTCGGTTGTGGACCCCACCTTGTGTCCCAATGGACAATCCATACCGTCCATCCGCTTCCTGGGGCGATCATCACCTTCGCCTAGGTGGCGAAATTGCGAAAGAGAGCGAGGATTAGATCTTATCCATTCAAGCGCCGGACCAACGGTGCAGAAATTAAGTCGTGGGCCACACCGAATAGAGTCCAAAACCATCCGTTCCTAGCCGAAATTTCAAGGAGAATGCAATGGACGGAGTGGATTTTCCATTTACTCAGAGGAATGGGCCCCACCATTGCCACGGAGGATTGATACGCGTCCGCTGGCCATTTTTGCGAAGGATAGTGGGCCCCGTACGTCATCCCTCCGGACGATCCGACCCGTCCATCGTGTAGAGGGCCATGAATACTACAAAACCATGCTGATATTTCACTCCCATGCGTACACACGTGCGTGATACAGAGGCCACAAAAGGGCTACCCGGCGACGTTCAAATCTGATCTTTTCGAGATTTCTTCTATGGGCCGCGCCAATGGACCTTTAAAACCACCCATTCTTGACTAAAATTTCATCCTGAATCAAATGGACGGGGTGGATTTTCAGGAAAACACCTCTGTGGGGCCCACCGATCACGGTTGCGAAAATCTGCACTTCGAGTCCGTCTACGACTCTGCCACCGATTCCAGCCATTCAAAAGCTATAAACAGGAAGTTTTGGACGTGGGAGAGGCATTGAGATCCAAGGAATTTGAGATCAGAGCCGGGAGGAGGAGAAAGAGAGAAAGAGAAGGAAGAAGAGAGAGAGATTGTTCGGTTTGGTGTTTTATTTTATGAATTTTATTTAATATTTTTTATGGATTTTATGGGTAACTAATCTCTCAGCTAGGGCTGAGATGAAGCCCCTAATTTGATTAGCTCTTGTATTGGTTGATTTACTTTGAATTTTAATTAATTTATTTTTTTTTTGAGTGGGCTTTATGGGTTTAAATTCCATACTTCTCCATTTATGAACTTGACCAAAGTATATATATGGATGTTGTTTGGATGCTTATTACAGGTGCTTGTGTCTGATCAAGAACAGGTTTCCTATAAAGGAAGAAACAGGGTGCTTTAATGAATGTACATTCCATGTACCCGACCGAGGACATGGGATTTGTTATTCATGGCATTGCTTAAAGGAATTAGACATTCTGTATGCCTGATTAAGGACACAAATTGTGCTTTCTCTATTTAAGTGGTATCAATCTATATCAAGGTGAATCAACAAACAAAACAAGGGTTAGGATAGTTAGGAGTGGATTCGAAAGTCCTAGTGCTTTCTCTCTGATTGAATTTTCTTCCCTGTTCTTAATTGTTTTTCCTAAAATTGTGCTTAGCAGTTTAGTTCATTATTCATTGGATTAGTTAAGAAGAATCATAGATTTGAATTGTGACAACCAGTCCTCGTGGGATTCGACCTCGATCTTACCGAGTTTATTACTACATCACAACCCTATACTTGGGGAGTGAACAAGTTTTTGGCGCCGTTGCCGGGGACTGTTTCTTTCCAAATTGAATTTAGGATTCTCTCTTATCATAATTCATAGTCTTAGGATTTCACTAACTTAGGTTAAAGTTTTTATTTTATTTTATTTTTATTTTATTTTTAGAAATTAACCGTTGCTTAGGATTTTTCTATCATTAAATTAGGAAACCTAATTTGGTTTTTTTTTTTTTTTTTTGTTTACAGGAATTGAGGAAGGAAGCTACTAAGTGAAGGAGGAACATCTTAAATTTTCTGACATCATTCATCTCCTTTTCCAGGTTCTTTCTTCCCATTCTTACTTGCATAGTTTTAACTTGTTTTAAAATCTCATAGTTCTAGGTCTAGTTTTATTTCTCTTAGGTTGCTTCTTAGTTTAGTTTTTTTTCCTCCATTGCAATAACATAGTTTATGCTAGGACGTAGATCTCTCGAATATAGAACTAGCGCCGTTTGATCTGAAATAGAAAGAACACCTTGCGTGAAAGATTGAGAAATAATTCATGTTGAAATGGCGAATGAGACCGAAGTTAAGGCTCTTAAAGATTATTCACTCTGTCCAATTTAATGCGCCTTCATGCATAGTGTTGCCAACCACTACGGCAAAGACACTTTGAATCGAAACACTGAGTCATACAATTGTTGCCATCCTTTTATGGATTGGACAAGGAGGACCCATATCATCATGTGAAAGAATTCTTAGACATTTGCTCCACTTTTAAGTTCCAAAACTTCTCAGACGATTCAATCCGCCTACGTCTGTTTCCTTTTTCTTTGAAGGATAAGGCGAAAGCATGGTTGAATTCTCTAGAAGTTGGAACTATCACTACATGGGACCAACTGTCTAAGAAGTTCTTAAATAAGTTTTTTCCCGTTCACAAAACCAATGCCCTCCGTAGAGAAATTACTAACTTCACACAAAAAGAGGGCGAGCACTTTCATGAATGTTGGGAAAGATGGAAGGACTTGCTTCTTAAATGTCCTCACCATGGTTTTGAGAAGTGGCAACAAGTTCAATACTTCTATGACGGTCTGACACCCCAGAACCGTCGCATGGTTGATGCCACCAGTGGAGGGTCATTCATGACCAAAAGTGAAGTCGAAGCATGGAACTTCTTTGAAACTTTGTGCGAAAATTCTCAGCAATGGGACTATTCAAATAGAGGTGACAGAAGTCCCCAACCACAAAAGAGAGGTGGTATATATGAGATAAGAGTCGTGCCAGAATTGTGCGCTAAGCTTGATAACCTGACAAAAAAGTTGATGCTCTGGTATTAAATAATGGACCTCCACAAACAGCTCAAGTGGAGGCATGTGCCACATGTTCTAGTCCTGCCCAGTCTTGTCCATCTGGGGCAGCATCCCCAGAACTTCTCTCTGAACAAGTTCATGCTATGAACACTTTTCAAAAACCTGGGAATGATCCTTACTCGAACACATACAACCCAGGGTGGGCTAGGCATCCAAATTTTTCTTGGGCAAAAGGACCACATCAAGGAGGACCATCTGGAAATCCTCCCATGCAACCGCACCTCCAAGTTGGCAGTCAACAAATTCCGCAATATCAACAACTGCCTACACAATCAAGGAACCCATCTCTTGAGGATACACTCCATCTTTTTATGCAGAGTTCTCTCCAATTCCAAAAAGATACCCAACAAACCTTACTGGCCAACCAGCAAAGCTTACATGCAAATGCACAATCCATTGCTAAGCTGGAAATACAAATGGGTCAACTAGCTGCCACATTGAGTGAGAGAGAGAAGGGCAAGTTCCCTAGCCAACCAGAGGCTAACCCAAAGGGACAGTATGAGATTGGCTCTAATTCCAACCAAAGGTAATATCATGAGCAAGCCAAATCAATCATTACCCTTAGGTCAGGCAAGCAGATTGATAACAGAATAGAGATGCCTGGGGATGATTCAAATTCTAAAACAGAAGATCAAGATGAAGCAGAGGGACACACTAATGCATCCAAAGTCTAAAAGCCCTCTGACTCTCCAAGAGCCACTAATGTGCCACCGTACGTGCCCAAAGCACCATTTCCTCAACGTCTGGCACTAATAAAGAAAAGAAATAATTTTGATGAAATCTTGGATGTGTTTCAAAAAGTGCAAGTCAACATCCCGTTGCTTGACGCTATTAAACAAGTCCCTGCTTACGCTAAGTTTCTGAAAGATTTATGCACTCAAAAGCGTAAGCAGAATGTTCATAAGAAAGTCTTCCTTGCAGAGCAGCTCAGCTCCATGATTCAACATAACACTCCTCCTAAATTTAGGGATCCAGGAGCTCCCACCATTTCTTGCGGCATAGGAGATCATAAGATCGGGAAGGCATTGCTTGATTTGGGGGCGAGCGTTAATTTGTTACCTTATTCGGTTTATGAGCAGCTAGGACTTGGCGAGTTGAAACCGACTAAGGTAACATTACAACTAGCTGATAGATCTGTCAAAGTGCCCCGGGGTGTTATTGAAGATGTGTTAATTCAGGTTGATAAATTTTATTTTCCAGTGGATTTCATAGTCATAGATACTCAGCCTGTCCAGAATCTTCACAGTCAGATCCCAGTCATCTTGGGTCGTCCATTTTTGGCCACATCTAATGCTATTATAAATTGCTGGAATGGAGTTATGAAATTGTCCTTTGGTAACATGAATATTAAACTCAATGTTTTTAATGCAGGACAACAATCCGCAGATTTGGATGACATAATTGAAGTGGACATGATCGAGAGCCTTGTGCAGGACTCCTTCCGTACATCTTTTGAAGATCCTCTTGAGACCTGCTTAGCACAATCGGGCATGGATTTTAACATTGATAGTCCCATCCATGAAGTCAATGCATTGCTCGACTCTACTCCTATATTGGAGACTGAAAAGTGGAGAGCGAAAGTGGAACCTCTTCATCCCTCTGAGATGCCTCCTGACAGCACAGTTTCGAACTCTGAGAAGACAAAGGCGAGCAGGCTGCTTAATTTTCTTAAAACATATAAGGCAGCAATTGAAAGGAAGATAGTGGAAATACAGGGAGTATGCCCCACGATATGCATGGATCATGCTGTGGAAATGTCGCGTGAAATGCAAAGGAAGCATGATCCTCATATGGAAGAAGTCGTGCGAGCAGAAGTTCTTAAATTATTTGACGACAGTGTCAGTTACCTCCTTGAGATAGCACCGCTTATGGGAACTCACATCACTTGTCTGGGATCGGTTAATCAAGGTATTGAGGTAATTTCTTTGGCGGA
Source organism: Magnolia changhungtana (assembly GCA_030180095.1). Classification (NCBI taxonomy): domain Eukaryota; kingdom Viridiplantae; phylum Streptophyta; class Magnoliopsida; order Magnoliales; family Magnoliaceae; genus Magnolia; species Magnolia changhungtana. Next base: position 16,613,674 of record JASAUF010000343.1, read on the forward strand.
CCCTGGTTATAAAGATTATTTCATTCATGGTCCGTTCTTGTCTGGCTGAAGACGTTAAACTTAGCGCTCCTGGGAGGCAACCCAGTCTCTTGTTTGATTATTTTCATTTTTCTAGTGAGTTCCATCAATGTTTGTGGGTAACATTACTGCAAACCCTCACGAGACTACAACTCGTCCACTAGGGGTAACCTAGGGGTTTAAAGGCTTGTTGCATACGCTAAATGCAATCGAGAGCACCTGCGAAAGTGGTATAGGTAGGATCTTCTTTTGTTTTTCTTTTTGCTATTTTTTCTTATGTTGATTTCTCTCTTGTGCTAACCTGTTTTGCAATGATAATTTTTTCTGAGGATGTCTCTTGATTCTCCGTCCAGGTACTATCTTTCCCTCATTCCTCTTTTATTCTCGTTGTCCCATGTGCATTGCATGCTTATTTCTTTTTCATTGAGGACAATGTAGATTTTAGGTTGGGGGTGAGAGATTAGGTTACCTAATCAGTATTTTCTTGGTCTTGAGCAAAATTTGTGAAAATTTTAAATTTTTTCTGGAATTTCTATTGAATTCAAAATGATTCTGAAGGATAGTTGTGATTTTAACATTATAAGATATGTGATGTTGGTAACTTATGACTCTTGGATTTGGCCACCTGCTTGATTTCACAGTCAATTTTGAATTGTTAATCCATGATTAGAAGTTGTAAACATTGATTGAGCCATGATTCCACATATTAGATCTCGCTTACACATTGAGTTTTCAGTTCAATATTAAATGGTAACTTGGTAATCATTAGGCATGAAAGGAACCAGCCTGAGAAATTTGTTAACGTCAGTTTGTAAAGAAGAATTGAAAGAGTTAGTCACATAATCTTCACCATAGGTTTGCTCCCTATAGGTGTAGATTTGATTCTCCATAGTTGACATATGAAAAAAAAAAAAAAAAAAGAAGTTAGGCGACAAGTTTTCGCCATAGGTTTGCTCCCTATGGGTGAGAATTTGATTCCCCTCATTTGTGTTACTGCACATAAAAAAAAAAAAAAAAAAACAAGCTAAAAGAATGAAAGGATGATCTGTGAGGAAAGTTGGTTGTCCTGATTTCTCGTGTTGGTTACTAAAGATATCATGAAATTGACAATTGGATCTTTTACTGATTGTAAGCTGAGATAATACTATACACCTGTGGAACTCAATGTTTAGGAATGTTCTAATTGATGGATTAATATTTTGAAATTGATTATGAAGTTTACCGTAAGCTTGATTCCAAGAGAAAAATTTCACACACCAATCATGAATCTTAGACTTTTCACATCTCAGCTATCTGTTCACTTGTCACTTGAATTTACAGGAATTGTCTTTTATTTCTGAAATTATTTTCCGCATGTTTTGCTTGGGACTAGCAAAATGCTGGTTGGGGGTTGTGATCAGGGTCGAATATTGCATATCAGACCCAGTAATTACCTGATTTTACATACATGATAATGTCTAATGCCGGATTTTAATTATATTTTTATTACAGGACGAAATCAGGAGCGTTAATTGGAATTTGATGTTAAAGGCATGGATTTGACGTTCTGAAGTCACCAGAGCACGGGATGACTCCAGAAAATCAATAGTGAAGATTTTACACGCCTGGGATCTGAGGAAAGCAAGCCAAAGAGGCCCGAAACTGGTGAAAACTGCATGATCACATGGTTCCCACCATCCAATTGAATCGAAACTTCATACATGTGATGGGGGCCATGAATTAACCGTACATATTAAATTTCAGCTATTGATGATCTCGGGAAGTGCTCCAACTGACAAGTCAGCCCATGAATCGCTGATTTCAGGCCCACCTGATAATAGGATATGCCTCAACTTTGGTCCCAACCCATCAATTAGGGAGATAAAGATAATGGACGGAGTGGATTTCTCGTAAACATCATGGTGGACCCTGTGTATGGGGAGTGTACACCGAGTACACGTGCACCGGCTGCGCACCGGACCGGCCAGACGGTCAGCGCGGGCTCTGATCGGCGCCCGTCTTCAAAATCCGAAAAATGCAACAGCGTCTTCGAAGCCGTCCGCCGGTCGTCGGTTGTGGACCCCACCTTGTGTCCCAATGGACAATCCATACCGTCCATCCGCTTCCTGGGGCGATCATCACCTTCGCCTAGGTGGCGAAATTGCGAAAGAGAGCGAGGATTAGATCTTATCCATTCAAGCGCCGGACCAACGGTGCATAAATTAAGCCGTGGGCCACACCGAATAGAGTCCAAAACCATCCGTTCCTAGCCGAAATTTCAAGGAGAATGCAATGGACGGAGTGGATTTTCCATTTACTCAGAGGAATGGGCCCCACCATTGCCACGGAGGATTGATACGCGTCCGCGTAACGCACGGCCGCTGGCCCTTTTTGCGAAGGATAGTGGGCCCCGTACGTCATCCCTCCGGACGATCCGACCCGTCCATCGTGTAGAGGGCCATGAATACTACAAAACCATGCTGATATTTCACTCCCATGCGTACACACGTGTGTGATACAGAGGCCACAAAAGGGCTACCCGGCGACGTTTAAATTTGATCTTTTCAAGATTTCTTCTGTGGGCCGCGCCAATGGACCTTCAAAACCACCCATTCTTGACTGAAATTTCATCCTGAATCAAATGGACGGGGTGGATTTTCCAGAAAACACCTCTGCGGGGCCCACCGATCACGGTTGCGAAAATCTGCACTTCGAGTCCGTCTACGACTCTGCCACCGATTCCAGCCATCCAGCAACTATAAAAAGAAAGTTTTAGATGTGGGAGAGGCATTCAGATCCAGGGAATTTGAGATCCAGAGCCAGGGAGAGGAGAAAGAGAAGAAAGAGAAGGAAGAAGAGAGAGAGATTGTTCGGTTTGGTGTTTTATTTTATGAATTTTATTTAATATTTTTTATGGATTTTATGGGTAACTAATCTCTCAGCTAGGGCTGAGATGAAGCCCCTAATTTGATCAGCTCTTGTATTGGTTGATTTACTTTGAATTTTAATTAATTTGTTTTTTTTTCTGAGTGGGCTTTATGGGTTTAAATTCCATACTTCTCCATCTATGAACTTGACCAAAGTATATATATGGATGTTGTTTGGATGCTTATTACAGGTGCTTGTGTCTGATCAAGAACAGGTTTCCTATAGAGGAAGAAACAGGGTGCTTTAATGAATGTACATTCCATGTACCCGACCGAGGACATGGGATTTGTTATTCATGGCATTGCTTAAAGGAATTAGACATTCTGTATGCCCGATTAAGGACACAGATTGTGCTTTCTCTATTTAAGTGGTATCAATCTATATCAAGGTGAATCAACAAACAAAACAAGGGTTAGGATAGTTAGGGGTGGATTCGAAAGTCCTAGTGCTTTCTCTCTGATTGAATTTTCTTCCCTGTTCTTAATTGTTTTTCCTAAAATTGTGCTTAGCAGTTTAGTTCATTATTCATTGGATTAGTTAAGAAGAATCATAGATTTGAATTGTGACAACCAGTCCTCGTGGGATTCGACCTCGATCTTACCGAGTTTATTACTACATCACAACCCTATACTTGGGGAGTGAACAATGGATCATTGTTTGGGAATGATATAAGGAAGGTACCTTAGTTTCCCAATACTACTGAATGAAAAGGACTAATAACAACTCGGTAATCATGCTCATCATCGCATTGCATGTGCCTGGAAGATGTAGAGTGAGGGTGCCAGCATGCCGCGGACGTAAGATGGTGCCGCACGAGGGAGTATGTTGGTGAGGGCATGCATCATAATCGCATCTCATCCTTTCATTAATTGCAGTACTTAAGAATGTTGTTTGTACTGCTTTATCATTACTACTTGACTGATTTGATAACATGTTAACTTATGCTCTATTGTTCCACTGAGTTAGCTACTCACTCCCATGTTACGGGATAGTGTTTTGGACACCCACCAGACTCTGTCTTAGACGTAGGTACCGACGATCCACAGGAGACTGACCCTGATTATTATGAAGATCAGGATGAGTTTTCTACATGCAGTTCGCTGGAGGCTTCACGTAGGCTATTTAGATTTACAGGGTTCATGATCACAGTTGTACCATTTTGACATTTTGATTCGGGAACAAATACATGTATATGGTGACTCAGTTGGTATTCATACTCTTGAGATTGGGATTGTTTTGTTTTATATACATCTATATACATCTTTAGTCTTTCGCTTGCATTTATACATGGATCTGGAGTATGAATTACTGTTTTGGTATAATCTCACTCATGTTTATTGCACTAACATAGACAACATTCAATCATAAGCATTTTTGTTGCATAAGTGATGTTTTGGAACTCGAGTGTTGAGTTGATACTCGACCCCCGATTTTCAGGGCATTACAAGTTGGTATCAGAGCATGATTTGGATTAAACCGGACCTGAGTTGTGGTCTCATGACATACGCTGATGTATTTCAACTTAGGAGGGTGCGAGAACAATGTAGAAACAATTTTAGGCATCCCAGTTTCGCCCAACGGCGAAGTTCATCGAAAACGATAGTTGTACATGAGTCTGTGCTCAACCCTGGTCGCATGGGTCGACCTTAAAACACTCCTAGTCTGTCTAGTGATGGGTCTAGATCACAACTCATCCCATCCCAGCTGTTAAAAATCAACAAAAGCTATTATGTCTCAAAAATTACCCGAAACGGAGCGAAACGGGGTCGTGGGAGTACCCACACTTGTCCAGGGGCACCCAGGGTGGGACCCATATATTTTTGGGGCCTAGGGGGCACAAGGACCTCGTCAAAATGGCGAGCCCTTGCCCACTTATCCAGAGAGTGGCAAAGCCCTCGCCCGGTCGGTGAGGCCTCACCATATTTCGGGCCCGGCTGGGTGGGCCGTGCTGGCCGATAGTGTTTGGGGGTTTAAGAACCCCCCTGAGGTAGGTCCCATCCATTACCTCACTTCCAAACCCCTACTTCCTTTACAAAACCGACCTCCAAGCTTCCGTTTCTCTCTAAACTTGCTGTCCTCTCTCTTAAATCGCCCTTCCAATCATCCAATCTGCTATTTTTTACCACAACCCATCCATCCCCATTGTCCACAGCCATCCTTACCTCCCTACCCTCTTCGTTTTCTCTTATTTGGGCTCTTGCACTCCCATTTGAAGCTCAAAAATCATGTAAGCTTCCTCACCCATCCTTTCTCTCCACTTTCCTCCTTCAATCTCTATCATTTGGGCCTCTACAACATCTGTTGAGACCCAAGTCCATGAAGAACCAACCCTCCAACCCTTTTCTCTCATTTCCTTCCCTTTCCATGGCTTTCCTCGCAATTGTTTCGGCCATTTTCTCCATCTCCACCATCCTTTCTCTTATGGGAAAGAGGAAGGGTGTCGCTGATGAGGCTGGGCCTAGTCGCCCTACACGTTCAAGGTAGCCGAGAGGCACCACCGCTAGCTCAAGCATTGCCCAGGAATTTCGAATGAAGCGGGATCTTGATCTCTAGATCCCTGCTGAAAGAGCTCAGTTAGCGGCACTACCTCATAGAGTATATGAGGACCATAGGGTTCTCTTTGAAGCTCAGGTGGATGGGCGACTCTTTAGTGAATACTACTTGTTCGAGCAAGTGGAGGCGGCCCACTGGGGTCAGCTATTTGAGGCCAGAGGTCGCGCCAATCCTGGTACTGTCCGAGCCTTCTATGTCAACATTCACGAGCTTACACTGGAACCTTTACAGTTTTGGCTCTCTTGTGGTATGGATCTGGTTGCCACAATTGATGTTAGATTGATTGCATGGCTTATGGATATGCCCCTTGGCGACGTACATGCTAGTGAGCAGAATCTGGGAAGTGCACGTGAAAGGGATCGTCGCACACATTACATTTGTGGTGGCCGACTGGTTGAGTGGCAGCCAAATAAAAGCCTGCTAGCGTCCCATATGTTAGACGACTTCGGCCTACTATATCACATCTTCACATACAACCTCTACCCCAGACACACGCGACTCATGGTAGACTTTCTGTACCAAGTGGGGCAGAGGGTGAACTTGTGCGTGCCTATATTCGTGTTGCGAAAGATTGTGAGTACTGCACGCTCCACCAGGAGCTCTGATTCACTTCCCTTTGACCGACTTATATGCAGGACAGCATGGGAGTTTAGCTACAGTCTGGGGGTGGAAAGGCCAGCACCGATTCATCAAATCGACAAGAGCCTCTCCGTCAGATGGAACTCGAGGCACGGCGGCGATGAGCCCGACATGAGGAGAGTGAGGATCAAATGGAGAGCGAAGAAGAAGAGAGTGAGGAAGGGAGTGAAGCTGAAATAGAAGAAGAAGAAGAGGAACCTGAGGCTCAGGATACCGAGGAGAGCTTTCCTCCTATGCTACGCGAGCAGGATGCAGTTCAGGCCACGAGGGATGCTCGTATGGTTCGCATTGAGGAGGGTCAAGCTGCCCTGCGGCAAGAGATTGGATAGGTTCGGGCTGAGGTTGGTGAGACCTAAGCCAAGCTTGAGGTGATCGAAGCCTTCATGAAGCGGAGCTTTAAGAAGGTGTCTTGCATGTTGAGGACTATCCTGTGCTATGTACAGGACAAGGATGCCCCTCCTCCATCACCTGACTCGGATGCTTAGACATCCATGTTGTTGTTTGTAGTTGTTTTGCTTACCGCTTTAGGCAGTTTATGTTTTCATGCTGATGGCTGTAGTAGTTAGTAGTATGTTTTTAGTACTTGAAGCTTGGTTATACTGTCATGATTCATGTAACTTTGTATTCAATGTATTATGACAATTTTGGTAATGAAATGTATACAGCCTCTTTGCTATGAAGTGTGTGGAATGCTTAAGTGATTATATATTATGCTGCCATGCTTTATCTCACATGCGATGTACCTTATGTTGTATAGGGCATGCCATGGAGGTATATGAGGAGCACAACACCCCTTTTGCTCACTGACTCGATGGACCAAACTCCTCCTCGCAGAGGTGGTCCTATGGACCCAGGTTCTGGCTCAGATCAGCCTTCTGCCGGTCCTACTGGTGGACTGCCACCTTTTACACCATCGGTTCATGAGCAGAATCGGGCACTCTCTTCGGCACAGTATGAGGCACAAGCTGCTCCACCTGCTGATAGGTTTGAGCAGATGATGATGCTGATGCAGCAGCAGCACCAGCAGCTCTTGGCGGTATTATCTCAGGGTGGGAGTGCGACTTCACTTCCGCCATCTACAGCCCTACCGTGACTGCCGAGCCTCCTGCTCAGGCTGGGGATGTACCTCTACCTTTGCCTACTGCCTGCACTGCGGGAGATGTGGGTACTCACAGTCTTCTCGAGCGATTCCAGCGCTTGATGCCTCCTACGTTCACGGGTTCTCACAGACCCGAGGAGGCTGAATACTAGTTAGACCGCATCTCCAAGATACTGAAGATGCTGCATTGTTCTGAGGCTGAGCAGGTTGAGTTAGCCACCTTTATGTTTGAGAAGGAGGCTAGATTATGGTGGGACAGTATACTGCGAACTGTCGCCATAGGATATGTATGGACGTGGGCTGCTTTCGAGTTCCGCTTCCACGAGAAATATTATCCTCAGGCCTTTTGACACGAGAAGGAGAACGAGTCCCTATGCCTCAGACAGGGAGGCATGACAGTTACTGAGTATGAGCATCGCTTTACGGAGTTGGGCCGCTTTGTTCCGACTATCCTTGCTGATGAGCAGATGCGGATGAGGTGTTTTTCTGAGGGCTTGCAACCTGACATTTGGTCGAAGATGTGTTGTATCCGTATACCATCTATGCGGAGTTGATTCATATGACGATTCAGGCGGAGCAGGATGTATACCGTTTGACATGCTCTCGTGGCCCTGTGGTGCCTAGGCCATGACTAGATACGCTGAGTAGGCATTCCTCAGCAAGAGGCCTCATGCTGATTCGCCTCCCAGGAGCGCAGCACCAGTGATCCCGATGAGGCGCCTTGTTGTGACTTGTACTTTCTGTGGGAGGCTAGGATATCTTGCTGGGAGCTGCTTTGCTCGAATGAGGGATAACGGGTTCTCTCCACCGTAGAAGATTGATCGCCCTCACCCTCAAGCTTTATCGACTCCACCACTACGGATTACACCTGCGCATCCATCTTTCATACCTCCTACACCACGTTTTAGGCTGCCTCAACGACCCAAGGTGCCTCAGCCCAACCGATCTCAGCAAGTGCGTGTTCATGTGCTTACAGCAGAGGAAGCAGAGACTGCACCTTCAGTGCCTATGGCCTTCGAGGTCACTGCACACGTCCAAGGTACTCCCGTCTTCTTATTGGTGGACACTGGATCCACTACCTCTATGACTCATACACGGCAGTCAAGCGACTGGGTTTAGTTACTGCTCCTACGAGAGGAGTAAGGGTCATCACTTCTACAGGGACTTCCTCTGAAGTTACTTGTATGTGTGTGGGCTGCCCGATAGACTCGGGTAGCAGAATGATACTAGTTGACCTGATCGTTGTCTCCCTATTCCATTATGACGTTATCTTCGGTATGGATTGACTCACTGAGATGCGAGCAGAGATCAACTGCGAGACTAGGGTGGTGACAGCCTATGGACTTGATAGCACGACCTTTACTTTTCCTATTCAGGTCAGTCACGCTACTCGGTTGAGATGTTACGCTTCTTCATTAGAGGCTATTGATGTTCCGACGCTTGTGGATATGCCTGTAGTTCAGGCTTTTTCGGATGTGTTTGAACCGATTCCTAGGTCGCCTCCTCGGCATGAGATCAACTTCACCATTAATCTTGTGCCTGGTGCGACACCCATTTCATTATCAACATATTGCATGCCTCCGTGTGAGATGGAGGAACTGCGAAAATAGATTGATAGGCTAGTAGAGAAGGGCTTTATACGACCTAGTGTGTCTCCTTGGGGAGCACCTGTACTGTTTGTGAAGAAAGATGGCTCACTACGGTTGTGTATTGATTACCGTAGCTTGAACCAAGTCACCATGAAGAACAAGTATCCTTTACCCAGGATAGTGATCTGTTTGATCAGTTGAAGGGGCCAAAGTATTTCTCAAAAATCGACTTGAAGTCAGGGTACCACCAGTTGCGCGTCAGAGATGAAGACGTGCAGAAGATAGCTTTCAGGACCTGTTTTGGGCATTACGAGTTCCTGGTGATGTCGTTCGGTCTTACGAACGCACCGGCCGTGTTGATGGACTTGATGAATAGGGTATTTCGGCCATTCTTATACCGATTCGTCATCATATTCATTGATGACATCCTGATATATTCCACAAGTCGGGAAGAGTACGAGGTGCACCTGAGAGCGATGTTGGATACTTTGAGGAAGAACCAGTTGTTCGCGCAGTATAAGAAGTGCGACTTCTGGCAGGAAGAAGTCAAGTTCTTGGGACATGTGGTGTCCAAGGATGGGATAGTTGTGGACCTTGCTAAGGGAGCCGCGGTTCAGGATTCGAAGCGAGGTGAGGAGTTTTCTTAGCTTAGCAGGGTATTGTCCACGCTTCATTCGGGATTTCTCAAAGATAGCCAGGCCGTTGTCACAATTGACGTGTAAGAATTTGAAGTTCGCCTGGAATGAGAAGGCAGAAGCAGCTTTTCAGGAGCTGAAGGACAAACTGACGTCTGCCCCTGTGCTAGTATTGCCAGAGCAAGGAGTTAAGTATATGATATACACTGACGCGGCTCGTGTTGGCTTGGGTTGCGTCCTTATGCAGAAGGACAAGGTGATTGCGTATGCCTCGAGACAATTAAGGAAGCACAAGGAGAATTACCCTTCGCACGAACTCAAGGTAGTAGCTGTCATCTTTGCATTGAAGCTCTGGAGACATTACCTCTACAGAGAGGGGTTCGAGCTTTTCTGCGACCATAAGAGCCTTACGTATATATTCACGCAGCGAGATTTGAATATGAGGCAGCGCCGATGGATAGAAACCTTGAAGGACTTCAAGTTCGAGGTTTCCTACCATCCTGGTAAGGCCAACCTTGTGGCAGATGCGTTGAGCTGTAAGAAGGCTATATCATTTGCGGCTCTGCTGATGATAGCAGAGTGGGATATATTGGAGTTCATGCAGGACTTCGAGCAGAAACTCACAGTGGAGGAGCCATTTGAGTGTGTCGCGCACATTTAGGTGCGGCCACTTTTTGATGATAGAATTATCGAGGCCCAGAAGGGCAATGAGTGGTTGATTGAGCTTCGAGAGCATGCTAGTGAAGCTTGGGACTCCGAGTGGAGAGTTGGCACAGATGGGGGTCTACGATACCATGGCCGCCTATGCGTTTCAGATATTCATGACTTCAGATGGAAGCTGAAATCCGAAAGAACTACCCTCAGCTTCTCGAGGAATACGAAAAGGTACAAATTTTGAGGATGAAATTTTTCATTAAGGGGGGTAGATTATAACGACTCGGAGAATTTCGTACAATGGCCCGAGTACCACCTCAGGCAGAAAAACTTAGGATCAAATCCTTTAGAAATTTGACAAAGTTAACTAAGTGCTAAACTAGATTAGCCATGAAATCCGCTTGAATCACTTTAAATACGATCTACAAGACCCAAAACTTGTAAAATCATTGACGCTAGGTTACCCTAAAATCTAGGATCTAACTCATTACCCAACTACCCTCGGGAGCACATTGAAACTCCGTATCAGATCTAGACCGTACATCGTAAGTTCGAATGATACGAAGTTATAGAATTAGGACCGCTTCGCTGGGTTTGACAACCATCTCGGAGATCAAATCCAGACAGTGTTCCACGGCTATTCGCTTGAGTCCGGAGCGAGGAGTGTGAGAAAACCTAGTTTTCTTTAGAAATGTAATGACATTTAAGTAATCTGAGACTTGGTGTTTGCGGGCCAAATATAAGCAACCAGACCGTCGTAATCTGACCCAAATACACCCTCGGATCAGGAAAAATCTCATATACATGGCAGTGTACTTGAAATCCCTGATCGAGATTCGAAGATCGTTGAACTGAAACTGGTCTGCCACGTGTGATCTGGGAATCCGACTAGAATGAAAACTTAACTCCACCTAGATCCAGAGTCTGTGAGCATAAGTCCGACCTTTGGCTCAAGGGGGACTGCCAGAAGTCCTCCGTTGAGCTGAAACGGGTTCATTTTGGATATAACCTAAGTATACCTTGACCATAGGCCTATTTTGGTGTTATTTTAGGCTATATAAGGACCTTAAAACCTTCTCTCATTCATCCAAACAAATTTGAGAAAAACCCTAGGAGAGAGAAGTGAGAAAAGAGAGAGAAAGAGTTTGAGAAGTGGGAGAATATCCCTGCTACCTTACCCTGTCACTCTACAAGCTCAACCACCCCATTCTAATCGCTTTTCCGGTGATTCTAACTTTGTTTCTAGGTAAGAAACCCTAACCCTAATCTGTTTTGGGGTTTTGATAGTTGCAAGTTATGAAATAACTAACCTAAAGCATGTTATAGGTTGCCACATCGCTGTATGCTGAAGCGTAGCAAACCTATCGAATTTGTTACAATTCTACGACAAAAGGTGCGGACTTTAAACGTATAGGTTATAGTTTTCAATGCTTTCAATGTCAGATAATGATAGATTCATGATCTGTAGGTTATTGCACATGTACAAAGTGCTGTCCGTTTTGCTTTTCGATTATACGATGACTATGTTGAATATACTGTATTCCTATTATTCGTAGAAAGTACCGTATACATATAAATTTTAGAAATGTGTTTGCCATGATTATTTACTGTATGAACATATTATATATGTGTATAATACTTGGCGAAAGGGTTCGCCCTAAAACATGTTTTTGCTAATATACACTATGTATGTCAAAATAATGTATTCTAAGTGTTTGTGAAAATGCTTGTAAGAGTAAGTGCTTAGATAATCACGTTTTAGGTGGGTGTTGAGATGGGATTCTCTACTACCTTAGAAACGTGCGTGATTTCCTCTAAGTTGGTTGTTTAATTTAATCGCTTACTATGAAATATATGTGTTTGTATTTCTTGTTCATATTGTGCTTTATAACCTGCTTTATGAGATGTTTGTTAACATGCTTGAATTACTTTGTTTATTATGCTTTACTCCACATGCTCTGGATAAGGATTGATTGTGATTGGGACTATGATTATAGTCCAGACAATCGGTAACAGACTTGAGTTCATGGTTGAGATTCATTTTGCCATGTAGGATGTGTCTGACGAACTCGAGTCGTACTTCGGTTAGCGGCAGTAGTTAGGCCACGCGAAGTGCTTATGCACTTCAGTCGTTCAGTTGGTTGTGCGCTCGTGCTAGTCTGGCTCATCAAGTAACCCAATCTGTCTAACGTATGTTCACCATGTTTGGACGCCACTGTTTGAACCTAGGGTACCAAACTTACCTGTGTAACCCCGTTAACCTTGGTACCTCGATCCGCTAAGACTCATGAGCCGGGCATGGTGGTACGGGACACCGTGGTCGAGCTGTCAGCCTACACTAGGGCCACGTGCCTCCCCGTAGTGACCTGTGAGCAACCCTAACTTGTAAACCGAATACGGTGGTATGGGACACTGTATTCGTGTTGTTGGCTTATATTGATTGGTGACGAGCCCTTTGTACTAACCTCGAGCATACAGACTTGGTCCTACGGACTTGGGTTCTGGGTCCTCGCAGAGGTGGTCCTAAAGACTTGAGTTCTGGCTCAGATCAGCCTTCTGCTGGTCCTATTGGTGGACTGCCACCTTTTACACCATCGGTTCATTAGCAGAACCAGGCATCCTCTTCGACACAGTATGAGCCATAGGCTGCTCCACCTGCTGATAGGTTTGAGCAGATGATGATGCTGATGCAGCAGCACCACCAGCAGCTCTTGGCGGTCTTATCTCAGGGTGGGAGTGCGACTTCACCTCCACCATTACATACCCTATCATGACTGCCGAGCCTCCTACTAAGGCTGGGGACGTACCTCCACCTTCACCTGCTGCCTGCACTGCGGGAGATGTGGGTACTTGCAGTCTTCTCGAGCGATTCCAGCGCTTGAGGCCTCCTACGTTTATGGGTTCTCACAGACCTGAGAAGGCTGAATACTGGTTAGACCGCATCTCCAAGATACTAAAGATGCTGCATTGTACTGAGGCTGAGCAGGTCAAGTTAGCCGCCTTTATATTCGAGAAAGAGGCTAGCTTGTGGTGGGACAGTATACTGCGGACTGTCGCCGTAGGATATGTATGGACGTGGGCTGCCTTCGAGTTCCGCTTCCATGAGAAATATTATCCTCAGGCTTATCGACACGAGAGGGAGAACGAGTTCCTTCACCTCAGACAGGGAGGCATGATAGTTACTGAGTATGAGCATCACTTTATTGATTTGGGCCGCTTTGTTCCGACTATCCTTGCTGATGAGCAGATGCGGATGAGGCATTTTTCTGAGGGCTTGCGACCTGACATCCGGTCAAAGATGTGTTGTATCCATATACCACCTTGTGTGGAGTTGATTCATATGACGATTTAGGCGGAGCAGGATGTAGACCGTTTGACACGCTCTCGTGGCCCTGTGGTGCCTATGCCATGACCGGATACGCTGAGCAGGCCTTTCCTCAGTAAGAGGCCTCTTACTGATTCGCCTCCCAGGAGCGCAGCACCAGTGGTCCCGATGAGGCACCCTATTGTAACTTGTACTTACTGTGGGAGGCCAAGATATCCTGCTGGGAGTTGCTTTGCTCGAATGAGGGATAGCGGGTTCTCACCGCCGCAGAAGATTGATCGCCCACACCCTCAGGCTTTATCGGCTCCACCACTATGGATTGCACCTGCGCACCCATCTTTCAGACCTCTTGCACCATGTTTTAGGCTGCTTCAATGGCCCATGGTGCCTCAGCCCAACCGATCTCAGTAGGCGCGTTTTCATGCACTTATAACAGAGGAACCAGAGACTGCACCTTCAATGCCTATGGCCTTCGAGGTCACTGTACACGTCCAAGGTACTCCCGTCTTCTTATTGGTGGACACTGAATCCACTACCTCTATGATTTCATGCATGGCAGTTAAGCGACTGGGTTTAGTTATTGCTCCTACGAGAGGAGTAAGGGTCATCACTGCCACAGGGACTTCCTCTAAAGTTACTTGTATGTGTGTGGGTTGCCCGATAGACTTGGGTGGCAGAATGATACTAGTTGATCTGATCGTTGTCCCCCTATTCCATTACGACGTTATCTTCGATATGGATTGGCTCACTGAGATGCGAGCAGAGATCGACTGCGAGACTAGGGTGGTGACAGCCTATGGACTTGATGACACGGTCTTTACTTTTCCTGTTCTGGTCAGTCACACTACTCGGTTGAGATGTTACGCTTCTTCATTAGAGGCTATTAATGTTCCGACGCTTGTGGATACGCCTGTAGTTTAGGCTTTTATGGAAGTGTTTGAACCGATTCCTGGGTTGCCTCCTCGACATGAGATCGACTTCACCATTAATCTTGTGCCTGGTGCGACACCCATTTCATTACCGACGTATCGCATGCCTCCCTGTGATGGAGGAACTGCGGAAACAGATTGATGGGCTAGTAGAGAAGGGCTTTATAAGGCCTAGTGTGTCTCCCTAGGGAGCACCTGTACTGTTTGTGAAGAAGAAAGATGGCTCACTACGATTGTGTATTGATTACCGTAGGTTGAACCAAGTCACCGTGAAGAACAAGTATCCTTTGCCCAGGATAGATGAACTGTTTGATCAGTTGAAGTTGGCAAAGTATTTCTCGAAAATCGACTTGTAATCAGAGTACCACCAGTTGCGCATCAGAGATGAAGACGTGCAGAAGACAGCTTTCAGGACCTGTTTTGGGCATTACGAGTTCCTGGTGATGTCGTTCGGTCTTACGAACGGACCGACCGTATTCATGGACTTGATGAACAGGGTATTTCGGCCATTCTTATACCGATTCGTCATCGTATTCATTGATGACATCCTAATATATTCCACGAGTCGGGAAGAGCACGAGGTGCAGCTGAGAACGGTGTTGGATACTTTGTGGAAGAACTAGTTGTTCGCGCAGTATAAGAAGTGCGACTTCTGGCAGGAAGAAGTCAAGTTCCTGGGACATGTGGTATCCAAGGATGGGATAGCTGTGGACCTTGTTAAGGTAGCCGCATTCAGGATTAGAACTAACCGGGCTCGGTTACCGAGGTGAGGAGTTTTCTTGACCTACCAGGTACTATCGACGCTTCATTTGGGACTTCTCGAAGATAACCAGGCAGTTGTCACAATTGACACGTAAGGATTTGAAGTTCGCCTAGAATGAGAAGGCAGAAGCAGCTTTTCAGCTAAAAGACAAACTGACGTCCACTCCTGTGCTAGTATTGCCAGAGCAAGAGGTTAAGTATACGATATACACTGACGCGTCTCGTGTTGGCTTGGGTTGTGTCCTTATGCAGAAAGATAGGGTGATTGCATATGCCTCGAGACAATTAAGGAAGTACGAGGAGAATTACCCTACGCACGACCTAGAGTTAGCAGCTGTCATCTTTCCATTAAAGCTCTGGAGACATTACCTCTACGGAGAGGAGTTCGAGCTTTTCTGCGACCACAAGAGCCTTAAGTATATATTCACGGAGCAAGACTTGAATATGAGGCAGCGCCAATGGATGGAAACCTTGAAGGACTTCAAGTTCGAGGTTTCCTACCATCCTGGCAAGGCCAACCTTGTGGCAGATGCGTTGAGCCGCAAGAAGGCTATAGCATTTGTGGCTCCGCTGATGATAGCAGAGTAGGATATGTTGGAGTTCGTGTAGGACTTCGAGCAGAAACTCACAGTGGAGGAGTCATTTGAGTGTGTCGCGCACATTCGGGTGCGGCCAGTTATTAATGATAAAATTATTGAGGCTCAAAAGGGCGATGAGTGCTTGATTGAGCTTCGAGAGCATGGTAACGACACCTAGGACTCCGAGTGGAGAGTTGGCACAGATAGGGGTCTACGATACCATGGCCGCCTATGTGTTCTGGATATTCATGACTTGAGACAGAAGTCGAGATCCAAAAGAACTACCCTCAGCTTCTCGAGGAATACGAAAAGGTACTAATTTTGAGGACGAAATTTTTCATTAAGGGGGGTAGATTGTAACGACTCAGAAAATTCCGTACAATGGCTCGAGTACCACCTCAGGCAGAATAGACTTAGGATCAAATCCTTTAGAAATTTGACAAAGTTAACTAAGTGCTAAACTAGATTAGCCATGAAATCCGCTTGAATCACTTTAAATACAATCTGCAAGACCCAAAAATTGTAAAATCATTGACGCTAGGTTACCCTAAAATATAGGATCTAACTCATTACCCGATTGCCCTTGGGAGCACATTGAAACTTTGTATCAGATCTAGACCGCACATTATAAGTCCGAATGATACGAGGTTATAGAATTATGAGTGCTTCACTGGGCTTGACAACCATCTCGGAGATCAAATCCAGATAGTGTTGCACGGCTATTCGCTTGAGTTCGGAGCGAGGAGTGTGAGAGAACCTAGTTTTCTTTAGAAATGTAATGACATTTAAGTAATCCGAGACTTGGTGTTTTCGAGCCAAATATAAGAAACCAGACCGTCATAATCTAACTCAAATACACCCTCGGATCAAGAGAAATTTCATATACATGGCAGTGTACTTGAAATCCCTGATCGAGATTCGAAGACCGTTGAACTGAAACTGGTCTGCCACGCATGCTCTGGGAATCCGACTAGAACGAAAACTTAACTCCACCTAAATCCAGTGTCTGTAATCTTAAGTCCGACCTTTGGCTCAAGGGGGGCCGCTAGAAGTCCTCCGTTGAGCGGAAACGGGTCTACTTTGGATATAAACTAAGTATACCTTAAGCTTAGGTCTATTTTGGTGTTATTTTAGGCTATATAAGGACCTTAAAACCCTCTCTCATTCAGCCATACGAATTTGAGATAAACCCTAGGAGAGAGAAGTGAGAAAAGAGAGAGAAAGAGTGTGAGAAGTGGGAGAATCTCCCTGCTACCTTACCCTATCACTCTACAAGCTCAACCACCCCATTCTAATCACTTTCCCGGTGATTCCGACTTCGCTTATAGGTAAGAAACCCTAACCCTAATCTTTTTTGGGGTTTTGATAGTTGCAAGTTATGAAATAACTAACCTAAAGCATGTTATAGGTTGCCACATCGCTGTATACTAAAGCATCGTAAACCTATCGAATTCGTTACGATTCTACGACAAAGGGTGCAGACTTTAGATGTATAAGTTATAGTTTTCAACACTTTCAATGTCAGATAATGATAGATTCATGATCTGTATGTTATTGCACATGTACAAAGTGCTGTCCATTTCACTTTTCGGTTATACGATGACTATGTTAAATATATTGTATTCCTACTATTCGTAGAAAGTACCGTATACATATAAATTTTGGAAATGTCTTTGCCATGATTATTTATTGTATGAACATATTATATATGTATATAATACTTACTTGGCAAAAGGGTTCGTCCTAAAATATGTTTTTGCTAATATACACTATGTATGTCAAAATAGTGTATTCTAAGTGTTTGTGAAAATGCTTGTAAGAGTAAGTGCTTAAATAATCATGTTTTAG
The DNA here is from genome assembly GCA_030180095.1 of Magnolia changhungtana. Lineage (NCBI taxonomy): Eukaryota > Viridiplantae > Streptophyta > Magnoliopsida > Magnoliales > Magnoliaceae > Magnolia > Magnolia changhungtana. The sequence goes on from JASAUF010000343.1 coordinate 16,631,210, forward strand.
GTGGGTGTTGAGATGGGATTCTCTACTACCTTAAAAATGTACATGATTTCCTCCAAGTTGGTTGTTTAATTTAATCACTTACTATGAAATATATGTGTTTGTATTTCTTGTTCATATTGTGCTTTGTAACCTGCTTTATGACATGTTTGTTAACATGCTTGAATTACTTTGTTTATTTTTCTTTACTCCACATGCTCTGAATAAGGATTGATTGCGATTGGGACTATGATTATAGTCTAGACAATCGGTAATAGACTTGAGTTCATGGTTGAGATTCATTTCGCCACATAGGATGTGTCTGACGAACCCGAGTCGTACTTCGGTCGGCGGCAGTGGGTAGGCCACGCGAAGTGCTTATGCACTTCATGTCATTCAGTTGGTTGTGCGCTCATGCTAGTCTGGCTCGTCAAGTAACCCGATCTTCTAATGTATGTTCACCATGTTTGGATGCCACTGTTTGAACCTAGGGTACCAAACTTACCAGTGTAACCCTGTTAACCTTGGTACCTCGATCCGCTAGACTCATGAACCAGACATGGTGGTTTGGGACACCGTGGTCGAGCTATCGGCCTACGCTGGGGCCACGTGCCTCCCCGTAGTGACCTGTGAGCAACCCTGACTCGTGAGCTGAATATGGTGGTATGGGACACTGTATTCGAGCTGTCGGCCTACATTGATTGGCGACGAGTCCTTTATAGTGACCTCGAGCATACTCTGAAATTGCAGAGGGGCGACTAGCCTTCCTGTAGTAACAGAGTATAAACTAGGCCTGTATTGATAAGGTGATGGGGGAGTGGTGTAACGATTCTGTGTAACAGCCCTGACAGCCCTTGTAGCGACCTAGAACCACACGATCATATGAGATTATCTAGGACTGACGACCCTAGAATGGATCATTGTTTGGAAATGATATAAGGAAGATACCTTAGTTTCCCAATACTGCTGAATGAAAAGGACTAATAACAACTTGGTAATCCTGTTCATCATCGCATTGCTTATGCCTGGAAGATGTGGAGCACTGAGGGTGCCAGCATGCGGTGGACGTAAGATGGTGCCGCACAAAGGAGTATGTTGGTGAAGGCATGCATCATAATCGCATCTCATCCTTGCATTAATTACAGTACTTAGGAATGTTGTTTGTACTGCTTTATCATTACTGCTTAACTGATTTGATAACATGTTAACTTATGTTTTATTGTTCCACTGAGTTAACTACTCACTCCCATGTTACAGGACGGTGTTCTGGATACCCACCAGACTCTGTCTTAGACGCAGGTACCGACGATCCACAGGAGATTGATACTGATTACTATGAAGATAAGGATGAGTTTTCCTACATGCAGTTCGCTGGAGGCTTCGCGTAGGCTATCCAGATTTACGGGATTACAGGGTTCATGATCATAGTTGTACCATTTTGACATTTTGATTCGTGAACAAATACATGTATATGGTGACTCAGTTGGTATTCATACTCTTGAGATCGGGATTGTTTTGTTTTATATACATCTATATACATCTTTCAGTCTTCCGCTTACATTTATACATGGATCTGGAGTATGAATTACTGTTTTGGTATAATCTCACTCATGTTTATTACATTAACATAGACAACATTCAATTATAAGCATTTGTGTTGCATAAGTGATATTTTGGAACTCGGGTGTTGAGTTGCTACTCGACCCCCGATTTTCAGGGCATTACAATTCCACCAAAAAAAACTTGTTTTGGGCTATGTATTTGTATACATGGGTTGCCCACTAAGTCCATCTAAATGTTTGGACTCTATGGCCCTTAGGACTTAGGCCATGATTGTGAGAGATTGTATTGGGCCACTTCCTTATGCCTTTTGTGGGACCTATGTGCATATGGTTTGGATGTGGGCCTTGGGCCTTATATTTATGTTGTTTGTGGATTAGATGCCTTGGGGCAATGGTGGTTGAAAGTTCCCATTTGGACCCTTCTAAGTCCATTAGTTGCTAAGTATGGTTGAATGCCCACCTTAGTCCCTTGCTAGGCCCGTTTCCATATTATTTAGGCCCTAGCTTCGTATGCTTAGTCTCATGGGCTACCCTAGGTAAATGGGCCGCCACTAGAGGTTATATTCCTTATGAGGAATTGGTTAAGTACCTAGACCCTTCATAGTTAGGTAGAAAGTACATCTTCTCATTCACCTCATTGACACCCTTATTCATCTTCATGGCCCACTCCCATACACATCATATGCATGCTTGGTTTAGGTATGATTGGCCATAGTTGTGACATTGTGTAGGACATGTTGGTATCTCCCCAGGAGATGGAGTTTACCCTCTTAAGCACAGGGGATGCTTAGGATTGATGCATGGTTGATTGTGTGATTCATGCATCTGGCATTGCATAGCATGTAGATATTCGCCCTTTCTTCATCATGGCCGTAGCCTCCATAGAGATATCGTGGATGGCCGTGTGTGAACACTGGAAATGATTCTTGAGAATTTGAGGTGTATAGGATATCCCTGGGTGAAAGTTCCTAAACTTTTATGGTACCGAGGGACGCCTCAACGTCGAGACCGAGAGAAAAACATGAGCGCACGAGTGCCTTTATACCTTGAGGCCGCATCTCCCACTGCAACGTGGTCGATTGGGATGGGGTGTGGCCTTACCTGCCTAAGAGAGAGGGCAACAGCTAGGCTAAGTTTGACCAGCTCGTGAATGGGTCCACTACTATCGAGCCTCGCTGGTGATTGACTATCTACAGGCGGGTAGTGAGGTCTCCTACGGTCATTTGACTATACGGGTCTTACAGAGCAGCAGTCATCCAGCAGTGTACTTGACCCTAGTGGATTCATTATGATGGAACTGTACTTGATATGTGGATTGGATTTGAGGACTGGCATTACTTCGCGTTGCATTTGCATTAACTGTATAAGCCTTATATTGCATCACCTTGGTATGGCGCCCAGTACTCATGTATTGCTGCATAACTTGGTACGACTTATTGCATTCATAGCTTGGCCTTGATATGGATGGAAGTGTTGGTATTGTTCATTGGCTCCTTCTCCATTCTCCTTATTCTTCTGAACACCATTGTCACACACTTACACTACCCTCTAAGCTTTCTATAATCTTATGCACGATTGATGCGTGCAGGAGATCCTAGGTCAGCGCAGTAAGGGAGGAGTTGTGGATTGGATTGGCACGAGCTGAGAGCCTATTGCAGACCTTTCCTTCCCTTCTTTCTATACTATGTATTTCCTTTTAAGCCTTGTACGTATAAAGTTTAAATTCTTAGTGGATTTTACAGTGTGTTCCTTGTTTATTTTCTGAGATTTACTTGCTATGATCTTGGGTATGCTCAATTGGATTGGAATTGTGATATGAAAATCCTCCTTGTATGATCCCAGGATCAGAACATAAGCCAGGAACTGAGAATGGAGTACTACGGAGGCTGTTGCAGCCGAAATCGGCTCTCGTGTTCCTTGTGGGTCCGGTCACCGAGTCTGGGGTGTGGCAGGAGTTAGTATCAGAGTATAACAAGTAATCTCGGACATAACTTGGGATAACATTGCATGTCTGTTAAGAGCTTAGGACAAGTAGTGTCCCGAGATCCTTCCTTACGTTTAAGCCTGCAATATTCTGATCCCATGCGTCATCATCCTTGTTCTTCTGTAGATGATACCGCCTAAGCGGCGCACCCGTGGTCCTGGTGCCCGTGGCCGTGGTGCCCATGGCCATGGTTCTCATCCTGATCCAGCTACCCGATCGGCCCGAGCGCATCCAGCTCCTGCTATTGAGGACCCAACTCCTGAGGTCTCGATTCTGGCCCCTATGGTGCCTATTGCCTAGCCAGAGCCTACTGTTCTAGTTTTTGAGGCTCCAGCTCCTTCTGCCGCACCCGTGCTTCTGCCTGAGGCAAGTGCTGCCCACACTCATCCTATGGTTTCTATTGGGGTTGAGCATTTTCAGCAGATGATGCAGGCTGTCACTGCTGACCTTCAGTCTCATCAGCTTACTGCCGAGGTTCCTGAGAAGACTGACTTGCCGCGTGCGAGAACGATTTCCCGAGAGTTTCGGCAGCATGATCCCCTGAGGTTCAGGGGTGAGCTTGACCCTTCTGCCCCCGAGGCATGGTGCGCCGAGATCGAGAGGATTTTTGGCACTATGTAGTGTCCGGTTAATCAGAGAGTTTCCTTAGCTACCTTTCTTCTTCAGGGCGTGAGGCCCGACACTGGTGGTCATTTGTATCATGTATGGCCAAGCCCGATTTTATTTGTACTTGGGAGGAATTCGTGGTCTGCTTCGACCAGAAGTTCTTCCCTGAGCATGTTCAAGAGCAGAGGGCTATAGAGTTCAAGACTCTAGTCCAGGGATATATGACGGTGTCTCAGTATGAGGCCCGTTTCTTAGCTCTTTCCAGATTTGCTCCTTATCTCACCGATGATGGGAAGAGGAAGGCCCACCGTTTCTAGAACGGCTTGCGTCTTGCTCTTCGCAGTCGAGTAGTGGGCCATTGCTTGATGACATTTGATCAGGTCATCCACCGAGCATTGGTTTATGAGAAGGATTGGGCTATGACCTAGAGGACCCATGATTAGAATTTCGACAGAGACAGGAAGAGGAGGGCACCAGCCGACAGTTCTTGATAGCACCGTTAATAGAGGTAGAGATGTAGATTTGAGTTTAGGTAGCCTGTGGCGGAGACAGCAGCTTCATCTTTAGGAAAGCCAGTCGATTCTTCCTCCGACCCGTTTACCTGTGTATGTTATGGTTGTAGGCAAACTGGGCACCGGAGGCGTGATTGCTCTCACCCCTTGCAGCAGCAGAGGCCACCGCAGTTGCCTCCTCCCCATCCTCCTCAGCAGCAGTAGCATTAAACACCCGCTCCTAGGCCTCCTCCTCAACAATAGAGGCAGCCAGGCAGGCCTCCACAGCGGCCACAGTAGCAGTATAGATCATAGCAGCCGAGGGGACATGCACCTCCCCAGTCCCTGGGCCGAGTATATATTGCTACATAGTAGGTGCAGAGTCAAGACCCGTAGTCTTCCAGCTTACATCCTTTGCCAGTGTAGGGCAAATTTTATGCAGCCCAGCAGGATCCACGGTCTTCAACCGGTGGTGTCGTCGAGGGTATTCTTCTTGTTTCTGCTTGCATTGCCCATGTTCTGTTTGATTCCGGCGCTTCCCATTCCTTTGTGGCTAATCAGTTTTGTCGATCAACTAGTATCCCGTCAGAGTCCGCGTCTGAGGCTTTGGCTGTTTCGACTCCCTTGGGGAAGTCCGTCGTTTCGTACCGTCGTTGCCCTTCTTGCCCGATTTGGGTTGGTGATATGTTCTTGCCCGCATATTTATTTGTGTTGCCGATGGCGGAGTTCGATGTTATCCTGGGTATGGACTAGCTTGCGGATTATTATGCCATCTTGGACTATGCCCCGAGGACAGTCACGTTTCATATTCCTGGCTTACCAGTGTTTCAGTTCATTGCCGAGCCTGGGGAGAGTCGTTGTCTAGTTTGTTGGCTTGTATTGTCGAGGAGTCCGTGGTAGGGTGTATTGAGCAACTGCCAGTTGTTTGCGAGTACCCAGATGTGTTCCAGAAGATCCCGAGTTTGCCACCGCATCGGCAGGTTGAGTTTCAGATTAATTTGGTGCCCAGTACCGTGCCTATCTCGAAGGCCCCCTACCGGATGGCACCGATGGAGTTGCGGGAACAGCGGGAGCAGTTGGATGAGCTCTGGGAGTTGGGTTTTATTCATCCCAACAGTTCACTGTGGGGAGCCCCAATATTGTTCTTAAAGAAGAAGGATGGCTCGTTGAGGCTCTGTGTGGATTACCGCGAGCTCAACAGGGTCATAATTAAGAACAGATACCCACTTCCTAGGATAGATGATTTGTTCAACCAGCTGCAGGGTGCCTAGTTCTTATCCAATATAGACTTGTGCTCTAGCTACCATCAGATTCAGGTTCGAGAGGAGGACATTCCGTAGATAGCATTCCAGACGCGCTATGACCACTTTAAGTTTCTGGTCATGTTGTTTGGACTGACCAATGCGCCCGCCGTATTTATGCAGCTGATGAACGAGGTCTTCCAGCCCTTCCTTGATCAGTTCGTGGTAGTATTTATTGATGATATTCTTATGTATTCGAGGACTCGGGAGGACCATGTTAAGCACTTGCAAATTATGCTCAAGACCCTCCGTGCCCACCAGCTATATACGAAGCTGGAGAAGTGTGAGTTCTAGCAGGAGGAGGTGAAGTTCCTCGGTCACGTGGTGATGAGGGAGGGTGTCGTTGTGAACCCCTCGAAGGTAGATGCAGTGCGTCAGTGGGGCTAGCCCACGAACGCGTCCGAGATCCATAGTTTCCATGGTTTAGAGGGATATTATTGATGATTTATCGAGGGTTTGTCCCGTATTGCAGCACCGCTGACCTGGTTGACACAGAAGGGCATTAAGTTTGTCTAGAGTGATGCCTGTGAGGAGGCATTTATGGAGTTGAAGGACCGCCTCACATCTGCTCCTGTCCTCACTCGTCCTGATGGGAGTGATGGTTTTGTTGTGTATACCGATGCTTTCAGAGTTGGCTTGGGTGCTGTCCTGATACAACACGAGAAGCCTGTGGCGTATACCTCACGCCAGCTCAAGGTCCATGAGCTGAACTGCCCTACCCATGATTTGGAACTAGAAGCAGTTGTCTTTGCACTGAAGGTGTGGAGGCATTATCTTTATGGAGTTAGGTTCGAGTTCTTTTCGGACCATAAGAGCTTGAAGTATTTATTTTCGCTATCTAAGTTGAATATGCGACAGAGGCAATGGATGGAATTGTTGAAAGATTATAACTTTAACCTTCAGTATCACCCGGGTAAAGAGAATGTAGTGGCGGATGCACTCATCCATAAGCCACGAGGCCTAGTGGCTCAGATGATGGTTCGACAGTGGCAGATGCTCGAGGATGTTTCAGAGTTTGACTTTGAGTTTAGTCTTCATTCTTCGATGGTTCAGCTTTCAAGCTTATCGATTCAACCCTCTTTGGTTGCTAGGGTGATCGAGGCTCAGCAGACGGACGAGTCACTTCAAGAGTACTGAGCAGAGGCAGCACTGTGGAGTAGTCAGACTGACAAATTGGTTCTGACGGTGGATTATGCTTCAGAGGCCGATTGTGTGTCCCGAATGTGCTAGAGTTACGTCATGATCTGATGATCGTGGCACACCGATCGAGACTTAACTTCCACCCGGGCTCCACGAAGATGTACAGAGATATGAGGGGGCAATACTTTTGGTCGGGGATGAAATGCCAGATTGCTAGCTTTATGGTCGAGTGTGACACTTTCCAATGTGTCAAGGCTGATCACTAGAGACTCCCTAGTCCCTTATAACCATTGAGCGTTCCAATGTGGAAGTGGGAGCATGTGTCGACGAATTTCATTGCAGGTTTACCGAGGACTATGCACGGTCACAATACCATCTGGGTTGTCATCGATCATCTAACAAGGTTGGCGCATTTCATTCGAATGCGTGCTTCTTGGACTATGGACTGATTGGCGAGGATCTTTATTGAGTAGATAGTGAGACTGCATGGCATTCTGGTTTTGATTGTATCCGACCGAGACCCCAGATTTACGTCTCAGTTTTGGAGGAGTTTCCAGCATTCAATGAGGTCTACCTTGCATCTCAGCACCTCTTATCATCTGCAGATGAATGGGCAGACCGAAAGGGTTAACCAGATCCTTGAGGATATGTTCAGAGCCTGTGTGATTGACTTTACGGGCAGTTGAGACAAGCATTTACACCTTGCCAAGTTTACGTACAACAACAATTATCAGGAGACTATCGGCATGACTCCTTTTGCGGCACTCTATGGTAGACCGTGTAGATCTCCTAGCTGTTGGACCGAGGTTGGAGAGTGTCGTCTCCTAGGTCCCGAGCTTGTGCAGAAGTCGTCATAGATTGTGGATATTATCAGGTAGAAGATGCGTACAACTCAAAGCCGACAAAAGAGTTTTGTTGATCATTGGCATCGACCCCTCGTGTTTGCAGTTGGGGACATGATATATCTTAAGCTCTCGCCTATGAAGGACGTGGTTCGATTTAGAACGAAGGGCAAGCTTACCCCGAGATTCATTAGACCTTTTGAGATTACCGAGCACATGGGTGCTGTGGCCTATGGGCTTACCTTACCTTCAGAGTTGTCCAGGATCCATGATGTGTTTCATGTATCTATTTTGAGGAAGTGTGGGTTGGACATCATTCCAGTGATTGATTGGCAGCCCCTTTAGGTCCATGAGGATGCTTCTTACATTAAGCAGCCGATTCATATTCTTGATCGGAAGGAGCAAGTTCTCAAGACTAAGGTCATTCCCCTGGTGAAGTGCAGTGGAGTCATCATTCGGAGCTTAACGCGTCGTAAAAACGCGAAGCCGAGATTAGAGAGCGTTATCCCCATTTGTTTGATTCTTGATTGACTATATGATTATATGCATTGCCTTCTCTATTGATGATTGCTATATATATGATGGTGTTTCTACACTTTCATTGTGTCCTGGATTTAGTAAATTTCGAGGAAAAAATTTTCTTATTGGTGGGGAGAGCTATAAGACCCTAACCTAAGTGTACACGGTATTCCTTAAGGTCATGCGGTCCTATCAGTCAAATTCTGGTAACCCGCGACCTACAGTTAGCGTTTGCACTCGTCTCCAAGTTCGGTCACACTGACCAGACTTGGATCGACCCGAAACCTATGTCATCTTGTCTGTATCGACACCGCAGTTCCAACACCATGTCCCGTGCGTGAATCGGACGTGTACTTCATGAGTTATGGACAACGTTTGATTTGGGCCTTTGATGTTGATGGTAGACCCCACCCCACACGTTTTCTTAGGTGCTTGTGTAAGGATGATGTCACCCTATAGTAGGTTTGCTAGAAAGCTTACTAGCCTACCACCCTAAGACCTTCTAAAGCCTAACACTTTGTTATTGTCACCATACGCCATCATGATTTCTCTAACCAAGGAGAGAGAGGCAATGATTGCTTCCCTACAACTCCCTCCCTCTCTCGCTTTCTTCTCATTCTTTCTCTCCTCTCCCTTTGCTAAGATGTCCCACCTGCCCCAAAAATTCCAGCCCTCTCACCTCCCAACACCTCCTATCCACCCATCATCAACCAATCTCAACCATTGAACCATGATCCTTGAAGCTTCTTGATGCTAGTGGTGTAGCTTTGGAGTTGTTTTGATAGGTAGGTGTGTTACATTGTTTAAATTTCAGATTTCTTCTTCTTCTTCCTTTTATTTCTTCATTCTCCTTCCATTGATGGAGCATGTGGGATCCATCAAGTGATGATGGTGGCCCCAAGACTCCATGAATATGGCTCAAAGCCTATCCTATATTGCATGCATGTGCATGGAAGGGATCATTCTCCATGGATCCCTTCATTCTCCTTTCTTCCTTAGATCAGGGATCTTTGGGTCATCTAGACCCTTGATCCTTGGTGGAGATTGGATCCCCACCATAAATCCCAATAGTGGCCTTGATCATGTAGATTGTACATCTTATGGTAATGAATTGTCTATGTATGTGTGTGATGAAGGGAATGGCCTCATTGAGACGAAGACCCTTCTCTTGTGGCCATTTTCTTCTACTTTTCTTGTTAGAAATTTCTGATCATGAGTGTATAGCCCACCTTGTGGACTAACAAGATCCAAACCGTCTATAAAAGAAGGACGTTTTTCATAATCCATCCCTTGGACATGTGGCCCCTAAAATCACCAAAATGGGGTGGACGTAAGGATGATTTGGATGATGGTATGGTTTGGATGTTTGTGGAACCCACTTGGGTGGACCACACCATGATTTTCTGGGTTAAATCCCCATTTAAATAATGTTTGCAATTTATTTTTATCAGACATATATTGCTGTCCAGACTGTCTGGACAGATTTTGGGTCATCTTGGAGCCTAATTTTTTATCATTTTCTGGGGATATTGATACCATCCAATATGTGATTCTTGAAGGTATATGTCCCACCTATAAGCCTACCAAATTTCAGCCCCAACTGACCCCATTTGAGCCTCTAAAAGAGTGGGCCAACATGGGTGTTTAACCAGATTTATGCTGTAATTTCTAGCAATACAGGCTGTTGTAACCCATAGTTTAAAAATATTTTCTCTTATGGCGGGCCACCTTTCTGGGTCCCACCTTGTTCTAGACTTGATAAGGGACCTTGACCCCTAATTTCAGAATTTTTGGAGACCTTGGACCCACTCCATTGGGGAGCCCAAATTGGTACGACAACATGAACATTACTGAAATTTTTCTACATTGCTGTATTTTTTGTGTTTGTGGAGATAATTGGGCCCAGCCCATTTGGGCTTTTTTGTATATCTATAGGGCCCACTTGTGATGATCCAGATGTCACAAGAGGCCATTTTTGTGGGGCCAACCAACTGGACCAGCCATTCATGATGGACGTCCAGCTAGTGGACGTCCACCATGGGCTGGCCGTCCTTGGCAAGGCCCATCATGATGTATGTCTTTCATCGACGTTGTCCCTCCATATTTGTGGGGCCCATGTGGGTTGGGTCCACCCTAGGTGGACATCCCATGTGGGCCCCACTTGGGATGTGACAGCCAACCTTGTTGCATGTGTATGGAGCCCAGGCCGTCCACACCTTGGACTGCCCAGGACTAGGTTGTCCCTGCCCTTTTGGGGCTGCTGCTAGGCCTACAGTCCAGCAGCAGGCCCACCTTTCTGAGTGTCAAATCACTATCTCCAAATTGGTGGGGCCCCTATGATGTATTGATGGACACTATGGGAGTAACTCCCAAGTATTTTGACATGTTTCTGAGCCTTAATAGGCCCAGAAGATTTGGTGGACTAAAAGTCCAGCCATGGCCATTTAAATACACAATGTATGGCTGAATTTGTATTGGAATTGGGGGCTCACCACATTGATAAATTGGGTACTTGTTCCTCACCCATACCTTAGTATAATTATTTGGGCTTAATTAATGCTTATTTTTGGGCCACCTTTGATAACCATTTGTAGGACCCAATTCATACCAGATTTTGAGGCTTCCTGGTGGGCCCAGGTCGGGCTAGAATGTCTCACCTTAGCCAGCTAAATGATGGGCTGACCTTCCACCATTTTTTGATATTTTGACAAGAAAACAAATGTGTTTGATTTGGGAGATTATCTTATTCAAACATAACAGAGAAAGGGTATTTAAAACAATCATCATACTTTATTAATACCGAGTTCATTTACATCCTTTTAATATCCCTTGATTCTAAGATAAATTGTTCAGAATAAAAGAAATATTATAAGTGCAATTGTCATAGTTAAATATTAAATTCGTTAGCCTTTCGACAGTGATTTCAATCATCTCCTAGGACTTAAGAGGAATATGTTTTTCTGCTGATCATTCTGTTTTAGACTTGAACAGAAGGAACTTGAAGACTTCAACTATTTCGGCAGCATAACGGCCCTTTGTCTTCACAGACTACAGATCAGTTCGGTTGTGTGGTCCCACACAATGGATATCGGTTGCGCGGACCCACGCAACCCACCGAGACTTCCTCTCCTACCTTCAATCTTCCTCTCCACTCTGCTTCTTCTCCAAAGACTTTAATCCCTCCAAATGAAGGAGGGGAGGTGGGTATTTACAGGCCCTCATACGTGTGGTACCTCAATTTCGGGTGTCATGGGACCCACCTTACATCAATCTTAACCGTTCAAGGAAATCTTCTCCTGAAACCAACTGCGCAGACCTGCGCAACTAATCTTTCGGTTGCGCGGTCCTACGCAACCGACATTGATTGCACAGACCTGCACAAACCACCTTCCACTATTTCAAATATTGCGCAACGAATATTGGTTGGGCGGACCAGCGCAAACCCCCTGTAACGACTCGAAAAATTCCGTATAATGGCCCGAGTACCACCTCGACGAGAAATCATTAGGATTAAATCCTTTAGAAATTTGACAAAGTTAACTAAGTGTTAAACTAGATTAGCCATGAAATCTATTTGAATCGCTTTCAATATGATCTGCAAGACCTAAAACTTGTAGAATCATTGACGCTAGGTTAGCCTAAAATCTAGGATCAAATTCATTACCCGACTGCTCTCGGGAGCACATTGAAACTCCGTATCAGGTCTAGACCATACATCGGAAGTCCAAATAATACGAAGTTAAGGACTTAGGACCGCCTCGCTGGGCTTGACAACCATCTCGAAAATTAAATCTAGATAGTGTCCCACTGCTGTTCGCTTGAGTCCAGATCGAAGAGTATGAAAACCCTTATTTTTCTTTACAAATAAATATCTCAAATAGTAATCTGAGACTTGTTACTTGTGGGCATTTTGTAAGCAACCAGACCGTCACAATCTGACCCAAATACACCCTCGGATCAGGAAAATTTTCATAAACATATCCATGTACTTGGAATTTCAGATCGAGATCCGCTGACCGTTGAACTGAAACTGGTCCGCCATGTGTGATCTGGGACTCCGACTGAAACAAAAACTTAACTCCACCTGGATCCAAGGTCTGTGAGCTTAAGTCCGACTTTTGGCTCAAGGAGGCCTGCTAGAAGTCCTCCGTTGACCTGAAACAAACTCGCTTTGGTTATAACCTAAGTATACCTTGACCACAAGTCTATTTTAGAATATTTTTAGGCTATATAAGGACCTTAGAACCCTCTCTCTCAAAGCCATACGAATTTGAGAGAAACCCTAGGAGAGAGAAGAGAGAAAAGAGAGAGAAAGTGTGAGAGTTGTGAGAGATCCTTCCTACCCTTTTCCCTGTCGTTCTACAAGCCTATCAAGTCGCTTTCCCAGTGAATCCGACTTCGTTTCTAGGTAAGAAACCTTAACCCTAATATGTTTTGGAGTTGTAAGGGTTGTAGGTTATTAAATAGCTAACCTATTTCATTCTATAGGTTACCAAACTATCGAATACAGAAGCTTAGCAAACCTATCGTATTCGTTACGATTCTACGAAAAGAGGTGAGGACTTTAGGTGTATAGGTTACTGTTTTCAACGCTTTCAATGTCAGATAATGATAGATTCATGATCTGCATGCAATTGCACATGTACAAAGTGCTGTCTGTTTTTCGTTTTGATTAAAGATGAAGAATATGGAATTTTACATACTCTAGGTATTTGTAGAAAGTACCGTATACGTATAAATTTTGGAAATGTGTTTGCCATAATTATCTGTTGTATGAATATATTATATATGGATAAAATACTTATTTGGCGAAAGGACTTGCCCTAATACATGTTTTGCTAATGTACACTATGTAAAAATAGTGTATTCTAAGTGTTTGTGAAAATGCTTATGAGAGTAAGTGTTTGGATGATGGTGTCTTAGGTAGGTGTTGAGATGGGATTCTCAACTACCTTAGAGGCGTGTATGATTTCCTCCATGTTGGGTGTTTACTTTAATTGCATACTTATGAAATAAATGTGTTTGTATTCTTGTTTATATAGTTCTTTATAATATGCTTTATGATATGCTTGTAAACATGCTTGAATTACTTTGTTTAATATGCTTTACTCTACATGCTCCAAATAAGGATTGATTGAGTTTGGGACTATGTTTATAGTCCAGACAATCGGTACCACACTTGAGATCATGGTTGAGATTCATTTCGCCACGTAAGATGTGTTTGACGAACTCGAGTCATACTTCGGTTAACGACAGTGGTTAGGCTACACGAAGTACTTATGCACTTCATGTTGTTCAGTTGATTGTGCGCTCGAGCTAGTCAGGCTTGTCAAGTAACCCGATATGTCTAATGTATGTTCACCATGTTTAGACGCTACTGCTTGAACCTAAGGTACCAAACTTACCAGTGAAAATCCTGTTAACCATGGTACCTCAATCCACTAATACTCATGAGCCAGGCATGGTGGTATGGGACACCATGTTCGAGTTGTCGGCCTACACTGGGACCACGTGCCTCCCCGTAGTGACCAGTGAGCAACTAGACTCGTGAACCAATTATGGTGGTATGGGACACTATATTCATGTTGTCGGCCTACATTGATAAGGTGATGGAGGAGTGGTGTAACCATTGTGTGTAACAGCCCTGACAGCCCTTTGTAGTGACCTCGAACATACTCTGAATTTACGGTGAGGTGAGAGTTTTGCCGCGGTGTATAGAGTATGAACTAGGCCTGTATCTGTATAGTGATGAATCGTTAAAGAGGTGATGGGGGAGTGGTGTAACCATTTTGCTAACAGCCCTGGCAGCGTCTGCAGCGACCTAGAAACACATTATCGTATGAGATTAACTAAGACTGACGACCCTAGAATGGATCATGTTTGGGAATGATACAAGGGAGGTATCTTAGTTTCCCAATCCTGCTATTTGAAAGGACTAATAACTACTCGGTAATCATGCTCATTACCGCACTACAAGTGCCTGGTAGATGTGGAGTACTGAGGGATGAACGCATATCGCGAACGTAAGATGGTGTCGCATGAGGGTGGTTTGGCAAGGGCATTTACCATGTCATTTCATACTTGCATTAAATAAGAGTAGTTAGGATTGTTTGATTGTACTGCTTTATCATTATTACTTGACTGAATTGATAACATGTTAACCTATGCTTTATTGTTCCACTGAGTTAGCTACTCACTCCCACGTTACGGGATAGTGTTGTACACACCAACCAGACTCTGTCTCAGGTGTAGATGATATGTCGATTCAAGAGGCTAAACCAGACTACGATGAGGACCAAGACGAGTTCTCATACATGCAATACTCAGACGACTTTGCTTAGGCTGACTGGATCGCGGGGATTTTAGGATTTATCTTTTTAGTTGTATTTTGACCTTTTGATTCAGAAACAATACATGTATATAGTTACTCAGTTAGTGTTCATACTCTGGAGATTGAGATGGTTTTGTTTCTTTTCATACCTTATATATACAGTTTCAGTCTTTCGCTTGCCTTTATATAATTGATCTGGAGTATGAATTACTGTTTTGGTATAATCTCACTCATATTTATTGCACTAACTCAAACAACATTTAATCATCATTATCTATGTTGCATAAGTGATGTTTTGGAACTTGAGAGTTGAGTTGCTACTCAACCCTCAAACTTCAGGGCGTTACAAGTTGGTATCAGAGCTTGATTTTGATTAAACAGGACCTGAGTTGTATTCCCATGACGTACGCTGACGCATTACAACTTGGGAGGGTGTGAGAATAATATAGAAACAGTCTTAGGTATCCCAATTTCGTCCAATGGCAAAGTTCACTGAAAATAGACGCTGAAATCGAGTCTGTACTCAACCCTGGTCGAACGGGTCGACCTTAAAACATTCCTAAGCCATATATTGATGAGTCTAGATCACAATCTACCCAATTCCAGTCATTAAAAATTAGTAAAGGTCAGTCTAGATCAGAAATTTCTCGAAACCACCCGATCTGGAACAGAATGGAGTCGTGGGCCTCCCCACTTAAATTTATAGGGACCCATGGTAGAACCAAGGTGTATTTGGCACCATGGGAGGTTGGGGAACACCACCCAACCACGGCGGCAGCACGTCGGGCAAAGCGGACCGCGGTGGGACCGCGGTCGGGTTGGCCCACTAGGGTTGGGCAGGGCCTGGTCATGGTCGGCCCGACCCCTACACACGTTTGGTACATGCGAAATTTTCAGGGGGCCCCTATTTCTCTCCGGTTGGAGCCTCACTTCTCATTTCACCCTTCTAAACCCTCCAACTTACTGTCCCCTCTCTCAAAACTCCCTTTCAATCGTCTCATCCTTCATTTTTGACCATAACCCACCCACATCCATCGATCACAGCAACCCTACCTTCCTACCCTTCCCCTTTCTTTCACATTTGAGCTCCCACACCCCCATTTGAAGCTCAAAATCGTGTAACCTTTTAACCCATCCCATTTCTCCCTTGTTTCTTCTTCATTCCCTGTCATTTGGACCTCTTCAACACCTGTTGGGACAGTAGTTCGTGGAGAACCAAAGAAATCAGCCCCTTCTCTCTCTTTTCTCCATTTTCATTGCCCTTTTCGAGTTGATTACACCCATTTTTTCCATTTCCTCCATCCTCTCTCTCATGGGAGAGAGGAAAACTACTACAGATGAAGCTGGGCCGAGCCGCCCAGCCCGTTCCAGAAGAAGGGTTGACGTTAAAACCGGCACTAGCACTGTTCGGGAGTATAGGTCGAAGCGGGACCTAGATCCCCAACTTTCAATCAGAGATGACCTTCCGATAGGCTTCGAATATGGTCATTTTGCTGACCGTAAGATAGTGTTTGAAGCTCACATGGATGAGAGAATGTTTGGGCTCCACCCGATAATGGACCGCTTGGTGGAAGTCGAATTGGGTCCTATATTTGAAGGCTAGTCTCCTACATGTGAGAACATGGTTCATGCCTTCTACGCCCACATCGTAGACCCATTGTTGGAGCCTCTTCAATTCACGGTCTCTATGAGGGGCATAAGGCGCACAATTACTGTGGTTGAGATGGTGCGGATCATGAACATCCCATGTAGTGAAGTGCTTCCTAGTGACAACTTCTCCAGGAGATCGCGAGAAAGGGATCGCCATACGTGATACCTCTGTAGTTGACGGGTTTCTTGGACGCGAGGAAACTGTCTTTCGTTGTCAAAGTAGACAGATGACTTCCATTTGCTCCATCGCATTTTCACATATAATGTGTATCCACGGTGGGGTAACCGCACAGAGTGTACTCGGTTGATGGTGGACTTCCTATACAGGATTGGACATGGGGACAACTTATGCCTGCCCACGTTCGTCCTATTTCAGATAGTTCAGGTCGTTCAATCTATCAAGAATGACCTCTCGCTCCCATTTGGCCACCTGATATGCAAGATGGCTCGTGATGTTGGCTACAGGCTTAACATGGAAGACCTTGCGTCAGTCCGGGTCATAAGTGAGGCTACACTTAACAATATGAAGATCGGCCCTCGGCAACGGCAAGCCCGACTCGATGAGTCTGGAGATGAGTCAGATAGTGGCAGTGAGGAGAGTATCGACCTCGAAGCAGGAAGCGAAGAAGCTGGCGGCGATGAGATACGGGAAGAGGAGGATGAGGCTCAGGATACTGAGGAGAGCTCTCCACCTGGAGCACCTGAGCCGGATGCTACTCAGGCTGCGAGAGATGCTCCTATGGTTCGCATTGAGGAGAACCAGGCTGCACTGCGGCAAGAGATTGGATAAGTTCGGACTGAGCTTGGTGAGACCCGAGCCAAGCTTGAGGTGACTGAAGCCTACATGAAGAGAAGTTTTAAGAAGGTGTCTCGCACCTTAAAGACTATCCTGTGCTATGTACAGGACAAGAATTCTCCTCCTCCATCGCTTGATTCAAATGCCTAGCTGTCCAAGTTGTTGTTTGTAGTTGTTTTGGCTACCACATTAGGCGGTTTATGTTTCTATGTTGATGGATATAGTAGTTAGTTGTATGTTTTTGTAATTGTTGAATTTTGGTTGTATTAGCTTCCCTGCATCTTCTGTCATGATTCATGTAACTCTGGATTCCATGTATTATGACAATTTTGGTAATGAAAAGCATGCAGCCTCTTTTGCTATGAGATGTGTGGAATGCTTAAAGTGCTTGTATAATGTGTTGTTATACTTTGTCTCACATACGTTGTACCCTATGTTGTATAAGGCATGCCGCGGCAGTATACACGGAACACGGCACACCTCCTTCTCACTGACTCAATGGACTAGACTCCTCATAGAGGTGGTCCTACAGACCGAGGTTTAAACTTAGATCAGCCTCCTGCTGGTCCTACTGGTGGACCGCCACCTTATACACCCCCAGTTTGTAAGCAGTACCGGGTATCCTCATCTACACAGCATGACCCACAGGCTGCTCCACCTCCTGACAGGTTTGAGCAGATGATGATGCTGATGCAGCAGCAGCATCAGCAGCATCTTGCGGTCTTATCAGCTCAGGGTAGCAGTGCGGCTCCACCTTCACCATTTGCACGACCAGAGACCGCAGAGCCTCCTGCTCAAGTTGAGGCTATACCTCCCCCTACGCCTACTGTACCCCCTACTGGAGATGTTGGTACTCGTGGCCTACTTTAGTGATTTCAGTGCTTGAGGCCTCCCACATTCAGGGGTTCTCACAGACCCGAGGAGGCTGAGTTTTGGCTAGACCGCATCTCCAAGATGCTATGGATGTTGCACTGTACTGAGGCAGAGCAGGTCGAGTTGGCCACTTTCATGTTCGAGAGGGAGGCCAGCCTGTGGTGGGACAGTGTACTATAGTCTGCCGTAGTGGGCTATGTGTGGACTTGGGCAGCATTTGAGTTCCGGTTCCAGGAGAAGTATTACCTGCAGACCTACAGACACGAGTGGGAGGATGAGTTTTTACGCCTCATGCAGGGAGGCATGACTGTTACTGAGTACGAGCATCACTTTACGGAGTTGGGCCACTTCGTCCCGACCATCCTTGTTGATGAGCAGATGCAGATACGCCATTTTTCTGGGGGTTTGCACCCTGATATAGGGTCGAAGATGTGCTATATCAGTATACCTTTTTACGCGGAGCTGGTTCACATGTCTATGATGGCCGAGCAGGATGTTGATCGGCTGACATGTTTTCATGGTACTATGGTTACGAGACCACGACCAGAGATGCAGAGCAGGCCTTTCTTAGGCAAGAGGCCTCGTATTGACTCTCCCCTCAGGGCCGCAGCGCAAGTAGTTCCGATGCGGTGCCCAGGAGTGACCTGTTATTTCTGTGGGAAACCGGGTCATCCTGCAGAGAGCTGTCTTTCACGTATGAGGGCTAACAGGTTCTCACCACCGCAGAGGCTGGATCACCCTCACCCCCAGGCCATATCAGTTTCACCTCTACAGACTGCCCCTGCTCATCCATCTTTCAGACCTCCTGTATCACGCTTCGGGCCCAGCTCCACCTCTAAAGACTGCCCCTGCTCATCCATCTTTCAGACCTCCTGTATCATGCTTCAGGCCGCTTCAACGGCCCATGGTTCCACAACCAAACCGTTAGCAGCAGGCTCGAGTACATACGCTTGTTGCTAAAGCACCTGAGACGTCAATTACGGCCCCGATGGCTTTTGAGGGTACGACCCACATTCAAGGTACTTCCATCTCCTTGTTAGTAGACACTGGGTCCACTACTTCTATTATTTCATATGGGACAGTTAAGCGTCTAGCTTTACATATTACTCCCACGAAGGGAATGAGACTCACTATAGCTACTGGGACTTTTTCGGATGTCACACGGGTGTGTAAGTGTTGCTCCATGGATTTGGGTAGCAGAACAGTGCTCGTCGACGTCATTGTTGCTCTACTATGGCACTACGACATTATCCTCGGTATGAACTGGCTCACCGAGATAAAGGCAGAGATAAATTGTGATACTCGGGTCGTGACAGCCAGAGGACCTGATGGCACGGTCTTTACTTTTCCAGTGCAGGTTAGTTGACCATGTCGTGTTGGATGTTACGCTACTTTACTAGAGCATGTTGATGATCCGACGTTGGGAAATACGCCTGTGGTTTGGGATTTTACAGGTGTGTTTGTGACGATTCCTGGTTTTCCTCCTCGGCGTAAGATCGACTTCACCATTGATCTTACGCCTGATGTGACACCTATCTCATTGCCGACTTATCGTATGCTACCATGTGAGATGGAGGAATTGTGGAAATAAATTGACGAGCTAGTAGAGAAGGGCTTTATACGACCTAGTGTGTCTCCCTGGGGAGCACCTATACTATTTGTGAAGAAGAAAGATGGCTCACTACGGTTGTGCATTGATTACCGTAGGTTGAACTAGGTCACCGTGAAGAACAAGTATCCTTTGTTTAGGATAGATGATCTGTTTGATCAGTTGAAGGGGACGAAGTACTTTTTGAAGATTGATTTGCAGTCAGGGTATCATCGGCTGCACGTCAGAGATGAGGACATGCAGAAGATGGCTTTCAGGACATGCTTTGGGCACTACGAGTTTCTAGTGATGTCGTTCAGTCTTACGAACACACCGGCCGTATTCATGGACCTGATGAACCGGGTATTTCAGTTATTCCTATATTGATTCGTCATCATCTTTATTGATGACATTCTGATATACTCTACGAGTCAGGAAGAGCACGAGGAGCACCTGAGAGCGGTGTTGGATACGTTGAAGAAAAACCAGTTGTTTGTGTAATATAAGAAGTGCGACTTCTGGCAGGAGGAAGTCAAGTTCCTCGGACATGTGGTGTCCAATGATGGGATAGCAGTGGACCTTGCTAAGATAGCCATGGTTCAGGATTGGCAGCAGCCTGGGTCGGTTACCGAGGTGAGGAGTTTCCTTGGTCTGGTAGGGTATTATAAACGCTTCATTCCGGATTTCTCAAAGATTGCTAGGCCGTTGTTTTAGTTGACATGGAAGGACCTGAAGTTCACCTAGAATGAGAAGGCGGAAGCAATTTTCAAGGAGCTGAAGGACAGGTTGACGTCTGCCCCTATGCTAGTATTGCCAGAGCAAGGGGTTAAGTACACGATATACACTGACGCGTCT
Organism: Magnolia changhungtana; assembly: GCA_030180095.1. Classification (NCBI taxonomy): domain Eukaryota; kingdom Viridiplantae; phylum Streptophyta; class Magnoliopsida; order Magnoliales; family Magnoliaceae; genus Magnolia; species Magnolia changhungtana. The sequence continues at coordinate 16,651,724 of JASAUF010000343.1, forward strand.
CGCATTGGTTTGGGATGTGTCCTTATGCAGAAGGACAGGGTGATTTCGTATGCCTCAAGACAATTAAGGAAGCATGAGGAGAATTACCCTACACACTACCTGGAGTTGGCAGTTGTCATCTTTGCATTGAAGCTCCGGAGACATTACCTCTACGGAGAGGAGTTCAAGCTTTTCTGCGACCACAAGAGCCTTAAGTATATATTCACGCAGCGAGACTTGAATATGAGACAACGTCGATGGATGAAGACCTTGAAGGACTTCAAGTTTGAGGTTTCCTATCATCCTGGCAAGGTGAACCTTGTGGCAGACGCGTTGAGCCGCAAGAAGGCTATAACATTTGCAGCTCCATTGATGATAACAGAGTGGGACATGGTTGAGTTCATGCGGGACTTCGAGCAGAGACTCACCGTGGAGGAGCCATTTGAGTGTGTTGCACACGTTCGGGTGCAACCACTTATTGATGACAGGATCATTGAGGCCCAGAAGGGCGATGAGCTGTTGTCTGAGCTTCGAGAGCAAGCTAGTGATGCCGGGGGCTCTGAGTGGAGAGTTGGTTCAGATGGGGGTCTACGATTCCGTGGCCGCCTATGCGTTCCTGGCATACCTGACTTGACACATGAGCTTCTCGAGTCTGCGCATAACTCGAAGCTTGCGATGCATCCTGGTAGCACGAAGATGTACTGGGATATGAGACGGTCGTTTTGGTGGGATAACATGAAGGCCCACATCACTGAGTTCGTTTCTCGTTGTCTGACGTGCCAGCAGGTCAAGGCAGAACATCGCCGACCTCCTAGACTGCTTCAGCCCATGCCCATAGTGGAATGGAAGTGGGATTTCATTTCCATGGATTTCATATCGAGGTTGCCGAAGACGAGGAAGGGACACGATTCCATTTGGGTGATTATGGACCGGTTGACCAAATCGGCCCATTTTCTCCCTATCAGAGTTGCGAACTCTGCTGATGATTTGGCCAGATTGTACATCAGAGAGATCCTCTGTCTGCATGGAGTTCCTTTAGAGATCGTGTCGGACAGAGACACTCGGTTTACATCTATCTTCTGGACTCGTATCCAGGAAGCGATGGGTGTGAAGTTGAAGTTCAGTACGACGTTTCATCCTCAGACTGACGGGCAGACAAAGCGGGTGAATCAGATTCTGGAGGATATGTTGCGAGCATGTGTGTTGGACTTCAAGGACAGTTGGGATAACTGTCTTCCTTATGTAGAGTTCGCCTACAACAACATCTTCCATGCGAGTATTGGTATGGCTCCATATGAGACCCTGTATGGTCGCCCTTACAGAGCACTGCATTGTTGGGTTGAGGTTGGTGAGTGTAGCTTGATTGGCCCAAAGTTAGTACAAGCGACCTCAGAGAAGATCGACATTATCCGGCATCGACTTTTTACAGTGCAAAGCAGGCAGAAGAGTTACACCGAAATGAGGCTGTGACCGCTTGAGTTTGAGGTTGGGGACCATGTGTTCCTCAGAGTTTCCCCTATGAAGGGAGAACTTCGGTTCGAGAAGAAGGGGAAGCTCACACCGAGGTTTATCGATCCGTTTCAGATACTGGATTGAGTGGGTGTTGTGGCATATCGTCTTACTTTGTCCACACCACTTGCAGCTGTACACAACTATTTCATGTATCTATGCTGAAGAAGTACATTCCGGATCCTTCACATATCATCAGATGGGAGCAGGTATAGCTGAGCGAGGATGCTACGTATGAGCTGCGTCCGACGTGTATCCTTGACAGGAAGGAGCAAGTACTGCATAGTAAGGTGATTCTACTCGTGAAGGTACTGTGGACACATCATACAGAGGAGGAAGCTATGTGGGAGATAGAGCCCGAGGTCAGAAAGAACTACCCTCAGATTCTCGAGGAGTACGAAAAGGTATAAATTTCGAGGACAAAATTTTTGTTTAAGGGGGGTAGATTGTAACGACTCGAAAACTTCCGTACAATGGCCCGAGTACCACCTCGACCAGAAATCACTTAGGATTAAATCCTTTAGAAATTTGACAAAGTTAACTAAGTGTTAAACTAGATTAGCCATGAAATCCATTTGAATCGCTTTAAATGCAATCTGTAAGACCCAAAACTTGTAGAACCATTGACGCTAGGTTACCCTAAAATCTAGGATCAAACTCATTACCCGACTGCTCTCGGGAGCACATTGAAACTCCGTATCAGGTCTGGACCGCACATCGGAAGTCCGAATAATACGAAGTTAAGGACTTAGGACCACCTCGCTAGGCTTGACAACCATCTCGGAAATCAAATCCAGACAGTGTCCCACGCTGTTCGCTTGAGTCCGGAGCGAAGAGTGTGAAAACCCTTATTTTTCTTTACAAATAAATATCTCAAATAGTAATCTGAGACTTGTTACTTGCGGACATTTTGTAAGCAACCAGACCATCACAATCTGACCCAAATACACCCTCGGATCAGAAAAAATTGTATAAACATATCCATGTACTTGGAATTTCAGGTCGAGATCCGCTGACCGTTGAACTGAAACTGGTCCGCCATGGGTGATCTGGGACTTCAACTGAAACAGAAACTTAACTCCACCTGGATCCAAGGTCTATGAGCTTAAGTCCGACTTTTGGCTCAAGGAGGCCAGCCAAAAGTCCTCCGTTGAGCGGAAACAAACTCGCTTTGGTTATAACCTAAGTATACCTTGACCACAAGTCTATTTTAGAATTTTTAAGGCTATATAAGGACCTTAGAACCCTCTCTCTCAAAGCCATACGAATTTGAGAGAAACCCTAGGAGAGAGAAGAGAGAAAAGAGAGAGAAAGTGTGAGAGTTGTGAGAGATCCTTCCTACCCTTTTCTCTGTCGTTCTACAAGCCTATCAAGTCGCTTTCCCGGTGAATCCGACTTCGTTTCTAGGTAAGAAACCTTAACCCTAATCTGTTTTGAAGTTATAAGGGTTGTAGGTTATGAAATAGCTAACCTATTTCATTCTATAGGTTACCAAACTACCGAATACGGAAGCTTAGCAAACCTATCGTATTCGTTACGATTCTACGGAAAGAGGTGAGGACTTTTGGTGTATAGGTTACGGTTTTCAATGCTTTCAATGTTAGCTAATGATAGATTCATGATCTGCATGAAATTGTACATGTACAAAGTGCTGTCTGTTTTCCGTTTCGATTAAAGATGAAGAATATGGAAATTTACATACTCTAGGTATTTGTAGAAAGTACCGTATACATATAAATTTTGGAAATGTGTTTGCCATGATTATTTGTTGTATGAATATATTATATATGGATAAAATACTTATTTGGCGAAGGGACTCGCCCTAATACATGTTTTGCTAATGTACACTATGTATGTAGAAATAGTGTATTCTAAGTGTTTGTGAAAATGCTTGTGAGAGTAAGTGTTTGGGTGATGGTGTCTTAAGTAGGTGTTGAGATGGGATTCTCAACTATCTTAGAGACGTGTATGATTTCCTCCATGTTGGTTGTTTACTTTAATCGCGTACTTATGAAATATATGTGTTTGTATTCTTGTTTATATAGTGCTTTATAACATGCTTTATAACATGCTTTATGATATGCTTGTTAACATGTTTGAATTACTTTGTTTAATATGCTTTACTCTACATGCTCCAAATAAGGATTGATTGAGTTTGGGACTATGTTTATAGTCCAGACAATCGGTACCAGACTTGAGATCGTGGTTGAGATTCATTTCACCGCGTAAGACGTGTTTGACGAACCCGAGTCGTACTTCGGTTGTCGACAGTGGTTAGGCCACACGAAATGCTTATGCACTTCATGCCGTTCAGTTGATTGTCCGCTCGAGCTAGTCAGGCTTGTTGTTCACTCCCCAAGTATAGGGTTGTGATGTAGTAATAAACTTGGTAAGACCGAGGTCGAATCCACCGGGACTGAAACCTATACGTTATCTGAAAATAACCAGATCTAGAACTAGGCTGAGATGAAATCTAAATCGATTGTAATTTGAAGAATAATGATGAAATATTAATCTAAAACTTAGGAAAAATCAGAGAAGGGAAACTAGGGATTCAGAGGATCCACTTGTAGAGATCAGGGAGATCTTATGCCTGGATTAAAAATCAGGGAAATTAACTGAACTGCCGTTGATATAGTTTTCAAGAGATGAGAGGTATATGAATTAGAATGGATTCCATCACCAAACCATGCCCAGGAGACAAAGCAAACAACAGAATTAAACTAATTACTAACCAATCAACATGTTTATGAAGGTTAGGAAGGGTACCGACATCCAACCATGCCCAGGAGATGATGGTGAACAACAGGGCTTCCTGACGTCATAAAACATAAAAGGAGAAAGAAATACTCAAAGCCATCGCAGACCCATTGTAATTTCAGTCACAACAGACCATTAAAGACTAAAAACATTCCCTTAATTAATCTCAAATCAACATCAGTTCGGTCAAAACAAAGGGCACAAGCAAAGAGGCATCCCATCACGCTACAAGCTTCACCTCTTAGCCCTAGCTAAGAGGTTTAGCCACACATGATGGAGCTAGACATCTTGAAAGAAAAATACTTAAAAGAACAAAATATAAAAATTCATAAAATTACTCTCTTTCTCTCTACCTCTGCCTACGTCTCCTCCAAATTCCAGCCGTTCCTCCCTCTCCCCCTGATGTCGTTCTCTCTCTCTCTCTCTCTCTCTTATATAAGCACCCGGTGGAGAATTTCCGCACAAGAGACGTGCGCAGACACCTCCTTCTGCGAAAACGCAAAGTTTTCTTGCGTTAGGAATCTGTTTTTTAGCAAGACATAATTCTGTTGCAGGATCTATTCCGGTCAGATGTCTTGGCCTTGGTCGGAGGTCCCTTGGGAGAGGTTTTTACAGTCTGGATTGCCCCAGAAACTGGCCTGTTGATCATAGAACAACCGAGATCTTCTAGTTAGTGATTGTGCCAGTGCATACCACATCTTGCATGAATCCTCCAGAATTTGCAGTTTAGGATTGAAATATGGCCCGAACAGGATGGTCGGTTCGGATCGACCTTGTGAAGCTTCGATGGTGGCCCACAAGTTCCGCCCGCGGGCTCTGTTGCGAACAGAGCCTTACGGCTGCAGCTGCGATAATCGGTGAGCCCCAGGACGACGTTGGATAGGAAATCCATTCCGTTCATTCAGTTTCTTCTGAAAAACCGGTGGGAGCGGACCGGTTTTGGATCAGCAACGTTGAGAATATCATCATTTTTCTTGGAATCGTTCAATCCTGCGTCTACACCTCCATGTTCATGCAGCCTCTGAGAAAAATAGAAAACGGACCAAGGGACGGTCAGTTTGATCTCCTGATTCCACTAAACGGTGTGGATCATCAATATGTATGATGATTGTGGCCCACCAGGGGTGGCTCGCAAGGTGCTGTTGCGAATAGCGTCTTCGCTGTCGTGCGCTGTGATGGTCGGTGGACCTCACAGAGTCATTGTTAATGAAATCCACTCCGTCCGTTGGTCTCAGGACGAAAAACCGGTCAGGGATGGTCGCTTTGGATCGGTTTCTGCGTGGTCCACAAAGTTTTTAATACTGCCGTCCGTCCTACGTTTGGACGATTGAATTCTGATACACGCCGTCTCTTAAATTTCCGTCACCTAGGATTTGGTAAGAAGGACTGTGGGATTCCAATAGACGGTTCAGATCATCCGAATGAATGATGGGTGGGGCCCACAATCAACGCCCGGCGGTCCAGCGGTGAAGACGTTGTCTCCTTGTATGAGAAGGATCGGGTCAAGGCAGTTTGACCAGCCTCCCTTACTCAGTACGTTTTGAGTGCACTTATGCATTGTGCACAGCCATGGATAATGGGGTCCACTCGTGATGTGTATGAGAAATCCAATCCAACCATCTGTTTTGTCACCTCCTAAAACGGGCTGAGACCGAAAGTGGAGCATATCCAGATATCAGGTGGGCCCCAGTTTGACAATTTATGGGCTGATCTGACCGTTGGCCCACTTCTCGAAGTCTCCAATGGCTAAAATTTAATATGTGTAGTTAATTTATGGCCCACATCCCATGTATGAAGTCTCGTGTCGATCGGATGGCGGAAACCCTGTGATCTTGCATTCTGCACTAGTTTCGGGCCTCTTTCATGTGAACGGCTTGATTTCCTCGGATTCCTGGTATATAAATTCTTCAATATTGGTCCTCTAGAGTCCGTCCCTTGCTTGTGGTGTCATCAGAGCATTAAATACACACATCTAGCACCTTTTTGTAGTCCCCACTTGCAAATGTACCTTGCATTACAAACACGATTAAATTAGGATTTTAAACAATATTATGTTTGTAAATCCAAGCAGTAACTAGGGTCTGATATGCAATATTTGACCCTCAACACAACCCCCAACCAGTATTTTGCTAGTCCCGAGCAAAATATGCAAAAATTAAGTTGAGAATTACGAGACAATTCATGTGAAGCCGAGTGATATTTTGAAAAACAATCCAAATATGAGAAATCTTAAGATTCATGAATGTTGATTATCAATTTCTCCTGGCCTCTCATGCACGGTGAATTTCATAATCAAGTTCAAATATTAATCCATAAACTAGAATAATTTTAAACATTGAGTTCCATGGGTGTAGAGTGTAATCCCGACTTTCAACATTAATATTCAATTCTCTATTTCAGGATATTGTTGGTAACCAACAAGAGAATTCATGATAACCAAAACTTGCCTCACAGATCATTCTTTCATTTTTCTAGTTTTTTTTTTTTTTCAATGTCAAGATGGGAATTAAATTTTCACTTATAGGGAGCAAACCTATGGTGAAACTAGTCGCCCAACTCTTTTCAACTGTTAATCATGGAAAATCGAATCACACCTATAGGGAGCAAACCCATGGTGCAATTCTTTTTTATAACAATTTTGTTTTTTATTTATTTATTTATTATTATTATTATTATTATTATTTTTTTTTAGGCTGGTTCCTTTCATACTTAGTGATTACCAAGTTAATCCTTCAATATTAAACTGAAACCTCAATGTGTAAGCGAGATGTGGCATGTGAAATCATGACTCAATCAATGTTTATAACTTCTAATCATGGATTAATAATTCAAACTTAACTGTGAAATCTAACGGATAACTGAATCTAAGAGTAGTAAATCACCCACATTCCATATCCTGTAATTCTAAATCAAAGATGGTCGTCAAATCACATCGAATTTTACCAGAAAAGTCCAGAAAAAAATTCAAAAATTTTCACAACTTTTGCTCAAGACGAAGAAAACACTGATTAGGTAACCTAATCTCCCACCCCCAACCTAAAAGCTACATTGTCCTCAATGTAAAAGATATGAGCATGGAATGCACATGGGACAACAAAAGTAAATGTGAAGTGATGGGAAGATAGTACCTGGTTGATGAATCGTGAGAGACTTTCCAAGAGATCGCAGCATGGAATCCGGTCAGCACGAGAGAGAAAGCAGAATAACAAAAATAAAATCCTATCTATACCACTTTCGCAGGTGCTCTCGATTGCATTTAGCGTATGCAACAAGCCTTTAAACCCCTAGGTTGCCCCTAGTGGACGAGTTGTAGTCTCGTGAGGGTTTGCAGTAATGTTACCCACAAACATTGAACTATCTAACTAGGAAAATGAAATAAATGGAAAAATTGGGTTGCCTCCCAGGGGCGCTAAGTTTAATGTCTTCAGCCAGACCAAAGCAACTACCCTAATCCTATGAAAGCAATAACCTACCTATACCTCCATCAGACTAAGAGATCAGTCCTGGTAGACAGGATCAATCAGAGGCATGGACATGTCTTCTGAATCAAATGTCTCGACAAATGGCTTTAAGCGATGTCCATTTACTTTAAATTCCTTGCCATTGTCAGGGTCTCTTATCTCGACGGCCCCATGAGGATATGCAATAACAACAATGTAAGGGCCGGTCCAATGAGATCGAAGCTTACCCGGAAAGAGATGTAATCGAGAATTGTAGAAAAGGACTTTTTGACCTGACGTGAATGATTTTCGTAGAATATGTTGGTCATGAAACGCCTTCATCCTGTCCTTGTAAATTCTCGAGTTATTGTATGCGTCGTTTCGAATTTCTTCAAGTTCATTCAACTGAAGTTTGCGTAGCGAGCCAGCGTTGTTCAGATTGAAATTTAAATTTTTGATCGCCTAATATGCTCTATGTTCCAACTCCACAGGCAAGTGACAAGCCTTCCCATAGACGAGTCTAAAGGGAGACATTCCAATAGGGGTTTTAAAAGCAGTACGGTATGTCCATAAGGCATCGGTCAATCGAATTGACCAATCCTTACGGTCAGGGTTAACCGTTTTTTCCAAAATGTGTTTGATCTCCCTATTAGAAATCTCAGCTTGCCCACTTGTCTGTGGGTGGTATGGGGTGCTCACCTTATGAGAGATACCGTATTTCTTCATTAAACTCTCGAATGGCCTATTACAAAAGTGTGAGCCCCCATCACTAATAATAGCTCGAGGCGTTCCAAATCGGGAAAGGATGTTCTCTTTTAGGAATTTAATGACCGTGCGATGGTCATTATTCCGACACGGAATCGCTTCGACCCATTTAGTGACATAGTCTACGGCAAGCAAAATATATAAATTTCCAAAAGATTGGGGGAATGGTCCCATGAAATCGATGCCCCAGCAATCAAATGCCTCTATGATAAGAATGGGATTCAAGGGCATCATATTTCGACGGGACAATGCTCCCAATTTCTGACAACGCTCACAAGCTTTACAAAACTCATGAGTGTCCCTGAACATAGTGGGCCAATAGAAGCCACACTGCAGAATCTTGGCCGTGGTCTTTTTTGTAGAAAAGTGACCACCACAGGCCTGTGAGTGACAGAAGGAGATGACACTCTGATGCTCATCGTCTGGCACACATCTCCTCAAGATTTGGTCTGGGCAATATTTAAACAAGTATAGATCATTCCAGAAGAATTTGCGCACCTCGGTGAAAATTTTTTTCTTATCTTGCGCAGTCCAATGTGTCGGTATGGAACCTGTAGCAAGATAATTAGCAATATCAGCGAACCAAGGTGAACGGGAGACTGAACAGTTGTTCATCAGGGAACATGTCATTGATATGGGTCGCCTCAAGGGAATCAGAGGTATTAAGGAGAGACAGGTGATCGGCCACTACGTTCTCTACTCCCTTTTTATCTTTAATTTCTAAATCAAATTCTTGGAGTAGAAGGATCTATCGTATCAAGCGGGGCTTAGAGTCATTCTTAGAAAGAAGATACTTCAGTGCCGCATGATCTGTATAGATAATGATCTTGGATCCGATCAGGTAGGACCTAAATTTGTCCAAGGCGAACACCACGGCTAAGAGTTCCTTTTCTGTAGTCGAGTAGTTCACTCGGGCAGGATTTAAAGTCCTAATCGCATAATGGATGACGTAGGGCCTCTTATCTTTTCTCTGACCTAGCACCGCTCCAAGAGCATAATCAGAAACGTCGCACATAAGCTCAAAAGGAAGGCTCCAGTCGGGTGGCTGCATGATAGGTGCAGTGGTTAACATGCCTTTAAGCTTGGTGAAAGCTTCCTGGCATTGCTCAGTCCACTCGTATGGAACATACTTTTGAAGAAGATTACATAAAGGACGAGAGAGGAGACTAAAGTCTTTTATGAATCGCCTGTAAAATCCTGCATGTCCTAAGAAGGATCGCACGTCCCTGATATTCTTGGGTGGAGGCAGGTTAGAGATAAGATCGATTTTTGCCTTATCAACCTCAATTTCCTTGGACGAGATGATATGTCCAAGGATAATCCCCTTATGAACCATGAAATGACACTTCTCCCAATTAAGTACCAAGTTCTTTTCTTCACATCTTTTCAGCACACATTTAAGACTTTCCAAGCACTTGCTGAAAGATGAACCATAGATAGAGAAATCGTCCATGAAGACCTCTAGATATTGCCCCACCATATCAGAAAAGATACTCAGCATACATCGCTAAAAGGTGGCAGGGGCATTACATAATCCAATTGGCATCCTTCGGTAAGCAAAGGTGCCATAGGGACATGTAAATGTAGTCTTTTCCTGGTCCTCAGGGGCGATTTCAATCTGATTGTAGCCTGAATACCCGTCAAGGAAACAGTAATAGGAATGACCAGCTAGCCTTTCCAAGATTTGATCGAAAAGGGCAAAGGAAAGTGATCCTTCCTTGTGACGATATTCAACTTTCTGTAGTCAATGCACATTCTCCAACCAGTAGTGACTCTAGTTGGCACGAGTTCATTATTAGCATTGGCTACGATGGTGATTCCGGACTTCTTAGGAACTACCTGAGTTGGACTCACCCATTGACTATCAGATATAGGGTATATGATACCCACATCCAATAGTTTAAGGAACTCGGCTTTAACCACTTCCTTCATGTTTGGATTTAGCCTACGTTGTGGTTGTTGAGCGGTCTTCACATTTTCCTCAAGATATATGTGGTGAGTACAAATCGAGGGGTCGATTCCCTTAAGGTCCGCAATCGTCTATCCTAGGGCTCCTTTATGCTCAATGAGAGTAGATATGAGCATACTCTCCTGTTCTTTCTCCAGGTGGGCAGAGATCACCACCGGGTATGTCTCATCTTGACCTAAATAGGCATATTTCAAATCAGAGGGTAAAGGTTTTAGGTCAAGCTTCGGTGCCTTGAGGTTAGATGGTAGAGACACTACATTAGTTTGTGGCAATTCTTCAAATTGTGGCCTCCACCGGTTAACTTCAAGTACCGGTGCAGTATCAAGCAAGGCACACGTCTCCCTAATCATATCATCATCAAACTCATGGGAGTGGGCCAAGCACGTCTCTAGAGGATCAGAGGATAAGGTAAGGGGTGTCCTATCTTCCACGAAAATATCGATCATATTAATGTCGTGGACATCATCATCATCCTCAGAGTTGCTGCCGTTATTAAAAAAAATGTTTGACTCCAATGTCAAATTTCCAAAAGACATAGTCATGACACCATTCCTGCAATTGATGATTGCATTTGACGTGGCAAGGAATGGGCGACCAAGAATGACCGGAATCTGAGTGCTCATGTTATTGATGGGTTCGGTGTCCAGGATGATAAAATCTACAGGGTAGTAAAATCTATCACTTGGACTAACACATCCTCAAGAATCCCTCTTGGTACATGAACAGTTCGATCGGCAAGTTGTAGTGTGGTTAAGGTAGGTTTTAACTCACCCAATCCTAACTGTTTGTATACCGAGTAGGGGATCAAATTGACGCTCGCTCCTAAGTCAAGAAGTGCGTGATCAATTAGATGGTTCCCGATTACACATGATATGGTTGGGCTACCGGGATCCTTAAATTTCTGCGGCACGTCTTGCTTCAGGATGGCACTCACTTTCTCAGTTAAGAAAATCTTCTTTTGAATACTCTGCCATCTTTTGGTCGTGCATAGGTCTTTCAGAAATTTTGCATATAGAGGAACCTGTTTTACGACATCAAGTAGAGGAATTTTGACTTTCACTTGTTTCAACACCACCAGAATATCCTGAGAGTTAGAAAGACGTTTTGGTGCAACCAACCGTTGGGGGAATGGAGCAACTGGCTTCTCTAGAAGTTCTGGTTCTAATTTTTATGGGACATCACGAGATCCATCATTATTGTCCTCTTCCGGTTCTTGAGGCTTTTCGGGCCTAACCGGAAGGGTTTTATTAATGATCTTCCCACTCCTAAGAGTGGTGATGGATTTAGCGTACCCCATTTGATTTGAAGAGCTAGGATCATTTATCTCGTATTGCGGTTTAGGATTGGGGAGCGGTTGTGCAGGAAGCATCCCCTTTTCTATAACCGTCATACGTGAATCTATTTTTTGCATAAAATCTGTAAGTCCACGCACTGCCTGAGCCAGCTCTTGTATGGAATTTTGAACCGGTTCTTCTTGAGGTTTCCCCTGATTTTGATTTTGATTAAAGAAACTTTGAGGGGTAGCAGTTTGTCCATTCCTCCAACTAAAATTTGGATGATTTCTCCAACCAGGATTGTATGTATTGGAGGTAGATCTATTGAAAGGTCTTTGATAGTTATTTACGGCATTAGCTTGCTCATTCAACACTCCTCGAAAGGCAGATATGGTAGGACAATTTTCAGTTGTGTGAATGTTGCAATCACAGATGCCGCAAACAATTTCATTAACCTTATCCTTCTTTCCTTCCATGGCCTCGACTCTTCGCATGAGATTAGTCACTTTAAAATTTACATCATCTTCTTCTTTCAGAAGATATACTCCACCTTTCTCCTTAGATTGAGTTGGCTTAGGCATGGTGTTTGATTTTGGGTAATGGTCCCATGATTGTGCATTCTCGGCAAGTCTATCGAGGTAATCTGTAACGCCCTGAAAATCGGAGGTCGAGCATAAACTCAACTCCCGATTTCCAACGCATCACTTATGTAACAAAATGAATGATGATTGAATGTGATCAGTATTAGTGCAATGAACATGAGTGAGATTAAGCCAAAACAGCATATCATACTCCAGAGACAGTTAAATTTGCAAGCGGAAGACTGTGATAGATAAATAAAATATATAAATTGTGGTGAGTCTCCAGAGTGTGATAAAGTTACCAGGTTAAATAATTACAAGTATGATTTTAAATTATACCAAGTTGTGTAGTGTGATCTAGTCAACATCCCTGTAGCCCCGACAATCAAGGCACGGCTCTCACGAAGCCGCCAGAAAACAGCATATACGAGAAAGCATTCTCGTCGTCATAGAAGTCCAGCTCTGCCTCAGAAGTAGCGTCGTCATCTGCAATCAGACAAAGTTTGGTGGGTGTTCGGAACACCGTCCCGTATCGTGGGAGTGAGTGATCAACTCAGTGGAACAATAGAGCATAGGTTAACATGTTATCAATTCAGTCAAGCAGTAAGGATAAAGCAGTACAATCAAACAATTTTAACTACTCTTATTTAATGCAAGTATGAAATGACATGATGTATGCCCTTGCCAAACCACCCTCATGCGACATCATCTTACGTTCGCAAATGCGTCCATCCCTCAGTGCTCCACATCTACCAGGCACATGCAGTGCGATGATGAGCATGATTATCGAGTAATTATTAGTTCATTTCAAACAGCAGTATTTGGGAAACTAAGGTACCTCCCTTGTATCATTTCCAAACATGATCCATTCTAGGGTCGTCAGTCCTAGTTAATCTCATACGATATTATGGTTTGAGAGGCATAGCGAAGGCATCACAAAGGGCTCGTCACCCGTCAGCACGGATACAAATCTCACCGTATGCAGCTCAATTGCTGACCGTCAGCTCGAATACAGGTCTCACCGTACTCGGCTCAATCGCTAGCCTTCAGCTCGAATACAGATCTCACTGTACTCGGCCCAACTCCTGCTCTAGTTGCTGTGAAGGGCTCGTCGCCAATCACAGACCTTAGAGTATGCTCGAAGACACTACAGAGGACTTGTCGCCCGTCAGCATGAGTATAAGTCTCACCGTACTTGGCTCTCACCGTAGGTGTCGACAGCTCGAATATAGTGTCCCATACTACCATAATCGGCTCACGAGTTTGGTTGCTCACTGGTCACTACGGGGAGGCACGTGGCCCCAGCGTAGGCCGACAGCTCGGCCACGATGTCCCATACCACCATGCCCGGCTCATGAGTCTTAGCGGATCGAGGTACTATGGTTAAAAGGGATTTCACTGGTAAGTTTGGTACCCTAGGTTCAAGCAGTAGCGACCAAACATGGTGAACATACATTAGACGGATCGGGTTACTTGACGAGCTCGGCTAGCTCGAGCGCACAACAAGTTGAACGACATGAAGTGCATAAGTACTTCGCGTGGCCAACCACTATCGCTAACCGAAGTACGACTCGAGTTCGTCAAACACATCTCACGTGGCAAATGAATCGCAGCCATGAATTCAATTCTGGTACCAATTGTCTGGACTATAATCATAGCCCCAAACACAATCAAGTGCAGATAGATAAAGCAGTAGTAAATCAAGATTCAACTCATACAATCAAGGTCTGGTAGTATTCGTTTAGGGCTGCCAGGGCTGTTGCATGTATTCGTTGCTCCACTTCCCCATCACCCATGACGGATCATACAATGTAAATATAAATTTAAACATATGCATTACATAGTTAAAATCATAAAGCAGTTGAGCATGTTATGAAGCACAACACAAGCATGAATTTGTACATGTTCAATTCTTAATCACACAACTATCCAAGGAGATCATACACATAGTTAAAAGAGGTTGAGAATCATATCTCAACACCCTTATACATTACAATTTGCTAACTACTACTCATTCAGCTAACTACTACTCATTCAGACATTTCAAGAAACACTTAAACCAACATACATCAACATATATGACATATGTCGATCACATAGGCATTAGGCCAAATCCTTTCACTAGGGAGTTGCCCCAATCATAACACGCGTACACCCACGACAGATAGTCATGGTAAGCAGGAATCCCAGTTCCATATTCATTCAGTCATTCCCACAAACACTTGGGCCACACATTTTAGCATATATGGTGTATATTGGCCGTGGCGTGATTTAGGGCAAATCCTTTTCAAAGGGGTATCGCCAATACAACAATCATGAATCCATGACAATTAGTCATGGCGAGTACGAATGAGAATTCGGTACTCATTCAATCATTTTCACAAACACTTTGAATACACTATTACAACATACACAGTGTATGTTAACAAAACATTTATTAGGGCTATCCCTTAGCCTATCCCTTAGCCAAGTGAGTATTTTATCCATGTATAATATATTACTACAGCAAATAATCATGATAAATACATCTCCCAATATTTATACGTATACAGTATTTTCTAGAATACGTATTTTCAACATACATAATGTATACAAGCAAACATGTATTACGGCGATTCTTTTCGCCAAGAAATTAATTTATACGCACATAATATATTTATACAACAATTAATCATGACAAACACATCGCTAAAATATACACGTATACGGTACTTCTTACAATACCGTATTTCTACATACATGGTGTATATTAGTAAACATGTATTTAGGCGAACCCTTTCGCCAAATGAGTATTTTATCCATACATCATATATCCATATGACAAATAAACATGTCAAATACATTTTCATAAAAAATACGTATACGGTATTTTATACGAATACCTAGAGTATGTGAAATCCCAAATTCTACAATTCTAATCGAAACAGAAAACGAAAAGCACTTTATACATGTGCAATTGCATGCAGATCATGAATCTACCATTATCTGGCATTGAAAGCATTGAAAACTGCAACTTATATACCTAAAGTCCTCACCTTGTGTTGTAGAATCGTAATGGAGTTGATAGGTTTGCTAAGCTTCCGTATACGGGAGTTTGGCAACCTAGAAAACGAAACAGGTTAGCTATTTCATAACCTACAACCTATACAACCCTAAAATAGATTAGGGTTAGGGTTTCTTACTTAGAAACGACGCCGGAATCACCGGGAAAGTGATGAGAATCAGGCGGTGGAGCCCGAATAGCGGCAGGGAACAGCAGCAGGGAGTTCCTCCCACATCTCCCTCACTTTCTCTCTCTTTTCTCTCTCTCAAATCCAAATTCGTATGGCTGAAATGGGAGAGGGTTTAAGGTCCTTACATAGTCTAAAACTTTACCAAAATAGACTTCTGGACAAGGTTCACCTAAGTTATAATCAAAGCGGAACTTTCTCAGCTCAACGGAGGACTTCTGGTGGGCCTCCTTGAGCCAAAGGTCGTACTTAAGCTCACTAACGCTGGATCTACATTCTATTAAGTTTTTGTTTTAATCGGATATCCATATCACGTGTGGCGGACCAGTTTCAGTTTAACGGTCAGTGGATCTCGATCGAAGATGCTGAGTACATGTAAATGTGTATGAAATTTCCCTTGATCCGAGGGTGTAATTTGGTCAGATTCTGACGGTCTGGTTGCTTAATACTGATCCGCAAGCGACGAGTCTCAGATTACTATTCAAGATATTTATTTTGGAAAGAAATAAGTGTTTTCACACTCTCTCGCTCCGGACTCAAGCGAACAGCTGTGGGACATCGTTTGGACTTGATTTCCGAGATGGTTGTCAAGCCCAGCGAGGTGGTCCTAAGTCCTTAACGTCAAGTTATTCGGACTACCGACGTGCGGTCCAGATTTGATACGGAGTTTCGATGTGCTCCCGAGAGCAACCGGGTAATGAGATTGATCCTAGATTTTAGGGTAACCTAGCGTTAATGATTCTACAAGTTTTGGGTCTTGCAGATCATATTTAAAGCAATTCAAACGGATTTCGTAGCTAATCTAGTTTAGCACTTAGTTAACTTTGTCAAATTTCTAAAGGATTTAGTCCTATAAGATTTCTATCTGAGGTGATACTTAGTCCTTTGTAGTTTGTATCTAAAGTGATCCAAGTTATACTACTTAGCTAGTTTAAGATAATGTCTAGGGCGAAAGTGCTTTGAAAAATTGAAAGAACAAGGTAGTGAAGGGTGAGATTTGTGAAGAAAATGGGTTCAAAGGCGGCTTTAGACTTTGGGATTCAGTTCTGACAAGTTAATGAAGTATTAGGATCGACCCATTGCCTAAGGACGTCTAATCCCAGGTTGGCAAAAATCCGGGGTGTTACATAATCCCATACCTCGTCGACCTCTTTATTCATGAATTCTCCATTACACATTGTCTCGACTAGTTGGCGCATGGAAGATGTCAGTCCATCATAGAAAAAAATTGTAATGCACCACATTTCAAAACCGTGTTGTGGGCATGAACTGACAAGATCCTTGAACCTTTCCCAATATTGGTAGAATGTTTCATCTTCCTTTTGGACGAAGTTCATGATTGCTTTTCTGAGGGTAATTATTTTATGGTGTGGAAAAAATTTCTTTATGAATTCCCTCTGCAAAACATTCCATGTGCCAATGGATCTAGGACGCAGTGAATGTAACCACATCTTAGCCTTTTCTTTCAAGGAAAAAGGAAAGAGTTTCAGCCTGATTGTATCCTCGGATACATTGGGAAAGTATAAGGTGGTTATAATCTCATCGAACTCTTTCAAATGTAAGTATGGACTTTCTGATTCAAGCTCATGGAATTTAGAAAGGAGTTGGATAACTCCTGGCTTGATGTCCATCTGTCTTATGTTTTCAGGAAAAATCATGCATGAGGGCGTGCTCACCCCCGCCGGTTATAAATAATCTCGTAAGGTACGAGGCGGGGGTGTTTGAAGCACCTCATTCTCATCATGTACTTCCTCATTCATCTGTTGAGGTAGTGCTTGAGGTTGATTTGTAGCCATAACCTCAATTAACTCAGGGGAATTCAAGCGGTGTCTAATCCTGCGATGGACAGTCAACCCCTCAACTAATCCTCCTTCAGTCAAGAGACATCGAGTGTCGTCACGGGCCCACTTGGGCATGAAACACTCGCAGCCCTCAATCAAATTCTAAACTTAATCCTAAGAAAGAAAATGAAAATCTAGAAAGAAAGAGAGGGTTGGGAGGAAGTTACCAAATTGGAGTCCCTAAGCTAAAGACCTGCAAAACAAAACAAAATAAGTTAGTTTCTAAATAGAAGAAATTTCTAAAGCAAACCAAATCTAAAGAGTTAGAAAATCTAGAAAATCAGAAAGAGTTTACCAAATTAGAAGTTCTATCTTAACAACCTACAGAATAGAAAATAAGTTAGTTCTATGAATCAAAATAGAAAACAAAATTAAAAATTAAAATTAGTAAAATCCTAATCTTAAACTAACTCTAAATCCAATTAATTTCAGAAAATCGTAGCCGTCAGTCCCCGGCAACGGCGCCAAAAACTTGTTCACTCCCCAAGTATAGGGTTGTGATGTAGTAATAAACTCGGTAAGACCGAGCTCGAATCCACAGGGACTGAAACCTGTACGTTATCTGAAAATAACCAGATCTAGAACTAGGCTGAGATGAAATCTAAATCGATTGTAATTTGAAGAATAATGATGAAATATTAATCTAAAACTTAGGAAAAATTAGAGAAGGGAAACTAGGGATTCAGAAGATCCACTTGTAGAGATCAGGGAGATCTTATGCCTGGATTAAAAATCAGGGAAATTAACTGAACTGCCGTTGATATAGTTTTCAAGAGATGAGAGGTATATGAATTAAAATAGATTCCATCACCAAACCATGCCCAGGAGACAAAGAAAACAACAGAATTAAACTAATTACCAACCAATCAACATGTTTATGAAGGTTAGGAAGGGTACCGACATCTAACAATGCCCAGGAGACGATGGTGAACAACAGGGCTTCCTGACGTTATAAAACATAAAAGGAGAAAGAAATACTCAAAGTCATCGCAGACCCATTGTAATTTCAGTCACAACAGACCATTAAAGACTAAAAGCATTCCCTTAATTAATCCCAAATCAACATCAGTTCAGTCAAAACAAAGGGCACAAGCAAAGAGGCATCCCATCATGCTACAAGCTTCACCTCTTAGCCCTAGCTAAGAGGTTTAGCCACACATGATGGAGCTAGACATCTTGAAAGAAAAATACTTAAAAGAACAAAATATAAAAATTCATAAAATTACTCTCTTTCTCTCTGCCTCTGCCTACGTCTCCTCCAAATTCCAGCCGTTCCTCCCTCTCCCCCTGCTGTCGTTCTCTCTCTCTCTCTCTCTCTCTCTCTCTTATATAAGCACCCGGTGGAGAATTTTCGCACAAGAGACGTGCGCAGACACCTCCTTCTGTGAAAATGCAAAGTTTTCTTGCGTTAGGAATCTGTTTTTTAGCGAGACATAGATCTGTTGCAGGATCTATTCCGGTCAGATGTCTTGGCCTTGGTCGGAGGTCCCTTGGGAGAGGTTTTTACAGTCCGGATTGCCCCAGAAACTGGCCCGTTGATCATAGAACAACCGAGATCTTCTAGTTAGCGATTGTGCCAGTGCATACCACATCTTGCATGAATCCTCCAGAATTTGCAGTTTAGGATTGAAATATGGCCCGAACAGGATGGTCGGTTCGGATCGACCTTGTGAAGCTTCGATGGTGGCCCACAAGTTCTGCCCGCGGGCTCTGTTGCGAACAGAGCCTTGCGGCTGCTGCTGCGATAATCGGTGGGCCCCAGGACGACGTTGGATAGGAAATCCATTCCGTTCATTCGGTTTCTTCTAAAAAACTGGTGGGAACGGACCGATTTTGGATCAGTAACGTCGAGAATATCATCATTTTTCTTGGAACCGTTCAATCCTGCGTCTACACCTCCATGTTCATGCAGCCTCTAAGAAAAACAGAAAACGGACCAAGGGACGGTCGGTTTGATCTCCTGATTCCACTGAACGGTGTGGATCATCAATATGTATGATGATTGTGGCCCACCAGGGGTCACTCGCAAGGTGCTGTTGCGAACAGCGTCTTTGCTGTCGTGCGCTGTGATGGTCGGTGGACCTCACAGAGTCATTGTTAATGAAATCCACTCCGTCCGTTGGTCTCAGGACGAAAAACCGGTCAGGGATGGTCGCTTTGGATCAGTTTCTGCGTGGTCCACAAAGTTTTTAATACTGCCGTCCGTCCTACGTTTGGACGATTGAATTCTGATACACGCCGTCTCTTAAATTTCCGTCACCTAGGATTTGGTAAGAAGGACTGTGGGATTCCAATAGACGGTTCAGATCATCCGAATGAATGATGGGTGGGGCCCACAATCAACGCCCGGCAGTCCAGCGGTGAAGACATTGTCTCCTTGTATGAGAAGGATCGGGTCAAGGCAGTTTGACCAACCTCCCTTACTCAGTACGTTTTGAGTGCACTTATGCATTGTGCACAGCCACGGATAATGGGGTCCACTCGTGATGTGTATGAGAAATCCAATCCAACCATTTGTTTTGTCACCTCCTAAAATGGGCTGAGACTGAAAGTGGAGCATATCCAGATATCAGGTGGGCCCCAGTTTGACAATTTATGGCCTGATCTGACCGTTGGCCCACTTCTCGAAATCTCCAATGGCTGAAATTTAATATGTATGGTTAATTTATGGCCCACATCCCATGTATGAAGTCTCGTGTCGATCGGGTGGCGGAAACCCAGTGATCTTGCATTCTGCACTAGTTTTGGACCTCTTTCATGTGAACGGCTTGATTTCCTCAGATCCCTGGTATATAAATTCTTCAATATTAGTCCTCTGGAGTCCGTCCCTTGGTTGTGGTGTCATCAAAGCATTAAATACACACATTTAGCACCTTTTTGTAGTCCCCACTTGCAAATGTACCTTGCATTACAAACACGATTAAATTAGGATTTTAAACAATATTATGTTTGTAAATCCAAGTAGTAACTAGGGTCTGATATGCAATATTTGACCCTCAACACTTGTCAAGTAACCCGATATGTCTAATGTATGTTTACCATGTTTGGACGCTACTGCTTGAACCTGGCGTACCAAACTTACTAGTGAAAATTCCGTTAACCATGGTACCTCCATTCGTTAAGACTCATGAGCCGGGCATGGTGGTATGGAACACCGTGGTCGAGCTGTCGGCCTACGTTGGGGCCACATGCCTCCCCATAGTGACCAGTGAGCAACTAGACTCGTGAGTCGATTATGGTGGTATGGGACACTATATTCGTACTGTCGGCCTACATTGATAAGGTGATGGGGGAGTGGTATAACCATTGTGTATAACATCCCTGACAGCCCTTTGTAGTGACCTCGAGCATACTCTGAATTTGTGGTAAGGCGACTAGTTTTGCCACGGTATATAGAGTATGAACTAGGCTTGTATCTGTATAGTGATGAATCGTTAAAGAGGTGATGAGGGAGTGGTGTAACCATTGTGCGTAACAGCCCTGGCAGCCTCTGCAGCGACCTAGAAACACATTATCGTATGAGATTAATGAGGACTGACGACCCTAAAATGGATCATGTTTGGGAATGATACAAGGGATGTACCTTAGTTTCCCAATCCTGCTGTTTGAAAGGACTAATAACTAATCGGTAATCATGCTCATCACTGCTCTGCATGTGCTGGTAGATGTGGAGCACTGAAGGATGAACGCATATCACGAACGTAAGATGGTGTCGCATGAGGGAGGTTTGGTAAGGGCATTCATCATGTCATTTCATACTTGCATTAAATAAGAGTAGTTAGGATTATTTAATTATACTGCTTTATCATTACTGCTTGACTGAATTGATAACATGTTAACCTATGCTTTATTGTTCCACTGAGTTAGCTACTCACTCCCATGTTACGGGACGGTGTTGTACACACCAACCAGACTCTGTCTCAGGTGTAGATGATATGTCGATTCAGGAGGCTGAGCCAGACTACGATGAGGACCAGGACGAGTTCTCATACATGCAGTACTCAAACGGCTTTGCTTAGGCTGACTGGATCGTGAGGATTTCAGGATTTATCTTTTTAGTTGTATTTTGACCTTTTGATTCAGAAATAATACATGTATATGGTTACTCAGTTAGTGTTCATACTCTAGAGATTGAGATGGTTTTATTTCTTTACATACCTTATATATACAGTTTCAGTCTTCCGCTTGCCTTTATATAATTGATCTGTAGTATGAATTACTGTTTTGGTATAATCTCACTCATGTTTATTGCACTAACTCAGACAACATTTAATCATCATTATCTATGTTGCATAAGTGATGTTTTGGAACTCGAGAGTTGAGTTGCTACTCGACCCTCGAATTTCAGGGCATTACACCCCCCTTAAGTTGTTTCCTTCTTCTTCTTTTCCAATTTTCTTTCTATCTCTTAATCTTCTCTTGCTTCAATCCTTTTTTCTTTACCATTTTTTATGCCTCAACAGTTGGACTTATGGGCTGAGGAAAAGGTGGATTTAGGCCCTTGAATGCCCACTTAAATGACTAGTTATTGGGCTGATGTAATGGGGCCAATTCCACTAAAAAAAACTTGTTTTGGGCTATGTATTTATATACATAGGCTGCCCACTAGGTCCATCTAAATGCTTGGACCCTATGGGCCTTAGGACTTGGGCTTTGGGGCCTTGGTTCCCCTCCATGGGCCATGATTGTTAGAGGTAGTATTGGTCTTACTTATGCCTTTTATGAGACCTATGTGCATATGGTTTAGATATGGGCCTTGGGCCTTATATTTATGTGGTTTGTGGATTAGATGCCTTGGGGCAATGGTGGTTGAAAGTCCCCATTTGGATCCCTCTAGGTCCATTAGTTACTAAGTGTGGTTGAATGCTCACCTTAGTCCCTTGCTAGGCCCATTTCCATATTATCTAGGCCCTAGCTTTGTATGCTTAGTCACGTGGGCTGCCCCAGGTAAATGGGCCCCCACTAGAGGATGTATTCCTTATGAGGAATTGGTTAAGTACCTAGACCCTTCATGGTTAATTAGAGAGTACATCTTCTCATTCACCTCATTGACACCCTTATTCATCTTCATGGCCCACTCTCATATGTATCATATGCATGCTTGGTTGAGGTATGATTGGCCATAGCTGTGCCATTGTATAGGACATGTTAGTATCTCCACGAGGGATGAAGTTTACCCTCTTGAGCATGGTGGATGCTTGGGATTGATACATGGTTGATTATGTAATTCATGTATCTGGCATTACATAGCATGTGGATATTTGCCCTTGCTTCTTAGGGTCGTAGCCTCCATAGAAATGTCGTGGATGGCCATGTGTGGACACCGAAAATGATTCTTGAGCATTTTGGATGCATAGGATATCCCTGAGTGAAAGCCCCTAAACTTTCATAGTACTAAGGGGACGCCTCAACGCCGAGACCGAGTGGAAAACATGAGCGCACGAATGCCTTTATACCTTGAGGCTGCATCTCCCACTGCAACATGGTCGGTTGAGATGGGGTGTGGCTTTATCCACTTGAGAGAGAGGGCAACAACTAGGCTGAGTTTGACAAGCTCGTGAATGGGTCTGCACCGTCGAGCCTTGCTGGTGATTGGCTGTCCACGGGTCGTTTGATTGTGTGGGTCTTACAGAGAGGCAGTCATCCAACAGTGTACTTGACCCCGGTGGATTCCGTATGATGGAACTGTACTTGATATGTAGATTGGATATGAGAACTGACATTACTTCGCATTGCATTTGCATCGGTTATATAAGCCTTATATTGCATCGCCTTGGTATGACACCCAGTACTCATGTATTGCATTGTATAGCCTTGGTACGGCTTATTGCATTCATAGCTTCACCTCGATATGGCTGGAGGTGTTGGTATTATTCATTGGCTCTTTCTGCATTCTCTTTATTCTTTTGAACACCATTGTCACATACTTCACCACCCTCTAAGCTTTCTATAAGCTTATGCACAATTAATGCGTATAGGAGATCGTAGGTTAGTGCAGTAGCGGAGGAGCTGTGGATTGGATTGGCGCAAGCTGAGGACTTGTTGCAGACCTTTTCTTCCCTTCTTTCTATATTATGTATTTCCTTTTGAGCCTTGTACCTGTAAAGTTTAAATTCTTAGTGGATTTTGCAGTATGTTCCTTGTTTATTTTCTGAGATTTACTTGCTATGATCTTGGGTATGTTCAATTAGATTGGAATTATGTATGGAAATCCTCCTTATAGGATCCCATGATCGGAACATGAGCCAGGAACTGAGAATGGGGTATTATGGAGGCTATTGCTGCTGGAACCGGCTATCGGGTTCCTTATGAATCTGGTCACCAAGTCTAGGGCATGACACAGGGAGCCCTCTTTCTTGATTCAAGTCATACGATTGTTATTGGAGTCCTATCCTATCAAATTGGAAGATATACAATTAAGAGCAATCTGAACTTTCCTTGACCTAATTCTCAATGGAGGAGAATTGTGATAATTGGAAGAGATTCCATCACCGAACCATGCCCATGAGACGATGGCTAGTAATAGGATTTACCAATCACAAAATCTCAAAATCAAGAAAAGAAAATACTCAAAGATATTGCAGATCTACTATAATTTGAGTCGCAATAAGCCATTAAGAACTGAAAGTATTCCTTTAAAATCAAACTAAAATAAAAAAAGGTTCAATATAAACATGAATCAAAGTAAAAGAAACATCCCATCATGCTACAAGCTTCACCTCTTAGCCCTAGCTAAGAGGTTTAGTCAACTATAGACATGATTGAATTAAAATCTCTTAAGAAAATCGTAAAAATAACTAAGGAAAAGGAAGAAAAACTCTTAGTGACAACTTCTCCACCTTTTTGCTTCACTCCTCAAACCCTAAAAGATGCCTAAGAACATCCTAGTGACTCTTATTTATAGTTGTGCAACTCTAACTTTCGTACCGAGTTGGAAGAATCTAGAAACCGCCTAAAATTTACGCAGTCCACACAAAATTTGCGTAACCTTAGGCCGACCGACACTTGGGCTAGAGCTTCGGCTAGCCGAACTTCCCTAAGTTCCAGAAGAACCTGTTGCTGGATTTTTAGCTGAACTTTCTTGGGTTGGCCAAATTCTTGGGCTAGTCGAACCAAAACTCGAGCTAGCCAACTGGCACTTTAAATCTTGGATTCTCTTAATTCCTCACTTGGTTTCCCTGGATCTTTGGCACGTGAATTCTACAATCTAGGTCTCCTTAGATCCATCCTTGGCTTTGGTGATTCTTGAGCATTAAATCCATGCTTTTAACATCCTTTTCAATCCAAGCTCTTAAATTCACCTTGCAACACAAACATGATTAAAATAGAACATTAAGCATTATCATGTTCATAAAACCAAGTAATAAATGGGGGATAATATGCAATATTTGACCCTCAACATAAGGGAGTAATGGTGAAAGGGATTTCAATAATCAAAAGAGAACTAGGGTTTCAAGGTTCCACTTGTAGCTATCAATATGTTTTGCTTACTTGATTCAAGGAACACAATTGGAATTGGAGTCTTATCCTATCCAATTGGAAGATAAAGCAATTAAATCAAATATGAACTTTCATTGACCTAATTCTCAGTGGAGGAGAATTATGATGGTTGGAAGGGATTCCATCACCCTACCCTGCCCAAGAGACAATGGTGAACATCAGGATTTACCAATCTCACAATCTCAAAACAGGAAAAGAAGATATCCAAAGCTATCACAACATCTATTGTAATTTGAGTCACAATATATCATAGAAAACTGAAAATATTCCTTTAATATCAAATTAGAATCAAATAAGTTCAATAAGAACAAGAATCAAAGTAAGAAAATCATCCCAACATGTTACAAGCTTCACCTCTTAGCCCTAGCTAAGAGGTTTAGCCAACAATATACATGATTGAATCTAAAACCATAAAAGAAAGCATTAAAAATAGGAAAGGAGAGAATAAAAACTCTAGAGAGGCTACTCCACCCTTTTGATCTACTTCCTAAAACATAATTCATATTTAGAACTCCTAGGAAAACTCATATTTATAGCCTTGTCTGTCTAAAATTGGAAAACTGCCTCAAATTTATGTAGTCTGCGTTAACTCTGCTTAATGCCTTCGATGTCATTAAACAGCCTTCGATGTCATTGAAGGTAACTTGAATCTAGAAGTTGCACTTTTTTGCACTACATAACGCCTTTTGCATTACATATCCTCTTGAGGCCTCTTTTGATTTAAGAATTGAATAAGAGCCTTTTGTGGGTTAGTCGTTTGTCCATTCCTCCAACTGGAATTTGGTTAGTTCCTCCAGCTGGAATTGTATGTGTTTAAGGTGGGTCCTCCAAAAGGTCTTTAGCAGTTATTTATGGCATTCGCTTAGTCATTCAATATTTCTTAAAAACCAGGAATTGTTGGACAATTTTTAGTTATATGTATATTACATGCACAAATACTGCAAACAACTTCTGCAGCCTTATCAGGTTTGATAGGTTCTACCTTCTTAAGTTTCATGGCCTCAACTTTTCTTGTGAGATTGGCCACTCTTGCATTTATATCATCTTTCTCTTTTAAAACATAGATTCTTCCCCTTTCCTTTGATTGAGTAGGCTTAGGAGTGGTAGTTCTTGAGGAGGTGTCACATGATTGCGCATTTTCTGCCAATTGATCAAGATAATCCCACGCATCATCAGCCTCCTTATTCATGAATTCACCGTTACACATCATCTCTACAAATTGGCGCATTGGTGAAGTTAATCCATTATAGAAAAAGCTTATTATTCACCATATTTCGTAGTCATGATGTGGACAAGAATTCGTGAGATCCTTGAATCTTTTCTAACATCGAAAGAAAGTATCTTCCTCTTTCTAGGTGAAGTTCATGATTGCCTTCCTTAAAGTGTTAGTTTTATGAAACGGGAAATACTTTTTGAGAAATTCCCAAGTCATCCGTCCCATGTGCCAATAGATCGTGACTTTAAGAAATGCATCCACGTCTTAGCTTTCTCCTTCGATGAGAAGGAAAACAATTTCAGTTGCACTATATCTTCAGATACGTTTGGGAAGTGTAATGTAGCGACTATCTCATCAAACTCCTTGATGTCCAAATATGGACTTTCAAAATCTAGTCCATGAAACTTAGGAAGGAGTTGTATCACTCCAGGTTTGATATTAATGTTTCTTGTATTAAGTGAAAAGATCATGTAGGATTGTGTACTCACCCTGGCAGGTTGTAAATAATCTCGTAGTGTATGAGGTGGGGGTGCATTATGCACCTCATTTTGATTTTAAACTTCCTCAACTGGAGGTTGAGGTGGATTTGCAACCATCACTTATATTGACTCAGAGGGTATCAAGTGGTATCTAATCCTACGATGGATAGGCAACCCTTCAACTAATCCTCCTTCACGAAAGAGACATCGAGTGTTGTCATGAACCCACTTGGGCATGAAACACTCGTAGCCCTCAAGTAACTGAACAAACTAAACATTTTTTTTTTTTAAAAAAAAAAACCTAAGCAAATAAGAAATCTAGAAAAGAAAGAGAGAATTGGAAAGAGATTACTCGATTAGGGTTGCTATGTTAGGATCCTACAAAACAGAAAATAGTGTTAGTTTCTAAAAGTAATTTCTGAAAAAAAAATCCCAACCTAAAAACATAGCAGAAAAATAAATCTTAATCTTAACCTATTTCTAATATTAATTAATCTATAAAAAATATATCTGTAGTCACTGACAATGGTGCCAAAAACTTGTTCACGACCCCAAGTGTAGGGTTGCGATGTAGAAATAACTCTGTGAGACTGAGGTCTAATCTACAAGGACTAATCTTGTGTGTATTCTGAAAATAACTATAAGTAGAATTAGAAGAACATCTAAATCTAAATTTAGAATATAAGGGAGTAATTGTAAAAGAGATTTCAGTAATCAAAAGGGAACTAAGGTGACAAGGATCCACTTGTAACTATCAAGATATCTCCATACTTGATTCAAGGAACACAATTGGAAATGGAGTCTTATCCTATCCAATTGGAAGATAAAGCAATTAAATCAAATATGAACTTTCGTTGACCTAATTCTCATTGGAGGAGAATTATGATGGTTAGAAGGGATTCCATCACCCTACCATGCCTAGGAGACGATGGTGAACAACGGGATTTATCAATCTCACAATTTCAAAATAGGAAAAGAAGATATCCAAAGCTATCAGAACATCTATTGTAATTTGAGTTACAATAAATCATATAAAACTTAAAATATTCCTTTAATATCAAATTAGAATCAAAGAAGTTCAACAAGAATAAGAATCAAAGCAAGAAAATCATCTTAACATGCTACAAGCTTCACCTCTTAGCCCTAGCTAAGAAGTTTAGCCAACCATAGACATGATTGGATCTAAAACCATAAAAGAAAGCATTAAAAATAGCAAAGGAGAGAAGAAAAACTCTTGGGAGGTTGCTCCACCCTTTTACTCTGCTTCCCAAAACCTAATTCATGTTTAAAACTCATAGGAAAACCCATATTTATAACCTTATCCGTCTAAAATTGAAAAACTGCATCAAATTTACGCAGTCCGCGTAACTTTGCGTAACGCATTCGATGTCATTGAAGGTAACTTGAATCTGAAAGTCGTGCCTTTTTGCAATGTGTAACGCCTTTCGGACTGTGTAACTTTTGATGTCATCGAACCTGCCTTTGATGTCATCGAACTACCTTCGATGTCATTGAAGGGTGTTCAATCCATCGAGAATGTGTCCAGAGTGTTCAAACGAGTTGCTTCAAAAATCTGTAAAAAGTTCGATGTCATCGAACAGATCTTCGAGCAATTAAATAGGGTGTCGATGTCATCGAGAACTGCATCCAATTAGTCCAATAAGCAGACTTGATTTTCTATATTTCTTAGATGTCATCAAACTGCCTTCGATATCATCGAGGACTGGCTTCCATGTCATCGATTCACCGTCGATGACATAAAAGAGTGAATTTCTGCACTTTGCACTTTCGACTTCCTTCTCCACTTAGTTTCCTTGGATCTTGGGGTCTTAAAATCTTCAATCTTGATCTTAGAAGATCCATTCCTTACCTTGGTGATTCTCGAGCATCAAATTCATGCTTTTAACATTCTTTTCAATCCAAGCTCTTAAACTCACCTCGCAATATAAACATGTATAAAATATACCCATTAAGCATTATCATGTTCATAAAACCAAGATATAAATAGGGGTAAATATGCAATATTTGACACTCAACATGGACATAAATTTTAAAAAACAAATATCCCAAAAAGAAGAAACAAAAACACACCACCAAACATCTGGTTTAATGATATACAAGGATGGATAAACCAGATGGACCAGGACATCCAAAAAGATATCTAATGTCACTGCCCAAACACAAAGTGTGCATCGCTGAATTGGGTCCTAACTGGATTGACAATCTTCTCTCAGATTGATATCATCATGATGACAGGTCATCAGGTCCACCACATACTATGTCGTGTGCTGTAGAGATTCCAACAGCCGCTCCATGGCAGAGAGCAGTGTCTCACACTGATCGAGCCTCTCCTCCATACTTGACTAACTCCGGAGAATGGTACTAATGGGGTCATGGTGGCGCCGATGTCTACGTGTGTGCGCCAAGTCTAGAGTGGGAGGATGGGAGGGTCATGGTCGAGAGTCATCTATCGTGCGTATGTCTGTGTCAGCTCCCTCTGTCTCTCCCTGGGTCTCCATCTCTTCCTGACGAGATGCTATCGTGGTGGTCACCAGAACCTCAGTCAGGTTCATTCACTAGATGTTGAGCTTTGTGAATTTTGGCATCAACCGAGGATGATCTCCCATAGGTAGCAGTTTGCACTCTCGAGAAAGTAGGTAAAGTAAATGGGGAAACAAAATGTTTGTAGTATAGGTGCCAATGAAAATGAAAGCAATCTGATGAAGTAAGAAGGATGGAAGACACGGATGTCGACCCGTGATGACACAATAAAGAATACCGACCATAAATGGAGTTAAATCACTACCATTAGTACCTTAGGATGGAGAATGTTGTGCCGAGGTCTGATATGTGGTCGGCCGCTTTAATGCTCTTCACTAGCATGTCATCGATGTAGACTTTCATGGTCAGGCAGATCTGACGGGCGAACATCTTGTTTACTAACTGCTGATATGTAGCCCCAGTATTCTTCAAGCCGAAGGGCATGACTCGGTAATTGTAGAGCCCTTTGTCTATGATGAACGTCGTCTTCTGCTTGTCCGAGGGTGCATGTTATCTGATTGTAGCCAGAGTATGCGTCCATGAATGTGAGAAGCTCATGCCTGGCTATACTGTCGACCAACTAGTCAATCCTGAGTAGGGGGAAGCTGTCTTTGGGACAGGCTTTGTTTAGGTCCGAGTAGTCGATGCAGACCCGTCATTTTTCATTGGCCTTTTTGACAAACACAACGTTTACAATCCAGTCCAGGTAATGGACTTCCTCAATGAAACCTGCATCGAGCAATTTGGTGACCTCCTCGACGATTGCTACGTACCTCTCAGTCTCGAAGGCTCTTCTCTTCTACTTGACTAGTCTATGCTCTAGGTCCACGTTTAGCCTGTGAACCATTACTTCAGGAGCAATGCCCGACATATCTTAGTGGGACCATACAAAGACATCCCTGTGTTGGCATAGAAACTCCAACATTTGTGCTCGCTTGGTGGTTAACGATGATCCGAGCTAGACCGTTCTAGTCGGATCGGCATCATCGACCGGAATGGTCAGGAGGTCCTCTATAGGGGAACTTCCCTCTAAGATGTCTCCTCTGGGGTCAAGCGCATCGACTGTAAGGGCTTGTTTCACCCAGCTCATTCTAACCATGATAGAGTAACAACGTCGAGCCTCCCGTTGATCTCCTCGAAGGTAGCTGATTCCTCCAACACTGGGAAACTTCATCATCAGGTGGTATGTGCATACCACTGCCCTCATGGAGTTAATTGATGGTCGTCCGAGGATGACATTATACATCGATGGTGTGTTCACTACTAAAAAGTCTACTAACAAGGTGACTTGGTTCTGTCCCTCTCCTACCATGATCGGGAGAGAGATCGCCCCTTCTGAGATGACTTTATCACCCGCGAAGCCGTGCAACGGGGTTCGAATGGGTCAGAGGCGTGACCTGTTGATACCCATCTTGTCGAATGCCTCGGAGTACAAGATGTCGTCCGAGCTTCCCGTGTTGACCAAGATGCGATATTGAAATGGCCAAGCTATATGTCCTAGAGGGGGTGAATAGGACTATGCCAAATTTAAGATAATTAGCATAGAATTTAAATAACAAGATAACCAAATAAAGTAAATCAATTCACAATACTGAAATGAATAGAAACCTCAATAAATAAGTGTTGAGAGATTGATATAAAAGTTGTTCTACGGATAACCTTACACCAGAAACCAAAGTTTATGGTAGGACAACCTAATTTATAGAAAAGTCTTTATATCAAGAACTCAAACCGTAAATAAATTCAAACTGTACGAAGGAATAGAAAGCAATTTCAAATATAGATTGTTCTCAGGACAACTATGCACCATAAAAGTGGCAGGGCAACCTTACAAGAACAATTAAAGAAACTGAAGCTCAAACTTAATAAAGGAATAGCTAGAAATAAATTGCTAAAATTTAAATCTAAACTACTACAACATTCCCACTGAGCTTGAAATAAAATGATTATAACATTCACAACCACATATACATTCCTCAACTAAATAATTAATGATATGAAAATAAAGCACACATCTACACAACATAAAGAGTTATAGTGGTTCGCCTGTGTGTACACCAACTATTCAACAACAGCCACACAAAATGCTACTCCACTCCTAATATCCTCACACAGGGGATATTAGCATTTACTATCAAATAGGTTTTCACAGGTTTACCAAAAACCTTCACAATTATGTTTTTTTCAAAGAGCTTACACAATTCAAAAACCCTCTTTTCTGAGTTTTTCTGGCTCTCCTCAGATAATCAATACAATGAGATTTTTCTGGCTTAACCTCAAATAAAACCAAATAAAGTAAATTACATAAATTGTAAAATACCTATTTTTCTTCTTTGTTGTAGCAGCCCAGAAGAACCAAGTCAGAGTAGAGATTTGAATGTCAAAGTTAAATGTCCAATACTCACTATATAATGGTTCTAATTTCTAATAGATTTTAAATTAAAACAAATGAGCTAGCTTTAATTAATTTTAATTCCAGAAAAAGGAAAGACAACACTTCCTCTTTTCAAATTTGATTGGAATACAAGAAACAAAATCAATTAAGATAGTTAAAGAAAGGAGATATTAAATATGCACACTTAGCTTAAACAGAGCACAGATTTATCTCTCAAAAGGCCGAATTTTAATTGCTTGAATGATCTGTTTTATTCTGAGATTCGTGCTCTATTTATAAGTGAGTAAATCACGTCTTCGACTGGTCGTAGGTCCAACAGAAGTTTGAAAATTCAGGCGTGATAAGATAAGACGGTTTCACAACTGGTCGTAGGGCACCTTCGACTGGTTGTAAGGCACCTTCGACTGGTCGAAGGTCACACACGACTGGTCGAAGCTAAGGGCAAATCATCGCTGTAGTTTGAGTCGAAGGTCTACGACTGATCGAAGAACCAGTCGACACTGTTCCTACGACTAGTCGAACAGTCCCCAGGACTAGTCGAAGCCTAACAGAAAATTTCTGAATTTTGCAACAAACTTACGACTGATCCAAGAAATCCTTAGACAGGTCGAAGCAGTGCTAGGACTAGTCGAACAAAGTCCAGGAGTAGTCTTAGAATAGGTTAAACTCTCTTATATAAAATATATAAATTATATATCCAAAATGGCCTACTCTAAAGGTCAACTTACGGTCAGTCATACCTCAATAGTGAAGTTAGGACATTGAAACTTAAAGACATGTAACCTTGAAAGTAGTGAAGTAAAGTCTGAATGTAGTTCAAACTTGAAAGCTTCTTGAGATCTTTAAATTGAACTTGAAAGCTTCTTGCATTATCCTTGTCTTTGAATTAAGTCGAACAAACTCACTTCCTCGAGTCTTGACTTGTGAGCAGTGCTTGTCCATCAAAGTTGATCTTGAGTAGAGCTTTGATGTTCACATATGTAAGCTTCCTAATAGTGTCTTTGGCACCATAAATTTGACAATAAAAAGGGCTATAAATAATAGCACTTACAATCTTCCCATTTGTCAAATTAGTGACAAAACACACGTCCAAGATATGTTACAGAACACAGAATATCTGATTAACGAATCATGCACCAGTTGTTATCAACTGACACAGTAACATGAACCTGCAAATCAGTATTCAATAGTCCACATCTATACAAAACTCCCCCTTAGTACATAAAACATATCCATTCTCCATACATATAAGACATATCCAAGCAAGTGAACATATCCATTCTCCCCCTTTTTGTGATAAGAGGACAAAGGAAACACAAAACAAATAGACTAAGGAGAATACATAAGAGAGATAGATGAGAGATAGCAAGACAAAATATGAGATAATAGCAAAATCAACTCATATAATTCATAAACCGAGTTAAAGCAAAACTAGCACAATAGTAGTCGAGTTATTACAAATTAGATAACTTAAAAAAAAAAAAAAAAAACTAATCTGAACCAGATGAAGGAGCAGGGATAAACGAATCAAGTTTATGCATCCCCTTGTTCAAGCGCTTAAGATATTTTCGCATATACTTGAAATGTAAATCATTAGCAACAGACATGTTTTCCATCTTAACATTTATATTCTCAACCTTATCCTCTAATGCATGTAGACAAGCATCAAAGTCAGAAGGCTCATAATCTGGATCATTTGTAAAATCAGAATCAAGTTCTTCAAAAATATCATCTATATTAATATCACCAGGAGGAAGATTAGCAGCATCTTCCTCATGATCAGTTTCAGTATTGCCAACACCATCACCTTGACTTGGAAGCATTTCCAGCTTCATCTTATTTAGGTTAGAATTATTAAAAATCAGATGATGGATAAGGGCTTCACCAACCAGCATATCGACTAACATATGAGTAACCAACACCGTCATCAAATAAGCAAAAGGAATGTCATTGTGACCAGGATGGAGACGAAAATTAAGAATGAAGTGACAATCAAGGATGGTAGACAGATAGACGTACCACTGGCAATAGCATAAAGAACACAAACCATGAAGGAAGTCAACTCAGATTTATTACCCGATCGTGGATATAAATTAGACACAAAGATTTTGTGAAGAACTCTGTATGTGGGTAACAAATACCTTGAGGGAAGCGCATTCCATTTTTCAGTCCATTGAGCATCCAGATTGCATAAATATCTAGTGAGTAGACGTTTTTCAGTTTCTGAGGGTTTATTAGATAAATTATGGATAAGCATGCCCTCATCATTTATAGGAATATCCATAAGAGCTAAAATCAAATGACGATCAATGTCAAATGGTCCTTCTCTAGTGGCTATTTTAAAAGTTAAATTCTCCAGTGAAAAAACACATATACATGAGAACATGGACTGTGCAATGGACCGGTATGCTAGTCCACCCCAATGTAATAAGTTATCCCAACCTACAGCTTGAAGCATAGGAAGGATATCAAAAGGAGCAGCATGATTAACATCAACAGGATGTTCAACAATAACATTACGTAATCTGATGTCCCAAAAATAAGACGGATCATCATCGGGAGTCTGAAGATGAAGCTTTGTGAGAGGGGTTGATCTGGAAGAAGAAGAAGGACCACAAGATGTTGCATTTTTCCCTCTAGATTCCATTTGCAACAAGGATTTCAAGAAAGTGAAGAGTGGCAAAGGATTGAGAAGATAGTTTTCTCAAAACAAATTTTTTAAAAGAAAAAAAACCCAAATCACAACGAAATAAGAAATAGACAACTTCAAGAGGAAAATAGAAGTAATCTAGACACAAATCCATAAGAAATAAGTAAATGAAACACTAACCTTGAAGGATTTGGAAGGTGGGTTCGACTGGTCGAGCGTCGACTAGTCGGAGATGAAAGAAAAAATGAGGAAGAAGGTGAT
The DNA here is from genome assembly GCA_030180095.1 of Magnolia changhungtana. NCBI lineage: Eukaryota > Viridiplantae > Streptophyta > Magnoliopsida > Magnoliales > Magnoliaceae > Magnolia > Magnolia changhungtana. Next base: position 16,686,114 of record JASAUF010000343.1, read on the forward strand.
TTCCCCCAAATATAAGTCAATCACTGCGATCTACGACTAGTCATGGGTTTTCTTTGACCGGTCGTGCCACAACAGGTCGAGGAAATCCTCGACTAGTCAAGTACCACCAAAAAATCAGATTTTCATGCATATTTCAAAAAATTGGAAATTTAATCTAGAAAATATATACAATATGATATATACAATATGATACAAATAGGCATAAATAATCATTTTAAAATGCTCATGCTAAGATCAAATTTCATTTTATTAAACCTACTTTTGTCGAGCGGTTTAGTGAAAATATCAGCACGTTGATTCTCGGTAGGGATATATTCCAATGATATTACCTTTTCTTCTACTAAATCTCGAATATAATGAAATCTAATATCAATATGCTTAGTACGAGAATGCTGAATTGGATTTTTCAAAATATTTATGGCACTGGTATTATCACAATATAATAACATAGAATCCTGTTTAATTCCATAATCACTTAGCATACGTTTCATCCAAACAAGCTGTGTACAAGCATTACCAGCTGCGATATATTCAGCTTCAGCTGTTGAAAGTGATATAGAACTTTGTTTCTTACTAAGCCAAGAAACTAAACAGTTTCCAATATAAAAACAACCACCACTGGTTGATTTTCTATCATCAAGATTACTAGCCCAGTCAGCATCCGAGTACCCAGCTAATTGAATACTAGTCTCATGTGGATACCATAGACAAAGATTAACAGTACTAGCGAAATAGCATATAATCCGTTTGACCACAATTAAATGCGATTCTTTAGGTTCAGACTGATATCTAGCGCAAATACCAACACTTAAAGCAATATCGGGTCTACTAGCAGTTAAATACAATAAACTACCAATCATACTTCGATATAATTTTGGATCCACATTTTTACCTGCAGAATCTTTTAAGAGTTTCAAAGTTGTACTCATAGGAGTATCAAAATTCTTACCATTCTCAAATCCAAATCTCTTAATCAAATTCATAGCATATTTAGATTGATAGATGAACATTCCATGAGGTTGTTGTTTTACTTGTAACCCAAGGAAGTAATTCAATTCCCCAACCATGCTCATTTCAAATTGAGATTTCATCAAATCTGCAAACTCAATAGTCATGTCAGTACAAGTAGATCCATAAATGATATCATCTACATAGATTTGAACTATTAAGATATCTTCGCTATGTTTCTTAACAAACAATATTTTATCAACACTTCCCATCTGAAAGTTATGATAAAGTAAAAACTTAGTCAATTTCTCATACCATGCTCTGGGAGCTTGTTTTAGACCATAGAGAGCTTTTTTAAGACGGTATACATGATCAGTAAACTTAGGATCTTCAAACCCTGTAGGTTGTTCAACATAAACTTCTTCATGTAAATCACCATTTAAAAAGGCACTCTTTACATCCATTTGAAAAATTTTAAACGTTTTAAAGCATGCCATGGATATAAAAAGTCAGATTGATTCAAGACGAGCAACTGGGGCAAAGGTTTCATCATAATCAATACCTTCAATTTGAGTGTACCCTTGTACAACTGATCTTGCCTTGTTTCGAATAATATTCCCAAGCTCGTCGGACTTATTTTTAAAAATCCACTTTGTTCCAATAATATGTTTATCTTTAGGTCTAGGAACAAGATACCAGACATCATTTCGAACAAATTGATTAAGTTCTTCTTGCATTGCAACAATCTAGTTTTCATCAGCAAGAGCTTCTTTTACGTTAGATGGTTCTATCTGGGATGTAAAACATACGTAATTACATATATCCTCAAGTTGTCTACGGGTACAAACACCAGTGAGAGGGTTTCCAAGAATCTGTGTGGTTAGATGATCTTTAATAGTCCTCAGATCAGAATCAGTCTGATTAGATGAAGTATCAGATTTATTAATTATAAGAACTTCATCATTATCTGAACTTGAGACTGGTGTGTTTAAATGATCATCAATGACCACATTGATGGACTCTTGAATCACACCGGTCCTTTTGTTCAGAACCCTATAAGTTCAACTGTTTAAAGAGTATCCTAAAAAGATCCCTTCATCACTCTTTGTATCAAACTTTCCCATATTTTCACGATCTCGTAAAATATAGCACTTGCTGCTAAAAACTTGAAAGTATTTGACAGTAGGCTTTTTATCAAACCATATTTCGTAAGCCGTTTTATTATTACCTTTACTAGTGTAAACCCAGTTAATGATGTAACAAGCTGTATTAACTGCTTCAGCCCAAAGATTCTTAGAGAGCTTCATACTATTCAACATGACATTAGCCATTTCTTGAAGCACTCTATTTTTTCTTTCAACAACACTATTTTGTTGAGGAGTTTTGGGCGCTGAGGATTCATGTAATATTCCCTGGTCACTACAAAACTTCTCAAAACCGCTATTCTCAAATTCAGATCCATGATCACTACGAATCTTACTGACTTGAGAACTCCTTTCAGTTTAAATCCTTTTGAGAACCTTTTTCACTTCTTCAGGGGTTTCTGATTTGTCCCTTAAGAAGATAACTCATGTATATCTAGTAAAATCATCCACTATTACCAAGATATATCTTTTACCACCTCGACTTTCTGTCCTTGTAAGTCCTACAAGATCCATATGGAGAAGCTCGAGTAGTCTTAATGTGGTATTAGAATTCACCTTTTGTGTGAGTTCCTTGTTTGTTTGCCAATCTGACATTCACCACATATTTTATCCATTTTTTGTAGTTTGAGTAGACCTCTTATAAGTTCTTGTTTGCTCAATCTGTATAGATTTCTGTAGTGTACATGTCCAAGACGTTTGTGCCACAAATTAGTCTCGTCTGTATGGACCATGTAACATAATTAATTAAATGAGCTGAATTCACTTATAATATAGCAGGTTTCAAATGTTCTTCGTCCAGTTAATATTACCGAGCCTTTCTTATTTAGTATCTTACGACTTTGATTAGAAAATCGTACACTATGGTTATTATTGCATATTTGAGATATGTTAAGGAAGTTATGTTTTAGACATTTTACATATAAGACATTTTTTTAATAAAGGAAGGTTATAAAGTTGAACCGTACCTTGGCCCATAATCTTGCAGTTGCTGCCATCACCAAATGTGACTGAATCATCAGTCATATCTTTGAGATCGGTGAATAAACCTTTATCACCAGTCATATGCCTTGAACATCCACTGTCTAGGTACCATTTTGAGTGACTTGTAGCTTTGAAAGCAGTGTGAGCAACCAAACAAGTGACCTTTGGAACCCATTTCATAACCATTTTGGGTTTAGGTGGGTAGTTGGTCTTCTTTCGTTTGTAAGAATTATAAGTATGACCTATTGAGTTAGACTTTAGAAGCTCCTTAAGTAAATCAACTATTTTTTCAGCCAAAGTATTTTGGTTTTGTTTTTTATAGTTGAAATAATTACTTTTAGGTTTTTGAAAAAATTTAGAGTTTTTAGAAAATATTTGATCTTTTCCTTTTGAGTTTAAGGTCTCTCCCTTTATAAACTTGGGAGGAGTGTTCTTTAGTTTAGGAGGAATACTCTTATCAAAGCCCAGACCAGATCGATCGCCACATTTTCTCGATCCTGATAAGAGTTTTTCTAATTTAGGATCACCTTGGGTATATTTGCAGGTTTCCTTTAAACTTAAGAGAGAAGAGACTTCATGTTTTAGTTGTTTGTTTTCAGATTTAAGATTTTCATTTTGGGAGGTTTTAAAATCCAAATCGCATTTTGTCTTTTCAAAACAGTTTGAAATATGGGACTTTTCTAAAACAAGAGATTCATAAATTTCTTTGAGTTTAGAAAATTTCTCTTTTTGAAGTTTCAATATCACAGTAATTTTACAACTTTCCTCGTATAGGGCATTGTAGGCATCTTGAAGATCATCTTCATTTTCACATTCACTATTTAGATTTTCTTCACTTGTAGAGTCATCATTATCTGAAAAGGTGAATTTTACTAAAGTCATAAGAGCTTTAACTTCATTGCCTGACTCATTTTCTGAATCTTCTGATTCAGAAGAGACTTCAGAATTAGAGGACTCATCCCAAGTAGCCATCATACTTTTCTTTTTCGACTTGCCCTTGTTAGGACATTTGTTAGCGAAATGCCCATACACATGGCAGTTGTAACATTGACTATCTTTCAATGACTTTCTTGATTTAGTCTTAGGTTTCTTTTTATCATATGCTTTTTGAAGATAAAAATCTTATAAAACTTTTTCGCCAAAAGGGTCATATCATCTTCAGAGTTTTCTAAATCGGAGTTTAAATCATTTTCATGAAAAACATTTTTAGAAGTTTTTAAGGTAATAGATTTACCTTTTGGAGCTTTAAAGGTTAACTCATAAGTCTGTAATGAGCCAACTAATTCTTCAACCCTCATATTGTCTGTATCACGAAGTTCCTGGATTGTGGTTACTTTAGAATTGAACCGTTCAGGAAGTGAGCGTAATATTTTAGCACATATCTTGCTTTCAGGGATTTTATCGTCTAGACCCCACATAGAGTTTACAATGTCATTCAATCTGGTATAGAAGTCCATAAATATTTCATTTTCTTCCATATGTATTTCCTCAAATTTAGTTGTGAGGATTTGTATCTTAGATTTCTTGACAATTGAAGTACCCTCGTGTGTCATTTCTAACATATTCCAAGCTTGTTTTGGAGAATCACAAGACATAATTCTTTTGAATTCATCCGGTGATAGTGCACATGTAATTTCATTTAGTGCTTTAGCATTTGCACTACTCTCACTTTTCTGAAGTGTGGTCCAAGAAAAATAAGTCGTTATTTTTATTATTTTTGAACCATCAACACCAGTCACTTCAGTGGTAGGAGGGGTCCATTCATTCACTGTGGCTAGCCACACATTTTCCTCCATGGATTTGAGGAAGATCCTCATCCTGGCTTTCCAATAAGCATAATTGGTGCGATCGAAAGGTGAAAGCCTAGTGACTGAAAGGCTATCAAAATTTGACATCTTATATAAATATTAGATCGTTAGCTCATGAAATAAATCCAAGAATAACAATTAAAAACGAGCTATTTTTCTCTGATACCACTTGAAATGGCCAAGCTAGCCAAATTTAAGATAATTACAATGGAATTTAAATAACAAGATAGTCAAATAAAGTAAATCAATTCACAATATTGAAATGAATAACAACCCCAATAAATAAGTATTGAGAGACTGATACAAAAGTTGTTCTAAGGACAACCTTACACTAGAAACCAAAGTTTATGGTAGGACAACCTGATTTCTAGAAAAGTTTTTGTATCAAGAACTTAAACCGTAAATAAATTCAAACCGTACAGAGGAATAGAAAGCAATTTCAAATATAGATTGTTCTCAGGACAACCATGCACCATAAAAATGACAGGGCAACCTTACAAGAACAATTAAAGAAACTGAAGCTCAAACTTAATAAAGAAATAGCTAGCAATAAATTGCTGAAATTTAAATCTAAGCTATTACAACATTCCCACTAAGCTTGAAATAAAATGATTACAACATTCACAACCACATATACATTCCTCAACTGAATAATTAATGATATGAAAATAAAGCACACATCACAACACAAAGAGTTATAGTGGTTCGCCTGTGTGTACACCAACTGTTCAACAACAGCCACACAGAATGCTACTCCACTCCTAATATCCTCACATAGGGGATATTAGCATTCACTATCAAATAGGTTTTCACAAGTTTACCAAAAACCTTCACAATTGTGTTTTTTCCAAAGGGCTTACACAATTCAAAAACCCTCTTTTTTGAGTTTTCCTGGCACTCCTCTGATAACCAATACAATGAGATTTTTCTGGCTTAACCTCGAATAAAACCAAATAAAATAAATTACACAAATTGTAAAATACCTGTTTTTCTTCTTTTTGTTGTAGCAGCCTAGAAGAACCAAGTCGGAGTAAAGATTTGAATGTCAAAGTTAAATGTCCAATATTCACTATATAATGGTTCTAATTTCTAATAGATTTTAAATTAAAATAAATGGGCTAGCTTTAATTGATTTTGATTTCAGAAAAAGGAAAGATGGCACTTCCTCTTTTCAAATCTAATTGGAATACAATAAATAAAATCAATTAAGAAAGCTAAAGAAATAAGATATTAAATATGCACACTTAGCTTAAACAGAGCATAAATTTATCTCTCAAAAGGCTAAATTTTAATTGCTTGAATGATCTGTTTTGTTCTAAGATTTGTGCTCTATTTATAGGTGAATAAATTACATTTTCGACTGATCTAAAGACCTCTACGACTGGTCGTATGTCCAACAAAAGTTTGAAAATTTGGGCACGATAAGATAAGACGGCTTCACAACTGATCGTAAGGCACCTTCGACTGGTCAAAGGTCACACACGACTGGTCGAAGCTAAGAGTAAATCATCGCTGTAGTTTGAGTCCAAGGTCTACGACTAATCGAAGAACCAGTCGACACTGTTCTTACCACTAGTCGAACAGTCCCCAGGACTAGTCGAAACCTAACAGAAAATTTCTGAATTTTGTAACAAACTTACTACTGATCCATGAAATCTTTAGACAGGTCGAAGCAGTGCTAGGACTAGTCGAACAAAGTCCAGGAGTAGTCTTAGAATAGGCCAAACTCTCTTATATAAAATATATGATTTATGTATCCAAAATGGCCTACTTTAAAGGTCAACCTACTGTCAGTTATACCTCAATAGTGAAGTAAGAGCATTGAAACTTAAAGACACGTGACCTTGAAAGTAGTGAAGCTTGTAGTCATGATGTAGTTCAAACTTGAAAGCTTCTTGAGATCTTAAATTTAAAATTGAAAGCTTCTTACATTATCCTTGTCTTTGAATTAAGTTGAACAAACTCACTTCCTCGAGTCTTGACTTGTGAGCAGTGCTTGTCCATCAAAGTTGATCTTGAGTAGAGCTTTGATCTTCACATATGCAAGATTCCTAATAGTGTCTTTGGCATCATAAATTTGACAACAAAAAGGGCTATAAACAATAGCACTTACAGGTATACCTTCTGATTGGCTATCATCATGGTTACCACCAAGGCATTGTCATAATGGTGTTAAATTTCATGTGCATCATCCTCTGTGAACATTAAGCTACACGGACTCATCCGAGGTTCCTTGCTCAGCCATCAACTAAGTGGATGTAGTGCTCGGGATCGGTACTTCGAGCATAAGCCTTTAGGGCATGGTTTGAGTCCCCGCCTCCCGATCGTCCCCCACATATTGTCCGGATCTCGGTACCATCGTTTGTTGCTCTGCTCGGCATCTCATCATTTTGAGCTTGTTTTTCTTCCTTTAAGTATTGACCCAACTGTCCCTTATGAATGAGAGTCCCGATCTCTTCTTTTAGGTCAACGCAATCACTAGTGTTGTGCCCATGGTCGTAGTGGAAGTGACAGTATTTGCACTTATCCCGTTGGCCTGCATCCGTTTTCATACAGCTCGGCCACATCAATAGTTTCTTATCTCGGATCTCTAAGAGGATTTGCTCTGGAGATGTATTAAGAGGGGTCTATGAGCTTAATCAGCTTCTGGGCTTTCTGCTCGGCCTTTGAGTGCGGGATCCATCCTTGTCTGACCTCTTTCTACTCATGCTCGGTTTGAATGGGGCATCTTTGCATTTTTGTCTCGGGAGGAGTTTTTTGTGTGTTGAGCCCCCTTCTGAGAGCTGAAGAAGTCCTCGGCATTTGAGTATTTTTGGGCTCGATTCATGAATTCTCCCAATGTGGTCAGAGGGTTTTTCCCTATCAAAAATAAACTTCCCCTCCTTAATCCCGTAGATTATAGCAGTCAAAGCCATCTTGTTGGAGTAATCGTCGACCTGCATCGCCTCCTCATTGAATCGAAGGATGTAGTCCTTCAACACTTCCCCATCCTTCTACTTGATGGTGAGCAGATGTGCGGAGGGTTTCTTATGCTGCTTCCCTACGATGAACTATGTGAGGAACACTTTACTGAGCTCAGCAAACAAGCTAATCGACTTTGGCTTCAGCTGTCGATACTAGCCTCGTGCGGCTTCAGTAAGCGTTATTGACAATGCTCAGCACATAATTGGTCTGGAGGCTGACTGAAGCTCCATCTATGAACGATAGGACTCCATGTGCTCAGTAGGATCCCCAGAACCTGAATAGGGTGTAAAACCTCGAGGGCATCACCGCACTCATTATTTTGCTAATGAATGGGGGCACTGTCTCCTCCATCATCGCTTCTATAGTGGTAGGGGTCTAAGTTTAGTATGCATGGTGCATCGTGTCGATCTGCCCTCGCAGTTCTTTGAGCTAAGTCTCCTAGGGATCTTTGTTCTCAGCCACAGCTTCCTGAGCATGATCAATCTCAGGAGTCCTTTCGAGTCTTCTCTGTTCTAGTTCGTGGTTCGGTCGGAGCCAGTGCAGAGGTCTCGGAGACATGAGTCGAGGCTCGGTTCGATGGCTCCCAGACTCATGTCGGGATTTGACCAGATGCTCCTCGTGAGATGTTACGGGATGCTGCAGGGGCTGGATGTTCTGCAACCGTCAGAGCATTCACCTCGTGATCAAGAGGTGGATTTTGTCTATCCATTTGTTGTCATCTTCAATTGGTTCTGTAATGCTTGGTGATTCCTAGATCGCTGAGTAGGCTCCATAAGCACAGACTCTATCTGCAATCCAGAGGTCGAATTTCGTGCCTTGGATGGCTCATGATTAGCCACAACAGTTAGAGTATGCATTTTCTTCTTCCCTTTTGCCATCTTTCCCTGGCAAAGTAGGAGTGGCTTTTATCCGATTCCCACAGACAGTGTCAAAATGTTGATGTAGAAATTTGTCTTACCCTCTCCAAGCTTCGAGAGCTTATACTGAATTTTATAAGCTTATTAAGAACGAAAATAAAGGAGACCCTGGCTAGGACAGGGGACCTCTGATGCTAAAGTCAGGCTAAGAATCTGGGTCTAAGTTGTGTAGATGGGGTTTGGGTGAGAGATTTTGCGTACCTGTTCCTGTAGATATGTCTCTATTTATACCTTCTGATTGAAGTGAACGTGTCCGTCATTCTTGGCACGATCTCTGCCATTAAGTGTGAGCGGTATAATTGTTGATGTTGTCAATTACCCTGAGATAGTGCGCCAGATGTTACTCCATACATGCTGTAACACCCTGAAAATTGGGTCGAGCAACACTCAGCTCCCGAGTTCCAACGCTGAAAAGGCCAAGCTATATGTCCTAGAGGGGGGGTGAATAGGACTATGTCAAATTTAAAATAAAATCAGCGGAACTAAAGTAAATCAATACCCTTACAATTAAGAATCAATTCACAATGCTAAATTAAAATCACCTTGATAAATAAGTATTGAGAGGTTGATACAAATTCAGTTCTAAGGACAACCTTACACCATAATAAACAAGGGCTTATGGTAGGACAACCTTATTTCTAGAACCTCTTTTGAATCAAGGACTCAATGTTAATATAAGTAAATGAAATAGCAAGGAATTGAAACTAAATGCAGAAGTAAAGATCTAAATTATTACAACAATCCCCACACTTGCTTAAAATGAAAATAGTTACAACATTCACATCCACTTGTACATTCCACACAATCGAATGATAAAAGATATGAAAATTAAGCAAGCATTCAATCCACAAGACAAAGAGTTATAGTGGTTCGCTTTGTGTGTACACCAACTATTTTACAATGACCACACTGAGAATGCTACTCCACTCCTAATATCCTCACACGGGGGATATTAGAGTTCACTATCAAATAGGTTTTCTCGGGTTCACCAAAAACCTTTACAATTGTGTCTTTTTCACTTGGGCTTACACAATTCAAAAACCCCTTTTTCGAGTTTTCGGTTTTCCTCGGACAACCAATACAATGAGATTTTTCGGCTCAATCTCAAATAAAACCAGACAATGAGATTTTTACGGCATAACCTCAAACAAAACCAAAAATAAATGAATTTTCTGAGAATTGTAAAATACGGATTTCTCCTTTAGCGGCCGGTAGAACCAATCAGAGTAGATGATTGAATGTCAAAGTTCAATTTCCAATACTCACATTCATAAGGTTCTAAATTCTAATAGATTTTAGATTTAACTTGTTGGGCGTAGCAATATTTGATTTTGATTCCAAGAAGAAGGAATAGGATAATTCCTCTTTTCAAATAAGATTGGAATATAGAAACAAAATCAAATTAAATAAGCTAGCAAAAAGGAATATTAAATAAGCACAATTTAGCTTAAAATAAACACAGACTTATCTCAGAGTGATTACTTGACAATTCTTGAAATGGAATGGAGTTAAGATATAAAAACTCTGAATTTCGTGTTCAATTTATAGAAGAAAAAATCGTTCCTACGACTGGTCTTAGAAACTTAGGACTGGTCGTAGCTCTAACAGATTTTTGAAAGAATTGAGCGCGATCTTAGAAAGCCGTTCCACGACTGGTCGTGAGTACCCTACGGACTGGTCGTGGGTCACCTACGGCCCGGTCGTAGATACCTACGACCTGGCCCAGTCGTAGGACCATGAAATAAGTTGCTGGATTTTGAGTCGTAGCTCCACGACTAATCGTGGACTATTCGAAGCCAACCTACAACCGGTCGAAGGACTTCCAGGACTGGTCGTGGGCGTACCAAAAATTTCGAAAATTCTTCAACTACTTAGGACTGATCGTGGAATTTCTTGGACTAGTCGAACCAATGCCAGGACCAGTCGAACAAGAGCTAGGACTGGTCTTGGAATAGACCAAACTTATGTAAAATAAACATTTGATTTATGTATCCAAAATGACCTACTTAAAGGGTCAACCTAAAGTCATTCAAACCTGAAACATGTCGTATGGACATTGAACTTCAACCATTCAACGAATATAGATTGTTTGAACCATATCAGGCTTGAGATCTTGTAGCTTCAAACTTGAGATCTTCATCAGCATAACAACTACTTCATGCATTGCTTATTAGTCTTGAAGTCATGAGTCGTTCTCTAAGACTTGAACATCAACATAGTAGCTTCTTGAACTTCAACATCTTGAGCTTCAACTTGTAACATCTTGAAGAATCCAACTTATAGCTTCTTGTAGTATTTAAGCAGTGTCTTGAATCAAAATCATCATACAAGCACAAGACACAGATAGATGTTTTGACACATCAAAATTTGACAACCAAAGGAGTATGAGACCATAACCCTTACAATCTCCCCCTTTGTCAAATTTGTGACAAAACATCCAAGTAATAATACTTCCAATAGACATAAGAGGTGAGAAACATGCACAGATATATAGACATGATAAGCAATAATCATTTTTCCATAACTCTTGAGAAGTTTAACTCCCCCTGAGTAATAGAAGCACATTAACTCCCCCTGAGTAATAGGAAGCACATCAAAATGACTAATAGAAGCACATTAACTCCCCCTGAGTAATAGGAAGCACATCAAAATGACAAAGTTCACCAAACTTCTCCCCCTTTTTGACACAAAATGACAAAGGAAGAAGAGCAGTAATGAAATTAGGAGTTGAAGCAAGAGAAAATTGTGCATAACCAACAAAAAGGTTTTGAGATGCATGCTAATATTAGTAAATATTACAGACCCAAAAAAAATTTAGTCAGAACCAGAAGAGGGTGCAGGATTAGATGGATCAATTTTGTGTAAACCCTTAGCAATTCGCCTCATATATTTACGCAAATAAGAAAATTGTGTGTCTTGAGTAACACGAATTTGAGCCACCTGCTCTTGAAGAGAATTCAATCTTTCATAAAATCAGAAGGCTGAAAATCAGGATCATCAGCCGAGTCTGACTCAAGTTCTTCAAATAAGTCATCCATATTCACGTCTTCAGGAAGATCACTAGCTTCGAGATTACCTTCAAAGACCTGCTGCTACCAACATCCACTTGGCCTTTAGCCAAATCTAAAGTCATCTTATTAAGATTGGAATTATTAAAAGGAGATGATGGATGGGTTTTCTCTAGTAGGCATAGCTATGAGCATATGATTTGCTAACATAGTCAATAAATAACCAAAGGGTATATCACTATGTCCGGGATGGTGACGTGTGTGAGAATAATGGAATGACAGATTAAAGAAGGAAGACATATTTTTGCACAGAGACAACGAGAATGCAAAACACGAACCATGAAAGCGGTGAGTTCGGTTTATTACGAACGTGGATAAAGATTAGAGATGAATATCTTATGAAGTACTACGTAATGCGGGTAACAAATACCTTGAGGAAGTGTATGACCTTTATGAGTCCAATGAACATCCAAATTACATAAATCTCTAGTAAGCATTCTTCGTTCGGATTCGAGAGACTATCATGCAAAATATTAATTGGAATGCTTTCATCATTGTGGTATTTCCATAATGTCGCAATCAAATGTCGATCTACTACAAACAAACCTTCTTGAGTATCAACTTTAAAAGTTAAATTCTCAAGAGAAAAATCACTGAGATACATGCAAACATGGATTGGGCAATGGTGGTATGCGGCTCCACCCCAATGTAAGATGTTATCCCATCCCCAGATTCCAACAAAGAAGGAATACCAAAAGAAGCAATGTGATTGACATTAACATGACGCTCAACAATAACATTGCGCATACGCAAATCCTGAGCATCAGAAGGATCATTTTCAGGGGAGCGAAGATGACGTTGAACAATAGAAGCTGATCTAGAAGAAGATGGACCTCGAGTAGTTTTCTTTTTACCTCTAGCATCCATTTTCAAAGAAGGATTTCAAGGATACAACAAGTTGGAAGAAATGAGGTTTAAATAAAATAGATTTTTCAAGATAAAACCCCAAACCTGCAATGAATGATCAAATAGATTCCACAACAATAAGATTTGAAACATTAATAGCAAGAATCTACAAAAAAAATGCAAAAGAACCACTAACCTTGAAGAACAATGAAGGTGGGTTGGGTCGGTCGTAGCTAGAACCGTTGGAGAGAAATGAAGAAGAAGACAAAATCCCCAATTTTAAGTGAAATCCGAGATTCACTGACAATTGTCGTGTACGTGTTCGGCCGGTCGGTAGGTAGCCACGACCGGTCGTGTACACTCACGACAGGTCGAGTACGACATAAAATTTGTAAATTTTTAAATAATTTCAAATTTAAACACATAAAACATCAAACTTATGTACATTATGATACACAAAAATATGCAAACTCAATTTAAATTGCACATACCGAGATCAAACTTTAATTTATTAAACTGCTTTTGTCGAGCGGTTTAGTGAAAATGTCACTTGATTGAGTCTCGGTTGGAATGTAATCCAAATATATTAATTTTTCTTCCACTAATTCACGAATGTAATGAAATCTAATGTCAATATGCTTAGTATGCGTGAATCTTTGACTGGATTTTTAGAAATATTTATTGCCTTTGGAATTATCACAAAATAAAATCATAGAATCTTGAGTAATTCCATAATCGCTTAACATTCGTTTCATCCAAACAAGTTGAGTACATGCATTTCGTGACAATGTATTGACCTCAATGATTGATAACGATATAGAACTTTGCTTCTTGCTAAACCAAGAAACAAGACAATTTCCAATGTAGAAACAACCATCCTTTGGTTGATTTCCTATCATCAATGTTTCGGCCAGTCAACATCTGCATACCCAGGCTAATTGAACATTAGTCTCATGTGGATACCAGAGACCCAATTTAGTAGAACTTGCGACATAACGCATAATCCGCTTAACTTGCGAGTTAAGTGAGATTCTTTAGGATTTGATTGATAACGAGCACAAATACCAACACTCAAAGCAATATCGGTCTACTAGAGTTAGATAAAGTAAACTACCAATCAAACTACGATACAATTTAGGATCCACATCATTACTGTAGAGTCTTTTGAGAGTCTTACTGATTGTACTCATAGGAGTATCAAAATTTTTACCTTTCTCAAATCCAAATTTCTTAATTAAACTCTGAGCATATTTGGTTTGAGAAATAAAAATTCCATCAGGTTGTTGTCTTACTTGCAACCCTAGGAAATAGTTTAATTCTCCAACCATGCTCATTTTGAATTTAGACTTCATCAAATCTGCAAATTCAACAGTCATGTTAGTACAGGTTGATCCATAAATAATATCGTCAACATATATTTGAACCATTAGAATATCATCGTTATGTTTCTTAACAAAGAGCGTCTTATCAACACATCCCATCTTAAAATTATGACTCAGTAAAAAATTAGTCAGTTTTTCATACCATGCTCTGGGAGCTTGTTTCAGACCATAGAGAGCTTTCTTAAGACGATACACATGATCAGTAAATTTAGGATCTTCAAACCCTGTAGGTTGTTCAACATATACCTCTTCATGTAAATCACCATTCAGAAAGGCACTCTTTACATCCATTTGATAAATTTTAATTTTCCTAAAACATGCAATGGAGATAAAAAGTCTGATTGACTCAAGACGAGCTACGAGGGGCAATTGTTTCATTATAGTCAATACCTTGATTTGTGTATATCCTGTGTACAACTAGTCTTGCTTTATTTCGAATAATATTTCCTAGTTCATCAGATTTGTTTTTGAAAATCCATTTTGTTCCAATAATATGTTTATCTTTAGGTCTAGGAACAAGTTGCGGACATCATTTCGACAACTGATTAAGTTCTTCTTGCATCGCAAGAATCAATTTTCATCGAAAGTGCTTCTTTTACGTTACAGGTTCAACGGGATGTAAAGCATACGTAGTTACATATGTCCTCTAATTGTCTACGAGTGCGCACACCGGTGAGAGGGTTTCAAGTATTTGAGAGGTTGGATGATCTTTATGAGTCCTTAATTGAGAATTAGTTTCACTTGATGAAATTTCTTGTTTTTCAAGTATAAGAACTTCATCATTATCTAAACTAGGGACAGTGTCTTCAAAAGATCGTCAATCACAACATTTATTGACTCTTGAATCACACCGGTCCTATTGTTCAAAACACGATATGCACATTGTTTAAAGAATAACCTAAAAAGATCCCATCATCACTTTTAGTGTCGAATTTTCCCAAATTTTCACGGTCACATAAAATATAGCACTTCTTTGCCAAAAACTCGAAAATATTTGTGAAGGCTTTTTCTCAAACCACATTTCATAAGCCGTTTTATTATTAGATTTACAAATATAAACACGGTTAATAATGTAGCAGTTTGTATTCACCGCTTGACCCAGAGATTCTAGGAAGCTTCATGCTATTTAACATAACACTTCCCATTTCTTGAAGCACTCTATTCTTCCTCTCGACAATTCCATTTTGTTGAGGAGTTTTAGAGTCTTGAGAATTCATGCGATATTCACGATCGCTACAAAATTTCTCAAAACCGCTATTTTCGAATTCGGATCCATGATCACTACGGATCTTCTTGACTTGAGAACATTTTTGATCTGAATCCATTTTATAATCTTTTTCACTTCATCAAGGGTTTCGATTTATCTCTCAAGAATGAAACCCAAGTGTATCTTGTATAATCATCTACAATAACTAAGATGTACTTTTTGCCACCTCGACTTTCCGTTCTTGTTGGTCTATAAGATCCATATGGAGAAGCTCGAGTGGTCTTGTGGTGATATTGGAGTTCACCTTTTTGTGAGAGCTCTAGTTTGTTTACCATCTTGGCATTCACCACAAATCTTGTCTACTTTTTGCATTTTAGGTAGACCTTTAATTAGTTCACTTTTGCTCAATCTGTATAAATTTCGGTAGTGTACATGTCCAAGGCGTTTATGCCATAAATCAGTCTCATCGGTATGGACCATATAGCACGTTTGATTAGATGAGCTACTATTGCTTACTATATAGCAGTTTTCAGAAGTTCTCCGACCAGTTAATATTACAGAACCCTTTTCATTGGTAATTTCACAACCTTGATTAGAAAATTTAACATTATGGTTGTTATCGCATATTTGAGATATGCTCAACAGGTTGTGTTTTAAACCCTCAACATATAACACATTTTTAAATAAGGGAAGATTATAGAGTTGGACCGTACCTTTGCCAATTATCTTGCAGTTGCTACCATCACCAAATGTGACTGACCCATCAGTCATATCTTTAAGATCGGTGAATAGAGCTTTGTCGCCTGTCATATGTCTGGAGCATCCACTATCTAGGTACCATTTTGAATGGCTTGTAGCTTTGAAAGCAGTGTGAGCAACCAAACAAGTAACCTTGGGAACCCATTTTAATATTGTTTTGGGTTTAGGAGAATAATTGGTCTTCTTTTGTTTATAGTTATAAGAATGACCTACGAGTTAGATTTTAATAGCTCCTTAAGTAAATCAACAATTTTTTTCAACTAGCGGGTTTTGAATCGATTTTTGAAATTTATATAGTTGCTTTTGTGTTTTTGAAAGGTTTTGTATTTTTAGAAACAACTTGATTAGTACCTTTTCCATTTGAGTTAGAAGTCTCTCCTTTCACAAAATTGGAAGGAGCATTCTTTGTTTAGGAGATGTGTTTTTATCAAAGCCCAACCGGATCGATCGCCACATTTTCTTGATCAGGATAATAATTTTTCTAATTTTGGATCACCTTGGGCATATCTCCATGTGTCCTTTAAACTCGAGAAGAAGATACTTCATTTTTAAGTTTCTCATTTTGATTTCAAATTTTCAATTAGGGAGGTTTTGAATTCTAAATCACACTTTGATTTTTCAAAACAATCTGAAATTTGAGATTTTTCTAAAACAAGAGTTTCAAAACATTCTTTAAGTTTAAAAAACTTTTCTTTTTGAAGTTTAAGTTTATGACAATTTTACAACTTTCCTTATATAAGGCATTGTAAGCATCTTGAAGATCTTCATCATTTTCATGATCACTATCCAAATTTTCTTCACTTGTTGAATCATCGTGATCTGAAAAGGTAAACTTGGCTAGAGTCATAAGGGCCTTAAGTTCTTTGCCCGACTCGGTTTAATTTTCGATTGAAGAGGCTTGAGAATCAGACGATTCATCCTAAGTAGCCAACATACCCTTCCTTTTGGATCTGTCCTTTTAGGACATTTGTTTGCTAAATGCCCATATTCTTGACAGTTGTAACATTGACTATCTTTCAATGACTTCCAAGATTTAGACTTAGGTTTAGAACGTTTCTTTTCATTTGCCTTTTGAAAGTCGACTCTTTTCTTACTTTTGAAAATCTTATAAAACTTTTTCGCCAAAAGGGCCATATCATCTTGAGACTTTTACGAGAATCTGAATTTTCTTGAGTAATACTTTTAGATGACTTCAAAGCAATAGACTTACCTTTAGGAGCTTTAAAACTTAATTCATAGGTTTGCAAAGAACCAACTAATTCTTCTACCTTCATATTGTCAGTATCACGAAGTTCTGGATTGCGGTTACCTTTGAATTGAACCGTTCAGGAAGAGAGCGTAGTATTTTTGCACACACTTTACTTTCTGAGATCTTCTCGCCAAGACCCCACATTGAGTTTACAATGTCATTCAATCTAGTGTAAAAGTCCATAAACATTTCATTTTCCTCCATATGAATTTCTTCAAATTTAGTTGTGAGGAGTTGGATTTAGATTTCTTGACAATTGAAGTACCTTCGTGTGTCATTTCTAAAATATCCCAGGCTTGCTTTGCAGTATCACAGGATATGATTCTTTTGAACTCATCCGGTGATAGTGCGCAAGTGATTGCATTTAGTGCTTTAGCATTAGCACTACTCTCATTTTTCTGAAGTGTGGTCCATTGGAAATACGGTGTAATTTTCATAGATTTTGAACCATCAACACCAGTTACTTCCATGGTAGGAGGTTTCCATTCAATCACTTGTGGCTAGCCACACACTTTCATCCATTGATCTGAGGAAGATTCTCATTCTGGCTTTCCAATAGGCATAGTTGGAGCCATCAAAAGGTGGAGGCCTAGTAACTGAAAGGCTATCAAAATTTGACATTTTTTTTTTTTTTAATATAGCTTAGATCGTTAGCTCGGAAATAAATCCAAATAAAAAGCAACAAAAATGAGCTATTAGGCTCGATACCACTTGAAAAGGCCAAGCTATATGTCTGAGGGGGGGTGAATAGGACTATGTCAAATTTAAAATAAAATCAGCGGAACTAAAGTAAATCAATACCCTTACAATTAAGAATCAATTCACAATGCTAAATTAAAATCACCTTGATAAATAAGTATTGAGAGGTTGATACAAATTCAGTTCTAAGGACAACCTTACACCATAATAAACAAGGGCTTATGGTAGGACAACCTTATTTCTAGAACCTCTTTTGAATCAAGGACTTAATGTTAATATAAGTAAATGAAATAGCAAGGAATTGAAACTAAATGCAGAAGTAAAGATCTAAATTATTACAACAATCCCCACACTTGCTTGAAATGAAAATAGTTACAACATTCACATCCACTTGTACATTCCACACAATCGAATGATAAAAGATATGAAAATTAAGCAAGCATTCAATCCACAAGACAAAGAGTTATAGTGGTTCGCTTTGTGTGTACACCAAGCTGTTTTACAAATGACCACACGAGAATGCTTACTCCACTCTAATATCCTCACACGGGGGATATTAGCGTTCACTATCAAATAGGTTTTCTCGGGTTCACCAAAAACCTTTACAATTGTGTCTTTTTCACTTGGGCTTACACAATTCAAAAACCCCTTTTTCGAGTTTTACGGTTTTCCTCGGACAACCAATACAATGAGATTTTAAGCTCAATCTCAAATAAAACCAAGTCAATGAGATTTTTACGGCATAACCTCAAACAAAACCAAAAATAAATGAATTTTGAGAATTGTAAAATACACGGATTTCTCCTTTAGCGGCCGGTAGAACCAATCGAGTAGATGATTGAATGTCAAAGTTCAATTTCCAATACTCACATTCATAAGGTTCTAAATTCTAATAGATTTTAGATTTAACTTGTTGGGCGTAGCAATATTTGATTTTGATTCCAAGAAGAAGGAATAGGATAATTCCTCTTTTCAAATAAGATTGGAATATAGAAACAAAATCAAATTAAATAAGCTAGCAAAAAGGAATATTAAATAAGCACAATTTAGCTTAAAATAAACACGAGACTTATCTCGAGTGATTACTTGACAATTCTTGAAATGGAATGGAGTTAAGATATAAAAACTCGAATTTCGTGTTCAATTTATAGAAGAAAAAATCGTTCCTACATTTGGTCTTAGAAACTTAGGGTAGTCGTAGCTCTAATGCAATTTTTGAAAGAATTGAGCGCGATCTTAGAAAGCCGTTCCACGGCGGTCGTGAGTACCCTACGACCGGTCGTGGGTCACCTACGGCCCGGTCGTGAGATACTACGGCCCGGTCGTAGGACCATGAAATAAGTTCTTTGGATTTTGAGTCGTAGCTCACGGACCGATCGTGGACTAGTCGAAGCCAACCTACGACCGGTCGAAGGACTTCAGGGTGGTCGTGGGAATACCAAAAATTCGAAAAATCTTCAACTACTTAGGGTGATCGTGGAATTTCTTGGACTAGTCGAACCAATGCCAGGACTGGTCGAACAAGAGCTAGGACTGGTCTTGGAATAGACCAAACTTATGTAAAATAAACATTTGATTTATGTATCCAAAATGACCTACTTAAAGGGTCAACCTAAAGTCATTCAAACCTGAAACATGTCGTATGGACATTGAACTTCAACCATTCAACGAATATAGATTGTTTGAACCATATCAGGCTTGAGATCTTGTAGCTTCAAACTTGAGATCTTCATCAGCATAACAACTACTTCATGCATTGCTTATTAGTCTTGAAGTCATGAGTCGTTCTCTAAGACTTGAACATTAACATAGTAGCTTCTTGAACTTCAACATCTTGAGCTTCAACTTGTAACATCTTGAAGAATCCAACTTATAGCTTCTTGTAGTATTTAAGCAGTGTCTTGAATCAAAATCATCATACAAGCACAAGACACAGATAGATGTTTTGACACATCAAAATTTGACAACCAAAGGAGTATGAGACCATAACCCTTACAAACGCATCACTTATGCAACACAGATAATGATGATTATGATGAGAGCATTGAAACATGAATGGGATTATACCAAAACAGCATATCATACTCCAGAGACAGTTAAATTTACAAGCGAAAGATTGTGATAGATATATATAAAATATATAAACTGTGATGAGTCTCCAGAGTGTGATAATGTTACCAGGTTAGATAATTACATGTAAATTTCCAAATTATACCAAAGGTGTAATGTCATCTAGCCAACATTCTTGTAACCCCGTCGATCAAGACACGGCTCACATGAAGCTGCCAGAAAATAGCATATACGAGAAAGCATCCTCGTCGTCACAAAGTCTGGCTCTGCCTCAAGAGTAACGTCGTCATCTGCAATCAGACAAAGTTTGGTCGGTGTCCGGAACACCGTCCCGTAACATGGGAGTGAGTGATCAACTCAGTGGAATAATAAAGCATAGGTTAACATGTTATCAATTCAGTCAAGCAGTAATGATAAAGTAGTACAATCAACATTCCTAAGTACTGTAATTAATGCAAGGATGAGATGCGATTATGATGCACGCCCTCGCCAACATACTCCCTCATGCGGCACCATCTTACATCCACGGCATGCTGTCACCCTCAGTGCTCCACATCTTCCAGGCACATGCAATGCGATGATGAGCATGATTACCGAGTTGTTATTAGTCTATTTCAAACAGCAGTATTGGGAAACTAAGGTATCTTCCTTATATCATTCCCAAACAATGATCCATTCTAAGGTCGTCAGTCCTAGACAATCTCATACGATGGTGTGTTTCTAGGTCGTTGCAAGGGCTGTCAAGGCTGTTATACGGAATCGTTACACCACTCCCCCATCACCTTATTAATACAGGCCTAGTTTATACTCTGTTACTACGGGAAGGCTCGTCGCCTCACCGCAGATTTAGAGTATGCTTGAGGTCACTACACCGGGTACGGTCAAGGCTATCAGGGCTGTTACACAGAATCATTGCACCACTCCCCCATCACCCATCAAAGCAGTGTAGGCTGATAGCTCGAATATAGTGTCTCATATCACCATAATCGGCCACGAGTCTGGTTGCTCAATGGTCACTACGGGGAGGCTCGTGGCCCCAGCGTAGGCTGACAGCTCGACCACGGTGTCCCATACCACCATGCCCAGCTCATGAGTCTTAGCAGATCGAGGTACTACGGTTAACGAGATTCCACTGGTAAGGTTAGTACCTCAGGTTCAAACAGAGGCATCCAAACATGGTGAACATACATAAGACAAATAGGGTTACTTGACGAGCTCGGCTAGCTCGAGCGCATGACAAGTTGAACGACTTGAAGTGCATAAGCACTTCACGTAGCCAACCACTATCGCCAACCAAAGTACGACTCGGGTTCATCGAACACATCTCACGTGGCAAATGAATCTCAACCATGAATTCAATCCCGTTACCGATTGCCTGGACTATACAATAGCCCCAATCACAATCAATCCTTAACCAGAAGCATGTAGAGTAAAGTAGAATAAATAAAGTAATTCAAGCATGTTAACAAGCATGTTATAAAGCATGTTATAAGGCACAATATAAATAGGAAATACAAACACATATATTTCATAAGTAAGCGGTTAAATTAAACAAACAACATGAAGAAAATCATATACATCTCTAAGGTGATTAAAAATCCTATCTCAACACCTACCTAAAGCACAATTCTCTAAGCACTTACTCTTACAAGCATTTTCACAAACACTTAGGATACACTCTTTTAACATACATAACGTATACTTAGCAAAAACAAGTATTAGGGCGAACCCTTTTACCAAGTAAGTATTATACACATATATAGCATGTTCATGCAATGATTAATCATGGCAAACACACTTTCAAAATTTGTACGTATACGGTATTTTCTACAAATACGAGGAATACAGTATATTCAACATAGTTAACGTATATATGAAAAATGAAATGGACAACACTTTGTACATGTGCAATTACATGCAGATAATGAATCTATCATTATCTGACATTGAAAGCATTGAAAACCATAACCTATACGTCTAAAGTCTGCACCTTTTGCCGTAGAAGCGTAATGGAGTCGATAGAATCTCTACGCTTTCGTCAATGTCGATATGATGACCTAAATCACGAGTTATGTTAGTTATTTCGCTACTTGAATCAATCCAAACCCTAAAACAAGTTAGGGTTAGGGTTTTCTTACCTAGAAATGGAGCCGGAATCGCAGGGAAAGCGATTAGAACGAGGTGATTAGGTTTGTATAGTGGTAGGGTAGAGCATCAGGGAGATCCTCCCACATCTCCCACACTTTCTCTCTCTTTTCTCTCTTTTCTCTCTTAGGTTTTCTCAAATTCGTATGAAATGAGAGAGTGAGGCCTTAAGGTCCTTATATAGGCCTAAAACTCTCCAAACTAGACTCCAGGTCAAGGTATACTTAGGTTATAACCAAAGTGAGGCTGTTCTAGCTTAACGGAGCAATTTTGGAGGATCCCCTTAAGCCAAAGGTCGGACTTATGCTCACAGACTATGGATCTAGGTCGAGTTAAGTTTTTATTCCAATCGGGTTTCTAGATCACACGTGGCAGACTAGTTTCAGTTCAACGGTTACCGCAACTCGATCAGGGTTACAAGTACATGGACATGTGTATGAAATTTCTCCTGATCTGAGGGTGTATTTGGGTCAGATTTCGACGGTCTGATTGTCTATATTAGGTCCGCAAGTGACAAGTCTCAGATTACTTAAACGAGATTAGATTTCTAAAGAAATTTACGTTTTCTCACACTCCTCACTCCAGGCTCAAGCGAATAGCACTGGGACACTATCTGGATTTGATTTCTAAAATGGTTGTCAAGCCCAGCAAGGCGGTCCTAATTCTATAACTTCGTATTATTCAGACTTTCGACGTGCAGTCCAGATCTGATACGGAGTTTCAATGTGCTCCCGAGGGTAGATGGGTAATGAGATTGATCCTAGATTTTAGGGTAACCTAGCATCAATGATTCTACAAGTTTTGGGTCTTGCAGATCGTATTTAAAGTGATTAGTGTAGATTTCGTATGTGATCTAGTGTAGTACTTAGTTAACTTTGTCTAATTTCTAAAGGATTTAATCCTGTAAGATTTCTATCTGAGGTGGTACTTGGGCCTTTGTACGGATTTCTAAAGTATTGTTCTTCATCACCTAAACTTTAGGATTTAAGCCTAATATGAAAGTTCTTAGACACATTTAAAGAACACGTTGGTGAAAGGGGAATGGGAGATTGTGAAGGAAATGGGTTAAGAAGCGATTTTTTACTATGGGATTTAGTTCTGACAAGTTAATAAGGTGTTAGGATCGACTCATTGCCTAAAAACATCAATTCCAGGTTGGCAAAAATTCAGGATGTTACACATGCATTACTGGAGTTTATCCTTGAGCGTGATTGTAGGCCACATCCTCGTCTGAGCTGACCCTATAGTTTGGGTCTTGCTTATGACAGTCTGAGCCCGTAAGTGGGGGCCAAGCTTGGTCACTTGTCGATGAGGGTCTAGTCGAAGTCAATGGATGGGGTGTGTAATGGCCTCTTCTGGGTTCCAGGCTGATGTAAAAGCTCTACGAAAGAACTTGGCAGCTGGACATTGATCGTCGGTACTTAGTCAAAGTAGATGAGCTAATATTATGTTGTGGGTCAGCTTTTCTAGCTCTGTCGTCTGACCTGCCTTGGTGAGGCCTCTCAACTGGTCGAGCCGAGCTTACCTCAATTGGGGTCGGCTCAAATTCTCCCATAACAATACACACGCGCACACACACACACACACGTTTAAACTCTTCTTATAAATCAACACAGTAAATTGCATTCATGGCCTTAGCATCACATGTTTTCCCTTGCTTTTCATAATCAGTCCAAAATGCCTTTTATTTTCTTTAGGATATGGTAGTGCCATTAATAAGTACAACTTATTCCATTGGTGGATCATATCCATTCTTGACAATTTTTCATACTTCATGGTCTAAGGATTGCAAGAATATGTTCATTCTAGCTTCCCAATATGCATAGTTTGAACCATCAAAACTTAGAGGTCGTGAGACCAATGGTCCCTCTCCCTTGGTTATATTTTAAACTTCAATAAGGATCTTCCTCTATGTTGTTAAACCCTTCAAGAGGAACCCTCGCTGATACTAATTGAAATTGCAGTAAACCGTTATTTATGAAGTACGAAATTATCCCCAAGTGTCCTAGAGGGGGTGAATAGGACTTTTAAAAACTTTAATCCTACTTAAAAATGAATGCAACCAATCTAAATAGAAGTAACTAGGATTAACATAAAATTATTCACACTTAAAAGATAGGATAGTGAATTATACAATCGTTGCAATGCAACAAACATGTGGTGTGCGAAAATTAATCATATTATGAATCAACATAATATAGACAAAAGCATGCATCACAAACATAGTGATATATAGTGGTTCAGATATGTGACTACTCCACTCCCGGCTGATGCACTCATCCCCATGAGTGTACCAAATTTTCACTATCCAATGGTTTTAAATCAAGTTAATCATAAACCTTTATAACCTACACAAGGTTAACCAGGGTGCCTGCACAAGACAACCCTAGGTGCCTACAAAAGGCAACTCACAATGCCTACAAAAGGCAATAGATCCTACGCAAGGACTCTACATGTATTCTCCCGTCGGAGGCTTGTGAAAAGTCAGTGAGTTTGAGAACCAAACTCTAAATCCCAATCCTACACAAGAAAAGGGCTTCAGACTCAAAAGACTTTATTATTTACTTGTAAGTGAGTGAGCCCTGTTTAGCACATGTTGATAGAAATCTTCTTGCTAATGAAGTGTCTTCAGCTCCATTGAACCACAGTAGCTTGTAGATGCTCTAATCGAGGTACGAGGTTGTTCGGTTAGGGTTTGATTCTATCTTCTCTAATTAATGATGGGTCTTTAAGAGCTGAAGAAGATCCCAACACAATGATTTAGGTCAGGGTCGGGTTGGGCCAGGGTTGTGTCGAGTGGGGTCAGGGTTAGGTCAAGGTTGGATCAAGGTAGCGTCGGATTCAGTCTGGGTTTGGTTGGGTCAGGGTTGGGTTGCGTAAGGTTAGGTTAGGGTCAGGTTAAGATGCATCGAGTTAGCTGTTAAGTGTGAAATATTACATATTTTCCCTATTTATTTCTTAGTTTTATGAACATGATAATGCCTAATCGATCTATTTCTACAAGTTTTCTCTTACTATGTGATTTTAAGAGCTTAAGGTGAAAAGGATTCTAAAAGCATAGATTTGATGCTCAAGAATTACCAAAGTGAGGAGTGGATCTATGGAGGTCAGGATTGAAGATTTAAAGGGTTCAAAATTCAAGAAAACCAAGTGAAGAAGGAAGAAAATCGAAATTGCAAAGTGCAAAAATCTAGAACTACTGAACTTGATAGTTCGACGCCATCAAAGTAAGTGTTTGATGTCATCAAAGGAAGCTCGAACTCATCAAAAAAATTAGAAAAATTAAGTTTAGTTGCTGGACATATGGGTGTAATTCTAGATGTTATCGAGGACCTATTCAATCACATCGAATACCAGTTCATTGCCATCGAAGCTAGTTCGATGACATTGAAAAAATCATGAATTTTAGGATTAACTTGGTAGATAGTTTTGGACGTTTTTTAATCCCATCAAGAATATGCTCAATGACATCAAAGTCAATTCGATGCCATCGAAGGACGGGCAATCTCATTGAAGGACATACGGATTTTCAAAAGATGGTTGCTGACAATTTTCAAATTCAAATCGAACTCTTCGATCAGACTTTGATCCCATCGAAGTTCCAAAAGCTGCATAAATTTGAGGCAATTTCAAAGTCAGTCCGATCAAAGCCTATAAATAGGGATCTCTTAAGGCTTTCTGCATGAATTAGGGTAGGAGTAATACAAGGTGTTGGAGAACTTTAAGGAGTCTTCCATCTTCTTCAATCTTTTCATTCTAGTTACTTTTTATGTTATTCTTTAAGAGTTTTAGTTCAATCATGTTTTTGGTTGGCTAATCTCTTAGCAAGAGCTAAGAGATGAAGCTTGTAGTTTATTTTAATTTTGTTCTTACTTTGATTCTTGTTTTATGATCTTTGTGTTGGATATTTCATTGTTAATGGTTTAATAAAGAGGTATTTTTTTAATTAACTTTGATCTATCATTGACTCCACGCACGGTGGATTCTTAAGAACCTTCCGAATACTTTCTTCTCTGATTTATGATTGTTTGATCTATAGAATTCTTGGATTTACCATTGACTAAGGGTATGGTAGATGCTTTGAACTCTCTACAATCAATACAATAAGACTGTTCTATATGAAACTATTACTATGAATGCTTAGATTTTTGGAATATTTGTGATGGTTTAATTGCTGAATTTTTCGATTGGATAGATTAGGACTTTGATTTCATTTGAGTAATCCATGTTGAATCAAGTAAGGCCGCATTAATATGTCTACAAGTGGATCCTTGGCGCTCTTTTTTTCATTACATTGATAGTTTACTTCATCACAATGTTCTCTTAAATTTTCAGATTTAGTTTACAGTTAGTTTTTAATTCTTAAGTAGTTTAGAAAATCACAACACATTCTCTTAAATATGTCTAGCAAAGATTATTACTACTTGCACTTAGGGTACAAGTAAATAAGTTTTTGGCGTTGTTGCTAAGGATCGCTCTTTATTTTCTGAATTACTCTAGTTTTAAAATTAGTTTAGGATTAGGACTAATTCTTTTAGATTTTTTTGAATAAGTTCTGATATTTCTATATTAGAGCTGTTTCTACTTTAGTTACTAATCTGATTTTTCTATTTTGTAGCATCTAACTTAGCAACTCTTATTTGGTAATATCCTTCTAACATTTTTTCTCTTTCAAATTTTCTAGTTTTTGAATTTACGAGTAGTTCATTTAAAACTAAGAGAGATTTAGAGTGTTTCATGCCCAAGTGGGTACGTGACAACACTCTACGTCTTTTAAGCGAAGGAGGATTGGTTAAAGGGTTACCTATCCATCACCGGATTAGACACCACTTAAGATCCTCTAAGTTAGTGGAATCAATGACTACAAACAACCTCGCCATCTGGCTGAGGAGATTCAAGATGAGAATGAGTACATCGTGCTCCCCCCTCAAACACTATGACATTACTTACAACCTACAAGGATGAGTACACCTTCTTGCATGGTGTTCCCACACAATGCAGGAAATGTGGATTTCAAGCCAGGAGTGTTACAACTCCTTCCCATGTTTCATGAACTAGACTCTGAAAGTCCATACCTGCATCTAAAAGAGTTTGACAAGATCGTTGCGACCCTACAATTTAATAATGTTTTTGAAGATACTCTAAGACTGAAATTGTTTCCCTTATCTCTGAAAGAAAAAGGCTAAGTTGTGGCTGCACTCCTTAAAGTCTCGATCCATTGGTATGTGGGCTGAGATGACTCAAGAGTTCTTTAAAAAGTTCTTCCCAGTTTATAAGACAAGCACCTTAAGAAGGGGGATCATGAATTTTACCTAAAAGAGTTCTTCCAATGTTGGGAGAGATTCAAGGATCTCTTGAATTCATGTCCACATCATAGCTACGAAACATGGCAAGTAATAAACTTGTTCTGCGACAGATTGACTTCGCCCATGTGCTAACTTGTAGAGACAAAGAGGCTGATGATGCGTGGGATTATTTTGACTTGCTAAAAACGTGCAATCATGAGACACCTCAAAGCCAACCCCTTCTAAGCCAACTCAGTAGAGAGAATGGAGGAATGTATGTCTTAAGGGAAGATGATGACATGAGCACTATGGTAGCCAATCTCACAAGGAAAGTTAAAGCCAGGTAATTTACGAAGGTAGAAACGGTCAAACCCAATGAGGCCGTAAAAGTTACTTGTGATATCTGTGCTAGCAACATACACTTAACACAGGACTGTCCCACAATTCATGTCTCAAGAGTTGTTGTATGAGCAATCAAATGCCATAAACAACTACCAATAACCATTCAGCGGACCCATCTCAAATACAAACAATCCCAGCTAGAGGAACCATCCGAACTTTAGTTGGAGCAAAGGATAAATGACTAACCCTCAAGAGGCCCTTACTGGACTCCTTAATCAAAGGATGCCTCAAGAGAATACGGTTTAAAAGTTTATCGAAAATTAAGAGCAATTCAACCAGAATACATTACAAGCATTCCAGGATATCAAAACAACTTTGGGAGTGTTTGCATCGTCTATTCAAAGAATCGAGTCACAACTAGCTGCTATGGAGAAAGGGTGTAAGACCCCGTCCATTCCTTACCTTTTCTATGCCTATGTGCACAATGATCGACATCCTTGGCAAGACTTAGACTAGCCGTGCACAGTGCACACCCAACTGATCGAAACCTCAAGACCTCGAAACTCATTTTATATTGACCGCCCCATCGTTGCGATCACGGAGGTGCCACCCTCATGTCTGTACAATGCACCATTAGTGAGATACGGTACGACAAGTTATTTGTGTATCATGTGCGCATGGCACCATGCATCCCATTTCTCACATAAGTGCAATATATTCTTTCCACACATGTAACATCCTGGATTTATGCCAACCTGGAATTAGATGTCCTTAGGCAATGGGTCGCTCCTAACACCTTATTAACTTGTCAGAACCCAGTCCCATATTCAAAAAAATTACTTTTCAACCCATTTCCTTCACAAAGCTCACCTTTCACCACCTTGTCCTTTAAATTTTTTAAAGTACTTTCACATTAGACACAATCTTAAAAGTTTAGGTGATGAAGAACAATACTTAAACTAAACAATACTATAAATAGTAAATACATAAATCAAATGGGCTTTTAACCATTACCCTTATGGAATCTCACAAAATGAATAGGTATTTGGAACATCAGCCTCTCCTGCCCTAGGATCTTCTTCTGTTGTAATTAGGGTGTGATTTAATAACTTGGATCACTTTATATACAACCTACAGAGGCCTAAGTACCACCTCAGACAGAAATCATACAGGACTAAATCCTTTAGAAATTAGGCGAGAATTAGCTAGTGCTAAACTAGAGTACCTGTGAAATTAGCACCAATCGCTTTAAATATGATCTATATGACCCAAAACTTGTAGAATCATTGATGCTAGGTTACCCTAAAATCTAGGATTAATCTCATTACCCAGTTGCTCTCGGGAGCATCACGAAACTCCGTACCAGATCTGGACCGCACGTCGAAAGTTCGATTAACACAAAGTTAAATGGTTAGGACCACCTTGCTGGGCTTGACAACCATCGCGGAAATCAAATCCAGATAGTGTCCCCGTGCTATTCGCTTGAGCCCGGAGTGAAGAGTGTGAGAAATGTGAAATTAATTAGAAATAAAGTTCAATTTTAAGTAATCTGAGACTTGTCGCTTGCGGGCCAAATATAAGTAATCTGACCATCAGAAATCGACCCAAACACACCCTCGGATCAGGGAAAATTTTATACATAGGTTAGTGTACTTGTGGCCCTGATCGAGTCTCAGTGACCGTTGAACTGAAACTGGTCCGCCCCGGGCGATCTGTAAACCCGATTGGAATGAAAGCTTAACTCGACTTGGATCCATAGTTAGTGAGCTTAAGTCCAACCTTTGGCTCAAGGGGGGCTTCCAGAAGTGCTCCGTTGAGATAGAACTGTCCGTATTTGGACATAACCTAAGTATACCTTGGTCATGGGTCTAATTTGGTGAGTTTTGGGCATATATAAGGACCTTAAGCCCTCACTCTCTCATCCCATCCAAATTTGAGAAAAAAATAGGAGAGAGAAGAGAGAAAAGAGAGAAAGTGTGAGAGAAGTGAGAGATTCTTCCTGATGCTCTACCCTGCTATCCTACGTGATTAATAATCACGATCTAATCACTTTTCCGACGATTCCAGCTTTGTTCTTAAGTAAGAAAACCTAACCCTAAGTTGTTTTAAGATTTCCAAGAGCGTAGGTGATGGAATAGCTGACCTGTTTCATGATTCAGGTTGTCGTTGTGCCGTAGACAAAGGCTTTGGGTTCAAACTGGTTTCGGTTCAAGTTTACCGACAAAAGGTGTAGATTTTAGATGTATAGGTTATGGTTTTCAACGTTTTCAATGTTAGATAATGATAGATTCATGATCTGGATGCTATTGCACATGTACAAAGTGCTGTCCGTTTCATTTTTCAGTTATACGTTAACTATGTTGAATATACTGTATTCCTCGTATTTGTAGAAAATACCATATACGTATGAAATACGGATTTGTGCTTGGCATGATTAATTATTTTCTAGGTATGCTAAATACATATGTATTAACTTCTGGGTGAACGGATTAGCCTAACACCTGTTATATTAACATACGTCGTGTACGTACTAGTTATAGCCTAAGTGTTTGCAGAAATGTTCAAATGAATATAGAACTATGATTTATGCTTGCCATGACTATTGGTCGTGAATGCATGATCGTGGTTCATGTGGTAATCCTTTGTGAAAGGATTCGCTATGACTTGTGTTTTAATTAGTATATTATAGGTATGTTACAATGTATAGTCTAAGTGTTTGTGAAAATGCTTGTATAGATATGTACTTAATCTAATAGTGCCTTAAGTAGGTGTTGAGATAGGATTCTCAACTACCTTAGTGATGTGTATGAGTTCCTTCATATAAGTTGTTTCGTTTAATCACTTACTGGTTTATGAAACGTATGTGTTTGGATTTCCTGTTTGCATTGTGTTTTATGACATGCTTGTTAATATGGTTGAATTACTTGTTTATTTAATTCTACTCTGACTACTTCACATGTTTAAGTTATACTCCATAAAATCCGTGATGGGTGATGGGGGAGTGGTGTAACGATTCCGTGTAACAGCCCTGACAGCCCTAAGCGGACAATATTAGATATTTGATTGTATGATTTGAATCTTGATCCATTACTGCTTTAACTATTCTATAATTGAATGTGATTGGGGCTATTGTATAGTCTAGGCAATCGGTAACGGGATTGAATTCATGGTTGAGATTCATTCACCATGTGAGATGTGTTCGGCGAACCCGAGTCGTACTTCAATTGGTGATAGTGGTTGGTCACGCGAAGTGCTTGTGCACTTCATGTCGTTCAACTTTTTGTGCACTCGAGCTAGCCGAGCTCATCGAGTAACCTGATTTGTCTAATGTATGTTCACCATGTTTGGACGCTACCGCTTGAACCTAAGGTACCGAACTTACCAATGCAACCCTGTTAACCTTGGTACCTCGATTCGCTAAGACTCATGAGCCGGGCATGGTGGTATGGGATACCGTGGTCAAGCTGTCAGCCTACGCTGGGGCGATGTGCCTTCCCGTAGTGACCAGTGAGCAACCCAGACTCGTGAGCTGAATACGATGGTATGGGACACTGTATTCGAGCTGTCGGCCTACACTGTTTTGATGGGTGATGGGGGAGTGGTGTAACGATTCCGTGTAACAGCCCTGACAGCCCTGACCATACCCGGTGTAGTGACCTCGAGCATACTCTGAATCTACAGCGAGGCGACGAGCCTTCCCGTAGTAAATAGAGTATAAACTAGGCCTGTATTGATAAGGTGATGGGGGAGCGGTGCAACGAGTGCGTGTAACAGCCCTGGCAGCCCTTTACAGCGACCTAGAACTGCATCATCGTATGAGAGTATCTAGGACTGACGACCCTAGAATGGATCATTGTTTGGGAATGATATAAGGGAGGTACCTTAGTTTCCCAATACTGCTGTATGAAAAGGACTAATAACAACTCGGTAATCATGTTCATATCGCACTGCATGTTCCTGGAAGATGTGGAGTATTGAGGGATGAAAGCATGTCATGGACGTAAGATGGTGTCGCATGAGGGAGTATGTTGGCGAGGGCATACATCATGACAGCATTTCATACTTGTATTAACAAGAGTACTTAGGATTGTTGATTGTACTGCTCTATCATTACTGCTTGACTGAATTGATAACATGTTAACCTATGCTTTACTATTCCA
Source organism: Magnolia changhungtana (assembly GCA_030180095.1). Classification (NCBI taxonomy): domain Eukaryota; kingdom Viridiplantae; phylum Streptophyta; class Magnoliopsida; order Magnoliales; family Magnoliaceae; genus Magnolia; species Magnolia changhungtana. The sequence continues at coordinate 16,718,089 of JASAUF010000343.1, forward strand.
CTGAGTTGATCACTCACTCCCATGTTAAGGGATGGTATTCCAGACACCCACTAGACTCTGTCTAATTGTAGATGGCGATGCTACTCCTGAGGCGGAGTCGGACTTTTGTGACGACGAGAATGCTTCCTCATATATATTATTTTCTAACAGCTTCATGCGAGTCGTGCCTTGATCGACGGGGTTACAGGGATGTTGACTAGATGACACTACACCTTTGGTATATTTTGAAATTGTACTTGTAATTCATTAACCTAGTAATATTATCACACTCTGGAGACTTACCATAGTATATATCTTCTATACAGCTATCACAGTCTTCCGCATGCAATTTAACTATCTCTGGAGTATGATATGCTGTTTTGGTATAATCTCATTCATGTTTCAATGCTCTCATCATAATCATCATTATCTATGTTACATAAGTGATGCGTTGGAACTCGGGAGCTGAGCTTTGCTCGACCCCCGATTTTCATGGCGTTACAAGATGATATCAGAGCATGATTTAGATTAAACCGAACCTGGGTTATGGTTGTACGATGTACACTGACGCTTTTCGATATAGGTGGGCGCGAGAAAAATGTAGAAACATTCATAGGTGTCCCGGTTTCGCCAATTGGCGAAGTTCACTAAAATTGGTCATTTTGTTTGAGTCTGTACTTGACCGTGATCGCATGAGTCGACCCCAAACCACTTCTGGACTGTCAAACGACAAGTCTAGATCACAAATCACCCCATCCTAGTCTTTAGGAATGTACAGATACAGCTATGCATCAACAATCACCCGAAATGACCCAAAACGGCTCAAATCGAAGTCGGGGGGTCGAAACGATCAATCCAGAGGGACCCAGGGTGGGAACCACACCTTTTTGGAGTCCAGGGAGCTGGAGGGCCTCGCCGAAATGACAAGCCCTCATCGATTAGTCTAGGGGGTGGTGAGGCCCTCGCCGGTCAGCGGGCTCGGCCGGTCGGGCCGGTGCTGTTTGGGGGCTAGGGTGACCCCCTGGTATATGGGCTGTGGTTTAAAACCACCCCAATTGCATACCTCCTTCACAAAACCCCCCTCCAAGCTCTTCCTTTTCTTCAAAAATTTAATTTTCTCTCTCAAACCTCCCTCCAATCGCCTATTTCACAATTTTTTTGTTAAAACCCACACCCCTCCATCGTTTGTAGCAACACCTACCCTCTACCCTCTCCATTCCCTTTCATTTGAGCTCCTACACCCCCCTTTGAAGTTCAAAATCGTGTAAGCTCACTAACCCATCCATTTTCTTCACTTTCCTTCTTCAAACCTTATCATTTGGGCCTTTACAATCCCTGTTGAGGCTCGAATCTGTGGAGACCTAAAGACCTCAGCCCTTTCCCCCCTTTTTTTTCACTTTTCCATAGCTCTATTTGAGCTTAGTACGACCATTTTTCTAGATTTTTGCCTAGTTATCCATGCCGTTGTCTCGTGGTTTGTTTGTTGCTGCATTAGGATCTTTGTGTTTTAATGTTGATAGGCCTCGTGGTGTAGTCGTTAGTAGTATGTACTAGTGTTTGACGCCTTAATTGTATTAGCTCACATGCATCTTCTGTCATGGTCCACGTAAGGCTACATCCTATGTAGGCTCAAGATTTCGAAACCCAACAAATCTCTCTTCTATCTTCTTCAATTCCTTTCATTTGAGCACAAGACCCGCAATTTTTGTTTGGAACATTTAGGTCCCGTTCAGCCAATTGCATTAGGTGAGTAAGGTGGATAGAATTGTAAACATAACAATAAATGCATGTGTAAGGTATGGTCCCCAGATTGGGTGTATCCCATGTTTTTTAATACCATGTTTGGAGTGTATGCAATTAAAAGTAAATCTCAAAATTTTCCTTTCGAAGTACACTTAGAGATTTATTATCATGGGATTTGGAAATCCCAGCTCACACTTTCCAACACAAGGCTCATTTTCCAAAGCCTATGAAATTAATTTTAATCCCCTCCCACCCTACTACCAAACATGTCACTCCAAATCCCGAGGTGGGATTAGTAATGCAGTCCCATTTAATACAACTTAAGATAGGTTTCAAATTTCAACTCGCTCATAGGTGGGATAATAGAAACAATTTTAAGGGGGGTAGACAAGTTATGAACCCAGTTGAGTTAAGTATATACACATCTACCCGCTCATAGGCACAGCGGTAGCATGGTTAGTTGCCCCACTGGCCCAGGATCGAAAGAAATTACTCCCAGTTATACGCAAGGTTAGGTCATTAAATAGGATGTAAATCTTCCTTAGAATGCCAATAATGAAGTCATGGAAGGAAATCAATTAGGGTTCAAGTATTAAATAAATTCATAGTACAGAATAGGCCAGGTGCGAACTAAGTTACAATAGCCAAGGTTAACACATCTACAACTGTGCTCGTTGAATATGAACATAATAGAAGCCCTAGCAAATTCTACTATGAGAAACCATTTTAGGATGATCTAGTAAGATTTGACTCACCATTTTCTTGGACATAGATAATATCGAGGACTCTCTTAGACCAAGACCTAAAGGGCAACCCAAGAAATAGGACATTTGAACCTTTCAGTGATAGGCATTCCCTAAGTGTTTAGAGTGATCGGTCTACGAAGTTACTGAAATGTACAACTGCGAAACATTCGCGGCTTAACCTAATTCTTAATCCTGGGCAACTACCTATGGACTTACTGCTTGACTGAGCAAAAGACTAGGAGCCACCAGGACTAGGAAGGGATATGATGAGCTTTCTACCCTGTCCAGGCAGATGATTGATGTATCGGGATCAAGTCCACTATAACCGTCTCTCCGTGTTGGCCAAACATTGAAAACAGCTATCTTACTCTAAATAGATAGGAATTGTCATCAAGTCGTCAAATAGATAACGGAATAAATTGTATTAACCTATTAGGGAATAAGCAAGGGATAAAGAAATAAATTTTTAAGGGGGGTAGTGCCTAAAATCTACTAGACTAGCATACACAATATACACCCTACCGCGCATATAAACTTGAAATCAATAAGTCTTAGGCAAATGAAATAATAGAATTCTTACTTATTACCTTTAGCCAATTTTGAGGATGAAATTATTTTTAAGGAGAGTAGATTGTAACATCCTGGATTTTTGTAAACCTGGAATTAGACGTCCTTAGGCAATGGGTTGCTCCTAACACCTTATTAACTTGTCAGAACCCAATCCCATATTCAAAAAAATCACTTTTTAACCCATTTCCTTCACAAAGCTCACCTTTCACCACCTTGTTCTTTAAAATTTTCAAAGTACTTTCACATTAGACACTATCTTAAAAGTTTAGGTGATGAAGAACAATACTTAAACTAAACAATATTGTAAATAGTAAATACATAAATAAAATGAGCTTTTAACCATTACCCTTATGGAATCTCACAAAACGAATAGGTATTTAGAATATCAGCCTCTCCTGCCCGAGGATCTTCTTCTGTTGTAATTAGGGTGTGATTTAATAACTTGGATCACTTTATATACAACCTACAGAGGCCTAAGTACCACCTCAGACAGAAATCATACAAGACTAAATCCTTTAGAAATTAGGCGAGAATTAGCTAGTGTTAAACTAGAGTACCTGTGAAATTAGCACCAATCGCTTTAAATATGATCTGTAAGACCCAAAACTTGTAGAATCATTGACGCTAGGTTACCCTAAAATCTAGTATTAATCTCACTACTCAGTTGCTCTCGGGAGCATCACAAAACTCCGTATCAGATCTGGACCGCACGTCGAAAGTCCGATTAACGCAAAGTTAAATGGTTAGGACCGCCTTGCTGGACTTGACAACCATCGCTGAAATCAAATTCAGATAGTGTCCCCGTGCTATTCGCTTGAGCCCGGAGTGAAAAGTGTGAGAAACGTGAAATTAATTAGAAATAAAGTTCAATCTTAAGTAATTTGAGACTTGTCGCTTGCGGGCCAAATATAAGCAATCAGACCGTCAGAAATTGACCCAAACACACCCTCGGATCAGGGGAAATTTCATACACAGGTGAGTGTACTTGTGGCCCTGATCGAGTCTCAGTGACCGTTAAACTGAAACTGGTCCGCTACGGGCGATCTGTAAACCCGATTGGAATGAAAACTTAACTCGACCTGGATCCATAGTCAGTGAGCTTAAGTCCAACCTTTGGCTCAAGGAGGGCTTCTAGAAGTGCTCTGTTGAGACAGAACTGTCCATATTTGGACATAACCTAAGTATACCTTGGCCCTGGGTCTAATTTGGTGAGTTTTGGGCCTATATAAGGACCTTAAGCCCTCACTCTCTCATCTTATACGAATTTGAGAAAAATATAGGAGAGAGAAGAGAGAAAAGAGAGAGAAAGTGTGAGAGATGTGAGAGATTCTTTCTGATGCTCTACCCTGCTATCCTACGTGATTAATCATCATGATCTAATCGCTTTTCCAGCGATTCTGGCTTCGTTCTTAGGTAAGAAAATCTAACCCTAAGCTGTTTTAAGATTTTCAAGAGTGTAGGTGATGGAATAGCTAACCTGTTTCATGATTCAGGTTGTCGTTGTGCCGTAGACAAAGGCATTGGGTTCAAACTGGTTTTGGTTCAAGTTTACCGACAAAAGGTGCAGACTTTAGATGTATAGGTTATGGTTTTCAACGCTTTCAATGTTAGATAATGATAGATTCATGATCTGGATGCTATTGCATATGTGCAAAGTGTTGTCCCTTTCATTTTTTGGTTATACGTTAACTATGTTGAATATACTGTATTCCTCGTATTTGTGGAAAATACCATATACGTATGAAATACGGATTTGTGCTTGCCATGATTAATTGTTGTCTAGGTATGCTAGATACATATGTATCAACTTCTGGGTAAACGGATTTGCTTAACACCTGTTATATTAACATACATCGTGTACGTACTTGTTGTAGCCTAAGTGTTTGCAGAAATGTTCAAATGAATATGGAACTATGATTTATGCTTGCCATGACTATTGGTCGTGAATGCATGATCCTGGTTCATGTGGTAATCCTTTGTGAAAGGATTCGCTACGACTTGTGTTTTAATTAGTAAATTATAGGTATGTTACAATGTATAGTCTAAGTGTTTGTGAAAATGCTTGTATAGATATGTACTTAATCTACTAGTGCCTTGAGTAGGTGTTGAGATAGGATTCTCAACTACTTTAGTGATGTGTATAAGTTCCTTCATGCAAGTTGTTTCGTTTAATCATTTACTGGTTTATGAAACGTATATGTTTGGATTTCCTGTTTGCATTGTGTTTTATGATATGCTTGTTAATATGTTTGAATTACTTGTTTATTTAATTCTACACTGACTACTTCACATGTTTAAGTTATATTTCATAAAATCCGTGATGGGTGATGGGGGGGTGGTGTAACGATTCCGTGCAATAGCCCTGGCAGCCCTAAGCGGACAATATTGAATATTTGATTGTATGATTTAAAATCTTGATCTATTACTGCTTTAATTGTTCCGTAATTGAATGTGATTGGGGCTATTGTATATTCCAGGCAATCGGTAACGGGATTGAATTCGTGGCTGAGATTCATATGCCAAGTGAGATGTGTTCGACGAACACGAGTCATACTTCGGTTGGCGATAGTGGTTGGCGACGCGAAGTGCTTATGCACTTCATGTCATTCAACTTGTCGTGCTCTCGAGCTAGCCGAGCTTGTCAAGTAACCTAATCTATCTAATGTATGTTCACCATGTTTGGACGCTACCGCTTGAACCTAATGTACCAAACTTACCAGTGTAACCCCGTTAACCTTGGTACCTCAATCCGCTAAGATTCATGAGCCGGGCATGGTGGTATGAGACACCGTGGTCAAGCTGTCGGCCTACGCTAGGGCGATGTACCTCCCCATAATGACCGGTGAGCAACCCAGACTCGTGAGCTGAATACAGTGGTATGGGACACTGTATTTGAGCTGTCGGCCTACACAGTTTTGATGGGTGATGGGGGAGTGGTGTAACGATTCCGTGTAACAGCCCTGACAGCCCTGACCGTACTTGGTATAGTGACTTCGAGCATACTCTGAATCTACAGCGAGGCAATGAGCCTTCCCGTAGTAAATAGAGTATAAACTAGGCCTGTATTGATAAGGTGATGGGCGAGCGGTGCAACGAGTGCGTGTAATAGCCCTGGCAGCCCTTTACAGTGACTTAGAACCGCATCATCGTATGAGAGTATCTAGGACTGACAACCCTAGAACGGATAATTATTTGGGAATGATATAAGGGAGGGACCTTAGTTTCCCAATACTGTTGTATGAAAAGGACTAATAACAACTCGGTAATCATGTTTATAGTGCACTGCATGTACCTGGAAGATGTGGAGCACTGAGGGATGAAAGCATGCCGTGGACGTAAGATGGTATCGCATGAGGGAGTATGTTGGCGAGGGCATGCATCATGACAGTATTTCATACTTGCATTAACAAGAGTGCTTAGGATTGTTGATTTTACTGCTTTATCATTACTGCTTGACTGAATTGATAACATGTTAACCTATGCTTTACTGTTCCACTGAGTTGATCACTCACTCCCACGTTAAGGGACAGTGTTCCGGACACCTACCAGACTCTATCTGATTGTAGATGGTGACGCTACTCCTGAGGCGGAGCCAAACTTTTGTGATGACGAGAATACTTCCTCGTATATATTATTTTCTGGCGGCTTCATGCGAGTCGTGCCTTGATCGACGGGATTACAGGGATGTTGACTAGATGACACTACACCTTTGGTATATTTTAAAATTGTACTTGTAATTCACTAACCTGGTAACATTATCACACTCTGGAGACTTACCATAGTATATATCTTGTATACAACTATCACAGTCTTCTGCATACAATTTAACTGTCTCTGGAGTATGATATGCTGTTTTGGTATAATCTCATTCATGTTTCAATGCTCTCATCATAATCATCATTATCTATGTTGCATAAGTGATGCATTGGAACTCGGGAGCTGAGCTTTGATTGACCCCTGATTTTCAGGGCATTACAACACATGGGTGAGAGAATCTCTACCCATGTGTGATGTCACCCTCTCTACCACCCCTCTCTTATCTGTACCCCAAAGTCAACTCTTCTCCATACCACATCCTATGCATGACCTCATCATACCATGACATCCCATGTCCCTTTGATCCACCGTTAAGTCTTAGTCATGCACAAATTGCCATAATCCTAGCCTAAGCTAACCATAATCACATTAATCTAACCCAACCGCATTTTTAGCCATTTCTCTACAAATACCCTTCCCTTCCTTGACATCTTCACCATATTCTATAATGAGAGAGAGAGAGAGAGAGAGGGAGAGAGGTGATCTCGGTGGGCCATCAACCTCATCCCTTCCACCATCAACTCCATCAATCCATCTAACCATCTATCTTGATCATCAAGGTGAGTACACCCCCCTCACTTGTCTTTTGGTGTATTTTCTTTAGTTTATTAGATGATGATCGAGGGACCCACTTGTAGCAGGCCCCAATATGATGCTTATATGTCATCCATTCCAATCAACATATCTCTTACATGTGATTAAAGGGAAGACAAAAGATCAACTTATTCCAAAGCTTGTGTGGGACCCACTAACCGTGGCCCCTACCATAAGGTTTGTAGGCCACCATTCAAACCTCTTCATGTTCATGGCTAGTTATCATCTTTTCCTGATAAATAAATAAATAAAAATGAAACAGATTTGGCAACTAACCATGCAGATTGAACGATCACCATTAAAAAAGAAAAGAAAACAATTTCCAACCACCCACTGAATGTCCATGGTGACAAATCTGGTGGTAGGCCATGCTTGTACACATGTGGCATCTACCCTGGCATATGTGTTATATAATTACAACATCCCTAGTTGGGGCCTTCTTTGATGTATATCCATCTGTCCTTACATTATCTAAAAATTTGGATTGCCATGATGATATGGTTACACCCCCAATGCCAATAAGGTATCTGTTTGATCCACACCATCTATTTGGTGGTTGCCCACCGAGATGCCCATGACAAATCTACACAGCCCATCCATTTTGGTAGACCACAATATAGTAAGGCACTAATTCCAAGTAGATATATATCTTAGGTGGGTCACACAAAACATGAAACAGTAGGAATTGAACACTTATCGGTAAAAAAATCCAGGGCCCCATCATGCATATGTACCCCATCTAGGCCATCCAAGTTTTTCTCCCAATTCATCTGGGGACACGTGTTCCTAGATGAAACAAACCCAAAGTTCAAGTGGAACCCACCATAGGAGGCAGTGAGTGTAAGGCCCGTAACCTAGTCCATACCATTCCTTAGGATCCCACGGTTCTCCCGGTGGAATTTCGGTGACCCGCAACACGTAGATAGCATTTATGCGCGACCCTGAGTCACATCCTGTCAACCCGAGTCGACTCAACTCGAGACTTGTATCATTACAACCAACGCCGTGACTTGCGCACTAATGCGATACCCAAGCCAGGAGATGTGGGCCCGCGTTTATTTCAAGGAAACATCGTAGGTTACAAATTCTAAGAGAATCTCTACCATCAATCATATCAATCAATCTAGTACTAGTCAAGTACACAACCCATCCCTCTCTTACACAAGCCATCCCCAAAGTCAATTCTCTCTCTCCACCCATCCCTTCCTTACACCCATCCCATCCCTTTCATCCCATCACATTCTCTCTGCCTCCCATTCTCTCTACCATCCCAAGCAACCAAGAGAGGTGTGGACATCCAAGCTCTTCCAAGAGAGCCAAGTGTGGCCCCACTTCCTACCCCCGTAATCTGTCATCCTTACCCTTCAATCTCCATCACCCGCCATCAAAGTTGAAGACAAGGACCTTAGCATTCCAAGGAGCCTAGAAGATTAGTAACCGGTGGGTGTTTTATAGGCTTAGATTTGTGTTTTGATGATGGGCTAAGTGCAGCCTACCGATTGATGGTATGGATCTTACTTTGGACCCTAGGTGTGGCCGATGGCCCACCATGATTCATATGATCATCCCATGATGGGGCCATTCTCCATGGACCCCATCATGATGTTTATTTTCTTAGTGTGAAAAGGTCATCTAGACCTTACATTTTGGTGGAAAAGGGATCTCCACCATTGATTTTAACTGGTGTGCCCACATGTATTGGGACCCACTCGATGTATGTTTTGTATGAAAGGGAGGGCTCATAGTGGCGGATCCCTCCATCGCACGTCTCTCTCTCTCCCTCCTTCTCATTTCTTTTTTTTTTCTTTTATGATAATGATGATATGTGAGTGTGGCCCACCTGATGTGATCAACAATCTAGACTATCCAGATTTTCTGGACATCCAGCGAATGGGGCCTACCTTGCTGCCAGTTTTAGGCCAGCTAGGATGAAGGAAACACAAATATTAGACTGATCCAAACCTATTGGGCCACACTGGCGTGGACCCACCTTGATGTATTATATTCTAAACCGTCCATCAGCACCAGATCTATTAGCCAGTGGGCCAGGACTGCTGGATGTCTGTTGTCTAGACCGTCCAGCAGGCATGGACGTTGGAGAGGTAATACCAGCTTGATCCAGAAAGTGGGCCACTCATGTGGACCCACCTTGCTGCACGTATATGTTTGATCCCCACCACCCATCCTCAGATCATCAGGATCATGATCTACTGAGCCAGATGAGCCGACATCTACTGCACCTGCTACTGTCTAGCAGCAAGCATTTATGCTAAGTAAAAATAGATATCAGCTTGATTCAAAACTAGGTGGGCCACACTAACGTGGACCCCACTTGGACATATGTGCCTTACATCTACACCATCCATCTAGCAATCCCAGGCCATGGGCCTGGGAATGAGGCAGATTCAAATCTCAAGTGGAGCCTACCGTGTTGTATCCAACACATGGGATGGTCATGATGTATGTGTTTCATTCACCCCGTCCAGCTGAGGACGGTGTGACCCACATGATGTGAGTGTTTTATCCACGCTGTCCGTCCGTAGGACGATGGTACCCACCTTGCTGACGTGCTGCATCCAGCACCGTTCACTATCCAGCTGGACATGGGACCCCCTATAATGTATGTGTTCTCCATGCCGTCCATTTGTTTTGGCAGCAGGTGGGGCCCATCTTGATGTATGTACTCTATATCCGCACCGTCCATCTCTAGACGATGCTGTGTGGGGCCGACTATGATGTATGGGTGTTATCCACACCCGTCCATTTGCTGGACAGGTGGGGCCCACCTTATAGTATGTGTTGTATATCAGCACCGTCTGTCTAGATGGGCTGGACATGGGCCCACCATGTTGTGCATGTTTCATCTATGTCGTCCACTTGTGCGGCCCACCGTGATGTATGATGTACCCCCCCCCCCATGTTATATGCATTGTATATCCTAGTTGTCCATCTACTGCGGCCCAATATGATGTTTGTGTGGCCCACATAGTGCAGCAGAATATGATGTTTTTATGGCCCACATAGTGCGGCCCAATATAATGTTTATGTGGCCCATATGTGCGGCGCATTTGATGAGGCCCATTATGATGTATATTGGCCCATGTAATGAGCCCGATGTGATGTATATGAGGCCCATATGATGAGTCTCGATGTGATGTATATGAGGCCCGTATGATGAGGCCCATTGAGAAGTATATTAGACCTTCATGTGAGGCCCATTGTGATGTATATTGGGCTCTTGTGTGAGGCCCATTATGTTGTTTGTAAGGCCCTTATGTCAGGCCATGGGCCCCACTATATGTCAAGCTCTATGTGGGCCACTCCTTGGGAGTAATGTTGGTTAAATGTCACATTGATGGGCAATGATGGTTAAATGTCCACATTGTGACCTTCCCTTAGGCCTTTGTTAGGCCAATTCTCATCCTTCTCTAAGTGGGTCATTCTCATCCTTCTCTAAGTGGGTCATTCTCATCCTTCTCTAAGTGGGTTGACCCTAATCATTGGGCCCCATTGATAATTGCATGATTTATTTATTCTTATTAGGCAAACCCAAAATGTTATGCCCCCATTGGTTGCTAGTAGGGTTGTTTTTAATCTTGAAGTCCATCTTGGACTTATTTGGGCCCCCTAGGGCATCTAGCAGGCCATATGATAGTATGGTGATGGAAGCCCGTTCCGAATCCTTAGGATTATAGGTGGGACACCTAGGCCCAACCTTGATATAAGGAGAGTTCATCATCACCATACACGGAAGGATCCGTGCTATCAGATTTGGTATATCCACAATTGAGGATTGACCCTCATGTTATGGATCTACTATCCATCTATGGACCCCGCCTTGTGTATAAGCCAATTATCGATGCCGACTGTATGTGCTAGTATAACATCATGATACAAGTCATTGAGATGGTATGAGGACCATTGTGATTGTATTAGGCTCATTCTCATTTTCCCTTAGTGGGCTAACCCAAATTGATGGGCCCCTATTATTATTAGTATGATCCATCTCACATTATTGGACTATCTCAATTCTTTGGGTCCCCATTGATGCTAGTAGAAGTACCCAAACTTGAAAGCCCACTCTTTTGCCCATGAGTAGGCCATCTAGACTCATCCTTGTCATGAGGAGGATGTATCATCTCCTCTGGCCATAGCTAGAAGAATCTGTGGTATTAGATTTGGTGTATCCATTGTTAAGGACCGATCCTCATGTTATGGATTAGATCTGATGTCCTTCTATGGACCACCACCATATATAGGCCGACTATTGATTACAAATATGTTAGTATATGCACTGAGTGTGTGTTAGTATAGCATTGTGATTGTATAAGGTCATTATAAGGTTAATTGTTATTGTATGAGGTCCATTGTGATTGTATGAGGCCCATTGTGACCATGTGAGGCCTATTGTGATTGTATGAGGCTCATTGTGATTGTATAAGGCTCATTATGATTGTATGAGACCCAATGTGATGTTACGAGGTCCATTGTGATTGTATGAGGCTCATTATGATTGTATAAGGCTCATTATGATTGTATGAGACCCAATTGTGATGTAAGAGGCCCATCATAAGTGTGAGGACCATTATATGCATGAGGCTCATTGTATGTGTGAGGCCCACCATGTGTAAGTGATTATTGCACACCACCCATTCACCTATATAGGCCATGAGCTATCTTATACTGGCCCACTATGATATATGTGATTATAATCATGCTTGGTATGCTTCATGACACATACGCATACACATCATCTGCATACTTGTTATGAGGAGTGATTGAGCATAGCATATGTCATTGGACTGATTGTTTATGGGACTTCCTAAGAGACGGAGTTGCCCCACATGAACGTGCAGTACGCGCAGGTTTAATGCATGACTGGATGGTATGACTCATGCATCTCGCATTTTGTGATATGACCACCGTACACCCTAGCGACATCAAGGCCGTAGCATCCGCAGGCATGTCGTGGATGGTCAGATGGGACACCGAAAATGTTTGGTTCTAGCATACGGGCGTGATAGATATCCCTAAGTGAAAATTCCTAAACCCCTGAGGCCAGGGGATGCTCCAACGTCTAGACTGAGTGGATATATATGAGCACACGAGGGTCGTATACTAGTATGTAGCGTCTCCTACTATGTCGTGGTCGGTTGGGAGGGGGGTGTGGCCTTATCCGCATGAGGGAGTATGTAATGTTAGGCTGAGTCTGACCAGCTTGAGGAATGGGTTCGCTATCAATGAGCCTGGCTAAATTAGTAGGTGGATAGTGAGGTCCCTTCACTTACTCAGTTGTGCTCTTGATGGGGAGGCAAGCTGGCGTAGAGTGTACTAGACCTTGATGATATCCCAGAGATGTATGGTTCTGATATTGTGACACTCCGTCCCTTTTGTACATATGGGCGGGCACACATGGGCGGACGCTGATGTGGGCAGGTCCTAAGGATCTGTAGGAGCTACCAGTGGTTGGCAAGCTACTATGCTGACAGGATACTATGCATACATTGGGGCAGAACCTTATTCCACATTGAAAGCGTTGTGGTGGTTATATGTGGATTTACTGAGTAGGAGTTGCGTACTCAGCATCTCATTCATTTATTCATTCACTATCCACTTGGGCTGGTGGTGCGCAACTAGAGCATTATGTGTACCCTCACAATGACTGTGATTTTGGTTTGGTATGTAACTAACCTGAGATCAGGAGTTTACCACATTGTGTCTAGCTATCCAAATCAGGTATGGACCAATTTGGATAGAAGTCCCTTATGATGAACCACACATCTTATGATACTCCGTACTATCATCCCGACTTCACACTCCAGCTTGGTCATTTCTTTCGCGCCACATATTGCATTGTATCCTTAGCACATCGCATTTAGTTTACTATGCTTTTGTATTGCATAGCCTGAATGAGGTTGATGGTATTATGAACTCGTCAGGATTTGCATATTGCATTATATTTGTGGCATATGGCATTTGGGTTGCTATGTTTCTGCAATTATATGGCCTAGATGAGGCTGATAGTATTTGTGGCTCTTCAGAATTGCATATTCTATTGCATCCTCGGTATCTGATATTTGGCTCATTATGACTCTGTATTGCATAGCTGATCTGCATTGCATACTCTAACATTGAATAACTTATATCCTTACTAGTATTCCGCTTACGCTAATATTTGTGTGCTTGGCACTTATCTTGAGCACACATGTACACCGCCCTCTAAGCTTTCTATAAGCTTATGCATGATAGATGTGTGCAGGTGACGATAGGATGCAATCGAGCTGAGGAAGGAGCGTGCGGCAGAGCTTATGGAGTTTTTGACATTTATCTTATATTTCTCCTTCATGTATTATACTCAAGTTTTTTAACATTAGTGGATATGTGATGATGATGTTGCCTTTGTGATTTGGGTACACTTGTAGTTATGCTCCTTATGAATCAAATTTCTGTTGAAAATCCTCCTTGTAGGATCTCAGGATCGGAACCTAGTATATTGGTGTTGGGAGCCGAGAATGGGGTACTACGGAGGCTGTCGGTGCCGGATTCAATGATCGGGAATTTTTTGAGCTCGGTTTCCAAGTCTGGGGTATGACAGAAGTTGGTATCAGAGTATAACTTAGGAATACCTAAGGATAACATCACATATCTGCTAATAGCTACCATTCACTGTGTGATTGTTGTGAACTTAGAATGATTAGATCCCCGAACTCAAATAAGTTAGAAATTTCCTGATATAGCTCTCTATCGTGTGTGCATTCGAGAGTGCTCAAGGATAATAGGCCCTTGTTCCATACTGTAGGACATAGAGCCTGAGAGAGCAAGCCAAGCGGCTCCTGCGTCCAAGACCAGTACGGCCCCAACCATATCGGTGAGGGTGGATCAGCTCCTGCGGTTGTTGCAGGCAATGATCACGATTCTTCAAGGTTAAGGTAGGTTACCCATGGATACACCCGCCCAGCCTGAGAGAGCAACCCATGAATGCATTCAACAATAAGGTTAAGGTAGGTTATCCCCGACTCCTTGTTGTTGACTACATTCATGGGTTGTGTTTCTGATTTTACAGAGTGAAGTGATTTCCCTCTTTTATGAGCTCTAGTTAGTTGCGTGATAGTATAAATTTCGAGGATGAAATTTTTATTAGGAGGGGAGAACTATAAGGCCCATAACCTAGTCTGAACTGTTCCTTAAGATCTTATGGTCTTCTCGGTCGAATTTCAGTGACCCATGACATGTAGATAGTATTTGCACGTGACCCTGAGTTGCATCTAGTTAACTCAACCCGAGACTTATACCGTTGCGACCACGCCGTCGCCGCGGTTCCAATGCCGTAACTTGCACACCGGTGTGATACCCAAGCCGAGAGATGTGGGCCCGCATTTATTTCAAGGAAATGCCACGCGTTACAAATCCCGAGAGAATCTCTACCATCCATCACATCAATGAATCTAGTACTAGTCAAGTACACAACCCATCCCTCTCTTACACAAGCCATCCCCAAAGTCAACTCTCTCTCTCCACCCATCCCTTCCTTACACCCATCCCATCCCTTTCATCCCATCACATTCTCTCTCCCTCTCATTCTATCCACCATCCCAAGCAACCAAGAGAGGTGTGGACGTCCAAGCTCTTCCAAGAGAGCCAAGTGTGGCCCACTTCCAACCCCCACCCCCCCATCTCTCATCCTAGCCCTTCAATCTCCATCACCCTCCATCAAAGTTAAAGCGAAGGAGCTTAGCATTCCAATGAGCCTAGAAGATTAGCAATTGGTGGGTGTTTTATAGGCTTAGATTTGTATTTTGATGATGGGCCAAGTGGGGCCTACCGATCGATGGTATGGATCTCACTTTGGACCCTAGGTGTGGTCGATGGCTCACCATGATTCATATGATCATCCGATGATGCAGCTATTCTCCATGGACCCCATCATGATGTTTATTTTCCAAGTATGAAAAGGTCATCTAAACCTTGCATTTTGGTGGAAAAGGGATCTCCACCGTTGATTTTGAATAGTGTGCCCACATGTATTGGGACCCACTGATGTATGTTTTGTAAGAAAGGGAGGGCTCATAGTGGCTAAGTCCTCCATCATACGTCTCTCTCTCTCCCTTCTCATTTCTTTTTTTCTCCTTTTATGATGATGATAATATGTGTGTGTGGCCCACCTGATGTGTAAGACCCGTATCCTATCCCGTACTGTTCCGTCAACTCCCACGATCCTTTTCGTCGAATTCCGGCAACCTGCGACGTATAATCAACGTTGCGATCAACCTTAAGTGTTATCCTGTAGAATTGAGTCAGCTTAATCCGAGACATGTATCATTGCGACTGCACAGTCGCCGCGGTTCCAACGCCGTGACTCGCGCATCGATTCGATACCCAAGCCAGAAGATGTGAGCCGACATTTATTTTGAAGAAACGCCGCGCTTTCTCAATCCCAAGAGAATCTCTACACAATGTCAAATCAATCCCATCAATCAATCAATCACTTCAATGTCAAGTACAAGCAACCCATGCTTTCTCTCTCCAAAGTCAACTCTTTCTCACCCTCTCTCTTACACACCCATACCTAGTCAAGTACCACATCCATCACCTCACATCACTCACTCACATCTCTCCTTACAACTCTCTCTCTCCCTCTCATTTTCCAACATTCACAAGTCAAGCAAGAGCACCCCCATGTCCAAGCTTCCAAGTGAGAAAAGAGAGAGTTTGTGTGGCCCACCTTTTCCATTCCAAAACCCATCATCCTAGCCATCCATTTCCCATCTCCACCATCAAAGAGGAGCACAAGGAGGTTGGCTTCCAACGGACTGAGAAGATCAACTGGTGGGTGCTTTGATAGGGTAGTTTTCATGCTTTCTTAGATGGGCCAAGTGAGGCCTACCGATCAATGGTATGGATCTCACTTGGGGCCCTGAGATATGGCCAATGGCCCACTATGATTATCTTTTGATATATGATGGAATGCAAGGGAGGGCCCATAGTGTCGGGGTCCCTCCATCACACATATGTCCCACTTTTCTCTCTCTCTCTCTCTCTCTCTCTCTCTTCCATTTTCCTTGATTGTGATGATGTGATGGTGTGGCCCACTTGAATGGACCCCACCTTAATGCATGTGTTATATATGTCATTCATCCATTTGGTGACCCACCTAAGCGGGGCCCACCTCAATGCATGTGATGGCCAGACGTCCAGGGACGTCCTTGGACGTGGACATGGGAAGGAAAACACAAATAATGGCTTGATTTTCAAGCCTTAGAGGGTGGCCACTCACATAGGCCCCCCTTGATATATGTATTCAATCCAAGCCGTCCATCCTCTTCCCCAACTCATTTTAGCCGTTGAGCCAAAAAATGAGACTGGTCCGAGAAACTGGTGGGTCCTACCCTAGCAAAGATCAATTACTATTGTTTAAAAGTACCTTAACTTTTCTAAACGCCAAAACGTACCCAATATTGGGCTTGATGGCCTTGTTATGAGCCATGGGGACCAATGGCTGAGGCGGATTTCACTAATGGGGGCCCCACATGTGAAAAACCCCAAGAATATAGGATTTTCAAAAACAAATTATATATAAAAAAAAAAGGGTAGCACCTGCTGACACAGCAGCAGGCTGCTGCATTTTTCAAGGATGGGCGTCCATGCAGGGACCCATGACCCCACATGTGGGCCCCACTATGATGCATATTTTATATCCACACCATCCATGAGGTGGACCACCCCCTGAGGTGGGTCCCCTCCAAAAATCAGCATGATCCAGATCTTAGGTGGCCCACACCACAAGAAACAGCGGTGATTGAACTCTACCATTGAAACCCATTTTAGGTCCACAGAAGTTTCGGATCAAGGTGAAATTTGTTTTCACCCTTCACCCAGGTACACGTGACCTTATGAATGGGTTGGATGGAAAATAAACATTACAGTGGGCCCCACATGGGACCCACACAGATGTATGTATTTTATTTGCTCACCGTCCAGGCGGACGGTGGCACCCACCAAAATGTATGTATTTTATTCACGCCATCCAGCAGGTTGTTGGATGGCCAGTAGGCCCCACATGGAGCCCACAGTGATGTACGTGTTTGGACGGTGGAGCCCACGTGATTTGCACCATCCACCGCCGAGGACGGTGGGTCCCACCTAAAATTTGGCATGCGCCTGGAGCTTGGTCTGAACCCTCGTACAAATGGGACACGTAAAATGGATGGGCTGGATTTGCAAAACCACATCTATGTGGGCCCTCAAAATGGTTATGAATGTTTTAAATGGTGCACGGCCCTCTCCACATCTGCATGTGGCGTGGCCTACACAAGTCACAGATTGACTTGATTTTTGAGACCTAGGCTTACGACGAAATGGTGCATTTGGCTGATGGGGTAGGTGTTCAAAAATGCATCATAGTGGGGCCCACTTAGCTTGACCTTATGGGACGTTAAAAATCAGCTCGTGCGCATTGTGCCTTTTTCCATATATATATATATATATATATATTATGGTGGGCATTATGGGCCCTACCATGATGCATTTGTTGCATCCAACCTGTCCATCCAATTTTGAAAACTCATATTATTGCATGAGCTAAAGAATGAGGCAGATCTAATAGTTCAAGTGGACCCCACCATTTGTTATTCATATGGTCCATGTGATCGGTCCCATTTTGACGTACTATGGAGCCCAATTGGTGTGGCCCATTTGGTATATACAAGGTCCATGAGATTAAGCCCATTTGATGTGATATGGCCCATTCAATGTATTTATGGCCCATGTTACGAGGCCCATTGTGATGTTTTCAAAGGCCCATGGGATATGGCCCATTGTAATATACATAAGGCCCATTGGTGTGGCCCATTTGATATGCATATGGCCCATGTGGTGAGGCCCACGTTGATGTACTTGTGACTATCTGTAGAGGCCCACCTTGGTATATACATATGGCCCACTTGTCATATTTATGGCCCATTGTTTAGGCCCACCTTGATATACATGAGGCCTATGTTGTGAGGCCCATTTGATGTATTGGACGCCCATGGGTCGAGGCCCAATAGGGTATACATAAGGCCCATTGAATGTGATTCCACCGTGTTTTATGTGTTGACCTATATGGCGGGCTATGCCTTGGGAGCAATGTTGGTTTGACATCCACATTGTAAGTATAATGTTGGTTAAATGTCCGCATTACGACTCTCCCTAGGGCCATTGGTAGGCCCATACTTGTTGTGTGTAGGCCGTCTAGGCTTATCTACGTTGTAAGGATAGTTCATCACCTTATAACATGCTTAGTATAACTCCATGATTCATACCCATACGCATCATATGTATGCTTGATATGAGGAATGTTTGGTTATAACATGAGCCGTTGGGCTGAGACATTTATGGGACTCCTATGAGATGGAGTGCCCGACATGAGCGCATGGTACGCGTGAAATTGCTGCATGTTTGTACCTTGTGATTCATGCATCTCACATACATGTTACTTGATCATTGTACGCCCCAGCGACATCTGGGCCGTGGCCTCCATAGGCATATCGTAGATGGCCAGACGGGACACCGGAAATGTTTGGTTTTAGCATACGAGCGCCATAGATGTCCCTGGATGAAAATCCCTAAACCTCCGTGGCCAGAAGATGACTCCAACGTCGAGATCGAGTGGATATATGAGCGCATGAGGGCAGAATACCAGGAGGCCGCGTCTCCCACTGTGTCGTGGTCGGTTGGGAAGGGATGTGACCTTACTCGCCTGAGTGAGGGGGTAATATCTAGGTTGAGTTTAACCAGCTTGAGGAATAGGTCCGCTATTGACGAACCGGGCCCGATATTGGTAGGCGGATAGTAAGGTCTCTTTCACTTACCCAGTTATGCGCTCGGATAGGGACGGCAAGCTGGCGTAGAGTGTAATAGACCCCGGTGATGATCCCAGAGATGAACTGTACTGATATGTGGACTTATTGAGCAGGAATTGCATATTCATTCATTCACTATCCACTCGGGCTGGTGGTATGTAACTATTTGTTACGTGTACCATCGCATGGCTAGGATTTCGGTTGGGTGTGCGACTAACCCGAAGATCAGGAGTTTACTACATTGTGTCTGACTATCCAAATTTAGGTATGGGACTAGTTTGGATAGAAGTCCCTTGTGATGGACCCCATAGCCTGTGATACTTCGTACTATCATCCCGACTCATATTCCAGCATAGTCATTTCATTCGCACCGCATATTACATTGCATCCGCAGAACTTAGCAATTTGGGTTACTATATTTTTGCACTTATATGGCCTAGATAAGGTTGATGGTATTCATGGCTCGTCAGGATTTGTATATTGCATTACATCCTCAGCATCCGTTATTGTCTTATTATGTTTTGCATCGCATAGCCTTGGTACAACTGATAGCATTCATGGACTTACCAGTACACTTCCGCTTACTCTGATGTCATATGATTCATGATCTTATTAGTATTTCTGCTTATCTCGATGATGTATGATTTATATACTTTATTGATACTTAGCACTTATCTTACACACACTTCCACCACCCTCTAAGCTTTCTATAAGCTTATGCACGATAGATGCGTGCAGGTGGCGTTAGGTTGTAGTAGCGTTAAGCTTGGAGCGTGCAGCTATCTTCTGGAGTTTTGATTTTTAACATATGTATTTCCCTTTCAGCATTGTACTTAAATATTTATTCTAGTGGATATGTGATGATGATGTTGTTTTGTGACTTGGTTATACTTGTGGTTATGCTCCCTTACAAAAAAAATTTTCATACTGAAAATCCTCCTTGTAGGATCCCAGGATCGGAATCTGGCATATGGGCTCTGGGAGCCGAGAATGGGGTACTACGGAGGCTGTCGGCACCGGATTCGGTGATCAGAATTCCTGTGAATCCGATTTCTGGGTTTGGGGCATGACATGATGTGATGAACAATCTGGATTAGGCCTTACGGGTGTCACAGTGAGGGTAATGACACCCATCGTTGGATGTTCATGTGCCCACCTTTATTCTTATTTGCCATCTAACCTATTGCAAAAAAGGGAGGCAGCCGCGGGACCTACGATCCCAAGACGTGACAGCCTGGTCCCATGTTGTTGGGGCCCACCATGATGCACCTATTTGATACTCAAGCCATCCATCCAACGGTAGGACCCACTATGATGTAAAAGTTATATCCACTATTCATCTATTTCTTACCTCTTTAGATCATTAAATGGATTAGATTCAATGCTCATGAGAACCCCACCATGATATATTTATTTTATCCTCACCATCCATGCACTTTGCCATATCATTTTAGGCCGTGAATCCAAAAATGAATCAGATCCGACTCTCAGAGGGGTCATGCCGAGAGAAACAATGAGGAATGACGCCTACCGTTGAAACCTTACTTAGGTTATACATAAAAAAAAATTTCTTGGCTATCTGGGGGTTGTGGGCCCACTAGAGACTCCCACCATGATGCTAGTACTCCAAACCAAGTGGACCTCCATTTTGACCAATAGGGCGGCCAACGGGCCTTGGTAGGCCGGTTGGAAATGAGACAAGTTCAAGTTTAAGTGAATCACACCTTGGGCAGCCATGGTTGTTGAGCCCACTATAACTTCTTTTGGGTCAATCTCTACATTCCATGGGGCCCACTGTGGACTCTTGCCCCCATGTAGGAGAGACCCCCTAGGAGGACCCCACATTTTGGGCACTACAGACATCAGCGGGGCTTTGTGGGCCACCCAAAAAAATGAATGAAGTAGATGCATTCCTCGATGGACCACGTCCACAAGATAACAATAGTAATTGATCATTCACCATTAAAGACGCCCTAGGGTCCACTGTACTATTTATATACCGACCAAACTATCTAGATTGTGGGGCTCACTGTGGACTTAACATGAGGTTTGTGATTTATATCAATGTCCATCTGCATGTACAACTAGTTCTATAGTATGGTATAATAAAATGGAGCATGTCCAAATCTGGTGGCTCACACCAGTTGATTATCCAACAGATGGGCCCTCTTATGGGCCAGCAATGACGGTTATTTGCCATTCAACTTGTTCTTATGACCCTTGATGGAGTGGATATCAAAACTTTTGTGGCCCAAATCATATTTTCACATCCCAAACTTGGAAACCGGGCTCACAGAATTCCCGATCGCTGAATCCAGCTCCCAATGCATATACACCAGATTCTGATCCTGGGTCCTACAAGGAGGATTTTACAACATACATTTATCTCGTAAGAACCATAACCACAAGTTTACCCAAATCACAAAGGCAACATCATCATCACATATCCACTAATATAAACAGTAGAATACAGTGCTGAAAGGGAAATACAAGGTAAATGTCAAAAGCTACAGAAGCTCTGCCGCATGCTCTTGCCTCAGCTTGATCGCATCCTATCGTCACCTGCATGCATCTATCATGCATAAGCTTATAGAAAACTTAGAGGATGGTGTACGTGTGTGTGCAAGATAAATGCCAAGCACATAAATATTAGCGCAAGCGGAATACTGGCAAGGCTATAAGTCATTCAATATAAGAGTAATGCGGAAACATGCCGGTAAGTCCATAAATACTATCAACCTTATCGAGGTTATGCATTGCAAAAACATAATAAGGTATTATCATATACTGAGGATGCAATGTAGATCAACTATGTAATGCAAAGACATAGTAAGCCAAATATCATATATTGAGGATACAATGCAATATGCAAATCCTTATGAATCCACGAATACTACCAGTCTCATCTAGGCCATATAAATGCAGAAACATAGCGACCTAAATGCCATATACCATGGATGTAATGTAATATGTGGTGAGTCCATAAAACCATCAACCTCATTCAGAATATGCAATACATGAGCATAGTAAACCAAATGCTATGTGCTGAGAATGTGATGCAATATGAGGTGTGAATG
Organism: Magnolia changhungtana; assembly: GCA_030180095.1. Taxonomy (NCBI): domain Eukaryota; kingdom Viridiplantae; phylum Streptophyta; class Magnoliopsida; order Magnoliales; family Magnoliaceae; genus Magnolia; species Magnolia changhungtana. The sequence continues at coordinate 16,740,454 of JASAUF010000343.1, forward strand.
AAATGACCAAGCTAGAGCGCAAAGTCGGGATAATAGTACGTAGTATCGTAAGCTGTGGGGTCCATCACAAGGGACTTCTATCCAAACTAGTCTCATACCTATATTTAGATAGCTAGACTCAATGTGGTAAACTCCTTATCTCAAGTTAGTTGAGCGCCTAATCAAAATCCTGGCCATTGCGGGCCGTATACCACTAGCCCGAGTGGATAGTAAATGAATGAATGAATGAGTAAAATACTGAGTATGCAACTCTTGCTCAATAAGCCGATAGCGGGCCCGACTCATCAATAGCGGACCCATTTATGAGCTGGTCAGACTCAACCTAATATTGCATACTCCCTCAAGCGAGTAAGGCCACACCCCCTCCCAAACGACCATGACATAGTGGGAGACGCGGCCTACTGGTATACAGCCCTCATGCGCTCATATATATCTACTTGGTCTAGATGTTGGGGCATCCTCTAGTACCAAGAGGGTTTAGGGACTTTCACCCAAGGACATCTATGACACCCCATGTAGAAAAGATTTTCAGTGTCCCATCTGGCCATCCACGATATGCCTGTGGAGGTTACGACCCTGATTTCACTAGGGCGTATGGTGGTTGTATCACAAAATATGAGATGTATGAGTCATACAATCTAGTCATGCATCAAACCTGTGCGTACCGCGCCCTCATATGGGGTAACTTCGCCTATCAGGGAGTCTCATAAACAACTTACCTAATGGCCTATGCAATGGTCAACTGCATCTCATATCAAACACGGAGATGATACGTATGGGCATGTAACATGATGCTATGCATGATTATCGAACATAATAATGATTAATCTCACACAATCATAATGGGCCTCATCTAACACAATGGGTCTCATACAATCATAATGGGCCTCATACCATTACGACACAATGGTCCTCACACATCACAATAGGCCTCATACCATCACAATGGGCCTTACATGGTCACAATAGGCTTCATACAATCACAATGGGCCTTAGGTAATCACAGTGGGCCTCACATGGTCACGATGGGCCTCATATTATCACAGTGTTATGCTAACACATACTTAATACGTATACCAACATAGTTGTAATCGATGATCGGCCTATATATATGGCAGGGTCCATAGAAGGACAGTATATCTAATCCATAATATGACGATCGGTCCTCGATAGTGAATATAGTAAATCAGATAACACAAATCCCTCTGTCTACGGTGATGTTGTACTCTCCTCATATCAAGGTTGGGCCTAGGTGGCCTACTTATATTCCTAAGGATCCGGAGTGGGATTCTTTCTCCATACTATCATATGGCCCGCTAGATGCCCTAGGGGGCCCAAATAAGTCCTAGATGGACTCCAAGATTAAAAGGAAATAATCCTATGAGCAACCAATCGAGGCCCAACATTATGGGTTAACCCAATATGAATAGGTGGGTCATGCAAACATCAATAGGGCCCAATGATTAGGGTCCACCAACTTAGAGAATGATGGAAATAGTCCTAACAAAGGCATAAAGGAAGGTCATAATGTGGACATTTAACCATCATTGCCCATCAATGTGGACATTTAACCAACATTGCTCCTAAGGAGTGGCCCACATGGAGCCTAACGTATAATGGGTCCATGACCTCACATAAGGGCCTAATACACATCATAATAGGCCTCTCATGGGCCTCAAATACATCACAATAGGCTGCATCACATGGGCCTAATACGTATCACAATGGGCCTCATAAAGGACCTCATATACTTCATATTGGGCCACACTCATAGGCTTCGAATACATCACGCTGGGCCTCATTACACGGGTCATATATACATCATAATGGGACACATCTCATGGGCCTTAAATATATCGCAATGGGCAGAACAATGGGCCTCTTATACATCGAGTGGGTTGCATCACAAGTAGAGCTGTACACGAGCAGATTATACTCAGGTACTCGCTCGACTCGACTCAAAATACTCAACTCGATACTCGACTCATGTGAGTTAGAGCCGAGTATGAGCGGGTTTCTAAGACTCGTTTGGATAACGAGTAGAGTATGAGTTGGGCAGTACTCGACTCGGTACTCGACTCGTACTCGACTCATACTCAGGTGTATATATACCCATCTCAAAAAATAGAAAACCCTACGCCCCCCTTTTCGCCCGTCGTTTTCACAGCACAGCCCGCCCGTTCGAAAAACCCAAATTCCTTCCCTCCCAGTGCCCATTCGAAAATACTCTCTCCCTCTCTCTCCTCTCGTTCCCCTGTTAGTGTGAGGCCGTGACCTTGCCCAGTGTTGTTCGCCGTTCGACCGGTCCCTCTTCTTTGCACTCTCTCCCCATCTCCCTCACTCACCTGTCCAGCGGAGCTGTTACTCCCTGTCGCTCGTCCCTGCTTGCCCGGTGCCCTTGTCCGGTGGTACCCTGCCCTATCCTCAACCCGTCCCTGCCCTGCAGCCCTGCCCGGTGCCCCTATCCAGTTGTCCCTACTACAGCTCGTCCCTGGCCTGTTTAAGGTTGAAATTTGTACCTTGATTTATGCAATAGCATGCAAATAATATGATGTTGGTCTATAATAGCATGCAAATAATATGATGTTGATTTATGCAATATGATGCAAATAATAACATGCAAATTGTACCTTTTTTTCCTGAGGTTTAAATCATGGGCTTCATCTAATATTCATTTTCTAACTTAAGGGAAGATGATGATCATGTATAAGTCTGATGGTTGGAAGTGGGAAGAAAGAGTAAGGTGGTTTGATTAATAAAGGATTTCAATCAGTTGAATGTATGAGAATGTAATTTTTTTTAAAATGGAGGGAGTTGCAGTTTTACATTGTATTAGGAGAACGTACGGTTTAAATTGGATGCCCGGGAGGTCTGATTCAGTGTACATGTGACCCACCTTAAGTGTGGACTATCCTGATTTTTATACAAGGTGATCCCCATGATGGGCCCACCTTTGTTTGGCATGGTGTACTTGTTTACTACTCGCACTCAGCTCGTACTCGGGCGAGTAGAGTACGAGCAGAGAGTCCATGCTCATTGGCTGAGTAGAGCTGAATATGAGCAGCACTCGGGCGTTAAGAGCCGAGTACGAGTAGGGCGATACTCGACTTGACTCGACTCATGTACAGCTCTAATCACAAGGGCCGCAATAATGGGTCTCATATACATCAAGTGGGCCACATCACATGGGCCTCGTATACATCAAGTGGGTCATAATATATGGGCTCATATATATCAAATGGGTCATAATACATGGGCCTCAATAATGGGCCTCCAACATATCACAATGGGCCTCATATCACAATGGGCCTCCAACATTTCAATAGTGGACGTCCAATCTTCCACTAAATTTGCAGTGTGGTCCACCTAATAGGCAGATTTGCCTTATCCTCATCTCAAGCCTTAAGACGATTGGCAAGTGGATGGAAGGTTTGGATTAACACTTATCTCATGACTAGGCCCACACAACTGCTGATGCTAACAGCAGCTAAATACCTGGACAAGTCCCACCATCTAGATGGACAGTGAGAATGGAACACATGCATTGTAGTGGGCCCATCAGACGGACAGCGCAGATAAAACATATCCATCATGTGGGTCCCATCATCTAGGGATTGGACGGTGCAGATGCACCACACACACACACACACACACACACACACACACACATATATATATATATCAGTGGCCGCTGGGAGGACACCTCACGTGGGATCCACGTGTTGGACGAGTGGTCTGGATGATCACATACCCCACGGTGTTCCCACCATCCAGACAACTGGACGATGTGGATTCCATACATGCGACAGATGTAGCCAAAAGATGGACAACATGGGTATAAAATGTAACAGCCCGAATTTTTCCCAACCTGGGATTAGACGTCCTTAGGCAATGGGTCGCTCCTAACGCCTTATTAACTTGTCAGAACTCAATCCCACAGTCTAAAATCGCTTGTGAACCCATTTCCTTCACAAATCCCACCCTTCACCACCTTGATCTTTCAATTTTTCTAAGTACTTTCACCCTAGACACTATCTTAAAGTTTAGGTGATGAAGAACAATACTTAAACTAAACATTGCTACAAAGGTCTAAGTACCACCTCAGACCGAAATCACTCAGGACTAAATCCTTTAGAAATGAGACAAAGTAACTAAGTGCTAAACTAGATTAGCTATGAAATCCGCTTGATCCACTTTAAATACGATCTGTAAGACCCAAAACTTGTAGAATCATTGACGCTAGGTTACCATAAAATCTAGGATCAATCTCATTACCCGACTGCTCTCGGGAGCATCCCGAAACTCCGTATCAGATCTAGACCGCACGTCGGAAGTCCAAATAACACAAATTTAAGGAATTAGGACCGCCTCGCTGGGCTTGACAACCATCTCGGAAATCAAATCCAGACAGTGTCCCACGGCTGTTCGCTTGAGTCTGGAGCGAGGAGTGTGAAAACACTTGAATTTCTTTACAAATAAATATCTCAAATAGTAATCTGAGACTTGTCGCTTGCGGGTCAGTATTAAGCAACCTGATCGTCAGAATCTGACCCAAATACACCCTCGGATCAGGAAAAATTTCATAAACATATCCATGTACTCGGAATCTCCGATCGAGATCCACTGACCGTTGAACTGAAACTGGTCCGCCACACGTGTCTAGGAATCCGACTGAAACGAAAACTTAACTCCACGTAGATCCAATGTCTGTGAGTTTAAGTCCAACTTTTGGCTCAAGGGGGGCCGCCAGAAGTCCTCCGTTAAGTTGAAAAATGCTCACTTTGGTTATAACTTAAGTATACCTTGTCCTGAAGTCTAATTTGGTGAGTTTTTAGGCTATATAAGGACCTTAGAACCCTCTCTCTCACAGCCATACGAATTTGAGATTTGAGAGAGAGAAAAGAGAGAGTGTGTGGGAGATGTGGGAGAGTCTCCCTACCCTTCTTCCCTGCTGCTATCCATGCTCCACCACTCCGTTCTAATCACTTTCCTGGCGATTCTAGCTCCGTTTCTAGGTAAGAAACCCTAACCCTAATCTGATTTGGGATGTTAATAGTTGTAGGTTATGAAATAGCTAACCTATTTCATTCTATAGGTTACCAAACCGCCGTATACTGAAGCTTAGCAAACCTATCGTATTCGTTATGATTCTACGGAAAAAAGTGAGGACTTTAGGTGTATAGGTTACGGTTTTTAATGCTTTCAATGTCAGATAATAATAGATTCATGATCTGTATGCAATTGCACATGTACAAAGTGTTGTTTGTTTTCTATTTCGATTAAAGATGTAGAATATGGAATTTTACATATTCTAGGTATTCGTAGAAAATACCGTATACGTATAAATTTTGGAAATGTGTTTGCTATGATTATTTGTTGTATGAATATATGATACATAGATAAAATACTTATTTGGCGAAAGGATTCGCCCTAAGACATGTTTTGCTAATATACACTATGTATGTAGAAATAGTGTATTGTAGAAAGTACCGTATATGTATATATTTTGGACATGTGTTTGCCATGATTATTCACTGTATAAATATATTATATATACGTAAAATACTTGTTTGGCGAAAGGACTCGCCCTAATACATGTTTTTGCTGATATACACTATGTATGTTAAAATAGTGTATTCTAAGTGTTTGTGAAAATGACTGAATGAATATAGAATTCTCATTCGTGCTCGCCATGACTAATTGTCATGGATATATGATTGTTGTGTTGGCAATACCCCTTTGACACAAGGATTTGTCCTAAATCACGCCACGGCTAAGATACACTATATATACTAAAACGTGTAGCCCAAGTATTTATGGAAATGACTGAATGAACATGGAACTTGGATTCCTGCTTGCCATGACTATCCGTCATGGGTGCTCGCATGTTATCCATGGGGCAGATCCCTAGTGAAAGGATTTGGCCTAATACCTGTGTGATCAACATACGTCAGGTATGTTGATGTATGTAATCTAAAATGTTTGTTGGAATATTTGTATGAGTAGTAGTTGTAAATTGTAATGTATAAGGGTGTTGAGATAGGATTCTCAACTACCTTAGTAATGTGTATAATTTCCTCCATGTTGTTTGTTTAGTTTAACCACTTACTTATGAAACGTATGTGTTTGAATTTCTTGTTTGCATTGTGTTTTATAACATGCTTGTTAACATGTTTGAATTACTTGTTTATGTAATTCTGCTCTGATTACTTCATATGTTTAAGTTGTATTCCATAAAAATCCGTGAAGGGTGATGGGGGAGCGGTGCAATGAGTGTGTGCAACAGCCCTGGCAGCCCTAAGTGGATAATATCAGACTTTGATTGTATGATTTAAATCTTGATCCATTACTGCTTAAACTATCTATGATTAAATGTGATTGGGGATATGTTTATAGTCCAGACAATCGGTACCGGACTTGAGATCATGGTTGAGATTCATTTTGCCACGTAGGATATGTTTGACGAACCCGAGTCGAACGTCAGTTGGCGACAGTGGTTAGGCCACGTGAAGTGCTTATGTACTTCATGTCGCTCAGCTAATTGTGCGCTCGAGCTAGTCAGGCTCGTCAAGTAACCCGATATGTCTAATGTATGTTCACCATGTTTGGTCGCTACTGCTTGAACCTAGGGTACCAAACTTACCAGTGGAATCCTGTTAACCATGGTACCTCGATCTGCTAAGACTCATGACCCGGGCATGGTGGTATGGGACATAGTGGTCGAGCTGTTGGCCTACACTGGGGCCACGTGCCTCCCCATAGTGACCAGTGAGCAACTGGACTCGTGAGCCGATTATGGTGGTATGGGACACTATATTCGTGTTGTCGGCCTACATTGATAAGGTGATGGGGGAGCGGTGTAACCTTTGTGCGTAACAGCCCTGGCAACCCTTTGTAGTGACCTCGAGCATACTCTGAAATCGCGATGAGCCTTAGAGTTTTCCCGCAGTGTATAGAGTATGAACTAGGCCTGTTTCTGTATAGTGATGAATCATTAAAGAGGTGATGGGGGAGTGGTGTAACCTTTGTGCGTAACAGCCCTGGCAGCCTTTGCAGTGACCTAGAAACATACCATCGTATGAGATTAACTAAGACTGATGACCCTAGAATGGATCATCTTTGGGAATGATACAAGGGGGGTACCTTAGTTTTCCAATCCTGCTATTTGAAATAGACTAATAACAACTTGGTAATCATGCTCATCATGCATTGCATGTGCCTGGAAGATGTGGAGCACTGAGGGATGAAAGCATGCAGCGAACGTAAGATGGTGTCGCACGAGAGAGTGTGTGGTGAGGGCATACATCATGTCATTTCATACTTGCATTAAATAAGAGTAGTTAGAATTGTTTGATTGTACTGCTTTATCATTACTGCTTGACTGAATTGATGACATGTTAACCTATGCTTTATTGTTCCACTGAGTTAGCCACTCATTCCCACGTTATGGGATGGTGTTTTAAAACACCCACCAGACCCTGTATCAGATGTAGGTATCACTGGAGCACAGGAGACTGAGCCCGACTTCTATGATGATCAGGAGGAGTTCTCCTACATGCTGTTCGCTGGAGGCTTCGCATAGGCTGTCCAGTGCTATGGGGCTACAGGGTTGATAATTTCAGTTGTTCTATTTTGACATTTTGATTTAGAACTAACATGTACATATACGGTGACTCAGTTAGTGTTCATAATCTAGAGATCGAGAATGTTTTATTTTATATATATATCTATATACACCTTTCAGTCTTCCGCTTACGTTTTATACATGGATCTGGAGTATCAATTACTGTTTTGGTAGAATCTCACTCATGTTTATTGTACTAACACAGACAACATTTAATCATCATTATCTATGTTGTATAAGTGATGTTCTGGAACTCGAGAGTTGAGCTACTACTCAACCCTCGATTTTTCAGGGCGTTACATAAAAAATATACATAACGGTGGGCCCCACCATCCCTGCTGGATGGTGTGGATGCCACACCCACCAGGTAGGTGCATCCAGCACCATCCTTTGCTGGATGATGCAAATGAAACAGATACAGCATGGTGGGTCCCACGTGGGGCCCACCATATACATATGATATATATATATAATATTATATTATTACTATTTCTTTATTTATTATTATTATTTTTAAACATCAGGCCAGCATCTAGCATCTAAGGCCTGGATGGCCTAGATATAAAACACATAAATCGTGGTGATCTCCACCATCCAGACCATAGGACGGTGTGGATATGCAGCACATGTGGGTCCCACACAGATGAACGGTTTGGGTTACAACATACCTCGTGATCAGGGCCCACAGAACTTGCTGGTGTCATGGCAATGGCCTACTGTTGGTGATCCCCACCGTCTAGATGGACGGTGGGATAAAATATATATATCAAAGTGGGTCCACATCGACGTGGCCCACTAATTTGGATCAAATGATATTTGTGTTTTTCCTCCAATCAGGTCAGTCCAAACGAACTGCGAGGTGGGCCCATTTGGCGGACGGCATGGATAAAATACATTCATCATGGTGGAATCCATCCGAGTGAGCCACAAGGCCACATCACCATCAAGAAATGAAAGAGAGGGGGGGAGAGAGAGAGAGAGAGACTGTGTAGTGGAGGGACCCCACCACTATGGGCCCCTCCTAGATCACAACACATACATCAAAATGGGTCCCATCATAAGTGGGCCCTCAAACGAAAATCAATGGTGGATCACCCACCAATTGGCCTTCTTCTTTAGCTCCTTGGAATGCTAATCTCCTAAGCTCCTTTTTTATGGCGGATGATGAAGTTTGGATGGTTAGATGGTGAGATGTGGGGGGGTAAGAAGTGGGCCACACCTAGCTCTTTAGAATGGCTTGGACGTTTTCTCCCTTGGTTGCTTAGGGAAATGGTTTGAGAAAGAGAGAGAGAGAGAGAGAGAGAGAGAGAGGTGATGTAAGAGTGAGTGATGGGCGGAGTGGTTTGTGTAGGGGATGGGATGGAGAGGTGTGGGTGGAGAGAGAGAGCTGACTTTGGGAATGGGAGAGGTATGGGTGTTGTAAGGGGAGTGATGGGATGTGTACTTGACTTAAGGTGATTGATTGATGTGACGGGTTGTAAAGATTCTCTTAGAATTCGAAATGCACAGCATTTCGTCGGAATATACGTAGGCCCATGGCTCCTGGCCTGGGTATAACATTGGTGCGCAAGTCACGGAATTGGATCCGTGGCGACAGTGCTACAAGTTTCAAGTCGAGTCGACATAGATATACAGGGTGCAACTTAGGGTTGTGCGCAAACGTTGATTACAGGTTGCGGGTAGCTGGAATTAGACAGGGAGGATCGCGGGAGTCAATGGAATGGTATGGTCTAGGATACAGGCCTTACACATATTGTCATGAGATGTTTAGGCGATCGTTAAACTCTGTAAACTTATTATATAATGCAGTCCCAAGTCATGTGATCGTATGATGCTTGGGCACCCTAGATTGTGTGAAATTATACGACTATGACGTCCACCACCATGAGATCATGTGGTGTTGTTGCTATAAATTGTGCATCATTGAGTTCCAACCCTTAATTAAGTAGTTATTTAATGTGTAGACACCACATGGAATTGTGATTGGAGTGTGGCCCTAAGTTGTAGGATTGTATGACATATGTTTAATGTTAATGTATTAATCACGTAGGATAGCAGGGTAGAGCATCAGGAAGAATCTCTCACTTCTCTCACACTTTCTCTCTCTTTTCTCTCTTCTCTCTCCTAGGTTTTTCTCAAATTCGTATGAGATGAGAGAATGAGGGTTTAAGGTCCTTATATAGGCCCAAAACTCACCAAATTAGACCCAGGGCCAAGGTATACTTAGGTTATGTCCAAATACGGATAGTTCCGTCTTAACGGAGCATTTCCGGAAGCCCCCCCTTGAGCCAAAGGTCGGACTTAAGCTCACAGATATTGGATCTAGGTCGAGTTAAGTTTTCATTCCAGTCGGGTTCCCAGATCACACGTGGCGGACGAGTTTCAGTTCAATGGTCACCGGAACTCGATCAGGGTTACAAGTACACTGCCATGTATATAAAATTTCTCCTGATCCGAGGGTGTATTTGGGTCAAATTCTGACAGTCTGATTACTTATATTAGGCCTGCAAGTGGCAAGTCTCAGATTACTTAAATTTAGATATTTATTTCTAAAATATCTACGTTTCTCACACACTTCACTCTAGGCTCAAGCGAATAGCCCCAAGACACTATTTGGATTTGATTTCTAAGATGGTTGTCAAGCCCAGTAAGGCGGTCCTAATTCTATAACTTCGTATTATTCAGACTTTCGACCTGCGGTCCAGATCTTAAACGGAGTTTCGATGTGCTCCCGAGAGCAGCTGGGTAATGAGATTGATCATAGGTTTTAGGGTAACCTAGCATCAATGATTCTACAAGTTTTGGGTCTTGCAAATCGTATTTAAAGTGATTAGTGCAGATTTTGTAGCTAATCCAGTTAGCACTTAGTTGACTTTGTCTAATTCCTAAAGGATTTGAGGTTTGAGAGATTCATAAGAAGAGTGTAGGTGATGGAATAGCTGACCTGTTTCATGATTCAGGTTGTCGTTGTGCCATAGACAAAGGCGTTGGGTTCAAATAGGTTCCAGTTCAAGTTTACCAACAAAAGGTGCAGACTTTAGATGTATAGGTTATGGTTTTCAACGCTTTCAATGTCAGATAATGATATATTCATGATCTGAGTATGATTGTACATGCACAAACCAATGTTCGTTTTGCGTTTCGATTGCGTATACAAATTATGGTATATTGTGTATTCTGTATAATCATAGAAAATACCATATATGTACAAATTTTGAAAGTATGTTAGCCATGATTTATTACTGTACGAACATGCTATATATATGTATAATACTCACTCGGCGAAAGGATTCGCCCTAATACAAGTTTTTGCTAGTACACATTATGTATGTTAAAAGAGTGTCTTCTAAGTGTTTGTGAAAATGACCGAATGAGTATAGAATTCTCATTCATGCTCGCCATGACTAATTGTCATGGATATATGATTGTTGTATAGGTGATACCCCTTTGATGAAAGGATTTGCCCTAAATCACGCCACGGCCAATATACGCTATATATGTTAAATTGTGTAGCCCAAGTGTTTGTAAAAATGTTCAAACGAATATGGAACTTGGATTCATGCTTGCCATGATTATCTGACGTGGGTGCACGCGTGTTATCCATGGGCTAGCTCCCTAGTGAAAGGATTTGGCCTAATACCTATGTGATCAACATACATCAGGTATGTTTATGTATGCAATCTAAAATGTTTGTTGGAATGTTTAAATGAGTAGTAGTTAGTAAATTGTAATGTATAAGGGTGTTGAGATAGGATTCTCAACTACCTTAGTGAAGTGTATGATTTCCTTCATGTAAGTTATTTAGTTTAATCACTTACTGGTTTATGAAACATATGTGTTTGGATTTCCTGTTTGCATTGTGTTTTATAACATGCTTGTTAATATGTTTGAATTACTTGTTTATTTAATTCTGCTCTGACTACTTCATATATTTAAGTTGTATTCCATAAAATCCGTAATGAGTGATGGGGGAGTGGTGTAACGATTCCGTGCAACAGCCCTGACATCCCTAAGTGGACAATATTGGATATTTGATTGTATGATTTGGAATCTTGATCTATTACTACTTTAACTGTTCCGTAATTGAATGTGATTGGGGCTATTGTATAGTCCGGGCAATCGGTAACGGGATTGAATTCGTGGCTAAGATTCATTAGCCATGTGAGATGCGTTCGACGAACCCGAGTCGTACTTCGGTTGGTGATAGTGGTTGGCCACACGAAGTGCTTATGCACTTCATGTCGTTCAACTTGTCGTGCGCTCGAGCTAGCTGAGCTCTTCAAGTAACCCGATCTGTCTAATGTATGTTCACCATGTTTGGACGTTAGTGCTTGAACCTAGGGTACCGAACTTACTAGTGCAACCCCGTTAACCTTGGTACCTCGATCCGCTAAGACTCATGAGTCGGGCATGGTGGTATGAGACACCGTGGTTGAGCTGTCGGCCTATGCTGGGGCGATGTGCCTCCCCGTAGTGACCAGTGAGCAAACCAGACTCATGAGCCAAACACGATGGTATGGGACACTATATTCGAGCTGTCGACCTACATTATTTTGATGGGTGATGAGGGAGTGGTGTAATGATTCCATGTAACAGCCCAGGCAGCCTTGACCATACCCGGTGTAATGACCTCGAGCATACTCTGAATCTGCGGAGAGGCGACAAGCCTTCCTGTAGTAAACAAAGTATAAACTAGGCCTATATTGATAAGGTGATTGGGGAGTGGTGCAACGATTCCGTGTAACAGCCCTGTCAGCCCTTGCAGTGACCTAGAACCACACTTCGTATGAGATTATCTAGGATTGACAACCCTAGAATGGATCATTGTTTGGGAATGACACAAGGAAGGTACCTTAGTTTCCCAATACTACTGTATGAAAAGGACTAATAACAACTCGGTAATCATGCTCATCATAGCACTGCATGTGCCTAAAAGATGTGGAGCACTGAGGGATGAACGCATGCCACGAACGTAAGATGGTGTCGCACAAGGGAGTATGTTGGCGAGGGCATACATCATGACTACATTTCATTCTTGCATTAATAAGTGTAGTTAAGATTGTTTGATTGTACTGCTTTATCATTACTGCTTGACTGAATTGATAACATGTTACCCTATGCTTTATTGTTCTACTGAGTTGATCACTCACTCCCACGTTACGGGATGGTGTTGTACACACTAACCAGACCCTGTTGTAGCTGCAGGTGATGGTAATGCTTATGAGGCGGAGCCGGACTTTTGTGACGACGAGGGTGCCTTCTTATATATGTTGTATTCTGGCGGCTTCATGCGAACCGTGTCTTGATCGACGGGGTTACAGGGCTGCTGATTAGATGCCATTACATTTTTTTTGTATATTTTGGACTTGCACATGTAATTATTTAACCTGGCAATGTTATCACACTCTGGAGACTCACCACAGTCTATATATTTTATATATCTATCACAGTCTTCCGCTTGCAATTTAATTGTCTCTGGAGTATGATATGCTATTTTGGTATAATCCCATTCATGTTTCAATGCTCTCATCATAATCATCATTATCTGTGTTGCATAAGTGATGCGTTGGAACTCGGGAGCTGAGCTTTGCTCGACCCCCGATTTTTAAGGCGTTACAAGATGGTATCAGAGCATGATTTGGATTATATCGGGCCTGGGTTATGGTAACACGATGCACTCTGACGCACTCTGAATTAGGAAAGGGGCGATAAAACTTAGAAACCACTTTAGAATCCCAAGTTTCTCTGACATGCGAGACTGAATGTTGTAATTTAGTCCATAATTGTGAGTTCTTCTAATTTTTTTGTTATGATTCATATACCCAGCGGCACCCAAATCTCACCACCATCACAGACTGGATCTCTATTGCTACTATGTAATTCAGTAAGCCACATAAAGAATTGCAACAATAATAAAAATCTAGGACCACGAAGGGAAGAAAACATTTAAGTTCAGATGTTCCACCATTCCACTCTATCCAGGACCGTCCTCAGTTAAACCATAGATCATCAAATCATTTCTTTTTGCCTCCAAGCGCATCCTTTTGGGCCTTTTATTTACCCTTTTAGAACCTTCAACTTAAAACCAACTCACCCCCAATCGGTGTTGTTCTTGGTCTCCATCTCACATGGCCAAAGCATCAATGCCTACTTTCCCTTATCCTATTATCTATGAAGACACCTATCCATCTCAACATCCCCATTTCAACTACACATCCTATGAACATGTTGTTGGTTAACAGCCTAAGATTTTGGTTCATAAATCATGAATGGTCTTATAGCTACCCTAGAAGATCTCCCCATTAGTTGATTTGGTATGCTGCTACCACATAAAACTCCAAAGGCACATCTCCACCTCATTCTTCAACTTTTTCTAAGTCCTTTCATACAAGACATAAATCTTAACGTATAAATGATGAAGAATAATACTTAAATAAAAATTTACTATAAATAGTAAATATATGTATAAATTGGAGTTTTGACCATTCAAATTATGGAATCTCATGAAATAAATAGGTTAGTTGGATAGAATAGCATCTCCTACCCCAAAATCATATATTACACATTGAATAAAATCATTTCAGTTTGCCAATTGGACCCAAAAATGCCTTAAATGGAGTCGGGGGCCAAACGGAGCACTTGCAGGGGGACCCAGGGTGGGCCCCACATCTTTTTGGGACCTAGAGGTCATAAGGACGTCGCCCAAATGGTGAGGCATCGCCAACCACTCCAGAGAGTGGCGAGGCCCTCGCCAGGTCAGTGAGGCCTCGCCGGTTTTCGGGCCCGGCCAAGTAGGCCAGTCAGGCCGATGCTGTTTGGGGGCTAGGGTGACCCCCTAGTACATGGGCCGTGGTTTAAAACCCCCCCAAATATACACTTCTTTCACAAATCACCCCTCCAAGCTCTCCCTTTCTCTCAAAATTTCTGTTTTCTCTCATTTGAGCTCCTACACCCCCTCATTTGAAGCTCAAAATCGTGTAAACTCTTAACCCCTCCCATCTCTTCATTTCCTTTCTTCAAACTCTGTCATTTGGGCATGTATAACCTCTATTGAGGTTCAAATTCATGGAGAACCAAAGACTCCAGCACCTATTCCCCCTTATCTTTGCTTTTCCATGGCCTATTTGAGCTTATTACGGCAATATTTTCGATTTCCACCTTCCTCTCTCTCTCATGGGAAAGAGAAAGGGTTCCCCTCCTCCGTTGCCAGACTCGGATGTCGTAGTTGGTTGTTGCTGCGTTAGAATCTTTGTGTTTTCATGTTGATGGAATGTATAGAATGTTTGACGGGTTGGAGTTGTACATGACAATTGTGAACTCCTTCCATCCCTCCACCATTACTCCTCTCGGCCTCACCATTTCACACCCATATGGGCACAACAATCCACATTTTTGTGTCCCATAACTTTCACAACCTCCAAATGTTAGGACGTTTAGGGCCCGTTCGGCCAACTGCATTAGGTGAGCTTACGGTGGATGGAATTATAAGGGTAACAATAAAGGTAGGTGTAAGGTATTGTCCCTAGATTGGGTGTATCCCATGGTTTCCAATACCATGTTTGGAATGTATGCAATTAAAAGTAAATTTCGAGTTTTCCTTTCAAATTACACTTAGAAATTCATCATCATAGGATTTGAAAATCCTATCTCACACTTTCCAACACAAGGCTCACTTTCCAAAGCCTATGAAATTAATTTTAATCCCCTCCCACCCTCCTACCAAACATGCCACTTCCAATCCCGTGGTAGGATTAGCAATGCAAACCCATTTAATACAACTTGAGACCACTGGCCAAATAGGCCCATAGAGTTTTGGACCTAGAGTGGTGTTCCTAGATTCGAACGACCTAACAGTATGAGAAATCCAATAAATTGATAACGTGAACCTTAGGACCTCCTTAGCTAGTAGGAGCATGTGTGTCATGCTCGAGCGTAGTTAAATTCAAGTTCGGGTAACTCAATTCCAATCAGATAATTTTGACCCTAAGCGATAAAATAATTTCTTATATTAGAAAGGGTATAAAATCATCTAGTGTATAAGCATAGACTTTAAATTACAACCAGTGGATTACCGCTACCCCTAAATTAAGACTAGACTACTGGTTAGGCTAAGGAAAGTAAAAGACTAATTAATTATGCTAAGTCAATTACATGATAGAATTAGTTAGTTGGCTTAATTAGGTTGGAGCAAGACCCCGTTCCTTCATTGAATCCCCTCGATACTCATAGGCTTCTTTAATAACTCATAGGAGGGTTGTTTGATTAGTAACTATACACGCTCAGTATCCCTTGGATTTAATGTTAGGTCAAATCAATACACTCCTTTGAATTGCCTTCCCAAAGACTTATTACAATTGGGAACACGGAGTAGAGAAACTATATTTATCAACGAGGTATTCGTGGTTTAAATTAAATTCTCAATTCTGGTAGTTACAAATGAACTCTATGCTCTGATTAAGCAGAGGGTCGAGATCGACTAGGATTGAGAACTGATACGACAATTTCCTGTCCTAACTAGGCAGAAGGTCCATGTATCCGATTCAGACCCACTACACAACATTCTTTCCGTGTTGGCCCAACCACTTAAAACCAAACGTTTATAACTTTGTCTTTGAGTAGTGTTAGGAGTATATAGCCGATAGAGACTTTGTCTTTGGGCCATAAACAGTTAGAAAATTAGGTCTCGAACCGCGGACCATTTTGGCACCCATATTATGCCTATGAACTTAGAAAAATAGCCTGCCTATTAAGCTAGACCGTGATAAAAGTCCTCCTCTGGTAGAATTAAGCATCTTGCCACAGACTCACACCTGTCCCTGAAATTAACCACGATACCTATCATCTTTAGATCCTTTCTATGACCATAGGTACCAATGTCATAGTACACATCATCAATGGAAGGAAGACCATTATATTGAGGGATTGCTTCCCATTTCGTGTTAAGGATAGGTCCTGCATTACACCTTGTTTTGACATACGGAACAGGACATAGATCTTGAACCCTAGAGGTAGAAATGATTTTTAAGGGAGGTAGAACATTATGAACCCAATCTAATTAGGTCACCTAATACACCTCTTTGATCTGAGTGGCGCAGTGAAAATGTGGTGGACCCTTGCCCCACTGGCCCAGGATCGAAGGGAATTGATCCAGACTGTACGTAAAGGTAGGTCACTAAATAAGATCTGAATCTTCCTTAGAATGTAAAGCAATTAGGGTTCAAGTATTAAACAATTTTATATTACAGAATAGGCCTAACAATGGGTACGAACTGAATTATAATAGCCAAGGTCAACGTATCTACAACTGTGCTCGTTGAATACGAACATGATAGAAGCCTATTATACTATGAGAAACCGTTTTAGGATGATCTAGTAAGATTTGATTTACCATTTCCTTGGACATAGATAATAATGAGGACTCTCTTAGACTAAGACCTAAAGGGAAACCTGAGAAATAGGACATTTGAACCTTTCTGTGATGGGCATTCTGTAAGTTTTTAGAGTGATCGGTCTACGGAGTTACTGAAATATAAACTGCGAAGCATTCGCGGCTTGACCCAATTCTCAATCCCGGGTGACCACTAATGGACTCACTGCTTGGTGGAGTAGAAGACCAGGAGCCACCAGGACTAGGAAGGGATACGATGAGCTTTCTACCCTGGCCAAGTAGATGATCGTTGTATCAGGATCAAGCCCACTATAACCATCTCTCCGAGTTGGTCAAACATTGAAAACAACTATCTTAATCTTAACAGATGGGAATCGAAGTCAAGACTCCAAATAGGGAAAGAAATCCATTGTAGCAAACCATCAGGATAAAAGCAAGGGATAATGTACTCGACTAGTATGTACAAGATACACCATACCACGTATGGAGACTTGAAATCAATAAGTCTTAGGCAAATGAAATAATAACATCCTTACTTATTGCCTTTAGCCAATTTCGGGGATAAAATTTTTTTAAAGGGGGGTAGATTGTAACATCTTGGATTTTTACCAACCTGGAATCAGATGTCCTTAGGCAAGGGGTAGATCCCAACCCCTTATGAACCTCTCAAACCTCAAATCCTTTAGGAATTAGACAAAGTCAACTAAGTGCTAAACTGGATTAGCTACGAAATCCACACTAATCACTTTAAATACGATCTACAAGACCCAAAACTTGTAAAATCATTGACACTAGGTTACCCTAAAACCTATGATCAATCTCATTACCCAGCTGCTCTCGGGAGCACATCGAAACTCCGTATCAGATCTGGACCGCACGTTGAAAGTTTGAATAATACAAAGTTATAGAATTAGGATTGCCTTGTTGGGCTTGACAACCATCTCAGAAATCAAATTCAGATAGTGTCCTGGGGCTATTCACTTGAGCTCGGAGTGAAGTGTGTGAGAAACGTGGATATTTTAGAAATAAATATCTAAATTTAAGTAATCTGAGACTTGCCACTTATGGGCCTCATATAAGCAATCAGACCGTCAGAATCTGACCCAAATACACCCTCGGATCAGGAGAAATTTCATATACATGGCAGTGTACTTGTAACCCTGATCGAGTTTCGGTGACCGTTGAACTGAAACTAGTCCACCACGTGTGATCTGGGAACTCGACTGGAATGAAAACTTAACTCGACCTAGATCCAATGTCTATGAGCTTAAGTCCGACCTTTGGTTCAAGGGGGGCTTTTGAAAATGCTTCATTGAGACGGAACTGTCTATATTTAGACATAACCTAAGTATACCTTGGCCCTGGGTCTAATTTGGTGAGTTTTGGGCCTATATAAGGACCTTAAACCCTCACTCTCTCATCTCATACGAATTTGAGAAAAACTTAGGAGAGAGAAGAGAGAAAAGAGAGAGAAAGTGTGAGAGAAGTGAGAGATTTTTCCTGATGCTCTACCCTGCTATCCTACGTGATTAATCATCACGATCTAATCACTTTTCTGGCGATTCTGGCTTCGTTCATAGGTAAGAAAACCTAAACCTAAGCTGTTTTAGAGTTTTCAAGAGTGTAGGTGATGGAATAGCTGACCTGTTTCATGATTCAGGTTGTCGTTGCGCCGTAGACAAAGGCGTTGGGTTCAAACTGGCTTCAGTTCAAGTTTACCGACAAAAGGTACGGACTTTAGACATATAGGTTATGGTTTTTAACACTTTCAATGTCAGATAATGATAGATTCATGATCTGAGTGTGATTGTACATGCACAAACCAATGTTCATTTTGCGTTTCGATTGCATATACAAATTATGGTATATTGTGTATTCTATATAATCGTAGAAAATACCGTATACGTACAAATTTTGAAAGTATGTTAGCTATGATTTATTCTGTATGAACATGCTATATATATGTATAATACTCACTCGGCGAAAGGATTCGGCCTAATACATGTTTTTGCTAGTATACGCTATGTATGTTAAAAGAGTGTATTCTAAGTGTTTGTAAAAATGACCGAATGAGTATAGAATTCTCATTCATGCTCGCCATGACTAATTATCATGGATATATGATTGTTGTATAGGCGATACCCCTTTGACAAAAGGATTTGCCCTAAATCACGCCACGACCAATATACGCTATATATGTTAAATTGTGTAGCCCAAGTGTTTGTGAAAATTTTCAAATGAATATCGAACTTGTATTCATGCTTGCCATGATTATCCGTCGTGGGTGCATGCGTGTTATCCATGGGGCAGCTCCCTAGTGAAAGGATTTGGCCTAATACCTATGTGATCAACATATGTCAGGTATGTTGATGTATGCAATCTAAAGTGTTTGTTGGAATGTTTAAATGGGTAGTAGTTAGTAAATTATAATGTATAAGGGTATTGAGATAGGATTCTATTATTTCATTTGCCTAAGACTTATTAATTTCGAGTTCCTACGCGTGGTAGGGTATATACTAGCCTGGTTCATTTTAGTCTACCCCCCTTAAAATTTTATTTTCACCCTCAAGGCTCAAGGTTTATGTCCTGTTCCGTACATCGGAACAAGGTGTAATTTAGGACCTATCCTTGACATGAAATGGGATGCGATCTCCCACTACGTTAGTCTTCTTTTCATTAATGATGTGTATTATGGCATTGATACCTATGGTCATAGAAAGGAGCTAAAGATGAAGGGTATTGTGGTTGATTCGGGGTCAGGTGTGAGTTTGTGGCGAGATGCCTAATTCTACCAAGGAATTTTGTCGCGGTTCAGACTTATCCTATTTAATCATGTCTAGCTTAATAGGCAGGCTATCTTTTTACATTCATAAGCACAATATGTATGCCGACATGGCATGCGATTTGGGACCTAATTCCTAACTGTCAGTTGCCCATTTGGGCAATTCCTTAGGCCTAAAAGACATAGTCTCTACCAGCTATATACTCCTAACACTTTTCAAGGACAAAATTATAAACTTTTAGTTGTAAATGGTTGGGCCAACACGGAAAGAAAATTGTGTGGCGGGTCTCGAGTTCGGATACATAGACCTTCGCCTCGCGAAGACAGAAAATCGTCGTATCAGTCCTTAATCCTAGCTGATCCCGACCTTCTGCTTGATCAGAGCATAGGGTTCATTGGTCACTACCAGGATTGAGAATTCGGTCCAAACCGCGAATACCTCGCTAATGTGTAGTTTCTCTGCCCCGTGTTCCCGATTGTACTAAGTCCTTGAGGAGGCAATTCTGAAGGTGTATTGATTTGATCTAACATTAAATCCAATGGATATATAAGTTTTCTATGAGCGTGAATAGTTTCTATGTCATACAACCTTCCTATGCGTTATCAAAGGAGCCTATGAGTATCAAGAGGATTTCAACAAAGGAACGGGGTCTCGTTCCTACCTAATCAAACCGACTCACTAAGCATATCACTCAATTATCTTAGCATTTTTTTTTATCGTTTACATTTCTTAGCCTAATCAGCAGCCTAGGCTCAACTGATGAGTAGCGGTAATCCACCAGTTGTAATCTAAAGTCTATGCTTATACACCAGATGATTTTATATCATTTCTAATAAAGAAAATTGTTTGTTCATTTGGAATTGAGTTGCCCGAACATAAATGTAGCTACGCTTGGGCACTTCACCTATGCTCAAACCAACTAAGGGGGTTCTAGAGTTTACGTTCTCAATTGGTTGGATTTCCTATACTGTCAGGTCTGTCGAAGCACTGTTCTAGGTCCAAACTCTATGGGCCTATCTATCAAACAACCATTTACTCCAAAAGCTTAAGCTATCAGAGTGTGGTGGGTTAATGTATATCAAGGGACTTTATCACTTCAACACAATTTGGCCAGTGGCCTTAAGTTGTATTAAATGAGACCGCATTACTAATCCTACCTTGGGATTGGATGTGACATGGTTGGTAGGAGGGTGGGAGGGGATTAATTTTATAGGCCTTGGAAAATGAGCCTGGTGTTGGAAAAACGTGAGATGGGATTTCCATATCCCAGGGTAATGAACTTCTAAGTTAAGGGAAAGGAAAATCTCGGAATTTACTTTTAATTGCGTACATTCTAAACATGATGTCGGAATACATGGGATACACCCAATCTAGGGACCATACCTACACATAGATTTATTATTACCTTTACAATTCCATCCACCTAATCCCACTTAATGTAGTTGATTGAACGGGCCCCAAATGTCCCATCATTTGGAGATTGTGAAGGCCATAGAGAAGTGAAGAAAAGGGGAGAACAAGGGCTAATTTCTCTGGTTCCCCACAGACTTGAGCCTCACGAAGAAATTGCAAAGGCCCCAACCTGACGGGGGATTGAAGGAGGAAAAATGAATAGATGGGATGGGTTGAGAGCTTACACGAATGTGAGCTTCGAATGGGAGGTGTGAGTATCCAAATGAGGGAAACGGAAAGGGTAGAAGGTAGGTGTGGCTGTAAACGATAGAAGTTGGTGAATCATGGTTGAAAATATTAGATTGAAAGATTGGAGGAAGGATTTGAGGGGAAAAAAAATCAGAAATAGAAGGGGAGGGCGTTTGGAAGGGAAGATGTGAGAGAGAGGGGTGCTCCAGCCCCCAAAATCCCAAACCTCAGCCAAAACCGCACGTACCAGGGGGTAGGGGAGGTCGGGCCGACCAATCCCAGCCTTGGAGCCACCTCAGATGGGCCACCGGACCGCGGTCCGCCGCCTAAACTGCTGCTCCACCGCGGTCCGCCTTGGCCGGAACCGCGCCGCCGCAGTGGAGTCGTGTTCTCTGTGGTCCCAAGGTGCCAAATGCACCCTGGTTCGACCCTGGGTCCCATCGGATCTAAGTGGGGAGGCCCCCGAATCCGATTCGCTCCATTTTGGGTAGTTTCGGGATAATCGGACGTAACTTGCAATCTGGAATGAGTTATCTGATGTACAATATATGAATTTGGGGTAGAACGAGCTAATGAAGCCAACCAAACCAGCTATGTAGGGTTGCGCAGCCCAGAATTTCGAAAAAAGCCTCCGATTGACAGTCATTTCCCTGTTTTAATTTCGTTTTACTAAAATAGTAATTTTTAGTTTAATTACTCTTCATCCATTGGGCTTTAGGAGTTGCACTCATTGCGTAAAGAGCTTAGAATAATTAGGAGAATGGTTTGGTGAAGCCAAATAGGACACTTATTATTCTTGGCTGAAAACTTTGCGCACTAGTAGACATCACCACCTTATGGTAAGTCGCGAATTCTAGGAGTTTTAGTTGTAGTTTGTTTCTGATTTCTTTACCATTGCTTGGTATTCCTATTTAAAGGGTTGTGAACTCAATTTTTGTAGTCATTCATTAATCAATTTGAATTTATTAGAATTTATTTCTACTTTATGCTTTTCCTATCTCGTGGATTTGGGAAGTCTCTGTGAGGAGTCCAGAGAAGCTCCGAGGATTCGGAGTAGTTATCCTCATCATGTTTATCCCGTATTCTATCTATTTTTAACGGTTGGGGTGAGGTGGATTGTAATCTAGACTCTTTAATAGACGGCCTAGGAATATTATAAGGTCGACCCGTGTGACCAAGGGTTAATACGTACTCGATTTCGGCGTTTGCTTTCAGCGAACTAGCCGTTGGACGGAGCAGGGATGCCTAAGACTGTTTCTACATTCCGTCGCTCCCTCCTAAGTTAGAGTGCGTCAGTGTGCGTCGTGTGACCATAACCCAGGTCCAGTTTAATCCAAATCATGCTCTGATACCAACTTGTAACGCCCTGAAAATCGGGGGTCGAGCATAAACTCAACTCCCGAGTTCCAGAACATCACTTATGCAACAAAATGAATGATGATTGAATGTTGACTGTATTCGTGCATTGAACATGAGTGAGATTAAGCCAAAACAGCATATCATACTCGAGAGACAAGTTAAATTGCAAGCGGAAGACGATGATAGATAGATAAAATATATAAGCTGTGATGAGTCTCGAGTGTGATAACATTACTAGGTTAAATAATTACAAGTACAGTTCTAAAATATACCAAATGTGTAAGTGTAATATCTTCTATCCCAAGTACCATAGCCCCGTCAATGCAGTACCAGGTCTTTAGAGACCCGTCAGAGAGTTACATGATAGGAGAACTCCTCATCACCATAGAAGTAGTCCAGTTCTGCTTCATAAGCATCGCCATCATCTGAAATTCAACAAATCTGGTTGGTGTGTACAACACCATCCCGTAACGTGGGAGTCAGTGATCAACTCAGTGGAACAGTAAAGCATAGGTTAACATGTTATCAATTCAATCAAGCAGTAATGATAAAGCAGTACAAATCAAACAATTCTAACTACTCTTATTAAGTGCGAGAATGAAATGACATGATGCTGTATGCCCTTGCCAAACCACCCTCATGCGACATCATCTTACGTTTGCGAATGCTTAACTCCCTCAGTGCGCCACATCTACTAAGCACATGCGGTGCGATGATGATCATGATTACCGAGTTATTATTAGTCCATTTCAAACAGCAGTATTGGGAAACTAAGGTACCTCCCTTGTATCATTCTTAAACATGATCCATTCTAGGGTCGTCAGTCCTAGTTAATCTCATACGATATTATGGTTTGAGAGGCGTAGTGAAGGCATCATAAAGGGCTCGTCACCCGTCAGCATGGATACAGATCTCACCGTATGCAGCTCAATTGCTGACCGTCAGCTCGAGTACATGTCTCACCGTACTCGGCTCAATCACTAGCCGTCAGCTCGAATACAGGTCTCACCGTACTCGGCTCAACTCATACTCCAGTTGCTGTGAAAGACTCGTCGCCAATCACAGACCTTGGAGTATACTCGAAGATACTACAGAGGACTCGTCGCCCGTCAGCACGAGTACAGGTCTCACCGTACTCGGCTCTCGCCGTAAGTATCGACAGCTCGAATATAGTGTCCCATACCACCATAATCGGCTCAAGAGTCTGGTTGCTCACTGGTCACTACGGGGAGGCACGTGGCCCCAGCGTAGGCCGACAGCTCGACCACGGTGTCCCATACCATCATGCCCGGCTCATGAGTCTTAGCGGATCGAGGTACCATGGTTAAAAGGGATTTCACTGGTAAGTTTGGTACCCTAGGTTCAGACAGTAGTGACCAAACATGGTGAACATAAATAAGACAGATCGGGTTACTTAACGAGCTCGGCTAGCTCGAGCGCACAACAAGTTGAACGACATGAAGTGTATAAGCACTTCGCGTGGCCAACCACTATCGCCAACCGAAGTACGACTCGGGTTCGTCAAACACATCTCACATGGCAAATGAATCACAGCCACGAATTTAATTTTGGTACCGATTGTCTGGACTATAATCATAGCCCCAAACATGATAACTTGCAGATAGATAAAGCAGTAATGGATCAAGATTTCACTCATACAATCAAGGTATGGTATTATCCGTTTAGGGCTGCCAGGGCTGTTGCACGCACTCGTTGCTCCGCTCCCCCATCACCCATGACGGATCATACAACGTAAATATAAATTTAAACATATGCATTACATAGTTATAATCATAAAGCAGTTGAGCATGTTATGAATCACAACACAAGCATGAGTTTATACATGTTCAATTCCTAATCACACAACAATCCAAGGAGATCATACACATAGTTAAAAGAGGTTGAGAATCATATCTCAACACCCTTATACATTACAATTTGCTAACTACTACTCATTCAGACATTTAAAAAAAAACACTTAAACAAACATACATCAACATACATGACATATGTCGATCACATAGGCATTAGGCCAAATCCTTTCACTAGGGAGTTGCCCCAATCATAACACGTGTACACCCACGACGGATAGTCATGGCAAGCAGGAATCCAAGTTCCATATTCATTCAGTCATTTCCACAAACACTTGGGCCACACATTTTAGCATATATAGTGTATATTGGCCGTGGCGTGATTTAGGGAAAATCCTTTCGTTAAAAGGGTATCGCCAATACAACAATCATGAATCCATGACAATTAGTCATGGCAAGCACGAATGAGGATTCTATACTCATTCAGTCATTTTCACAAACACTTAGAATACACTATTGCAACATACATGGTGTATGTTAGCAAAACATGTATTAGGGCTATCCTTTAGCCAAGTGAGTATTTTATCCATGTATAATATATTACTACAGCAAATAATCATGATAAATACATCTCCCAATATTTATACGTATACAGTATTTTCTAGAATACGCATTTTCAACATACATAGTGTATACAAGCAAACATGTATTACGGCGATTCCCTTCGCCAAGCAAATGTTTTATACGCACATAATATATTTATACGACAATTAATCATGACAAACACATCACTAAAATATACATGTATACGGTATTTCTTACAATACCGTATTTCTACATACATAGTGTTTATTAGCAAACATGTATTTAGGTGAATCCTTTCGCCAAATAAGTATTTTATCCATACGTCATATATCCATACGTCAAATAAACATGTCAAACAAATTTCTAAAAAAAATACGTATACGGTATTTTATACGAATACCTAGAGTATGTGAATTTCCAAATTCTACAATTCTAATCAAAACAGAAAATGGAAAGCATTTTGTACATGTGCAATTGCATGCAGATCATGAATCTATCATTATCTGACAATGAAAGCATTGAAAACCATAACCTATACACCTAAAGTCCGCACCTTGTGTCGTAGAATCGTAACGGAGCCGATAGGTTTGCTAAGCTTCCGTATATGGGAGTTTGGCAGCCTAAAGAACGAAACAGGTTAGCTATTTCATAACCTACAACCTATACAACCCTAAAACAGATTAGGGTTAGGGTTTCTTACCTAGAAACGACGCCGGAATCACCGGGAAAGCGATGAGAATTAGGCGGTGGAGCCCGAATAGCGGCGGGGAACAGCAGAAGGGAGTTCCTCCCACATCTCCCTCACTTTCTCTCTCTCTCTCTCTCTCTCTCTTCTCTCTCTCAAATCCAAATTCGTATGGCTGGGATGGGAGAGGGTTTAAGGTCCTTATATAGTTTCAGAATTCCCCAAAACAGACTCAGGTTCAAGGGTTACTGCTAATATAGGTATTTCGTCACTTTTCCAGCTCAAAAGAGAGGTTCTGGTGGCCCTCCTTGAGCCAAACGTCAGACTTAAGCTCACCACACATGGATCTATGTGGGATTACATTTTCGACTCGATCGGATTCCCAGATCGCACGTGGGACCACTACTTTCAATTCAACGGTCGGTGGGCCACGATCCAGAAATTCAAGCACATGTAAATGTTCCTGAAATTTTTCCTGATCCGAGGGTGTAATTTAGTCTGATTCTGATGGTCTAGTTGCTTAATACTGATCCGCAAACAAATGATGCCAGATCACTATTCCAGATATTTATTTTGGAAAGGGAATAGTGTTTTTCACACTCCCTCGCTCCGGATCCAAACGAATGGCCGTGGGACATCGGCTGGACCTGATTTTTGAGATGATAGTCAAGCCCAGTGAGGCGGTCCTAGTTCCTTAACTTCGTGTTAATCGGACTTCTGACGTGCGGTCTAGATCTGATATGGAGTTTTAAGATGCTCCCGAGAGTAGCCGGGTAATGAGTTTGATCCTAGATTTTAGGGCAACCTAGCGTCAATGATTCTACAAGTTTTGGGTCTTGCAGATCGTATTTAAAGCGATTCAAACGGATTTCGTAGCTAATAATCGGTTTCACACCTAGTTACTTTGTCTCATTTCTAAAGGATTTAGTCCTAAGTGATTTCTGGTCGAGGTGGTACTTAGGCCTTTGTAGTTTGTATATAAAGTGATCCAAGTTATACTACTTAGCTAGTTTAAGATAGTGTCTAGGGTGAAAGTTCTTAGAAAAATTGAAAGATCAAGGTGATGAAGGGTGAGATTTGTGAAGGAAATGAGTTCAAAGGCGGCTTTAGACTTTGGGATTCAGTTCTGACAAGTTAATGAGGTATTAGGATCGACCCATTGCCTAAGGACGTCTAATCCCAGGTTGGCAAAAATTTGGGGCGTTACAATTTTTGACTTGTACATGTAATTATTTAACCTGGCAATGTTATCACACTTTAAAGACTCACCACAGTCTATATATTTTATATATCTATCACAGTCTTCCGCTTGCAATTTAACTGTCTCTGGAGTATGATATGCTGTTTTGGTATAATCACATTCATGTTTCAATGCTCTTATCATAATCATTATTATTTGTGTTGCATAAGTGATGTGTTGGAACTTGGGAGCTGAGCTTTGCTCAACCCCCAATTTTCAGGGCATTACAATTAACGTATGTGTGGACACCGGTGGTGTAAGGGTGTGATGGATGTATAGGTATGAGCAATATAGTGTAGTGATATGTGTCTAACCCTTAATTATTGGTTAATGTGATGTATGTGTGGGCACCCAGTCATGCCTAGTGGTTGTATATATATAGCCTTCTAACTGTATAATTATGAAATGCACACAAAGCCACCTAAGTGTATGGAACAAACTGACATTAGTGGCCATCTAACAATCCAACCACGTGCTTTGGGCTAGTCATGGCCATCATGTACAACCAGATTTTGCGTGCAGATTACCTAGTCATGAGAATTGTGATGTAGGGTTGGATTATAAAACTTGATAATAGCATTGTAACGCCCCAAACTCAGAAATTGGGCTCACAGAATTCCCGATTGCCGAATCCGGCACCGACAAAAGTTGGTATCAGAGCATAACTTTGGAATACCTGAGGATCACATCACATATTTGCTATGAACTTAGAATAAATAGGTCCTGAGTCCGAATAACTTAGTGATTTTCTGATATAGACCATAATGTGTGTGCCTTTAAGGGTTCTCAAGGCTGATAGGTCCTTGTTCCTTCCAGTAGGACATGCTGCTTAGGAGAGTGACCCGAGTGATTCCCGCTCCCCCGTCTAAGACTAGCGCAGCCCTGACAGCACCCGTGACTACAGATCAACTTCAGCAGATGCTGCAGGCGATGACTACTATCCTTCAAGGACAAGGCAGGCGGCCCGCTGTTACACCAGCCCAAGTAGATCAAGAGTGCCCAAGCGTCCCTCTCCAAGACTTCCGACGGCACGATCCCCCGCACTTCTGGGGCGAGTCAGACCCTACTGCAACATAGATATGGCACTCCGAGGTGGAGAAGATTTTTGACACCATGAGATGTACGACCCAGCAGCGGGTCCCGTTAGCTATATTTCTTCTCCATGGTGAGGCTGAGCACTGGTGGGCATCAGTCGCCTAAGCGGCAAGGGCTGATATCGAGTGGACCTGAGAGGACTTTGTAGACCGGTTCTTTCCTAAGCATGTGCAGCAGAAGCGTGTGTTAGAGTTTCAGACTCTGGTCCAGGGGGACATGTCTGTGTCACAGTATGAGGCACGTTTTATCACGCTATCAAGATTCGCAATGTACCTTATTGATGATGAGGGGCGGAAGGCCCACTGTTTTGAGAACAGCTTGCGTCCTACCCTCAGAAGCCATGTGGTCAGACATATGCTCCCAACGTTTGAGCAGGTAGTGTAGAGGGCACAGGTTTATAAGGCAGATTGGGCTGATTCATAGAGGGTTCGTGACCACAGAGGAGACTGGAAGAGGAAGGCGCCCTCCAGTAGCTCCCACCAGCAGCGGCATCGTCCATAACAGCGATGCATGACCTGCCCAGCATTCTGAGCACTAGTGGCACCCCCAGCACCACCTTTGGGACCGTTCCCAAGTGCTTACTTTGGATGTGGTAGGACAGGACATCGTAGGGACGAGTGTCCCCATCTGCAGCATCAGCAGCCGAAGGCACCGCATCAGCCTCCACAGTAGCCCTCACAGCAGAAGTAGCGATCACAACACTAACCTTCGAGACCTCCGTAGCAGCGGAGGTAGTATATTAGGCCGCCGTAGTGGTAGCAGCAGCAGCCATGACCTTAGAGGGGACAAACACCTCCCTAGTAGGCCTAGGGCAGATTTTATGCCCCCATAAGGACCCTCAGTCATCAGGAGGGGTCATCAAGGGTACTCTCCCTATTTCTACATGCATTGCATGTGTGTTGTTTGACTCTGGTGCATTGCATTCCTTTGTGGCTGAGAATTTCTGCCGATCGACTGGTTTGTCGTTAGAGTCTGCTCATGAGGGTTTATCAGTATCGACTCCATTGGGGAAGACTACAGTGTTGTGCCGATTTTGCTCATCTTACCCCGTTCTGGTTGGAGATATCTTTTTGTTTGTTAATCTGTTCGTGTTGCCGATATCCGAGTTTGATGTCATCCTGGGCATGGATTGGCTCACCAAGTATCATGCCATATTGGACTACTTCACGAGGACAGTCACATTCTATATACCCAACATGCCGCAGTTCCAGTTTATTGTCAAGCCTAGAGGAGAGCAGCTTTCCTGCATGTTGTCGTGTGTCGTTAAGGAGTCAGTTGCTTTAAGTATCGACTAGCTGCCCGTCGTTTGTGGTTTTCACGATGTGTTCCAAGAGATTTTGGGGTTACCACCTCGTCGGCACACTGAGTTCTAGATTGATCTCGTGCCCAGTACCCCACCTATTTCGAAGGCCCCGTATCCTATAACACCATCGAAGTTGTGGGAACTGTAGAAGTAGTTGGACAAGTTGTACGATTTAGGCTTTATCTGTCCGATCAGTTCACCTTGAGGAGTGTCAGTACTCTTCGTGAAGAAGAAGGATGGCTCGTTGAGGCTATGTGTAGATTACCGTGAGCTCAATAAGGTCACGATTATGAACAAGTACCTGCTCCTGAGGATTGATGATTTATTTGATCAGCTGCAGGAGGCACAATTCTTTTCAAAGATAGGCTTACAGTCCGGTTATCATCAGGTTCGGGTCCGAGAGGAGGATATCCCGAAGATAGAATTCAGGACGCGATGTGGTCATTTTGAGTTCCAAGTCATGTCCTTTGGACTGACCAATGCGCCAGAAGTATTCATGTAGTTGATGAATGAGGTCTTTCGTCCGTATCTCGATCAGTTTGTTGTGGTGTTCATAAACAACATTTTGATATATTCGAGGACCCATGAGGAGCATAAGCGGCATCTGGAGATTACTTTGTAGACCCTCTATGTACACTAGTTTTATGTGAAGCTGGAGAAGTGTAAGTTCTAGCAGGTGGAGGTGAAGTTCTTCGGTCATTGGGTGACAAGGCAAGGCATCGCAGTAGATCCCTCAAAGATTGATGCCATGTGATAGTGGGGCTAGCCCACGAACACATCCAAAACCATCAATTTCCTTGGTTTGGTGGGATACTACCAATGTTTCATTAGGGGATTCTCTCGTATTGCAGCCTCGTTAACCAGGTTAACCTATAAGGGCACCAAGTTCATTTGGAATGATGCATGTGAGCAGTCATTTGTGGAGCTGAAGGACTACCTCACGTCTACTCCTGTCCTCACTCTTCCCTCTGGGAGTTATGGATTTATTGTATTTACTAAGCCTCACGAGTTGGCTTGGGTACTGTCTTGATGCAGTACGGGAAGCCGGTGGCTTATGCATCTTGCCAGCTCAAGGTCCATGAGCAGAACTACCCCACACATGATTTGGAGCTGGCTGTAGTTGTCTTCGCACTGAAGGCATGGAGGCACTATCTCTATGGGGTTACATTCGAGCTCTTCTCCGACCACAAGAGCTTGAAGTATCTATTCTCTCAGTCTGAGCTAAACATGAGGGATCTTCAGTACCACCCAAGCAAGGCGAACGTAGTGGTGGATACCCTCAACCATCAGCCACAAGGCCTAGTGGCGTACATGATGATTCAGGAGTGGAAGATGCTTGAGGATGTGTCAGCATTTGACTTTGAGATCAGGGTGTAGTCTTCTATTGTGTAGTTATCAAGCCTGTCGATTGAACCCTTTCTTATCGTAAGGGTGATCGAGGCTCAACGGCAGATGAGTCGGTGCAGAGTTATCGGGCAGAAGCAGCATCTGAGGGTCAGTCAGATTAGCAGATTGGTTCTGATGGTGGACTTCGCTTAAGAGGTCAATCATGTGTCCTGGATATTCCTGAGTTACGTAGAGATCTTATGACCGAGGCACATCGATCGCGGTTTTCTATCCACCTGGCTCGACGAAGATGTATCGTGATATGAGGCATCAGTATTTTTGCATAGGGATGAAGTGTTAGCCAGTTTTATGACTGAGTGTGACACATGCCAGCGTGTCAAGTCCAATCATTAGAGACCCCCAGGTCCATTGCAGCCGTCGAGCGTCCCAATGTGGAAGTGGGAGCACGTATCCACCAATTTTATCATGGGTTTGCCGAGGACTCAGCGCAATCACGATGCCATCTGGGTTGTCGTCGATCGTCTGACGAAGTCGGCACATTTTCTTGTGATTCGTACGACTTGGCCTTTAGACTAACTTGCAAGGATATTTATTGAGGAGATTGTGAGATTGCACGGCGTTCCAGTTTCGATTATTTCTGACCAAGACCCGAGGTTTACGTCTCAGTTTTGGAGGAGCTTTTAGACGGCGATGGGGTCTATTTTGCAGCTCAGCACCGCATATCATCCGCAGACCAAGAGGGTCAACCAGATCCTTTAGGATATGCTTCAGGCTTGCATGATTGACTTCTCTAGTAGTTGAGATGAGCACCTACGATTGATTGAGTTCACATATAACAATGGCTATTAAGCAACCATTGACATGTCTCCTTTTAAGGCATTATATGGCAAACTGTGCATATCTCCGAGTTGTTGTACCGAAGTTGGAGAGAGCATCTCCTAGGTCTCGAGCTTGTGCAGTAGACATCAGAGGCCATCGATATCATTAGGTAGAGGATGCGCATAGCTCAGAGTCGGCAGAAGAGTGTTGTTGATCATCGGTATTGTCCCTTAGAGTTTGTTGTTGGGGATCATGTGTACTCAAGGTCTCACCCATGAAGGTGTGGTTCATTTTGGAGTGAAGGGCAATGTAACGCCCCGGATTTTTTGCCAACCTGGGATTAGACGTCCTTAGGCAATGGGTCGATCCTAATACTTCATTAACTTGTCAGAACTGAATCCCAAAGTCTAAAGCCACCTTTGAACCCATTTCCTTCACAAATCTCACCCTTCACCACCTTGATCTTCCAATTTTTCTAAGAACTTTCACCCTAGACACTATCTTAAACTAGTTAAGTATTATAACTTGGATCACCTTATATACAAACTACAAAGGCCGAGTACCACCACCGACTAATCATCATAGACTAAATCCAAATTACACAAAGGATATGGAGAAATTGAATCATAAACGACATTTACAAAACTTGTAGAATGTACCCTAAAATCTAGATCAATCTCGATCTTGGGAGATCTCGAAACTCCAGACGGATCTGACCGTACGCCTAAGTCCGATTAACACGGTTAAGGAACTAGGACCGCCTCACCTCGACAACCATCTCGGAAATTAAGTCCAGACGATGTCTCACGGCCATCGATCGGAGCGAGAGAGTGTGAAAACACTTGTTTTCTTTAAAAATAAATAAACTTAATATCAAAATCGTAGACCAAATTACACCTAGATATGGAGAAATTTCATACACATTTACATGTACTCGAAACAGATACATGAAATCTCCGATCAAGATCCGCCGAGTGAGCTCCGCCAAGTCCGAAACGAAAACTTAATAGAACGTAGATCCAGCGTTAGTGAGCTTAAGTCCGACCTTTGGCTCAAGGAGGCCCGCGAAGTCCTCCATTGAGCCGAAAAGTTCCGCTTTGGTTATAACTTAGGTGAACCTTGTCCAGAAGTCTATTTTGGTGAAGTTTTAGACTATATAAGGACCTTAAACCCTCTTCCATTTCAGCCATACGAATTTGGATTTGAGAGAGAGAAAAGAGAGAGAAAGTGAGGGAGATGTGGGAGGAACTCCCTGCTGCTGTTCCCTGTCGCTATTCGGGCTCCACTGCCTGATTCTCATCGCTTTCCCGGCGATTCCAGCGTCGTTTCTAGGTAAGAAACCCTAACCCTAATCTGTTTTAGGGTTGTATAGGTTGTAGGTTATGAAATAGCTAACCTGTTTCGTTCTCTAGGTTGCCAAACTCCCGTATACGGAAGCTTAGCAAACCTATCAACTCCGTTACGATTCTACAACACAAGGTGAGGACTTTAGGTGTACAGGTTGTGGTTTTTAATGCTTTCAATGTCAGATAATGATAGATTCATGATTTGTATGCAATTGTACATGTACAAAGTGCTTTCCATTTTCTGTTTCGATTAGAATTGTAGAATTTGGGATTTCACATACTCTAGGTATTCGTATAAAATACCGTATACGTATTTTTTATGGAAATGATTTGACATGTTTATTTGTCGTATGGATATATGATGTATGGATAAAATACTCATTTGGCGAAAGGGTTCGCCTAAATACATGTTTACTAATATACACCATGTATGTAGAAATACGGTATTGTAAGAAGTACCGTATACGTGTATATTTTAGCGTTGTGTTTGTCATGATTAATTGTTGTATAAATATATTATGTGCGTATAAATTAATTTCTTGGCGAAAAAAATTGTCGTAATACATGTTTGCTTGTATACACTATGTATGTTAAAAATACGTATTCTAGAAAATACTGTATACATATAAATATTGGGAGATGTATTTATCATGATTATTCGCTGTAGTAATATATTATACATGGATAAAATACTCACTTGGCTAAAGGATAGCCCTAATACATGTTTTGCTAACATACACCATGTATGTTGTAACAGTGTATTCTAAGTGTTTGTGAAAATGATTGAATGAGTACCGAATTCTCATTCGTACTCGCCATGACTAATTGTCATAGATTCATGATTGTTGTATTGGCGATACCCCTTTGACGAAAGGATTTGCCCTAAATCACGCCACGGCCAATATACACCATATATGCTAAAATGTGTGGCCCAAGTGTTTATGGAAACGACTGAATGAATATGGAACTTGGATTCCTGCTTGCCATGACTATCCGTCGTGGGTGTACGCGTGTTATGATTGGGGCAACTCCCTAGTGAAAGGATTTGGCCTAATGCCTATGTGATCGACATATGTCATGTATGTTGATGTATGTTTGTTTAAGTGTTTCTTGAAATGTCTGAATGAGTAGTAGTTAGCTGAATGAGTAGTAGTTAGCAAATTATAATGTATAAGGGTGTTGAAATATGATTCTCAACCTCTTCTAACTATGTGTATGATCTCCTTGGATAGTTGTGTGATTAAGAATGGAACATGTATAAATTCATGCTCGTGTTGTGCTTCATAACATGCTCAACTGCTTTATGATTTTAACTATGAAATGCATATGTTTAAATTTATATTTACATTGTATGATCCGTCATGGGTGATGGGGGAGT
Organism: Magnolia changhungtana; assembly: GCA_030180095.1. Taxonomy (NCBI): domain Eukaryota; kingdom Viridiplantae; phylum Streptophyta; class Magnoliopsida; order Magnoliales; family Magnoliaceae; genus Magnolia; species Magnolia changhungtana. Next base: position 16,774,858 of record JASAUF010000343.1, read on the forward strand.
GGAGCAACGAATGCATGCAACAGCCCTGGCAGCCCTAAACGGATACTACCAGACCTCGATTGTATGAGTTGAATCTTGATTCACTACTGCTTTATCTATCTGCACTTGATTGTGTTTGGGGCTATGATTATAGTCCAGACAATCGGTACCAGAATTGAATTCGTGGTTGCGATTCATTTGCCACGTGAGATGTGTTCGACGAACCCGAGTCGTACTTCGGTTGGCGATAGTGGTGGGCCACGCGAAGTGCTTATGCACTTCATGTCGTCCAACTCGTTGTGCGCTCAAGCTAGTCGGGCTCGTCAATTAACCCGATATGTAGAATGTGTGTTCACCATGTTTGGTCATTACTGTTTAAACCTAGGGTACTAAACTTACCAGTGTCAATCCCGTTAACCATGGTACCTCGATCCGCTAAGACTTATGAGCCGGACATGGTGGTATGGGACACCGTGGGCGAGCTGTCGGCCTATGCTGGGGCCATGTGCCTCCCCGTAGTGACCATTGAGCAACCCAAACTCGTGAGCCGAATACGGTGGTATGGGACACTGTATTCGAGCTGTCGATACTTACGGCGAGAGCCGAGTACGGTGAGATCTGTACTCGTGCTGACGGGCGATGAGTCCTCTGTAATATCTTCAAGTATACTCTAAGGTCTGTGATTGGCGACGAGTCTTTCACAGCAACTGGAGTATGAGTTGAGTCTAGTACGGTGAGACCTGTACTCAAGCTGACGGCCTGCGATTGAGTCGAGTACGGTGAGACCTGTATTCGAGCTGACGGCTAGCAATTGAGCCACATACGGTGAGACCTGTATCCGTGCTGACGGGTGACGAGCCCTTTGCGATGCCTTCGCGATGCCTCTCGAACCATAATATCGTATGAGATTATCTAGGTTTGACGACTCTAGAATGGATCATGTTTGGGAATGATACAAGAGAGGTACCTTAGTTTTCCAATACTATTGTTTGAATTAGACTAATAACAACTCGGTAATCATGCTCATCATCGCACCGCATGTGCCTAGTAGATGTGGAGCACTGAGGGAGGTATGCATTCGCGAACGTAAGATGATGTCACATGAGGGTGGTTTGGCAAGGGCATACATCATGTCATTTCATACTTGCATTAAATAAGAGTAGTTAAAATTGTTTGATTATACTGCTTTATCATTACTTCTTGACTGAATTGATAACTTGTTAACCTATACTTTATTGTTCCACTGAGTTGATCACTCACTCCCACGATACGGGACAGTGTTCCGAACACCCACCAGACTTTGTCTGATTGCAGATGGCGACGCTACTTCTGAGGTGGAGCTGGACTTCTATGACGACGAGAATGCTTTCTCGTATATGCTGTTTTCTGGCGGCTTCGTGAGAGCCGTACCTTGATTGTCGGGGCTACAGGGATGTTGACTAGATCACACTACACAACTTGGTATAATTTAAAATCATACTTGTAATTATTTAACCTGGTAACTTTATCACACTCTAGAGACCCACCACAGTTTATATATTTTATCTATCTATCACAATCTTCCTCTTGCAAATTTAACTGTCTCTGGAGTATGATATGCTGTTTTGGCTTAATCTCACTCATGTTCATTGCACTAATACCGATCACATTCAATCATCATTTATTTTGTTGCATAAGTGATGCGTTAGAACTCGGGAGTTGAGTTTATGCTCGACCCCCGATTTTCAGGGCGTTACAGGCAAGCTTGCCCCAAGATTCATTGGACCTTTCGAGATCACTGGGCACGTTGGCGCCGTAGCCTATCAGCTTGCCTTGCCACCTCAGTTGTTTGGAGTCCACAACATTTTACATGTATCTATGTTACGGAAGTATGGGTCAGACATTGTTCCCGTCATTGATTGGCAGTCGTTAGAGGTTCGTGAGGATGCTTCTTACATTGAGCAGCCAGTCTGTATCCTTGATCGGAAGGAGTAAGTCCTCCGAACCAAGGTCATTCCCTTGGTGAAGGTGCAGTGGGGTCATCATAGTGTAGACGAGGCGTCTTGACAGTGCAAGGTTGAGGTTCACAAGCCTTATTCCCATCTCTTTGATGATTAATTGAATTTTGTATTATTTTTTATTATATATGATGTCAGGATTTCTCTCCTTCTATGATTTATGCTTAGTTGCATGATAGTATAAATTCTAAGGATGAAATTTTTATTAGGAGGGGAGAGCTGTAAGGCCTGTATCCTAGACCGTACTATTCCGTAGACTCTAGCGATCCTCCCTGTTAAATTCTGGCAACCTACGATCGGTAGACAGTGTTTGCACATGACCCTAAGTCATATCCCATAGCTCTAAGTCAACTCGACCCGAGACTTATACCATTGTGACCGCGCCGTCGCCACGGTTCTAATGCCACGTCTTGCGCACCGATGCAGTACCTAGGTCAGGAGTTGTGAGCCCACATTTAATTTAAGGAAATGTCACACGTTACAAATCCCGAGAGAATCTCTACAACCCATCCCATCAATCAATCAAGTTAAGTATACATCCCATCACCTATACTTTCTTTCTCCCCAAGACAAGCAACCCTCCCCAAAGTCAACTCTCATGTCACTCACACTCATCACTCACACTCATCACTTCACCCATCACCCATCACCTCTCTCTTACAACCACCCTCTCTCTCTCTCTCTCTCATTCTCTACCCATTCTCCAAGCAACCTAAAGAGACTAGTCATCCAAGCATTCCCAAGGAGAGAGAGCTTTGTGTGTGGCCCACTTCCTACCCCAAGATCCCTCATCCTAGCCCTTCAACTTTCATCAACCTCCATCAAAGAGAGAGCCAAGGAGCTTAGCTTTCCAAGGAACCAAGAAGATCTAACAGTGGGTGTTTTATAGGTTTAGATTTGTATTTTGATGATGGGCTAAGTGGGGCCTACCGATTGATGGTATGGATCTCACTTTAGACCCTAGGTGTGGCCCATGGCCCACCATGATTCACATGATCACTCCATGATAGGGCCATTCTCTATGGACCCCATCATGATGTTTATTTTCTTAGTATGAAAAGGTCATCTAGACCTTGCATTTTGGTGGAGAAGGGATCCCACCGTTGATTTTAATTGGTGGGCTCACATGTAATGAGATCCAATTGATGTATGTTGTAATGCATGGAAGGGAGGGTCCATAGTGTCGGGGTCCCTCCATCACTTATTCTCTCTCTCCCTCTCTCTCTCTCTCTTCCTGTTTGATGGCCCACCTTGATGAATGGATTAGTGTAAGTACTATGATTTGATTCCTCTTTAATTGTCAAATTTTATGTGTCAAAACTTCTTCGTATGTCGTGTGTTTATATCTTGATAAATTTATTCGAGACACCTCGTCAACACTTAAAGTCTAGCTCAAAGAATTCTTCAAGCTTCATGATAGTTCAAGTTACAATATTAAGAGAGAACTCAGGGTCAAGACTCAAGTTCAAGTGTAAGTCGAAGTTCAAGATTCAAATCTAAATGTGGGACTCAAGTATAACTTCAAGTAACATTAAAGCTTCTGAAGTAGTCAAGCTACATCGAGAAGAAATCAAGCTTCGTAATGATCAAAGTCTAAGCAAATGAAGTGTTTAATGTCCATACTTCATGTTCCAGGTTTGATAGACCATTAGATTAACCTTAGGGTATGTCACTTTGGATACATAATTTAAATGAATATTATTACATAATTTTGGTCTACTCTAAGACCAGTCCTAGACCCTGTTCGACCAGTCCTAGCACTGTCTCGACTAGTCTAAGAAGTTCCAAGACCAATCCTAAAATGGATACAATTTATCGAATTTTTTGGTTCACCTAGGACCAGTCCTGGAGTCTGCTCGATCGGTCATGAGATGGTCTCAACTCGACCTTCGACCAGTTGTAAGGCTTCGACTCAAACTCCAGCAACTAAATCAATTGTTGCATGACCAGTCGTAGAGGGGTCTCGACCAGTCGTGGACTGCTTTCGACCAGTCACGGACTGCCTTCGACCGGTCGTACAACAGTCTGATGCGATCGCGCTCAAAAATTCAAAAATCAGTTTATTCCAAGACCAGTCGTGGTGACCCTAGGACCAATCGAAGACGAACTTCTTCAGCTATAAATAACACACAAATTTCAGAGTTTTTCATTGAAAACTTTAAGTGAATTCAAGGCTCCACTCTAAGATAAGTCCGCGTTTATTGTTTAAGCTATTTTGTGCATAATTTCTTTCTCTTTTTGATAGCTTATTTAATTTGATTTTATTTCTGTATTCCAATCTGATTTGAAAAGAGGAATTGACTTATTCCTTCTTCTTGGAATCAAAATCAAATATAGCTACACCCAACTGGTTTAAATCTAAAATCAATTAGAACTTAGAACCATATTAAAGTGAGTAGTAGATATTGAACTTCTATATTCGAACGTCTACTCCAATTGGTTCTTCCGGGTAGCTACAAGAGGAGAAATCTAGGTATTTTACAATTCTGTAAATTTCATTCTATTTTGTTTTTTTTTTTTTGTTCGGGATTCGCTAGAAAAATCTCAATTTGTGTGGTTATCTGAGGAGAGCCAGAAAACTCAGAAGTGTGGGTTTTTGAATTGAGTAAGCCCAAGTTAAAGACACAATTGTAAAGGTTTTAGGTGAACCTGTGAAAACCTATTTGATAGTGAGCGCTAACATCCCCTGTGTGAGGATATTAGGAGTGGAGTAGCATTCTGTGTGGCTATTGAAAGACAGTTGGTGTTCACACAGGCGAACCACTATAACTCTTTGTCTTATGGATTGAATGCTTGCTTAATTTTCATATCTTTTGTCATTCAATTGTGTGGAATGTACATGTGGATGTGAATTTACATTTCAAGCAAGTGTGGGGATTGTTGTAATAAATTAGATCTATATTTCTGCATTTAATTTCAATTCTTTGTTATTCATTTATTTCTATTAAAATTAAGGTCTTAATCCAAAAGATGTTCTAGAAATAAGGTTGTCCTACCATAAGCCCTTATTTATTATGGTGTAAGGTTGTCCTTAGAACTGAATTTGTATCAATCTCTCAATACTTATTTATTAAGGTGATTTGATTTCAGCATTGTGAATTGATTTATAATTGTAAGGCTATTGATTAATCTTATTCCACTGATTTTATTTTAATTTGGCATAGTCCTATTCACCCTCCCCCCCCCCCCCCCCCCCCCCCCCCTCTAGGACATATAGCTTGGCCTTTTCAAGTGGTATCAGAGCCTAATAGCTCATTCTTATTTTTTTTTTTTGAATTTATTTCCTGAGCTAACGATCTAAGCTATATTAATAAGATGTCAAATTTTGATAGCCTATCAGTCACTAGGCCTCCACCCTTTGATGACTCCAACTATGCCTATTGGAAAGCCAGAATGAGGATCTTCCTCAAATCAATGGATGAGAGTGTGTGGTGAGCCACAGTGTAACACCCCAGAATTTTGCCAACCTGGAATTAGACGTCCTTAGGCAATGGGCCGCTCCTAACACCTCATTAACTTGTCAGAACTGAATCCCAATGTCTAAAGCTGCCTTTGAACCCATTTCCTTCACAAATCTCACCCTTCACCACCTTGATCTTTCAATTTTCCTAAGTACTTTCACCCTAGACACTATCTTAAACTAGTTAAGTATTATAACTTGGATCACCTTATATACAAACTACAAAGGCCTGAGTACCACCTCGACCAGAAATCACTTAGGATTAATCCTTTAGAAATTTGACAAAGTTAACTAAGTGCTAAACTAGATTAGCCATGAAATCCATTTGAATCGCTTTAAATACGATCTGCAAGACCCAAAACTTGTAGAATCATTGACGCTAGGTTACCCAAAATCTGCGGGATCAAACTCATTACCCTACATTTGCTCTCGGGAGCATCTTGAAACTCCGTATACGATCTGGACCGCACATCGGGAGTCCGAATAATACCAAGTTAAGGACTTAGGGATCGCCTCATTGGACTTGACAACCATCTCAAAAATCAGTCAAGCCGGTGTCCCACTCTGTTCGCTTGAGTCCGGAACGAGAGAGTGTGAAAACACTTGTTTTCTTTAAAAATAAATATCTTGAATAGTAATCTGAGACTCATCGCTTGCGGATCAGTTTTAAGCAACCAGACCGTCAGAATCAGACCAAATTACACCCTCGGATCTGGAGAAATTTTATACACATTTACATGTACTCGGAATCTCCGATCGAGATCCGCTGACCGTTGAACTGAAACTGGTCCGCCACGCGTGATCTAGAATCTCGACCGAAATGAAAACTTAATAGAACGTAGATCCAGCATTAGCGAGCTTAAGTCCAACCTTTGGCTCAAGGAGGCCCGCCAGAAGTCCTCCGTTGAGCTGAAAAAGTCCCGCTTTAGTTATAACCTAAGTATACTTTGAACAGAAGTCTATTTCGGCAAATTTTTAGGCTATATAAGGACCTTAAACCCTCTCTCATGGCAGCCATACGAATTTGAGATTGAGAGAGAGAAAAGAGAGAGAAATTGTGGGAGATGTGGGAGGAACTCCCTGCTGCTGTTCCCTGCCGCTATTCGGGCTCCACCGCCTGATTCTCATCGCTTTCCCGACGATTCCGGCGTCGTTTCTAGGTAAGAAACGCTAACCCTAACCTGTTTTAGGGTTGTATAGGTTGTAGGTTATGAAATAGCTAACCTATTTCGTTCTCTAGGTTGCCACACTCCCGTATACGAAAGCTTAGCGAACCTATCGACTCCGTTAGATTCTACGACAAAAGGTGAGGACTTTAGGTGTATAGGTTGCGGTTTTCAATGCTTTCAATGTCAGATAATGGTAGATTCATGATCTGTATGCAATTGCACATGTACAAAGTGCTTTCCGTTTTCTGTTTCGATTAGAATTGTAGAATTTGGAATTTCACATACTCTAGGTATTCGTATAAAATACCGTATACGTATTTTTTATGGAAATGTGTTTGACATGTTTAATTGTCGTATGGATATATGACGTATGGATAAAATACTTATTTGGCGAAAGGATTCGCCTAAATACATGTTTACTAATATATACTATGTATGTAGAAATACGGTATTGTAAGAAGTACCGTATACATGTATATTTTAGCGATGTGTTTTTCATGATTAATTGTCGTATAAATATATTATGTGCGTATAAAATATTTGCATGGCGAAGAGAATCGCCGTAATACAGGTTCCCTTGTATACACTATGTATGTTGAATTTGTGTATCCTAGAAAATACCCCATACGTATAAATTTTGGTGATGTAATTGTCATGATTATTTGTTGTGTGAATATGATATATACGTATAAAATACTAGTTTCGTAAAGGGACAGCCCTAGTACACATTCCGCTAACATACGTCATGTATGTTGAAATTGTGCACTCTAAGTATTTGTGAAATTGCTTGTGGGTGTAAGTGCTTAAGTGTTTGCACCTTAGGTAGGTGCTGAGATGGAGTTCTCAACTACCTTAGGGTCACGTATGATACCCTTCATGTGGTTATTCACTCTAACCACTCACTTATGAAATATATGTATTTGTATCCCTATTTGTATAGTGCTCTATAACATGCTTTTTAACATGCTTTGTAACTTGTTTATTAACATGCTTTATAACATGATTGCTAGTGTGCTTGAATTACCTTGTTTATCATGCTCTACTTCACATGCTATGGTTGGGAATTGATTGAGCTTGGGACTATGTCCATAGTCCAGACATCCGATATCAGGCTTGGAGTTGTGGTTGAGATTCGTTTCGCCACACATGATGTGTTTGGCGAACCCGTGTCGTACTTCGGTTGGCGATAGTGGTTGGCCAGACGAGGTTCTTCTGCGCTTCATATCGCCCAACTTGTTGTGCGCTCGAGCCAGCCGAACACGTCAAGTAACCCGTGTGTCTTATGTATGTTCACCATGTTTGGTCGCTAATGCTTGAACCTAGGGTACCAAACTTACCAGTGAGAATCCCATTAACTATGGTACCTCGATCCGCTAAGACTCATGAGCCTGGCATGGTGGTATGGGACACCGTGGTCGAGCTGTCGGCCTACACTGGGGCTATGTGCCTCCCCGTAGTGACCAGTGAGCAACTTAACTCATGAGCCGATTATGGTGGTATGGGACACTATATTCGCGCTGTCGGCCTACATTGATAAGGTGATGGGGGAGTGGTGTAACCTTTGTGCGTAACAGCCCTGGCAGCCCTTTGTAGTGACCGCGAGCATATTCTGAAGTCACAGTGCGCCATAGGGTTCGCCGCGATATATAGAGTATGAACTAGGCTTGTTTCTGTATAGTGATGAATCGTTTAAGGGGTGATGGGGGAGTGGTGCAACCTTTATGCGTAACAGCCCTGACAGCCTCTGCAGTGACCTAGAAAACACACCATCGTCTGATATTAACTAGGACTGACGACCTTAGAATGGATCATGTTTGGGAATGATACAAGGGAGGTACCTTAGTTTCCCAATCCTGCTGTTTGAAATGGACTAATAACAACTCGGTAATCATGCTCATCATGCATCGCATGTGCCTGGAAGATGTGGAGCACTGTGGGACGTAAGCATGCCGCGAATGTGAGTTGGTGTCGCATGAGGGAGTATGTCGGTGAGGGCATCCATCATACCTGCATTCATACTTGCAGTAATCAGAGTAACTAGGAGTGTTTGATTTACTGCTTTATCATTACTGCTTGACTGAGTTGATAACATGATAACTTATGCTTTATTGTTCCATTGAGTTAGCTACTCACTCCCACGTTACGGGACGGTGTTTCGAACACCCACCAGACATTGTCCGATTTCAGATGGCGACGCTACTCCTAAAGCAGAGCCGGACTACTTCTATGGTGATGAGGAGGAGTTCTCCTATCATGTAACTCTCTGATGGGTCTCTGAAGACCTAGTACTGTCTTGACGGGGCTATGGTACTTGGGATAGAAGACAATAAACTTACACATTTGGTATATTTTAGAACTGTACTTGTAATTATTTAACCTGGTAATGTTATCACACTCTGGAGACTCATCATAGTTTATATATTTTATCTATCTATCATAGTCTTCCGCTTGCAAATTTAACTGTCTCTGGAGTATGATATGCAGTCTTGGCTTAATCTCACTCATGTTCAATGCACGAATACAGTCAACAGTCAATCATCATTCATTTTGTTGCATAAGTGATGTTCTGGAACTCGGGAGTTGAGTTTATGCTTGACCCCCGATTTTCAGGGCGTTACACATAGTGACCGAATGGAACTCTCCTACCATTGAAGTAATCAATCGACGGTTCAAAAGCGTAATGCAGTACACCTTATTATTTATGGACCACCCTTTAGAAAAGTGAGTATAGTGCCAATGCTAAAGCACTAAATGCAATCACTTGTGCACTATCACCGGATGAGTTTAAAAGAATTATATCCTGTGATACTGCAAAGCAAACCTGGGATATACTAGAAATGACACACAATGGTACATCAATTGTCAAAAAGTCTAAAGTCCAACTCCTCACAACCAAATTTGAAGAAATTCATGTGGAGGAAAATGAAATGTTTATGGACTTTTACACTAGACTAAGTGACATTGTAAACTCTATGTGGGGTCTTGGGGATAAAATTTCAGAAAGTAAAGTGTGTGCAAAGATATTACGCTCACTTCCTGAACGGTTCAATTCTAAAGTAACCGCGATCCAGGAACTTCGTGATACAGATAATATGAGGGTAGAAGAACTAGTTGGTTCTTTACAAACCTATGAATTAAATTTTAAAGCTCCTAAAGGTAAATCTATAGCTTTGAAATCTTCTAAAGGTATTTCTCAAGAAAACTCAGATTTAGAAAATTCTGAAGATGATATGGCTCTTTTGATGAAAAAGTTTTATAAAATTTTCAAAAGCAAGAAAAGGGTCGACTTTCGAAAGGCAAATGAAAAGAAAAGATCTAAACCTAAGTCCAAAACTTGGATGTCTTTGAAAGAGAGTTAGTGTTACAACTGCCAAGAGTATGGGCATTTAGCAAACAAATGTCCTAAAAAGGACAGACCCAGAAGGAAGGGTATGTTGGCTACTTGGGATGAATTGTCTGATTCTGAAGCATCTTCTGAATCAAAAAATTCTGAAACCGAGTCGGGCAGTGAAGTTAAAGCCCTTATGACTCTAGCCAAGTTCACTTTTTCAGATCACGATGATTCAACAAGTGAAGAAAATTTGAATAGTGATTATGAAAATGAAGAAGATCTTCAAGATGCTTATAATGCCTTATATAAGGAAAGTTGTAAAATTGCTGTCAAACTTAAGCTTCAAAAAGAACAGTTTTATAAACTCAGAGAATGTTTTGAAACTCTTGGTTTAGAAAAATCACATATTTCAGATTGTTTTAAAAAATTAAAATGTGATTTGGAATTCAAAACCTCCTTGATTGATGATTTGAAATCTTGAAATGAGAAACTTAAAAATGAAGTATCTTCTCTTATGAATTTGAAGGATACATGGAGATATGCCTAGGGTGATCCAAAGTTAGAAAAATTATTATTCGGATTAAGAAAATGTGGCGATAGATCCAGGTTGGGCTATGAGAAAAATACATCTCCTAAACAGAAGTATACCTCTCCCAACTTTGTGAAAGGAGAAACTTCTAACTCAAAAGGAAAAGGTACTAGTCAAGTTTTTTCTAAAAATATAAAAACTTTTCATAAACCTAAAAGCAGTTATATAAATTTTAAAAATCAGAACAGAAATCCTCTTGCTGAAAAAATAATTGATTTACTTAAGGAGCTCTTAAAATCTAACTCAGTAGGACATTCTTACAACATCAGACAAAAGAAGACCATGTTCTTAAACCCAAAATAGTTATGAAATGGGTTCCTAAAGTTGCCTGCTTGGTTACCCACACTGCGTTCAAAGCAACAAGCCATTCAAAATGGTACCTAGACAGTGGATGTTCTAGGCACATGACAGGTGACAAGGCTTTATTCACCAATCTAAAAGATATGACTAATGGATCTGTCACATTTGGTGATGGTAGCAACTGCAAGATTATTGGCCAAGGTACGGTTCAACTTTATAATATTCCCTTATTTAAGAATATTTTATATGTTGAGGGATTAAAACACAACCTTGTTAAGTATATCTCAAATACGTGACAACAACCATAGTGTTAAATTTTCTAATCAAGGTTGTGAGATTATAGATAAAAAGGGTTCTGTAATATTAACTGGTCATAAAACTTCTGAAAACTGCTATATAGTATGCAATGGAAGCTCATTTAATCAAACGTGTTACATGGTCCATACTGATGAGATAAAATTATGGCATAAACGCCTTGGACATGTACACTACCAAAATTTGTACAGATTGAGCAAAGGAGAACTAATTAGAGGTCTACCTAAAGTGCAAAAAGTAGACAAAATATGTGGTGAATGCCAGTATAGTAAACAAACGAGGAGCTCTCACAAAAAGGTGAACTCCAATACCACCACAAGACCACTCAAGCTTCTTCATATGGATCTTATAGGACCAACCAGAACGAAAAGTCGAGGTGACAAAAAATACATCTTGGTTATCGTAGATGATTATACAAGATACACTTGGGTTTCATTTTTGAGGGACAAATGAGAAACCCTTGATAAAGTGAAAAAAGATTATAAAATAGATCCAAATTGAAAAATGTTCTCAAGTTAGTAAGATTCGTAGTGATCATGGATGTGAGTTTGAAAATATTAGTTTTGAGAAATTCTGTAGCGATCAGGGAATATCACATGAATTCTCTGCACCTAAGACCCCTCAACAAAATAGAATTATCGAGAGAAAAACTAGAGTGCTTCAAGAAATGGGAAATGTTATGCTAAATAGCATGAAGCTTCCCAGGAATCTTTGGGCTAAAGAAGTGAATACCGCCTGCTACATTATTAACCGTGTTTATATTTGCAAATCTAATGATAAAATGACTTATGAAATGTGGTTTGAGAAAAAGCCTTCTGTCAAATACTTTCGAGTTTTTGGCAGCAAGTGCTATATTTTGCGTGACCGTGAAAATTTGGAAAAGTTAGACACTAAAAGTGATGAAGGGATCTTTTTAGGATATTCTTTAAATAGTCATGCATATTATGTTCTGAACAACAGGGCCGGTGTGATTCAAGAGTTAATAAATGTTGTAATTGATGATCATTTGAATACACCTGCCCCTAGTTCAGATAATGATGAAGTTCTCACACTTGAAAAACCAAAAACTTTATCAAGTGAAACTAATTTTGAATTTAGGACTGTTAAAGATCATCCAACTTCTCAAATACTTAGAAACCCTCTCACTGGTGTGCACACTCGTAGACAATTAGAGGACATATGTAACTACGTATGCTTTACATCCTAGATAGAACCGGTTAACGTGAAAGAAGCACTTTATGATGAAAACTGGATAGTTGCGATGCAGGAAGAACTTAATCAGTTTGTCAAAAATGATGTCTGGTACCTTGTTCCTAGACCTAAAGATAAACATATTATTGGAACAAAATAGATTTTCAAAAACAAGTCTGATGAACTTGGAAATATTATTCGAAATAAAATAAGGTTAGTTGTACAGGGGTACACACAAATTGAAGGTATTGACTATGATGAAACCTTTGCCCCTGTAGCTCGTCTTGAATCAATCAGACTTTTTATTTCAATAGCCTGCTTTAGAAAAATTAAAATTTACCAAATGGATGTAAAGAGTGCCTTTTTGAATGGTAATATACATGAAGAGGTGTATGTTGAACAACGTACAGGGTTTGAAGACCCTAAGTTTACTAATCATGTGTATCGTCTTAAAAAGGCTCTCTATAGTCTAAAACAAGCTCCCAGAGCATGGTACAAAAAACTGACTAAGTTTTTACTGAGTCATAATTTTCAGATGAGAAGTATTGATAAGACGCTCTTTGTTAAGAAACATAACGATGATATTCTAATGGTTCAAATATATGTTGATGATATTATTTATGGATCAACCTGTACCAACATGACTGTTGAGTTTGCAGATTTAATGAAATCTAAGTTCGAAATGAGCATGGTTGGTAAATTAAATTATTTCCTAGGGTTGCAAGTAAAACAACAATCTGATGGAATTTCTATTTCACAAACTAAGTATGCATTAAACTTGATTAAGAGATTCAGATTTGAAAATGGTAAGAACTTTGATACTCCTATGAGTACAACTCTAAGACTTTCAAAAGAATCTACAGGTAAAGATGTAGATCTTAAATTGTATCGTAGTATGATAGGTAGCCTACTTTACCTAACTGCAAGTAGACCTGATATTGCTTTAAGTGTTGGAATTTGTGCTAGATATCAGTATAATCCTAAAGAATCTCACTTAACTATTGTTAAACGAATTATTAGATATATCGCAAGTTCGGTTAATCTGGGTCTTTGGTATCCCTATGATAATAGTATTCAATTGGTTGGGTATTCGGATGCTGATTGGGCGGAAAATATAGATGATATAAAATCAACCAGCGGTGGTTGTTTTTACATTGGAAACTGTCTGGTTTCTTGGTTTAGCAAGAAGCAAAGTTCCATATCACTCTCAATTGCTGAGGCCGAATATATAGCAGTAGGAAATGCATGTACTCAGTTGGTTTGGATAAAACCTACGCTGAGTGATTATAAAATCGCACAAGACTCTATGGTTTTATACTGTGATAATTCCAGTGCGATAAACATTTTAAAAAACCCAATCCAGCATTCACGTACTAAGCACATTGACATTCGGTTTCATTATATTAGTGAATTAGTAGAAGAAAAAATAGTATATTTAGAATATATTCCTACCAAGACTCAACTTGCTGACATTTTTACTAAACCGCTCGATAAAAGCAGGTTTAACAAATTGAAATTTGATCTTGGTATGTGCAATTTTAAATGATTGATCATTCATATTTGTATCATATTGTATATAATGTTAATATGTTTAAAATTCAAAATTTTGTGAAAATTGCATATTTTTTTCTGGTCTAAGACTGGTCGAGAACGTGCTCGACCAGTCTTGCTACGACCGGTCGAGTATGTCACAAGACCGGTCGTGCGCGCTATGATCTTTTTAATTTGGGGAAAACTTGTTTCTTCTTCATTCTAACCCTCCTCACCAACGAGCTGAGCTTCAACTAGTCGAACCCTTGTGTTCAATTCCTCCAGGTTAGAGTGATTTTTCTTATTTTCTTGGAGAATCTTAATCTTTACTCTTAATTTTCTTGATCATTGTTGTCTATTTCACATAAATCTTCAACTTTTTAGGTTCTTCTTCCTTTTTGTTGAATTTAGAGAAACTCATCTCTATTTTCTTGAACTTTCTTTCATTTCTTCAAGAATATGGAATCTAGAGGTAAAAAGAAAATTCATAGAGGTGCTTCTTCTTCTCGTACAAATGCTATCACTAGACATCATCTTAGAGATCCTGAAGATGATCCACCACATATTCGAGACTTGCGTATGCGCAATGTTATTATTGAAAAAGCTGTTAGTTTAAATCATATTGCTCCTTACGGTCTCCTTCCTCTCCTTCAATCTGTAGGATGGGAAAACATTTTACGCTGGGGCGGGCCGGCATACCAGTCCATTGCACAGGCCATGGTTGCATGCATATTTGACTTTTCTACTGAGCAACTGAATTTTTCTATTGATACTAGAGAAGGACAGTTTCATGTTGATCGACACTTAATTTTCAGCCTTATGGATATTCAAGTTAATGATGATGGTGTTCATCCTAATGCACTTGCTGAGAAAGTGTTAAAATCAGAAAATCGTATTTTTACTAGAGCATTGTGTAACATGAATGCACCATGGACTGAAAATAGAAATGCCCTTAAAACCAGATACTTGTTACCCAAATATAGAGTTTTACATCATGTCTTCACTTCTAATTTGTATCCCCGCTTTGGAAACAAGACTGAGTTGACTCTGTTTATGGTTCGTATTTTGTACTCTATCGTTACTGGTGCTAATATCTGTTTACCCTTCTTGATTTGTTCCTCTATTATTCAAATTCTTAGTCATCCTGGTCATGGTGATATTTCATTTGGATATCTGTTGAATGTATTAGTCACTCACATGTTAGTCGCTATGCCCGTCGGTGAGGCTCCTATCCAACACCTCATATTTAACAATTCCAACCTGAATAAAATGAAGTTGGGTTTGCTCCTAGTCAAGTTGATGTTGATGTGGGTGATGCTGCTACTAAAGCTGAGATGGGTGTCGAAGGTGATGAGTTGCCAGCTGATGATATTGACATGAATGATATTTTTAATGAAATTGATTCTAATTCTGGAAATGATCCAAACTTTGAACCATCTGATTTCAATGCATGTCTTAGTGCATTAGAGGAAAAGGTAGAATAGATGATGTTGGCCACAATCAACAATTTAAAAATATGCGCAAATATTTTAGGCGCTTACAGAAGAGCCTTCATCAAAGTGATCCTAATATTCCTGCTCCATCTTCTGGTTCCGATTGAGAATGTTGAATCTTTGGTCTGTAACAAGTTTACTAAGTTTCTTTCCATTGTTGTGTGGATTACTGTCTTAAAACATCACTTATTAACTCTTTTAATATGTACTCTGACTCACCTTGCTTACTCCTTTTGATTTGTTCTTCACTCTGCACTTTTATCATTCTATCTTTCTGAGTTGCTATCTCTATTTCTGTCTTTCATGTCCTATCTTTGTTTCTTCCTTTGTCATATTTTGACAAAAAGGGGGAGAATGTGTGCATTTCTATTTATGGAGTATGATTGATATGATGTATACCTACTCAGAGGGAGTTTAGGTGTATTAACTCAGGGGGAATTGAGTTGTCTCAGTTGCTTATTTTATGACAACTGGTACATAATTCATTATTATATAATGTGATGCTTATCTTATTGAAGTATGAGAAGTGTTTTGTCACAAATTTGACAAAGGGGGAGATTATAAGTACTATGATCTGATTCCTCTTTGATTGTCAAATTTTGTGTGTCAAAACTTCTTCGTATGTCGTGTGTTTATATCTTGATAAATTTGTTCGAGACACCTTGTCAACACTTGAAGTCTAGCTCAAAGAATTCTTTGAGCTTCATGATAGTTCAAGCTACAATCTTAAGAGAGAACTCAGGGTCAAGACTAAAGTTCAAGTGCAAGTCAAAGTTCAAGATTCAAATTTAAATGCAGGACTCAAGTACAACTTAAAGTAACATTGAAGCTTCTGAAATAGTCACGCTACATCGAGAAGAAATCAAGCTTCGTAATGATCAAAGTCTAAGAAAATGATGTGTTCAATGTCCATACTTCATGTTCCAGGTTTGAGAGACAATTAGATTGACCTTAGAGTAGGTCACTTTGGATACATAATTCAAATGAATATTATTACATGATTTTGGTCTACTCTAAGACCAGTCCTAGACCCTGTTCGACCAGTCCTAGCACTGTCTCGACCAGTCTAAGAAGTTCCAAGACCAGTCCTAAAATGGTTGCAATTTATCAGATTTTTTGGTTCGCCTACGACCAGTCCTGGAGTCTGCTCGACCGGTCGTGAGATGGTCTCGACTCGACCTTCGACCAGTCGTAAGGCTTCGACTCAAACTCCAGCAACTAAATCAATTGTTGCACGACCAGTCATAGAGGGGTCTCGACCAGTCATGGACTGCTTTCGACCAGTCGTGGACTGCCTACAACCAGTCATACAACAGTCTGATGCGATCGCGCTCAAAAATTCAAAAATCAGTTTATTCTAAGACCAGTCGTGGTGACCCTAGGACCAGTCGAAGACGAACTTCTTCAATTATAAATAGCACACGAATTTCAGAGTTTTTCATTGAAAAATTTAAGTGAATTCAAGGCTCCAATCTGAGATAAGTCTACATTTATTGTTTAAGCTATTTTGTTCATAATTTCTTTCTCTTTTTGATAGCTTATTTAATTTAATTTTGTTTCTGTATTCCAATCTGATTTGAAAAGAGGAATTGACTTATTCCTTCTTCTTGGAATCAAAATCAAATATAGCTACGCCCAACTGGTTTAAATCTAAAATCAATTAGAACTTAGAACCATATTAAAGTGAGTAGTGGACATTGAACTTCTATATCGAACATCTACTCTAATTGGTTCTTCCGGGCAGCTACAAGAGGAGAAATCTAGGTATTTTACAATTCTGTAAATTTCATTCTATTTTGATTTTTTTTTTGTTCGGGATTCGCCAGAAAAATCTCAATTTGTGTGGTTATCTGAGGAGAGCCAGAAAACTCAGAAGTGTGGGTTTTTTAATTGTGTAAGC
Organism: Magnolia changhungtana; assembly: GCA_030180095.1. Taxonomy (NCBI): domain Eukaryota; kingdom Viridiplantae; phylum Streptophyta; class Magnoliopsida; order Magnoliales; family Magnoliaceae; genus Magnolia; species Magnolia changhungtana. The sequence goes on from JASAUF010000343.1 coordinate 16,792,112, forward strand.
TCAAGTTAAAGACAGAATTGTAAAGGTTTTAGGTGAACCTGTGAAAACCTATTTGATAGTGAACGCTAATATCCCCTGTGTGAGGATATTAGGAGTGGAGTAGCATTCTGTGTGGCTGTTGAAAGACAGTTGGTGTTCACACAGGTGAACCACTATAACTCTTTGTCTTGTGGATTGAATGCTTGCTTAATTTTCATATCTTTTGTCATTCAATTGTGTGGAATGTACATGTGGATGTGAATGTTGTAACAATTTACATTTCAAGCAAGTGTGGGGATTGTTGTAATAAATTAGATCTATATTTCTGCATTTAATTTCAATTCTTTGCTATTCATTTATTTCTATTAAAATTGAGTTCTTGATCCAAAAGATGTTCTAGAAATAAGGTTGTCCTACCATAAGCCCTTGTTTATTATGGTGTAAGGTTGTCCTTAGAACTGAATTTGTATCAATCTCTCAATACTTATTTATTAAGGTATTTTGATTTCAGCATTGTGAATTAATTTATAATTGTAAGGCTATTGATTAATCTTATTCTGCTGATTTTATTTTAATTTGGCATAGTCCTATTCACCCTCCCCCCCTTCTAGGACATATAGCTTGGCCTTTTCAAGGTCTATCATCGTCCGATCATGAGGTCCACCTTGCTGGTGCCTTTTTTTGTAGGTCCTGGATGAGGGAAATCACAAATATCAGGTTGATCTAATGTGTGTGGCCCAACCATGTGGGACCCACACGTGATGCATGTGTCTTACATCTACACCGTCCGTGGAATCCTGGACGGTGGGGCCTACTGCACGTGTGGCAGTCCACACCGTCCAGTCAACTGGATAGAGGTTGTTAGATGCTGGCAGTTCTTCTTTTGAATAAATAAATAAATAATAACAATATATATTAATATATATAATATATATGATGGGCCTCACGTGGGACCATGATGTATTTACTGTACATCCACATTGTCTAGCTGTCTGGACGGTGGATGCCACCGTGATATATATGTTTTGTCTACACTGCCCATCTGTCAGGCCCATACATGATGTATGTGTTATATCTCAACTGTCCATTAGGTAGTTGGACGTCAGTAAGGTACGTGGGTCAGATTGTAATCCCAACCATCCATTGGACGTCAACAGGTCCTATGGACCGATCATGGGGTATATGTTATATCCCAACCATCCATTTGGACAGTGGGACCCCAGATATATAGCTGTTGTATTTACGGTAGCAAGTTCTGTGGGCCACGCCATGATGTATATGTTGTAATACACACCATCCAGATGGCTGGATGGTGGGCCACGGGATGATGTATATGTTGTAGCCCACACCATCCAGATGGTTGGACGGTGGTCCACGATGATGTATCTGTTATAATCCACACCGTCCAGATAGCTGGACAGTGGGCCACACCGTGATGTATATAATATATCCAACCGTCTATTAGGTGGATGTAACACCCTGAAATTCGGGGGTCGAGTATGAACTCAACTCCCGAGTTCCAACGCATCACTTATGCAACATACACAATGATGGTTAAATGTTGTCTGAGTTAGAGCAATAAATATGAATGAGATTATACCAAAACAGTAAATCATACTCCAGTTCAATTGTATAAAGGCAAGCGTAAGACTGAAATTGTATATTTAAAGTATGTAAGGAAATAAAATTTTTATGAAACATCAGAGTATGATTGCTAACTGAGTACCCATATACATGTACTGTTTTTAGAGTCAAAAATCAAAATATACTCTAAAGATGTGTCCTGTAATCCCCGCAGTGCAATCGGCCTAAGCAAAGCCGTCCGAACACTGCATAAACGAGAACTCGTCCTGGTCCTTGTCGAAATCGGGCTCCGGCTCCTGAACCGATGCGCCATCTATATCTGCGACAGAGTCTGGTGGGTGTTGCAAACACCGTCCCGTAACGTGGGAGTGAGTAGCTAACTCAGTGGAACAATAAAGCATAGGTTAGCATGTTATCAATTCAATCAAGCAGTAATGATAAAGCAGTACAAATCAAACAATTCTAACTACTCTTATTAAGTGCGAGAATGAAATGACATGATGCTGTATGCCCTTGCCAAACCACCCTCATGCGACATCATCTTACGTTCGCGAATGCTTAACTCCCTCAGTGCGCCACATCTACTAATTACATGCAGTGTGATGATGATCATGATTACCGAGTTATTATTAGTCCATTTCAAACAGCAATATTGTGAAACTAAGGTACCTCCCTTGTATCATTCCTAAACATGATCCATTCTAGGGTCGTCAATCCTAGTTAATCTCATACGATATTATGGTTCGAGAAGCATAGCGAAGGCATCGCAAAGGGCTCATCACCCGTCAGCGCGGATACAGATCTCACCATATGCGGCTCAATTGTTGGCCGTCAGCTCGAGTACAGGTCTCACCATACTCGGCTCAATCACTAGCCGTCAGCTCGAGTACAGGTCTCATTGTACTCGGCTCAACTCATACTCTAGTTGCTGTGAAAGACTCGTCGCCAATCACAGACCCTTGGAGTATACTCGAAGATACTACGGAGGACTCGTCGCCCGTCAGCACGAGCACAGGTCTCACCGTACTCAGCTATCGCCGTAAGTATCGACAGCTCGAATACAGTGTCCCATACCACCGTATTCGGCTCACGAGTTTTGGTTGCTCAATGGTCACTATGGGGAGGCACTTGGCCCCAGCATAGGCCGACAGCTCGGCCACGGTGTCCCATACCACCATGTCCGGCTCATGAGTCTTAGTGGATCGAGGTACCATGGTTAACGGGATCGCCACTGGTAAGTTTGGTACCCTAGGTTCAAACAGTAATGACCAAACATGGTGAACACACATTCAACATATCGGGTTACTTGGCGAACCTGACTAGCTCGAGCGCACAACAAGTTGGGCCATATGGAGCGCAAAAGCACTCCGTGTGGCCAACCACTATCGCCAACCGGAGTACGACTCGGGTTCGTCAGACACACCCCTTGTGGCGACATGAATCTAAGCCACAACCTCAAGTCTGATACCGGATATCTGGACTATGGGCATAGTCCCAAACTCAATCAATCTTCATCCATAGCATGTGGAGTAAAGCATGATAAACAAGTAATACAAGCATGTTAACAGGCATGTCATAAGGCATGTTATAAAGCATGAAGTAAAGCATGTTGTAAAGCATGTTGTAGAGTACTATACAAATAGTAATACAATTACATACACATCATAAGTGAGTGGTTATAGCGAACCACCACATGGAGGGTATCCTACATGTCTCTAAGGTAGTCGGGAATTCCACATCAGCGCCTCTCTAAGGCACTAACACTTAAGCATTTACACACACAAGCGTTTGCACAAACACTTAGAGTACACTATTCCAACATACATGACGCATGTTAGCAAAAATACGTATTAGGGCTATCCTTTCGCCAAGCGGTTATTTTATCCGTATATACCATAATCATACGGCAATTAATCATGACAATTACATTTCCAAAATTTACACATAGGCGGTATTTCTAGAATACATAATTTCAACATACGTATTATTTACAAGCGAACATATATTACGGCGATTCCTTTTGCCAAACTAGTATTTTATCCATGTATTGTATAGTCATACATTCAATAAACATGTCAAACATTTTTTCAAAAAAAATACGTATACGGTATTTCTACGTATACCTAGAGTATGTGAAATTCCATATTCTACAACGTTAATCGAAACAGAAAATGAAAAGCACTTTGTACATGTGCAATTGCATGCAGATCATGAATCTATCATTATCTGACATTGAAAGCGTTGAAAACTGTAACCTATACACCTAAAGTCCTCACCTTTGCCCTTGGAATCACAACGGATCTGTAAGGTTTGGTGAGCTTCCGTATTCGGGAGTTTTCTTGCCTAAAGAGCGGAATCGGTTAGCCTTTTCACAACCTATAGCCTATCTACTTCAAATCAGACCTAGGGTTAGGGTTTCTCACCTTCAAACGAAGTGGATACCGCCGGGAAAGCGCCTGGAAAGAGGCGGTGTAGGCCGTGCGATAATCGAAAGCAGCAGGAGGAAGTTCTCTCACAAATCTCAAGCTCTTCTCTCTCTTTTCTCTCTCTCTCTCTAGGGTTTTATCCCAAATTTGTGTGGCTGTGAGAGGGGCTATTCTAAGTCTCTTTTATAGCCAAAAACCTCCCCAAAATAGACTCAGGTTTAAGGGTTACTGCTAATATAAGTATTTCGTCACTTTTCCAGCTCAAAAGAGAGGTTCTGGTGGCCCTCCTTGAGCCAAACGTCAGACTTAAGCTCACCACACATGGATCTATGTGGGATTACGTTTTCGACTCGATCGGATTCCCAGATCGCATGTGGCGGACCACTTTCAGTTCAACGGTCAGTGGGCCACGATCCGAAATTCCAAGCACATGTAAATGTTCATGAAATTTTTCTTAATCCGAGGGTGTAATTTAGTCTGATTCGACGGTCTGGTTGCTTATCATTGATGCGCAAGCGAATGGTGCAGATCACTATTCCGGATATTTATTTTGTAAAGGGAATAGTGTTTTTCACACTCCTCGCTCAGGATCCAAACGAATGGCCGTGGGACATCTATTTGGACTCGATTTTTGAGATGATAGTCAAGCCCAAAGTGAGGCGGTCCTAGTTCCTTAACTTCGTGTTAATCGGACTTCTGATGTGCGATCTAGACCTAATACGAAGTTTCGTTTCATTCCCGAGAGCAGCCGGGAAATGAGTTTGGTTCTAAACTTTAGGGTAACCTAGAGTCACTGATTTCGCAAGTTTTGGGTCTTGCAGATCGTATTTAAAGCGATCCCAACGGATTTCATGGCTAATCGAGTTTTGCACTTAGTTAACTTTGTTAAATTTCTAAAGGATTTAATCCTAATTGATTTCTGGTCGAGATGGTACTCGAGCCAAAGTACGGAAATTTACGGGTCGTTACAGTGGACCACACTGCAAAAATCAGTGGAGATTGAACGTCCACCATTGAAACCGTTTGGGGTCATAAAAGTTCTGGATCAATATGAAATTGTTTTCCCTCTTAATTCAGGCCTTTGTGACCTTATGAACAGATTGGATGGAAAATAAACATTATGGTGGGCCTTGTGCATTGTTAACAGTGGAAATCATTATCTCCACTGCTATTTGTGGTTCGGTCCATATAATCTCCCGATATGATTCATTTTTTTTGTTGGGTAATGCTCTAAAATAATCTCTATTAATAGATGAATGGTGTAGATGGTCCCGCTAGGATGATGGGCCCATCTTGATGTATATGAGGCCCATTGTTGCGGTCCACCTCAATGTATATGAGGCCCATTGTTACGGCCCATCTTGATGTATATGAGGCTCATTGTTGCGGCCCATCTTAATGTATATAAGGACTATTAATGAGGCCCAATGAGATGTATGTGAGGCCTTTGAGTGAGGCCTAATGTGATGTATATGAGGTCCATTACAATGTGTGATTCCACCATGATGTATGTAATAATGTTTTGATGGGCCACGCCTTGGGAGCAATGATGGTTTGACATTCACATTGTAAAAGCAAAGATGGTTAAATATCCGCATTTTAACTCTCCTTAGGGCTCATTATTAGGCTCATTCTCATCTTCCCTTAGTGGGTTAACCCAAACTGTTGGGCCCCCATTGATGATGATACTTTCCACTATCCTTTCAAGTGGATCCCGCCTTAGGATATATGATATACTAGTACCTCGAATAGATTATGATAGTCTAACATGGACCATTCCATATAAACTTCTATACCGTTCGTCCCTTATTCTTGTAAGTGGCATACCAGTTAAAGACCGATCATCGCCTGTTATATCTGATAATCATGCTAGTGTACTTAGTCAGTAAGACACACTGAGAATATTCTTAGTATAACATCATGATACATGCTTATATGCATCATTTGTATGCCTGTTATGAGGAGTTTTTGATCATAACATACACCGTTGGGCTAAGACATTTATGGGACTCCTTATGAGACAGAGTATCACACATGATTGCGCGGTACGGGCAGGTTTGATGCATCACTGGATGGTGTAACTCATGCATTTCGCATTCCGTGTGACATGATTTACTATACACCCTAGCGACATTAGGGTTGTGGCCTCCACAGGCACATCGTAGATGCCCAAATTGGATACTGAAAATATTAGCTCTAGCACTGTGGGACATAGGATGTCCTTGGGTGAAAGTTCCAGAACCTTTTTGGTACTAGGAGACACTCCAACGTCTAGACCGAGTGGATACATGAGCGCACAAGTGCCGAATATCAGTAGGCCGCATCTCCCACTATGTCATGGTCGGTTGGAAGGGGGTGTGGCCTTATCCGCCTGAGTGAGGGGGTTGTAAGCTAGGTTAAGTTTGACCAGCTCACAAATGAGTCCGTTATCGATGAGCCGGGTAAGTATTGGCAGATTACTGGTCAGGATGTGCGGCTAGGGAGGGCACAGTCAGTGTAAAGTGTACTAGACCCAGGTGATATCTCAGAGGGGAATCATATTGATATATGTACTTGATGAGGACTAGCATGCTTGCGTTGCATCTCGCATATGACATTTGGCTATGTAGGCCTCACATCGCATGGCCTTGGTATGGCCAATAGCATTCATGCCTTGCATTGGATAGCCTTGGTACGACTGATAGTATTCATAGACTTACCAGCATATTTCTGCATTACTCTGATATTGCGTACTTGGCATTTTCCTTGCGCACATACTTACACCACCCTCTAAGCTTTTCGTAAGCTTACGCACAACCATTGCTTGCAGCTGACGTCGGATTGCAGCAGCATTGAGGTAGGAGTGCGTGGTAGGTTATTTTAGAGCTTTTTGATCACCTTATATTTCCCTTTCCGCATTGTACTTGAAATTTTTGATATAGTGGATATGTGGTAATGTTGTTTTGTGACTTGGTTATGCTTGTCGTTATGCTCCATTATAAAAAATATATATATTAAAAATCCTCCTTGTAGGATCTTAGGATCGGAATCTGGCATATGGGTGCCAGGAGCCGAGAATGGGGCACTATGGAGGCTGTCGGTGTCGGATTCAGTGATCAGAAATTTTATGAGTCCGGTTTTTGAGTTTAGGGCGTGACAAGCGTAGCCCTCAATCCAGTATAGCATGACCCACATATGGTCCTTACATTATGCTAATCAATAAGGTGGAAGTGGGAATCACTAAACTATAAGCGATGTGACGAAACATGGACTTAGCCTCGTAATCATGTGACACCAAATTTAGGCCAATGACCATAAGTTAGGCATTTGTCACCTGAGACTTAGTTTAATGTAGTGTAACCTTGTTTTCACCTGTAGGATTGTGATTTTTCAACTATTATTGTATGTTTTGAAATGTGGACACTAAACCATGATAGTGATCACATATACACTAAAACCATGTGAAATTACATCACTGTCTGCTTGACCATGTGAAAGTTTAATAAAGCGGTTGCTCCATAATGTGAACTATGGTGTAGTGAAAATAAGTAACCATCTGACCTGTATTATGGCAAGTAGAGTGACATTTGTGTGACCACTCAACCATATGGACTTCTGATAATGGAGTGGCCACAGGACCATGTGGGCATATGAGAATTGTGTGCTCACTCAAACTCATGGACTATGCTGATGGTGTAAGTTCTTGGGTATGTGAACTTAGGACATGTGTCAGATTGATTATTGGACACATTTTGTTAATATATTGAGCTTGAATAGCAGACTCCATTGATGTATTCACAAGGGCATTAGATTGGTGGGCCATTAGCCTTGAAGCCCACCTTTAGTGGATGCCTAGTGGGCCCATTAGTGGTAGACCTATTGGGCCCATAACTAGGCCTTTCTTTGTTAAGTGCTTAGGACTGCATGAGATGTGCATATTGGGCCTATGTTTGGGCCTCTTGGTAAGTGCATGTTGTGATGTATGTAAGCCAAGTTGCATTTGGACCTCGTGAATGAATTATGTTTGAAGTCTTGAATGAACTGACAGTGGAGATCAAATGGGTTACCCAAGAAGCTAAAAAGGTTAGGATGTAGCGACCCACTAACCGGCCCATTCAAGTGTGGCAATGAACTAGGCCTTAGTCCACTTGAAATGATAGCTAGACATGTTGAGGTGTTGAATTGAAATCAAACTATGCATGTGGTGATGGCACATGTGCGGTGATTGTGTGATGTGATACATGTAGTTGGATGCAATGATTATATGTGATAATGCTAGCTTATGTTCACATGCTTAGATCTTTATGTGTGAATTTGATACATATTATGGTATGTGTGTATCCTTGCACGTGTTTGATATATAACTTGTTGTGGTGACACTGCATGAGGTTTTGGCCATGCAGTTGGTGCTAAGTGATGGATTGATCTTAGTTGTGTTATTGTATGGTTGGTGCACACTTGTGATGTGGAAGGTGTGGACACCTGCATAGTGCCACGATCATAAGAGAGAGTACACATCGAACCATTGTTTTGCCTAGTTGGCATCATAATCATTTTTGGATAGTCTCGAGTGAAATTACGGTATAGACTACTATAGTAGAAATAGGAATAGGTCAAAGAATCCTAGAGGGGGGTGAATAAATTTATAAAAATTTATGCCAATTTAAGATCATATTATCCTAATCTTGATCTATTATGCAACAATCAAGATATACTCATGTTAACTCTAATGGCTTCCAAGCCAAGTAGAGGATCCAAGCATAAGACTACTAAATATTAAGTAGAGTTAACAATTAGTCTATGATGGATGATGTTTATGAGTGTGTGTGGGATTTGATTCTTATCAGTTCTATATATTCAAATAATCATCCTTTATATGAACATTCAAGATAAACAGAATCAAAAGAATATGCAAGTAATAATCCCAAACACAATCATGTATGTGGTTCGGCTATGTGCCTACTCCACTCTCAGCGAACGCACTCAACCCTTGAATGTATCGGATTTCACTAATGGATGTTTTAAATCAGGTTCACCTCTAACCTTTTCAACCTACAGAAGGTTGACTCTAGGACCTACACAAGGTACCTAAAGATGCCTACACAAGGCAAACGGTCCTACACAAGGACACGATAGTTTATGCCCTATACAAGACCAAAGGTCCTACACAAAGAACCTAGGTTTTAGGCCACATGGACCAAGGATACACATAAAGAACCTGGGTTTTAGGCCACACAGGCCAAGGATCCACACAAGAAACCTAGTTTAGGCCACACATGCCAAGGATCCATACAAGGAGCCTGGTTTAGGCCACACAGGCCAAGGACCTAAGTTTATGTCCAACACAAGAGAAAGGTCCTACACTAAGCACCTAAGTTTATGCCCTATACAAGAGCAAGGGTCCTACACTAAGCACCCAACGTTTATGCCCTACACAAGAGCAAGGGTCCTACACTAAGCACCCAAACGTATTCTCGCGTCGGATGCCTCAAATGAGGGCTTGAAAGGTTTGAGATACACCTGTGACCCAATCCAACACAAGGAATGATCAACACGGTCTCTAGACTCTAATGACTTGCAGGTAAGTAGATGAGCCCCGTTCAGCACGTTGATGAAGATGTTCTCCCTTGATGATGGAGATTCTTCAGTTTCCTTGATCTGCAAACACTGATGATGCTCCAATGTAACGCGACGGGGTTGGGTCAAGGTTATGTTGGAATCTACTCTAATAAATGTTACTCGTTTAAGAGACAAAGTGATTCCAAGGTCTTTAAGCATTTCAAGGGATCCTAGCTCAATGATTTGCCATTAAGGAGGTAACTAGATAATCCTTGAATGCAGAAGTTCATTCACCAATCCACTCTATTGAATATCAATGATGAGAGTGGATTGAAGGATGAACTCCCATGATAAAAGGGGCTTAGGGTTGGTGATAAGCAACAACTCTCTTAAAGCTCTCTCTCTTTTCCTCAATGCAGCAAACAAGAACAAGCTCTATTTATAAAGATTAAAAGCTCCAACGGTAATAAAATAGTCAGTGTCTAACTGAGTTCGATGTTATCGAACCTTATTCAATGTCATCAAATCTATACTTTCGATGATATCAAAAATTAGTGCAATGATACGAACTCAACTGAAAAACTTTATTAGAACTTTTTGACTGGAGATCGATGTCATCAAACTTGATTCGATGTCATCGAGATTTGAACTCTGATGTTATCGAATTACAATTCGATTGCTCGACAATCTGTGTGACATTTCACTAGAGCTTGCTGGTCAGTTTTAAGTTTGTCTTCGATTTCATCGAGCCTGATTCAATGTCATCGAATTTCAAAGTTCGATGTCATCGAATCCCAGTTCAATTCATCGATCTTTTCAGTAGATATTCCTTAAAGGTTCATTAGACACTTCTTTGTCCAATTTCGATGTCATTGAGGCTTGCTCAATTCCTCGAACATTTCAGTTTGATTTTCCTTTCAAGCTTGCTGGACACAAACTTGTCCATTTTTTATTTCATTGAGACTTCTTCGATGTCATTGAAGTTTGAATTTCGATGATATCAAGTCTATCTTGATTCCTTGAATATTTTAATTGATTTTCCCTTAAAGCTTGCTAGACACGAACTTGTCCATATTCAATGTCATCGAACATTGATCGATGTCATCGGAGTTTGAATTTCGATGACATCGAAGCTCGTTCGATTCCTCGAGCAATGTCATAATATTTTCCAAGAAGTTTTGCTGGACAAAGCTCGAAGTTCTTTGAATTCATCGAATCACCCTCGATGTCATCAACAACATGTATTTGATGTCATCGAAGGTATGTTGGATTTATCAAATATTCTATCCAATTACTTATGTGGTTGCTGGACAAAAATGGTCTCATTTCGATGTCATCGAAGCATGGTCAATGTCATCGAACATGAGTGTTCAATTTCATCGACCTAAGCTCGATGTCATCGATTGAAGCAGAAAACTTAGAAGATTTTTCCATTTAAAAACAAGTTTTCAAACTTTTTAATTCCTCTGTTGTTCTAAAATTTTTAAGGATTTATTTACCTGGGTGTTTTGGAATATGGGATGTGAGGCTTTATTTACCTTTAATGATCTCCAAACACACATTTGGTTGAGGCAATAGCTTGTATGATCTTCATATGAGGCTCACTTGACTTACCAACTCAACCCTCATGCTAATTAACAAATCAGGGTACTTTCATCAAGATATTTGTGCATATTGCATTTACACACACGTATACATGTGCATGCATCATGGATGAGGAGTGTATGGTGTGCGTGGTGTGATCATGAGGAGATCATATGTATGTGGTAGAGGATGTTGTGCATGGTGCACATGATGAAGTATGTGAGGATGCTGTCTAGTCCGAGAGACTGCGGGCTTTGTCCCTGGGATGAAGTCCCTAAAGCGAATATATCAAGCTTGGTCGTTGGGTTGAAGTCCCTAAAGCTCACTTAATACTGCATTACGATCCTATTATGGATGTTACACATATATTCTTTCCATGATGAGTGTGGATTGAGATTAAATGTCGATGGCAATGGAGCCCGATTATTATTAGGGCTGCCTTGTATGCATATATATGGGTTACATGCATAACATTATTTAAGTGCGATGATACTACATGGCGTTCTTATGGATTAGCATTGCATTTCGCATAGCATCCTTGTGTGATGGATTGAACATCACAACAACACCGTGGTTATACTGATGAGACCCTCACAACAACATCATGGTTGGTATTTGTGGACACCAGAAATTTGGGTTTCTTATACTAGGTCCCAGACCCCTGGGTGTAACTCCTTAAACCTTGAGTGGTACCCTCGAGCCTCATTGTCAAGACCGGGCGGATACCATGGGTCACCTGGTGCCGAAGACCATAGTAGGCCTAACTCCCACCGACGTGATCGGGTGAGAAGAGGTTTAGCCACGCCTAGCTGAAGAGTTGGAGAGAATGTGGTTGGGTTTGACCAGCCCCTTAAATGGGTCCACTACCGGCATGCTGGGTGGGTATTGACATGGTTATTGGCCCCCACTGACAAGGCGGGTATGCGAGGCCTCTATTCAATAAGTTTCATACTTGCTCTGGATACCAAGCTCCAGTGATTCCCAATGATGATAATTGTATTATGATGTGGACTTTTGGAGGATGACTTGCATGCCTGCATACACTCAGCATATTTTTGTATATCATCTCTTTCATTAAATCTTGCCATCTTGGCTTTATGTAGCATTTCATGGTCAACATGCTTCAGTTTGTGTATTCTGATATTTCGATTGTTATTGCATGCTTGTACACTATGCACACAGGAGTGTACTCACTAGGTTTTTAGCCTAAGCCTTCCTTTTCCCATTTATTTTCAAGGCAAGAGTATCTTGGAGGACTCAGCTTTCTAGATGCATTGTATTTATTTTCTGATTTGGCAATATTTATGTTGTGTACCTTTTGGAAAGCATTGTACTTATAACCATCTGGATTTATAATGGAAACTGTTGCTTGGTATTGTGATCACGAATCATCATGCTTAGGTATTATATAAATTTAAAAAAAAATCACTCCAAGAAAATTTTAGTCAAAAAAACAAATCTTCCTTGTGGTGCGCCGAACTTAGGACTTGGTATATGGAAGTCGAGTGTCGGATTCGGGGCATTACGGAAGTTGTCCGTTCCTGGATTTAGGGCTTGACAATGGGACTCTTTCAGCCCAACTCCTTCCTAACCCAGAACAACAATGTGAATTAAGTGACCAAATCAATACATGGAGCAGGCCAAGTTTATCACCAATCTTAGAAGTGGAAAGACCATTGAAAAGATCATTCCGATGAGGGCTGGAAAGCTTAAGGAGTTGGAAGAAGCTGAGAGAGATGTTAGACCTAATATTTCTACAATAAGAGAGAACCGGAAAAAGCATACAAACCAGTTGCGCCATTCCCCCAGTGGTTGATTTCACCAAAACCTTTATCTAACACTCAGGTATTTTGGAGGTTCTAAAACAGGTGAAAGTCCTATTCATCTTTTGGATGCCATCAAATAAATACCCTTATATGCCAAGTTCTTAAAAGACCTTTGTACAATCAAAAGATGACAAAGTATTTAAAAGAAAAAGAATTTAATCGAGAAAGCGAGTTTCATTCTAAAGGAAGACCTGCCACAAAAATACAAGGATTCGGGTAGCCCAATTGTCTCTTACATAATTGGGGAACACCGGATTGAACACACATTTCTTGACTTAGGAGCAAGCGTAAATCTGATTCCTTACTCGGTTTACGAACAACTTGACCTCAAAGAATTAAAACCCATAAGGACCAAACTTCAACTAGCTGATCATTCGATTCGTATACTGAGAGAAATGATTGAGGACATGCTAGTCCAAGTTGATAAATTCTACTATCCGGTAGATTTTATTGTGTTGGACACTCAGCTCATCATTAATGTGAGTACTCAAATTCCCGTCATCTTAGGTCATCCATTCCTAGCCACATCAAACGCTATCATCAACTGTAGGAATGGAATAATGAAACTAACTTTCGGGAACATGGTATGCGAGTTAAATATCTTTAACATGTGCAAACAACCTGAGGAAATTAATGATGCCCATGAAGTTAACTTGATTGATTCACTCGTGGAAGATAAAGCCTCTTAACTCTATATCTAATGCCTTAGAGACCTACTTGGCCCACTCCCCTGATTTTGATGATGAGATGATAATGGAGATGGATGCCATGCTCGAAGAGACACCGGTACTTGAAACCGACCGGTGGAGGCCACAATTTGAACAGTTGCCCTTTAATGCGACAATGCCTCTACCGTCAAGCATCAAGGCACCGAAGCTTGGCCTAAAACTGTTACCAGCTAATCTTAAATATGCTTACCTAGGTCAAGATGAGACATACTCGGTGATGATTTCTTCCCACCTAGATGAAGAACAACAGAGTATGCTCATTCTTACTCTGAAAGAACACAAAGGAGCCCTTGGATGGACCATCACGGACCTCGAGGGAATTGATCCTTTGATTTGTACTCATCGCATTCACCTTGGAGATAATGCAAAAACTTCTAGACAACCACAACACTAATTGTTGAGTGTGAAATATTGCATAATTTTCCCCTATTATTCCTTAGTTTTATGAACATGATGCTACTTAATTGATCTATTTCTACATGTTTTCTCTTGCAAGGTGATTTCGAAAGCTTAAGATGAAAAGAATGTTAAAAGCATGGATTCGATGCTCAAGAATTACTGAAGCAAGGATTGGATCTTTAGTGGTCAAGATTGAAGATTTTAAGAGTTTAAGATCCAAGAAAACCAAGTGAAGAATGAAGAAAATAGAGATTACAAAGTGCAAAAAGTTGGAACTGCTGAACTTGACAGTTCGATCACATCGAACACATCTTCGTTGTCATCAAATAAGTGTCTGATGCCATCGAAGGAGGCTCAATCACATCAGAAATTTAGAGAAAACTAAGTTTGGTTATTGGACAAACAGATACAATTCTCAATCCCATCGAAAACCCCTTCAATCCCATTCGATGCCATCGAAGCCAGTTCAATGACATGAAAATTATCATGAATTTTGGGATAAACTCGCTGGAACATTTCATATGATTCTCGATCCCATCGAGCACATGTTTGATGACATCGAAGCCAATTCAATGCCATCGATGGTTGGGCGATCTCATTGAAGGACTTATGTAGACAGTTACTATTAGTTTCCATATTCGAATTGGACTCGAAGACGGGGCTTTGATGTCTTCGAAGTCCCATTGAATGTGCCATTAAAGCTGTATAAAGTTGCGTAAATTGAAGTCAGTTGGAATATTACTTATAAATAGTGGTTTAGTAGGTCCTCTTAAGCACGAATTAGGGTTAGAAGAGTAGTGCAAGGAATAGTGGAAGCTCAAGGAGTCCATTCTTCTTCTTCTAGTTGGTATTCATGTTTTGTTTAAGATTTTTAGTTACAATCATGTCTTTGGTTGGCTAATCTCTTAGCTAGAGCTAAGAGGCGAAGCTTATAATTTATTTTAATGTTATTCTTACTTTTATTCATGTTTTAAGATCTTCATGATGGATATTTCACAATTTATAATTCAGTATAGAGGTATTTTTGGATTTACTTTGATTTATCGTCGACTCCGAGCACGATGAAGGCTTAGGAACTTCATGAATGCTTTCTTCTCTATTTGTGATTGTTTGATTAGTAGAATTCCTTAATATACCGTTGACTATGGGAAACATGGATGCTTTGAACTATCTACAATCAATTCAATAAGACTGTTATACATGGATTATTACTATGAATGTCCAGACTTATGTTGGAATTGTTTTGCGATGTTTTAACCACTCTACCATCCAACTAGATAGATTAGGACTTTGATTCCAGTTGAAGTATTGATTTAATCAAGTAAGGATGCATTAAAATGGATATAATTGGATCCTTAGTGCTCTAGTTTTTCATTTTATTGATAGTTCACTTCACAACAACATCTCTTTCAATTGCAGTTTTAAGTTTAGTTACTAATTCTAAATCTAAGTAACTTAGAAAATCACATACATTCAGTCCTCGTGGGTTCGACCTCGGTCTCACCGAGATTATTACTACTTCGCAACCTTACACTTGGGGTACAAGCGAACATTGACTAAATCCAAATATGAAGGAGGTGGTTAAAGTTGAGGTGCTTAAACTATTGGATGTGGGTATCATATACCCAATATCAGATAGCCAATGGGTGAGTTCAACTCAGGTGGTTCCCAAGAAGTCTAGGATCACAATCGTAACTAATGTGGAAAATGAACTCATACCAACCAGAGTCACTACTGGTTGGAGAATGTGTATTAACTATAAAAAATTGAATACCGTCACCAAGAAAGACCACTTTCCTTTGCCTTTCATTGATTAAATTTTAGAAAGGTTAGCTGGTTATTCCTATTACTACTTTCTGGATGGATATTTGGGCTATAACCAAATAGAGATAGGACTTGAAGACCAAAACAAAACAACGTTTACATGTCCCTTTGGCACTTTCACATATCGAAGGATTCCATTCTGACTATGTAATGCACCCGCCACATTTCAGTGATGCATGTTGAGTATCTTTTCAAACATAGTGGGGCAATTTTTAGAGGTCTTCACGGACGACTTCTTAGTTTTTGATTCATCTTTCAACGATCACATTGTAAATCTCAAACATGTGCTAAAAAGATGTGAAGAAAAGAACTTTGTGCTCAATTGGGAGAAATGTCACTTAATGGTTCGCAAGGGAATTGTTCTTGGATATATCATATCGTCCAAGAGAATTGAGGTAGAAAAATCCAAAATTGATCTCATCTCTAACCTACCTCTGCCCAAAAGCATACGCGACATGTGTTCCTTTTTAGGACACACCGACTTTTATAGAGGATTCATTAAGAACTTCAGTCACATATCTCATCCTTTGTGTAATCTTCTTTAAATGGATACTCCATTCAAGTGGACTAAAGAATGCCAAAAAGTTTTCACTAAGCTTAAGGGCATGTTGACTGGCACTCCGATCATGCAGCCACCCAACTAGAGCTTTCCCTTTGAGATTATGTGTGATGTAAGTGATTATGTTATTGGGGCGGTGTTAGTCCAGGGAAAAGAGAAAAAGCCATATGTGATCTACTACGCTAGTAGAACTCTAAATGTTGCCCATATGAATTATTCTACTATGGAGAGGAACTCTTAGTCGTGATCTTTGCACTGGACAAGTTTAGGTCCTACTTTATAGGATCCAAGATCATTGTATTTACGAACCATTTGGCATTGAAATGCCTTATTTCTAAGAAGGACGCCAAGCCTCGTTTGTTGAGATGGATCCTCCTACTCCAGGAACTTGACATTAAAATTCGAAATAAGAAAGGAGTAGAGAATGTAGTAGTTAATCATCTCTGCAGGCTTATTATCTTTGATTCCATTAAAATGACCCACATCAATGACATGTTCCCAGATAAACAACACTTCCAAGTCTCCCATTTACCTTGGTTTACTTATATTGCAAATTACCTTGCTACAAGTATCACACCGACATATTGGACCAAGCAAGAAAGAAAGAAATTCTTCACCGAGGTGTGCAAGAACATCTGGGATGATCCACACTTAATCAAGTATTGTCCAAATCAGATCATAAGGAGATGTGTTCCTGATGATGAACAGCAAAGAATAATCTCCTTCTATAACTCATGTGCCTATGGTGGTCACTTGTTAACTAAGAAAACCACAACAAAAATCCTGCGGTGTGGCATTTACTTGCTCATTTTGTTCAAGGACACCAATGACTTTTGTGAAGCTTGTGAGCATTGTCAAAAGTTGAGTGGATTGTCCCATCGAAATATGATGTCATTGAACCCCATTCTTACCTTTGAAGCATTTTATTATTGGGGCATCGATTTCATGGGACCGTTCCCCCAATCATTTAGAAATCTTTACTTATTACTTGTAGTAGATTATGTTATTAAATGGGTCGAAGTGATCCCGTGCCGAATAATGGACATCGCACAGTCATTAAGTTTTTAAAAGAAAATATTCTTTCTCAATTCGAAACACCTCGAGTCATTATTAGTGGAGGAAAATAGTTTTCAATAGGCCATTCGAAACTTTAATGAAGAAATACGAGATATCACACAAAGAGAGTACCCCCTATCACCCACAGACAAGTGGTCAATCTGAGATTTCTAATAGGAAGGTCAAGCAAAGTTTGGAAAAAATTGTAAAACCCGTTCACAAAGATTGGTCAATTCGATTGACTGATCCATTATGGTCTTACCATTGTTGAGTGCCAAATATTTTGTATCTTGGTTTTATGGACACAATAGTGCTTAATCGGTTTATTTATGCATGTTTATCTTGCGAGGTGAATTTGAAAGCTTAGATTGCAAAGGATGTTAAAAGCGTGAAAATATATGCTCAAAGATTACTAAGGCGAAGATGGATCTTTGGAGACCAAGATTGAAGATTTTAAGGGCCTAACATCTAAGAAAACCAAGTAAAGAAGGAAGAAAATCATATTTGCAAAGTGTAGAAATTCAGGACAGCTGAAATTAAACATGTCGATGATATCAAAGTAAGTATTCGATGCCATCGAAGAAAGATCGATTGTATGGAGATTAAGTGGAAAATCAAGCTTCTTACTGGATAAAAGAGTGCAATTTTCAATTTCATCGAAGACCCTTTGATTGCATCGACATCAGTTTAATGACATGGAGAAATTCTGGATTTTCAAGCTTAACTCGCTAGACTATTCTAAGAGCTAGACTATTCTAAGCCATTTTTGATTTCATTGAAGACCTATTCGATGGCATCGAATACCTATTCGATGACATCAAAAGTCTTCTAATGACATCAATAGGATACACAATGTGAACGCGTAAAATTTCCAATTTGAATTCAACTGGGACTCCACAATTCAATGTCATTGAACCACCTGGCCAATGACATCAACGATGCATGGAATGCATAAATTTGATGAGATTCCCAAAGTCGGCCTAACAAAGCCCATATATTTGGGTTCTCCAAAGGATTTTAAGCACAAATTAGGGTTGGAGGAGCAGAGCAATGGGTGACGTTGCTGCCAAGGAGTCCTTTTCTTCTTCATTAGTTAGTTTTTAATGTTTTCCTTTAAGAGTTTTAGATTAATCATGTGTATGGTTAACTAATCTCTTAGCTAGAGCTAAGAGGTGAAGCTTGTAGTTTATTTTGATGTTTATATTTTTCTATGATTTATTGTGAATAAAATTACAATAGATTCTCAAAAAGCTCTTAATATCTTCGTCTCTCTTTTTATAATCAAACAATCTATTTTTTTTGTTTCGTAACAATTAACATAGTATGTGTATGGTTAACTAATCTCTTAGCTAGAGCTAAGAAGTGAAGCTTGTAATTTATTTTGATGTTTATATTTTTCTATGATTTATTGTGACTAAAATTACAGTAGATTCTCAGCAAGCTCTTAATATCTTCGTCTCTCTTTTTGTAACCAAATGATCTATTTTTTTGTTTCGTAACAATTAACATAGTACTCTCGATTCGGTAACTTCTTTCTCACTTATCTCTTTTTGAATTTTTATTTTTTGTAGTTCTTAGCCTTTAGTTTTAGAACTTGAGGGCTGAGAGTGTTTCATGCCCAAGTGGGTCCGTGAAAACACTCTACATCTCTTAAGTGAAGGAGGATTGGTCGAAGAATTGCCTATCCATCACCAGATTAGACATCATCTAAGACCACCTGACTTGACAAAAGCTATGGTAGCGAATCAACCAAACCAACCAGTTGAGGAACACTAAGATGAGAATGAGTTGCACAATGCTCCTGCATGTAGAACATTGAGAGACTATCTCCAACTAGTGAGGGAAAGTATACCTTCCTGCATTGTGTTTCCACATAATGTAGGAAATGTGGACTTCAAACCAAGAGTGATCCAACTCCTTCCAAAGTTTCATGGCCTTGATTCTAAAAACCCATACCTACATCTCAAAGAATTTAACGAGATAGTAGCAACCTTACACTTTCCAAACATGTCTGATGACACCATAAGGCTTAAATTGTTTCCTTTCTATTTGAAAGAGAAGGCTAATTTGTGGTTACATACCCTTCGAGCATGGTCAATAAGGACATGGGCTGAGATGACCCAGGAGTTCCTTAAAAAGTTCTTCCCAGTTCATAAAACCAATACATTGAGAAGAGTGATCATGAACTTCTCCTAAAAAGAGGAAGAGACCTTCCAATATTGGGAGAGATTCGATGATTTTATAAACTCCTCTCCACATCACGGCTACAAAATTTGACCGGTCATAAGTTTTTTTTAATGATGGATTGACTTCGCCCATGTGCCAATTTGTAGAGATGATGTGCAATGGCGAGTTTATGAACAAAGAGGCCAATGACGCGTGGGATTGTTTTGATATACTTTCTGAAAACAAGCAGTCATGGAACACCTCCTCAAAAGCCTCAACTTTTAAGCCTAATCAATCAAGGGAAAAGGGAGGAATATACGTCTTACGGGAAGAAGATGATATACGTGCATGGGTGGCCAATCTTACAAGAAAAATCGTGGCCATGGAACTGAAGAAGGTAGAAACGATCAAACCTGAAGAGACTGTTGAAGTTGTATGTGGCATTTGCGTTAGTAATATACACTTGACACAGGATTGTCCCATCATTCCTGCTTTTCAAGGGTTGTTACATGAGCAATCAAATGCCATGAATACTACCAAAGGCCTTTTAGCACTCCTATCTCAATACATACAACTCGAGTTAGAAGAATCATCTCAACTTTAGTTGGAGGAGTGGTCAATCGACCAATACAAATCAGCAAAGATCCTAAGAGGATCCGGTTCTCAAACATATCCAGAACCAAGAGCTCTTCAATCAAAACATCTTACAAGCATTATATGACCTTAACAAGTCTATATAAAGGATTGAGTCAAACTTGGCGATTAGAGAGAAAGAGACTTTTCCAACACAACCTCTCCCTAATCTAAAACCGCAATATGAATTGACCGAAGCTCTTTAGACCAACATGTAAACCAAGCTAAATCTATCACCACTCTTAGAACTAGGAAGACGATAAACAAAACCATCCCGACGAGGGCTGAAAAGGAGAGCTAGCGATGTCCTAGAGGGGGGTAAATAGGACAATGCCAAATAATCAAAATAAATGTGGAATATGTTACGAATATAAAAATCCCAATTGGTTAAATATTGAAACCTTGATTCTAAATGATTCGTAGGACAACCTTCACCCAAAATATTAGGCAGGACAACCTTATTTCACGAATGTCTTTAAAATCAATCTTTAAAACTATCAAGAGAAAAATAATTACAACATTCACCACAAGAATGAAAATAAATAACATCCACCACCAAAAGAATAAAGCATTCACCATAAGGCACAAGGAGTTATAGTGGTTCGGTGTTTAAAACAACCACACCTACTCCACTCCCAAAATTACGACCCTCGTAATTTTGGCTTTCACTATAAGAAGGTTTTCACAGGTTCACCTTAATAACCTACTACAATTCCTTGTGATTTCCACGGACTATCACAATAAAAACCTCTTTTGTGATTTTCACGGGCTATCATAAATACAAACCTCTTTTATGATTTTCACGGGCTATCACAAATAAAAATCCGCTGAGATTTTCACAGGCTATCTCAGACAAACCTAAAATAAAATAAAGCAGTAAAATACTTATCTTTAAATGGTTATTCGAAGATGTGGTAGAATCTTGGGGCGGATGAACTTCTTTCTTGAATGTAGATAACGCAGTGTTCAATCAAACAAAAAGAGTATAGGGTTCTATAGATTTTAAAAATGAAAAACTCAAATGCTACTTGATTCAATACTCTTAGATCTCAAAGAAGAGTATAGATTTACTCTTTTTAGAATAAGATTAAAAACGATCTTAAGAAAGGGAATTGAATAAGCTAAAATTAAATTATAAATACCACACAATTAGCTTGCCGAGGACTTAAGCTTCTTTCTCTTACAGAAGGATTAGAGTGAATTTTTATTGTACTTTAGAATGAGAGAAAGCCTCTATTTATAAACAAAGATATTTCAAATTCGGCTAGCCTAAGACTAGCTTCGGCTAGCCGAATTCTATCGAATTCGTTCCAACGGCTATCGGATTGCGTGGGATAAGATCTATCGAAAATTCGGCTGGCTCAAGGTCAAATTTGGCTAGCTAAATTTGAAAATTAGTTGGCTGAATTCTCGTAAAAATCAAAAGATTGCATTATTGGAATATGACCCGAACTCACCTAGGCTAGCTGAATTTCAATCTTAGGCTAGCCAAATTTTTAACAAAATTTGTTATTTTGCCCAAGCTTGAAGTTAGGTTAGCCGAGAAAGTTAGGCTGGCCGAACCAGAAGTTAGCCGGTCGAATTCCAGAGCAAAAACATTATTAAAACCCAAGTTTAATGACTTTTTGAAAGTACCTAAACCTAATGTCTTTCTAGGGTAATACCACATGTGATTTAGTAAATATATGGGACAACTTGTCTTAAACTTTGACTTGATCTTGTCTTAAATTTGGGTGTTAGCTTTTTGAGAAGATGTGCCGATCTTAAACTGATCATAAATCGATCTTGAGCTGATCATAAGTTGATCTTAAGCTAATCTTCAGGCATGAAGAGTAGTTGTGATTCCATACTTGTGATTTGACCTTAAAGCACTTTTATCTTACGAAATTTGACAATCCATATGTGTTAAATATAAAAGTGCTTACATGGGCTGAGAAGCCTGAGGACTCGGAAGAGTCTAAGAAAGATGATAGATTTAGCGACGTCCCACTCGAGAGAGAACCAGAGGGATAATATAATCCGGTTGCACCATTCCCATAAAGGTTGATTTCCCCTAAGCCTCCGAGTAAGACTCAAGATATTTTAAAGGTGCTTAAACGGGTGAAAGTCATTATCCCTCTCTTAGATGTTATCAACCAAATTTCCTCATATGTCAAGTTCTTGAAAGATTTATGCACTACTAAAAGATGACAAAATATTCAAAGAAAAATCTTTTTAACTGAAAAGGTGAGTGTTATCCTAAAGTAAAATGTGTCGTAAAAGTACAAGGTTCCTGGTAGCCCGATTGTTTCTTACGTAATTAGGGATCATCGGATCGAGCATGTTGATTTAGGAGCAAGCGTGAACTTAATCCCTTACTCGGTTTATGAATGACTTGGCCTTGGTGAATTAAAACCTACCAGAACCACACTTTGTGTCGAACAAGAAACAAATGCATTCAATTTTGGGTAATTATCTTATTTGAACATAACAGAGAAAGTGTATGAAGAACAATCATTATTTTATTAATACTGAGTTCATTTACATTCTTTGATATCCCTTGATTCTAAGATAAATAATTTAAAATATAGAAATTGATAAAGTTCAAATGTCTAGTCTGAATATCAAATTCGACAGCATTTCGACTTATGCTTTGATCATCTCTCTAAGAGGAATAATGTGTGGGTTTGATCATCTGATCTTCCCTTTTCGAGCTTATCCCTTATGCAAAAGGAGAACTTGAAGTGATGAAGATCAAACTTGACGATTTCGCCAGCATTTTGGCCCTTTGTCGTTATTGGCTGTATAACAGCCTAGTTGCGAGACCCACACAACCACTTTGTAACTTCCCTCTCTCCTACCTTCAACTTCCTCTGGAGCTCTAACCTTCTTCCAAAACTCTTCTGATCATCATATGAGAGGGGAAATGGGGTATTTATTGTCAAATCCTTAACTGAGTATCCGTTTTGTTCCGTTAGGTCTTGCGGTCCTACCGGTCAAATTTCGACGACCCACGACCTGTAGGTAGCATTTGTGATCATCCTTAAATCTCATCCTATTAACCCTACCCGGATCGACCCGGAACCTATACCTTTGTGACCGCGTCGGCGTCGTGGTTCCAACGCCGCGTCTCGTGCATAAATTCGATATGTACATCAAAAGTTATATGTCGCACTTTATTTGGACCCTTGATTATGTTTGTGGGACCCACCTAGTATGTGCATGTTCCCCTAGGAGCATGACATCATCTATTCCATAATTACCTAGCTAGCCTAGCCCACCTATAGCCTACCTACCTATCATGAGAATTCTCTTCTCAAGGCAATGATTACTCCCTCTCTCCCATGTGTCATCATTATTTATCTTCTCAAAGCTCATCATGAGCTTACAAACCATCATTCTCTTGCTACATCTCTCCCTCCCTCTCTCTCTCTCTCATTTCTATTCATTTTCCTTTCATCCTGTCCATTTGCAAGAGAGAAAAATGTCCACCATTCTAGCAAATTTCAGCCCTTTTTTCTCTCATTTCCCCCTAAATCTAGCCCCTAAAACTCAATCTCAACCGTTAATCTTTATCCCTTGGAGCTAGAGGAGCTTGGTGATAGGAGAAAGTAGGAGATCTTGTGAGGTGGGTGAACATTTAGAGTAGTTTTCAGATTTTTCTTCTTGGATCTTCTTTATTTTCTTCATAGGAGCTTGTGGGGCCCATCAATTGATGGTGGAGGCTCCCCATGTCTCCATGGGTGTGGCCAATGGTCCACCTTGTGCATGCATGTTCCATAGATGCGGCCATTCTCCATGGACCCATCATGGTAATTTCCTTTGATTTATGGCTTATTGGGGTCATTTAGACCCTAGATCCTTGGTGGGGATGGCATCCCCACCTTAGATTCAATTTCTAGATCCATGCATGTGTAAGATCTAACTTGTATCTTGATATAATGAATGTTGTATGGTTGTGATGATGGAGAGGGCCTCAATAGTGGCGGATCTCCCTCTCCTATGGCCGGATTTCCTTTCCCCTTTTTCTATTATTGATTTCTGATGTGTATGGCCCACTTAGAGGCCATGGAATGTCCAGACTGTCCAACAAGGTGGGACGCCCCTTGCTATCCATTTTCTGGACATTGGGTGTCCTACTTGCTGTCCCAAAGTGGCATGCAATGAGTTTTAAGGTGGGATCTTGGTTTGGAAGTTTGTGGGGCCCACTTAGGTAGGCCATACCATTATTTTTGTGGATTATTTCCCTTTGTCTAGCAAGATATGGACAGATATATATAGCTATATGTTGTTGTCAAGAAATTTTTGGACGGTTGTGATTGATCTTTGGCTGGGGTTTTGGCCTTACACGAATAGTTAATTTAACCTTATTAAGGGGAGGTCCTTAGAGGTGTGGACCCCACCTTGATGTATGTTGAATCCCACCTCCAACCATCCCTGACTAGACGTTATTGGACTAGGCCCAAAGAGTTGGGACAGTCCAAATTTTTGGGTCGTCAAGCCTCTTTGTATGGTGAAAAAAAAAATATATCAGTTAAGTTTTTGGGATGGTGGACCACTTTTTTGGACCCTACCTTGTTGTACACTTGTGAAGGCTTGTTGGCCACCCATTTTCCCCAATTTTTGGTAGGCCTGGGCCCACTCCAATGGGGTGTACAAGTCAGAGACAACAGTATATTTTAATTTCAACCTTAGTGTCCATAAATTTGTTTCATGTATGTATGAGATTGAGGCGTCCCCTCTTACCCATTTTGAGGTCCATCATGTTAGGACCCTCCTCATGTGCTTGGGGGCCATCAAAACCACCCATTTTCAGGCCATTTTGGAGCTGGGCCAGCAACCCAACTGCTGGATGTCCAGTTGGGATGACGTCCAGTAATGGGCTGGCCGTCCTCCTCCTTGTGGCCCACCTTAATGTATGTTTTATCCAGGCTGTCCTCCCCTGTGTGTGTCTCACTTGGATGGGGACCATCCCTTGGTGGGACATTCACAAGTGGGGCCCTGCTTGGTGTTGTTTTGGGGTAGGCCGTTCAGGCCATTGGACCGCCTAGCCCATGTGTGATGCCCAGTATTTTGTGTTGCTGCTGGACTTGCAGTCCAACAGCAGACCCACTTGATTTACATGTTGCATCTTTACCCTCCATCTGGTGGGGCCCTCTGTGATTATTGTTGACCATCATAAGATTAATGAGCACTCAGTTTTACTATCAGCTGGACCTCAGTAGGCCCAAGAAGTTAGGTATGCTGAAAGTCCAGCAAGGGGCCTTAAAATATTTTGTATATAGCTGAAAGTTGTGAAGCTGTGAGGCTCACCAAATGGAGAGACTTGTGTACATACATCATGCCTTCATTCTTGAGATTTTTGGGCTTAATTAATGCCTTATAAGACCACCTTTAGTTGATTAATGAGGACCCAACATAGTCCAGATTTTTGAGATGTCCAGCAGGCCCAGGTGGGCTGGGATGTCCAGCTTTGGCCCAGTCCTTGTGCAAGGGCTGTTTTCACATTATGATGGACTTTGTGGGCTGAATTGTATATGTGATTGGATCCTTGATTGCCCACCTATTTTACCTAGACTTGGGTTGATATTATAAGGCCCATCTTGGCCCAACTTGGATTTTTTTTACCTATGTACTAGGGCTTGCTCATTAGGCCCAACATAATGCATGAATTCGGTGGTCATTGTTCTTGGGCCATAAATTGACCCTTTGGGCCCATGTTGTTGTATATAGACCTTGGACCATTTTCTTGAGGCCCATCATGTGAGATGATATGTATGTATTACTGCCCATTTTATTTACATGGCAGTATTCGGGCCTTAGGCCTTAGTTTAGCTAGTTTTCTTGTTGGGCCACCTTTCTGGGGACAATGGTGGTTAAATGTCCGCATTGTGGACCCCTCTAGGCCCATTTGTTTAGCTCATTCTCATCTATTGGTGGTTAAATGTGTAAGTGTTATAGTTTATATCCCTATCTATTGTCAAATTTGTGATGCCAAAATCACTGTTATATAACTTGCATAAGTGAAGCTCTCTCAACGATCAACATTCATGAACAAGCAAAGCTCACAAGCAAAGATTCACTCAAAGATCAACCTTGACTGCAAGTATTGCTCACAAGACATGACTCAATAATGCAAAACTTCAAGAAGAGTACACGGCAGTTCGTAAAGAACTCAAGACACTTTCAAGGTTGAGCTACATCAAGATTTCAAGATTAAACTACATAAAGACTTCAAAGCTTAAACTTCAAGGTCACTTGTTCCTAATGTTTCAATGTCCTTACTTCATGTTGAGGTTTGATTGACCTTAGGTTGACCTTAGGAGTAGGCCATTTTAGATACATAAGTCATATATTTAAGTTACATGAGTTTGGGCAGTTCTAAGACTTGTCCTACGCTTTCTTCGACTAGTCTTAGCTTTGCTTCGACTAGTCTAAGAAATTCCTCGATCAATCGTGAGTTTGTTACAAAATTCGGATATTTTCTATTAGGCTTCGACTAGTCTAGGAATCTGTTCGACCAGTCGAAAGTCTTCAACTCAAAGTCCAGCGATGAAATTTAGGTTCTTCGACCAGTCGAAGGAGACCTTTGACCAGTCGAAGGTGACCTACGACCAATCAAAGGAGTCCTTCGACCAGTCGTAGAACGTTCAAAGCTTATCGCGCCCTATTTTTTTCAAATCTGTTAATTCTTCGACTAGTCGAAAAGCTCCCTATGCCAGTCGAAGACACGATCTGCTCACCTATAAATAGAGCACGAATCTCAGAAAAATTCAAGGAATTAATTAATCCATTCAAGCCAATCTTTATCAAACTTCTGAGTGATAATTCTGTGCTCCATCTAAGCTAAGTGTGCTTATTTAATACTCTCTTTCTTTAGCTTTATTTAATTGATTTTATTTCTGCTATTCCAATCTAATTTGATAAGAGGAATTGTTATTCCCTTTATTTGGAAGCAAAATCAATTAAGGCAAGACCTATTTGGTTTAATTTAAAATCTATTAGAACTAGAACCTTGTAATTAAGTACTGGATATTGAACTTGGACATTCAATCATCTACTCTGATTTGGTTCTACTGGGCTGCTACAACGAAGGAGATAATCAGGTATTTTACATTTAATTGTAAATTCCTTTCTGTTTTGGTTTCTTTCAAGATTTGCTAGAAAAATCTTGTTGTATTAGTTTCTGAGGAGAGCTAGGAAAACTCAGAAGTGGGATTTTTTAATTGTGTAAGCCCACAGACAAAGACACAATTGTAAAGGTTTTGGGTGAACCTGTGAAAACTTATTTTGTTAATGAACGCTAATATCCCCTGTGTGAGGATATTAGGAGTGGAGTAACATTCTGTGTGGCTGTTGTTTAACAGTTGGTGAACACAGAGGCGAACCACTATAATCCCTTGTGTTATGGTTGAATGATTTATACTTCTAATCTTTAATTATTTATTTCTGGGATGTATGAATGGTGGTGAATGTTGTAATCATTTAATTCAAGCATTGTGGGAATTTTGTAATAGTTTAGAATTTATTTTCTGCTATTCCTTTATCAGCTTGATATTCAATTTCCTTTAAAGTTGTTCCAGCAAGGTTGCCCTGCCATTTTTATGGTGTATGGCTGTCCCTAGAACAATTCATTTGTGATTACAATTTATTTCAGTTCAGTTTGTGTTTATTTCTGTATTCCTCTTTGGTTTGAGATTTGATATAAAGATCTTTCTAGAAATAAGGTTGTCCTACCATAAACTCTGGTTTTTGGTGTACGGGTGTCCTTAGAACAACATTTGTATCAACCTCTCAAGATCTGAATTTTGAGGTTGTTTTACTTTCCTGCATTGTGATTTATTTTGGCTATCATATTCTTTTTAATTCTGCTGTTATAAGTTTTATTTGGCATAGTCCTATTCACCCCCCCTCTAGGACATATAGCTAGGCCTTTTCAAGTGGTATCAAAGCCTAATAGCTCTATTTTAATTCCTGGATTTAATTCCTGAGCTAACGATTTACGCTATTTTAGATGTCAAATTTTGATAGCCTTTCAGTCACTAGGTCTCCACCTTTTGATGGCTCCAACTATGCCTATTGGAAGGCCAGAATGAGGATCTTCCTCAAATCAATAGATGAGAGTGTGTGGCAAGCCACAGTGACTGAATGGAATCCTCCTATCATGGAAGTTACTGGGATTGACAGTTCAAAATCTATGAAAGTCACACCATATTACCAATGGACCACACTTCAGAAAAGTGAGAGTAGTGCAAATGCTAAAGCACCAAATGTAATCACTTGCACACTATCACCAGATGAGTTCAAAAGAATCATTTCCTATTATTGTAAAGCAAGCTTGGGATATATTAGAAATGACACATGAGGGTACTACAATTGTCAAAAAATCTGAAGTCCAACTCCTCACAACCAGATTTGAAGAAATTCATATGGAGGAAAATGAAATGTTTATGGACTTTTACACTAGATTGAATGACATTGTAAACTCAATGTGGGGTCTTGGCGATAAAATTACAGAAAGTAAAGTGTGTGCAAAGATATTACGGTCACTTCCTGAACGGTTCAATTCTAAAGTAACCGCGATCCAGGAACTTCGTGATACGGATAATATGAGGGTAGAAGAACTAGTTGGTTCTTTACAAACCTACGAGTTAAACTTTCAAGCTCCTAAAGGTAAATCTATCGCACTAAAATCCTCTAAATGTAATTCAGAAGAAAATTCTGATTCAGAAGATGATATGGCTCTTTTAGCTAAGAAATTTTACTAGAGTTTCAAAAGTAAGAAAAGGGTTGATTTTCAAAAATCGAACGATAAAAAGAAGTTTAGACCCAAAACTCGAAAATCTTTGAAAGATAGTCAATGTTACAACTGTCAAGAATATGGGCACTTAGCAAATAGATGTCCTAAAAAGGACAAACCCAAGAAGAAGGGTATGTTGGCTACATGGGATGAATCATCTGATTCTGAAGCTTCTTCTGAATCAGAAGATTCTGAAACTGAGTCGGGCAATGAAGTTAAAGCTCTTATGACTCTAGCCAAATTCACATTTTCAGATAATGACTCAACAAGTGAAGAAAATTTGAGTAGTGAATGTGAAAATGAAGATGATCTTCAAGACGCTTACAATGCCCTATATAAGGAAAGTTGTAAAATTGCTGTCAAACTTAAACTTCAAAAAGAAAAGTTTTCTAAACTCAAAGAATGTTTTGAATCACTTGTCTTAAAAAAATCACAAATTTCATATTGTTTTTGAAAAATCAAAATGCGATTTAGAATTCAAAAACTCCCTAATTGTTGATTTGAAATCTGAAATTCAAAAGGTTTTTCAAATCAACTAGCTGAAAAGATAGTTGATTAACGCAAGGAGCTCTTAAAATCTAACTATATAGGTCATTCTTACAACTATAAACAAAAGAAGACCAACTATGTTCCTAAACCCAAAACAGTTATGAAATGGGTTCTTAAAGTTGCCTGCTTGGTTGCTCACACTGCTTTCAAAGCAACAAGTCATTCAAAGTGGTACCTAGACAGTGGATGCTCCAGGCATATGACAAGTGACAAAGCTTTATTCACGGATCTAAAAGATATGACTGATGGTTCAGTCACATTTGATGATGGTAGCAACTGCAAGATTATAGGCCAAGGTACGGTTCAACTTTTTAATCTTCCTGTGTTTAAAAATGTTTTATATGTTGAAGGCTTAAAACATAACTAGCTTAGCATATCTTAAATATGTGATAATAATCATACTGTTCGGTTTTCTAATCAAAGTTGTGAGATACAAAACAATAAGGGTTCTGTAATATTAACTGGATGTAGAACGTCTGAAAATTGCTATATTATTAGCGAATCTAGCTCATCTAATCAAACATGTTACATGGTCCATACAGATGAGACTGATTTATGGCACAAACGTCTTAGACATGTACATTATCAAAATTTATATAGATTGAGCAAACGAGAACTTATAAGAGGTTTACCCAAACTTCAGAAGTTAGATAAAATATGTGGTGAGTGCCAGATAGGCAAACAAACAAGGAACTCACACAAAAACGTGAATTCAAATACCACATCAAGACCACTCGAACTCCTCCACATGGATCTAATAGGACCTACCAAAATGGAAAGTCGATGTGAGAAAAAGTATATCCTAGTAATAGTTGATGACTTTACCAGATTCACATGGGTAGTCTTCTTAAGGGATAAATCTGAAACCCTTGAAGAAGTAAGAAAAGTTCTCAAAAGAATTCAAACTGAAAAATCTTCTTAAATCAGTAAAATTTGTAGTGATCATGGATTTGAATTTGAGAATAGCAATTTTGAGAAGTTCTGTACCGACCAAGGAATATTACATGAATTCTCTGCTCCCAAAACTCCACAATAAAATGGAATTGTGGAAAGAAAGAATAGGGTGCTTCAAGAAATGGCTAATGTCATGTTGAATAGCATGAAGCTCTCTAAAAATCTTTGGGCTGAAGCAATCAACACAGCTTGCTATATTATTAACCGAGTCTATACTAGCAAAGATAATAATAAAACGGCTTACGAATTGTGGTTCAATAAAAAGCCTACTGTCAAATACTTTCGAGTTTTTGGCAGCAAGTGCTATATTTTACGAGATCGTGAAAATTTGGGAAAATTCGATACGAAGAGTGATAAAGGGATTTTTCTAGGATATTCCTTAAACAATCGAGCTTATAGGGTTCTGAACAAAAGAACTGGTGTGATTCAAGAGTCCATCAATGTTGTCATTGATGATCACTTAAACACGCCAATCCCTAATTCAGATAATGATGAAGTTCTAATCATTGATAAACCCGATACTTCATCGAATCAGACTGATTCTGAGTTGAGGACTGTTAAAGATCATCCAACCACACAAATTCTTAGAAACCCTCTCACCGGTGTTCGCACCCATAGACAACTCGAGGATATATGTAATTATGTATGTTTTACATCCCAAATAGAACCATCTAACGTAAAAGAAGCTCTTTCTGATGAGAACTGGATTGTTGCGATGCAAGAAGAACTCAACCAATTCGTAAGAAATGATGTTTGGTATCTCGTACCAAGACCTAAAGATAAACACATCATTGAAACAAAATGGATTTTCAAAAATAAGTCTGACGAGCATGGAAATATAATTAGAAACAAGGCTAGAATAGTGGTACAAGGTTATACTCAAATTGAAGGAATTGATTTTGATGAAACATTTGCACTAGTAGCATGTCTTGAATCTATCAGACTATTTATATCCATTGCATGTTTTAGAAAGATAAAGATCTATCAAATGGATGTGAAAAGTGCTTTTCTAAATGGCGATTTACATGAAGAAGCCTATGTTGAACAGCCAATGGGTTTTGCAGATCCCAAAAATACTGATCATGTGTATCGGCTTAAAAGGCACTTTATGAATTAAAACAAGCACCTGGGGCATAGTATGAGAAACTAACAAAATTTCTTTTAAGTCATAATTTTCAAATGGGATCTGTTGATAAAACTCTGTTTGTTAAAAAACATAATGATCATATCTTAATGGTACAGATTTATGTTGATGATATCATTTATGGATAAACTTGTACTAACTTGACTACTAAGTTTGCAGATTTAATGAAATCACAGTTCGAAATGAGCATGGTTGGGGAATTGACTTATTTCCTTGGATTGTAAGTAAAGCAACAATCTGAAGGAATATTCATTTCTCAATCTAAGTATGCTTTGAATCTAATCAAGAGATTTGGATTTGAGAATGACAAGAATTTCTATACTCCTATGAGTACTACCCTGAAACTCTCAAAAGACTCTAATGGTAAAAATGTTAATACAAAACTTTATCAGAGTATGATTGGTAGTTTGTTATATTTAACTGCTAGTAGACCTGATATTTCTCTAAGTGTTGGTATTTGTGCAAGATATCAATCTGATCCAAAAGAATCTCACTTGATTGCTGTCAAGCGGATTATTAGATATGTCGCAAGTACTGTAAATCTCGGTCTCTGGTATCCTCATAAGACTAGTGTCCAATTAGTTGGGTACTCGGATGCTGACTGGGCTGGTAATCTAGATGATAGAAAATCAACCAGTGGTGGTTGCTTTTACATTGGAAATTGTCTAGTTTCCTGGTTTAGTAAGAAATAAAATTCTATATCACTTTCAATAGCTGAGCTGAGTATATCGCAGCTGGTAATGCATGTACACAGCTTGTTTGGAAGCAACGAATGTTAAGTGATTATGGAATTAAACAGGATTCTATGTTATTACATTGTGATAATTCCAGTGCGATAAATATTTCAAAAAATCCTATTCAGCATTCTCGTACTAAGCACATTGACATTAGATTTCATTATATTCGGGAATTAGTAGAAGAAAAAGTTATATCTCTGGAATATATTCCTACCGAAGATCAACGAGCTGACATTTTCACAAAACCTCTCGATAAAAGTAGGTTCAAAAAGATGAAATTTGATCTTGGCATGTGCATTTTAAGATGATTATTTATGCCTACTTGTATCATAGTATATATATTTGCTAGGTTGAATTCTAATTTTTGAATAATTTGCAAGAAATATGAATTTTTGGACATTTCTCGACCAGTTGTACTTCGACAGGTTGTAGATATCCACGACCAGTCATAGTTCTCGGGAATCACTTAAAATTTAAGAATTTTTGCTTTCTTCCTCATTCCGTTTTTTCTCTTTAAGGAGCCGAGCTTCGACTTGTCGAACCCACTGTTCGTGTTCTTCAAGGTTAGTGTTCCATATACGTTTTTCTTATAGATCTGTGTCTAGATTGTTTTCCTTTCTTGCTTGAAGCTTTCTATTTTGGATTTCATTGAGATTTGGGGTTTGGATTTTGAAAAATTTGTTTTAAGTAAACCCACTTCTCAATCCTTTGCAACTTCTTATTTCCTTGTTATCGTTGTTGCAAATGGCTTCTAGAGGTAGAAAAACTACTTCCCGTGGTCCTTCTTCTTCCTCCAAATCGATCATTATCACTAAGTGTCATCTTCTTGTTCCCAATGATGATCCATCTTATGTTAGGGACATTAAATTATGTAAAGTTATTGTTGAATATCCTGTTGATGTTAATCATGCTGCATCTTTTGACATCTTTCCTATGCTTGAAGCTGTAGGTTGGGTTAACTTATTACATTGGGGTGGGCCACAATACCGGTCCATTGCCCAATCCATGTTTGCATGTATTAGTGACTTCTCACAGGATAATTTAACTTTTAAAATATCTACTAGAGAAGGGCCTTTTGACATTGATCGTCATTTTATTTCAGCCCTTATGGACATTCTTGTGAATGATGAGGGTATTCCTATCCATAACCTAACTGATAAACCCTCAGTTTCTGAAAAACGTATGCTCACTAGAGACTTGTGCAACATGGATGTTCATTGGACACAAAAAGGGAATGCGCTTCCCGGAAGGTATTTGTTACGCAAATACAGAGTTCTCCACAAAATCTTTGTGTCTAATCTGTATCCTCGTTCGGGTAATAAAACTGACTTGACCTCGTTTATGGTTCGTGTTATCCATGCTATTACAAGTGGTACTCAGATTTGTTTACCATCCTTAATCTGTCACTTCATTCTTCAGTTTAGACTCCATCCTGGTCATAGTGACATTCTTTTTGCCTATTTAATGACTTATTGGCTATACATATATTAGTCGATATGCCAGTTGATGAGGCACCTATCCATCATATGATTTCAACAATTCTAATATCAATAAAATGAAGCTGGAATTACTTCCTGAACAAGGTGGTGGTGGTGGTGGTCATGAAGAAGCTGGTGATGACATTAATATGAATGACATTTTTGAGGAACTGGATTCTGATTCAACAAATGATCCAGATTTTAAACTGTCTGATGTTGATGCACGTCTGAGTGCATTGGAGGATAAAGTTGAGAATATAAATGTAAAGATGGAAAACATGTCTTTTGCTCATGATTTACAATTCAAGTACATGCGCAAATATCTTAGGCGATTGAACAAAGGCATGCACCAACTTGATCCCTCTATTCCTGCTCCGTCATCTGGTTCTGGTTCTGATTAGTTTATATGGGATTTTCTGGTCTGTAATAACTTTATAACTTAACACTAGGTTGACTAATTTGGAGTTGGATACTAACTTTATTTTATGTTGTGTATTTGTTCTATGTGCAACTATGCTGAGTATCTCTATCTCTGGTTGTTGCTATTATCTCATAACTCCTCATGTTTACTCTCATATATCCCTTTATTTAGTTCTCCTTTATTGTTGTTTCCTTTGTCATATTATGACAAAAAGGGGGAGAATGGTTTGTTCTTAATGATATGATTGTGAGAGGAGTAGCATTGGTTATGTTACTCAAGGGGAATCAGGGGGAGTATGTTTGAACTAGTTGAATGAACTGGTTGAATGTTGAATGTTGCATATTGAATATTGATTTGCAGGTAAGCCAGTTGATATTAACTATTTCATGATTCTTTAACCAGTTGTTTTCCTTTATATTTATCTTAGTTATATGTTTTGTCACTAATTTGACAAAGAGGGAAATTGTAAGTCCTATAGTTTATATCCCTGTCTGTTGTCAAATTTGTGATGCCAAAATCACTGTTATATAACTTGCATAAGTGCAGCTCTCTCAACGATCAACATTTATGAACAAGCAAAGCTCACAACAAGCAAAGCTCACAAGCAAAGATTCACTCAAAGATCAACCTTGACTGCAAGTATTGCTCACAAGACATGACTCAAGAATGCAAAACTTCAAGAAGAGTATAAGGCAGTTCGTAAAGAACTCAAGACACTTTCTGTAACACCCTGAAAATCGGGGGTCGAGTATAACTCAACTCCCGAGTTCCAACGCATCACTTATGCAATATAAATAATGATGATTAAATGTTGTCTGTGTTAGAGTAATAAACATGAGTGAGATTATACCAAAACAATAATTCATACTCCAGATCAATTGTATAAAGGCAAGCGGAAGACTGAACTATATATATATATATAAGTAAAAGAAACAAAAATCATTTCATTCTCCAGAGTATGAACCCATCTGAGTCACCATATACATGTCTGTTTTATGAACAAAATGTCAAAAATTAAAGTAAGGAGTAATCCCTGCAAGTCCCGTCAATCCTGGCAGCCTAGTCGAAGCCGCCGGAATACTGCATGTATGAGAACTCGTCCTGGTCCTCATAGTAGTCTGGATCCGCCTCCAGAGTCGTCGGCTCATCTAAAACTGAGACAGAGTCTGGTTGGTGTGCGCAACACCGTCCCGTAACGTGGGAGTGAGTAGCTAACTCAGTGGAACAATAAAGTATAGGTTAACATGTTATCAATATAGTCAAGCAGTAATGATAAAGCAGTAAAATCAAACACTCCTAACTACTCTTATTAATGTAAGTATGTATGCGGTTATGATGGATGCCCTCACTAACATACTCCCTCATGCGACACCATCTTCGTTCGCGGCATGCTTTCATCCCTCAGTACTCCACATCTTCCAGGGACATGCAATGCATGCTGAGCATGATTACCGAGTTCTTATTAGTCCATTTCAAACAGCGGGATTGGGAAATTAAGGTACCTTGTATGTTAACAAACATGTATTAGGGCGAGTCCTTTCGCTAAGCAAGTATTTTATGCATACATAATATATTTATACAATAATTAATCATGGCAAACACATCTCTAAAATATACATGTATACGGTACTTGCTACAATACAGTATTTCTACATACATAGTGTATATTAGTAAAACATGTATTTGGGCGAATTCTTTCGCCAAATAAGTATTTTATCCATATATCGTATATTCATACAACAAATAATCATGTCAAACACATTTCCAAAAAATATACGTATACGGTATTTTCTATGAATACCTAGAATATGTAAAATTCCATATTTCACAACTTTAATCGAAACAGAAAATGAAAACCACTTTTTACATGTGCAATTGCATGCAGATCACGAATCTATCATTATCTGACATTGAAAGCGTTGAAAACCGTAACCTATACACCTAAAGTCCTCACCTTACGCTGATAAACGTGTAACGGAGTCAGTTCGTTCACCCTCGCTTTGTCTAAGGCACAACGGCAACCTAAGACATGAAATAGGTTAGCTATTTCATAACCTACAACCTTCACACCCCAAAACAGATCTAGGGTTAGGGTTTCTTACCTCAAAATGAAGTCGGTATCGCTGGGAAAGCGGCAAGATCGGAGTGGTGGAGCTAGGGTAGGGATAGGAAACAGCAACAGGGAAATTCTCCCACTTCTCTCACTCTTTCTCTCTCTTTTCTCACTTCTCTCCCTAGGGTTTTCCTCAAATTCGTATGGCTATGAGAGAGGGTGTTCTAAGGTCCTTATATAGCCTAAAACCTTTCCAAACTAAACTTGAGAACAAGGTATACTTAGGTTATAGCCAAAACGGCTTTGTTTTAGCTCAACGGAGGATTTTTGGCGAGCCTCCTTGAGCCAAAGGTCAGACTTAAGCTCACCAACCTTGGATATACGTGGAGTTAAATTTTCGTCTTAGTCGGATTCCCAGATCATGTGTGGCAGACCAGTTTTAGTTCAATGGTCAGCGGGTCTTGATCTGAAATTCCAAGTACATGTAAATGTTTATGAAATTTTTCCTGATCCGAGAGTGTATTTGGGTTAGATTCTGATGGTCTGGTTGCTTACAAATTGACCGCAAGTATCAAGTCTCAGATCACTATTCCAGATATTTATTTTGTAAAGGAAACGTGTGTTTTCACACTCCTTCGCTCCGGACTCAAGCGAACAGCCGTGGGACACTGTCTAGGTCTGATTTTCGAGATGGTTGTTAAGCCCAGCGAGGCGGTCCTAAGTCCTTAACCTTGTATTATTCGGACTCCCGATGTGCGGTCCAGACCTGATACAGAGTTTTAATGTGTTCCCGAGAGCAATCAGATAATGAGTTTGATCCTAGATTTTAGGGTAACCTAACGTCAATGATTCTATAAGTTTTGGGTCTTGTAGATCGTATTTAAAACGATTCAAATGGATTTCATGGCTAATCTAGTTTAGCGCTTAGTTAAATTTGTTAAATTTCTAAAGAATTTAATCCTAAGTGATTTCTGGTCGAAGTGGTACTCGAGCCATTGTATGGAAATTTGCGAGTCGTTACAATCTACCCCTCTTAAACAAAAATTTCATCCTCGAAATTTGTACCTTTTCGTATTCCTTGAGAATCTGAGGGTAGTTCTTCCTGACCTCGGCCTCAGTCTCCCAAGTAGCTTCCTCCTCTAAATGATGCATCCATAGTACCTTCACAAGTGGAATGACCTTGCTATGTAGTACCTACTCTTTCCTGTCAAGTATACGCGTTGGACGCAGCTCATATGTAGCATCCTCGCTCAGCTATACCTGCTCCCATCTGATGATATGTGAAGGATCAGGAACGTACTTCTTCAGCATAGATACATGAAATACATTGTGTACAATTGCAAGCGGTGTGGGCAGAGCAAGACGATAAGCCACAGCACCCACTCGATCCAGTATCTGAAACGGACCGATAAATCTCGGTGTAAGCTTCCCCTTCTTCCCAAACTGAAGGACTCCCTTCATAGGGGAAACTCTGAGGAACACATGGTCACTGACCTCGAACTCAAGCGGTCGCCGCCTCGTATCGGCGTAGCTCTTCTGTCTGCTCTATGTTGTAAGAAGTTGACGCCTGATAATGTCGATCTTCTCTGAGGTCGCCTGTACCAACTCCGGGCCAATCAGACTACGCTCGCCAACCTCAGCCCAACAATACGGTGCCCTACAAGGACGACCATACAGGGCCTCATATGGCACCATACCAATACTTGCCTGAAAGCTATTGTTGTAGGCGAACTCTGCATAAGGAAGACAGTCATCCCAACTGTCCTTAAAGTCCAACACACATGCTCGCAACATATCCTCCAGAATCTAATTCACCCGCTCTGTCTGTCCATCTGTCTGAGGATGAAACGCCGTACTGAACTTCAACTTCACACCCATCGCTTCCTGGATACGAGTCCAAAAGATAGATGTGAACCGAGTGTCTCTGTCAGACACGATCTCCAGTGGAACTCCATGCAGACGCACAATCTCTCTGATGTACAGCCTAGCCAGCTCGTCTGTAAGTTCGTGACTCTGATAGGGAGGAAATGGGCTAATTTGGTTAACCGGTCCACAATCACCTAAATGGAATCATGTCCCTTCCTCATCTTCGGCAACCCTGATATGAAATCCATGGAGATAAAGTCCACTTCCACTCCGTTATGGGCATGGGCTGAAGCAGTCCAGGAGGTCGGCGGTGTTCTGCCTTGACTTGCTGGCACGTCAGACAACGAGAAACGAACTCAGCGATGTGGGCCTTTATGTTATCCCACTAAGACGATCGTCTCATATCCTGGTACATCTTCGTGCTACTAGGATGCATCGCAAGCTTCGAGTTATGGGTAGACTCGAGAAGCTCATGTCTCAAATCAGGTATATCAGGAATGCATAGGCTGCCATGGAATCGCAGACCCCCATCTGAATTAACTCTCCACTGGGAGTCCCCGGCATCGCTAGCTTTCTCTCGAAGTTCAGACAACCGCACATCGCCCTTTTGGGCCTCAACAATCCTGTCATCAACCAGTGGTCGCACCCAAATGTGCGTAACACACTCGAATGGCTCCTCCATAGTGAGTCTCTGCTCGAAGTCCCGCACGAACTCAACTATGTCCCACTCTGTTATCATCAACGGAGCCGCAAATGCTATAGCCTTCTTGCGGCTCAACGCGTCTGCCACAAGGTTCGCCTTGCCCGGATGGTAGGAAACCTCGAACTTGAAGTCCTTCAAGGTCTCCATCATCGACGTTGTCTCATATTCAAGTCTCGCTGCATGAATATATACTTAAGGCTCTTGTGGTCGCAGAAAAGCTCGAACTCCTCTCCGTAGAGGTAATGTCTCCAGAGCTTCAATGCAAAGATAACAGCTGCCAACTCCAGGTCGTGTGTAGGGTAATTCTCCTCGTGCTTCCTTAATTGTCTCGAGGCATATGCAATCATCATGTCCTTCTGCATAAGGACACAACCCAAACCAACGTGAGACGCGTCAGTGTATATCGTGTACTTCACCCCTTGCTCTGGCAATACTAGCACAGGGGCAGACGTCAACCTGTCCTTCAGCTCCTTGAAAGCTGCTTCCACCTTCTCATTCCAGGCGAACTTCAGGTCCTTCCATGTCAACTGAGACAACGGCCTGACAATCTTTGAGAAATCCCGAATGAAGCACCTATAATACCCTGCCAGACCAAGGAAACTCCTCACCTCGGTAATCGAGTCAGGCTGCTGCCAATCCTGAACTACGGCTACCTTAGCAAGGTCCACTACTATCCCATCCTTAGACACCACATGTCCGAGGAACTTGACTTCCTCCTGCCAGAAGTCGCACTTCTTATACTGCACGTATAACTGATTCTTCTTCAACGTATCCATTACCGCTCTCAGGTGCTCCTCGTGCTCCTCCCGACTCGTAGAGTATATCAGAATGTCATCAATAAATATGATGACGAATCGGTATAGGAATGGTCGAAGTACTCGGTTCATCAGGTCCATGAATACGGCCGGTGCGTTCGTAAGACCGAACGACATCACTAGAAACTCGTAATGCCCAAAGCATGTCCTGAAAGCCATCTTCTGCACGTCCTCATCTCGGATGCGCAGTTGATGATACCCTGACTGCAGATCAATCTTCAAAAAATACTTTGCCCCCTTCAACTGATCAAACAGATCATCTATCCTGGGCAAAGGATACTTGTTCTTCACCGTGACCTAGTTCAACCTACGGTAATCAATACATAACCGTAGTGTCCCATCCTTCATCTTCACAAATAGGACAGGTGCTCCCCAAGGAGACACACTAGGTCGTATGAAACCCTTCCTTACTAGCTCGTCAATCTGTCTCCGTAACTCCTCCATCTCACATGGAGGCATACGATAAGTCGGCAATGAGATGGGTGTCGCAGCAGGTGTAAGATCAATGGTGAAATTGATCTCGTGCTTAGGAGGCAAACTAGGAATCGTCTTAAACACATCTGTAAACTCCCAAACCACCAGCGTATCTTCCAATGCCGGACCATCGATCGGTGCTAATAAAGCAGTATAACAATCAACACGGTAGGGCCAACTGACCTGCACTGGAAACGTGAAAGTGGTGCCATCGGATCCATAGGCCGTCATCACTTGAGTATCGCAATCTATCTCTGCCCTCATCTTCAAGAGCCAGTCCATACCGAGAATAATGTCGTGATGCCATGGTGGAGCAGCAATGAGGTCGACGAGCACTGTTCAGCTATTCAAATCCACGGAGCAACCCTCACATATCCGTGCGATATCCGAAAAAGTCCCAGTGGCCGTAGTGAGTCTCATTCCCTTCGTGGGAGTAGTACGTAAAGCTAGACGCTTAACT
The DNA here is from genome assembly GCA_030180095.1 of Magnolia changhungtana. Classification (NCBI taxonomy): domain Eukaryota; kingdom Viridiplantae; phylum Streptophyta; class Magnoliopsida; order Magnoliales; family Magnoliaceae; genus Magnolia; species Magnolia changhungtana. Next base: position 16,832,847 of record JASAUF010000343.1, read on the forward strand.
ACCCATAAGAAATAATAGAAGTAGTGGACCCAGTGTCCACGAACAAGGAAATGGAAGTACCATGAATGTGAGCCGTACCCTCAAAAGCTGTTGGGGCTGAAATCGACGTCTTAGGTGCCTCAGCAACAAGTATATGTACTCGAGCCTGCTGCTGACGGTTCGGCTGTGGAACCAAGGGCCGTTGAGGCAGCCTGAAGTGTGATACAGGAGGTCGGAAGGAAGGATGAGCAGGGGCAGTCTGTAAAGGTGGAGTTGATAAAGCCTGTGGGCGAGAACGACTAATCATCTGTGGCGGAGAGAACCCACTATCCTTCATCCGCGTGAAACAGCTCCTAATAGAATGACCCTGTCTCCCGCAATACGTATAGGTCACAATAGAGCGCCCCACCAGAGCCACTAACACTGTGATCCTGGGAGGCGAGTCAGCACGAGGTCTCTTGCCTAGGAAAGGCTTGCTCTGTACCTCCGGTCGTGGTCTCGTAACCATAGTACCATGAGAACGGGCCAGCCGATCAATATCCTGCTCAGCCATCATAGACATGTGCACCAGCTCCACATAAGAAGGTATACTGATGCAGCACATCTTCGACCGTATATCAGGTTGCAAACCCCCAGAAAAATGATGCATCCACATCTGCTCATCAACCAGGATAGTCGGGACAAAGCAGCCCAACTCTGTGAAGCGGTGCTCATACTCAGTAACCGTCATGCCTCCCTGCCTGAGGCGTAGAAACTCATCCTTCCGCTCATGTCTGTAGGTCTGCGGGTAATACTTCTCATGGAACCGAAACTCGAATGCTACCCACGTCCAAACATAGTCCGCTGCGACAGACCACAGCACACTGTCCCACCATAGACTGGCCTCCCTCTCAAACATGAAAGTGGCCAACTCGACCTGCTCTGCCTTAGTACAGTGCAGCATCCATAGCATCTTGGAGATGCGGTCGAGCTAAAACTCAGCCTCCTCAAGTCTATGAGAACCCATAAATGAGGGAGGCCTCAAGCGCTGGAATCGTTCGAGTAGGCCTTGAGTACCAACATCTCCAGTAGGGGGTGCAACGGGTGTGGGCAGAGGCACATCCTCAAACTGAGCAAGAGGCCTATGTGCTCGGCAGGACGCATAAATGTCAGAGGTGGAGTCGCACTCCCACCTTGAGATAAGGCTCAACAATAGTGGTCATAAGCTGCTGGTGCTGCTGCTGCTACATCTGCTGCTAATGCATCATCAACATTGTAACAGCCCGAATTTTTTCTAACCTGGAACTAGACGTCCTTAGGCAATGGGCCACTCCTAACACCACATTAACTTGTCAGAACTGAATCCCACAGTCTAAAATCACTTCTGATCCTATTTCCTTCACAAATCCAACCCTTCACCACCTTGTTCTTTCAATTTTTCTAAGTACTTTCACCCTAGACACTATCTTAAACTAATTAAGTATTATAACTTGGATCACCTTATATACAAACTACAAAGGCCTGAGTACCACCTCGACCAGAAATCACTTAGGATTAAATCCTTTAGAAATGAGACAAAGTAACTAAGTGCTAAATTAGATTAGCTACGAATCCATTTGAATCGCTTAAAATACTATCTGTAAGACCCAAAACTTGTAGAATCATTGACGCTAGGTTACCCTAAAATCTAGGATCAATCTCATTACCCGACTGCTCTCGGGAGCAAGTTGAAACTCCGTAACAAATCTGGACCGCACATCGGGAGTCCGAATAATACGAGGTTAAGGACTTAGGACCGCCTCGCTGGGCTTGACAACCATCTCGGAAATCAAATCCAAACAGTGTCCCACGGCTGTTCGCTTGAGTCCAGAGCGAGAGAGTGTGAAAATACTTATTTCTTTACAAAATAAATATCTTGAATAGTAATCTGAAACTTGTCGCTTGCGGGTCAGTATTAAGCAACCTGACCAACAGAATCTGACCCAAATACACCCTCGGATCAGGAAAAATTTCATAAACATTTACATGTACTCGAAATCTCCGATCGAGACCCACTGACCGTTGAACTGAAACTGGTCCACCACACATGATCTGGAATCTCGAATTAAATGAAAACTTGACTAAACATAGATCCAGCGTTGGTGAGCTTAAGTCCGACCTTTGGCTCAAGGAGGGGCTCCGAAAATGCTCCGTTGAGCTGAAACAGGTGCCCTTTGGACAAAACCTAAGTATACCTTGTTCTCAGGTCTGTTTTGGTGATATTTTAGACTATATAAGGACCTTAAACCCTCTCTCATTGTAGCCATATGAATTTGAGAGAAAACCTAGGAGAGAGAGAAGAAAAGAGAGAGAAAGTGTGGGAGATGTGGGAGCATCTCCCTGCCGCTGCTATACATGTTCAACCACTCCATTCTCATCATTTTCCCGGCGATTCCAGCTCTGTTTCTAGGTAAGAAACCCTAACCCTAGATCTATTTTGGGGTGTGAAGGTTATAGGTTATGAAATAGCTAACAAGTTTCACTCTTTAGGTTATCAAACTGCCGAATACGGAAACTTAACAATTCTATCGACTCTGTTTCAATTCTACGAAAAAAGGTGCGGATTTTAGGTGTATAGGTTATGGTTTTCAGCGCTTTCAATGTCAGATAATGATAGATTCAGGATCTGCATGCAATTACACATGTATAAAGTGCTTTCTGTTTTCTGTTGCGATTAGAGATGTAGAATATGGAATTTTACATATTCTAGGTATTCATAGAAAATACTGTATACATATAAATTTTAGAAATGTGTTTGACATGATTATTTGTTGTATGAATATACGATATATGGATAAAATACTTATTTGGCGAATGGATTCTCCCAAATACATATTTTACTAATATACACTATGTATGTAGAAATACTGTATTGTAGAAAGTACTGTATACATATATATTTTAGAGATGTGTTCGCCATGATTGTTTGTTGTATAAATATATTATAAGTGCATAAAATACTTGCTTGGCGAAAGGACTCGCCCTAATGCATGTTTGCCAACATACACTATGTATGTTGAAATAGTGTATGTTAAGTGTTTGTGGGAATGCTTGTGTGAGTAAGTGTTTGGATGCTGATGCCTTAGGAGGGTGTTGAGATGGGATTCTCAACTACTTTAGAGACATGTATGATTACCTCCATGAGGTTGTTTACTTAAACTGCTTACTTGTGCAATATATGCATTTGTATTCCTACTTATGTAGTGCTTTACAACATACTTTATAACATGCTTTATATATGCTTACTAACATGCTCGGATTACTTTGTTTACCATGCTTTACTCTACATGCTACGTATAAGGTTTGATTGAGTTTGGGGCTATGATTATAGTCCAGACAATCGGTACCAGAATTGAATTCGTGGCTGATTCATTTGCCATGTGAGATGTGTTCGACGAACTCGATTCGTACTTCGGTTGGCGATAGTGGTTAGCCACGCGAAGTGCTTATGCACTTCATGTCGTTCAACTTGTTGTGCGCTCGAGCTAGCCGAGCTCATCAAGTAACCCGATATGTCTAATGTATGTTCACCATGTTTGGTCGCTACTGCTTGAACCTAAGGTACCAAACTTACCAGTGAAATTTCTTTTAACCATGGTACCTCGATCCGCTAAGACTCATGAGCCGGGCATGGTGGTATGGGACACCGTGGTCGAGCTGTCGGCCTACGCTGGTGCCACATGCCTCCCCGTAGTGACCAGTGAGCAACCAAACTCGTGAGCCGATTATGGTGGTATGGGACACTATATTCGTGCTGTCGGCCTACATTGATAAGGTGATGGAGGAGTGGTGCAAAGAATGCGAGCAACAGCCCTGACAGCCCTTTGTAGTGACCTCGAGCATACTCTGAATTTGCAGTGAGGCGATGAGTTTTGCCACAGAGTAGAGAGTATGGACTAGGCCTGTTTCTGTATAATGATGAATCATTTAAGAGGTGATGGGGGAGTGGTGTAACCTTTGTGGGTAACAGCCCTGGCAGCCTTTGCAGTGACCTAGAAAACACATCATCGTCTAAGATTAACTAGGACTGACGACCCTAGAATGGATCATGTTTGGGAATGATACAAGGGAGATACCTTAGTTTCCCAATCCTGCTGTTTGAAATGGACTAATAATAACTCGGTAATCATTCTCATCATGCATTGCATGTGCCTGGAAGATGTGGAGCACTGAGGAATGAAAGCATGCCGCGAACGTGAGATAGTGTCACATGAGGGAGGGTGTGGTGAGGGCATACATCATGACAGCATTCATACTTGCATTAATAAGAGTAGTTAGGAGTGTTTGATTTTACTGCTTGACTGAATTGATAACATGTTAACCTATGCTTTACTGTTCCACTGAGTTGATCACTCACTCCCATGTTATGGGACGGTGTTGTACACACCAACCAGATTTGTTGAGTTTCAGGTGATGGCGATGCTTATGAAGCAGAGCCGGAATACTTTTATGATGATGAGGAGTTCTCCTATCTGTATCTCTCTGGCAGGTCTATGAAGACCTGGTATTGTATTGACGGGACTATGGTACTTGGGATAGAAGACATTATACTTCCTCACATTAGGTATATTTTAGAATTATACTTGTAATTAAATAACCTGGTAACATCATCACACTCTGGAGACCCACCATAGTTTATATACGTTATTTATCTATCACAGTCTTCCGCTTGCAATTTAACTGTCTCTGGAGTATGATATGCTGTTTTGGCTTAATCTCACTCATGTTCAAAGCACGAATACAGTCAACATTTAATCATCACTCATTTTGTTGCATAAGTGATGTTCTGGAACTCGGGAGTTGAGTTACTACTCGACCCCCGATTTTCAGAATGTTACAAACATCAACTGCTCAATCCTATCAATAGGTGGAGCAGCCTGTGGGTCCTACTGTGTAAATGATGATGTCATGTGCTTCTTGGGAACCGGGGGTGTATAAGGTGGCAATCCACCAGTAGGACCAGCAGGAGGCTGATTAGAGTCTAACCTTCAGTCCGCAGGACCACCCCTACCAGAAGGAGTCTGGTCCATCGAGCCAGTAAGCAGGAGGTGTGTCGAGCTCCGTGTATACTGCCACGGCATGCCCTATACAACATAGGGTGCAACATTGGTGAGACAAAGCATAACAACGCATTATATATAAGCACTTTAAGCATTCCACACATCTCATAGCAAAAGAGGCTACATGCTTTTCATTTACCCAAAGTTGTCATAGTACATGGACTATAGAGTTACATGAATCATGACAAAAATTACATGCGAGCCAATTACATTCACAGCATCGAAATTGATGGATTGAAGGATTAGAGGAAAGATTTGAGAGAAAAGTCGAATTTGAAGGGGAAGGGAGCTTAAAAGGGAGAAATGTGAGAGGGAGGGGGTGAAACAAACCCAAATAGGGGCTTCCCACACATTCCGCACACACTACACGTATGTAGGGGTCGAGCCGACCATGCCCAGGCCCGGCCCAACCCAAGTGGACCAACCTGACCACGGCGCACCGCGGTCCGCCTTGCCCGGCGCTGTGCCGCCATGGTGGGGTCTTGTTCTCCACCATCCCAAGGTGCCAAATGCACCTTGGTTCAACCCTGAGTCCCTCTGAATTTAAGTGGGGAGGCCCTCGACTCTATTCTGTTCCAGATCGAGTGGTTTTGAGAACTCACTAATCAGACTGACTTTTTACTGATCTTTAACGACTGAGATTAGGTGGAATGGAATCTAGACTCATCAATATATGGCCTAGGAATGTTTTAAGGTCGTCCCGTGTGACCAGGGTTGGGTACGGACTCGATTTCAGCATCCATTTTTAGTGAACTTTACCGTTGGATGAAATTGGAACACTAAGAATGTTTCTATATTATTCTTGCACCCTCCTAAGTTGTAATGCGTCAGTGTATGTTGTGGGAACATAACTCAGGTCCGGTTTAATCAAAATCATGCTCTGATACCAACTTGTAACACCTCAAAAATCGAGGGTCGAGTATAACTCAACTCCCGAGTTCCAACGCATCACTTATGCAACATAAATAATGATGATTAAATGTTGTCTGTGTTAGAGCAATAAACATGAGTGAGATTATACCAAAACAGTAATTCATACTCCAGATCAAGTGTATAAAGGCAAGCGGAAAACTGAACTGTATATATATGTATGTAAAAGAAACAAAAATCATTTCATTATCCAGAGTATGAACCCATTTGAGTCACCATATACATATGTCTGTTTTATGAACAAAATGTCAAAAATTAAACTAAGAAGTAATCCCTGCAAGTCCCGTCGATCCTGGCAACCTAGTCGAAGCCGCCGGAATACTGCATGTATGAGAACTCGTCCTGGTCCTCATAGTAGTCTGGATCCACCTCCAAAGTCGTCGGCTCATCTAAACCTAAGACAGAGTCTGGTTGGTGTGCGCAACACCATCCCGTAACGTGGGAGTGAGTAGCTAACTCAGTGGAACAATAAAGTATAGGTTAACATGTTATCAATACAGTCAAGCAGTAATGATAAAGTAGTAAAATCAAACACTCCTAACTACTCTTATTAATGCAAGTATGTATGCGGTCATGATGGATGCCCTCAAAGACATACTCCCTCATGTGACACCATCTTCGTTCGCGGCATGCTTTCATCCCCCAGTGCTCCACATCTTCCAGACACATGCAATGCATGCTGAGCATGATTACCGAGTTGTTATTAGTCCATTTCAAATAGCAGGATTGGGAAACTAAGGTACCTTCCTTGTATCATTCCCAAACATGATCCATTCTAGGGTTATCAATCCTAAACATTCTCATACGATGGTGTATTTTTAGGTCACTGCAAGGGCTGCTAGGGCTGTTACGCGTAATCGTTGCACCACTCCCCCATCACCTTATCAATACAGGCCTAGCTTATACTTTGTTACTACGGGAAGGCTCGTCACCTCACCGTAGATTTAGAGTATGCTCAAGGTCACTACACCGGATACGGTAAGGGCTATCAGGGCTGTTACATGGAATCGTTGCACCACTTCCCCATCACCCATCAAGTAGGGTAGGCCGACAACTCGATTATAGTGTCCCATACCACCATAATCGGCTCACGAGTTTGGTTGCTCACTGGTCACTATGGGGAGGCACGTAGCCCCAGCGTAGGCCGACAGCTTGACCACGGTGTCGCATACCACCATGCCTGGTTCATGAGTCTTAGCGGATCGAGGTACCATGGTTAACAGGATTCCACTGGTAAGTTTGGTACTCTAGGTTCAAACAGTAGCGACCAAACATGGTTAACATACATTAGACATATCGGGCTACATGACGAGCCTGACTAGCTCGAGCCCACAATCAACTGGATGACATGAAGTGCATAAACACTTCGCGTGGCCTAACCACTTTCGCCAACTGACGTACGACTCGGGTTCGCCAAACCCATCTTACGTGGCGACATGAAACTCAACCACGGTCTCAAGTCTAGTACTGATTGTATGGACTATAGACATAGTCCCAAACTCAATCAAACCCTATTCGTAGCATGTGCAGTAAAGCATGATAAACAAAGTAATTCAAGCATGTTAGTAGGCATGTTATAAGGCATGTTATAAAGCACTACATCAATAGGAATACAAACACATATATTGCAAAGTAAACGGTTTAAGCAAACAATCTCATGGAGGTAATCATACATGTCTCTAAGGTAGCTGAGAATCCCATCTCAACACCCTCCTAAGGCATCAACATCCAAACACTTACTCACACAAGCATTTCCACAACCACTTAACATACACTATTTCAACATACTTAGTGTATGTTAACAAACATGTATTAGGGCGAGTCCTTTCGCCAAGCAAGTATTTTATGCATACATAATATATTTATATAACAATTAATCGTGGCAAACACATCTCTAAAATATACATGTATACGGTACTTGCTACAATACAGTATTTCTACATACATAGTGTATATTAGTAAAACATGTATTTGGGCGAATCCTTTCACCAAATAAGTATTTTATCCATATATCGTATATTCATACAACAAATAATCATGTCAAACACATTTCCAAAAAATATACGTATATGGTATTTTCTACGAATACCTAGAATATGTAAAATTCCATATTCTACAACTTTAATCGAAACAGAAAATGGAAAGCACTTTCTACATGTGCAATTGCATGCAGATCACAAATCTATCATTATCTGACATTGAAAGCATTGAAAACCGTAACCTATACACCTAAAGTCCTCACGTTACGCCGATAAACGCGTAACGGAGTCAGTTCGTTCACCCTCGCTTTGTCTAAGGCACAACGGCAACCTAAGACATGAAATATGTTAGCTATTTCATAACCTACAACCTTCACACCCCAAAATAGATCTAGGGTTAGGGTTTCTTACCTCAAAATGAAGTCGGTATCGCTGGGAAAGCAGCAAGATCGGAGTGGTGGAGCTAGGGTAGGGATAGGAAGCAGCAATAGGGAGATTCTCCCACTTCTCTCACTCTTTCTCTCTCTTTTCTCACTTCTCTCTCTCAGGTTTTCCTCAAATTCATATGGCTGTGAGAGAGGGTGTTCTAAGGTCCTTATATAGCCTAAAACCTCTCCAAACTAGACTTGAGAACAAGGTATACTTAGGTTATAGCCAAAACGGCTTTGTTTTAGCTCAACGGAGGATTTCTGGCGGGCCTCCTTGAGCCAAAGGTCGGACTTAAGCTCACTAACCTTGGATCTACGTGGAGTTAAATTTTTGTCTCAATCGGATTCCCAGATCACGCGTGGCGGACCAGTTTCACTTCAACGGTCAACGGGTCTCGATTTGAAATTCCAAGTACATGTAAATGTTTATGAAAATTTTCCTGATCCGAGGGTGTATTTGAGTCAGATTCTGATGGTCTGGTTGCTTACAAATTGACCGTAAGTATCAAGTCTCATATCACTATTCCAGATATTTATTTTGCAAAGGAAACATGTGTTTTAACACTCCTTCGCTCCGGACTCAAGCGAACAGCCGTGGGACACTGTCTGGGTCTGATTTCCAAGATGGTTGTTAAGCCCAGCGAGGCGGTCTTAAGTCCTTAACCTTGTATTATTCGGACTCCCGATGTGCGGTCCAGACCTGATACGGAGTTTCAATGTGTTCCCGAGAGCAGTCGAGTAATGAGTTTGATCCTAGAATTTAGGGTAACCTAGCGTCAATGATTCTACAAGTTTTGGGTCTTGTAGATCGTATTTAAAGCGATTCAAATAAATTTCATGGCTAATCTAGTTTAGCACTTAGTTAACTTTGTCAAATTTTTAAAGGATTTAATCCTAAGTGATTTCTGGTCGAGGTGGTACTCGAGCCATTGTATGGAAATTTGCGAGTCGTTACACTTTCAAGGTTGAGCTACATCAAGATTTCAAGATTAAACTACATCAAGACTTCAAGGCTTAAACTTCAAGGTCACTTGTTCCTAATGTTTCAATGTCCTTACTTCATGTTGAGGTTTGATTGACCTTAGGTTGACCTTAGGAGTATGCCATTTTGGATACATAAGTCATATGTTTAAGTTACATGAGTTTGGGCAGTTTTAAGACTTGTCCTAGGCTTTCTTCGACTAGTCTTAGCTTTGCTTCAACCAGTCTAAGAAATTCCTCGATCAGTCGTGAGTTTGTTACAAAATTCAGATATTTTCTGTTAGGCTTCGACTAGTCCAGGAATCTGTTCGACCAGTCGAAGGAACAGTGTCGATTGCATCTTCGACCAGTCGAAAGTCTTCGACTCAAAGTCCAGTGATGAAATTTAGGTTCTTCGACCAGTCGAAGGAGACCTTCAACCAGTCGAAGGTGACCTACAACCAGTCGAAGGAGTCCTTCGACCATTCATAGAACGATCAAAGCTTATCGCGCCTGATTTTTTTCAAATCTGTTAATTCTTCGACTAGTCGAAGAGCTCCCTAGACCAGTCGAAGACGCGATCTACTCACCTATAAATAGAGCACGAATCTCAAAAGAATTCAAGGAATTAATTAATCCATTCAAGCTAATCTTCGTCAAACTTCTGAGTGATAATTCTGTGCTCCATCTAAGCTAAGTGTGCTTATTTAATACTCTCTTTTTTTATCTTTATTTAATTGATTTTATTTCTGCTATTCCAATCTAATTTGATAAGAGGAATTGTTATTCCCTTTCTTTGGAATAAAAATCAATTAAGGCAAGCCCTATTTGGTTTAATTTAAAATCTATTAGAACTAGAACCATTGTAATTGAGTACTGGACGTTGAACTTAGACATTCAATCATCTACTCTGATTTGGTTCTACCGGGCTGCTACAACGAAGGAGATAATCAGGTATTTTACATTTAATTGTAAATTCCTTTCTGTTTTGGTTTCTTTCAAGATTTGCCAGAAAAATCTTATTGTATTGGTTATCTGAGGAGAGTCAGGAAAACTCAGAAGTGGGATTTTTTAATTGTGTAAGCCCACAGACAAAGACACAATTGTAAAGGTTTTGGATGAACCTGTGAAAACCTATTTTGTTAGTGAACGTTAATATCCCCTGTGTGAGGATATTAGGAGTGGAGTAGCATTCTGTGTGGCTGTTGTTTAACAGTTGGTGAACACATAGGCGAACCACTATAATCCCTTGTGTTATGGTTGAATGATTTATACTTCTAATTTTTAATTATTTATTTGTGGGATGTATGAATGGTGGTGAATGTTGTAATCATTTAATTCAAGCATTGTGGGAATTTTGTAATAGTTTAGAATTTATTTTCTGCTATTCCTTTATCAGCTTGATATTCAATTTCCTTTAAAGTTGTTCCAGCAAGGTTGCCCTGCCATTTTTATGGTGTATGGTTGTCCCTAGAACAATACATTTGTGATTACAATTTATTTCAGTTCAGTTTGTGTTTATTTCTATATTCCTCTTTGGTTTGAGATTTGATACAATGATCTTTCTAGAAATAAGGTTGTCCTACCATAAAATTTAGTTTTTGGTGTAAGGTTGTCCTTAGAACAACATTTGTATCAACCTCTCAAGATCTGAATTTTGAGGTTGTTTTACTTTCCTGCATTGTAATTTATTTTGGCTATCATATTCTTTTTAATTTCGCTGTTATAAGTTTTATTTGACAGTCCTATTCATCCCCCCCCCCCCTCAGGACATATAGCTAGGCCTTTTCAAAATGTTCACCTTAGACCCTTTGGTAGGCCCATTCTCACCTATTAGGCCCATAATATTTCTTACTTAGTCCTTGTGGACTGCCCCAAATTGTTGGACCCCACTAGTAGTTATGCTCTTTCTATTCCATGTAAAATTGTCTAAGTACCTAGACCTTACCTTGTTGAGAGGAGAGTATAACTTCACCGCATGATGTACTTAGTTATTTTTCATGAGTCATCCCCATGTGTGCTTAGACCCGATCTTATTAAGAGCAGAGTACAACATCATCGCATGGCATACTTAATTATCTTCATGACCCATTCCCATGTGCATCATATGTGTACTTGGTTGAGATGTGATTGGTCATGGTTTATGCCATTGGGCAGACTATTATGGGACTCCTTGAGTAATGGAGTAACCCCTCTTGAGCGCACTATATGTGTAGGACTGATGCATGGTTAATTTGTGTGATTCATGCATCGGGCATTGCATAACACAGTTGATATTCGCCCTAGCTTCGTCAGGGCCGTAGCCTCCATAGGCATATCGTGGATGGCCAGATTTGGACATCAAAAATATTAGTTTGAGCACTGTGGGCACGTAGGATGTCCTTGGATGAAAGTCTCAGAACCTTCATGTTACCAGGAGATGCTCCAACATCGAGACCGAGTGGAAAACATGAGCACTAGTGCCTTTACCATTAGGCAATGTCTTCAACTGTATCGTAGTCGGTTGGAAAGGGGTATGGCCTTATCCGCCTGAGTGAGGGGGAATTTAAGTTAGGCTGAGTTTAACCAGCTCATAAATGGGTCCGCTGCCATCAAGCTTTGTTGGTGATTGGCTATCCACAGGCAGGTAGTGAGGTCTCTTATGCTCGCTGGGCTGCGCGGCTAGGGAGGCGGTAGTTTATGTGGAGTGTACTTGACCCCGGTGATTTCCAAGAGGGGAACTATACTGATATGTGGACTTGATATGGGGATTAGTATGATTTCATTGCACATTACATATGACACTTGGTTATATAGGCCCGCATTGCTTAGCCTTGGGATGGTTGATGGTATTTTACATTGAGTTGCATAGACTTTGGTTGGCAGTTGGTATTCCTGCCTTGCATTTGTATAGCCTTGTTACGGTTGTTGGTATTCATGATCTTATCGCACATTTTGCATACTCTAATATTGCATTTGTGGCACCTGTCTTACACACACTTACACTGCCCTTTGAGCTTTCTATAAGCTTATGCACGATTGATGCGTGCAGGTGATTCTAGGCAGTAAGTAGGAGCAGGAGTAGAAGCAGGAGTTGACGCGGATCTTTTGGAGTTTTGTTTTATAACCCTTGTACCTTTCTCTTTTGAACCTTGTATTGTAAAAAGTTTTGTTCTTAGTGGATATTGTGATGGTGCTCTTGTGGTTATTATTTTATGGGTGTCAGGAGCCAAGAATGGGGTACTACGGAGGCTGTCGCTGCCAGATTCGGCGATCGAGAATTTTGTGAGCCCAGTTTCTGAGTCTGAGGTATGACAAGAGTTGGTATAAGAGCATAAAAAATAACCCAGGAATAACTCAAGACAACATCACATATCTGCTTCGAGCTTAGGACAAATAGTGTCCCGAGTGCGTACTCTTTTGATATTTGGTTTTCTAATGTCCATCAGCCTTGGATGTCTTTGTTGTTTCTTTAGATGATACCGCCTAGACGAGGCACGAGAGGCACCCGTGGTGCCCGATCGACCTGAGTGCAACCCGCTCCATCTGTTGTAGATCCTATTCCGGAGGTTCTTATTCCGCCTCCAGTTGATCCTATTCCTCTGTCGGAGCCTGTCGTGCCTATGCCAGAGGCTCTCGCAGTTCTTGTACCTTCGCCTAAGGTCAGTGCCATCCCTCTAACCCCTACTATACCAGTTGGAGCAGAGCAGTTGTAGCAAATGCTCCAGGCAGTTACAGCCTGAAAAGGCCGAGCAATACGTCTTAGAGGGGGGGTGAATAGGACTATACCAAATTAAAAAATAAATGCAGAATTGAAAGAAAGATAGCACAATCAAATAATAAATAAGCACAAGTAAATAGCAACCTCAAATGTACTATTCTTGAGAGGTTGATCCAAACTTAGTTCTAAGGACAACCTAACACCAAAAACCAAAGCTTATGGCAGGACAACCTTACTAGAACATTTATAAGTATCAAAAACCCAAACCAATAAAGAGGCAAAGGAAATAGCAAATAAAATAAACTAGGTTATTACAACATTCCCACAAGTGCATAAAAAAAATTACACCATTTACCATAAATGCTTAAAATAAATTACAATATTCACACTCATAAGCACATTCAATCAATCACTACAACTCTAGGAATTATAGTGGTTCGCTTGTGTGTACACCAACTGTTAAAAAATAACCACACAACTACTCACTCCTAATATCCACTCCCTCGAGATATTAGCGTTCACTATGAAAAAGGTTTTCCAAGGTTCACCTTAAAACCTTCACAATTGTGTCTTTAATTGGGCTTACACAATTACAAAAACCCCACACTCTAAGATTTTCTAGATTACCTCAAATAAAACCAAAAAGGATATACAAAATTGTAAATGATACTTATCTGGAAATTCTCCTTTGAAGAAGCCCAGTAGAATCAATCCGATGTAGACAAAGATGTTCAATGTACAGTCTCACAGATGAAAAGGTTCTAGTTTTAAATGATTTTTAATTAAATTAACCTAGGCTAGCTTGATTTGATTTTGATCTCAAGAAAGGGGAAATCACAAGTCGCTTCTTAATGTAAGATTGGAATAAAGATAACAAAATAAAATTACAAAAGCTAATTAAAGAGAATATAAAATAAGCACAATATAGTTTAATAATATCACAAACTTATCTCTCAGAGTGGTATCTTCATTTGGCTTTCAATGAATGAATAAACTCTGAAATTCGTGCTCTATTTATAGGTGAAAATACCGTTCACTGGACTGGTCTAAGGGTTGGTTCGACTGGTCAAAGGATCAATAAAATTTCAAACTTTCTGATGCAATAAGATAAGACCATTACTCGACTGGTCAAGTAGCTTCCTCGACTATATGAGTGGCCTACTCGACTGGTAGAGCAATGCACTCAACTGGTCGAGTGAGACCAAAAAAGCTTGTTGGACTTTGAGTCGAGCCTGCATGACTGGTCGAGCACTGTTCACTCGACTGGTCTAGCAGTCACCTGGACTGGTTGAGGGTTCAACAAAATATTCTAAAAGTTCACAACAAACCTTGGACTGGTCGAGAAAATTCTTAGACTGGTCGAGCCAGTACTTGTGCTAGTCGAACAAGGACTAAGACTAGTCGAGAAAATGACCTATAAATATATGAAATGACCCACATAAAATATGCAATGAATATGACACAACCTAAGATCAATATAGGGTCATCCAAACCTATTTGTGAGTAGGAACAAACGAAACATCATTCGCTTCTGAATCTTAATATCTTGTGATACTTGAAGCTTGAGTTTGATCTCTTGAACTTGAGCTTGAGTTATGCTTGAGTTCTTGAGTCTTTAGTGTACAGTAGTTGAACTTCGAACTTGAACTTGAGTTCTTGAATTTTATCTTGAAACCATGAACTTCAATACTCTTCACTTTAACTTGGAGATGTAGACAAGTTCGATGAAGATCCAGAGAACTTTAAAATGTACGAACCTGATCACTTCAACTCAAAACATGATATAAATACTAAATGGTTTGGCACAACAAAATTTGACAACACTACGGGTGCTAGATTTACACAATAACATTTATAATCTTCCCCTTTGTCAAATTTGTGACAAAACCAAATAAGAATTATGCACAATAAAGAATTATGCACCAGTCATGCACCAATAAGGAATCAAGCATTAGTTATATAAGCACAATAAAGAATTATGCACCATTTGAGTAACAAATGATCAACAGACACAACTCCCTCTCATTCCATTACTCCCCCTCAATCCAAGAGAGGTGATTTGCAAAACCTATAAAAAAACTCCATACATACTACACTGCATATTCCACAATCACACATCTCTACAATTTCTCCCCCTTTTTGTCACAATATGACAAAGGAAAGATATATAAAGAAAAGAGAAGTAAATGAAATAAGATAGAAAATAGCATCACCACGATAATCAAAATATTAACGAAAGGCACAATAACATGTCCACATACTAAAAAGTAAAAGTATGTCCAAGAAATATCCCAACACACAAAGAGTAGAAAGTATTAATAAATGTCCATAATGAAATAAACAACTAATTAGATCCAGATGATTGAGCAGGAATAGAAGGATCTATCTGATGTGGTCCCTTGTTAATGCGCCTAAGATGTTTGCGTATGTATTTGAATTGATTTTCCTGGGACACATGCAAACCCTCTACCTTCTCCTCAAGGGAACACAATCGCTCATCAAAGTCAGAAGGCTGAAAGTTTGGATCAGCCACAGAGTCTGACTCATCAATCTCATCAAATAAGTCATCCATATTAACATCATTAAGAGGCAAAGCATCATCCTCTTCAGTTGCTTCAGTAGCTCCTCCAGCACCCATATCAACTTGGCCAGGTGCCAACCTCAAATTCATCTTATTTATGTTTGAGTTGTTAAAACGAAGATGGTTAATGGGAGCTTCTCCAACAGGCATAGCCACAAGATTATGGGTGGCTAAGACAGTCATAAGATAGGTAAATAGAATATCACTATGTTCCGGATGGAGATGAAACTGAATGATAATGTAATAGGTAAGAGATGGAAGGCATACAGGAACATCAGTAACAATAGAGTGAAGGATACGAGCCATGAAAGTAGTTAGCTCGGTTTTGTTACCAGACCTAGGATAAACATTAAAAATGAAAATACGATGGAGAATCCTATATTGGGTAACATAAATTTGGAACTGAGCGCATTCCCGGAATTCCATTCCACATTCATGTTGCATAACACTCTAGTGAGCATTCATTTATCTGATTCAGACGGTTTTGCCACTAAAGTAGAAATAGGAATTTCGTCATCATTAACTGGAAGATCCATCAATCTAGATATTAAGTTACGGTCTACATCAATAGGACCTTCTCTGGTTGTACTTGTCAAAGTTAAATTCTCAGAAGAGAAGTCACTTATGCAAGTAAACATGGTCTACGCAATGGAACGGTATGCCGAACCGCCCCAATTTAAAATGTTAGCCCAACCTGCAGTTTGAAGGAGGGGAATAATACCGAAAGGTTCCAAATGATTAGAGTTGACTGTACATTCAACAATCACGTTGAGAAGACATATATCCCGCACATACTCAGGATCTTCTTCGGGTGACCGAAGATGGCGCACCATGATTGGAGCGGAACGAGAAGAAGAGGGATCACGAGAGGCTCTCTTCTTATTTCTACCCTCCATAGCACAAGAAATAGAATGAATATAAGAAATGCAAGAAAGGTAAGATGGGTTTCAATTAAATCATATTTTATGTTAGAAACCCAAATAAACCACCATAAACCTTGAAATAAACTATAAAAACAAGGAAATGGAAATGCAAAGAACTTAAATCCATAAGGAAATCGAAAAAGATGCACTGACTAAGAAGGAATTGAAGGTGGGTTTGACCAATAGTGGTAGGGCTAGTTGGGGAAGATGAACAAATGAAGAAAAAATGTGTTTTGTGTAATAAAAGGCCCCAAACCCGAACGGCTCGACTGGTCGAGTACATACTCGACCGGTCATGCCACGACTGGTCGTGTACCACAAAAATTCTACATTTTTCATATTTTTAAATTTTAAAAATTATAAAAATAAATAAAATAAAAACATGCAATATATAACAAGTAAACACATGCAATTTAGATCATATTGCACGTACCCATATCCAATTTCAACTTAGCAAACCTGTTTCTGTCAAGTGGTTTTATAAATATGTTTGTAAGTTAGTTTTCAGTCTGAATATAATCCACATAAATAATCTTATCTTCTACTAATTCATGAATATAATGATATCTAATATCAATATGCTTAGTTCGTGAATGCTGAATAGGATTTTTAGAAATGTTAATTGCACTAGAATTGTCACAATACAACACCATAGAATCTTGCACAAATCCGTAATCACTTAATATCCTCTTCATCCACACAAGCTGGGTGCATGCATTACTAGCTGTAATATACTCAGCCTCAGCTATGGAAAGTGATACGGAACTCTGTTTCTTACTATGCCATGAAACCAGACAGTTCCTGACATAGAAACATCTACCGCTGGTAGACTTGTGATCATCAATATTACCAACCCAATCAACATCTGAATAACCAGCTAATTGAACATCAGTATCATGAGGATACCAAAGATCAAGTTTGGTCGAACTTGCGACATATCTCAAAATGCGCTTTACAACATTCAAGTGGGACTCTTTAGGGTCCGATTGATATCTAGCATAGATTCCTACGGTGAATACAATATCAGGTCGGCTCACGGTTAAATATAATAAACTACCTATCATACTATGATACAACTTAGGGCGTGTTTGGCCAGCGCTGGATATGGGTTATTCACCTCTTACGTGGGTTATACTGCTTACATCTCATCCCATTCTCTGTTTGGTACGGCAGGATAAAAACCATCCTATCCTATCTCGAACGCAGCGCCTGGATTCCATCAATCCCGAGACAAAGGTTTTCACCATTGTGTAGGGCCCACCAAGATATCAATGAGATATCTACTCCGTCCATCATTTTCACCTGCCTACTAAATGCCATGAAGTTATTTTGAGTCAGCTATAAAACAGTGAGTGGGGCACACCATGGAAGCAATGGAGATGCAAATCCATCCATTTGTGACCATCCAAACACCCCGCTGGATATCCCATGGGCTATCCCAAACCCATGGGATCAACAGACAAACACTGACACCACCATCATTACCTTAAAAACCATTCCATCCCACCAAATCCCATGGGATCGGTCCGGCCAAACACGCCCTTAGGATCTACACTTTTACCTGTCGAATCCTTAGAGAGTTTAAGTGTCATACTCATAGGAGTATCAAAATTTTTACGGCTCTCAAAACCAAACTTTTTAACCAAGTTTAGAGCGTATTTGGGTTGAGAGATAAAGAACCCATCAGGAAGCTATTTTACTTGCAAACCTAAGAAATAGTTCAGTTCTCCAACCATGCTCATTTCAAATTTGGACTTCATTAAATCTGCAAACTTAACAGTCATGTTAGAATAGGTAGATCATAGATAATGTCATCAACATATATCTGTACTATCAATATATGATCATTGTGTTTCTTTACAAAAAAAATGTCTTATCAACACTCCCCATTATAAAGTTATGACTTAGTATAAACTTAGTCAATTTCTCGTACCATGCCCTGGGAGCTTGTTTCAAATCATAGAGTGCCTTTTTCAGGCGATAAACATGATCAAAATGTTTAAGGTCTTCAAAACCCTTAGGTTGTTCAACATATACTTCCTCATATAGATCGTCATTCAAGAAAGCACTCTTAACATCTATTTGATAAATTTTGAACTTTTTGTAACAAGCAATGGATATAAACAGTCTGATAGATTCAAGACGAGCTACTGGGGCAAGGTTTCATCATAAACGATGCCTTCTATTTGAGTATACCCTTGTACAACCAGTCTAGCCTTATTTCTTATAATATTATCGAGTTCATCAGACTTATTTTTAAAGATCCATTTTGTTCTAATAATGTGTTTATCATTAGGTCTAGGAACTAAGTACCATACATCATTCCATATGAGTTGATTAAGTTCATCTTGCATAGCTACTATCCAGTTTTCATCAGCAAGAGCTTCTTTTACATTAGCCAACTCAATCTGGGATGTGAAGCACACATAATTACAAATGTTTTCTAATTGTCTATGAGTGCATACACCAATGAGAGGATTCTTAAGAATTTGATCAGTTGGATGGTCTTTAACTGACCGCAGTTCAAGGTCATTTTGACTAGACGAAGAGTCTGGTTTATCAAATAAAGAGACTTCATCATCTTTTAAACTTGAAACAGGTGCATTTAAGTGATCATCTATAACCACATTAATGGATTCTTGAATAACACTGGTCCTCTTGTTGAGAACACGATACGCTTGGTTATTTAATACATATCCTAGAAAAATACCCTCGTCACTTTTAGTGTCGAACTTTCCCAGATTTTCTTGGTCACATAAAATGTAGCACTTGCTGCCAAAAACTCGAAAGTATTTAACAATAGGCTTCTTATTTAACCATAGTTCATATACGGTCTTATTATTAGACTTTCTAGTATAAACATGGTTAGTGATATAACACGCCGTGTTCACAGCTTCAGCCCAAAGATTTTTAGGAAGTTTCATACTAGTTAACATCACATTGGCCATTTCTTGAAGTACCCAATTTTTCCTTTCAATAACCCCATTCTGTTGAGGTGTCTTGAGTGCAGAATACTAATGCAATATTCCATGATCACTACAGAACTTCTCAAAACTGCTATTATCAAATTCGGAACCATGATCACTATGAATTTTGGTGACATGTGATTCCTTCTCTGTTTGGATACACTTAAGTACCTTTTTCACTTCATCGAGAGTCTCAGATTTCTCTCTCATCAAAACTATCCATGTATACCTAGTAAAATCATTTATAATTACCAGAATATATTTCTTACCACCTCGACTCTCCGTTCTAGTTAGTCCAATGAGATCCATGTGGAGAAGTTCAAGGGGTTTGGATGTGGCATTGGAGTTCACTTTCTTGTGAGCACTCTTAGTTTGTTTTCTAATTTGACATTCACCATAGATTTTATCGATTTTCTTAATCTTGGGTAGACCTCTTATTACTTTACCTTTGCTCAGTCTATAAAGATTACAGTAGTGTATACATGTCCTAGGCATTTATGTCATAGTTCGGTCTCATCGGTTTGGACCATGTAACATGATAACTTAGATGAGCTTGAATCACTGACCATATAGCAGTTCTCAGATGTTCTGCCACCAGTTAATATCAAAGAACCATTCTCATTAGAAATTTCACACCCAAGGTTGGTGAATTTTACGCTATGTTTATTATCACAAATTTGAGAAATGCTTAAGAGATTATGCTTAAGGCCCTCTACAAATAATACATTCTTAAATGGAGGAAGATTAAAGAGTTGAATTGTACCTTGGCCAATAATCCTATAGTTGCTACCATCACCAAATGTGATTGAGCCATCAGTCATATCTTTAAGATTGGTGAACAAATCTTTATCACCTATCATATGTCTAGAGCAATCACTATCTAGGTACCACTTTAATTGACTCAAAGCCTTGAAAGCGGTGTGGGCAACCAAACAAGCAACCTTAGGAACCCATTTCATTACAGTTTTGGGTTTTGGAGGATAGTTAGTTTTTCTACACTTGTAGTTATTGTATATTTTACCATTTGAGTTAGATTTTAGAAGCTCCTTGATTAAATCCACAATTTTCTCAGCTAAGGAGTTATGATTCTGATTTGTATAGTTGATATGATTGCTTTTAGGTTTCATAGTTTGAAAAGTTTTAGAATTTTTGAAACTATTTTGATTCAGACTTTTCCCTTTTGAGTTAGAAGACTCCCCTTTAACAAACTTAGGAGGAGTGGACTTACTTTTAAAAGGTGTATTTTTATCGTAGCCCAGACCAGATCTATCGCCACATTTCCTTGATCCGGTTATTAGTTTTTCTAGTTTAAGATCACCCTGGGCATACCTCCAAGTATCCTTCAAACTCGAGAGAGAAGAGACTTCTATTTTTAGTTTTTCATTTTCAGATTTTAGGTTTTCAATTTGAGAAGTTTTGAAATCTAAATCACACTTAGCTTTTTCAAAACAATCTGAAAAATGTGATTTTTCTAAGACTAGATTATCAAAATTTTCTTTTAATTTTAAAAACTTTTCTTTTTGAAGTTTTAATTTTATAGCTATCTTACAACTTTCCCTGTATAGGGCATCATAGGCATCTTGTAAATCTTCATCATTTTCAAGATCACTTCTCAGATTTTCTTCACTAGTTGAATCACAACTGTCTGAGAAAGTGAATTTGGCTAGAGTCATTAAGGCTTTGACTTCATTAGTAGACTCAAGTTCAGAATCATCTGACTCAGAAGAGGCTTCAGAGCAAGACGATTCATCCCATGTGGCTAACATGCCTTTATTTTTAGATTTGTCCCTCTTTGGACATTTGTTTGCTAGATGCTCGTATTCATGGCAGTTGAAGCATTGGTTGTCTTTAATAGATTTCCAATTTTTAGATCTAGTCCTTTTCTTTTTAGAAGGTTTTTGAAAATCTATCTTCTTTTTTACTTTTGAAAATTTTATAAAACTTCTTGGCTAATAGTACCATATCATTTTCAGAGTTTTCAAAATCAGAATTACTAACATTTTCATGAGAAATATTTTTAGAAGACTTAAAGGCAATGGACTTACCTTTAGGAGCCTTAAAGTTTAACTCGTAGGTTTATAAAGAACCAACCATCTCTTCAACCCTCATATTATCCGTATCACGAAGTTCATGAATGGCAATGACCTATAAATTGAACCTATCAGGCAATGAGCACAATATGTTTGCACAGACTTTGCTTTCTAGGATACTATCACCAAGACCCCCATAGAGTTGACTATGTCATTTAACTTAGTATAGAAGTCCATGAAAGTTTCACTTTCTTCCATATATATTTACTCAAACCGTTGGTGAGGATTTGAAGTTTAGATTTCTTAACAATAGCTGTACCCTCGTGTGTCATTTCTAGAATGTCAAAGGCTTGCTTTGCAGTATCACAAGATATAATTCTTTTAAATTCATCCAGTGATAGTGCGCAAGTGATTGCATTTAAAGCTTTTGCATTTGCATTACTCTCATTTTTCTGAAGTGTGGTCTAAGAAAAATAAGGTATAACCTTCATAGATTTTGTTCCATCAGTGCCCTCAAAAACCAAAAAGGATATACAAAATTGTAAATGATACTTATCTAAAAATTCTCCTTTGAAGAAGCTTGGTAGAAACAATCCGATGTAGACGAAGATGTACAATGTCCAATCTCACATATGAAAAGGTTCTAGTTCTAAATGATTTTTAATTAAATCAACCTGGGCTAGCTTGATTTGATTTTGATCTCAAGGAAGGGAAAATCACAAGTCCCTTCTTAATGTAAGATTGGAATAAAGATAACAAAATCAAATTACAAAAGCTAACACTACCAAAAAATGGAGCAAAGGCTATGGACCATTCGGGTTTTTAGCTACGGTTTTAAACCGTAGCTATATTGCTACGGATTTAAACCGTAGCTGAAAGCCCGAAACAGCCAAAAACAAGCCGCGCAATTTTCTTTCCCTCGGGCGGGCTGTTTTCCCATCCTCTATTTCCGCTCTTTCACTCGACGGGCTCTTTTTCCATTCTCTCTCTCTCTCTCTCTCTCTCTCTCTCTCTCTCTCTCTCTCTCTCCCAACCACTCCTTCAAAATGCAGGAGATATACCGAAACCCCCATCCCTTCCTTTCTCCACACCTCTCCTTCATCCCACACCCTAAATCTACAACCCCTTCAACCAGCCGAGCCCTAGATCTATAGAAACCCCTTTAGCCAGCTGATCCCTAAATCTGCAAAAAGCCCTTCGACCAACCAAAATGCACTCCCAAAACTTGCTCTCTCAAAAGCATTTCTAGGTCTCTCTCTCTCTCTCTTCTCTCTCTCTCTCTCTCTCTCTCTCTCTCTCTCTCTCTCTCTCTCCCCTTCGTTATTCTTCGCTTTGTCTTCTTCTTCTTCCTTCTTCATTGCCTGACCTGTCTCCCTTCCTCACTCATCTTTTCTTCTTTTACAGGGAGGCTACTTCCCCAACGCAATCCGATATTATCAGAGATCCCTCTCTGAGGTGTGTTCTTTTATGCAAAATCTAAATATTCCGATTAAAAATCCGCAGATGGTTGAGAGGTGTACTGGAAATCCATAGAAACAGAGATCAAATCCCTACTAGAGAAGCTCTTGGACGTCAAGGATGCAATGTCCGCTCCTGCAATCCCCACAACCTCCATCACCCAGAAGCTTACACGTCACAGAGAGATCCTTTGTGAATTCACTTAATGATGCAATATGCAGGTTTGCTTTAGTTGCTTTAGGGTTTTGATTTTGTCTCTAAAATGGGATGGTTTGGACTGACGCACATGTATGTCAAGTGTCTCTATATCAGTCATACACATTGCGTTTGACAAAATGACTGAAAGAAACCAGAATTAGAAAAGAAGGGTGCTCTTCTCTTCCCATTCATTGACTAGTTTTTTTTTTTGGGTATTGATATGAATTTGGTTTTCTTTACTATTTTAAGGTGGAATTAAAAGCAATTGGATCCTATTATGCTACGATGTTCACTATGTTGTTCTGATCTATCTACCTATCATTTATGAATGCATATTCTCTCCCTTCGTTTTCTTTTTTTAAAAACTTTTTTGCCCAAATCTTTTCAGGATAGATGTCCTATTAGAACTGGTGATTGAGAACCACTTTTCCCCAAATGATGGTACTCTTGAGGTATGGTATTGCATTTGAATTTCTTTCTTAATAAGATAATATATCAAATTCCCCTTTTATTTTTTTTTATTGTTTTCTACACATCAACAGGCATATAATATTTGTAGGAACTGATGTCTAAAAATACGATTATTACTTGACTCTATCCTTACTATAGTTTGAAATTGGCTAGCAATAAGGAATGGGATGAAGGAGCGCAACACAAACATTTTGGAGATAGTTCGTTCTTTGGATCTCCCAAACAATCCCTTGGATGATATTATTGATCAGGTAGCTAGTGGTTTAATGCCTTCAATATAGTTCTTGAGTTTGTTGAATCTAGTTGAGGCCTTCTAGAAACAAGATGTGTTTATGTGGAAGCATTGACCTGTTTGGCTATCGCTTCTCATTCTTAAAGCTGATGCAATCTTTCTTGTACTGGAGTATTTTGTTATGTTGTATGATTGTGACATTTAGTAGTTTTTGAGGTTCGAGATTCTGTCCAATGCGAGTTTAATTTTTGTAAATTAAAAGCATAGTTTGCTGAGACTGTATACATCTGAATTTGCTGCAATTTTGTCATTTTGAACTTGTGTGGAAATGTTTATGCCGTCATTATTTGCTGTCATTTTGTGGAGCTTTATTTTTAAAAGCTTCAATTTATCAACGTTAGTTTGTTTGTCTTATGAATTGTTGTTTAAACAACGGACCTCAAGATAACTGAGGAACTTTTCCATTTCCTTATGAGTTGAGTCAGATTGTGAATATTTTCCACCATTTTTTCTGTTTCGTTTCAGCATTGCATTGTTTTGAATGGTACTTGTGTTGGTATGTGCATTTAGGAAGTTGGATGGGTATTGACCATCATCCAAATCACTCATAACAAATGAGTGTCATATACATGTCTTTAAGTTTACCGGAGTAAATTTTCCATGAATGCTTCAGCATGTCAAGCTCATGGACTTGACATGGATATGTTTGATGTAGCCTAGGTGCGGAACCATCTGTCCATTCCAATGTTACCAAGATCAACCTCATTCTTTTGACAAAAAAAAAGAAAAAGAAAAAAAAAAAAGGCGGCACTAGTTAGCCATGAATTGTCCATCATATGGAAATTTTGATTTCATATGCCTTTTGACGATCACTTTGATTGGGTGATCATCAACACAAGATTAGTAGCTGCCAAAATGTACGGCCTATATCAAATTTAAGCAATTTGTCATGTCCTTTAATATATCATTATCATTGGATGATCCAACCTGGCTAATGATGAACATCAAAGTTCCAGAGGAAAGCTAATGTTGTATTGGGTTGGAAGTGGGTTTGTTCCATTTGGGGTGGTTGGAGTTGCCAAAATTTACCAGGCGGTTTTTAAATTAAAATTTGTGGTTTTGGGGAAGAAGCATTTGGGGTGGTTATAGAACTGGGTTCTGGAATTTATAGTGATTTTACAGCTGAAATTTGTAGCTCTTGCTTTGAAATTGTAGGGAATATTTGAATTTGGAGGTCTCCTCTTGAGGGTGGATTCTTGGAGACTAGGTGTTGTTTTGGCTTGAGTTCGGGTTCTTTTTGAAAGCTTTCAATTTCTATTTTGGTTGTTGGATTTGTGGAAAAATGGCTTGTATGAAGCTGGGATCGAAATCTGATGCATGCCAATGATAAGGGCAGGCATGGTATGGAGCATTCTCTCTCTCTCTCTCTCTCTCTCTCTCTTTGGAATTAATATGTGGAAACCGGTTTTAATTTTGTTGGGGTTCTTTTTGAAAGCTTTCAATTTCTATTTTGGTTGTTGGATTTGTGGAAAAATGGCTTGTATGAAGCTGGGATCGAAATCTGATGCATGCCAATGATAAGGGCAGGCATGGTATGGAGCATTCTCTCTCTCTCTCTCTCTCTCTCTCTCTCTCTCTCTCTTGGAATTAATATGTGGAAACCGGTTTTAATTTTGTTGGTTTGCATTCTTCCCTGTTTTGAATTAGTTTCTCATGTATTCAATTAGAAAAAGACGGTTTTAGAAGCTTAGACATGGATCTGAGACGAGTGTGTGTACAAGGTAGCTCATATCGTGTGCATGAGCTGCCTTGCATGCAAATGTGTGTACAAGGTAGCTCATGTACATGCTAAGCCTACATGGATCTGAGACGGTTTTAGTTGAGCTTTGCTAAGCCTACATGTGTGTACAAGGTAGCTCATGTGCATGCATGCATTTGCTAGTGTGGGATGAGATCCAATCCATTCATTAGAGCACTACCACTGTAGACGTTCTTGCGTAAGAATCAAGTTGGTCCTCCTGGTTGAAGCTTTTTTTACTATCCAACTGCTTTGAAAACTATCGTCCACCTTTTGATTGAACCAGATTTGTTTTCATGCAAAAGCATCTACATGGCCAAACCCACTTGAGACGGTTTGGATATTGCACCTGTACACTCTGTTGAGAGAGTCTTGAGACACAATGTCGTGTGCATGAGCTGCCTTGCATGCAAATGTGGGCTTTGCAAGTCAATCCACAAAATGATTCTCTGTTAAGAAATTTATTTATTTATTTATTTATTTATTTATTATTTTTTTTTTTTTAAGTCATGATAAAAAAGACACAATTCCATACCTCCATAAATCCTTGGATTTTTGGGTCAAATCCAAATCTTCCCAAGTCAATCCACAAAATGATTCTCTGTCAAGATTTTTTTAAAAAAAAGTTATGCCCTTGCAGCCATTGTATTAAATACTCCTCAAATCCATGGCTTCATTACCAAACAGTGGATTTCCTTGTTTTTTTCCTTGTACTGATTAATTTATTATGGATTTCCTTCATCCTGTAAATCAATTATCTGTCACTATGGGTTGGAAATTTCTTAATAGCTTATAAGGTTTCTTGATGTGGAATGATTTGTAAAAGTTTGCCATTGCAGTGTGAATTTGTCATTGCTTGAAATTTGAATCTCCAGTGCTTTAGATTAAAAATGCTATGAAAGTACTCTTTTGTTTTGCTAATTCTTCTATTCTGAGGTCGGCACCATTTTCTGGTAGGTACTAGAAAATGGCTGATGCTAAGGATATTCCAATCTGGGGTACTTTTTGTCCATGAGGTCCATTGTTCAATGGTTTTGGGATCACTGAAGCATGTGCCCCACCTATGCAAACTGAACATATTGTACAAGCTCTCAGCTTAAGCATTGTATAATACCTCCTAGTTAAACCAATGACCAGGAGATTCCTCAACATGATATGCTCTATTGCCCTAATTTGATAGTTCAAAAGGATGAAGAGGTTGATGGAAATGTTTCTAACAGAGTTAAAGAGTTGGATGGGTGGGTGAGGAGGAGGTGTGCCTCTATAGTGTTGGGGTTGCATGCTAATGAAACATGAAGGTAGATTTTTTGTTCTACTCATTTCTCTTTCATTAGTAGGTGTATTTCTTTTCTGATAGGTCAGTGGTAGAGCTCTGTAGCCATTTTCTCTAGATAGTTACAATAGCTCGATGGAGGTAATGTTATCTTATCTTGCCATGTTTTATTTGTTTGATTGATTTGTCACTTTCTTTTCGATTTGCAAACAAGGCGGGTTGCATCGGGCGACATGGTCGAGATGACTGTTGAGAGGAGGTAGAAGAGGATGATCAAGAACAGGGAGTCTGCTGCTCGATCAGGGGCCTGGAAGCAGGTGGGCCTGTAAAATCAGGTTGCTTGTTTTGAAAACCAGTTACTTCCATTTTCTTTTTTTCTTTTTTTTTTAAGACTGAGAATTTATTCCTCATTATGGCAGGCGTACACGAACGAGCTGGAGAACAAGGTTTCACGTATAGAAGAAGAGAATGAAAGGCTCAAGAAGCAGGTGGTGTTTGCCTATGATGAGAAGGATGTTAACTACAGATGGGCAAGGTATATATGCTACTCTGAGATTTCATTTCCAGTTATGTAGTTCTTGAATTGTCTACACTCTTTTACTTCTTGAATTGTTTCGTTGTTCACATCTTTTCATGTTTTTTTCTTTTTAATTGGAAATCCATTTCACTCCTTTCATTGGCTTACAATTAATCTTTCGATGAGTAGAATGACCTGACTCTAGGACCAAGTCATCTATGTGGTGAGTCCATATGAAAGATGGCTGGGATGTCATGTCACACAGTTTCATAGTCATGGTTTAGTTCAGTTCAGGTTCAGTTTGCAGTTTGGATTCTTGAGGTGCTTAATGAATTCAATTCACTGAGCTTGGTTCACCATCAGTTTGTTCAGTTTGTAGTATTGATTTTAGTAAGTTTGTTTAGTCTGTTAGTCACTTTGTGAAGTTTGTAGTATTGATTTACTAAACTTGTTCACCATGGGACCCACTTTTACAACTTGAAACTTGAAATTATTATACCCTACTTATTAAAATCCTGTTATTGACCAAATGGCTGTTTATGTCCAGATAAATTAGACACCGATTGGCAGTAACTAGAAAAAAAGTTTACAGATGCTGGAATTTGCATTCGAATGCGAGGAATTGTGATCAGATTGCTAGGTTTTTTTACAGTTCTGGAAAACATTTTCTTACAAAGGTATTTATATTAGAAATAGTCTAAGACTCCTAACAAATTAAATACAATAGAAAAAATAGCAATTGAAGTAAATTGTTCAATATCACTTTATGAGGAATCATCACAAACAACCAGTTGCATGTGAAGTTCACATGCAAACTTGCTTATATGCCAAAGTGTCATGTGTGGGACATCTGAGCGATGCATAAGGTGGGATTCACTATGACAATCACCTGCACAAAACAGGTCAGCCCGCTCATCAAGAAGCCACCCTATATGAAAACAATGAGCGTTTTTAATTGGAACTGATAACTATGTGATTCAACGTGTATGTCTGTCTGCCTAATCAGTGGATTTTTCTGATTTCTATGCCTGGTGGCCTTCATCTTATGCATAACCTGATGTGTCATACACATGACGTGAATGGGGTTTCATCTGAAGTTCACATGCAATTGGTTGTAGGTGATCATTCCTACTAGTATTGAATTGAATTGACTGTAATGATGGTTGTCTTTGAATAATCCCAGAAAGTTCAGCGCAAGAACTCGCTCAGATGTTTGTCCAAGAGCTTGGCTTTGAAGGTAACAAGATGCTTTGGCCCTTGAGGCTCCACTAGCACCTGACTCTAAGACAAGGCCTGATGTAGTCAACAAAGGATCAGAAAAGAAGAGCGAAGAACCACCAGATGCCACCAAGCGATCTTCCAACCCGACTGAAGTACCCCGCTCTCGATCTTATTTCCAGGTTTTGTGTCTATTTCTACACCATTGCTACAATCATCATCATCATAAGCATCTTAGTCTTTCTTCCAGCAATTAGGGATCGGCTTTTAAATGCTATATTATGTTCTTTGGAATCGGCCACAGCAGTCTCACAATTACCTATATATTGGCCTCATAACTATGGGCTCATATGGACCAATAGGACCACTATTTGTGCTAAACAACCCAAAGGTGTGGTCCTATGGATCCATATGAGCCCATGATGTAAACTTTTACTCAACTAATTGCATCCACAGGCCTCATAGATGAATCAGCATATGCAACAAAACTAACTGCATATGCTACTAGTGGATCCATAAACAGATCATACTGCTTATTAGGCCCCACGGGCTGATCTAACAGCCATACAATTTAAATTTACCTGGCAAGGGATCTTAGCAGCACATACAATCCTAAATATGGACACTTAAGATGCTAATGTTGTGTTGAACCATATGTTTGTGCACACACATACATTCATTTGTATATGTGCGAATATGCATATGAAGAACAATGCTATTGAAAGAAGTAATTTTTTTTTTAAATGGATAATCAGAATATAATATTAGAAAGCAAGCAGAATACAAAAACAGGTCCATAACACAGCTCCAGTTCCACAAAACTTCTAATTTGGTAGTACCAAACTGCAGTAGGTAAGGGGACAGAATAGATGGTTCTATTTGGGGCTATTTATTTCCAGTCAGATCCAGTAGGTAAACTAAAATATCTGTTTTTTGTTTAATTGGTTACTAAAATATCCAGTTTATGGCAGAAACTAATCAAATGGTAGAAACTTGGCCTTAGAGTCTCAATTCCAATCATTATGTTTATATGCATCCTATGTTTTGCTAGCTTTAATGTGTATATGTGCATTCAAATTTTAATACTTGATTCCTATTTAGACAAAGTAGAGATCTAATTCCTTCAAATTTGTATATGCACCATATAGGCTAGATGGGATGTACAAATATACCAAGGTTTGGTTGGTTCACCAAATGTAGCCAATCATTATGCAGAAGTACAACTATACCAGGAGCGAGCCTAGTAAGCAATTCATTCTAGATTAATAAACCCTCTATCTGTGGTGTAAACTGTTTACATCCTCAAATGAAGAAATGTTAGGGTTATTTGTATTTTCATACATATGTACATAGGCATGCACATCTATTCCCAAGTCTGCATGCTTGTAGTGTGTAGTGAGTGGCATAGGCTACATAGTGTGTAGGGTAACTTTTAGATTTTTAATTACAATAATAGGAAAAATAGGGCAAATACTAAAAATAAAGATACTTCAGATTGTTTCTTGTGCAAGTCCTATTCATCAATACTTCAGATTGTAATTATTCTTCACTCTGCTTTCTGCTTTTTTCCTTTCCTTTTCTTGCTTTTTCTTTTTTTCTTTTTCTTTTCTTTTCTAGCTTACTGTATCTTGAAGAGAGTCTTCAGTTTCACTACCAGCTTCCACTCTTCAATAGACAAGTCGTCTCGATAATTCGATTTAAGTGTGTCAATAGATTTCCTCGAGATGTGGCTAACAAGCTCATCATCAATCTCAAAATGCTTGCCACACATCTTCTGTTGTTCTTCGGCGTTGGTGCTAGCAATCTTTATGGCCACCTTTTGGCCTTTCTTTGTTATATCAACCTGTTTGTGGTTAATCTCAATGGAAGCTATTCATCCAATATCGATAAAATCCCTTGAAGGAATACAGATTGGAGTGCCGACCTTTGCAATCCCTTCAAGGACATCAACACCCAAGACAATTGGATCTTTTTTGTTAAAAATGTAGTTCAACATAATCTTTAGAACACAGGGGAAGGCTACATCTTCTGCAGCTTCCTTCTTCTTTTCTTCCTTAAGATTGTCAATATAAGCCTTGAACTGATCAAACAAGTGATAGATAATATCGCTTGGAAACCTCTATAATATAAATTAATTTAGAGAAAGAGAATTATAGATCAAAGGGGGAGATGATCAAAACCTTTTGTGTTAGCACAGACAATTCTAAGGCTTTGAGAAGCGATTCCTAGGATGTATGTGTGTTTCAGGGGCCATCTGCACCTTGGAAGCATACACTTGGAGAGGCTGGTCTAGGATCATTTGTGCAATGGGGGAAAGAGGCTTTGAGATTTCAATAATTTGAACAAATTTGGTACTCTATAATTGAACATGTGTAGTGTGCATTTTGAACTAATTTTGAACGTGTAGTGTGCATTTTGAACTAATTTGGCACTTTTTTTTATATAAATATTGAATGAATTTTGTACTTTATATTTGAACGTATTTATAGTCTTAGGCTCCATTTGGTCATCACATTAGTATTTATGAAAACATTTTATTTGAAAACCAAATGGAGCCTAAGCCCTTTTTTAACTCCGCCAATGCAACTCCTTGCATTGTCGGTCCCAAGCCCGGGTAAAGGAGGAGGGAGAAGGGCTTTAGAATGAGATCGTTAACTATGGAGGAGATCCTGAAAATGCAGTGAGTATCTCTGGTTTTATGGTTTTACTTGTACATTCCTGTATTTATTATTCAAGCATGACGGTTATGCGCATTCTTTCAGGTAGATGTTGCATGTGGGAGGATTGGAGCTACATATTTAAGATTCAAGCATTGATACGTTTCTAGTCAAGAATGCATATGATTGGAGTGGCCTGGCCATTTGGACAGGCCGTATTTATGTATTTGCTCAAAATAGATGGAGCAGGCCCGGATGTGCGTCGGAGCTATCCGGATGAACGGGGGTCCCTAGAAGGTGGGAACCGCTGTTATGACCATGATGAAGCTGCCCATTTCCTATGGATGGCATTGGAGAGGCCTGGCCATTTGGACAGGCCGTGTTTATGTATTTGCTCGAAATTAATGGAGTAGACCCGGATGTGCGTCGGAGCTATCTGGATGAGCGGGGGTCCCTGGAAGGTGGGAACCGCTGTTATGACCATGATGAAGCTGTCCATTTCCTATGGACGGCATTGGAAGGGCCTGGCCAAATGGACAGGCCGTGTTTATATTTGTATTTGCAGGGACCACACCCTTAACCTAAACCCAAACCCATTCTCAAATCTCAAAACCTACACCTAATCCTAATCTCAACTCCCTAACCTAAACCTAAACCTAAACTTGAAAACCAAACTTAAACCCAATCCCGAATATGAACCCAATTTCCTAAACCTAAACCATAACCCATTCTCAAATTCAAAAACTTATAACCTAAACTTAGAACCCAATCTCAAATCTAAAAACCTAAACCGTAACCTAAACCAAAACCTATAACCTAAACTCAATTCCCTAAACCTTAACCTATAACCTAACCTAAACCTATATCGATAACCTAAAACTATTCCCAAATCCCAAAACCTATAACCTAAACCTAACCTTTTCCTAAACCTATAACCTAAACTCAATTCCCTAGAGCTAAACCTACACATAATCCTAATCTCAACTCCTAATTAACCTAAACTAAACCTAAACTTGAAAACCCAAACTTAAACGCGAACCCATTCTCAAATCCAAAAAACTAAACCTTAACCAAAACCTATAACCAAAACCAAAACCTATATCCTAAACCCGAACCCATTCTCAAATCCAAAAACCTAAACCTTAACCAAAACCTATAACCGAAACCAAAACCTATATCCTAAACTCGAACCCATTCTCAAATCAAAAACCTAAACCTTAACCAAAACTTATAACCTAAACCAAAACCAAAACCTATAACCTAAACCCGAACCCATTCTCAAATCCAAAAACCTAAACCTAAACCAAAACCAAAACCTATAACCTAAACCCGAACCCATTCTCAAATCCAAAAACCTAAACCTAAACCAAAACCAAAACCTATAACCTAAACCCGATCCCAAACCCGAACCTAGTTTCCTCATCCTAAACCTTAACCTATTCTCAATTCCCTAAACTTTAACCTACAACCTAACCTAAACCTAACTACCTAACCTAAACTTAAACCTAAACTTGAAAACCCAAACTTAAACCTGATCCTGAACCCGAACCCAGTTTCCTCAACCTAGACCTTAACCTATTCTCAATTCCCTAAACCTTAACCTACAACCTAACCTAAACCTAACTACCTAACCTAAATCTAAACCTAAACTTGAAAACCCAATCCGAATATGAACACGATTTCCTAAACCTAAACTATCACCCATTCTCAAATCCAAAAACCTATAACCTAAACCCGAACTCATTCTCAAATCGAAAAACCTAAACCTTAACCAAAACCTATAACCTAAACCAAAACCAAACCCTATAACCTAAACCCGAACCCATTCTCAAGTCCAAAACCTAAACCTTAACCTAAGCCAAAACCTATAACCTAAACTCAAATCCCTAAACCTTAACCTATAACCTAACATAAACCTATACTTATAACCTAAAACTATTCCCAAATCCCAAAACCTATAACCTAAACCTAACCTTTTCCTAAACTTATAACCTAAACTCAATTCCCTAGAGATAAACCTACACCTAATCCTAATCTCAACTCCTTAACCTAAACCTAAACCTAAACTTGAAAACCAAAACTTAAACCCAATCCCGAACATGAACCCGATTTCCTAAACCTAAACCATAACCCATTCTCAAATCCAAAAACCTAAACCTAAACCTAAACCAAAACTAAAACCAAAACCTATAACCTACACCCGATCCCGAACCCGAACCCAGTTTCCTCATCCTAAACCTTAACCTATTCTCAATTCCCTAAACCTTAACCTACAACCTAACCTAAACCTAACTCCCAAACCTAAACCTAAACCTAAACTTGAAAACCCAAACTTCAACCCGATCCCGAATCCAAACCCGGTTTCCTAAACTTAAACCTTAACCTATTCTCAATTCCCTAAACCTTAACCTACAACCTAACCTAAACATAACTCCCTAACCTAAACCTAAACCTAAACTTGAAAACCTAAATTAAACACGATCCCGAACCCGATCCGGTTTCTAAACCTAAACCTTAACCTATTCTCAATTCCCTAAACCTTAACCTACAACCTAACCTAAACCTAACTACCTAACCTAAACCTAAACCTAAACTTGAAAACCCAAACTTAAACCCGATCCCGAACCCGAACCCGAACCCGATTTCCTAAACGTAAACCTTAACCTATTCTCAAATCCCTAAACCTAAACCTACACCTAATCCTAATCTCAACTCCCTAACCTAAACCTAAACCTAAACTTGAAAACGCAAACTTAAACCCAATGCCGAACCCGAACCCAATTTCCTCAACCTAAACTTTAACCTATTCTCAATTCCCTAAACCTTAACCTACAACCTAACCTAAACCTAACTACCTAAGCCTAAACTTGAAAACCCAAACTTAAACCCGATTCCGAACTCGAAACGGGTTTCCTAAACCTAAACCTTAACCTATTCTCAATTCCCTAAACCTTAACCTACAACCTAACCTAAACCTAACTACTTAACCTAAACCTAAACCTAAACTTGAAAACCCAAACTTAAACCCGATTCCAAACTGAAACCGGTTTCTAAACCTAAACCTTAACCTATTCTCAATTCCCTAAACCTTAACCTACAACCTAACCTAAACCTAACTACCTAACCTAAATCTAAACCTAAACTTGAAAACCCAATCCCAAACATGAACACGATTTCTTAAACCTAAACCATCACCCATTCTCAAATCCAAAACCTATAGCCTAAACCCGAACTTTATTCTCAAATCGAAAAACCTAAACCTTAACCAAATCCTATAACCTAAACCAAAACCAAAACCTATAACCTAAACCCGAACCCATTCTCAAATCAAAAACCTAAACCTTAACTAAAACCTATAACCAAAACCAAAACCTATATCCTAAACCCGAACCCATTCTCAAATCCAAAAACCTAAACCTTAACCAAAACCTATAACCAAAACCAAAACCTATATCCTAAACCCGAACCCATTCTCAAATCCAAAAACCTAAACCTTAACCAAAACTTATAACCTAAACCAAAACCAAAACCTAAAACCTAAACCCGAACCCATTCTCAAATCCAAAAACCTAAACCTAAACCAAAACCAAAACCTATAACCTAAACCCGATCCCGAACCCGAACCTAGTTTCCTCATCCTAAACCTTAACCTATTCTCAATTCCCTAAACCTTAACCTACAACCTAACCTAAACCAAAACCTAAACTTCAAAACCCCCAAACTTAAACCCGATCCAGAACCCGGTTTCCTCAACCTAGACCTTAACCTATTCTCAATTCCCTAAACCTTAACCTACAACCTAACCTAAACCTAACTACCTAACCTAAATCTAAACCTAAACTTGAAAACCCAATCCCGAATATGAACACGATTTCCTAAACCTAAACTATCACCCATTCTCAAATCAAAAACCTATAACCTAAACCCGAACTCATTCTCAAATCGAAAAACCTAAACCTTAACCAAAACCTATAACCTAAACCAAAACCAAAACCTATAACCTAAACCCGAACCCATTCTCAAGTCCAAAAACCTAAACCTTAACCTAAACCAAAACCTATAACCTAAACTCAAATCCTAAACCTTAACCTATAACCTAACCTAAACCTATACTTATAACTTAAAGCTATTCCCAAATCCCAAAACCTATAACCTAAACCTAACCTTTTACTAAACCTATAACCTAAACTCAATTCCTAGAGCTAAACCTACACCTAATCCTAATCTCAACTCCCTAACCTAAACCTAAACCTAAACTTGAAAACCAAAACTTAAACCCAATCCCGAACATGAACCGATTTCCTAAACCTAAACCATAACCCATTCTCAAATCTAAAAACCTAAACCTAAACCAAAACCTATAACTTAAACCCGATCCGAAAGAACCCAGTTTCCTCATCCTAAACCTTAACCTATTCTCAATTCCCTAAACCTTAACCTACAACCTAACCTAAACCTAACTCCCTAACCTAAACCTAAACCTAAACTTGAAAACCCAAACTTCAACCCGATCCCGAACCCAAACCCGGTTTCCTAAACCTAAACCTTAACCTATTCTCAATTTCCTAAACCTTAACCTACAACCTAACCTAAACATAACTCCCTAACCTAAATTTAAACCTAAACTTGAAAACCTAAACTTAAACCCGATCCCGAACCCGAACCCAAACCTAAACTTGAAAACCCAAACTTAAACCCAATCCCGAACCCGAACCCGGTTTCTAAACCTAAACCTTAACCTATTCTCAATTCTCTAAACATTAACCTACAACTTAACCTAAACCTAACTACCTAACCTAAACCTAAACCTAAACTTGAAAACCCAAACTTAAACCCGATCCGAACCCGAACCCGAACCCGGTTTCCTAAACGTAAACCTTAACCTATTCTCAAATCCCTAAACCTAAACCTACACCTAATCCTAATCTCAACTCCCTAACCTAAACCTAAACCTAAACTTGAAAACCCAAACTTAAACCCGATGCCGAACTAAACTCAATTTCCTCAACCTAAACCTTAACCTATTCTCAATTCCCTAAACCTTAACCTACAACCTAACCTAAACCTAACTACCTAACCTAAACCTAAACCTAAACTTGAAAACCCAAACTTAAACCCGATTCGAACCCGAAACCGGTTTCTAAACCGAACCTTAATCTATTCTCAATTCCCTAAACCTTAACCTATAACCTACCCTAAACCTAACTACCTAACCTAAACCTAAACCTAAACTTGAAAACCCAAACTTAAACCCGATTCCGAACCCGAACCTAGTTTCCTCAACCTAAACCTTAAGCTATTCTCAATTCCCTAAACCTTAACCTACAACCCAACTTAAACCTAACTACCTAACCTAAATCTAAACCTAAACTTGAAAACCCAAACTTAAACCCGATCCCAAACCCAAACCCGATTTCATGAACCTAAACCTTAACCTATTCTCAATTCCCTAAACCTTAACCTACAACCTAACCTAAACCTAACTCCCTAACCTAAACCTAAACCTAAACTTGAAAACCCAAACTTAAACCCGATCCCGAACTCAAACCCGATTTCCTAAATCTAAACCTTAACCTATTCTCAAATCCCTAAACCTAAACCTACACCTAATCCTAATCTCAACTCCCTAACCTAAACCTAAACCTAAACTAAACTTGAAAACCCAAACCTAAACTCGATCCCAAACCCGAACCCGATTTCCTGACGTTTATTTTGGCCTTACAAACCATATGGTGAGACCATTCCTTTTGTGTCAATTTCATTCCTCTTTGAGCTTTTATTAATTCATTAAGAAAAGAAGAAGAAAATGGTTATACATGATGCACTTCTTTCACTTTCTTTTTCTTTCCTCCAATGGTCATTCTGATTTATGAATGCTATGACTATTTATAGGATGATGGAATATACGAAGCTGTTGCAGGAAGTGACTTTGTCATTACTAGAGGTTCATTTCGAGATGACTCTTCAAAGTACTACATAAATGTCTGTGGAAGTAATTTTACAGAGGTCACTAAGAAATTGAAAGGAAAAGGAGTGGACTTGGACAACAACCAGTTTTTTATTCTTCAGGTGGGTGATGATTGAAAAAAGCCTATTTACTTGTAAAAAAAAATATCATACCGTCAAAATATATCTTCTCTTTCACTTCTTTATCTTTGAAATTTCAGGGTGAAGTCGAGCAAATTTCTCTAATGAAGCTAAAGATTTGTATTTTCAGCATTATTGTAATTGTAATTGTAATTCATTGAATGAAGGATTGTAATTAATTGTAATTGTAATTGTAATTGATTGAATGAAGGATTGTAATTGAATGAATGAATGATTATGCAGGTGGTAATTGAATGAACAACTAATAGTATATATATTTTTTAAAATAGGATTTACTACGGATTATATCCGTAGCTGTTGCAAACTATAGCTACAGATTAAATCCGTAGCTGTAGGTTATATAATTGCTACGGATTAGATCCGTAGCGCTTGTAAGATATAGCTACGGATTTAATCCGTAGCTTTTTGACCTATAGCTACGGATTTAATCTGTAGCTATAGGTTCCAGACCTATTGTTACTGCACCTACGACTACGGCCGTGCTACGGACTAGAACCGTAGCCATAGGTCTATGGCTACGGATTTAGTCCGTAGCCTTTGCCCCTTTTTTTTTGGTAGTGTAATTAAAGAGAATATAAAATGAGCACAATATAGCTTAATAATATCACAAACTTATCTCTTAGAGTGGTGTCTTGATTTGGCTTTCAGTGAATGAATAAACTCTAAAATTCGTGCTCTATTTATAGGTAAAAATATTGTTCACTCGACTGGTCTAAGGGTCAGATCGACTAGTCAAAGGACCAACAAAATTTCAAATTTTCTGACACTATAAGATAAGACTGTTACTCGAATGGTCGAGTCGCTTACTCGACTGATCGAGTGGCCTACTCGACTGGTCGGGCAATGCACTCAACTAGTTGAGTGGGACCAGAAAGATTGTTGGACTTTGAGTCGAGCACTATTCACTCGACTGGTCGAGCACTGTTTACTTGACTAGTCGAGGGTCCAACAAAAAATTCTGAAAATTCACAAGAAACCTTTGACTGGTTGAGAAAACTCTTAGACTGGTCGAGCCAGTACTTGGATTAGTCGAACAAGGACTAAAACTAGTCGATAAAATGACCTATAAACATGTGAATGACCCACATAAAATATGAAATGAATATGACACAACATAAGGTCAATCTAGGGTCATCCAAACCTATTTGTGAGTAGGAACAAACGAAATATTATTCACTTCTAAATCTTGATATCTTGTGATACTTGAAGCTTGAGTTTGATCTTTTGAACTTAAGCTTGAGTTATGCTTGAGTTCTTGAGTCTTTAGCGTACAATAGTTGAACTTCAAACTTGAACTTGAGTTCTTGAATTTTAGCTTGAAACAATGAACTTCAACACTCTTCACTTCAACTTAAAAATGTAGGCAAGTTCGATGAAGATCCAGAGAACTTTAAAATGTATGAACCTGATCACTTCAACTCAAAACATGAGACAAATACTAAATGGTTTAGCACAACAAAATTTGACAACAATACGGGTGCTAGATTTACACAATAGCATATACACAGCCACCCTCCAGGGGCAAAGCAGATAATCAGAGGATACTCCAGAGCAGAGGGAACAAATTCGTGCAAGTGCTCTTCTTCCGGATTTTCGTCAGTATGATCCCCCACGTTTCAAGGGTGAGCCTGATCCTACAACAGCCGAGTTGTGGTGTACCGAGGTAAAGAAAATCTTCAACATCATGAGATGCACATCACAGCAGCGAGTTTAGCTGGCAGTTTTTCTTCTTCAAGGCAAGGTCCAACACTGGTGGGCTTCTATTTCCAGATCAGTTGGGAGAGATTTTATATGGACCTAGGAGGACTTTATGGATCGTTTCGACTAGAAGTTCTTCCCTTAGCATGTTTAGCAACAGAGAGCTTTGGAGTTTGAGACTCTTGTTCAGGGAGATATGACGGTTTCGCAGTACGAGGCTTGTTTTGTTACCTTGTCTTGATTCGTGACCTACTTAGTGGATGATGCAAGGCGGAAGGCCCACCATTTTGTAAACGGCTTGTGTCCCGCTCCCAGGAGTCAAGTGGTTGGGTATCTTCTTATGACATTCGCTGACATTGTGCAGAGGGCCCTAGTTTATGAGGATGGTTGGGCCACTTTTCAGAGGTCCCAAGATCAGAGAGGAGACTGGAAGAGGAAGGCGCACTCTGGTAGCTCCCACTAGCATCAGCACCGTCAGCGTAGGGGTCGTTCGGGGTTTAGAGCGCCAGCAGCACAGTCAGCCCTTCTAGTCCATTTACTAGAGTCTGTTTTAGATGTGGATGGACGAGGCATCATAGGCATGAGTGTCCCCATCCCCAACTGCAACAGTAGCAACCGAGGGCACCACGGCAGCCCCCACACCAGCCTCCACAGTAGCAGTGACCTTAACACCAGCCTCCTAGGCCTCCTCCTCCGCAGCAGAGGCAGCAGGGTAGGCCGCCGCAATGACTGCAGTAGCAGTAAAGACCATAGATGAAGAGGGGACACGCACCTCCCCCGCAGGCCCAGGGCAGATTCTATGCTGTGCAGCAGGTGCAGGGTTAGGACCCTCGACGTCAGGGTTACTTTCCTTAGCAGCTCAGGGAAGATTCTACGCCGCTTAGCAGGACCCTCAGTGGTTGAGAGGAGCATTTGAGGGTATTCTTCTTGTCTCCGCTTCTATTACTCGTGTATTGTTTGATTTCGGAGCGTCTTATTCGTTCATAGCCGAGGAGTTCTACTGATCGACCGGTCTACCATCGGAGTCCCCTCGTGAGGCTTTATCAGATCGACTCCCTTGGGGAAGTTTGCAGTTTTGGTTCATTTCTGTTCGTCGTACCCCGTTCTGGTTGGGCATATGTTTCTGCCCGCGGATTTGTTCGTGTTACTGATGATCGAGTATGATGTTATCCTGTGTATGGATTGGCTTGCTGAGTACCATGCCATGTTGGACTGTTCTGCCAGGACAGTCACGTTCTGCATACCCGGCTTGTCGTTATTCCAGTTCGTTGTCGAGCCCAGAGAAGAGTCGTTATCTAGTTTATTGGCCTGTGTAGTAGAGGAGTCAGTGGCTGGGTGTTTTAAGTTGTTGCCAGTTGTTTGTGACTTCCCCATTGTGTTTCAGGAGATTCTGGGATTACCGTTGTGCCAGCAGATAGAGTTTTAGATAGATCTTGTGCCCGGTACCGTACCTATCTCAAAGGTCTCGTATCATATGGTACTGATGGAGTTACGGGAACTGTAGGCGTAGTTGGACGAGTCGCAGGAGTTAGGTTTTATTCGTCCTAGCAGTTAACTGTGGGGAGCCCCGGTATTATTCGTGAAGAAGAAGGATGGCTTGTTAAGGCTATATGTGGATTACCACGAGCTCAATAAAGTCACTATCAAGAACGGATACTCACTCTCGAGGATCGATGATTTACTCGACCAGCTGCAGGGTGTATAGTTTTTCTCCAAGATTGACCTATGGTCCAGCTATCATCAGATTCAGGTCCGAGAGGAGGACATTCCGAAGACAGCTTTCCGGATGCACTATGGTTATTTCGAGTTTCTGGTCATGTCATTTGGGCTGACCAATGCACCCGTCATCTTTATGCAGATGATGGACGAGGTCTTCCGGCCCTACCTCGACCAGTTTATTATAGTCTTCATCGATGACATTCTGGTCTATTCAAGGACCCGGGAGAACCATGAGGAGCATTTGCAGATTGTGTTGGAGACCCTCCGTGCCCACTAGCTATATGCAAAGTTGGAGAAGTGCGAGTTCTGGCAAGAGGAGGTGAAGTTCCTCGGTCACATGGTGACAAGGGAGGGTGTCGCTGTGGACCGCTCGAAGATCGATGCAGTGCGTCTGTAGGGCCAGCCCACAAATGCGTCTGAGATCCGTAGTTTCCTTGGTCTAGCGGGTTATTATTGGCAATTCATTAAGGGGATCTCCCGCATTGCAACACTGCTGATCGGGTTGACACGAAAGGGTGCCGAGTTCATCTGGAGTGACGCCTGTGAGGAGGCATTGGTGGAGTTGAAGGACCGCCTCACGTCCACTCCCATCCTCACTCTTCCCACCGGGAGTGATGGGTTCATTGTGTTTACTGAAGCCTCGAGAGTTGGTTTGGGTGCTGTCCTGATGCAGCACGGGAAGCTAGTGGCGTATGCCTCGCACCAGCTCAAGGTCCATGAGCTGAACTACCCCATGAATGATCTGGAGTTAGCAGCAGTTGTTTTCGTACTGAAGGTGTGGAGGCATTATCTCTATGGGGTTAAGTTCGAGCCCTTCTCGAACCATAAGAGCCTGAAGTATTTGTTTCCGCAGTCAGAGTTGAATATGAGACAGAGGCGATGTATGGACACTACAAGAAAGAGAGTTTTTAGCGATGAAACTTTTAGCAACGAAACTTTTTTTCGTCGGTAAAAGTGACTTTTAGCGACGAAAGATTCTCGTCGCTAAAAGTTTACTTATAGCTACGAAATTATAAATTAGTAACTAAAAGTCACTTTTACCGATGAAAATTTTCATCGCTAAAGGCCGTAAACAATTTTCCAAAAACATCAAAGGGTTTACTTTTAGCTACAAAAATTTTCATAGCTAAAAAACATGGATGAGACTTTTAGCTACAAAACTTTTCATCGCTAATTGCTGTAAACAATTTTAAAAAAAAATTCAAAAGGTTTACTTTTAGCTACGAATATTTTCGTAGTTAAAAAACATGGAAGAGACTTTTAGCTATGAAAATTTTCGTCACTAAAGGCTAAAAACACATTTTGAAAAAATTGAGAGGTTTACTTTTAGCTACGAAAATTTTCATAGCTAAAAAACGTGGATGACACTTTTAGCTATGAAAATTTTCATCGCAAAAGGCTGTACACAATTTTTGAAAAAATAAAATCGAAAGGATTACTTTTAGCTATGACAATTTTCGTAGCTAAAAAACGTGGATGAGACATTTAGCTACGAAAATTTTCCTCGTTAAAGGCTCTAAACAATTTTTGAAAAAAATTAAAAGGATTACTTTTAGCTACGAAACTTTTCCTAGCTAAAAAACTTTTAGCTACGAAAATTTTCGTCACTAAAGGTTATAAACAATTTTTGAAAAAAATCTAAAGGTTTACTTTCGGCTACACAAATTTTCGTAGCTAAAAAACGCGGATGAGACTTTTAGCTATGAAGAGTTTCGTCGCTAAAGGTTGTATACAATTTTTGAAAAAATCGAAAGGTTTACTTTTAGCTACAAAAATTTTTGTAGC
Organism: Magnolia changhungtana; assembly: GCA_030180095.1. Taxonomy (NCBI): domain Eukaryota; kingdom Viridiplantae; phylum Streptophyta; class Magnoliopsida; order Magnoliales; family Magnoliaceae; genus Magnolia; species Magnolia changhungtana. The sequence goes on from JASAUF010000343.1 coordinate 16,875,533, forward strand.
TAAAAAATTTGGATGATACTTTTAGCTACGAAACGTTTTGTCACTAAAGGCTATAAACAATTTAAAATAAAAAAATCGAAAGGTTTACTTTTAGCTACGAAAATTTTCGTTGCTAAAAAACGTGGATGAGACTTTTAGCTACGAAAAGTTTCATTGCTAAAGGCTGTAAAAAACTCGAAAGGCTTACTTTTAGCTACGAAAATGTTTGTAGCTAAAAAAACATGGATGAGACTTTTAACTACGAAAATGTTCGTCGCTAATGGCAATAAACAATTTTTAAAAAAATCTAAAGGTTTACTTTTAGCTACGAAAATTGTCGTAGCTAAAAAACGTAGATGAGACTTTTAGCTACGAAACGTTTCGTTGCTAAAGGCTTTTTTAAAAAATTCAAACTTAATTTTTGTGAAAATTTTGAGAAGTTTACTTTTAGCTACGAAAAGTTTCGTAGTTAAAAAACGTTAATGAGACTTTTACCTACGAAACATTTCGTAGGTAAAAGTCTCTTTAAAAAAAAATTTATTCCATCTCAAATTTCCTGATATACACCTATTAGAATATAATTCATCATATTCTTCCTGATATACACTTGTTATATAATATATTTCATCATATTCACATATATATTCACATCCATCTAAACCCAAACTACGTAAATTCATCTAGACATAAAGTACATTCATCTAAACATAAACTGCATTCATCCAAACATAAACAATCCCATGGTAAAAAAAATAAATGAAAAGAGAGAGAGAGAGAGAGAGAGAGAGAGAGAGAGAGAGAGAGAGAGAGAGAACATATGAGAGGTGATCCAGACAAATGAAAAGAAAAACAACCTTAACCTATACCTAAACATATAACCTACACTTATAGGTTTAGGTTATAGGTTTAGGTTTTAGTTTTAGGTTTAGATTAAGGTTAGGTTATAGGTTATAAGTTTAGGTTATAGGTTATGGGTTACAGGTTATAGGTTAAGGTTTAGGTTATATGTTTTGGTTTAGGTTTAGGTTAAGGTTTAGGTTTAGGTTATAGGTTTAGGTTTTGGTTTAGGTTTAGGTTATAGGTTATAGGTTATAGGTTATAGCTTTAGGGAATTGAGAATAGGTTAAGGTTTAGGTTAAAGAAATCAGGTTCTGGTTCGGGTTCGGTATCGTGTTTAGGTTTCGGTTTTCAAGTTTAGGTTTAGGTTTAGGTTAGGGAGATTATGATTAAGTGTAGGTTTAGGTTTAGGGATTTGAGAATACATTTAGTTTTAGGTTTAGGTTATAAGTGTAGGTTATAGGTTTAGGTTTAAGTTAGGTTATAGGTTAAGGTTTGGGGAATTGAGAATAGGTTAAGGTTTAGGTTTAGGAAATCGGGTTCGGGTTCGGGGTTCGAGTTTAGGTTTGGGGTTTCAAGTTTAGGTTTAGGTTAAGGAGTTGAGATTAGGATTAGGTGTAGGTATAGGTTTAGGGATTTGAGAATACATTTAGGTTTTAGGTTTAGGTTTACATTAAAAGTGTCGGTTATAGGTTTAGGTTAAAGTTAGGTTATAGTTTATAGCTTTAGGGAATTGAGAATAGGTTAAGGTTTAGGTTAAGGAAATCGGGTTCGGGTTTAGGTTTGGGTTTTCAAGTTTAAGTTTAGGTTTAGGTTAGGGAGTTGAGATTAGGATTAGGTATATGTTTAGGTTTGGGGATTTGAGAATACATTTAGGTTTTTGGTTTAGGTTTAGGTTTAGTTTTAGGTTTAGGTTAAGGTTATAAATTTAGGCTAGGTTTAGGTTATAGGTTATAGGTTATAGGTTATAGCTTTAAGGAATTGAGAATAGGTTAAGGTTTAGGTTTAGGAAATCGGGTTCGGGTTCGGGATCGGGTTTAGGTTTGGGTTTTAAAGTTTAGGTTTAGGTTTAGGTTAGGGAGTTGAGATTAGGATTAGGTGTAGGTTTAGATTTAGGGATTTGAGAATACATTTACGTTTTAGGTTTAGGTTTAGATTTAGGTTTTAGTTTATAGGTTTAGGTTATAGGTTTAGTTTTTGGTTTTAGGTTTATATTAAGGTTATAAGTTATGGTTTAGGTTATAGGTTTTGGTTTAGGTTAAAGTTATAGGTTTTGGTTTAGGTTTAGGTTTAGGTTTAGGTTATAGGTTTAGGTTAAGGTTATAGGTTTAGGTTATAGGTTTAGGTTAGGTTTAGGTTATAGGTTATAGGTTATAGGTTATAGCTTTAGGAAAGTGAGAATAGGTTAAGGTTTAGGTTTAGGAAATTGGGTTTGGGTTCGGGTTTAGGTTTGGGTTTTCAAGTTTATATTTAGGCTAAGGAGTTGAGATTAGGATTAGGTGTAGGTTTAAGTTTAGGGATTTGAGAATACATATAGGTTTTAGGTTTAGGTTTAGGTTTTAGTTTATAGGTTTAGGTTATAGGTTTAGATTTAGGTTTTAGGTTGAGTTAAGGTTAAGGTTAGGTTATAGGTTATAGGTTATAGGTTTAGGTTTAGGTTATAGGTTTTGGTTAAGGTTTATGTTTAGGTTATAGGTTATAGCTTTAGGGAATTAAGAATAGGTTAAGGTTTAAGTTTAGAAAATCGGGTTCGGGTTCGAGATCGGGTTTAGGTTTAGGTTTTCAAGTTTTAGTTTTAGGTTTAAGTTAGGGAGTTGAGATTAGGATTAGGTATAGGTTTAGATTTAGGGATTTGAGAAAACATTTAGTTTTCGGTTTAGGTTTAGGTTTAGGTTTTAGTTTAGGTTTAGGTTATAGGTTTAGGTTTTGGTTTTAGGTTTAGGTGGTTAAGGTTAGGTTATAGGTTATAAGTTTAGGTTATAGGTTACGAGTTATAGGTTTAGGTTTAGGTTTAGGTTATAGGTTTTGGTTTAGTTTAAGGTTATAGGTATTGGTTTAGGTTTAGGTTAAGGTTATAGGTATTGGTTTAGGTTTAGGTTTAGGTTTAGGTTATAGGTTTAGGTTAGGGTTATAGGTTTAGGTTATAGGTTTAGGTTTAGGTTATAGGTTATAGGTTATAGGTTATAGCTTTAGGGAATTGAGAATAAGTTAAGGTTTAGGTTTTGGGAATCGGGTTCGGGTCCGGGATCGGGTTTAGGCTTGGGTTTTCAAGTTTAAGTTTAAGTTAGGTTATAGGTTAAGGTTTTGGGAATTGAGAATAGGTTAAGGTTTAGGTTTAAGAAATCAGGTTCGAGTTCGGGTTTAGGTTTGGGTTTTCAAGTGTATGTTTAGGCTAAGGAGTTGAGATTAGGATTAGGTGTAGGTTCGAGTTTAAGGATTTGAGAATACATTTAGGTTTTAGGTTTAAGTTTAGGTTTTAGTTTATAGGTTTAGTTTATAGGTTTAGGTTTGGTTAAGGTTAGGTTATAGGTTATAAGTTTAGGTCATAGGTTATAGGTTTTGGTTTAGGTTTAGGTTTAGGTTTAGGTTATAGGTTTAGGTTAAGGTTATAGGTTTAGGTTATAGGTTTAGATTAGGTTTAGGTTTAGGTTATGGTTATAGCTTTAGGGAATTGAGAATAGGTCAAGGTTTAGGTTTAGGAAATCGGGTTCGGGTTCGGGATCGGGTTTAGATTTGGGTTTTCAAGTTTACGTTTAGGTTTAGGTTATGGAGTTAAGATTAGGATTATGTGTAGGTTTAGGTTTGGGGATTTGAGAATACATTTAGGTTTTAGGTTTAGGTTTAGGTTTAGGTTAAGGTTATAGGTTTAGGTTATAGGTTATAGGTTATAGGTTATAACTATAGGGAATTGAGAATAGGTTAAGGTTTAGGTTTACTAAATCGTGTTCGGGTTCGGTATAGGGTTTAGGTTTGGGTTTTCAAGTTTAGGTTTATGTTTAGGTTAGGGAGTTGAGATTAGGATTAGGTATAGGTTTAGGTTTAGGGATTTGAGAATATATTTAGGTTTTAGGTTTAGGTTTAGGTTTTAGGTTTTAGTTTATAGGTTTAGGTTTTGATTTTAGGTTTATGTCAAGGTTATAAGTTTAGGTTATGGGTTATAGGTTATAGGTTTTAGTTTAGGCTAAGGTTATAGGTTTTGGTTTAGGTTTAAGTTTTAGGTTTAGGTTTAGGTTATTGGTTTATGTTATAGGTTTTAGTTAGGTTTAGGTTTAGGTTATAGGTTATAGGTTATAGCTTTAGGGAATTGAGAATAAGTTAAGGTTTAGGTTTAGGAAATCGGGTTCGGGCTTGGGATCGGGTTTAGGTTTGGGTTTTCAAGTTTATGTTTAGGCTAAGGAGTTGAGATTAGGATTCGGTGTATGTTTAGGTTTAGGGATAAGAATACATTTAGGTTTTAGGTTTAGGTTTTAGTTTAAGTTTTAATTTTTAGGTTTAGGTTATGGGTTTAGGTTTTGGTTTTAGGTTTACGTTAAGGTTAGGTTATAGGTTATAAGTTTAGGTTATAAGTTATAGGTTATAAGTTAAGGTTTAGGTTATAGGTTTTGGTTAAGGTTTAGGTTATAGAAGCTTAGGTTTGGGTTTAGGTTTTGGTTATAGGTTATAGCTTTAGGGAATTGAGAATAGGTTGTAGGTTATAGGTTAAGGTTTAGGTTATAGGTTATAGGTTAAGTTTCAGGTTTGGGATCAGGTTTAGGTTTGGATTTAGGTTTAAGGTATTAAGTTTTGGTATAGGTTATAGGTTTAGGTTTAGGTTTAGGTTTAGGTTTAGGTTATAGGTTTAGGTTTAGGTTATAGGCTTAGGTTTAGATATTCTCTAGTATTATCTACTATTGAACCTAGTATTATCTACTACATACTAGTAACATGCAACTAATATTGGGGCACCATACCATAAGCTACAAGAATTTCATGTCCCCCTAAACAAGGTATCCTCCATTGATAATATATATATATATATATATTATAAGTTGTTTATTTTCATTTACATTCACAAATACATTCATCATCATCCATTCACTCTATGACTAATAGTTAAAAAGGAAAATCATGCATTTTATTTTACCCGAACATAAACAGAGGTTCTCACCTTCCAGGGACCCTCGCTCAACAATCAGCTAGCTCCGACGCATATTCGAGTCTGCTCCATCAATTTCGAGTAAATACATAAACACGACCTGTCCAAATAGTCAGGCCACTCCAATGCTGTCCATAGGAAATTGACAGCTTCATCATGGTCATAACAGCGGTTCCCACCTTCCAGGGACCCTCGTTCAACATCCGGATAGCTCCGACACACATCCAGGTCTACTTCGTCAATTTCGAGTAAATACATAAACACAACCTGTCCAAATAGCCAGGCCACTCCAATGCTATCCATAAGAAGGATAAGCTCTTTATACTAGATGACCTACAACTAATGAAAATTTCCAAGTAAATTGTACGAGGTTTACAATAATCTTAGAGCGCAGAAAATTTTCAAATATGTGCATTTCAGTCCGAGTTATTTTTATAATCACGATAGCCTCGAGAGGGTTGATACGTGGGATGGGTTGATTACAAAAGGGCTTATTAAAACTATATTGAGTTATCTTGCCGGACATAATAATTTCAGGACAAGCAAGATAACCCAATATAGTTTTAATCGGCCCTTTCACAGTCAACCCATCCCTCATATCAACCATCCCAAGGCTATCGTGATTAGAGAAGGAACTCGGACTAAAATGCATAGACTTAGAAATTTTCTGCACTCCAAGATTACTGTAACCCTCGTACAATATATATTTAACGATGTATATAATATAATGTATATAACGTGAAATGGTACATGAGTGAAACAAGACACGTAACCTTTTATATAGAAGCCAGAAATTGATAGGTTAAGATTGTCCTATCGAAGAGATTCTTAGGCATAGTCCATTTGTTGTTGGGACAAATAGGCATGGGTTTGGATTACTGGACCATGGGCCCCACCTGTCATTGAAAACTAAGGATTAAAATTAGTGTATTAGGTATCATATCATTCACCACCGATAAGGTGACCATTTTTTTTGGTGTTTGGTTTACAACCATTTTTTGAGTGGTGGAAAATAATCTCTTTTACATTATAACACAAATAGTGGGGTACAATGTAATTCGAGTCATAAAGTACTAAACTGGACATGTGGAGAGAGAGAGAGAGATATTATTTATAAGTCTCTTTTCTCATATGTGAGGAAAAATTGTAACACCCGTATCCTAGTCCGTACTATTCTGCCAACTTTTTCTATCCTTCCCGCCGAATTCCAGCAACCTGCGACATATAATCGATGTTTGCACGTGACCTTAAGTCGTATCCTGCAGAATTGAGTTGGCTAAATCTGAGACTTGTATCATTGCGACCGCACCGTCACTGCCAACGCCGCGACTCACCCACCGATCCAATACCCTGACCAGAAGATGCGGGCCGGCGTTTATTTCAAAGAAACACCATGCATTTGCAATCCCAAGATAATCTCTGCAACATGTCCCATTAATCAATCACTTAAATCAATCAATCAATCACCTCATGTCAAGTACACACACCTATACTTTCTTTCTCCACAAGTCAAGCAACCACCAAGTCAACTCTCTCTCACCCTCTCTCTTACACACCCATACATGTTAAGTACACCATCACCTCACCCATCACTCACATCCATCACTCTCTCTCTCCTTACAACCCTCTCTCTCTCATTTCTCAACACAACTCCCAAGCTAGCAAAAAAATGCACGTCCATGCATTCCAAGAGAGAAAAATGACTTTGTGTGGCCCACCTTTCCCATCCCAAAAAACTTCATCCGAACCATTCAACTCTCATCACCCTCCATCAAAGTGAAGCATAAGGAGACCGGCATTCCAACGGACTGAGAAGATCGAACGGTGGGTGCTTATTAGACTAGATTTGCATGTTTTGATGATGGGCCAAGTGAGGCCTACCGATTGATGGTATAGATCTCACTTTAGACCCTAGGTGTGGCCGATGACCCACCTTGATCCACATGATCATTCCATGATGGGGCCATTCTCCATGGACCGCATCATGATGTTTATTTTCTTTGCATGACTAAAAGTTATCTAGACCTTCCATTTTGGTGGAGAAGGAATCTCCACTGTTGATCTTTGATTTGTTGAGCCTATGTGTTATGAGACCCACTTAATGTATGATTATTTGCAAAGGAGGGCCCATAGTGTTGGGGTCCCTCCATCACACGTGTCCCTCTTTCTTTCTCTCTCTCCCTTTTTTTTCATTTTTCTTTTATGTGATGATGTAGTTGAGTGGCCCACTTGGACAGACCTCACCTTGGTATATATCTTATCCACACCATACATGCATTTGGTGGCCCACCTAAGCAAGGCCCACCTTGTACATGTGTTTTGTCAGACCGTCTAACGTCCCTCGACGTGAAATGAAAACATAAATATAAGCTTTATTTCAAAGCTTACTAGGTGGTCACTCATGCAGGCCCCTCCTTGATGCATGTTGTTAATCCACGCCGTTCATTCCATTCTCCAAATCATTTTACCCGTTGAGCCAAAAAATGAAGTTGATCCGAGTATGTGGTGGGCCATAGCATAGATAACGGTGGTTTTCACCGTTAAAAAGCCACCTGATATTTCTACACGCCAAAACACATCGCATATTGGGCTCATTTGGCTTATCTTGAGCCATAGCGACCAATAGTTGGGTCGGATTCACCTAATGTGGGCCCCACGTGCGAAAAACCTTAAGAAAATAGGTTTTCAAAAAAATTTAAAAATAATAATAATAATAAATATCAGCAGTGTTGTTGCTGCTGCTGGCAGAGGACGAGCAGCGTCCTCTTACTGCGCATGTAACGGGCGAACAGGACCAGGGGTCCCCTACGTGGGCCCCACCATGTTGTGTGTTGAACATCAACACCGGGCATTTGATGGGTCCCCTTCGTATATGGGGTGTCCCCGAAAATTAGCCACATCCAAAGCTCCGGTGGCCCACATCACAAGAAATAGTGAGATTGAACAGCTGCCTTTGAAACCCTTCTCTAGGCCACAGAAGTTTTGGATCAAGACGAAATTTGTTCTTTCCTTTTCATCCAGGTCCATGTGACCTTACTAATGGATTGGATGGAAGATAAATGTGCTGGTGGCCCCCACGTGGGACCCACAATGATGTATATGTTTCATTCACACCGTCCACTGACGGTGGATGGTGGAACCCAACATGATTTATGTGTTCTATCCGCACCGTCCGCACTGGACGGTGGGACCCACCCCACGGCCACACCTGGTGTGTGTGTGTGTGCGTGTGCATATATATATATATATTAAATATATTATATGTTATATTATATATAATATACATGATGGTGGGCCTTCATGTGGACCCCCATCATGATGCATGTGTTACATCCAATCTGTCCAGCCACTTTTAAAGCTCACTTTTGGCATGAGCTAAAGAATGAGTCAAACCCATGGTTCAAGTGGATTCCCGCCGCTGAAAAATAGTAGGACAATGACATCCACCATTTAAAATTTCTTAAGGGCCACGGTAGTTCTGATCAAGCTAATGTTTTTGTTCTCACTCCATCTATCTCCATATTAACCTATGAATAGGTTAGATCTCTAAAATACATGACGGTGGGCCCTATAGGATTTTAACGGTGGAAATCATCGTTATCACTATTATTTGGAGTGCGATCTAGTTGATCTTTTGAGGTGATTCATTTATATAAAAATTATATATCTTAATGCATTTGTGGTCCATTGTTGAGGCCCACCTTGGTATATATATAAGGCCCAAGTGATTAGGCCCATCTCATCATATTTATGGCTCGTTGTTGAGGCCCACCCTGATGTGTATGAGGCCGTTGTTGAGGCCCACCTTAATATGAATGTAAGGCCCATGTTACGAGGCTCATTGTGATGTTTTCAAAAGCCCATGGGATATGGCCATTGCAATGTACATAAGGCCCATTGATGTGGCCCACTTGATTTATATAAGGCCCATATGAGGCGGCCCATTTGATGTATCTGAGGACTATGGGTCGAGGCCCAATGAGATGTATATAGGTCCATTGCAATGTATGATTCCCCATGGTTTGTGTGATGATATTTTATAGCAGGCAATGCCTTGGCAGCAATGTTGGTTTGACGTCCACATTGTAAGAAAATGTTGGTTAAATGTTCACATTATAACTCTCCCTAGGGCCCATTAATAGGCCCATACTTGTTGTGTGTAGGCCATCTAGGCCCATCATCATTGTAGGACAGTTCATCACTTTATAACATGCTTAGTATAACTCCATGATTCATGCCCATACGCATCATATGTATGCTTGATATGAGGAATGTTTTATCATAGCATAAGCCGTTGGGCTGAGATATTTATGGGACTCCATATGAGACGGAGTGCCCGACATAATCGTGTGGTATGCACGAGATTGCTGCATGTTTGTACGGTATGACTCATGCATCTCGCATATATGTGACTTGATCACTGCATGGCCTATCGACATCAGGTCATGGCCTCCACAGATACATCGTGGATGGTCGTATCGGATATTGAAAATATTGGCTCTAGCATTATGGGCACTTAGGATGTCCTTGGGTGAAAATCCCAGAACCTTTTTAGTATCAGGAGATGCTCCAACGTCTAGACCTAATGGATACATGAGCACCCGAGTGCCAAATACCAGTAGGCCGTGTCTCCCACTATATCGTGGTCGGTTGGAAGGGGGTGTGGCCTTATCCGCATGAGTGAGGGGGCTATAAGCTGCTGAGTTTGATCAGCTCACAAATGAGTCCGCTATCGACGAGCTGGGTAGGTATTGGCAGACTACTGGTCAGGCAGATAGTGTGGTCTCTTTCACTTGCTTGACTGTGCAGCCAGGGAGGAGGTAGTCAGTGTAAGGTGTATTAGACCCTGGTGATATCCAGAGAGGAACTGTACTGATATGTGTACTTGATGAGGACTGACATTCTTGCTTTGCATCTCGCATATGACATTTGGCTACATAGGCCTCGCATCGTATGGTCTTGGTATGGCTGATAACATTCGTGCCTTGCATCACATAACTTGGTACGACTGGTTGTATTCATGAACTTATCGCATATTTCTACATTACTCTGATATTATATACTTGACACTTGCCTTATGCACACACTTACACTACCCACTAAGCTTTTGTAAGCTTATGCATGACCGTTGCGTGCAAGTGTCGTTGGACAGCAACAGCGCTGAGGCAGGAGCATGTATCGGACTATTTTGGAGTTTTTGATCACCTTGTATTTCTCTTTTCACATTGTACTTAAAGTTTTTGTTATAGTGGATATGTGGCGATATTGTTTTGTGACTTGGTTTTGCTTGTGGTTTGCTCCATTATAAAAAAAAATCATACTGAAAATCCCCCTTATAGGATCCCAGGATCAGAATCTGGCGTATGGGCGCTGGGAGTTGAGAATGGGGTATAACGGAGGCTGTCGGCATCGGATTCGGCGATTGGAAATTTTGTAAGCCCATTTTCCGAGTTTGGGGTGTGACAGAAGTTAGTATCAGAGTATAACTTGGGAATACCTGAGATCACATCACATATCTGCTATGAACTTAGAATGAATAGCTTTCGAGTCCGAATAACATAGTAATTTTTCGACATAGACCCTTAACGTTTATGCCTTCGAGAATTCTCAAGGCTGATAGGCCCTTGTTCCTTCTAATATGACGTAATGGCTAGAAGAGTGACCCAAGCAAATCTCGCTGTACCACTTGTGACTCCCGCTCCACCACTGGATATTTATGCTTTTCAGCATAAGGATGCCACTCCTTTACCTGAGACCGGTGCGGATCCGACCATACCTGTGAGTGCCACCCAGGTGCAGCAGATGCTTCAGGCGATGACTAATATTCTTCAGGGGAAGAGTAGGTGTCCCACTGTTACGCCGGCCGAGGCCGAGCAAGTGTGTGCGAGTGCCCTTCTCAAAGACTTTCGACAGCACGATCCCCCACATTTCCGGAGTGAGGCAGACCCTACTGCAGAAGAGATATAGTGCTCCAAGGTGGAGAAGATATTTGACACCATGAGATGTACAACCTAGTAACGAGTCACATTGGCCATATTTCTTCTTCAGGGTGAGGCTCAGCAATGGAGGGCATCAGTCACCCGATCGGTAGTGGCCGATTTCGAGTAGACCTGGGAAGACTTTATAGATCGATTTGACCAAAATTTCTTTCCTGAGCATCTGCGACAGTTGCGGGCATTAGAGTTTGAGACTCTGGTCCCGGGGAACATGACTGTGTCCCAGTATGAGGCTCGTTTCATCACACTATCGAGATTTGCGATGTATCTTATTGACGATGAGGGGCGGAAGGCCCACTATTTTGAGAACAGTTTGCATCCTGCCCTGAAGAGTCGTGTGATCGGACACATGCTTCTGACATTTGAATAGATCGTGGAGAGGGCACAGATTTATGATTCAGATTGGGCCAGTTAGCAGAGAGCCCGTGACTAGAGGGGAGATAAGAAGAGGAAGGAGCCCTTCAGTAGCTCTCAACCACAACAACATCGTTCACAGTAATGATGCACGACCCGCCCAACATTTGGAGCACCGAGAGTACCTCCAGCACCAACTTCGGGACCGTTTATAAGTACTTGCTTTGGGTGTGGTAGGACAGGACATTGTGTGCACGAGTGTCCCTATTCGTAGCAGCAGTAGCTGAGGGCATCGCATCCACTTTCGCGACAGCTACCACCGCACCACCAGCCTACGGGACCTCACATGCAGCAGCAAAGATCTCAGAGGGGACCTGCACCTCCCCAGTAGGCCCAGGGCAGATTTTATGCCGCCTAGCAGGACCCTCAATCGTCAGGAGCAGTTGTCGATGATTCGCATGACTTGGCCTCTACACCGTCTTGCTAGATTGCTTATGAATGATTCGTCTTGGGAGTTAGAGCTTAAGATTCGTGGGCATTATCCCCATTCCTTAGGTGTTTGATTATGATGATATGTTGTGTTTTAACTATATATGATGTTATGTTTCCTATTTCCTTATGAGTTATGGTTAGCTACGATGGTAGTACAAATTTTGAGGATGAAATTTTTATTAGGTGGGGAGAGTTGTAAGACCCGTATCCTAGTCCATACTATTTCGCCAACTTCCATGATCCTTCCCACCGAATTTCAGAAACCTGCGACGTATAATCGATGTTTGCGCGTGACCTTAAGTTGTATCCTGCAGAATTTAGTTGGCTAAATCTGAGACTTGTATCATTGCGAAGGCACCGTCGCTGCGGTTGCAATACCGCTACTCACGCACCGATCCGATACCCTAACCAGAAGATACAGGTTGGTGTTTATTTCAAAGAAATACCATGTGTTTGTAATCCCAAGAGAATCTCTACAACATGTCCCATCAATCAATCACTCAAATCAATCAATCAATCACCTCATGTCAAGTACACACACCCATACTTTCTTTTTCCACAAGTCAAGCAACCACCAAGTCAACTCTCTCTCACCCTCTCTCTTACACACCCATACATGTCAAGTACATCATCACCTCACCCATCACTCATATCCAGCACTCTCTCTCTCCTTACAACCCTCTCTCTCTCTCTCATTTCTCAACACAACTCCTAAGCTAGCAAAAAAAATGCACGTCCATTCATTCCAAGAGAGAAAAATGACTTTGTGTGGGCCACCTTTCCCATCCCAAAAACCTTCATCTAAGCCATTTAACTCTCGTCACCCTCCATCAAAGTGAATCACAAGGAGACCGGCGTTCCAACGGACCAAGAAGATCGAGCGGTGGGTGCTTATTAGACTAGATTTGCATGTTTTGATGATGGGCCAAGTGAGGCCTACCGATTGATTGTATGGATCTCACTTTGGACCCTACGTGTGGCCGATGGCTCACCTTGATCCACGTGATCATTCCATGATGGGGCCATTCTCCATGGACCCCATCATGATGTTTATTTTCTTTGCATGACTAGAGGTTATCTAGACCTTCCATTTTGGTGGAGAAGGAATCTCCACCGTTGATCTTTGATTTCTTGGGCCCACTTATTATGGGACCTACTTGATGTATGATTGTTTACAAAGGAGGGCCCATAGTGTCGAGGTCCCTCCATCACATGTGTCCCTCTTTCTTTCTCTCTCGCTCCCCTTTTTTCATTTTTCTTTTGTGTGATGATGTAAATGAGTGGTCCACTTGGACGGACCCCACCTTAATGTATATCTTATCCACGCCATACATGCATTTGGTGGCCCACCTTGTACATGTGTTTTGCCGAACCATCCAGCATCCAGGGACGTCCAGGGTCCCTGGACATGAAATGAAAACACAATTATAAGCTTTGTTTCAAAGCTTTTTGGGTGGGTCACTCATGCAGGCCCCTCCTTGATGCGTGTTGTTAATCTACGTCGTCCATTCCATTATCCAGATCATTTTACTCGTTGAGTCAAAAAATGTAGTTGATCCGAGTATGTGGTGGGCCATAGCATAGAAAACGGTGGTTTTCACCGTTAAAAAGACACCTGATATTTTTACGCGCTAAAACATATCGCATATTGGACTCGTTTGGCTTGTCTTGAGCCATATCGACCAATGGTTAGGTCGGATTCACCTGATGTGGGCCCCACGTACGAAAAACCTTGAGAAAACAGGTTTTCAAAAAATAAATAATATCAGTAGCATTGTTGCTGCTGCTGGCAGAGGACGAGCAGCGTCCTCTTGCTGCGCGTGCAACAGGCAGATGGGACCAAGGGTCCCCAACGTGGGCCCCACCATGTTGTGTGTTGAACATCAACATCGGGCATTTGATGGGTCCCCTTTGTATATGGGGCGTCCTCGAAAATCTGCCACATTCAAGGCCCCGGTGGCCCACATCACGGGAAATAGTGAGATTGAACAGCTGCCTTTGAAACCCTTTTCTGGGCTACAGAAGTTTTGGATCAAGATGAAATTTGTTTATCCTTTTCATCTAGGTCCATGTGACCTTAAAATGGATTGGATGGAAGATAAACATGCTGGTGGGCCCCACATGGGACCCACAGTGATGTATGTGTTTCGTTCACACCGTCCACTGATGTGCTTAATTGTGCAACCAGGGAGAAGGCGGTCAGTGTGAGGTGTATTAGAACCCGGTGATATCCAGAGAGAAACTGTACTGATATGTATGCTTGATGAGGACTGACATGCTTGCTTTACATCTCGTATATGACATTTGGCTACATAGGCCTCGCATCGCATGGCCTTGGTACGGCTGGTTGTATTCATGGACTTACCACATATTTTCGCATTACTCTGATATTATATACTTGACACTCGCCTTACACACACACTTACACTACCCTCTAAGATTTTATAAGCTTATGCACGACCGTTGTGTACAGGTGTCATTGGACAGCAACGGTGCTGAGGCAGGAGCATGTATCGGACTATTTTGGAGTTTTTTATCACCTTGTATTTCCCTTTCCGCATTGAACTTAAATTTTTTGTTATAGTGGATATGTGGTGATGTTGTTTTGTGACTTGGTTATACTCCATTACAAAAAAAAATCATACTGAAAATCCTCCTTGTAGGATCCTAGGATCAGATTCTAGCGTATGGGCGCTGGGAGTCGAGAATGGGGTACTACAGAGGCTGTCGCATCGGATTCGAAGATTGGAAATTTTGTGAGCCCGTTTTCCAAGTTTGGGGTGTGATAGAAATGGTAAAAGATAAGGTTTTTTTATCTTGTCTTTTGGTGTAGACAGAAAATAAGTTTTCATCTCATTGTTTTTCTATAAACAAATAGTACAAAACCCTAAGAATTGGGAAGGTCCATACTATTGAGCATACATTGCCAAGTCATTGTGGGAGTTTGGTTGGTTAGTCAAGTAGCTTGGTTAGCTTGCTCCTAGAAGTATTCTTCACATGGCCCGTTATTTCATCTCATGGGTTCTCCACATTGTAACCCAATCTCAAGTTCTAAATGTTGCAGATATTATGGGTTCTTAGCACAATCACATGCCCATGTTAGCAGTTCATTGTTATATTTGAGGTCAAACTTCCAACTTCTTCCTATTTTTCTTTAACTCTTATCAAATTAAGAGCAGCATGAGGTGTGTGTGTGTGTGTGTGTGTAAACAAATAAACAAAACAAAACAATTGTACTGACAGATTAGAAAGACAAAAGCTCCTCTTCCTCTAATTTCATAGATTAACAACATGCCCCAAATTTGTAGAGCAGAGAAACAATATAAAAAAGACAATAGCCCATGTACACATCTTTAAAATGGTCATCCCGCTACTAAGACCAAACAAAAGCAGGCCAAGCAAAGGCTTGAAAGAGGCTAAT
The DNA here is from genome assembly GCA_030180095.1 of Magnolia changhungtana. Taxonomy (NCBI): domain Eukaryota; kingdom Viridiplantae; phylum Streptophyta; class Magnoliopsida; order Magnoliales; family Magnoliaceae; genus Magnolia; species Magnolia changhungtana. Next base: position 16,890,747 of record JASAUF010000343.1, read on the forward strand.
TGTGGAAAAGAGTACATTACCCCTTGAAAACAAGTAGATGTGTCTAATTTGATCAGGATATTTAAGGAAATATGATCAAGAAACAAGTAGATGTGTCTAATATGATCAGGATAACAATTTGAATAGTATAGGCATTTTCAAGTTCTTATACAGTCATAACTTAGGAAATAAGATCCATGGATAATTTCTCTCCTTAGCCACAAGTAGATGCGTCTAATATGATCAGGATATTTAAGGACAATAAACCCTTATTGAGAAATATTTTCAACACAAATTAACTAAGCAAATGAATAGTGAATCCATATAAAATAGGTGTATCATGAACCAATTTATTTGATTATTGGTTTTAGTGGAAATTTTGTTGGGAAGTTCAAAAAAAAAATAAAAATATGCAGGTCCTTGGAAATTAGTTAGAAATTGAATACGATACAAGTAATTCAAACCCACTGTCCAAATTAGGGTTACAATTTAGATGTATTGTCAACCAAATATTATGCTCATTCGATTTTCTGGTTATTTGATTAGTGGAAAGTTTGATGGATGGTTAAAATGAAAATTTCCAATGGTCCTATTTTAAAGAACAAGTGTCCATGAATCAGAGATTAGAATTCTTCAATCAATCTGATTTTGTGAATGTAACTTTGAGACAACAGTTCCACAATTTTGTCCATTTGATTTGATTTAATTTAATGTATGCTACATATACAATATCTAAGTGCATGCCTATGTATCAAATGTCTTATGTACCTGCCAGAGTGTCAAATAACTCCCCTTTAGAAATTTCTTGTGACAAGACTGCCATTTACAAAGGATGGTTGGGTAACAAGAAATATGGAAATAGGGGTTCTTGGCTATCGTGTGTTTGGATACACTATAGGATTGCAAAATCCTAATGCTAGAAGCCATATGCCAAAATGTGCAAGATGTGAGCTAGTCATCAGGTGGTCTTTATCATATCATTGCCTAAAAATGGTTGTTTTGCCTATATGTGACCCACCCTTCTACAACAAGAGAAGGGCAGTTGAAAAAGAAATAACAAAAGGTCCATCCTAAAAATACAAATGCAATAATGACCAAACTGGCCCCTTTTTCTTCAACCAGAGCAAACTTACCCATCCTCAACATACACAGGATGTAACCTGGACCACACACAAACACATGCCAGGTATAAATATGGGCATTCATTTCCGGTCCAACATGAGTACAGATATAGGTTTTAGTACCCTTGCACCTAACTCAAACAGGCCAATTGCAGTACTCTGAAATGATTAGCCTGTGGTTGGTTCGGGCCTTATAATTGAACTGGTTGGACTTTTTAGGACATTTAGTAATCAAATAATTGCAAAAAGAGGCATACATGATAAGTTCCCATTTTATGGGGGTTTAAAAGCACATGTCATTGTAAAATATTAGTGCAATAGTAATCAGAATGAGTTTATATAATATAAATGCATCCAATCCAATCATCCATCCATGCATATGTACATGTCTAACCATCCAACCATCCATCCATGTAAATTAAAAATTCCTAATTTTGGTTGGATCCTCAGATCCCCAAAATCCTAAAATCCCCAAATCCCTAGTTTGTAAAATCAGAAAAACCCCAATTCGGGGTCCACATTCAAATCTATAAGCCCCAAAATCCATAATTCCAATGGTAGATTATTCATCGGGCCATCCACACAAGAAACAATCCCCATTCTACCGGAATTCAATATCTATAAAATAAAAAATTTAAACTTAGAATACAAAATTCAAAGAAGAAGAAGAAATCACTTGAAATGTATCATAATGCATGATTAATGGTTCCTTGCCGTGAAGGTTGATCCGATTTGCACTGGATAAACTAGGCTTAGAAACTCAGCCAACTTGTTAATTAGATATAGAGAATTACAACTACTCAGAACCAAAGAAAATGACATAAATTAGATGAAATAACTCAAACCATCCCTCCTATAGTGGTGTTCTAAGAAACTAAGTTCCTTTCATGCATTTCATCGAACAACTGCCAGGCATCAATCATTATCCCACATTTTACATGCATCAACGACATCTTCCAACATAGAACACAGGGAAAAACGATTTCCAAAAGGGATTCCAACTAGCAACATCAAAAAGAAAAAAAAAATCATTTCCCCACCTTAAAATTGAACGAGATTCAAGTAATATTTGTAGCTAGAAGCTGTTGAAAGCACAAGATCTATTTGTTTTCAAATGAAAGCAAGAACAAAATCAATCAAGATAATGTTTAGGGTTTTGAGGGGAAGGACTTACTTCAATCAAACTGAGTTCTTGTGGAGACTCCCCTGAATCTTCGCCTCTCCATCCCAAGCTCTCTCCTCCTCCCTCTCTGCATTCTCTCTCCCCCTCCCTCCCTCCCTCTCTGCAATCTCTCTCCGTCTCTGCAATCTCTCTCCCTCCCTCTTTGTAATCTCTCTCTGTCTTTGCAATCTCAGCACTGTAATTACCCCCTTCCGTCTCCTCCTCATTGATAGGCGTAGGGTTTCATCAACCCTTTTTTTCTCTTTCAAAACGGCGGTGGCTTGACGTTACTCAACAAGGCAAGCTCACTTATACACACCTGTGCATGTGCGCATTTTTTCACACGTGTCATGGACCTCTAATCCGAATGGTCCATGTGATGCAGCATCCCATGAAACCATCAGGGACCAATTTTCAAACCTATTTAAAACTCTGGTGGGCCATATAAAAGAGAGATGAAAATCAAGGTAGGAAAATGTTTTCATTTGTTATGGCCCACCAATGTTTTAAATCAAAGTAAAAGTTAGGTCAATGGGGTTTCATGGAGTTCTTCATCACGTGGACCATTCAGATTTTGGACTCAAGTCACACCTTGATGAATTCCCAAAAAGGTCTCAAGAACTCTTGCCCACTTGTGCGCGGCTAAGTATTCTGCGGGAGGGGATTGAGTGCGTAAACTCTGTGGAATCCACCATGATATATGTATTTGATCCACACTATTCATCCATTTTAATACTTAATGTTAAGTCCTGATCCTATATATTAGCTATATCCAAAGATCAAGTGGACCACACCACGGGAAATAGTGTGAATTGAGTGTATACCGTTGAAAATTTCTGGGGGGGCACAGAAGTTATGGATCATGTTGATTTTTTTTCCCTTATCCAGGTGTTTGTGATCTCATGAACATGTTGGATGACAAATAAAGATCACTATGGGTGCTAGAAAGGTTTCACTATGGATGACAAATAAAGATCACAAGTATTTCCACTGTTTCTTGTGGTATGGTCCACTTGAGCTTTGGGTTTTCAAGTTTTTGGCTCGACCTCTACATGACAATGAAAAAAATGGATGGACGGTGTGGATCAAAAAAAATGGATGGACAGGGTTTGGCCCCACCATGGGGATTTGCAAAAATCAACCCTATCTACTCATAGGTGAGCCACCATTTAAAACAATTTCTAGCCATTTGATAAATAGCAAAATACAAGTGTGCCCACTCGATGAGTATGCATGGAGAATTTTTGCATAAGATGACCCTCATGATGAGGCCAACCTATTTGATGGGGTAGATGTCACACACTCTCGAAAAGGTTCGTAGTTATGCACTGGGTGGACCGTAACTTATAGTCCAACTAGTTGGAGACATTAGTTGATTAATGCATATAAATATAGCTAAAACTAATTTATTACCAATTGGGTACTATACTGCATTAGGTACCCAACCTGACTTATACTAAATGGGCCAAAAAGAGTTGATCCGAATCCAATCCAAATTTTTAACAGGTCTGAAAAAATGGATCTGGTGCATTGGCTTTTGCATGTTTGTTTCCTAATTCCATTGCATTACTAACAATATCCTTCATTTTCATGTCCATATCGACCTCATCCATCTAGACGAGTGGGTCACAAAGGTTTTCAATGTCTCTATGGCTGGTAATTTTTGCATGTTGTGTATCAGTCATCGTTTCCAGGTTGCTGGTCTTACAAGTTATTCTAGGAGGATTTTAATGATGGATATATAATAATTTTATAATTTATTATTATTTTTAATTTTAGGAGTGATTATTTACTGTCTTCTTTTTTACCATGTGACCCACCTGATGCGGACATACTAGCTTTTGAGGCATTCTATCATCATGGTAAGGCAATCATACTAAATGGGTTAAATGTCATACAACAGATGAATCAGTGCAACTTTGGGCATGGTGGTGAGATATCACCATTGTCCAGCCATCATTAACTTTCATTGGCTACTTCTACGCTAGTTCTGCACCATTCAAAAAATTATGGTGACTCATAGTCCTCGAATGTGGACTGATATACTAGGTTGTTGTCTTTTGTCTGCGAGTAGAGATGCATGTGGAGCTAGGAAACATATACAAATATGGTAGTATCATGAATGAATGGTTATGATCTAGCAACGAGGTGAATCGGGAGGTGGTGGAGGCAGTGTCGATGAAGCAGTGGGTTCATTATCTATCACGAAAGCAGTTGATAAGCCCCATGTCAGGTGGGAATCCAGGTGTATGTCAATTTCCCATTAAAAAATAAAAGAAAAATAAGAAAGATCACATCTTAGATCACAACATTTAGTGTCATCCCTAGATTAAGTGAATCATAATCCAAACTTAATTACACCATACCACTGGAAATAGTAGGAATTGAAGACTTACCCTCGAAAACTTATTGAGACCAGTAGTCTTGGATTAAGCTGATATTCGCTTCATCCATGTCCCTCTATCACTAATGCAGCTTATATTGTTCCACTGTCTTCTGTTGCATATAATTGTCCTTGCAAACCTTAATGAGCTTGCAGATTACATTTTTTTGCCATCAGTACTTATAATACCATTAACAATTTGACTATGTACTTGGACCTGTCATTGGCAAATGTTATGCAGTCAAAAAGCCCACTTACAACTCATGGAAGTATTCCTTTTTTCTGTCCATCACACTCCGACATACTTGGGCCCTGCTTCAACATGAGGATGTTACTAGATATAATCTGAATTAAAAGTAAACCAGTTCAAAATACACAACTATTTTTTTAGAATGACTCATTAAACAACCCATTCATGAATTCAATTTAATCACTTCACCTCCATGCTGTATGTCTTCCCAGCTCCAGGATGTTCCAAATGAAGTATTTGAAGGTTACAATTTGTTAATATTATTCAGAGATTTCTAACGAATGTTCACAAAATCACACTAACATAAGGACAACAACATTATATCAAAAGAAATTGCAACTAAAGATTGAATTCTCGGATTTCAAATGCCTTATAGAATTTCAGATCTAGATTTTTACGTTGTAGTTTTTAAAATAACAGTAGAATTTCACAAATAGAGATGCTACAGATGAAATCGGGTGAAAACCACAACCTGATCCGAAAATTTAACTGTAAATTACCTCCAGCTAGTCCAAATCATGAATGTAGAGAACTTGATACTCTAATTTCGTGAAATTCCTAGTAATTTTTAAACAGAGCAGCAACAGCAGAATGAAATCGAAAGGAAATGAGGCGTTTAGATGTAAAGAAGCTATAACTGGTGAGGATCAGGGATTTAGAAATCTCTTCTACAATTCAACGAGAAAAAAAATCCTCCCCTTCTCCCTCTCATTTACCCTACACACCTGAGTGCCCTCCTCTCTTCCTCTCCTCCTCTTCTATTCTTTGAATCTCATCTTGCTCTCTCTACCTACACCCGACCGTCTAACTAGTTCACTGCCTAGCTTGCCCACCACGCACGACTCCCATTTCCTTTGTTCTCTCTCATTCTCTCCTTTACTACAAAATAAAACCAATCAAATGAGCTAAACTCAATCTGGCCTAAAAAATAGAACTCGAATCATGTTTTAGAATATGAATGCAAATTTTGTATGTAGAATATCCCCTAAGATTGTATTACCACATTCTTTCGAGTTGGATCTTAGCTAGTGCGACCTGGGATTCTAAGTAAGGGACCTCTGTTACATAAAATGAAGGTGTTAGACACCCAATCTACTCGTATGGGAGTACGGTCTCTACTTTGTATGGTAAGATGATCTTAGGAGATAAAAATAATATAATGTGAAGTATTAAAATGAGAGTAGATAGCACTACCAAAAAAAGGGCAAATGATACAGACTACATAAGTTTTTTATTACGGATATAAACCATATACATTTACTATGGTTTTAATCCATAGTTAAAAATGTGCCACACCATTAATAATTAACACTGGTATAAGGGGTCCTATAGGGCGTAAAAAAATATGTGTGTTCTATCTAAGCTGTTTATATATTTTAAAATATTATTATAGGACATGAAACTAAAAATCATCCAGATTGAAGTTCCAAGTGGACCACACGGTAGGAATCATGGAGATTAAATCATATGTGCTTCCTATGGTGTGGTCTACATGAAACTTTAATCTACTTTATGTTTGGGATTATGAACTAAAATAATTTATTAAAATTAATGAACGAAATGGATAAAGCAAATACATCATGGTGGGCCCCACGGAGCCCTTGAGAGGACCGTCCAATGTCCCTACACCCAAAATTGTGACGCGGATTTCCTACGAAAGCCTTTCACTAGAAGTTCCTGTGTTGGGAAATTAGGTGGGGCCCACTGTGATGTTTGTGAGAAATCCTCCCTGTCCATCAGTTTGTGAGTTCATTTTAAGACATGTTACCAAAAATGAACTGTATCCAAAGCTCAAGTGAGCCGAAAACGTTATAATTAAATGTCCACAGTTGAAATATTTGTGGGGCCAAAGAAGTTTTGATTCATGCTAATATTTTTGTTTTTAGTTCATCCCAATAGGAATGATATTATTAACGGTATGGATGGCATCTAAACATCATTATTGAACCCAAAAAGGTTTCAACGGTAAGAATTTCCCTAACTACATTTTCCTTTAGTATTGCTCACTCGAGCTTTGGATACGGTTCATTTTTGACAACATGTCCTAAAATGAACTCACAAAATGGATGGACAGGGAGGATTTGTCACAAACATCGTAGTGGACCCCACCTAAGTTCCTAGCACAGGAGCTCCTACGAAAGGCTTTCGCACGCAATCCGCGTCCCCAAAATTGGGCGCGCACTCAAAACGGAGTCGTGCCCAAATCCTCCCATTTCTCTCACTCTCTCTCACCCCTTCTATAGAAACCCTACTCTCCTAAACCCCCCCATTTCTCGACGCTCTCAAAACCTCATCTCCCAAAACCCTTCTCTCCTCCCTACAAAAAATCGACTAATCCTCTCTCTCTCTCTCTCTCTCTCTCTTTGTTCATTGAGGTTTGGTGGTGTTTTCGTAGGGTGTATAGCAATGAAGATGGGAAAATAACAAGAGAGGAGGTGCAAGAGGTGAGGATTTTTCTTCTCTTCTTCCATATGCAGCCATGGCGAGTGCTTCTACGAACAAGCTATTGAAGTTGAAAGAACAAGCAGAAGAATACCCCTTTTTTATCATGGAAGAACTCAACCTTAAAAATTTCAGCTACATCACTGTACAACGTGCTTCCAATCATAGCTTAGATCATCAAGGTACATTTGATTCATGATTTTTTGATATGGACAATTGATTAGGTGCTTTTGACTTGATGCATCCAATTTGGGTATTTTGAATTGAGGGTTTCAACTTTTAGTCTTTTGATTATGTTCCTTACCAATCTCTAGTTTGTTAATAAATTACTAGTTATTATTAATTTTCTTCTTTTCATTTTATACAAGTTGGGACCCCTTTTTCAGGTTTTTGGTGTATGGATCATATATAATATCAGAATTTAGGTCACTGAACAATGGCCTCACTTGCAAAAACTGAAAAATCCATTGTATATAATCTCCTATATGTGATGCATTGTAACTATTTGATGAAATGTCTCAACAAGGAATGTTTTGTGTGGATCGCATTTGAGTCCCATATTTTTTTTCTTTACCCATAAGTTGGCCCACATGGTTGTATGGTTGGATGACCAACATTAAAACTTGATGCTGCAGGACATGCCTCAACAATTGAAAGTGAGGCTTCTAGAGGAAGTGGGAGAGCATGATAGAGAACGGATATTGTCTGTAAGCATGATATTTTCATGCCTTAGATTGTGTCATGAGTTTCTTAGGTTTGAAACTGTTGATATGTGGTTTTTTATTTGATTTTTTGTAATCAGTACTATTTTGTGTGACCTTTGAGTCATGCAAATGGTGGGCTCCACAGTAAGCTAGATTCACTCATCAAATGTGCCACACAATCAATAAAAATGGATAGCTCAGGGCCTGGATCAATATACAAGGGTGGCCCACCTGATGAGTGGATCAACCTGATTCTCAAGAAAGGTGATGTTCATGGAGTGGCCCAACTTTTGCATGGGTGGCCATTTCCACTAAATGTTTGCAACTTAAATCCACTTGTGATCCAAATGCAGCCTTAGACTTTAAAACCAATATGACATCTAGTGCCAACTGTTCTCTCAGTTGCAATGGCTATTAGATCACACCACTTATCTTAAAATGTTTGTTTGTGGATATTAATAGCACTGCTTCAACTATAGAAATACAAAATTCCAAGGTATGAAAATGATTTGTATCCTCTCATTATGCAGGGTGCAACAGCATAAAGGATGGCAACTATTGAGGAAATGGTGGGCATGTATGTGTTGTGTGGTAACAAGACAAGAACATTAAGCATGTTCGGCTGAAAGGAACATAAGCAGTTTTTGAAGAACTGTAATATGCTTTACAGGATTAAGCGGTTGGTCTCTTCAAACTGGGTCTGTATTTCAAGAAGAGGTTGTTATTTTGCTTTGAATGACTGTAACTATCTATTTGCATGCTATTGATTGGATTGTTTGGATTCTTTGATCAGTGTGGTCTCTGCAATGGGTAGCCTGCCAACTGTGATTGGAATGAATGAATAGTCTTTATAGTTGATTGGACTGTCCATGTGTCCAACACAACTAGATGTACCATAGGCCATCCTTTTTGTTTCTAGCCTCGACGAAAGGCAGCAGATTGGAAATGGGTGCCTTTTCAATGTTTACTTGCTTTCAAATAGAACATTTTGATAGACCAAACACCTGATTCTTTTATTGATGAGATTTCAATAACTATTACTTTCAATCTAATGTTTATGTATTCTCATCATCGATGTAGAGTTGAAGGTGAGTGGTGACCTCACCAAGGATGTAAAGCTAAAGGGCGTGTTCTTAGTCATTGGTTAGAGTGAGAGGATACAAAGGCTATTGATGTCTATTGGTTGAAATTTAAGTTTGATCAGGTAAGCATGATTTTTTAGCATGGATTTTCTCAAACTTGAGTCTATTTCTATGATAAGAGTTATCTTCTATACATAAATGTGGCAATGCTAATTAGTTGAAATGAGTTTTATACGTGGCCATGGGCATTGCTTAATTTAGTTGATGGGGGCATGGCTATAAGTATTGCTAAACATGGGTATTTCATTAGCATGGTAGAAAGTGAGCTTTAGATAGGGACTATGTTGGATATGTGTATTTGGCATGCTCACTTTTATATGTTTTGTGGTTTTTTTCTTCCTTTTCACATGTATTTACTGTATGGGGACCCATGTTGTTGCATGTTCGATGATGTAGATGATGCATTACCTAAAGTCACATTGACAAGACATCTTTGGAAAATTCAGATGTTTCAAAATAGTCACATTGACAAGACATCTTTTAAAATAACCTATTCTCAATTCCCTAAAGCTATAAACTATAACCTCTAACCTACAACATTAACTTATAACCTAAACCTATTCTCAAATCCCAAAACCTATAACTTAAACCTTAACCTAAACCTAAACCTATAACTTAAACCTAAACCTTAACCTATAACCTAAACCTTAACCTATAACGTATAACCTATAACCTAAACCTATAGCCTATAACCTAAACTCAATTCCCTAAACCTTAACCTATAACCTAACCTAAACCTAAACCTACAACCTACACTTATAACCTAAACCTAAACCTATAACCTAAAACCTAAACCTAAACCTAAAACCTAAATGTACTCTCAAATCCCTAAACCTAAACCTACACCTAATCCTAATCTCAACTCCCTAACCTAAACATAAACATAAACTTGAAAACCCAAACCTAAACCCAATCATGAACCCGAACCCGATTTCCTAAACCTAAACCTTAACCTATTTTCAATTCCCTAAAGCTATAACCTATAACCTATAACCTAAACCTAAAACCTAAACCTAAACCTAAACCAATAACCTATAACCTATAACCTAAACCTAAAACCTAAACCTAAACCTAAACCGATAACCTATAACCTATAACCCAAACCTAAACCTAAAACCTAAACCTAAACCTAAACCGATAACCTATAACCTATAACCACGTCAAGCCTCATTTGTTTCAGAGAAGAAAAAACTCATGTTTCTTTTTTATCGGTTTATGGTTTAGAGTGCATTTGGTTGCATCAAATATCATGAAATTTCATGATTAGGTGCAATCAAATGCACAGCTAGTGAGAAAAGGGAAGTGCCATTTTTAGATCATCCATTTAAGTAGTATTGACAGTTTGCGGAGTTTTGGATCACAAGGATTTAAAATCAGTGTTGATAGTATTTCAGATTACAGGTAATGCACTTACATCTTTTTGAAATTTTTATATCTAGTGCTATTTGTTAGGGTTTTATAGGGGTGGGCCTCATATTAGTAGCTTAGGATGTTTATGAGTGTGAGGGTGTCAATGTAACACCCCATACCTTCAGTACACGGGTGTTACCTTTTAAACCCACACTGAACTAGAAAAATTATTTAGGTTAACCAAAAACTTGAACTCGACATACATAGGATGGGGATTCCGGTCAACATTAAAGCCATCCATCAGGGTCTTCAAGAGTCAGAACATGCCCCATGACAATCGGGAAGGTGAGACTACTCGAGCACTCTAAATTAGAGCCATTATGTTAATTAAATACGGCTACAACACACTTGTCACCAACACATAAGGACTAGTTAGTGACAAGCCACACCTTCATCATGACTAGTACCTAATATTAACCATTAAAAATAAATATTGGGTCCAATCGATCAACAGACCATGTCAGATGGGCTAAAAATAGCTCAAAGAGGTATGTAACAGCCCACCTAGGGCTCACCATCGACCTAAAGTGGGCCAGGATCCCTGAGTAAGGTCCCCAATGGAAATGGATGGAGTGGATTATGGTAATAACATTTCAGTAGGCCCCTACACAATGCATGTACACAAAGAGTACTTGTGCATGAGGTGCACTAAAATTGTAACGCCCTGAAAATTGGGGGTCGAGTATAACTCAACTCCCGAGTTCCAACGCATCACTTATGAAACATAGATAATGATGATTAAATGTTGTCTAAGTTAGAGCAATAAACATGAGTGAGATTATACCAAAACAGTAATTCATACTCCAGATCAATTGTATAAAGGCAAGCGGAAGACTGAACTGTATATATATGTATGTAAAAGAAACAAAATCATTTCATTCTCCAGAGTATGAACCCATCTGAGTCACCATATACATATATCCATTTTATGTTCAAAAAGTCAAAAATACAACTAGGGAAGTAATCCCAGCAAATCCCGTCGATCCGGCAGTCTAGTCGAAGCCACTAGAATACTGCATAAATGAGAACTAGTCCTGGTCCTCGTCATAGTCCGGCTTAGCCTCCTGAGTTGTCATCTCATCTATACCTGAGACAGAGTCTGGTTGGTGTGTACAACATCGTCCCATAACATGGGAGTGAGTAGCTAACTCAGTGGAACAATAAAGCATAGGTTAACATGTTATCGACTCAGTCAAGCAGTAATGATAAAGCAGTATAATCAAACACTCTTAATTACTCTTATTAATGTAAGTATGAATGCAGTCATGATAGATGCCCTCACCGACATACTCCCTCATGCGACACCATCTTACGTTCGCAGCATGCTTGCATTCCTCAATGCTCCACATCTTCAAGACACATGCAATGCATGATGAGCATGATTACCGAGTTGTTATTAGTCCATTTCAAACAGCACTATTTGGGAAACTAAGGTACCTCCCCTGTATCATTCCCAAACATGATCCATTCCAGGGTCGTCAAACCTAGATAATCTCATACGATAGTATGGTTTGAGAGGCATCGCGAAGGCATCACAAAGGGCTAGTCACCCATCAGCACAGATATAGATCTCACCGTATTCACTTCAATTGCCGGCCGTCAGCTCGAATACAGGTCTCACCGTACTTGGCTCCATCGTTGGCCGTTAGCTCAAATACAGGTCTCACCATACTCGGCTTAACTCATGCTCTAGTTGCTGCGAAGGGCTCATCGCCAATCACAGACTGTAGAGTATACTCAAAGACACTACGAAGGACTCATCGCCCGTCAGCAATATAAGTCTCACCGTATTCGGATCTCGCGGTAGGTGTCGACAGCTCGAATACAGTGTCCCATACCACCGTATTCGGCTCACGAGTCTGGTTGCTCACTAGTCACTACGGGGAGGCACGTGGCCCCAGCGTAGGCCGACAAGTTGACCACGGTGTCCCATACCACCATGCCCAGCTCATGAGTCTTAGCGGATCGAGGTACCACAGTTAACGGGGTCTCCACTGGTAAGTTTGGTACCTTAGGTTCAAGCAGTAGCGTCCAAACATGGTGAACATACATAAGACAGATCAGGTTACTTGACGAGCTCCAATAGCACAAGTGCACAATCAACTGAACGACATGAAGTGCATAAGCACTTCATGTGGCCTAACCACTGTCGCCAACCGAAGTACGACTCGGGTTCGTCAAACACATCTTACGTGGCGAAATGAATCTCAACCATGATCTCAAGTCTAGTACCGAATGTCTGGACTATAAACATAGTCCCAATCATAATTAATCCATATTCAAAGCATGTGGAGTAAAGAGTAATAAACAAAATAATTCAAGCATGCTAACAAACATGTCATAAGCATGTATAAAGTATGTTATAAAGCATGTTATAGAGCACCATATAAACAAGAATACAAACACATAAATTTCACACATAAGCGGTTTAAGTAAACAACCTCATAGAGGAAATCATACATGTCTCTAAGGTAGTTGAGAATCCCATCTCAACACCTACCTAAGGCATCATCATCCAAACACTTACTCACACAAGCATTTTCACTAACACTTAGCATACACTATTTCAACATACTTAGTGTATGTTAGTAAAACATGTATTAGGGCGAGTCCTTTCACCAAGCAAGTATTTTATGCACATATGATATATTCATACAGCAAATAATCATGTCAAACACACTTCTAAAATATATACATATACGGTACTTTCTACAATACACTATTTCTACATACATAGTGTATATTAGCATAACATGTATTAGGGCGAATCCTTTCACCAAATAGGTATTTTATCCATATATCATATATTCATACAACAAATAATCATGTCAAACACATTTCCAAAATATATACATATAAGGTATTTTCTACGAATACCTAGAATATGTAAAATTTCATATTCTACGTCTTTAATTGAAATAGGAAACAAAAAGCACTTGTACATGTGCAATTGCATGCAGATCATGAATCTATCATTATCTGACATTAAAAGCATTGAAAACTATAACCTATACACCTAAAGTCCTCACCTTTCACCATAGAATTGCAACAAATACGATAGGTTTGCCAAGCTTCCGTATTCGGCAGTTTGGTAGCCTATAGAATTAAATAGGTTAGCTATTTCATAACCTACAACCCTTACAACTCCAAAACTGATTAAGGTTAGCTTTTCTTACCTAGAAACGAAGTCACTATCGCCGGAAAAGCGATGAGAATCGGGTGGTGCAGCTTGTGTAGCAACAGGGAATGGTAGTAGGGAGATTCTCCCACTTCTCTCACTCTTTCTCTCTCTTTTCTCACTTCTCTCTCTAGGTTTTCTCTCAAATTCGTATGGCTGTGGGAGAGAGGGTTCTAAGGTCCTTATATAGCCTAAAAACTCTCTGAAATAAACTTGTGGACAAGGCATACTTAGGTTATAACCAAAGCGTCCCTGTTTCAGCTCAACGGAGGACTTTTAGCGAGCCTCCTTGAGCCAAAGGTCGAACTTAAGCTCACCAACCTTGGATCCAGGTGGATTTAAGTTTACATTTCAGTCGAATTCCCAGGTCACGCATGGCTGACTAGTTTCTGTTCAACGGTCAGCGGATCTCGATCCAAAATTCCAAGTACATGGATATGTTTATGAAATTTTTCCTGATCCGAGGGTGTATTTGGGTCAGATTCTGACGGTCTAGTTGCTTACAAAGTGACCGCAAGTAACAAGTCTCAGATTACTATTCAAGATATTTATTTTGTAAAGAAAACAAGTGTTTTCACACTCTCTCGCTCCGGACTCAAGCGAATAGCCGTGGGACATTGTTTGAGTTTGATTTCTGAGATGGTTGTCACCCAGCGAGGAGGTCCTTAGTCCTAAACTTTGTATTATTCAAACTCCCGATGTGCGGTCCAGACCTGATACGGAGTTTCAACGTGCTCCCGAGAGTAATCGGATAATGAGTTTGATCTCAGACTTTAGGGTAACCTAGCGTCAATGATTCTACAAGTTTTGGGTCTTGTAGATCATATTTAAAGCGATTCAAACGGATTTCATGGCTAATCTAGTTTAACACTTAGTTAACTTTGTCAAATTTCTAAAGGATTTAATCTTAAGTGACTTCTAGTCGAGGTGGTACTCGGGTCTTTGTACGGAAATTTACGAGTCATTACAATCTACTCCCCTTAAACAAAAATTTCATCCTCGAAATTTATACCTTTTCATACTCCTCGAGAATCTGAGGGTAGTTCTTTCTGACCTCGGCCTCTGTCTCCTACGTAGCCTCCTCTTCTGAATGATGCCTCCATAGTACCTTCACAAGTGGAATGACCTTGCTACGCAATACCTGCTCCTTACTGTCAAGTATACATGTCGGGCACAGCTCAAATGTAGCATTCTCATTCAACTGTACCTGCTCCCAACTGATAATGTGTGAAGGATCAGGAATATACTTCTTCAGCATAGATACATGAAATACGTTATGTACAGCTGTAAGTAGGTGGGCAAAGCGAGATGATATGTCACGGCACCCACTCGATCCAGTATCTAAAACAGACAGATAAACCTCGGTGTAAGCTTCCCCTTCTTCCCGAACTGAAGGACTCCCTTCATAGGGGAAACTCTGAGGAATACATGGTCTCCAACCTAAAACTCAAGCGGTCGCCGCCTCGTATCGACGTAACTCTTCTGCCTGCTCTGCGCTGTAAGAAGTCGACGCCTGATA
The DNA here is from genome assembly GCA_030180095.1 of Magnolia changhungtana. Taxonomy (NCBI): domain Eukaryota; kingdom Viridiplantae; phylum Streptophyta; class Magnoliopsida; order Magnoliales; family Magnoliaceae; genus Magnolia; species Magnolia changhungtana. The sequence continues at coordinate 16,906,037 of JASAUF010000343.1, forward strand.
ATGTCGATCTTCTCTGAGGTCGCCTGAACCAACTCTGGGCCAATCAAGCTATGCTCGCCAACCTCAGCCCAACAATGCGGTGCTCTGCAAGGACGACCATACAGGGCCTCATATGGAGCCATACCAATACTCGCCTGGAAGCTGTTGTTGTAGGCGAACTCTGCGTAAGGAAGACAGTCATCTCAACTATCCTTGAAGTCCAACACACATGCTTGCAACATATCCTCCAGAATCTGATTTACTTGCTCTATCTGCCCGTCAGTCTGAGGATGAAACGCTGTACTGAACTTCAACTTCACACTCATCGCTTCCTGGATACGAGTCCAGAAGATAGATGTGAACCTAGTGTCTCTGTCCGACACGATCTCAAGTGGAACTCCATGCAGACGCACAATCTCTCTGATGTACAGCCTAGCCAGCTCGTCTGCAGAGTTCGTGACTCTGATAGGGAGGAAATGGGCAGATTTGGTCAATCGGTCTACAATCACCCAGATGGAATCGTGTCCCTTCCTCGTCTTCGGCAACCCTGATATGAAATCTATGGAAATGAAGTCTCACTTCCATTCAGCTATGGGCATGGGCTGAAGCAGTCCAGGAGGTCAGCGATGTTCTGCCTTGACCTGCTGGCACGTCAGACAACGAGAAACAAACTCAGCGATATGGGCCTTTATGTTATCCCACCAATATGACCATCTCATGTCCTGGTACATCTTCGTGCTACCAGGATGCATCACAAGCTTCGAGTTATGGGCAGACTCGAGAAGCTCATGTCTCAAGTCAAGTATGTCAGGAACGCATAGGCGGCCACGGAATTGTAGACCCCCATCTAAACGAACTCTCCACTCGGAGTCCTCGGCGTCGCTAGTTTGCTCTCGAAGCTTAGACAACCGCTCATCACCCTTCTGGACCTCAATAATCCTGTCATGTAACACCCTGAAAATCAGGGGTCGAGTATAACTCAACTCCCGAGTTCCAACGCATCACTTATGCAACATAAATAATGTTGATTTAATGTTGTCTGTGTTAGAACAATAAACATGAGTGAGATTACACTAAAAATAGAAATTCATACTCCAGATCATTAGTATAAAGGCAAGCAGAAGACTGAACTACATATACATGTAGGTAATGAAACAAAAATCATATTTGTTCTCCAAAGTATGAATCTATCTGAGTTACCATATACATATATTTGTTTGTGAACAAAATGTCAAAAATACTCTAAGGAACGATCCCTGCAAATCCCGTCAGTGTGGCAGTCTAGTCGAAGCCGCAATAGTACTGCATATACGAGAACTCCTCCTGGTCCTCATCATAATCAAGCTCCACCTCCTGAGTCATTGGCTCGCCTAAACCTGAAACAGAGTCTGGTTGGTGTGCGCAACACCGTCCCGTAACGTGGGAGTGAGTAGCTAACTCAGTGGAACAATAAAGCATAGGTTAACATGTTATCAATACAGTCAAGCAGTAATGATAAAGTAGTAAAATCAAACACTCTTAACCACTCTTATTAATGCAAGTATGAATGCAAGTATGATGGATGCCCTCACTGACATACTCCCTCATGCGACACCCTCTTCGTTCGCAGCATGCTTTCATCCCTCAGTGCTCCACATCTTCCAGGCACATGCAATGCATACTGAGCATGATTACCGAGTTATTATTAGTCTGTTTCAAACAGCAGGATTGGGAAACTAAGGTACCTCCCTTGTATCATTCCCAAACATGATCCATTCTAGGGTTGTCAGTCCTAATTAATCTCAGACTATAGTGTGTTTTCTAGGTCACTGCAAGGGCTGCCAGGGCTGTTACGCGAAATCGTTACACCACTCCCCCATCACCTTATCAATACAGGCCTAGCTTATACTCTGTTACTACGGGAAGGCTCATTGCCTCACCGTAGATTTAGAGTATGCTCGAGGTCACTACACTGGATACGGTCAGGGCTGTCAGGGCTGTTACACAGAATCGTTGCACCACTCCCCCATCACCCATCAAGTGGTGTAGGCCGACAGCTCAAATATAGTGTCTCATACCACCATAATCGGCTCACGAGTGTGGTTGCTCACTGGTCACTACGGGGAGGCACGTGGCCCCAGCGTAGGCCGACAGCTCGACCACGGTGTCCCATACCACCATGCCTGGCTCATGAGTCTTAGCGGATCGAGATACCATTGTTAAAGGGGATTTCACTAGTAAGTTTGGTACCCTAGGTTCAAGCAGTAGTGACCAAACATGGTGAACATACATTAGACATATCGGGTTACATGATGTGCCTGACTAGCTCGAGCGCACGATCAATTAGACGACATGAAGTGCATAGCACTTCGCGTGGCCTAACCACTGTCGCCAACTGACGTATGACTCGGGTTCGTCAAACACATCTTACGTGGCGACATGAAACTCAACCACGATCTCAAATCTGATACCGATTGTCTGGACTATAGACATAGTCCCAAACTCAATCAATTCTCATCCATAGCATGTAGAGTAAAGCATGATAGACAAAATAGTTCAAGCATGCTAGTAGGCATGTTTTAAGGCATGATATAAAGCATGTTGTAAAGCACTACATCAATAGGAATAAAAACACATGTATTGCATAAAAACACATGTATTGCAAGTAAGCATTTTAAGTGATCAACCTCATGGAGGTAATCATACATGTCGCTAGGGTAGTTGAGAATCCAATCTCAACACCCTACTAAGCCATCTACATCCAAACACTTACTCACTCTAGCATTTCCACAAACACTTAACATACACTATTTCAACATACATAGTGTATGTTAACAAACATGTATTAGGGCGAGTCTTTTCGCCAAGCAAGTATTTTGTGCACACATAATATGTTTATACAACAATTAATCATGGCAAACACATCACTAAAATATACATATATACGGTACTTCTTACAATACCGTATTTCTACATACATAGTGTATATTAGTACAACATGTATTTAGGCGAATCCTTTCGCCAAATCAGTATTTTATCCATATACTATATAATCATACAACAAATAATCATGTCAAACACATTTCTAAAAAAGATACATATACGGTATTTCTACGAATACCTAGAATATGTAAAATTCCATATTCCACAACTTTAATCAAAACAGAAAACGGAAAGTACTTTGTACATGTGCAATTGCATGCAGATCATGAATCTATCATTATCTGGCATTGAAAGCATTGAAAACCATAACCTATACACCTAAAGTCCTCACCTTGCTCCTTGGAATCTTAACGGATCAGCAAGGTTTGATGAGCTTCCGTATTCGAGAGTTTTCTAACCTAAAGAGTGAAATCGGTTAGCTATTTCATAACCTATAGCCTATACACCTCAAAACAGATCTAGGGTTAGGGTTTCTTACCTTAAAACGAAGTCGGTATCTCCGGGAAAGTGGCAAGGAAGGGGTGGTGCAGCCCGTGTGGTGATCGAAAGCAGTATGAGGAAGATGCTCCCACAACTCTTAAGCTTTCTCTCTCTTTTTCCTCTCTCCTTAGGGTTTTATCCCAAATTCGTATGGGTATGAGAGGGGCTGTTCTAAGGCCCTTATATAGCCTAAAACCTCTCCGGAATAGACTTATGTTCAAGGCTTACTTACATTGTAAGCAAATCGGCGTTGTTCCGGCTCAAAAGAGGGTTTCTGGCGGCCTTCATTGAGCCAAACGTCGGACTTAAGCTCACAATCCATGGATCTACGTGGGGTTATGTTTTCATCTCGATCGGATTCCCATATCACGCATGGCGGACCACTTTCAGTTCAACGGTCAGTGGGCCTCGATCTGAAATTTCAAGTACATGTAAATGTTCCAGAAATTTTTCCTGATCCGAGGGTGTAATTTGGTCTGATTCTGACGGTCTGGTTGCTTAATACTGATCCGCAAGCGAGTGGTGCCAGACCACTATTCAAGATATTTATTTTGTAAAGAGAGGTTTTCACACTCCCTCACTCCAGACTCGAGCGAATGGTCGTGGGACATTGTCTGGACTTGATTTCCGAGATGGTTGTCGAGCCCAGTGAGGCGGTCCTAGTTCCTTAACTTCATGTTCATCGAACTCCGATGTGCGGTCTAGACCTGATACGGAGTTTCAATTCATTCCCGAGAGCATTCGGGGAATGAGTTTGATTCTAGAGTTTAGGGTAACCTAGCGTCAATAATTCTACAAGTTTTGGGTCTTACAGATCGTATTTAAAGCGATCCCAACGGATTTCATGGCTAATCTAGTTTAGCACTTAGTTAACTTTGTTAAATTTCTAAAGGATTTAATCCTAAGTGAATTCTGGTCGAGGTGATACTCGAGCCCTTGTACGGAAATTTACGGGTCGTTACAATCTACCCCCCTTAAACAAAAATTTCGCCCTCGAAATTTGTACCTTTTCGTATTCCTCGAGAATCTGAGGGTAGTTCTTCCTGACCTCGGCTTCAGTCTCCCACGTAGCTTCCTCCTCTGAATGATGCATCCATAGTACCTTCACAAGTGGAATGACCTTGCTACGCAGTACTTGCTCCTTCCTATCAAGGATACGCGTCGGGCGCAACTCATACGTAGCATCCTCGCTCAGCTGTACCTGCTCCCATCGGATGATATGTGAAGGATCAAGAACGTACTTCTTTAGCATAGATACATGAAATACGTTGTGTACAGCTGCAAGCGGTGTGGGCAAAGCAAGACGATAAGCCACAACACCTACTTGATCCAGTATCTGAAACGGACCGATAAACCTCGGTGTGAGCTTCCCCTTCTTCCCGAACCGAAGGACTCCCTTCATAGGGGAAACTCAGAGGAACACGTGGTCTCCGACCTCGAACTCAAGCGGTCGCCGCCTCGTATCGGCTTAGCTCTTCTGCCTGCTCTGTGCTATAAGTAGTCGACGCCTGATAATGTCGACCTTCTCTGTAGTCACCTGTCCAACTCCGGGACAATCAGACTACGCTCGCCAACCTCAGCCCAACAATGTGGTGCTCTGCAAGGACGACCATATAGGGCCTCATATGGCGCCATACCAATAGTCGCCTGGAAACTGTTGTTGTAGGTGAACTCTGCGTAAGGAAGACAGTCATCCCAGCTATCCTTGAAGTCCAACACACATGCCTGCAGTCCAGAAGATAGATGTGAACCGAGTGTCTCTGTCCGACACAATCTGAAGTGGAACTCCATGTAGACGCACAATCTCTCTGATATACAATCTAGCTAGCTCGTCTGCAGAGTTCATGACTCTGATAGGGAGAAAATGGGCCGATTTGGTCAACCGGTCCACAATCACCCAAATGGAATCGTGTCCCTTCCTCGTCTTCGGCAGCCCAGATATGAAATCCATGGAGATGAAGTCCCACTTCCACTCTGCTATGGGCATGGGCTGAAGCAGTCCAGGAGGTCGGCGATGTTCAGCCTTGACCTGCTGGCACGTCAGACAGCGAGACACATACTCAGCGATGTGGGCCTTCATGTTATCCCACCAATACGACCGTCTCATATCCCGGTACATCTTCGTGCTACCAGGATGCATTGCAAGCTTCGAGTTATGGGCAGACTCAAGAAGCTCGCGTCTCAAGTCAGGCATGTCAGGAACGCATAGGCGGCCACGGAATCGTAGACCCCCATCAGAACCAACTCTCCACTCGGAATCCCTGGTGTCGCTAGCTTGCTCTTGAAGCTCAGACAGCCGCACATCGCCCTTCTGGGCCTCAATAACCCTATCGTCAATAAGTGGTCGCACCCGAACATGCGTAACACACTCAAATGGCTCCTCCACAGTGAGTCTCTGCTCGAAGTCTCGCATGAACTCAACCATGTCTCACTCAGCTATCATCAACGGTGCCGCAAATGCTATAGCCTTCTTGCGGCTCAACGCGTCTGCCACAAGGTTCACCTTGCCAGGATGGTAAGAAACCTCGAACTTGAAGTCCTTCAAGGTCTCCATCCATCGGTGTTGTCTCATATTCAAGTCTCGCTGTGTGAATATGTACTTAAGGCTCTTGTGGTCGCAAAAAAGTTTGAACTCCTCTCCGTAGAGGTAATGTCTCCAGAGCTTCAATGCAAAGATGACAGCTGCCAATTCCAGGTCGTGTGTAAGATAATTCTCCTCGTGCTTCCTTAATTGTCTCGAGGCATACGAAATCACCCTGTCCTTCTGCATCAAGACATAACCCAAACCAACGCGAGACGCGTCAGTATATATCGTGTATTTCTCCCCTTGCTCTAGCAATACTAGCACAGGGGCGGACGTCAACTTGTCCTTCAGCTCCTTGAAAGCTGCTTCCGCCTTCTCATTCCAGGTGAACTTCAGGTCCTTCTGGGTCAACTGAGACAACGGCCTGGCAATCTTCGAGAAATCCCGAATAAAGCGCCTGTAATACACTGCCAGACCAAGGAAACTCCTCACCTTGGTAACCAAGTCAGGCTGCTGCCAATCCTGAACTGCGACTACCTTAGCAAGGTCCACTGCTATCCCCTCCTTGGACACTACATGTCTGAAGAACTTGACTTCCTCCTGCCAAAAGTCGCACTTCTTGTACTGTGTGAACAGCTGGTTCTTCTTCAGCGTACCCAACACCGCTCTCAGGTGCTCCTCATGCTCCTTTCGAGTCGTAGAGTATATCAAAATGTCATCAATAAAGACGATGACGAATCGGTACAGGAAAGGCTGAAATACCTGGTTCATCAGGTCCATGAACACGGCCGGTGCGTTCGTAAGGCCGAACGACATCACTAGGAACTCGTAATGCCCAAAGCACGTCCTGAAGGCTGTCTTCTGCACGTCCTCATCTCTGACACGCAACTGGTGGTACCCCGACTGTAAATCAATCTTTGAAAATTACTTCGCCCCCTCAACTGATCAAACAGATCATCTATCCTGGGCAAAGGATACTTGTTCTTCACCGTGACTTGGTTCAACCTACGGTAGTCAATACATAACCGTAGTGACCCGTCCTTCTTCTTCACAAATAGCACAGGTGCTCCTAAAGGAGACACACTAGGTCGTATAAAACCCTTCTCTACAAGCTTGTCAATCTATCTCCGCAGTTCCTCCATCTCGCATGGAGGCATATGATAAGTCGGCAATGAGATGGGCGTCGCACCAGGCGTAAGATCAATTGTAAAATCGATCTCGTGCCGAAGAGGTAAACCAGGAATAGTCTCAAACACGTCTACAAATTCACGAACCACCGGCATATCTCTCAATGTCGGACCATCGATCGGTGCCAATAAAGCAGTATAACAGTCAACACGGCAGGGCCAACTGACCTGCACTGGAAACGTGAAAGTTGTGCCGTCAGATCTATAGGACGTCATGACTCGAGTATCGCAATCTATCTCTGCTTTCATCTTTGAGAGCCAGTCCATACCGAGGATAACGTCATAGTGCCATAGCGGAGCAACAACGAGGTCGACGAGCACTGTCCTCCTACCCAAGTCCACGGAGCAACCCTCACATAACCGTGCGATATCCGAAAAAGTCCCAGTAGCCGTAGTAAGTCTCAGTCCCTTAGTGGGAACAGTATGCAAAGATAGACGTTTAACTGCCCCACAAGAAATAAGAGAAGTAGTGGACCCAGTGTCCACCAACAAGGAAACAGAAGTACCGTGAATGTAAGTCGTACCCTCAAAAGCTGTCGGGGCCGAAGGCGACGTCTCAGGTGCCTCAGCAATGAGCGTATGTACGCATGCCTGTTGCTGACGGTTCGGCTATGGAACCAAGGGCCATTGCGGCGGCCTGAAGCATGACACAGGAGGTCGGAAGGAAGGGTAAGCAAGGGCAGTCTGTAGAGGTGGAGTCGATAAGGCCTGTGGACGAGAACCACCAATCATCTACGGCGGAGAGAATCCACTACCCTTCACCCTCGCGAAACAACTCCCAATAGAATGACTCTACCTCCCGCAATAGGTACAGGTCACAATAGGGCGCCCCACCGGAGCCACTGGCGCTGTGATCCTGGGAGGCGAGTCAGCATGCGGCCTCTTGCCTAGGATAGGCCTGCTCTGTACCTCCTGTCGTGGTCTGGCAACCATAACACCACGGGAACGGGCCCTCCGATCAACATCCTACTCGGCCATCATAGACAAGCGCACCAGCTCCGTATAAGAAGGTATACTGATGCAGCACAGCTTCGACCGTATGTCAGGTCGCAAACCCAAAGAGAAACGACACATCCGCATCTGATCATGAACCAATATAGTCAGGACAAAGCGGCCCAACTCTGTGAAGCGGTGCTCTTGCTCCGTAACCGTCATGCCTCCCTGCCTGAGGCGTATGAACTCATCCTCCCGCTCATGTCGGTAAGTCTGCGGGTAGTATTTCTCGTAGAACTGGAACTCGAAAGCCTCCCAAGTCCACACGTAGTCTGCTGCAACAGACCGTAGCACACTATCCCACCATAGACTGGCCTCTCTCTCAAACATGAAAGCGGCTAGCTCTACCTCTGAACAGTGCAGCATCCGAAGCATCTTGGAGATGCGGTCAAGCCAAAACTCTGCCTCCTCAGCTCTGTGAGAACCCATGAATGAGGGAGGCCTCAAGCGCTGAAATCGCTCGAGTAAACCGCGGGTACCGACATCTCCAGTAGGAGGTGAAACGGGTGAGGGCAGAGGCACATCCTCAAACTGAGCAGAGGCTCCGAATGCTCAGCAGGACGTGCAGACGTCGTAGGTGGAGTTGCACTACCACCCCGGGATAAGGCCTCAGCAATAGTGGCCATAAGCTGCTGGTGCTGCTGCTGCTGCATCTGCTGCTGATGCATCATCAGCATCAACTGCTCGATCCTATCCGTAGGCGGAGCAGCCTGTGAGTCATGCTACGCAGATGATGATGCCCAGTACTGCTCATGAACCGGGGGCGTGTAAGGTGGCAGTCCACCGGTAGGACCAGCAGGAGGCTGATCAGAATCTAACCCTCGGTCCGCAGGACCACCATTACCAAAAGGAGTCTAATCCATAGAGCCAGTAAGTTGAAGGTGTGCCGTGCTCCGTGTATACTGTCGTGGCATGCCCTATACAACATAGGGTATAACATTGGTGAGATAAAGCATAGCACGCACCATATAAGCACTTTAAACATTCCACACATCTCATAGCAAAAGAGGCTACATGCTTTTCATTTACCCAAAATTGTCATAATACATGGACCACAGAGTTACATGATTCATGACAAAAATTACATGCAAGCCAATTACATCCAAAGCATCAAACACTTAAAACATGTTACTAACTACTACATCATTAGCATGAAAGCATAAACCGCCTAATGCGGTAAGCAAAACAACCAAAACAACAACTCGGATGACTAGGCATCCGAATCCGGCGATGGAGGAGGAGCATTCTTGTCCTGTAGACAACACAGGATGGCCTTCAAGGTGCGAGACACCTTGCTTAGCTTAGTTTGGACCCGCCCGACTTCCTGTCGCAGGGCGGCTTGGCCCTCCTCGAGACGTGCTAAACGCACATCTATGGAAGCCCGATCGGTACCCTACTCCTGAGCCGCAGGAGGTGAACTCTCCTCAGTATCCTGGGCCTCAGGTTCTTCTTCCCGAATCTCATCACCGCCACCATCTTCGCTACCAGCCTCGAGGTCAACACTCTCCTCACCGGCACTATCTGACTCATCGCCAGACTCGTCGAGCCGGGCTTGCCGCTGGCCAGGGCCGATCTTCATATTGTTAAGTGTAGCCTCATTTATGACTCAAACTGGCGCAAGGTCTTCCATGTTGAGCCTATAGCCAACATCACGAGCCATCCTACATATCAGGCGGCCAAATGGGAGTGAGAGGTCATTCCTGACAGATCGGACAACCTGAACTATCTGATACAGGAAGAACGTGGGTAGGCATAAGTTATCTCCATGTCCCATCCTATATAGAAAATCCACCATCAACCGAGTACACTCTGTACGATTACTCGACCGTGGATACACATTATATGTGAAAATGTGGTGGAGCAAATGGAAGTCATCCGTCATCTTCGTCGATGGAAGGCAGTTTCCTCGCGTCCAAGAGACCCGTCGACCACAAAGGTATCGCGTACGGCGATCCCTTTCTCGTGCACTCCTGGAGAAGTCGTCGTTTGGAAGCACTTCACCACGCGAGATGTTCACGAGCCGTGCCACCTCAGCCACAGTAATCGTACACCTTATGCCCCTCACAGAGACAGTGAACTGAAGCGGCTCCAATGATGGGTCTATGATATGAGCGTAGAAGGCACGAACCGTGTTCTCACATGCGGGAGACTCGCCTTCAAATATAGGACCCCATCCGACGACATCCACCAAATGGTCCATCATCGGGTGTGTTCCAAACATCCCTTCATCCACGTGAGCTTCAGACACTATCTTATGGTCAGCAAAATGACTTTATTCGAAACTGATCGGTAGTACATCCCTGAGCGGCAGTTGGGGATCTAGGTCTCGCTTCGACCTATACTCCCGAACGGTACTAGAGCCGGCCCCATCATCAGCCCTTCTTTTGGAATGAGTAGGGCGACTCGGCCCAACTTCAGCATCAGTTGTTTTCCTCTTTCCCATGAGAGAGAGGATGGAAGAAAAGGAGAAAATGGCCGTAACTAACTCGAAAAGGGCCATGAAAGTGGAAGAAAGAGAGAGAAGGGCTGACCTCTTTGGTTCTCCACAAACAACAGTCCCAACAGGTGTTGGAGAGACACAAATGACAAGAAATGAAGAAGGAACAAGGGAGAAACGGGATGGGTTTGAAGGTTGCACGATTTTAAGCTCCAAGTGAGGGGGGTGGGAGCTCAAATGTGAAAGAAAGGGGAAGGATAGGAGGTTAGAGCTGCTGTGATCGATGGGAGTGCGTGAATCATGGCCGAATATGGTGGAATGAAAGATTGGAGGAAAGATTTGAGGGAGAAATCGAAAATAGAAGGAGAGGGCATTTGGAAGGGAAGATGTGAGAGAGAGGGGGGTTCCAAACCTAAAAATTGGAAACCCCAGCACATTTCGCACACACCACACGCATGAGGAGGTCGGGCCGACCATTCCCAGGCCCGGCCCAACACCAGCCGAGCCACCAGACCGCGGCGCGCCGCTGTGGCCGCGGTGCCGTCACCATCTGCCTTGCCCGGCGCCATGCCGCCGCGGTGGGGTTGGGTCCTCCACGGTCCCAAGGTGCCAAATGCACCTTGGTTCAACCCTAGGTCCCACTGAATTCAAGTGGGGAGGACCCCGACTCTATTCTGTTCCAGATCGGGTATTTTTGAGAAATTCCAGATCTAGACTGACCCTTACTGATTTTCAACAACTGGATTTGGGTGAGTAGTGATCTAGACATGTGAATAGATGGTCTATAGATAATTTGGAATAGACTCGTGCGATCAGGATCGAGCACGGACTCGATCAAAATGCACGTTTTCGACGAACTTCGCCGAATGACGAAATCGGGAAAACCTAGGACTGTTTCTATATTCTTCTCGCACCCTCCTAGGTTGTAATGCGTCAGCGTACGTCGTGGGAATATAACTTAGGTCCGGTTTAATCAAAATCATGCTCTGATACCAACTTGTAATGCCCTGAAAATTGGGGGTCGAGTATAACTCAACTCCCGAGTTCCAACGCATCACTTATGCAACATAAATAATGCTGATTTAATGTTGTCTGTGTTAGAACAATAAACATGAGTGAGATTACACCAAAAATAGGAATTCGTACTCCAGATCATTAGTATAAAGGCAAGCGGAAGACTGAACTACATATACATGTAGGTAACGAAACAAAAATCATATTTGTTCTCTAGAGTATGAATCTATCTGAGTTACCATATACATATATTTGTTTGCGAATAAAATGTCAAAAATACTCTAAGGAATGATCCCTGCAAATCCCGTCAGTGCGGCAGTCTAGTCGAAGCCACCATAGTACTGCATATATGAGAACTCCTCCTGGTCCTCGTCATAATCAGGCTCCGCCTCCTGAGTCATTGGCTCACCTAAACCTGAGACAGAGTCTGGTTGGTGTGCGCAACACCATCCCATAACGTGGGAGTGAGTAGCTAACTCAGTGGAACAATAAAGCATAGGTTAATATGTTATCAATACAGTTAAGCAGTAATGATAAAGCAGTAAAATCAAACACTCCTAACTACTCTTATTAATGCAAGTATAAATGCAGTCATGATGGATGCCCTCACCGACATACTCCCTTATGCGGCACCATCTTACGTTCGCGGCATGCTTGCATTCCTCAGTGCTCCACATCTTCCAGGCACATGCAATGCATGATGAACATGATTACCAAGTTGTTATTAGTCCTTTTCAAACAGCACTATTTGGGAAACTAAGGTACCTCTCTTGTATCATTCCTAAACATGATCCATTCTAGGGTTGTTAAACCTAGATAATCTCATACGATAGTATGGTTTGAGAGGCATCGCGAAGGCATCGCAAAGGGCTCATCACTCGTCAGCACGGATATAGATCTCACCGTATGCAGCTCAATTACGGGCCATTAGCTCGAATACAGGTCTCACCGTACTCGGCTCAATCGCTGGCCGTCAGCTCGAATACAGGTCTCACCGTACTCGGCTCAACTCATTCTTTAGTTGCTGCGAAGGGCTCATCGCTAATCACAGACTATAGAGTATACTCAAAGACACTATGAAGGACTCGTCATCCGTCAGCACGAATACAGGTCTCACCGTATTCGGCTCTCACCGTAGGTGTCGACAGCTCGAATACAGTGTCCCATACCACCGTATTCGGCTCACGAGTCTGGTTGCTCACTGGTCACTACGGGAAGGCACGTGGCCCCAGTGTAGGCCGACAGGTCGACCACGATGTCACATACCACCATACCCGGCTCATGAGTCTTAGCGGATCAAGGTACCATAGTTAACGGGGTCTCCACTGGTAAGTTTGGTACCTTAGGTTCAAGCAGTAACGTCCAAACATGGTGAACATATATAAGATAGATCGGGTTACTTGACAAGCTCGACTAGCAAGAGCGCACAATCAACTGAACGACATGAATTGCATAAGCACTTCGTGTGGCCTAACCACTGTCGCCAACCGAAGTACGACTCAGGTTCGTCAAACACATCTTACGTGGTGAAATGAATCTCAACCATGATCTCAAGTCTGGTACCGATTGTCTGGACTATAAACATAGTCCCAATTGCAATTAATCCATATTCAAAGCATGTGGAGTAAAGCGTAATAAACAAAGTAATTCAAGCATGCTAACAAACATGTCATAAGCATGTATAAAGCATGTCATAGAGCACCATATAAACAAGAATACAAACACATATATTTCACAAATAAGCGGTTTAAGTAAACAACCTCATAGAGAAAATCATACATGTCTCTAAGGTAGTTGAGAATCCCATCTCAACACCTACCGAAGGCATCATCATCCAAACACTTACTCACACAAGCATTTTCACAAACACTTAGCATACACTATTTCAACATACTTAGTTTATGTTAGCAAAACATGTATTAGGGCGAGTCTTTTCACGAAGCAAGTATTTTACGCACATATAATATATTCATACAGCAAATAATCATGTCAATCACACTTCCAAAATATATACGTATACGGTACTTTCTACAATACACTATTTCTACATACATAGTGTATATTAGCGTAACATGTACTAGGGCGAATCCTTTCACCAAATAGGTATTTTATCCATATATCATATATTCATACAACAAATAATCATGTCAAACACATTTCCAAAATATATACGTATACGGTATTTTCTACGAATACCTAGAATATGTAAAATTCCATATTCTACATCTTTAATCGAAATAGGAAACAGAAAGCACTTTGTACATTTGCAATTGCACATAAATCTATCGTTATCTGACATTGAAAGTGTTGAAAACCATAACCTATACACCTAAAGTCCTCACCTTTCACCATAGAATTGCAACGAATATGATAGGTTTGCCAAGCTTCCATATTTGGCAGTTTGGTAGCCTATAGAATGAAATAGGTTAGTTATTTCATAACCTACAATCCTTACAACTCTAAAACTGATTAGGGTTAGGGTTTCTTACCTAGAAATGAAGTCGGTATCGCCGCGAAAGTGATGAGAATCGGGTGGTGCAGCTTGTGTAGCAACAGGGAATGGTAGTAGGGAGATTCTCCCACTTCTCTCACTCTTTCTCTCTCTTTTCTCACTTCTCTCTCTAGGGTTTCTCTCAAATTCGTATGGCTGTGGGAGAGAGGGTTCTAAGGTCCTTATATAGCCTAAAAACTCTTTGAAATAGACTTGTGGACAAGGTATACTTAGGTTATAACCAAAGCGTCCCTGTTTCAGCTCAACAGAGGACTTCTGGCGGGCCTCCTTGAGCCAAAGGTCAGACTTAAGCTTACCAACCTTGGATCCAGGTGGAGTTTAAGTTTTCGTTTCAGTCGGATTCCTATATCATGCGTGGCGGACCTATTTCAGTTCAACGGTTAGCGGATCTCGATCCGAAATTCTAAGTACATGGATATGTTTATGAAATTTTTCCTGATCCGAGGGTGTATTTGGGTCAGATTCTAACGGTCTGGTTGCTTACAAAGTGACCGCAAGTAACAAGTCTCAGATTACTATTCAAGATATTTATTTTGTAAAGAAAATAAGTGTTTTCACACTCTCTCACTCCGGACTCAAGCGAATAGCCGTGGGACATTGTTTAGGTTTGATTTCTAAGATGGTTGTCAAGCCCAGCGAGGCGGTCCTTAGTCCTTAACTTTGTATTATTCAGACTCCGGATGTGCGGTCCAGACTTGATACGGAGCTTTAACATGCTCCTGAGAGTAGTCAGGTAATGAGTTTGATCTTAGACTTTAAGGTAACCTAGCATCAATGATTCAACAAGCTTTGGGTCTTGTAGATCATATTTAAAGCGATTCAAATGGATTTCATGGCTAATCTAGTTTAGCACTTAGTTAACTTTGTCAAATTTTTAAAGGATTTAATCCTAAGTGACTTCTGGTCGAGGTGGTACTCGGGTCTTTGTACAGATATTTACGAGTCGTTACAAAAGCCATTAGCTCAGTCAAACTAGCTTTGACTGAGCATCTCTCAAATATCTTCCTGCCTTTTCTCTCTCTATTTTAAATCGACTCACTTCAAGCCTCCAGGTGGCCCACTACGACCACTTTTCGAGCCATCCAAGCCGTCCAATCTCTTCATGGGACCCACATAAACAATATGGTATAGTCATTTAATCACTTGTAAGCAAAGGAATGAGATTGAATGCCACCGTCCATCCCGGCCAAAAAAACCGCCCGACCGAGAGCCTTTGGTGAGAAGAGAGAGAGGACCGCCCTTCCTCTTCGAGAAGGATGAATCTCAGTCGTCCACTAGGGAAACAATCTCAGCCGTTCCCTCTCCCTCACTCCCTCTATAAGATGGGTCCTGTAGCCCTAGGAGATTCGCATCAAGAGAAGGAAGGGAGTATAAGTGAGAGAGAGAAACAGGGAGTCATTCTCTCCTGTTGTAATTCGTATTCAAGGTCAACATCCACCACCTTAGGTGATCCTTCTTCTTCCCTTTCCGTGTAAATTCTAACTAGGTAAGGGGTAGCATTGTCGAAACCAGAACCATGCCAAGCAAATGGTTGGGTTCGGTCCAGCCACAGTAATGTCGGGATGAGCCAAACAATGGCCGTTTTAGACCACATTTTGGGCCCCAGTTGATGTCATTTTGAGCTCTCTGTAGAGCTTCGAACCAACTCAGGAAAACACGTCAATTAATGCTTGTGAGGTGAAACGAGAAAGGAGTGAACTGGGTTCCCTATTTTTAGGCTGGAACGGAGCCAACCCATGGCCCTATTTCAGGTCTAAAACTGAGTTGATCAGTAACTCTGTTCCAAGCTGGAAACCAACCCATTTGCAACACCTGTTTCGGGCTAAGACCCGACCAAACAATGGTCGAGCGTAGGTCCAAAAATAGAGAGAAAATGCAAGCTCTGTTTGAGCTTTGAAAAAGGCTAAAAGGTGGCCTTGGACGCAATTCAACTGCATGCCGCAGAGGTGTTGCCTTCATGAAAGGATGTTGGGCTGTCTGGCATTAGGCCCTGCATAATGGAGGTGGGCTACAGTGTCAGGCCTCACCAAGACTTCAAGAAGGCTGCACCATGCATGCAGCGGTGGGCGACTTCCTACTCCACATAAAATGGGTGGTGCTTAGTACAGCAGCCTTTTGAGAAATCCACACCTCCCACTATCTTCCTCTTGAAATTTCAACTATGAATGGCGAGCTTTGATCATCTGACGATGTGGCCCACCTAGATAATCAAACCTCAAAAGCAGTCAAACGGTCTTCTTTCGATCGTCATAGAGACCACGTGAATGGACATGGCCAAGAAAGATCAACATGGTTCGGAATGGTTTTCCTTCATCCACCTGATGAATGGTTCAGATCCACCTTTTACTCCATGATGGTGGCCTACATCGAAGGAATGGAACCTTTGTTACAAACAGAGTCGACGCACGTCGACTTTATGTAACGTGATGGTTGCACTAGCAGTGGGCCATGATCTGGACTTGGAATTAGGCCATGAATAGACCCTAGTTCCAGTCCATGCACGGGTTAGGTCGGTGCCGAAAATCGGGACTGGCAGAGGTTCCAAATGGCACCTCAATGGTGACAGTCTACATTTCCTCCTTTACATTGCATGCAGAAGGTGGGCTGTCTGCCCACCTGGGCCCTGCAAATTACAGGTGGTCCTCACTCAAATCCTAAGTGGGCTCCATGTGGGTCGTCTGTAGTAAGAAAGTAGGGGTGAGATGCACATGAGATCCATCTCAGTAGACCGCACCATGGCCAGCCAAGTGGGCTAGGCCACGTCCAAACTTAAATAGGCCCCACCATACACAAACTATAGGCTGCACGATGTTCAAGGCCATGTGGACTATACCGCATATAATGTCCGCAGGTCCCATGGCCGGCACCCTCCATCAGATTAGTGAGCCATGTTTCAGACATTTGGTGTGATGCATATGTAATGTATACAGTGTATACATGTATACCACGTGATGCAGATATTATGTATGTGGTGTATACGTACATACCATATGATACAAATATAATGCATATGATGTAAACATTATGTGCCATGGAATACATACATAGTATATATAATGTATGCATATATATGTTATGTGGTACATATATACATGTATACTATGTGACGAACTCATCCTAAGGATCTAAGAAGAAAATGAGGCTGATCTAGTGATCAAATGGGCCTTGACTGGACCCAGTTTAATTAAAAATAAGGGCTTATGCTTGGTGAGCTTGATTGCCTTTGAGTACAACCAACCTTGGTTTAGGGTTTTCCTACCCTCCACCTATCCTCAAGTATTTAACCTTGTGGGTCACTATCTATCATGAATAAAATTATACAGGGAGATACGGGAGCAGTGTAAACTCACTACGTTCTCACGAAAACTTATATCTAGAAGCACTCTACGATTCAACTGGTGATAATTTCTTTCCCCTTAAGCTTTCCATCCTTAACTAGACTAGAAATAGCAACTTTATTAGTGTAAATGGCTAGCTAGACTAATGATAAACTGTTTGTAGAGATAAAACTGTATTCACTTGAGTTATCTATCTAACATGATAATTCTCATGCTTACTATTGTTTAGATTCTTGATTTCTCTCAACTGCCTAAGTGAATAATCTAGTCATTTATGTCATGTAAACTCAGTTGTTGTATATTGATAGGAATACAAGTGTCGTAATATATGTTGCTATGACACACATACTGCTAAAATCTCTCCATGGGAAGTCCTAGCAAAGGAGAGCCCGTGCTTGGGGTGTAACTAGATTGGTTGTGCCGTAAGTAGGCTCTTGACATGGAGGTTTTGGTTATGGTGTTTGACCATGGGGTTTACCATCCATGTGTGGTTTCACCTAACTAACTTGGGATGGACTCAATAACCCTTTCAAATACTATTGTTTACTCAATTTTGAATCATTCATATCGACATGTTTAAATCGCTACTTTTGGGTAATTTCAACATTTCACCCCTAGTCGGCATTGGTGGTATCCCCTTTATGTTGAATTGATTGACCATATGTTAGTGGGTGCTACACACACCCTAAGACGGTAGTCTCATAGTCCAGGGATGGTGGAATGGGACACTACGCCCGAGCCGTCGGCCTACGCTGGGCCATGTGCACCCCGTAGTGACAGTGAGCTTATGAAAATTGGCTGGTTGCAATTGGACTAATAACGGGATGGATAATCATACATGCATGACATAGACCAGTATCTATTGTTAACATACGTAACATACAGATTCGCCTGTCTGGATTTTTTACCCGAGGCACCAACCATCATCTGTTGTTATTATACATATTTACCTGTCTGAATGTTTTAGCCGAGGCACAGACCGTCTGGTTGTTTTACCCGGGTTAATGATTGCATGGGTGACGACTAATATGTCCGTCTAGATGTTTTACCCGGGACAACGATTGCATTCACTCATCCATGGACTTAATAACACTGCATCTACTATGTTTTAGATTATTTGTATGCTTTTATGTTATTCCTTGTTTAAGGTGGCAGTGTGTAATCAAAAGGGGGAGATCACACTGAGTTGGCCACTCATTCATCAATATTCAAGCGTACAGAGGACGCAAGGAAAGAGGGACTTGCAGAGGATCCAGAGGTGGCTG
This sequence comes from Magnolia changhungtana, assembly GCA_030180095.1. Lineage (NCBI taxonomy): Eukaryota > Viridiplantae > Streptophyta > Magnoliopsida > Magnoliales > Magnoliaceae > Magnolia > Magnolia changhungtana. Next base: position 16,924,688 of record JASAUF010000343.1, read on the forward strand.
AAAAAGAGGAGGTGCCTTACAAAAAGGAGCCGTACCAGGAGGCGGCTACTTATTTTGTATTAAATCAGTAGTCTACTTACTTATTAACATTTCAGTTCATTTTGGGAATTAAGGTTTTGTATATGGGCCTCAGCTGAGTGGCCCAAGATATTGATACTGTTTGGGTTTTATCTATACTACGCTTGGTTCCATTAATCGCACTTTAATTGGGTTTGATTATCCTTTTGCTTACCAGTTAACACCTGGGTTTTCAAGAGATAAGTGGTACACTCGGGTCTCGAAAATTGGGGCGTTACAAGTTGGTATCAAAGCAAAGTATGAGATAGCCTGGTTGTGGGACCAGCTTACGAATCTTGAAAGATTAACTTAGGCAGAACTTAAAAACTTTCCCTTAGAAGAATAGCTAGGATGAATGAACATAGAAACAGAACACTCAAGCCCCTCATTAGCAGAATGAACAACTTAGAATTTCCTGAGAAATAATAAGTTAGTCTTCTGAACTTAGAAACGGAAGCCTTAGCCCCCTTGAAATTTCAGTAAGAAGTATTAGTTAAACTTGGGAGCTTAACTCGCACGCCCTACGACAGGCAAGTAACAAGGCCTCTAGCCTTGTATTATTTTACAACTAACTGAAATCATTCCCCGATACCATAAACATGTAATTTTTTGCCTCACAAGAAATCATGTCACCCGTATTACGATCCCGACGAACTAATATGGTCGATATTCACCCTATTCCATCAACTAAGCATCAGAGGGAGCGCAGCCCTGTTTACACACCAGGCCTTCTACCCAGAGTAGCGAATGGAGATGCAGGGTCAGAAGCTGTAGGAGACTCTCCCTCTCCTCAGATCTTTGCATCAGGGCTGCCCTCACCACACTTCGGGTGACGGACGCCATCGGCCGAGCCCTCAGCCAACGTATACGAGGATACACCGATCGGAGTGGCCGCTTTCACAGCTTTTGCACAGATGGCAGCAACTATGCAGCTGCAGCAGGCTGCCTTCATGCAACAGTAACAAGACTCGTACGCTCTAATGATGGAAACCTTGCAAAGTCATGGGGGAGCATCACGTGATACGGAGGCGCGAGGCATCGACAATTCGACCGCTTCTTAAGGCTTCGCCCACCGACTTTCAGGAGAGCACCTGACCTGGTGCAGGCCGAACATTGGTTGGTAAGGATTGCCAAGATGATGGAGCCACTGGAGTGCTCTAACGCTCAAAAGGTCAACTGGGCCACGTACCTACTTGAGGGAGAGGCTGAGAACTACTGGAAAAACGTACAAAGAAGCATGTCAGCTAGCTACGCCTGGACCTGGGCTAGCTTCAAAACAAAGTTCCTGAAAAATATTTTCCACGGTCATGTCGAAGTGAGAAGATCACACAATTCCTGAAGTTGGAACAAGGGAGCCTGACAGTCGCCCAGTATGAGGCGAGGTTTGACAAGCTGTCCCAACATATGCCCAAAGCCCTTGAGGATAAGGAATATAAGTTAGAGTAGTTTAAGGAGGTGCTAAAGCCCGGGATACAATCTCGGCTATGCACCTGGGATTTCGGGGACTTCCCAGAATTGGTGGACAAGGCAATGCGCATGGAAAAAGATTTTGAACGCACCATCCGCTCCCGCCTACAGGCTCGGGTTGCCCTGTTCTGACCAAGGCAACCTCCTCCTGCTCCGTCCATCCCTGCAGGGACACCTAGACTACTGGTTGCACGAGCGCCGCCTTTATCCCTTGGCGGAGGCTACGGTTACTACAGAAAGATGAACCACAACACCCAGACTTGTTTCCAGTGAATGGGAGATCAGGGCATTTCACCTCAGGTAAACTGACCACCGCAGAACCAGGCGACAGCATGGGTAGCGTCCAGGCCTTAGCAGCCCAGACAAGGGCCCCCACATTAGCAGAGGGCTCCCCCAGTGCGAGTATATGCTGTTGCCACTACGGAGGCTGAACAGGACCCCCTTCGGACCATTCATGGTACTGCCCACATTAAAGGTACCCCTATACTCACTTTATTTGATTCTGGTGTAACTTTATCTTTCATTAATTCTGCTATTGCATCTAGATTAGAACTGAACACAACTCAGACGCATGCTCCCTTAGTTGTAGCATCCCCTATGGGTAAATTTGTAGAAACAGATAAGATGTGTAGAGCATGTTCCGTCACGCTCGCAATTCGTGAGGTTACTATGGACTTGATTATTATGTCGATCAAGTAGTTTGACATCATCCTCGGGATGGACTGGCTCACGTTGGTGTGTGCAGTCATAGATTGTCACAATAAAACAGTGACAATATCCATCCCAGGGCGTGCCTCCTTCACTTTGAAAGGAGGGGCAGATGCCGAGAATTCGAGAGCTTATAGGCTTTAGAGGACGCCGAGTCAGCAGAAGTCACCATCAGTCGGATACCAGTAGTCTAAGATTTTCCTGAAGTATTCTAAAAATACCAGGGCTACCCCCTAGAAGAGCAATACACTTTTGAATCGACCTCAAGCCAGGGACTGCTTCTATATCACTCCCTCCATTTCATATGCCTCCTTGCGAGATGGAGGAGTTGAAGAGTCAGATTGATGAGCTGCTCACTCAGAGCTTTATCTGTCTCAGTGCTTCTCCCTAGGGAGCACCGGTCCTCTTTGTCAAGAAAAAAGATAGGTCAATCGTCTCTGTATAGACTACAGGAGACTGAACGATGTAACGATCAAGAACAGATATCCCCTACTGCTTATCGATGATCTATTTGATCAGTTGAAAGACGCCAAGTACTTCTCCAAAATAGACTTTCGTTCATGATATAACCAGCTGAGGATCAAGGATGAGGACAACCCGAAGACAGCCTTCAGAACTCGTTATGGGCACTACGAGTTCCTGGTTATGTCTTTTGGTCTCACAAATGTTCCAGCAGTTTTTATGGACCTCATGAACCGTGTCTTCATGGCTTACCTAGACCGATTCGTGATTGTGTTCATTGATGACGTCTTAGTCTATTCCAAGAGCCAAAAGGAGCATGAGCAGCATCTGCGTACGGTCCTAAGTACGCTAAATGATAACCAACTGTATGCTAAGTTGTCTAAATGCGAGTTCTGGGAGCAGGAAGTAAAATTATTAGGGCACGTAGTAAAGGAAGAAAGAATAGCAGTTGACCCAGCTAAGGTGGAAGCAGTATCTGAGTGGGAGTAGCCCACTACAGTGACCGAGGTTCAGAGTTTCCTAGGTATGGCCGAGTACTACCAACACTTTATTAAGGAATTCTCCCGAATCGCACGACCGCTCACACAACTGACAAAGAAGAATGCCTGATTTACGTGGGATGAGAATGCAGAGACGGCGTTCCAAGAATTGAAGATGAGATTAACTTCTACACTGGTGCTCACTCTCCTATAAGAAGGAGAGACGTTTGTGGTATACAGCGATGCCTCGAAGTTGGGCCTTGGCTGCATTCTGATGCAAAACGACAAAGTAATCACTTACACCTCTCGTCAGTTGAAGAAACATGGAGAGAACTACCCGACTCACGACCTGGAGTTGGCAGTCATGATATTTGCCTTGAAGATATGGAGGCATTACCTGTATGGAGAATATTTTCATTTATTCTGCGATCACAAGAGCCTGAAATGCATATTCATGCAGAATGACTTGAACATGCGCCAGCGTCAGTGGATGAAGACTCTTAAAGATTTCCATCTCGAAATCTCTTACCACCCTGGCAAGGCAAACTCCGTGGCCGACGCTTTAAGTCGGAAGAAGAAGCACGAGTTAGTAGCCACTCTGATGATCAAGGAGTGGAAAATGATGAAGTTTATGTAGGACTTCGATATCCAGCTCACCCTTGACGAACCTGATGCCTACGTGGCTCTGTTGACTGTAGAGCCAACCCTGGTCTGACACATGATCTCCATACAAGACCAGGATGAATGGCTCGTCGAGATGAAAGAAAGGTGCAAGAATGAAGTGATGTCTGACTGGAGGGTTGGCGACGACGGTGGTCTTCGGTATCAAGGACAAGTATGAGTTCCAAACGATGCTAAATTAAGGAAAGAAGTAATGACAAAAGCCCACCATTCCAAATTAGCCATCCACCCGGGGAGCACTAAAATGTACAACGATGTAAAAAGGCAGTATTGGTGGAGAAATATGAAGAGGGACATCGCCGACTTTGTGGAAAAATGTATGGTGTGCCAGAAGATCAAGGCTGAGTATCGCAAGCCTGCTGGCCTCCTTCAGCCACTGCCCGTAGCCAAATGGAAGTGGGATAGCATTTCTATGGACTTCATATCTGGTTTTCCTATGACACAAAGGAAACACGAATTGATCTGGGTCATTATCGATAAGTTGACAAAGGCCGCTAGATTTCTCCCGATTCGCACAACAAACTCCACCGACAGCTTGGCAAAGTTATACATTTGGGAAGTCGTGCGATCCTACGGAGTTCCGTGAGAAATTATATCAGATCGGGACTCCAGATTTACTTCTACCTTCTCAGACAGATGGGCAAACTAAAAGGGTGAACTAGATCTTAGAAGATATGCTGAGAGCATGCGTCCTAGACTTTCAGGGAAACTGGGATGATCACCTGGCACTGGCGGAATTCACATACAATAATAGTTTCCAGTCCAGCATAGGCATGGCACCGTATGAAGCCCTCTATGGTCGCCCTTACCGAGCCCCTCAGTGTTGGATAGAAATAAAAGAAAGAAGCTTGTTAGGTCCAGAGTTGGTTCAAGCTACTACTCAGGTCATTGACGTGGTCAGAAAACTTCTGCGCACTGCCCAAAGCCAACAGAAGAGCTATGCGGATAACCGATGTCGCGGCCTGGAGTTTGCAGTTGGTGACCACGTATTTCTGAAGGTGTTACCTATGAAGGATTTGATGAGGTTTGGACAGAAAGAGAAACTAGCACCGCGGTTCATCGGACCTTTCAAAATCTTAGATCGTGTGGGAGTCATGGCATACCGCCTTGCATTACCTATTGCACTAGCTGGTATTCACAATATCTTTCACATATCTATGTTGAAGAAGTACACTCTAGACAAGACACACATCGTTAGTTGCGAGCAGATCGAGCTGACAGATAGCGCCTCCTACACCGAGGAACCAATCCGTATCTTAGACCACAAGGAGCAGGTCCTATGGACGAAGAATATACCTCTAGTCAAGGTTCTTTGGTCACATCATGGGGAGGAAGAAACGAATGGGAACGAGAAGCAGAATTTAAGAAAAAGTGCCCTCACCTATTCAGTGACACACCACAGGTAATTTCGAGGGCGATTTTTTTTAGGGGGGTAGACTATAACACCCCGTACATTCAGTAAACGGGTGTTACCTTTTAAACACACACTGAACTAGAAAAATTATTTGGGTTAACCAAAAACTTGAACTCGACATACACAGGATGGGAATTTCGATCGACATTAAAGTCATCCATCAGGGTCTCCAAGAGTCAGAACACGCCCCATGACAATCAGGAAGGTGAGACTACTCAAGTACTCTAAATTAGATCCATTATGTTAATTAAATACGGCTGCAACACACTTGTCACCAACACATAAGGACTAGTTAGTGACAAGCCACACCTTCATCATGACTAGTACCTGATATTAACCATTGAAAACAAATATCGGCTCCAACCGAGCAACATATCATGTTAAATGGGCCAAAAATAGCTCAAAGAGGTATGTAACGGCCCACCTAGGGCTCACCATCGACCCAAAGTGGGCTAAGATCCCTGAGTAGGGTCCCCAATGCAAATGGATGGACTGGATTATGGTAATAACATTTCAGTAGGCCCCTACACAATGCAGGTGCACAAAGAGTACTTGTGCACGAAGTGCATTAAAACCATTGCCTCGGTCAAACTAGCTTTGACCGAGCATCTCTCAAATATCTTCCTACACTTTCTCTCTCTATTTTAAACCGACTCACTTCAAGCCTCTAGGTGGCCCACCATGGCCACTTTTCGAGCCATCCAATCTCTTCATGGGACCCACACGAATAAAATGGTATAGTCGTTTAATCACTTGTAAGCGGAGGAAGGAGATTGAATGCCACCGTCCATCCTGGCCAAAAAACTGCCCGACCGAGAGCCTACGGTGAGAAGAGAGAGGACCGCCCTTCCTCTTCAGGAAGGACGAATCTCAGCTGTCCACTGGGGAAATAATCTTAGTCGTTCCCTCTCTCTCACTCCCTCTATAAGATGGGTCCTGTAGCCCTAGGAGATTCGCATCAAGAGAAGGAAGGAACAAAGTATAAGTGAGAGAGAGAAACAAGGAGTTGTTCTCTCCCATTGTAGTTCGTATTCAGGGTCAGCATCCACCACCTCAGTTGATCCTTTTGAAAAGGCCTAGCAATATGTCCTAGAGGGGGGGGGGTGAATAGGACTATGCCAAATAAAACATATAACAGCGAAATTAAAAGGAATATGATAGCCAAAATAAATCACAATGCAGGAAAGTAAAACAACCTCAAAATTCAGATCTTGAGAGGTTAATACAAATGTTGTTCTAAGGACAACCTTATACTAAAAACCAGATTTTATGGTAGGACAACCTTATTTCTAGAAAGATCTTTGTATCAAATCTCAAACCAAAGAGGAATACATAAATAAAGATAAACTGAACTGAAATAAATTGTAATCACAAATGTATTGTTCTAGGGATAGCCATACACCATAAAAATGGCAGGGCAACCTTGCTGGAACAACTTTAAAGGAAATTAAATATCAAGCTGATAAAGGAATAGCATAAAATAAATTCTAAACTATTACAAAATTCCCACAATGCTTGAATTAAATGATTACAACATTCACCACCATTCATACATCCCACAAATAAATAATTAAAGATTAGAAGTATAAATCATTCAACCATAACACAAGGGATTATAGTGGTTCGCCTGTGTGCTCACCAACTGTTAAACAACAGCCACACAGAATGCTACTCCACTCCTAATATCCTCACACAGGGGATATTAGCGTTCACTCACAAAATAGGTTTTCACAGGTTCACCCAAAACCTTTACAATTGTGTCTTTATCTGTGGGCTTACATAATTAAAAAACCCCACTTCTGAGTTTTCCTGGCTCTCCTCAAATAACCAATACAACAAGATTTTTCTGGCAAATCTTGAAAAAAACCAAAACAGAAAGGAATTTATAATTAAATGTAAAATACCCGATTATCTCCTTCGTTGTAGCAGCCCGGTAGAACCAAATCAGAGTAGATGATTGAATGTCCAAGTTCAATGTCTAGTACTCAATTACAATGGTTCTAGTTCTAATAGATTTTAAATTAAACCAAATAGGGCTTGCCTTAATTGATTTTGATTCCAAACAAAGGGAATAACAATTCCTCTTATCAAATTAGATTGGAATAGCGGAAACAAAATCAATTAAATAAAGCTAAAGAAAGAGAATATTAAATAAGCACACTTAGCTTAGATGGAGCACAAAATTATCACTAAGAAGTTTGACGAAGATTGGCTTGAATGGATTAATTAATTTCTTAAATTCTTCTGAGATTCGTGCTCTATTTATAGGTGAGCAGATCGCGTCTTCGACTGGTCTAGGAAGCTCTTCGACTAGTCGAAGAATTAACAGATTTGAAAAAAATCGGGCGCGATAAGCTTTGACCATTCTACGACTGGTCGAAGGACTCCTTCGACTGGTCATAGGTCACCTTCGACTGGTCGAAGAACCTGAATTTCATCGCTGGACTTTAAGTTGAAGAATTTCGACTGGTCGAAGATGCAGTCGACACTGTTCCTTCGATTGGTCGAACAGATTCCTGGACTAGTCGAAGCCTAACAGAAAATATCCAAATTTTGTAACAAACTCACGACTGATCGAGGAATTTCTTAGACTGGTTGAAGCAAAGCTAAGACTAGTCGAAGAAAGCCTAGGACAAGTCTTAGAACTGCCCAAACTCATGTAACTTAAATATATGACTTATGTATCTAAAATGGCCTACTCCTAAGGTCAACCTAAGGTCAATCAAACCTCAACATGAAGTAAGGACATTGAAACATTAGGAATAAGTGACCTTGAAGTTTAAGCCTTGAAGACTTGATGTAGTTTAATCTTGAAATCTTGATGTAGCTCAACCTTGAAAGTGTCTTGAGTTCTTTACAAACTGCCTTGTACTCGTCTTGAAGTTTTGCATTCTTGAGTCATGTCTTATTAGAAATACTTGCAGTCAAGGTTGATCTTTGAGTGAATCTTTGCTTGTGAGCTTTGCTTGTTCATGAATGTTGATTGTTGAGAAAGCTTCACTTATGTAAGTTATATAACAGTGATTTTGGCATTACAAATTTAACAACAGACAGGGATATAAACTATAGCACTTACAATCTCCTCCTTTGTCAAATTAGTGATAAAACATATAACCAAGATAAACATAAAGGAAAACAACTGGTTAAAGAATCATGAACCAGTTAATATCAACTGGCTTACCTGCAAATCAATATTCAATATGCAACATTCAACAGTCAACCAGTTCATTCAACTATTCAAACATACTCCCCCTGACTCCCCCTGAGTAACATAACCAATGCTACTCCTCTCACAATCATATCGTTAAGAACAAACCATTCCCCCCCTTTTTGTCACAATATGACAAAGGAAACAACAATAAAGGAGAACTAAATAAAGGGATATATGAGAGTAAACATGAGGAGTTATGAGATAATAGCAACAACCAGAGATAGAGATACTCAGCATAGTTGCACATAGAACAAATACACAGCATAAAACAAAGATAGTATCCAACTCCAAATCAGTCAACCTAGTGCTAAGTTATAAAGTTATTACAGACCAGAAAATCCCATATAAACTATCAGAACCAGAACCAGATGACGAAGTAGGAATAAAGGGATTAAGTTGGTACATGCCTTTGTTCAATCGCCTAAGATATTTGCGCATGTACTTGAATTGTAAATCATGAGCAACAGACATGTTTTCCATCTTTACATTTATATTCTCAGCTTTATCCTCTAATGCACTCAGACGTGCATCAACATCAGATGGTTCAAACTCTGGATCATTTGTTGAATCAGAATCCAGTTCCTCAAAAATGTCATCCATATTAATGTCATCACCAGCTTCTTCATGACCACCAACACCACCACCTTGTTCAAGAAGTAATTCCAGCTTCATCTTATTGATATTAGAATTGTTGAAAATCAGATGATGGATAGGTGCCTCATCAACTGGCATATCAACTAACATATGTGTAGCCAATACTATCATTAAGTAGGCAAAAGGAATGTCACTATGACCAGGATTGAGTCTAAACTCAAGAATGAAGTGACAGATTAAGGATGGTAAACAAATCTGAGTACCACTTGCAATAGCATGGATAACACGAACCATAAACGAGGTCACGTCAGTTTTATTACCCGAACGAGGATACAGATTAGACACAAAGATTTTGTGGAGGACTCTGTATTTGGATAACAAATACCTTGCGGGAAGTGCATTCCCTTTTTGTGTCCAGTGAACATCCATGTTGCACAAGTCTCTAGTGAGCATACGTTTTTTAGAAACTGAGGGTTTATCAGTTAAGTTATGGATAGGAATACCCTCATCATTCACAGGAATGTCCATATGGGCTGAAATTAAATGACGATCAATGTCAAAAGGCCCTTCTCTAGTAGATATTTTAAAAGTTAAATTATCCTGTGAGAAGTCACTAATACATGCAAACATGGATTGGGCAATGGACCGGTATGCTGGCACACCCTAATGTAATAAGTTAACCCAACCTACAGCTTCAAGCATAGGAAGGATGTCAAAAGGTGCAATATGATTAACATCAACAGGATGTTCAACAATAACTTTACATAATCTAATGTCCCTAACATAAGATGGATTATCATATGGAACAAGAAGATGACGCTTAGTGATAATGGTCGATCTGAAGGAAGAAGGACCACGGGAAGTAGTTTTTCTACCTCTAGAAGCCATTTGCAACAACGATAACAAGGAAATAAGAAGTTGCAAAGGATTGAGAAGTGGGTTTACTCAAAACAGATTTTTCAAAATTCAAACCCCAAATCTCAATGAAATCCAAAATAGAAAGCTTCAAGCAAGAAAAGGAAACAATCTAGACATAAATCTGTAAGAAAAACGTATATAGAACACTAACCTTGAAGAACACGAACAGTGGGTTTGACAAGTCGAAGCTCGGTTCCTTAAAGAGAAAAAACAGAATGAGGAAGAAAGCAAAAATTCTCAAATTTTAAGTGATTCCCGAGAACTACGACTGGTCGTGGATATCTACGACCAGTCGAAGTACGACTGGTCGAGTATACTCACGACTGGTCGAAGAATGTCCAAAAATTCATATTTCTTGCAAATTATTCAAAAATTGGAATTCAACCTAGCAAATAATCATTTTAAAATGCACATGCCAAGATTAAATTTCATCTTTTTGAACCTGCTTTTATCGAGAGGTTTCGTGAAAATATCAGCTCATTGATCTTCGGTAGGAATATATTCCAGAGATATAACTTTTTCTTCTACTAATTCCCGAATATAATGAAATCTAATGTCAATGTGATTAGTACGAGAATGCGGAATAGGATTTTTTGAAATATTTATCGCACTGGAATTATCACAATGTAATAACATAAAATCCTGTTTAATTCCATAATCACTTAGCATTCGTTGCATCCAAACAAGCTATGTACATGCATTACCAGCTGCGATATACTCAGCTTCAGCTATAGAAAGTGATATAGAATTTGGTTTCTTGCTAAACCAGGAAACTAGACAATTTCCAATGTAAAAGCAACCACCACTGGTTGATTTTCTATCATCTAGATTACCAGCCCAGTCAGCATCCGAGTACTCAGCTAATTGGACACTAGTCTCATGAGGATACTAGAGACCAAGATTGATAGTACTTGGGACATATCTAATAATCTGCTTGACAGCAATCAAGTGAGATTCTTTTGGATCAGATTAATATCTTGTGCAAATACCAACACTTAGAGAAATATCAGGTCTACTAGCAGTTAAATATAACAAACTACCAATCATACTCCGATAAAGTTTTGTATTAACATTTTTACCATTAGAGTCTTTTGAGAGTTTCAGGGTAGTACTCATAAGAGTATCGAAATTCTTGCCATTCTCAAATCCAAATCTCTTGATTAGATTCAAAGCATACTTAGATTGAGAAATGAATATTCCTTCAGATTGTTGCTTTACTTGCAATCCAAGGAAATAAGTCAATTCCCCAACCATGCTCATTTCGAACTGGGATTTCATCAAATCTGCAAACTCAGTAGTCAAGTTAGTACAAGTTGATCCATAAATGATATCATCAACATAAATCTGTACCATTAAGATATGATCATTATGTTTTTTAACAAACAGAGTTTTATCAACAGATCCCATTGAAAATTATGACTTGAAAGAAATTTTGTTAGTTTCTCATACCATGCCCTAGGTGCTTGTTTTAATCCATAAAGTGCCTTTTTAAGCCGATACACATGATCAGTATTTTTGGGATCTTCAAAACCCATTGGCTGTTCAACATAGACTTCTTTATGTAAATCGCCATTTAGAAAAGCACTTTTCACATCCATTTGATAGATCTTTATCTTTCTAAAACATGCAATGGATATAAATAGTCTGATAGATTCAAGATGTGCTACTGGTGCAAAAGTTTCATCAAAATCAATTCCTTTAATTTGAGTATAACCTTGTACCACTAGTCTAGCCTTGTTTTTATTTATATTTCCACGCTCGTCAGACTTATTTTTGAAAATCCATTTTGTTCCAATGATGTGTTTATCTTTAGGTCTTGGTACGAGATACCAAACATCATTTCTTACGAATTGGTTGAGTTCTTCTTGCATCGCAACAATCCAGTTCTCATCAGCAAGAGCTTCTTTTACGTTAGATGGTTCTATTTGGGATGTAAAACATACATAATTACATATATCCTCAAGTTGTCTACGGGTGCGAACACCGATGAGAGGGTTTCTAAGAATTTATGTGGTTGGATGATCTTTAACAGTCCTCAACTCAGAATCAGTCTGATTCGATGAAGTATCGGGTTTATCAATGATCAGAACTTCATCATTATCTGAATTAGGGATTGGCGTGTTTAAGTGATCATCAATGACAACATTGATGGACTCTTGAATCACATTAGTTCTTTTGTTCAAAACCCTATAAGCTCGACTGTTTAAGGAATATCCTAGAAAAATCCCTTTATCACTCTTCGTATCAAATTTTCCTAAATTTTCACGATCTCGTAAAATATAGCACTTGCTGCCAAAAACTCGAAAGTATTTAATAGTAAGCTTTTTATTGAACCACAATTCGTAAGCCGTTTTATTATTATCTTTGCTAGTGTAGTCTCGGTTAATAATATAGCAAGCTGTGTTGATTGCTTCAGCCCAAAGATTTTTAGAGAGTTTCATGCTATTCAACATGAATTAGCCATTTCTTGAAGCACCTTATTCTTTCTTTCTACAATTCCATTTTGTTGTGGAGTTTTGGGAGCAGAGAATTCATGTAATATTCCTTGGTCGGTACAGAACTTCTCAAAATTGCTATTCTCAAATTCAGATCCATGATCACTACGAATTTTACTGATTTGAGAAGATTTTTCAGTTTGAATCCTTTTGAAAACTTTTCTTACTTCTTCAAGGGTTTCAGATTTATCCTTTAAGAAGACTACCCATGTGAATCTGGTAAAGTCATCAACTATTACTAGGATATACTTTTTCCCACCTCGACTTTCTGTTCTGGTAGGTCCTATTAGATCCATGTGGAGGAGTTCGAGTGGTCTTGATGTGGTATTTGAATTCACCTTTTTGTGTGAGTTCCTTGTTTGTTTGTCTATCTGGCACTCACCACATATTTTATCTAACTTCTGAAGTTTGGGTAAACCTCTTATAAGTTCTCGTTTGCTCAATCTATATAAATTTCGATAATGTACATGTCCAAGACGTTTGTGCCATAAATCAGTCTCGTCTGTATGGACCATGTAACATGTTTGATTAAATGAGGTGGATTTGCTAATAATATAGCAATTTTCAGACATTCTACGTCCAGTTAATATTACAGAACCCTTATTGTTTAGTATCTCACAGCTTTGATTAGAAAACCGAACACTATGGTTATATCACATATTTGAGATATGCTAAGCAAGTTATGTTTTAAGCCTTCAACATATAAAACATTTTTAAACACAGGAAGATTAAAAAGTTGAATCATACCTTGGCCTATAATCTTGCAGTTCTACCATCACCAAATGTGACTGAACCATCAGTCATATCTTTTAGATCCGTGAATAAAGCTTTGTCACCTATCATATGCCTGGAGCATCCACTGTCTAGGTACCACTTTGAATGACTTGTTGCTTTGAAAGCAGTGTGAGTAACCAAGCAGGCAACTTTAGAAACCCATTTCATAACTGTTTTGGGTTTAGGAACATAGTTGGTCTTCTTTTGTTTATAGTTGTAAGAATGACCTATAGAGTTAGATTTTAAGAGCTCCTTGAGTAAATCAACTATCTTTTCAGCTAGTGGATTTCGTTTCTGATTAATGTTGACATGGCTGCTTCTAGGTTTTTAAAAAGTTTTTGAATTTCTAGAAAAACCTTGATAAGTACTTTTCACTTTTGAGTTTGAGGACTCTCCTTTCACAAACATAGAAGGAGTATACTTTTGTTTAGGAGATAAATTTTTATCATAGCCTAACCCGGATAGATCGCCACATTTTCTTGATCTGGATAAAAGTTTTTCTAACTTTGGATCACCTTGGGCATATTTCCATGTGTCCTTTAGACTCAGAAGAGAAGATACTTCATTTTTTAGTTTATCAATTTCAGATTTCAAATCAACAATTAGGGAGTTTTTGAATTCCAAATCGCATTTTGATTTTTCAAAACAATCTGAAATTTGTGATTTTTCTAAGACAAGTAATTCAAAACATTCTTTGAGTTTAGAAAACTTTTCTTTTTGAAGTTTAAGTTTGACAGCAATTTTACAACTTTCCTTATATAGGGCATTGTAAGTGTCTTGAAGATCATCTTCATTTCCACATTCACTACTCAAATTTTCTTCACTTATTGAGTCATTATCTGAAAATATCAATTTGGCTAGAGTCATAAGAGCTTTAACTTCATTGCCCGACTCAGTTTCAGAATCTTCTGAATCAGAAGAAGCTTCAGAATCAGATGATTCATCCCATGTAGCTAACATACCCTTCTTCTTGGGTTTGTCTTTTTTAGGACATCTATTTGCTAAGTGCCCATATTCTTGACAGTTGTAACATTGACTATCTTTCAAAGATTTTCGAGTTTTGGGTCTAAACTTCTTTTTATCATTCGATTTTTGAAAATCAACCCTTTTCTTGTATTTGAAAAACTTGTAAAATTTCTTAGCTAAAAGAGTCATATCATCTTCTGAATCAGAATTTTCTTCTGAATTACATTTAGAGGATTTTAGTGCGATAGATTTACCTTTAGGAGCTTTAAAGTTTAACTCATAGGTTTGTAAAGAACCAACTAGTTCTTCTACCATCATATTATCCGTATCACGAAATTCCTGGATCGCGGTTACTTTAGAATTGAACCGTTCAGGAAGTGTGTGTAATATCTTTACACACACTTTACTTTCTGGGATTTTATCGCCAAGACCCCACATTGAGTTTACAATGTCATTTAATCTAGTGTAAAAGTCCATAAACATTTCATTTTCTTTCATATGAATTTCTTCAAATCTGGTTGTGAGGAGTTGGACTTTAGATTTTTTGACAATTGTAGTACCCTCGTGTGTCATTTCTAATATATCCTAAGCTTACTTTACAGTATCACAGGAAATGATTCTTTTGAACTCATCCGGTGATAGTGTGCAAGTGATTGCATTTAGTGCTTTAGCATTTGCACTACTCTCACTTTTCTGAAGTGTGGTCCATTGGTAATATGGTGTGACTTTCATAGATTTTGAACCATCAATCCCAGTAACTTCCATGATAGGAGGATTCCATTCAGTCACTGTGGCTTGCCACATACTCTCATCCATTGATTTGAGGAAGATCCTCATTCTGGCTTTCCAATAGGCATAGTTGGAGCCATCAAAGGGTGGACGCCTAGTGACTGAAAGGCTATCAAAATTTGACATCTAAAATAGCTAAAATCGTTAGCTCAGGAATTAAAATAGAGCTATTAGGCTCTGATACCACTTGAAAAGGCCTAGCTATATGTCCTAGAGGGGGGGTGGGGATGAATAGGACTATGCCAAATAAAACTTATAACAGCGGAATTAAAAAGAATATGATAGTCAAAATAAATCACAATGCAGGAAAGTAAAACAACCTCAAAATTCAGATCTTGAGAGGTTGATACAAATGTTGTTCTAAGGACAACCTTACACCAAAAACCAGAGTTTATGGTAGGACAACCTTATTTCTAGAAAGATCTTTGTATCAAATCTCAAACCAAAGAGGAATACAGAAATAAACACAAACTGAACTGAAATAAATTATAATCACAAATGTATTGCTCTAGGGACAGCAATACACCATAAAAATGGCAGGGCAACCTTGCTGGAACAACTTTAAAGGAAATTGAATATCAAGCTGATAAAGGAATAGCAGAAAATAAATTCTAAACTATTACAAAATTCCCACAATGCTTGAATTAAATGATTACAACATTCACCACCATTCATACATCCCACAAATAAATAATTAAAGATTAGAAGTATAAATCATTCAACCATAACACAAGGGATTATAGTGGTTCGCCTGTGTGTTCACCAACTGTTAAACAACAGCCACACAGAATGCTACTCCACTCCTAATATCCTCACACAGGGGATATTAGCGTTCAATAACAAAATAGGTTTTCACAGGTTCACCCAAAACCTTTACAATTGTGTCTTTGTCTGTGGGCTTACACAATTAAAAAAATCCCACTTTTGAGTTTTCCTAGCTCTCCTCAGATAACCAATACAACAAGATTTTTCTGGCAAATCTTGAAAGAAACCAAAACAAAAAGGAATTTACAATTAAATGTAAAATACCTGATTATCTCCTTCGTTGTAGCAGCCTGGTAGAACTAAATCAGAGTAGATGATTGAATGTCCAAGTTCAATGTCCAGTACTCAATTACAATGGTTCTAGTTATAATAGATTTTAAATTAAACCAAATAGGGCTTACCTTAATTGATTTTGATTCCGAAGAAAGGGAATAACAATTCCTCTTTTCAAATTAGATTGGAATAGTAGAAACAAAATCAATTAAATAATGTTAAAGAAAGAGAGTATTAAATAAGCACACTTAGCTTAGATGGAGCACAGAATTATCACTCAGAAGTTTGATGAAGATTAGCTTGAATGGATTAATTAATTCCTTGAATTCTTCTGAGATTCGTGCTCTATTTATAGGTGAGCAGATCGCGTCTTCGACTGGTCTAGGGAGCTCTTCGACTAGTTGAAGAATTAACAGATTTGAAAAAAATCAGGCGCGATAAGCTTTGACCGTTCTACGACTAGTCGAAGGACTCCTTCGACTAGTCGTAGGTCACCTTCGACTGGTCGAAGAACCTAAATTTTATCGCTGGATTTTGAGTCGAAGAATTTCGACTAGTCGAAGATGCAGTCGACACTGTTCCTTCGACTGGTCGAACAGATTCCTGGGCTAGTCGAAGCCTAACAGAAAATATCCAAATTTTGTAACAAACTCACGACTGATCGAGGAATTTCTTAGACTGGTTGAAGCAAAGCTAAGACTAGTCGAAGAAAGCCTAGGACAAGTCTTAGAACTACCCAAACTCATGTAACTTAAACATATGACTTACGTATCCAAAATGGCCTACTCCTAAGGTCAACCTAAGGTCAATCAAACCTCAACATGAAGTAAGGACATTGAAACATTAGGAACAAGTGACCTTGAAGTTTAAGCCTTGAAGTCTTGATGTAGTTTAATCTTGAAATCTTGATGTAGCTCAACCTTGAAAGTGTCTTGAGTTCTTTACGAACTGCTTTGTACTCTTCTTGAAGTTTTGCATTCTTGAGTCATGTCTTATGAGCAATACTTGTAGTCAAGGTTGATCTTTGAGTGAATCTTTGCTTGTGAGCTTTGCTTGTTCATGAATGTTGATCATTGAGAGAGCTTCACTTATGTAAGTTATTTATGTAAGTTATATAACAGTGATTTTGGCATCACAAATTTGACAACAGATAGGGATATAAACTATAGCACTTACACCTTCTTCTTCCCTTTTGTTATAAGTTCTAGCTAGGTAAGGGGTAGCATTGTCGAAACCGAAACCATGCCAAGTAAATGGTTGGGTTCGGTCCAGCCACAGTAATGTCGGGACGAGCCAAATAATGGCTATTTCAGACCACATTTTGGGCCCCAGTTGATGTCTGTTTGAGCTCTCTGTAGAGCTTCAAACCAACTTAGAAAAACACGTCAATTAATGCTTGTGAGGCGAACCAAGAAAGGAGTGAACTGGGTCCCTATTTTTAGGCTAGAACGGAGCCAACCCATGGCCCTGTTTCTGATCTAAAACTGAGCCGATCAGTAGCTCTGTTCCAAGCTGGAAACTGACCCATTTGCAGCACCTGTTTCGGGCTAAGACCCAGCCAAACAATGGCCAAGTGTCGGTCTAAAAATAGAGAGAAACCGCAGGCTCTGTTTGAGCTCTAAAAAAGGCGGAAAGGTGGCCCTGGATGCAATTCCACCGCATGCCGCAGAGGTGCTGCCTTCACGAAAGGATGTTGAGTTGTCTAGCATTGGGCCCTGCAAAATGAAGCTGGGCTGCAGTGTTGGGTCTCACCAAGACTTCAGGAAGGCCACACCATGTATGTAGCGGTGGGCGATTTCCTACTCCACGTAAAATGTGTGGTGCCCAGTACAGCAGTCTTTTGAGAAATCCACACCACCCACCGTCTTCCTCTTAAAATTTCGAGCGTGAATGGCGAGCTTTGATCATCTGATGATGTGACCCACCTAGATAATCAAGCCTCAAAAGCAGTAGAATGGTCCTCTTTCGATCGTCGTAGAGACCACATGAATGTACATGGCCAAGAAATATCAACATGGTTCTGAATGGTTTTCCTCCCTCTACTTGATGAATGGTTCAGATCCACCTTTCACTCCATGATGGTGGCCTGCAACGAAGGAACGGAACCTCTATTACGAACAGAGTCGACATACGTCAACTCTGTGTAACGTGATGGCTGCACCAGCAGTGGGCCACGATCTGGACTTGGAATCAGGCCTCAAGTAGACCTTGGTTCCAGTCCATGCACGGGTCAGGTCAGTGACAAAAATTGGGACTGGCAAAGGTTCCAAATGGCACCTCAATGGTGACCATCTTCTTTTCCTCCTTTACGTTGCATGTAGCAGGTGGGCTGTCTGCCGACCTGGGCCCTACAAATTATAGGTGGGCCTCACTCAAATCCCAAGTGGGCTCCATGTGGGCCATCTGCAGCAAGAAAGTAGAGGTGAGACGCACATGAGATCCATCTTAGTAGACCGCACCATAGCCAGCCAAGTGGGCTAAGCCACGTCCAAACTCAGATAGGCCCCACCATACACAAACTGTAGGCTGCACTTTGTTCAAGGCCATGTGGGTTATACCACATACAATGTCAGCGAGTCCCATGGGCGACACCCTCCATTAGATTAGTGAGCCATGTTTGAGACATTTGGTGTGATGCATATGTAATGTATACAATGTATACATGTATACCACATGATGTAGATATTATGTATGCGGTGTATACGTACATTCCATATGATACAAATATAATGCATATGATGTAAACATTATGTGCCATGGAATACATACATAGTATATATAATGTATGCATATATATGTTATGTGGTACATATACACATATAAACTATGTGACGAACTGAAAAGGCCTAGCTATATGTCCTAGAGGGGGGGTGAATAGGACTATACCAAATTAAAACTTTAACAACTGAATTTAAATGAACAAGATAGACTTATATACAAATAAATGAAAGATAGAACGTTAAATAAATCACAGTACTGAAATGTAAAGCAATCTTCAAATAATAAAATAGAGAGGTTGATACTAATGTTGTTCTAAGGACAACCTTGCACCTTAAAAACCAAGGATTTATGGCAGGACAACCTTACTAGAACAATTTGAATATCAAAAACTTAAACTGAAAGGAAATAAAGGAAATAGCAAGAAATTAAATTCTAAACTATTACAGCATTCCCCATAATGCTTGAAATGTAAAGGATTACAACATTAACATCCACATATACATTCCATAGTTTTGAATGATAAAAGATATAGAAATTCAAAGAAACATTCAAACCACAAAACACAAAGAATTATAGTGGTTCGCCTGTGTGTACACAACTATTAAACAACAACCACATAGAATGCTACTCCACTCTTAATATCCTCACACAGGGGATATCAGCGTTCACTATGAAAGTAGGTTTCACATGTTCACCTAAAACCTTCACAATTGTGTCTTTCAAATGGGCTTACACGATTCAAAAAACCCCACTTCTGAGTTTTCTTGCACTCCTCAGATAACCACTAGATTAAGATTTTTCTGGCTTAATCTCAAACAAAAAACTAAAAACAAGGAAATTTATAATAAAGTAAAATACTTGCATTTCTCCTTTTGTTGTAGCTCGGAAGAACCAATCGGAGTAGAAGTTCAAATATAGAAGTTCAATTGTCCAATACTCACTTTGAAATGGTTCT
Source organism: Magnolia changhungtana (assembly GCA_030180095.1). Lineage (NCBI taxonomy): Eukaryota > Viridiplantae > Streptophyta > Magnoliopsida > Magnoliales > Magnoliaceae > Magnolia > Magnolia changhungtana. The sequence goes on from JASAUF010000343.1 coordinate 16,944,417, forward strand.
AAGTTCTAATGATTTTAAATTAAACCAAATGGGCTAGCTCTATTTGATTTTGATTCCAAGACGAAAGAATATAACAATTCCTCTTTTCAAGTCAGATTGGAATATAGAAACAAAATCAAATTGACAGAAGCTAACAAAAGAGAATATTAAATATGCACAGCGTAGCTTAAGAATTAACATAAACTTATCTCAGAGTGATGCCTTAATTTTTCTTGAATTGGATTCTTGAAAAACTCTGAAATTTGTGTTCTATTTATAGATGCAGAATCACATCTACGACTGGTCGAGTGGCCACCACGACTAGTCGTAGGTCGAACCGCATTTTGAAATTTTAAGCGCAATCAGATAAAACCGTTCTATGACTGGTCGTAGGGTGTCAACGGCTAGTCGTGAGGCCTCCACGATTGGTCGTGAGGAATCAAGAATGATTGCTGGAGTTTGAGTCGTAGCTACAGGACTGGTTGTGAATGAGTCAGCATTTGTTCCTACGACTGGTTGAGCAGACTCCAGGACTAGTCGAAGCACAACTAAAAAATTCTGAAATTTTGTAACATCTTAAGGCTGGTCTTGGAATTTCTTGAACTGGTTGAGCCAGTTCTAGGACTCGTCGAACAGAGTCCAGGACTAGTCTAAGAACAGACCAAATACTTATAAAAATATTCATTTTGAATTATGTATACAAAATGACCTACCCTAAAGTCAAACTAAGATTATTCATACCTTAAATGTGAAGTAAGGACACTGAAACTTCATTTCTTCAGATGATGGTTGACCTTTGAAGATTATGAAGCTTGAGATCTCTGATGTAGCTTGAACTTGAGATCATCTAAAGGTTGGACTTCATCTTGTACTGTTATTCTTGAGTTGTACTTGAGACTTGAATAAGAACATATATTCTGATGTAGCTCTTGAAATATTCTGATCATTGAAGCTTGCAGAAGTAGACAAATAACTTGAACTTAAAACTCTTGAAGTAGATCACCGTTCTTAGCTTGTAGCATTAATACAGAGACTTGAACATACAAATCAACATGCTACACAAGACATAGATTGTGTTTTTAGCACCACAAAATTTGACAACTAAAGGGGCAAATAACTATTGCACTTACAATCTCCCCCTTTGTTAAATTTGTGACAAAACACACTTAACAAAAATATGATCATTATGAACACAACGAATCATGCACCAGTTGTAAAAGTAAACCAGTTACTAAAGAATCATGCACCAATTGTCCAGTTGTCATTAACAAATTCTTCATTACTTACTCTGCCTGAGTAGCACAACTAAATCCAGCATAAAAATGATATGCTACTCCCCCCACAATCCATATTTATCTCCCCCATATCCATATTTATCAAACTTAAATTATTCTCCCCCTTTTAGTCACAATATGACAAAGGAAGAAAGGAAGAAATGAAAGTGGAAGACCAATAAGAGAGTAATGAAAGGAATAACTAGTTAAGATATGCAAGTAAAAATAAGCAAATTCAAAGTTCACATAGCATTAACCAGCTGAAACAAAAGTCAGTCATACCAATTAAAGTAAAATCAAAGTTCACACACCAACAAAAGTAGTATAAAAGTTATTACAAGACAAAGACTAAAACACTTAATCAGATCCTGAGGAAGGAGCAGGTATGGTAGGATCAAGTTAATGAAGCCCCTTGTTAAAGTGCCTAAGATACTTATACATATACTTAAATTGCAAATCATGGGCAACATTCATGTTCCCTACCTTCTCCTCAAGAGCACGAAGACGAACATCAAAATCAGATGGCTCATAGTTAGGATCATTTGTAGAATCTAATTCAATTTCATCAAAAATATCATCCATATTTATATCATCAGGAGGAAGATCACCACCTTCTTCTTCATTCCCTGCTTTAGCACCACCACCACCCACACCTCTTTGGGCAAGAGCCAATTTTAGATTCATCTTATTTATATTAGTATCGTTAAACAAACGATGATGAATAGGAGCCTCTCCGATAGGCATAGCAACAGGCATGTGAGAAGCTAACACAGTCATAAGATATGCAAATGGAATATCACTGTCCTGGATGGAGACGAAACTGAATAATGAAATGACATATTAAAGAAGGCAGACAGACTTTATTACTAGTGACAATAGAATGCAAAACTCAAACCATAAAGGAAGTCAGTTCTATTTTGTTACCAGAACGAGGATATAAATTTGAAGTAAAGATTTTGTGGAGAACCCTGTATTTGGGTAACAAATACTTTGCGGGGAGCGCATTCCCTTTATGAGTCCATTGAACATCCATATTACATAAATCTCTGGTTAACAAACGTTTTTCTGATTCTGACGGTTTTTCCACTGGAGTCTGAATAGGAATACCTTCGTCATTAATAGGTATATCCATAAGATCTGAAATCAGATGACGGTCTACTGTAAATGGACCTTCTCTACTATCAATATTAAACGTTAAATTATCAGATGAAAATTCAGAGATACATGCAATCATGGCCTGTGCAATGGATTGGTATGCAGGCCCACCCCAATATAGGATGTTATCCCAACCTACAGATTGGAGAAGAGGAAGGATACCAAAAGGAGCAATGTGGTTAAGACTAACAACTTTTTCAACAATGACATGGCACATACACAAATCCCGTACATGAGGAGATCATCTTTGGATGACCGAAGATAACGCCTAGAGATAGGAGTTGATCTGGAAGATGATAGACCATGGGCAGTTTTCTTTTTCCCTCTAGCATCCATTTTCTTGAAGAAAACTAAAGCAACAAGAAATCACAAAGGAAGTAGAGATGGTTTCTAGGATCAGCAAATGGAGAAGAAAAACCCTGAAATCTCAACAAAGCTTGAAATTAAGTACACAAATGACAAAAATGAAGAGAATAGAACATGAATCTACAAGATTGACTAAAAAAATGCACCAACCTTGACGAATCAAACGGTTGGGTATGACAGGTCGTGCTTATGCCCGTTGGAGAAGAAATAGGAAATGAGAAAGATCAGTTTTTTCCCTAAATTAAAAATGTCCAGCGCATTACACGACTGGTCAAGGACTATTCTCAACTGGTCGTACCACGACTGGTCGAGCACGTCCTCGACTAGTCATGTACCAACAAAAATATGCATTTTTCATAAAAATTTGAAATTTAAACCAATAAATTATCAAATATATATAAACTATGATACACATATGCATGAATAATCAATTTAAATTGCACATACTAAGATCAAATTTTAATTTATTAAACCTGCTTTTGTCGAGTGGTTTAGTGAAAATGTCAGCAAGTTGAGTCTCGGTCGGAATGTAATCTAAAGAGATTAATTTTTCTTCCACTAATTCACGAATGTAATGATACCTAATGTCAATGTGCTTGTGTAACGCCCTGAAAATCGGGGGTCGAGCATAAACTCAACTCCCGAGTTCCAAAACATCACTTATGCAACAAAATGAATGATGATTGAATATTGACTGTATTTGTGCATTGAACATGAGTAAACAGAATATCATACTCCAGAGACAATAAATTAGCAAGTAGAAGACTGTGATAGATAGATAAAATATATAAATTGTGGTGAGTCTCCAAAGTGTGATAAAGTTACCAGGTTAAATAATTACAAGTAAATTATACCAAGTTGTGTAGTATGATCTAGTCAACATCCCTGTAGCCCCGACAATCAAGGTACGGCTCTCACGAAGCCGCCAGAAAACAGCATATACGAGAAAGCATTCCCGTCGTCATAGAAGTCCGGCTCCGCCTCAGAAATAGGGTCGCCATCTGCAATCAGACAAAGTCTGGTGGGTGTTTGGAATACCGTCCCGTATCGTGGGAGTGAGTGATCAACTCAGTGGAACAATAAAGCATAGGTTAACATGTTATCAATTCAGTCAAGCAGTAATGATAAAGCAGTACAAATCAAACAATTCTAACTACTCTTATTAAGTGCGAGAATGAAATGACATGATGTTGTATGCCCTTGCCAAACCACCCTCATGCGACATCATCTTACGTTCGCGAATGCTTAACTCCCTCAGTGTGCCACATCTACTAAGCACATGCGGTGCGATGATAATCATGATTACCGAGTTATTATTAGTCCATTTCAAACAGCAGTATTGGGAAACTAAGGTACCTCCCTTGTATCATTCCCAAACATGATCCATTCTAGGGTCGTCATTCCTAGTTAATCTCATACGATATTATGGTTTGAGAGGTGTAGCGAAGGCATCACAAAGGGCTCATCACCCGTCAACACGGATACAAATCTCACCGTATGCGGCTCAATTGTTGACTGTCAGCTGGAGTACAGGTCTCACCGTACTCGGCTCAATCACTAGCCGTCAGCTTGAATACAGGTCTCACCGTACTCGGCTCAACTCATACTCCAGTTGCTGTGAAAGACTCGTCGCCAATCACAGACCTTGGGGTATACTCGAAGATACTACAGAGGATTCGTCGCCGGTCAGCACGAGTACAGGTCTCACCATACTCGGCTCTCGCCGTAAGTATCGACAGCTCGAATATAGTGTCCCATACCACCATAATCGGCTCACGAGTCTAGTTGTTCACTGGTCACTACGGGGAGGCATGTGGCCCCAGCGTAGGCCGACAGCTCGATCACGGTGTCCCATACCACCATGCCCGGCTCATGAGTCTTAGCGGATCGAGGTACCATGGTTAAAAGGGATTTCACTGGTAAGTTTGGTACCCTAGGTTCAGGCAGTAGCGACCAAACATGGTGAACATACATAAGACAAATCGGGTTACTTGACGAGCTCGGCTAGCTCGAGCGCACAACAAGTTGAACGACATAAAGTGCATAAGCACTTCGCGTGGCCAACCACTATCGCCAACCGAAGTACGACTCGGGTTCGTCGAACAAATCTCACGTGGCAAATGAATCGCAGCCACGAATTCAATTTTTGTACCGATTGTCTGGACTATAATCATAGCCCCAAACATGATAACTTGCAGACGGAATAAGCAGTAATGGATCAAGATTCCACTCATACAATCAATGTATGGTATTATCCGTTTAAGGCTGCCAGGGCTGTTGTACGCACTCGTTGCTCCGCTCCCCCATCACCCATGATGGATCATACAACGTAAATATAAATTTAAACATATGCATTACATAGTTATAATCATAAAGCAGTTGAGCATGTTATGAATCACAATACAAGCATGAGTTTATACATGTTCAATTCCTAATCACACAACAATCCAAGGAGATCATACACATAGTTGAAAGAGGTTGAGAATCATATCTCAACACCCTTATACATTACAATTTGCTAACTACTACTCATTCAGACATTTCAAAAAAAACACTTAAACAAACATACATCAACATACATGACATATGTCGATCACATAGGCATTAGGCCAAATCCTTTCCCTAGGGAGTTGCCCTAATCATAACACACGTACACCCACGACGGATAGTCATGGCAAGCAAGAATCCAAGTTCCATATTCATTCAGTCATTTCCACAAACACTTGGGCCACACATTTTAGCATATATGGTGTATATTGGCCGTGGCGTGATTTAGGGCAAATCCTTTTGTCAAAGGGGTATCGCCAACACAACAATCATGAATCCATGACAACTAGTCATGGCGAGTACGAATGAGAATTCGGTACTCATTCAATCATTTTCACAAACACTTAGAATAAACTATTACAACATACAGGGTGTATGTTAGCAAAACATGTATTAGGGCTATCCCTTAGCCAAGTGAGTATTTTATCCATGTATAATATATTACTACAGCAAATAATCATGATAAATTCATCTCCCAATATTTATACGTATACAGTATTTTCTAGAATACGCATTTTCAACATACATAGTGTATACAAGCAAACATGTATTACGGCGATTCCCTTCGCCAAGCAAATGTTTTATACGCACATAATATATTTATACGACAATTAATTATGATAAACACATCACTAAAATATACATGTATACGGTACTTCTTACAATACCGTATTTCTACATACATAGTGTTTATTAGTAAACATGTATTTAGGCGAATCCTTTCGCCAAATAAGTATTTTATCCATACGTCATATATCCATACGTCAAATAAACATGTCAAACAAATTTCCAAAAAAATACGTATACGGTATTTTATACGAATACCTAGAGTATGTGAATTTTCAAATTCTACAATTCTAATCGAAACAGAAAACGGAAAGCATTTTGTACATGTGCAATTGCATGCAGATCATGAATCTATCATTATCTGACATTGAAAGCGTTGAAAACCATAACCTATACACCTAAAGTCCGCACCTTTTGTCGTAGAATCGTAACGGAGTCGATAAGTTCGCTAAGCTTCCGTATATGGGAGTTTGGCAACCTAGAGAATGAAATAGGTTAGCTATTTCCTAACCTACAACTGTCTAATCCCCCAAACAGGTTAGGGTTAGGGTTTATTACCTAGAAATGACGCCAGAATCGCCAGGAAAGTGGCAAGAATGAGGTGGTTAAGCACCGATAGTAGCAGGGTAGAGCGGCGAGGAGATCTTCCCACAACTCCCACACTTTCTCTTTCTTTTCCCTCTCTCAAATCTCAAATTCGTATGGCTGCCATGAGAGAGGGTTTAAGGTCCTTTTATAGCCTCAAACCTTCCCAAAATAGACTCAGGTTCAAGGGTTATTACTATTATAAGCATTTCGGCGATGTTCCAGCTCAAAAGAGTGTTTCTGGTGGCCCCCCTTGAGCCAAACGTCAAACTTAAGCTCACCACACATGGATCTATGTGGGATTATGTTTTCGACTCGATCGGATTCCCAGATCACACATGGCGTACCACTTTCGATTCGGCGGTCGGTGAAATTACGATCCGAAATTCCAAGCACATGTAAATGTTCTGAAATTTTTCTTAATCCGAGGGTGTAATTTAGTCCGATTCGACGGCCTGGTTGCTTATCTCGATGCGCAAGCGAATGGTGCAGATCACTATTCCAGATATTTATTTTGTAAAGGGAATAGTGTTTTTCACACACCCTCGCTCCGGATCCAAACGAATGGCCATGGGACATCGGCTGGACCTGATTTTTAAGATGATAGTCAAGCCCAGTGAGGCGGTCCTAATTCCTTAACTTCGTGTTAATCGGACTTCCGATGTGCGGTCTAGACCTAATACGAAGTTTCGAGATGCTCCGTGAGCAAAGCCGGGTAATGAGATTGATCCTAAGTTTTAGGGTAACCTAGCGTCAATGATTCTACAAGTTTTGAGTCTTGCAGATCGTATTTAAAGCGATTGGTGCTAATTTCACAGGCACTCTAGTTTAACACTAGCTAAATCTCACTTAATTTCTAAAGGGTTTAGTCCTGTAAGATTTAAATGTGAGGTGGTACCTGGGCCTTTGTAGTTTGTATATAAAGTGATCCAAGTTATACTACTTAGCTAGTTTAGGATAGTGTCTAGGATGAAAGTACTTTGAAAATTTTAAAGAAAAAGGTGGTGAAGGGTGGAATTTGTGAAGAAAATGGTTAAGGAGCAATTTTTAGACTGTGGGATTTAGTTCTGACAAGTTAATAAGGTCTTAGGATCGACCCATTGCCTAAGGACGTCTAATTCCAGGTTGGCAAAAATCCGGGGTGTTACAGCTTGGTACGTGAATACTCGATTGGATTTTTTGAAATATTTATAGCACTGGAATTATCACAATATAATATCAGTGATTCCCGTGCAATTCCATAATCGCTTAACATACGTTTCTTCCAAACAAGCTGAGTACATGCATTTCCAGCTGCGATGTATTCAGCCTCAGCAATAGAGAGCGATACAGAATTTTTCTTCTAGCTAAACCAAGAAACTAAACAATTTTCGATATAGAAACAACCACCACTAGTTGATTTTCTATCATCGATATTACCAGCCCAATCTGCATCTGAATACCCAGCCAATTGAACACTAGTATCATATGGATACCAGAGACCCAAATTAGTATAACTTGCGACATATCGCATAATCTGCTTAACAACAATTACATAAGATTCTTTAGGGTTAGACTGATATCTAGCACAAATACCAACACTTAAAGCAATATCAGGTCTACTTGCAGTTAAATAAAGTAAACTGCCAATCATGCTACGATATAGTTTAAGATCTACATTCTTACCTGTAGAGTCTTAAGGTTGTACTCATAGGAGTATCAAAATTCTTACCATTCTTAAATTTGAACTTTTTAATCAAGTTCAAAGCATATTTGGTTTGAGAAATAAAAATACCATCAGGTTGTTGTTTTACTTGCAACGCTAGGAAATAATTCAATTCACCAACCATACTCATTTCAAACTTAGATTTCATTAAATTTGCAAACTCAACAATCATATTAGTGCAGGTAGATCCATAAATAATATCATTAATGTCATGCCCCAAACTCAGAAACCGGGCTCACAAAATTTTCAATCGCCGAATCCGGTGCTGACAGTCTCCATAGTACCCCATTCTCAGCTCCTAGTGTCCATACACTAGATTCCAATCCTGGGATTCGCTACTGCTGTTGTGGGGGCCTCTGCTGCTACTGCTGGGGGCGGGGACACTCTCATATACAGTGCCCCATCATACCGCACCCAAAACACGTGCCAATGAACTACCTCGGAGGTGGTGCTGGAGGTGTTTCTGGTGCTCGGAAGGTTGGGCGACCTGTACGCCTACTGTTGTGGTTAACGCTACTGGGGGTCATCGGAAGGAGCGTGCCTCTTTCGATCTCTCCTCTGACCACGATCAGACTGAGAACTGGCCCACTCAGCCTCAAAAATCTGTGCCTTTCGTACCACCCCCTCAAAAGTAGGGAGCTCATGCCCAATGACATGACCTCAAAGACCGTAACACAAACCGTCCTCAAATCGGCGGACTCTCCGCTCCTCATCGTCTACTAAGTAAGGTGCAGATCTAGACAGCGCTATGAAACGAGCCGCATACTGAGCCACTGTCATATCACCCTGCACCAAGGCCTTGAACTCCAACGCTCACTATCGTCGGATGTGATCAGGAAAGTACTGTAAGTCAAACCAAGAGAGGCTCACTTGATGTATATGATGCCCATTGAGACATTTTTTAGGCCCTTGGGCAAGGCCCATTGTGACGTATTCACGGCCTATGGGCTAGGCCCATTGTTATGTATTCGAGACCCAGGGTTGAGGCCCAATGCGATGTATGTATGACCCATTACATTGTGTATGAATCCCTTGTATGGCCTACTCCTTGGGAGCAATGTTGGTTAAATGACCACATTGAAGGGCAATGACGGTTAAATATCCTCATTATGACCTTTCCTCAAACCTTATTAGGTTCATTCTCTTCGTGGGTTAACCCAAATAAGTGGGCCCCATTTACCATAGACGGATGGCTCCGTGCTATCAGATTTGATATAACCATGGTCGAAATCCGATCTTTGCACTATGGTTGATTGATTATCCATCTATGGACCCCACCATGTTTATATATGCTGGTTGTCGGTGCTGATTATCGTTGTTGATCATCGGTGCCAATTATCGATGTTGATTATCGGTACCAATGGTCGAGGCCGATTGTATAGGTCGATTTCAATTATCGAAAGCCGAGTATCGAGGCCGATTTTGAGTGTCAATTTTGATTGCCAAGGCGATTGTCGGGACCTATATAATGTATATGTGACCTATAGTTAAGGCCCATTGTAATGTATTTGAGGCCCATGGGCAAGGCCCATTGTAATGTATTTGAGGCCCATGTGCGAGGCCCATTATGATGTATTCGTGGCCTATGGGCAAAGCCATTGTGATATGTATTAGGCCCATGAAGCATGACCCATTTGATGTATTCGAGACCCATGTGTAGGGCCCACATGTCATGTATTTGAGGCTTATGAGTAGGGCCCACCTATTGTGTTGTGTATATATGGCCCTTAAGTAAGGCCCATTGTGTTGTATATTAGACCTTTGTGTGAGGCCGTGGGGCCATTATATGTTTGGCTCTATGTGGCCATTCCTTAGGAGCAATGTTGGTTTGACGTCCACATTGTAAGAATAATGTTGGTTAAACGTCCGCATTATAATTCTCCCTAGGGCCCATTGTTAGGCAATACTTGTAAATCGTCTAGACCCATCTTCGTTATGAACAACATCCATCACCATATAACAAGTTTAGTATAGTTTTATGATTCATGATCATACGCATCATATGTATGCTTGATGTGAGGGGTGACTGATCATAGCATATGCCTTCGGGCAGATTGTCTAGGGGCTCCCGGTTAGGCGGTGTTGCCCCACATGAGCGCACGATACGCATAGGATTGCTGCATGACTGGATAGTGTGATTTATGTATTTCGCATTGTGTGACATGATTACTGTACGCCCTGGCAACATCAGGGTCGTAGCCTCCACAGGCATATCGTAGTTGGCAGGATTGGATACCGAAAATCTTGTTCTACATGGAGTGTTATAGATATCTCTAGGTGAAAGTCCCTAAACCCTTATGGTACCAAGAGGTTGCTCCAACGTCTAGACCGAGTGGATGCATGAGCGCCGAGGGCCGATTACCAGAAGGTCACACTTTCCACTGTGTCATGGTCAGTTGGAAGGGGGTGAGGCCTTACTCGCCCTAGAGGAGGGGGCAAAGCTATGCTGAGTTTGACCAGCTTGAGGAATGCGTCCGCTATCAATGAGCCGAGCCCAATATTGGCAGGCGGGTAGAGAGGTCTCTTCCACTTACCTTATTACACGCGATGGGATGGCAATCTGGTTTAGAGTGTACTAGACCCCAGTGATATTCCAGATTTGAGTTGTATTGATATGTAGATATGTATGAGGATTTGTATGCTTGAGTTGCATCTCACATCGCATGGCCTTGGTATGGCGGACATCATTCATGCCTTACATCGCATAGCCTTGGTACGGCTAACGGTATTCATGGATTCACCAGCATGTTCCACATTACTCTAATACTGCATATCTACATTACCACCTTGCGCACATACTTGCACCACCCTCTAAGCTTTCTATAAGCTTATGCACGACTGTTGCATGTAGGTAACGTTAGGACGCAGCAGTGCTGAGGTAGGAGCGCAGAGCAGATTATATTGGAGCTTTTTATCTATCATCTTTGTATTCCCTTTATGCTCATTGTACTTGTAAAGTTTTTTATCATAGTGAAAATGTGATGGAGTTTTTGGTTGTTGTTGTTTGTAGGTTATGCCTTTGGTTATGCTTTTTACGAATCAAACTGATGTTGAAAATCCTCCTCGTGGCATCCCAAGATCGAAACCTAGCGAATGGGTGCTAGGAGCTGAGAATGGGGTCCTACGGAGGCTGTCGATACCGGATTCGGCGATCGAGAATTTTGTGAGCCCGGTTTCTGAGTTTGGAGCGTGGCAATCAACATAAATTTATACCATTAAGATATGATCGTTATGTTTCTTAACAAACAAAGTTTTATCAACACTTTCCATTAGAAAATTATGAATTAGTAAAAACTTAGTCAATTTTTCATACCATACCCTGGGAGCTTGTTTCAAACCGTAGAGAGCCTTTTTAAGGCGATAGACATGATCAGTGTTCTTAGGGTCTTCAAAACCCATTGGTTGCTCAACATAAACTTCTTCATGCAGATCACCATTTAAGAAGGTACTCTTTACATCCATTTGATAAATTTTTAATTTTCTAAAGCCTGCAATGGATATGAAGAGTCTGATTGATTCAAGATGAGCTACTAGGGCAAAGGTTTCATCATAGTCGATGCCTTCAATTTGAGTGTACCCTTATACAACCAGTCTAGCCTTATTTTGAATTATATTACCGAGTTCATCAGACTTATTTTTGAAAATTCACTTAGTTCCTATAATGTGTTTTTATTTAGGTCTAGGAACAAGATACCAAACATCGTTTCACAAATTGGTTAAGTTCTTCTTGCATAACGACTATCCAGTTTTCATCAGTAAGAGCTTCTTTTATATTAGCCGATTCTATTTGAGATGTAAAGCAGACATAATTACATATGTCTTTTAGTTGACTATGAGTGCGCACACCAGTGAGAGGGTTTCCAAGAATTTGAGTGGTTGGATGATCTTTAACAGTCCTCAGTTCAGAATTAGTTTGATTTGATGAAGTATCTAGTTTGTCAATTAAAAGAACTTCATCATTATCTGAATTTGGGGAAAGTGTATTCAAGTGAACGTCAATGACCACATTGATAGATTCTTGAATAACACCAGTCCTTTTGTCAATACTTAATATGCACGACTATTTAAAGAATACCCTAAAAAGATACCTTCATCACTTTTAGTGTCAAACTTCCCCAAATTTTCACAGTCACGTAAAATATAGCACTTGCTGCCGAAAACTCGAAAGTATTTGACAGTAGACTTCTTATGGAACCATAGTTCATAAGTAGTTTTATTATTTGACTTACTTATATAAATCCGGTTATTTGTATAGCAGGCAGTATTTACAGCTTCGGCCCAAAGATGTTTAGGGAGCTTCATACTATTTCTCATTACATTAGCCATTTCTTAAAGAACTCTATTTTTCTTTCAACAATTCTATTTTGTTGTGGTGTTTTAGGAGCAGAGAATTCATGAGATATTCCCTAAACGTAACAGAATTTCTCAAAACTGCTATTTTCAAATTCTGATCCATGATCACTACGGATCTTATTAACTTGAGAACCTTTTTCAATTTGGATCCATTTGAGAATCATTTTTACTTCAGCAAGGGTTTCTGATTTATCTCTTAAGAAGGTTACCCAAGTGAATTTGGTATAATCATCCACGATCTGCAACCTCGACTCTTCGTCCTGGTTGGTCCTACAAGATCCATGTGGAGAAGTTCGAGCGATTTTGATGCGGCATTGGAGTTCACCTTTTTGTAAGAACTCCTAGTTCATTTGCCAATCTGGCATTTTATTTTGTCTACTTTTTGAAGTTTAGATAGACCTCTTATTAGTTTTCTTTTACTCAATCTATAGAGATTGCGGTAGTATACATGTCCAAGGCGTTTATGCCATAACACGATCTCATCGGTATGGACCATGTAACACAGTTGATTAGATGAGCTAGAATCACTCACAATGTAGCAGTTTTCAAAAGTTCTACGACTAGTTAATATTATAGAACCATTTTTGTTTAATATTTCACACCTTAGGATAGAAAATTTAACACTATGATTTTTATCGCAAATTTGAGAAATGCTTAACAAGTTATATTTTAAACCTTCAACATACAAAACATTCTCAAATAAGGGGAGGTTAGAAAGTTGAACCGTACCTTGGCCAATAATCTTGCAATTGTTACCATCACCAAATGTGAATGAAGCATCAGTCATGTCTTTAAGAGTGGTGAACAAACCTTTGTCATCATTCATGTGCCTGGAGCATCTACTGTCTGGGTACCACTTTGAATGGCTTGAAGCTTTGAAAGCTTTGTGGGCAACTAAGCAAGTAACTTAGGAACCCATTTCATAACTGTTTTGGGTTTAGGAGTATAGTTGGTCTTCTTATGTTTGTAGTTGTTGTAAGACTGATCCATTGAGTTAGATTTTAAGAGCTCCTTAAGTAGATCAACTATATCTCTGCTAAAGGGTTTCGGTTTTGATTTTTATAGTTAATATAGTTACTTTTAGTTTTTTGAAAAGTTTTAGCATTTTTAGAAAAATTTTGATTAGAACTTTTCTCTTTTGAGTTTGAAGACTCTCCTTTTACAAACTTAGGAGAGGTATTCTTCTATTTAAAAGGAATATTTTTATCATATCCCAAACCAGATCGGTCGCCACATTTTCTTAATCCAGTTAAAAGGTTTTCTAATTTTAGATCACCTTGAGCATACCTCCATGTATCCTTTAAACTCAAAAGGGAAGAGATTTCAAGTTTAAGTTTATTATTTTCAGATTTCATATTTTCAATAAGGGTGGTTTTGAAATCTAGTTCACAATTGCATTTTTCAAAACAATCTGAAAGATAAGATTTTTCTAAAACAATAGTTTTAAAATTATTTTTAACCTTTAAAAACTTTTCTTTTTAAAGCTTTAATTTTACTGTAATCTTACAACTTTCCTTGTATAGGGCATTGTAAGCATCTTGAAGATCTTCTTCATTTTCATGATCATTATTCAAATTTTCTTCACTAGTAGAATCATCATGATCTGAAAAAGTGAACTTGGCTAGAATCATCAGAGCTTTGACTTCATTGCTCGACTCAGTTTCTGAATCTTCTGATTCAGAAGAGGTTTCAGTGCCAGAAGATTCATCCCAAGTAGCCAACATTCCTTACCTTTTAAGTTTATCCCTTTTAGGACACTTGTTTGCTAAATGCCCATATTCTTGGCAGTTGTAACATTGACTATCTTTTAAAGATTTCTAAGTTTTAGATTTAGATTTAGATCTTTTCTTGTCATTTGATTTTTGAAAGTCTACCTTCTTTTTACTTTTAAAAATCTTATAAAACTTTTTCGCTAAGAGAGCCATATCATCTTCAGAATTTTTAAAATCAAAATTTTCTTGAGAAATACATTTGAAAGACTTAAGGGCTATAAATTTACCTTTAGGAGCTTTAAAGTTTAACCCATAGGTTTGTAGAGACCTAACTAATTCTTCTACCCTCATATTGTCTGTATCACGAAGTTCCTGAATCACAGTCACCTTTGAGTTAAACCATTCAAGTAGTGAGCGTAGTATCTTTGCACACGCTTTACTTTCTGGGATTTTATCGCCAAGACCCCACATTGAGTTTACAATGTCATTTAATCTTGTATAAAAGTCCATGAATATTTCATTTTCTTCCATATGTATTTCCTCAAATTTGGTTGTGAGGATTTGAACTTTAGACTTCTTGACAATTGATGTACCCTCGAGTGTCATTTCTAAAATATCCCAAGCTTTCTTTGCAGTATCGCAGGATATAATTCTTTTGAATTCATCTAGTGATAGTGCTCAAGTAATTGTATTTAGTGCTTTTACATTGACACTACTCTCACTTTTCTGAAGTGTGGTCCAAGAAAAATAAGGTGATATTCTCATTGATTTTGATCCATCGATACCAGTCACTTCAGTGGTAGGAGGGATCCATTCAGTCACTGTGGCTTACCACACGCTCTCATCCATGGATTTAAGGAAAATCCTCATCCTGGCTTTCCAATAGGCATAATTGGAGCCATCAAATGGTGGAGGCCTAGTGACTGAAAGGCTATCAAAATTTGACATCTTATAAATAGCTTAAATCGATTAGCTCAGGAAATTAATCTAAATAACAATTAAAACAAGCTATTAGGCTTTGATACCACTTGAAAAGGCCTAGCTATATGTCCTAGAGAGGGGGTGAATAGGACTATGAAAAATTAAAACTTTAACAGCGAAATTTAAATGAATAAGATAGCCTTATAAATAAATAAATGAAAGATAGAACTTTAAACAAATCACAGTACTGAAATGTAAAGCAATCTTCAAATAATAAAATAGAGAGGTTAATACCAATGTTGTTCTAAGGACAACCTTGCACCATAGAAACTAAGGGTTTATGGCAGGACAACCTTACTAGAACAATTTAAATATTAAAAACTCAAACTGAAAGGAAATAAAGAAATTAGCAAGAAATTAAATTCTAAACTATTACAACATTCCCCACAATGCTTGAAATGTAAAGGATTACAACATTCACATCCACATATACATTCTACAGTTTTGAATGACAAAAGATATAGAAATTCAAACAAACATTCAAACCATAAAACACAAAGAATTATAATGGTTCACCTGTGTGTACACCAATTGTTAAACAACAGCCACACAGAATGCTACTCCACTCCTAATATCCTCACACAGGGGATATCAGCGTTCACTATGAAAATAGGTTTCATAGGTTCACCTAAAGCCTTCACAATTGTGTCTTTCAAATGGGCTTACACAATTCAAAAAACCCCACTTTTGAGTTTTCTGGCTCTCCTCGGATAACCACTAGATTGAGATTTTTTTGGCTTAATTCAAACAAAAACCAAAAACAAGGAAATTTATAATAAAGTAAAATACCTAGATTTCTCCTTTCGTTGTAGCCCGGAAGAACCAATCGAAGTAGAAGTTCGAATATAGAAGTTCAATTGTCCAATACTCACTTTGAAATGGTTCTAAGTTCTAATTGACTTTAAATTAAACCAAATGGGCTAGCTCTATTTGATTTTGATTCCA
Source organism: Magnolia changhungtana (assembly GCA_030180095.1). Taxonomy (NCBI): domain Eukaryota; kingdom Viridiplantae; phylum Streptophyta; class Magnoliopsida; order Magnoliales; family Magnoliaceae; genus Magnolia; species Magnolia changhungtana. The sequence continues at coordinate 16,960,586 of JASAUF010000343.1, forward strand.
AGAAGAAGGAATACAACAATTCCTCTTTTCAAATCAGATTGGAATATAGAAACAAAATCAAATTGACAAAAGCTAACAAAAGAGAACATTAAATATGCACAGCGTAGCTTAAGAATTAACACAAACTTATCTCAGAGTGATGCCTTGATTTTTCTTGAATTGGATTCTTGAAAAATTATGAAATTCGTGTTCTATTTATAAATTCAAAAATCGCGTCTATGACTGGTCGAGTGGCCACCACGACTGGTCGTAAGTTGAACTGCATTTTGAGATTTTAAGCGCGATCGGATAAAACAGTTCTACGACTGGTCGTAGGGTGTCCACAACTAGTTGTGAGGCCTCCATGAATGGTCGTGAGGAATCAAGAATGGTTGCTAGAGTTTGAGTCGTAGCTGCAGGACTGGTCGTGAATGAGTCGGCACTGTTCCTACGACTGGTTAAGCAGACTCTAGGACTGGTCGAAGCATAACAAAAAAATTCTGAAATTTTACAACAACTTAAGACTGGTCTTGGAATTTCTTCGACTGGTCGAGCCAGTTATAGAACTAGTCGAACAAAGTCCAAGACTAGTCGAAGAACAGACCAAATACTTATAAAAATATTTAATTTGAATTATTTATACAAAATGACCTACCCTAAGGTCAAACTAAGGTCATTCATACCTTAAATATGAAGTAAGGACATTGAAACTTCATTTCTTCAGATGATGGTTGACCTTTGAAGATTATGAAGCTTGAGATCTCTGATGTAACTTGAACTTGAGATCATCTAAAGCTTGGACTTCATCTTATACTGTTATTCTTAAGTTGTACTTGAGACTTAAACAAGAACTTGTCTTCTGATGTAGCTCTTGAAATATTCTGATCATTGAAGCTTCCAGATGTAGACAAATAACTTGAAGTTAAACTTCTTGAAGTAGATCATCATTCTTAGCTTGTAGCATTGATGCAGAGACTTAAACATACAAATTAACATGCTACACAAGACATAGATTGTGTTTTTGGCACCACAAAATTTGACAACCAAAGGGGCAAATAACTATTGCACTTACACGAACTCGTCCTAAGGATCTAAGGAGAAAAATGAGGCTGATCTAATGATCAAATGGGCCTTGACTAGACCCAGTTTAATTAAAAATAAGGGCTCTTGCTTGGTGAGCTTAATTGCATTTGAGTACGGCCCAAGACAACCTTCGTTTAGGGTTTTCCTACCCTCCACCTATCCTCAAGTATTTAACCTTGTGGCTCACTATCTATCATGAATAAAATTGTACAGGGAGATACGGGAGTAGTGTAAACTCACTATGTTCTCACGAAAACTTGCATCTAGAAGCACTCTATGATTCAACTGGTGATGATTTCTTTCCCCTTAAGCTTTCTACCCTTAACTAGACCAGAAATAGTAGCTTTATTAGTGTAATTGGCTAGCTAGACTAATAATAAACTATGTGTAGAGATAAAACTGTCTTCACTTGATTTATCTGTCTAACATGATAATTCTCATGCTTACTATTGTTTAGATTCTTGATTTCTCTGAACTGCCTAAGTGAATAATCTAGTCATTTATGTTATGTAAACTCAGTTGTTGTATATTGATAGGAATATAAGTGTCATTCCTTATTCCCCTTCATATCATAATGTATGTTGTTATGACACACATATTGCTAAAATCTCTCCATGAGAAGTCCTAGCAAAGGAGAGTCCATGCTTGGGTGTAACTAGATTGGTTGTGACATAAGTAGGCCCCTGACATGAAGGTTTTAGTTGTGGTGCTTGACCATGGGGTTTACCATCCATGTGTGGTTTCACCTAACTGACTTGGGATGGACTACATAACCCTTCCAAATACCATTGTTTACTCGGTTTTGAATCATTCATGCCGACATATTTAAATCACCACTTTTCGATAATTTTAACATTTCACCCCTAGTCGGCATTGGTGGTATTCCCTTTATGTTGAATTGATTGACCACATGTTAGTGGGTGCTATACACACCGTAAAACGGTAGTCTCATGGGCCGGGGATGGTGAAATGGGATACTATGCCCGAGCCGTTGGCCTACGCTAGGCCATGTGCTCCTCGTAGTGACCGTGGGCTTATGAAAATTGGCTGGTTGCAATTGGACTAATAATGGGATGGATAATCATGCATGAATGGCACAAATCAGCATTTATTGTTAACATACATAACATACAGATTTACCTATCTAGATGTTTTACCCGAGGCACCAACCATCATCTATTGTTATCATACATATGTGCCTGTCTGGATGTTTTACCCAAGACTGTCTGGATGTTTTATCCAGGTTAATGATTGCATGGGTGATGACCCCTATGTCCGTCTGGATGTTTTACCCAGGGACAACGATTGCATTCACTCATCCATGCACTTAATAAGACTGCATCTACTGTGTTTTGGATTATTTGTATGCTTTTATGTTATTCCTTGTTTAAGGCGGCAGTGTGTAATCTTAGGGGGAGATCACACTGAGTTGGCCACTCATTCACCAATATTCAACCGTACAGAGGACACAAGGACAGAGGGACTTACGGAAGATCCAGAGGTGGCTGAAAACCAGTAGGAGCATTACAACGAGGAGCCGTATCAGGAGACGGTTACTTATTTTGGATTAAATCAGTAGTCTACTTGCTTATTAACATTTCGATTCATTTTGAGAATTAAGGTTTTGTATATGGGCCCCAGTTGAGTGGCCCAGGATATTGATACCGTTTGGGTTTTATCTATACTATGCTTGGTTCCCTTAATCGCACTTCGATTGGGTTGATTATCCTTTTGCTTACCAATTAACACCTGGGTTTTCAAGAGACGAGTGGTACACTCGGGTCTAAAAAATCGGGGCGTTATAGTTGAATCTGCTGCTTTTGCATTGGTCTGATGAAAACAGATGAGCTCTTGCCTTTACTTGACATGTTAGCAAATAAGGTTAAGGCTGTCAGGAGACTCAGGGAGCTTTCGATGATGAAACTACCTCATAGGACATTTCCTGTCAAGGTAAGTTCTGGACATGCATTTTTCTCTTACATGTTTGATTGTTTTATCGCTTCATCGTTGCTTAATGGCTTTTCTTTCTCTTCTTGTATATTTTCCTTCTAATGTGATCATTTGACATAGCTGTTCTTAAGGAAAAATCCCGACACATTTATTAGATATACTGCATTTTTGCATACATGTATTGGTGTTTCATGATCAGTTGCTTTCCATAGAGTGATAGTACTTGTTTTAATTTTCTTAGATGGATGATAAATGTATTTGCGAATGTAAATGAAAATAAAGAACTTAATATATGAATATATATATATATATGTTATCAATGGAGGATACCTTGTTTAGGGGGACATGAAATTCTTGTAGCTTATGGTATGGTGCCCCAATATTGGTTGTATGTTACTAGTATGTAATAGATAATACTAGATAATACTACACTTAATCCTAATCTCAACTTCCTAACCAAAACCTAAACCTAAACTTGAAAACCCAAACCTAAACCCAATCCCAAACCCGAACCCGATTTCCTAAACCTAAACCTTAACCTATTCTCAATTTCATAAAGCTATAACCTATAACTTATAACCTATAACCTATAACCTATAACCTATAACCTATAACCTAAACCTAAACCTAAAACGTAAAACCTAAACCTAAACCTAAAACGTAATATTCACAAATCCCTAAAACCTAAACCTAAACCTAAAACGTTAAACTATAACCTATAACTTATAACCTATAACGTTAAACTATAACTATAACCTATAACTTATAACCTATAACTTATAACTTATAACCTATAACGTTAAACTATAACTATAACCTATAACTATAACCTATAACGTTAACTTATAACCTATAACGTTAATATTCACAAATCCCTAAACTTAAACCTAAACACGAACCTAAACCTACAACATTAACATAAACCTAAACCTAAACCTAAACCTAAACTGAACCTAAACCTACAACATTAACATAAACTAAACCTAAACCTAAACCTAAAACTTTGAACACGAACTCGAACGTAAACCTAAACTCGAACCTAAACCTAAACCTAAACCTAAACCTAAACTCCGAACCTAAACCTATAACCTAAACCTAAACCTATAACGTTAATATTCACAAATCCCTAAACCTAAACCTAAACCTAAACCTATAACCTACAACATTAACATAAACTTATAACCTACAACATTAACCTAAACCTATACTTATAACCTAAACCTATTCTCAAATCCCAAAACCTAAACCTTAACCTAAACCTAAACCTTAACCTATAACCTATAACCTTAACTTATTATAACTTAAACTCAATTCCCTAAACCTTAACCTATAACCTAACCTAACCTAAACCTAAACCTATAACCTACACTTATAACCTAACCTAAACCTATAACCTTAACCTAAACATAAAATCTAAACCTAAACCTATACTTATAACCTAAACCTATTCTTATAACCTAAACCTATTCTCAAATCCCAAAACCTATAACCTAAGCCTAAACCTTAACCTAAACCTATTCTCAAATCCCAAAACCTATAACCTAAGCCTAAACCTTAACCTAAACCTATTCTTATAACCTAAACCTGTTCTCAAATCCCAAAACCTATAACCTAAGCCTAAACCTTAACCTAAACCTATTCTTATAACCTAAACCTTTTCTCAAATCCCAAAACCTATAACCTAAGCCTAAACCTTAACCTAAACCTAAACCTATAACTTAAACCTAAACCTACACTTATAACCTATAACCTAAACCTAAACCTAAAACCCAAACGTAAACCCAATCTCGAACCTGAACCCGATTTTCTAAACCTAAACATTAACGTTTTCTCAAATCCCTAAAACTAAGCCTACACCTAATCCTAATCTCAACTCCCTAACCTAAACCTAAACCTAAACCTAAACTTGAAAACCCAAACCCAAACCCAATCCCGAACCCGAACCCGATTTCTTAAACCTAAACTTATAACCTTAACCTAAATCTATTCTTAAATCCCAAAACTTATAAACTAAACCTAAACCTAAACCTTAACCTATAACCTAAACCTTAACTTATAACCTAAACCTATAACCTAAACTCAATTCCCAAAACCTTAATCTAAACCTAAACCTAAACTTATAACCTACACTTATAACCTAAATCTAAACCTATAACCTAAACCTAACCTTAACCTAAACCCAAACCTATTCTTATAACCTAAACCTATTCTCAAATCCCAAAACCTATAACCTAAACCTAAACCTTAACCTAAACCTAAACCTAAACCTAAACCTATAACCTATAACCTAAGCCTAAAATCTAAACCTAAACCTACACTTATAACCTATAACCTAAACCTATAGCCTAAACCTAAACCTAAACCTAAAACCCAAATGTTAACCCAATCTCGAACCCAAACCCGATTTCCTAAACTTAAACCTTAAAGTATTCTCAAATCCCTAAACCTAAACCTACACCTAATCCTTATCTCAACTCCCTAACCTAAACCTAAACCTACACTTGAAAACCCAAACCTAAACCCGAACCCGATTTCTTAAACCTAAACTTATAACCTTAACCTAAACCTATTCTCAAATCCTAAAACCTATAACTTAAACCTAAACCTAAACCTAAACCTTAACCTATAACCTAAACCTTAACCTATAACCTTAACTTATAACCTAAACCTATAACCTAAACTCATTTCCCTAAACCTTAACCTATAACCTAACCTAAACCTAAACCTATAACCTACACTTATAACCTAAACCTATAACCTTAACCTAAATATAAAACTTAAACCTAAACCTATACTTATAGCCTAAACCTATTCTCAAATCCTAAAACCTATAACCTAAACTTAAACCTTAACCTTAACATAAACCAAAACCTAAACCTATAACCTATAACCTAAACCTACAACCTAAACCTAAACCTACACTTATAACCTATAACCTAAACCTAAACCTAAAACCCAAACGTAAACCGATCTCAAACCCGAACCCGATTTCCTAAACCTAAACCTTAATGTATTATCAAATCCCTATACCTAAACCTACACTTAATCCTAATCTCAACTCCCTAACCTAAACCTAAACCTAAACTTGAAAACCCAAACCTAAACCAGATCCCGAACCCGAACCCGATTTCCTAAACCTAAACTTATAACCTTAACCTAAACTTATTCTCTAACCTAAACCTAAACCTAAACCTAAACCTTAACCTAAACCTATAACCTATAACCTTAACCTATAACCTAAACCTATACTTATAACCTTAACCTAAACTTAACACCTTAACCTAAACCTATACTTATAACATTAACCTAAACTTATAACCTTAACCTAAACCTATTCTCAAATCCCAAAACCTATAACCTAAACTCAATTCCCTAAACCTTAACCTATAACCTAAACTGAATTTCCTAAACCTTAACCTATAACTTATAGCTTATAACCTAAACCTATAACCTATAAATTTAATTCCCTAAACCATATCCTTAAACCTAACCTAAACCTAAACCTATAACCTACACTTGTAACCTAGCTATAATCTAAACCTAAAACTCAAACGTAAACCTGATCCCGAACCCGAACCCGATATCCTAAACCTAAACCTTAACGTATTCTCAAATCTCTAAACCTAAACCTACACCTAATCCTAATCTCAACTCCCTAACCTCCGCCTTCATCTTTGTGATTTTTTGTATTTTATTTATGATGTTTAAACTTATATGTATTTATGCGTGAATGAATATGATGTGGATAAGATTGTTTGTGTTTGGATGAATGTAGTTTATGTTTGGATGGATTTACTAGTTTGGGTTTAGATGGATGTGAATGTGACTATGATGAAATATATTATATTTAAAGGTGTATATCAGGATGAATATGATGAAATATATATTGTAACTGGTATATATCAGGAATTTTGTACGGAATTTTGTGCTGGAATATTTTTTATAAAAAAAAGAGACTTTTACCTATGAAAATTTTCGTAGGTAAAAAACTTTTGTAAATATTTTTACCTACGAAACTTTTCGTCGGTAAAAGTTTTTTACATATTTTTTAGCAACAAAAATTTTCGTCGCTAAAAGTTTTGAAATTATTTTTAACGACGAAAAGTATCGTCGCTAAAAGTTTAACATTTATTTTTTAGCGATGAAAATTTTCATCGCTAAAAGTTTTGAAATTATTTTTAGCAACGAAAAGTATCGTTGCTAAAAGTTTAACATTTATTTGTTTGCGATAAAAATGTTCGTCGCTAAAAGTTTTGTAATGATTTTTAATTATGAAAATGATCATCGTTAAAAGTTGAACATTTATTTTTTGGCGACGAAAATTTTCATCACAAAAAGCTTTGTAATGATTTTTAGCGATGAAAATTATCGTCGCTAAAAGTTGAACATTTATTTTTTAGCAACGAAAATGTTCGTCGCTAAAAGTTTTGTAAAAAAATTTTAGCGATGAAAATTTTCGTTGCTAAAAGTTTTTTTAGCGACGAAAAAATTCGTCGCTAAAAAGCTTACCTTTACCGATGATTAAAATTTTTCATCGCTAAAAACCTTTTGTGTCGGTCTTTTAGCAACGAATTTAGCAACGAAAATTTTCTTCACTAAAACTCTTTAGCTACAAAAATTTGGCTTTTAGCAACGAAAATTTTCGTCACTAAAGGTGGGATTTCTTGTAGTGGGAGCTCCTGAAGGTTATGATTTCAACCTTCAGTACCACCCGGGCAAGGCACACGTTATGGCGGACGCGCTCAGCCGTCAGCCACGAGGCCTGGTGGTGTAGATGATGGTTCGTGAATGGAAGATGCTCAAGGATGCATCGGAGTTCGACTTTGAGTTTGGTCTGCAGTCCTCTATTATTTAGATTTTGATCCTGTCGATTCAACCCTCTCTTATCGCAAGGGTGATCGAGGCTCAGTAGACAGATGAGTCGTTGCAGATATACCGAGCAGAAGTAGCATCCGTGGAGCAGTCAGGCTAGCAGATTGGTTCCAATGGTGGACTTCACTTTAGAGGCCGATTGTATGTTCCGAATGTGCCAGAGTTATGTAGAGATCTGATGACCGAGGCACACCAATCGCGACTTACTATCCACCCAGGCTCCACGAAGATGTATCGAGATATGAGGAGGCAGTATTTTCAGCCGGGGATAAAGCGTCAGATTGCTAGTTTTGTGGCCGAGTGTGACACTTAACAGCGTGTCAAGGCTGACTAGCAGAGACCCTCTCATCCCTTGCAGTCGTTAAGCATTCCACTGTGGAAGTGGGAGCACGTATCGACTGATTTCATTATGTGTTTGCCGAGGACTCATTGCGGTCACGACCCCATCTGGGTTGTCGTCGATCATCTGATGAAGTTAGCGCATTTCATTCCATTTCGTGCGTCCTGGCCTTTGGATCAGCTTGCGAGGATATTCATTGAGGAGATTGTGAGACTACATGGCATTCTAGTTTCGAACGTTTCAGACCAAGACCCCAGGTTTACATCTCAGTTTTGGAGGATCTTTCAGCAGGCAATAAGGTCTACTTTATAGCACAGCACCGCTTATCATCCACAGACCAATAGGCAGACCAAAAGGGTCAACCAGATCCTTTAGGATATACTCAAAGCTTGCGTGATTGACTTCATGAGTAGCTAGGACGAGCATTTGCGCCTGGCCAAGTTCGCATACAACAACAGTTATCAAGCGACCATTGGCATGGCTCCTTTTGAGGCATTGTATGGCAGACTGTGCAGATCTCCTAGTTGTTGGATTGAGGTTGGCGAGCGTCGCCTCCTAGGTCCCGAGCTTGTACAGCAGTCGTCAGAGGTCATCGACATCATCAGGTAGAGGATACGCATAGCTTAGAGCCGGTAGAAGAGTTTTGCTGATCTTCGGCATCGACCCCTCGAGTTTGCAGTTGGGGATATGGTATATCTCAAGGTCTCGCCTATAAAGGACGTGGTGTGGTTTGGAGCAGAGGGCAAGCTCGCCCCGAGATTTATAAGACCTTTTGAGATCATTGGGCGCGTAGGCACCGTGGCCAACAGGCTCACCTTACCTTCTGAGTTGTCCGATATCCACAACGTGTTCCATGTATCGATGTTATGAAAGTATGGGTCAGATATTATTCCAGTGATTGATTGGCAGCCCCTTGAGGTCCATGAGGATGCTTCTTATATTGAGCAGCCGATTTGCATCCTTGATCAGAAGGAGCAGGTTCTCCAGACCAAGGTCTTTCCCTGGGTGAAGGTTCAGTGGAGTCATCATTCAGAGGCAGAGGCATCTTGGTAGCGTAAAGCAAAGATTCTGGAGCGTTATCCCCGTCTGTTTGTTGAGTGATTGTTTGTATTGCTTAATTGTATTGCCTTGTCATGTGTTAATTGATATATATATATATATGATGATATTTTTGTCTCTATTCCTTATTTTATCCTGGTTATGGTAAATTTTGAGGATGAAATTTTTTTTATTAGGAGGAGAGAGCTGTCAGACCCTTAACCGATTATCTGTTTTATTCTGTTAGGTCCCGGGGTCATACTGGTCGAATTTCATCGACCCACGACCTGTAGGTAGCATTTGCGATCATCCTTACCTAACTCGGATCGACCTAAAACATATACCTTTCCGACCGCATCGGTGTCACAGTTTCGACGCCCCATCTCGTGCATAAATCCGATGTGTACATCAAAAGTTGTAGGCCGCGCTTTATTTGGACACCTGATCGTGTTTATGGGACCCACCTAGTATGTGGACGTTCCCCCTAAGAGCATGACATCATCTATTTTATAATTACCTAGCTAGCCTAGCCCACCTATAACCTACCTACCTATCATGAGAATTCTCTTCTCAAGGTAATGATTACTCCCTCTCTCCCATGTGTCATCATTGTTTCTCTTCTCAAAGCTCATCATGAGCTTACAAACCATCATTCTCTTGCTACATCTCTCTCTCTCTCTCTCTCTCTCTCTCTCTCTCTCTCATTTCTCTTCATTTTCCTTTCGTCCTCTCCATTTCTAAGAGAGAAAAATGTCCACCATTTCAACAAATTTTAACCCTCTTTTCTCTCAATTCCCCCTAAATATAGCCCCTAAAACTCAATCTCAACCATTGATCTCTATCCCTTGGAGCTAGAGGAGCTTGGTGATAGGAGAAAGTACGAGATCTTGTGAGGTGGGTGAACATTTAGAGTAGTTTTCATATTTTTCTTCTTGGATCTTCTTTATTTTCTTCATAGGAGCTTGTGGGGCCCATCAATTGATGGTGGAGGTCCCCCATGTCTCCATGGGTGTGGCCAACAGTCCACCTTGTGCATGCATGTTCCACAGATGGGGCCATTCTCCATGAACCCTATCATGGTAAGTTTACTTTGATTTATGGCTTATTGGGGTCATTTAGACCCTAGATCCTTGGTGGGGGTGGCATCCCCACGTTAGATTCGATTTCTATATCCATGCATGTGTAAGATCTAGCTTATATCTTGTAACATCCAGGATTTTTGCCAACCTGGAATTAGACGTCCTTAGGCAATGGGTCTATCCTAATGCCTTATTAACTTGTCAGAACTGAATCTCACAGTCTAAAATCACTTCTTAATCCATTTCCTTCAAAATCTCACCTTTCACTACCTTGTTCTTTAAATGTCTCTAAGTACTTTCACATTAGACACTATCTTAAAGTTTAGGTGATGAACAATAATACTTAAACTAAACATTACTGAAAATAGTAAATACATAAATAAAACGGGCTTTTAACCATTAACCTTATAGAATCATCGACGAATAGGTTATTTAGAAACATCAGCCTCTCCTGCCCTAGGATCTTCTTCTGTTGTAATTAGGGCATGCTTTAGTAAGTATTAATAACTTGGATCACTATATGTACAAACTACAAAGGCCCAAGTACCACCTCAGACAGAAAGCTTACAGGACTAAATCCTTTAGAAATTAGACAAAGTTAACTAAGCGCTGCACTAGATCACATACGAAATTCGCACTAATCACTTTAAATACGATCTGCAAGACCCAAAACTTGTAGAATCATTAATGCTAGGTTACCCTAAAATCTAGGATCAATCTCATTACCTAGCTGCTCTCAGGAGCATCACGAAACTCTGTATCAGATCTGGACCGCACGTCGAAAGTCCGAATAATACGAAGTTATAGAATTAGGACTGCCTTGCTGGGCTTGACAACCATCTCGGAAATCAACTCCAGATTGTGTCCCAGTGTTATTCGCTTGAGCCCGGAGTGAAGAGTGTGGGAAAACATAAATTTCTTTATAAATCAAATCTCATTTAAGTAATCTGAGACTTGTCACTTACAGGCCTGATATAAGCAATCAGACTGTCAGAATTTGACCCAAATACACTCTCGAATTAGGGAAAATTTCATACACATGTCCATGAACTTGTAACCCTAATCGAGTTCCGGTGACCGTTGAACTGAAACTGGTCCACCACGTGTGATCTGGGAACCCGACTAGAACGAAAACATAACTCGACCTAGATCCAATGTCTGTGAGCTTAAGTCCGACCTTTGGCTCAAGGGGGGCTTCCGGAAGTGCTCCGTTGAGACGGAATAGCCTCACTTTGGTTATAATCTAAGTATACCTTGGCCGGAGTCTATTTTGGTGATGTTTTAGCCTATATAAGGACCTTAAAACCTCTCTCATTCAGCTCATACGAATTTGAGAGAAACCCTAGGAGAGAAAGAAGAGAGAAAAGAGAGAGGAAGTGTGAGAGATGTGGGAGAATCCTCCTGCCATTCTACCTTGCCGCTATACAAGCTTAACCATCCCATTCTAATAGCTTTCCCGGCGATTCCAGCTTCATTTCTAGGTAAGAAACTCTAACCCTAATCTGTTTTGGGGTTTTGATAGTTGTAAGTTATAAAATAACTAACCTAAAGCATGTTATAGGTTGCCACATCACTGTAGACAGAAGCTTAGCAAATCTATCGAGTTCATTTCACGTCTACCGGCATAAGGTACGGACTTTAGATGTATAGGTTATGGTTTTCAACACTTTCAATGTCAGATAATGATAGATTCATGATCTGCATGCAATTGCATATGTACAAAGTGCTGTCTGTTTCATTTTTCAGTTAGACGTTAACTATATTAAATATACTGTATTCCTCGTATTTGTAGAAAATACCGTATACGTACAAATTTTGAAAGTATGTTAGCCATGATTAATTACTGTGTGAATATGCTATATATATGTATAATACTCACTCAGCAAAAGGATTCGCCCTAATACATGTTTTTGCTAGTATACATTATGTATGTTAAAAGAGTGTATTCTAAGTGTTTGTGAAAATGACCGAATGAGTATAGAACTTGGATTCATGCTTGTCATGAATATCCGTCATGGGTGCACGCGTGTTATAAATGGGGCAGCTCCCTAGTAAAAGGATTTGGCCTAATACCTATCTGATCAACATACGTCATGTATATTGATGTATGTAGTCTAAAGTGTTTGTTGAAATGTCTGAATGAGTAGTAGTTAGTAAATTGTAATGTATAAGGGTGTTGAGATAGGATTCTCAACTACCTTAGTGATGTGTATGATTTCCTTCATGTAAGTGTTTAGTTTAATCACTTACTGGTTTATGAAACGTATGTGTTTGGATTTTTTGTTTGCATTGTGTTTTATAACATGCTTGTTCATATGTTGAATTACTAGTTTATTTAATTCTGTTCTAACTACTTCACATGTTTAAGTTGTATTTCCATAAAATCCATGAAGGGTGATGGGGGAGTGGTATAACGATTCCGTGCAACAGCCCTGGCAGCCCTAAGCAGACAATATCGGATATTAATTGTATGATTTGAACTCTTGATCCATTACTGCTTTAACTATTCTGTAATTGAATATCATTGGGGCTCTTGTATAGTCTAAGCAATCGGTAACGGGATTGAATTCATGGCTGAGATTCATTCGCCACGTGAGATGTGTTTGACGAACCTGAGTCGTACTTCAGTTGGCGATAGTGGTTGGCCATGCGAAGTGCTTATGCACTTCATGTCGTTCAACTTGTCGTGCACTCGAGCTAGCCGAGCTCATCAAGTAACCCGATCTGTCTAATGTATGTTCACCATGTTTGGATGGTACTGCTTGAACCTAAGGTACTAACCTTACCAGTGGAATCCCGTTAACCGTGGTACCTTGATCCGCTAAGACTCATGAGCTGGGCATGGTGGTATGGGACACCGTGGTTGAGCTGTCGGCCTATGCTGGGGCCACGAGCCTCCCCGTAGTGACCATTGAGCAACCAGACTCGTGAGCCGATTATGGTAGTATGAGACACTATATTCGAGCTGTCGGCCTACACTGCTTTGATGGATGATGGAGGAGTGGTGCAACAATTCCGTGTAACAGCCCTGACCGTACTCTGTGTAGTGACCTCGAGCATACTCTGAATCTACGAAGATGCGACGAGCCTTCCCGTAGTAAACAGAGTATAAACTAGGCCTGTATTGATAAGGTGATAGGGGAGTGGTGTAACGATTCCATGTAACAGCCCTGACAGCCCTTGCAGCGACCTAGAAACACACCATTGTATGAGATTGTCTAGGACTGACGACCCTAGAATGGATCATTGTTTGAGAATGATATAAGAAAGGTACCTTAGTTTCCCAATACTGCTGTTTGAAATGGACTTATAACAACTCAGTAATCATACTCATCATCGCATTGCATGTGCCTGGAAGATGTGGAGCACTGAGGGTGATAGCATGCCGCAGACGTAAGATGATGCCGCACGAGGGAGTATGTTAACAAGGGCATGCATCATAATCACATCTCATCCTTGCATTAATTACAGTACTTAGGAATGTTGATTGTACTACTTTATCATTACTGCTTGATTGAATTGATAACATGTTAACCTATGCTTTATTGTTCCACTGAGTTAATCACTCACTCCCACGTTACGGGACGTTGTTCTACACACCAACCAGACCCTGTTGTAGTCGCAGGTGATGGCGATGCTTATGAGGCAGAGCTGGACTTTTGCGACGACAAGGATGCCTTCTTGTATGTGTTGTATTCTGGCGGCTTCATGTGAGTCGTGTCTTGATTGACGGGATTACAGGGATGTTGACTAGAGGACCTTACACATTTGGTACATTTTGGAATTGTACTTGCAATTAATTAACCTGTAACATTATCACACTCTAGAGACTTACCACAGTTTATATATTTTATATATCTATCACAGTCTTTCGCTTGCTATCTCACTTGTCTCTGGAGTATGATATGCTGTTTTGGCTTAATCTCACTCATGTTCAATGCACTAATATAGATAACATTCAATTATCATTCATTATGTTGCATAAGTGATGCGTTGGAACTGGGGAGTTGAGTTTATACTCGACCCCCGATTTTCAGGGCGTTACATATCCTGATATAGTGAATGTTGTATGGTTGTGATGATAGAGAGGGCCTCGATAGTGGCGGATCCCCCTCTCCTATGGCCGGATTTCCTTTCCCCTTTTTCTATTATTGATTTCTGATGTGTGTGGCCCACTTAGAGGCCCTGGAATGTCTAGACCGTCCAGTAAGATGGGATGCCCCTTGCTGTCCATTTTCTGGACATTGGGTGTCCTACTTGTTGTCCCAAAGTGGCATGTAATGAGTTTTAAGGTGGGATCTTGGTCTGGAAGTTTGTGGGGCCCACGTAGGTAGGCCATACCATTATTTTTGTGGATTATTTCCCTTTGTCTAGCAAGATATAGACAGATATATTCAACTATATGTTGTTGTCTAGAAATTTCTAGACTGTTGTGATTGATCTTTAGCTGGGGTTTTGGCCTTGCATGAAGACTTGATTTAACCTTATTAAGGGGAGATTCTTAGAGGTATGGACCCCACCTTGATGTATGTTAAATCCCACCTCCAACCGTCCCTGACTAGACGTTATTGGAGCAGGCCCAAAGGATTGGGATAGTCCAAATTTTTGGGCCGTCTAGCCTCTTTGTATGGTGGAAAGAAAACATAAATATCAATTTGGTTTTGGGGATGGTGGACCACTTTTGTGGACCCCACCTTGTTGTACACTTGTGAAGGCTTGTTGGCCACCCATTTTCCCCAATTTTTGGTAGGCATGGGCCCACTCCAATGGGATGTACAAGTCAGGGACAACAGTATTTCCAGCAGTATATTTTAATTTCAACCTTGCTGTCCATAAATTTATTTCATGTATGTATGAGATTGAGGCCTCCCCTCTTACCCATTTTGTGGTCCATCATGTTAGGACCCTCCTAATGTGCTTAGGGGCCATTAGAATCACCCATATTTTGGCCATTTTGGAGCTGGGCCAGCAGCCCAACTACTGGACGTCCAGCAATGGGCTGGCTGTCCTCCTCCTTGTGGCCCACCTTAATGTATGTTTTATCCATGCCATCCTCCCATGTGTTTGGCTCACTTGGATGGGGACCATCCCTTAGTGGGATGTCCACAAGTGGGGCCCTCATTGGTGTTGTTTTGGGGTAGGTCGTCCAGGCCATTAGACCGCCTAACCCATGTGTGACGCCCAATATTTTGGGCTACTGCTGGACTTGCAGTCAAGCAACAGGCCCACTTGATTTATGTGTTGTATCTTCACCCTCTATTTGGTGGGACCCTCTGTGATTATTGCTAGCCATGATAAGATTAATGAGCACTCAGTTTTACTATCAGCTGGACCTCAGCATGCCCAAGAAGTTGGTTGGGCTGAAAGTTTAGCAAGGGGCCTGAGAATATTTTGTATATAGCTGAAAGTTGTGAAGCTGTAAGGCCCACAAAATGGAGAGACTTGTGTACATGCATCATGCCTTCATTCTTAAGATTTTTAGGCTTAATTAGTGCCTTATGAGGCCCACCTTTAGTTAATTAATGAGGACCCAACATAGTCCAGATTTTTAGGATGTCCAGCAAGCCCAGGTGGGCTATGATGTCCAGCTTTGGCCCAATCCTTGTGCATGGGATGTTTTCACATTATGCTTGACTTTGTGGGCTGAATTGTATATGTGATTGGGTCCTTGATTGCCCACCTATTTTACATAGACTTGGGCTGATATTGTAAGGTCCATCTTGGCCTAACTTGCATTTGTTTTACCTATGTACTTGGGCTTATGGGCTGCCCACTAGGCCCAACATAATGCATGAATTCGGTGGCCATTGTTCTTGGACCATAAATTAATCCTTTGGGCCCATGTTGTTGTATGTAGGCCTTTGGCCATTTTCTTGAGGCCCATCATGTAAAATGATATGTACATATTACGGCCCATTTTATTTACATGGCGGTATTAACCCCTTGGGCCTTGGTTTAGCTAGTTTTCTTGTTGGGCCACCTTCTTGGGGACATTGGTGGTTAAATGTCCGCATTGTGGACCCCTCTATGCCCATTTGTTTGGCCCATTCTCATCTCTGAATGCCATAGGACCCACCTTGTATCGGATCAAATCATCCATAACAGACTGCTTCTGATCTTGTTTGCACGACCCGCGTAACATATTAAGTTGTTTATGCGACCCACGCAACCAACTATTTATTGCTCAACTCATCAAGTTGTTTGCGCGACCCGCGCAACCAACCATTAATTGCGCGATCCGCGCAACCACTTACTATGATACTTAATTTTCTTCTTTCTTTCTCGTTTCTTCATTTCTCATCAAATCTTCTATCCCTTCAATCTTCTTTCATCTTTTTGTTGCTCCAACAGATGCCCCCTTGATTCGTCCTTTGTTCATTTGAATCATAGAATTAGGATCGATCTTCTTAAATTTTTGGACTTCCTGAAGTGGTGGTGTGACCCGTGCAAAGGGCGCTTGAGTACCGTACTCGGCCCCGTCCTCTATAAATAGAGGAACTTAGCTCATTTCATCATTTCCACCCTCTGCAGCGAAGCTCTATCTCACTTAGCCTCCCCGCGCAATCGAATCTTGTTGCGCAACCCGCGCAACATACTTCCCATTCGTACAAGGCACAACCCCATTGCGCGAGTCCACACTACTGCTTTTAGTTATGTGACCCACGTAACCGACCCCTTAGTTGATTTCCTAGACTTAGCAAATTTCCTCGACCTGATTCTTTAGAACTTGAACCTTCTCATTATGGCCCGCACAAAAAGGACCTTTATCCTCGTCGATCCTCCTACTGCACATCCTTCACACCAAGAATTACCGAACCCATCACCACCTCAAGCCACAGAATCTCCAACATCCCCAGCCCAGCCTTCCCGCAAGCGCTTTAAAACAACTAGTAAGCATCCTGCTTACATTAAAGAGCAGGTGCTTCCTACCTTTGATTTCGCTGACCGCATTAACACGCTTTAGTCTCTCATTCATATAGTCATTTTCATGGGTGACATCGAAAGACCTCCCATGCACGGTCGTGAATACGACTAGGAGGAATGGTTGAAATCAACGACTCTTCTTCAAACCATCAGCCGGAAACCCCCGGCTAGGGAAGATACTTCGCCCCCTTCCAGATCGAAGAAGACCCGCCAGAATAAAGCTTAATAGTTCTAAGAGAAGATTAAGGAGCACAACAGAAAGAAGCTGCAAAATTCCTGGGAATCAGTCTGAGCAATTGAGGGTATCATGAAATTTGATAACCTTATAAACAAGGTATAACGGTGATTCTAGTGAACCTTCATCGCCACCATTCCATCTTGAACTGTGAGCCTAGGGACCAAATGGACGGAGATAAGCTAGCTTATACAGAGTCCTGGTCATTCAGATAACTCAAAATTTTGGAAGGCATTCTCTGCCAAAGAAGTCGAGGCAACAGCTACGCGATATCCATCCTATAATCTTCCTCACTCCTTCTCACGATCCCCACAACTTATATCCAGCCCATTTCTACGAGACGCTTCAGCTGCATTTCAGCGAACGCTGACTCATCTGGAGTCCCAAGGAATTCAGAACAAGGGGTCTTTTAACTCCCCGCAACTATTATTTCGAGTGGGTAATGGCGATTTTAGCGAAGCATTCGAAGATCCTGACCAAGATAGACCTTTATACTGCAATCAAAGCAACGTCACAACATTTCTACAAGGAGCCTTCTATCCTGAAGGGCTTCCTTAACTACTGGTGTCCCTCAACCAATTCTTTCCATCTTCCTGGAGGTGAAATGAGCCTCACGCTTTGGGACATTCACAGGATTGCTGGTCTTCCATTAATCAGAAAATTTTATGATGAATTCGTTCCAACTAACGATGAATTGGCCTATGTTTCTTCACCTGACCGCCTTACCTCCATTTCGGAAACAACTAGCAAACTTTTCAAGGAAATGTCCAAGTTTCCAAAGATCCACGAGATCTCTCCCATGCAATGGCTCACACACTTCAGCAGGGCTCTTTGGTAACTTCTCTTCTTTTCAAATTAACAATTTTCATCTCATCTTAATTTATATAAATTTCACATCACCCATCTTTCCTTCTTCTTCTAGGTTCAATGGCAATCATTCGCGAGAGCTGGAAGGTCTCCGAAAAAATATAAAAAAGCATCCTGAGTATTCTCTCGACGGGGAACTTGTGGCATTCCTCACCTATTGGCTAAGTGTGGTAGTCTTACCTAGCTCGAAGTGGGCAGATGTCATCCGTCCCTTGGTTTTTGTAATTGTTGGTGCTATGGCCGAAGGATTCAAGTATTCCCTTGCCCCTCCAGTTCTGTGTTCGATTTATAAAGATTTTAGAGAAATTGCTTCACATGTGAAAAGTCCTTCTGTTGGCTCTACCTCCACCTATGCTCCATGGCACTACTTCATTGGCTGGCTTGGTGTATACTTCCCTTGGACCTTTGAAGTTTCAGAGAAATCTTACATTCGCTCTTCCCATATTCCACTCTAGTTCTTTCAAAAGAGAGTTATGGCGAAGAGATCTTATGATTGGGTGAAAGATGCAATCTCTTCCGATGACAAGATAAATTACTTCCATTTCTGCCTACATTGTTATATGACAAACACAAATAAAATAGACACGGGGGCACTTACCTCAGGGGAAAGAGCATTTTTCTTGTCGATCCGATCGTGCAATCTCCCGCTGAGGGAAGGAACATAATTTTGGAGAGAACCATATTGCCCAATTCGTTTTGCTCATCAATTTAGCTTTGACCAAGCAGTTCCGGAGGATTATAGATTAGTGACCAGATGGATGTGAAGTTACGGAACTGGTCCATATAATTGGGCGATGATATGAAAGTAATTGTTGGGTTGCCGATTCAACGCTTCCTTCATCATTCCAGGCTGCGATCATACCCCTTAGGCCTCGTACAGTCACATGAGATGGTGGGTTCACCAATCATATTTGGTAAGGAAAGGTTTGCTGATGTCTAAGCCTATATAGCTTTCGCCACCGAGGCTCAGGGGCCGTGTAATCAAAGAAGGGGTAGCTTTTATATGAGAGACAAGTCATGCCTCCTTTTCTGGTCATCTTTACGTTAAGATATCCATAGACGTACCCATTCATGAACGAAAACCTGATAATACCCTGGAAGGATGGGTAGCCTATGGAGTCATTCGAGATTTTGAAAAAGTTCCCCGAGACTGCTCTGAGAGGATAGTTGAGGAGACAATGAGAGTTGTTTCTCCAATTCAAGAAGATGTTGCCAATCCTCTAGATCATCCAACTTCTTCTCCTGCCCCAAGTACTTTCCATCCCAATCCCTCATTGTTGATGATAAGGTCTCGGATGCACTCCCAACCCTCTCCCCTTTCACCTCAAGAAGGGACTGTTGCTTCCGCTTCCTCGGCTCTAGTAAGTACAGATCTTCAGCTAGGGAGCAGCCTGTTACCTCTCTCCAAAGGGAAGCAGGTTATAATTGAAGAAGCAAACAAAGGAGATTCAGAGGGTGAAGGTTCTACCTCCTCATCTAGAAATACCGCTTCTAGCAAATATCAGACCGACGAAGGGAATGAAGATGATGGCCTTGAGGAAGGAGAAGTCGACATTGGTGATGAGGAAGACATAGTCGCGAAGGGTGTTTTTTCCAGTGAAGAATACCTTCCATTAGCTTCTGAAGCTATTCCTGACATCACCGTTCCTGCAAAGATTTCAACAATGGCAAAGGAGAAGATGCACCCTTAGACCACGTGGAATATGGATATTCGTCAGGTAAGAAAATCTTATTATTTTTTATTTGCTTTTCTTTCTTTCATCATCATCATTTTTTTATATGTTATTATTTTTTTATTTCAGGTGCTCATATTGCTAATATTAGGACAGACGGTACCTCCCTCGTGGATTTACCCCGTACTATATTAGTAGCTTCACCAAGGGTTTCTTTGGTTTCATTGGTGCCCCCAAGGATAGTGGCTCGCGGAATTGTTTTTCCGGTGGAGCCAACTGATCTGCCAACTCCCACTACCATAGATTCAAGCACCGAGGCTAAAGCTCCTTCTTTTGCTGAGATGGTAGGATCTAGTCTTCCCCTTACCAGAGAAATGCAATCTCCTATTGTTATAGTGCCAGCAGAACGTATATTTCCCTCTTTGTTTACGTTTCTCTTATTAGTAATATTTACGGCTCAGCTATAACTTTACCTTTTCATTTCTTAATAGGGAACTTACCTCAGAATGGCACAGCTAGTTTTGGTTCTGTCGCCACCTTGTCGGATATGTTATCTTTTGAGAAGATTCCCTCATACAAGTTAACATTGATTAAGAACTCTATGTTGGCAGTCGTAGAAATGTTTAAAGACCCCGATCAATGGTCAGATCTAGCAGTTGTCATAGATGTTTTAGATAGTGCTATAAGGATGGCCAAAGTCAATGTTTCTTCTATGCGTGATGCTCTCTTGAGTTTTCATAATTCAATAGTTGCTCTTAAGTTAGCTGAAACTACAGTTGTTCCGCTAGAAATCTTGGAGTATGGGAAGCAGTTAGCATCTTCCAAAGAGAAGGTTTCCCAGATTGCTCCCATCATCTCTCGTCATAACCAAGAACGTTATCTTTGCAAGAGCAATTGAAGACTTTTGCTGATAATAAGATGACTATCCAGAACCGCATTGCTCTTTTGAAGCAAGAGATCGTCCAATTGGAGAAGCAGGATTTGGACGAAGATTTAAATATCAAGAGAGTACATGAGAAGATACAATCCAACCTTCATTCTGTGGACGCCGAGTGGTCTGAACTGGCCATGAATGAAGAGCTAATTGCTTTATTGGAGAAAAAGTTAGCTGGCATTCCAGATCCTACCAGAATCATTTCAAATGCCAAATTGGAACATGTAGCTATTCAAGTTCATCTTCAGGAAAATTTGCAACAATACTTAGTAGCTTTAGGCATGGTAGGAGAGTTATGAGAGATTAAAATTTATCGTATATTCTTTTATTATTACAAGTACTCATTGAATTGCAAGCTATACAAGTATTTTGTGATGTTCTTAACAATGATTGTCACTTTTGCATTTTCTTTTTATACTTATGCAAATGTGTTTATGCGATATTCTGATTGATGAATTATACTTTTATTTAAGCATCTCTTATGACTGTTAGTAAGGGATTTCCTACATGATTCTCGTCTAAGTTGGCGGCACTAAGTTTCAGTTTAGTCAGATAATCATACACAATTTATGCTCTTGAGTAGTGGAGCCACGCAGTTTTTTAAACTCTTGAGTAGTGGAGTCGGGTCTCACGTGATGGTCTCTGTAACTCTTATGAGTTCACTGGACTTCTCACAGCCTAGTGAGTTCACAAACCGCGATCCATCAGAGGGGCCCACTGAAGTTACTGGAGCTGTGAACTCGGTTGGATTTAAGCAAATGGTTGGCCGTAGTAACTCTCTAAAGTTCACTGGGTGCACAAGGAAACCTTTGGGATACCAAATCTAGGGTCGTCAGTCCATCAATGAGTAGGTTTAGGCCCTTTCTCATGAGTTACTACTGAAATCAAACGAGACAGGGTCTTACACATGGTTGGCCTATTTATGGACATGACCAAAGAGCTCACACTGTAGCCCGCATTTTCTTCGCCTGCAAGGTCAGACCCATTCACAGGATGACAGTTTCATTTATTCTCCCACGACGTTATCGAAAAACTATACAGATGGCATAGGTGTTATGCGTGACTAGCCTTTGAGGACTTTTGGCCTTTTTAGGGCTTTCAGTTGCTAGCTTCATCTGCGGCCTGCATGGGTATACATATGATGGCCTTCATGGGCTTTTTAGGGCCACTGGCTTCTCACTACGGCCCAAATGGTAAAAATGATAGGTCTTATGCATAGCTGGCCATTTTTTAAGGCTTGGCTAGGCTACCTTAAAATATAATAGTAAGTAGCCATTGTTGTCGTAAGAATGATAGATATCTCTAATTGAGATTGATACATCACCACTTCTGCTAATATCTTCAACGATATTCATATGTGTTGTTCATAATATATCAGCTTGGTGATGATACCAATTTCAGCAAAATTCTGTAAAGCTTGCTTGATGATGATAGTGATGGTCACTTTCCTTTTGTAACGATTATTAATATGTAATCTTCATGCGCTTGCAAATTTCTTCTTTATCCATTCATCCGACGGTACATGACCACGGCCTTGCTTATTCTTGCCCCCTTTTAATGCAGGCATATTATTCTAATAATATTCTAGATCAAAATCAAATGTTTCTTCAAGGACAATATCTTTTGATGAAGCGAGCATTGACCAGTATACATATACCTCGTCCTTCTTGATCTACAACTCTGTATGCCCCATTGGAATATACTTCTTTTATTATGTACAGCTCGTTCCATTTGGGTTCGAATTTGCCCCCTGTCCTATAGGTGACCACTATCAGTCTTTTCAACATCAGCACCATATCCCCTTTTTCGAAATAACGATACTTGACTCGTTTATCAAAGGCAACCCATATCCTTGCCTGATACGATTACAATCGCTATTAGGCTACCAAGCGTTTCTCATCGAGCAAGTCCAGTTCCTCCAACCTTATTTTTACTTTTTCATCATCTATAATTGACTGATGCACTGCCACTCTAAGTGATGCAACTTGTGTTTCAATCGGGATGACTGCCACCATGCCATAAACCAATGAATATGCCATTGCTCTTGTTACTGTCCGGTGGGTAGTCATGTATGCCCACAGTGCTTCTTGCAATTTCTCGTCCCAATCACGCTTGTTCCCTATTACTGTCTTCTTCAGTATCTTCACTGTCGTTTTATTAAATGCCTCTGCTAATCCGTTGGCTGGTGGATAGTAAGGTGTTGAAAATGAATGGTGGATACCGAACTTTTGACACAGCTTTTCCATGCCTCTATTCTTGAAAGGGGTACCATTGTCAGTAATGATTTTCTTTAGGATACCATGGCGGTATATTATTGCGTGTCGAATAAAATTGACCACATCTTTCTCCTTAACGCTGCGCAATGCAATTACTTCTATCCACTTGGTGAAGTAATCTATCACTGCTAGAATATACTATTTTCCTTTGGACGAAGGTGGATTTATGGGACCAATAACATCAAGTCCCTAAGCAGAAAAGGGATAAGAGGTGACCGACTGGTGCAGGTCTTCTGGAGGAATGTGTATAACATCTCCGTTAATCTGACATTTGTGACACTACTTTGCATAATCTATCTCATCTTTAAACATTGTAGGCCAATAGCACCCCATTCGATGTATCCGATGAAATAAGTTCCGGCCAGCTTGATGTGCCCCACATTCTCTAGAGTGTGCTTCTCGTAACATTTGGCCTACTTCTTGTTCATCTAGGCAACGTAGCAGCATCCCATCGTAGGATTTTATGTACATCACTTTGCTACATATGATGAATCTGCCCGATCTTTACTTGATTTGTTGTCTCTGCGTGGGGTCTTCTGGCAAGATATAATATTTGAGGTAATCTATGAAAGTCTGATGCCAATCATTTATCATCACCTCCAAACATGATATAGGACGCACCTCAATAATTTCATCAATGACCTCTGAAGAGGGAAAAAATCTTCTTTCTTCTATAGTTACTTGGAGAGGACTTCGATTTGGACAGGACAAAGCTGCTGCCAGGTTGGCCAAAGCATCTGCTTTTATGTTTTCTACCCATGGTACATGCTTGATTTCAACATGGCAGACTGCTCCAATAATTGTTATGCTTTCCAACAATATGGCAAGAGCTCTTGCTTTCTTATCTCGAATTCAGTCATCAATTGATTTATGATCAATTTAGAATCTCCAAAGATTTGTAGCATTTTTATCTTCATTTTTTGAGCAATTTTCATTCCGATGATGAGGGATTTATATTCGGCTTCATTGTTTGTGCACGTGCCACCCAACGTGAAGGAGTAAGGTAACAAGTCACCTTGAGGAGTAATGAATATCACCCCGGCACCTGCCCTTGATATTCGAGAAGTACCGTCAAAATACATTTGCCATGGGCTTTGCGACTCAGCCAACATAACCAGTTCATTAGGAAAATCATCACTAATGGTCTCGCTCTCTTCTACAGGGTGAGTTACCAGGAAATCTGCCACTGCTGGCCCCTTTACCACTTTTGTCGGCTCATACGTGATCATATATTCTGAAAGTAACATCATCCATTTGGCCAGTCTTCCTGATAGCATCGGTCTTGTCATTAAAAACTTTATCAGGTCTGCTCTTAAGATCAAAGTTATGTCATGAGAGAGACAATAATGCCTCAACTTCTGCACTGTAAATATCAGCGCCAAACATTCCTTTTCAATCGGGGAATAATTGCATTCCGCGCCCATCAGAGTTCTGCTCAGATAAAAAAAACGGTCTCCTTCCGGCTCCTAACAAATTCTCAGTTGCAGATATGTATAAATTGAGCGACTTCCCTTTTGTAGGGGTTGTCAATGCCAACGGCTATTTCAGCAATTCCTTTATTGAATCGAATGTATTCTGACAGGCTTTGTATCATACAAACTTTGTTCCTTTCTTCATTAAATGAGAAAATGGCTGACATCTCCCTGCCAAATTTAAAATGAAATGGAGAATGGACGCCATCTTTCCTTGCAAACTTTTTAATTCCTTCAATGTCTTTGGAGGTGACATATCTTGAATGGCCATAACTTTACCTGGATCAATCTCTATGCCTCTATGCCTAATAATAAAACTGAGGAATTTTCCTGATGACACCCCAAAAACACATTTAGTTTGGATTCATTTTTAGCTGCTTCTTTCTGAGTTGATGAAAGACTAACACTAGATGTTCGCGATGTTCCTAATGATTACCTGACCTGACCACCAAATCGTCCACATAACACTCAACATGCTTATGCATCATATCTTAAAAGATATTCTGCATTACCTTCTAATACGTCGCTCCGGCATTCTTGAGACCAAATGGCATGACTTTATAACAGTAAATTCCCAGCGAAGTTCTAAATGATGTTGCTTCTTCGTCTTCAAGTGCCATTCTAATTTGATCATAGCCTGCATAACCATCTATGAAGGACATGATAAGATATTGAGTCGTACTATCAATTCACAATTCGATTATCCGGAGAGAAAAATCATCTTTCAGGCAAGCTTCATTTAGATCTCTGAAATCAATGCACACATTAACTTGTCTGTTTTTCTTCTTTACTGGGACAGTATTCAATATCCACTTGGGATATTTGACCTCCCTGATAAACTCGACTTTTATCAGCTTGTTTACTTCTTCTATCAGAGGAATCAAATCCGGGTGAAATCGCCTTTGCGCTTGTTTAACTGGCCTTTTCTCTTTAGAAATATTCAACCAGTGCATTGATACTGATGGTTCCAGACCCGGCATCTCTGCGTATGTCTAAGCGAAGACGTCTCTGTATTCTTTAAGAAGTTCATCATATTTCTCTGCCTCTTTCTCAGGAAGACCGGTGCTGATGAATGTGCTCCTTGGTCCTTCTTCTGTACCCAAATTTATTTCCCACAAAATGTCTATCATTGGCTACCTCCCGTCTTCCATTTGCTTTGAGGCCATTTTAGGATGCTCAACTACTTTAGGATCTGTCTCTGATAATTGTTCAACTGTGACCATGTTCACCGATGATTCTGCCCCAATCCTTGAAATTTTCCTCGCCTTTTCTGACCAACCCCAATAAGAATCTGGATCCCTTTCCTGTGATTTAAGCCGGTGAGTTCTTCGTAATTAAAAATCATGCTTTTCATGATCTTATTGCTTGTCGGGATATATTTCTCAAGATCTTGTGGTGTCAGCTTCCCGTGATTTACATTATTTTTGGCCTCTTCCTCCTTCTTTGCTTCTGCAGGAGTGTAAAGCTCAATTGGTTCTAGATATTTTGCGTTGGCCCTGACTCGAAATCTTTCCGGAACAGCCGAGAATGGCTTATTCCTTTCAGCATATGGTAATGGCACTGTATAATTAGACTATAAGATTTTCAACTGTTTTGGGGACAATAATGTTAGCAGTGGCTGCCCTAGCTGTCTCAAATGTTTCAGCAAAAAATAGAATCTCTTCTTTATTTCCGCAATTTCAGACGATTCTGCCTTTTCTACTTCCTCTTTCATCATCTTCGCTTGAATATTCCTCCGAGCTTTGTTTTCATCATTCTTTCTCTAGTGAATCCTTTATAATAACTGGTGTCTGCAAAGAAGGCTTCGACTTCTGTATAAGGTCTTGCGTCGGCCACTACTTTATACTGTATCCCGTCTTTACAGTACTTGAAACAGTGATGTATCGTAGAGGGCACAATGCCGTGCTGATGTATCCACGGCCTTCCCAAGAGAAGATTGTATGTCGTCACGGCATTTATGATGTGACAAACAACATCAATTATTAACTTTCCTATTTCTAATGTTATATAATTTTACTGAGTGCGTGTTGCCCGTCCTGATTGAAGCCTTATATCATCATTCCACTGGGGCGCAAATCAGAACGATGATAACCCAGTTTACTCAACATCGTCAGTGGTAACAGATTCACCACGGACCCATTGTCAAGTATAATCCGTTTAACTTTCTTACCACGGATGTGGCCTTCTATCATCAGTGGCCTGTTGTGTCCTGTATCACAAACTAAATCGTCATCAGAGAAGGAGACGACTGGCATGCAGTCCTCTTGCTCTTTACATTCTTCACTTTCATTTCTGCAAGTAATGTTTCTCTAACATCATGATCGGATAGCACTCGAACCAGACTCTGTCGAAATTCCTCCGACAACTTAAGTGCATCATAAACGCTCAATCAAGCTGGTATGCCTTTCAAGTGACTTACCACATCGTAAGCTACATTCACTATCTCACTATTCTCTTCTCTCTTATCACCATCGTGCTGACCTTCGATGATTTCTTTTCTTATAACCCCTATTTTCTGCTTCGCGGGGCTTGCTGTTCTTTTTTCAGACTGTAGCGTAATCACTGCTACCTTTCTTGTTGTCTTACAATCTTCTTTCCTTGTTCTTTCTTGAGCCTTTTCCCAGATTTTCAGCATATGCATTGTTACCTTTGTATCTCTTTCCTTTTCGTTTCCTATTACTATTTTGCCTCTGTCTATCATCCTTTGTATTATGCATTTCAACGTATAACAATTTTCTTTCGGATGTCCCACCAGGCGATGATAGTGGCAGAAATATCTTTCTCTTGCCCTCATCACGTCTTCAGGGCACTTAGGTGCAGGTAATTCTATCATACTAGCTTTCAGCAGTTGGTTCATCATAAGGATAACATCTTCCCTATCAAAGGCAAACCCTTCGTGAGAAATGAGCGATCTAGGCCTTTTTCCACTAAATCTGCTTCTAAGCTGGTTTAACTCTTCCTTCCATTCTGACCTTTTTTCTCCTGAATCTTTAAGACCCGTATCCTAGACTGTACCATTCTGTAGGCTTCCGCGATCCTTCCGGTCGAATTTCGACAACCCTCAACCCATCTCTAATGTTTGCACGCAATCCTAAGCCGAGTTCCATATATTAGAATCGACACGACTCGAAACTTGTATCTTAGCAACTGTGTCGTTGCCACGGTTCCAATGTCTCGACTTGCGCACCGATCTGATACCCAGGCTAGAAGATATAAGCCCGCATTTATCTCAAGGAAAACCCCACGTGTAGCGAATTCTGAGAGAATCTCTACAACCTATCCCATCAATCAATCAATCAATCTCATCAATCAAGTACACATCACACATCAAGTCAAGTACAAGCAACCCATACCCTACCCTTACCTCCCTTACACAAACTATACCAAAGTCAACCTTTACATCACTTCATCCATCACTCCACCTCTTATCATCCCATCACTTCTCTCTCTCCCTCATTTCTCAAACACTCTCCCAAGCAACAAATTCCAATGTCCAAGCTCTCTCCCTCCCAAAACAAGTGTGGCCCACTTTTCCACCCTCTTATCTCCCATCTCAACCATCCATTCATCATCTACCACCATCAAAAGTGAAGGCAAAGAGCATAGGAGTCCAAGAGATCAAGGAGGAGTGCAATAGGTGGGTGATCCACCATTGATTTCAATTTTAGGGCCCGCTTATTGTGGGACCCACATTGATGTATGCAATGTAGAGAGGGGCTCATAGTGGCGGGGTCCCTCTTCCTCATCGTGCCTCTCTCTCTCTCTCTATCTCTCTTGTATGGATGATAGTGTGGTTGTGTGTGGCCCACCATGAAGTGTATATTTTAGCCATGCCATTCACCTTCATGTGGGACCCTCCTGATGGATGTGTTGGATTTACACCATCCAGCCCTTTGGCGGTCTTGGACGGAAGGAAAAACATAAATATCAGGCCGATCCAAATAGGTGGGCCACGTACATGTGAGACCCACCATGGTGCCTGTGTTGTAATCACACTGTCCAGGACATGACTCCACTGTGAAGTGTGTACTGGCGTGGTGTGTGTGTAACCGTGAAGTGTGAACTGATGTGGTGTGTGGCTAGTTGTGGTGTGTGGACTACTCATGCAGGCCCCACCTTGACGTATGTGCCTGATCCACACCGTCCATCCCATTCTCCTACCCATGATAGGCATTGAGCTGAAAATCGTAGTTAATCCGACATTCTGGCGCCATGGCATAGAAAATGGTGATTTTTACCGTTAAAATTTGTTAAGGGCCACTTTAATTTTTCTACATGCCAAAACATACCACATATTGGGCTCATTTAGACTGTCTTAAGCCGTAGAATGCAATGGTTGGGCTAGATTCACCTAATGCGGGCCCCACCTACGAAAAACTACAAAAAAAAACTATTTTTAAAAATAATAATAATAATAATAAATTAGGCAGCAGTGCCTACTACTACTGCTGACACCAAAGGACACGGAGTGTCCTACTACGCGTGGAGGGGAGAACGGGCAGGGACAGGTCCCAACCATGGGCCCCACCGTGATGTGTGTGAACATTAAGGCTGTGCATTTGATAGGACCCTCTTTGCCATGGGGCATCCCAAAAATCAACCGTACATTGGGATCTCAGGTGGCTCACACGGCAGGAAACAAAGGTGATTAAGTGTCTGCCATTGGAACCCTCTTTGGGTGTCCAAGAAGTTTGGATCATTATGAAATTTGTTTCCTTCTTCATCCAGGGTCTGTGTGACCTTATCAACGGTTTGGATGGCAGATAAACATTTTGGTGGGACCCACCTCTGGCATTTTAAGCAGCTACTGCTGCCATCTGTTGCTGCACTTGCAATAGCAACACGTGGTGCACGTGCCACCCATGGTGCAAATGCACACCGTCCATTAGTTGGTGGGCCACGTGTGTGGGCCCTACCATGATGCATGTGTTGCATCCAAACCATCTAACCATTTTCGAAGCTCATTTTATGACATGAACTAGAGAATGAGTCAGATCTATAGTTCAAGTAGACCCCACCATTTAAAAATAGTGGGGACAGTGATATTCACCGTTCAAAACTTCTTAAGGGCCACTATAGTTCCGATCAAGCTGATGTTTTTGCTTTCACTTCATCTATCTCCATGTAAATTTATGAATAGGTCGAATCCCAAAACAATACATAACGGTGGGCCCTATAGGATTTTTAATGGTGGAAATCATTGTCGCCACTACTATTTGGAGTGTGGTCCAGTTGATCTTTTGATATAATTCATATATATATAAGGCCGTATGATTAGGCCCATCTTTATGTATTTGCAGCCCGTTGTTGAGGCCCACTTTGGTATATATGAGGCCCATGTAATGTGGCCCATTTGATATATTTGGAGCCCTTAGGTCGAGGCCCAACGAGATGTACATAAGGCCCATTGCAATATGTGATCCCACCATGGTCTATGAAATGATATTTATGGCGAGTCATGCCCTGGGAGCAATGATGGTTTGACGTCCACATTGTAAGAATAATGTTGGTTAAATGTCCGCATTATGACTCTCCCTAGGGCCCATTGATAGGCCCATACTTGTAGTGTGTAGGCCGTCTAGGCCCATCTTCATTATGAACAGAATTCTTCACCACATAATATGTTTAGTATAGTTCCATGATTCATGATCATACGCATCATATGTATGCTTGAGATGAGGAGTGATAGATGATAGCATATGCCTTCGAGCAGGTTATTTATGGGCTCCCTGATAGGCGAAGTTTCCCTTCATGAGTACGTGGTACGCTCAGGATTGTTGCATGACTAGTAGTGTGACTCATGCACTTTGCATTTGTGTGATGGTGATTACTATATGCCCTGGCGACATCAGGGATGTTGCCTTCACAGACACATCGTGGATGGCCAGATTGGATATTGAAAATATAGTTCTAAGCATCAGGGCGCCATAGATGTCCTTGGGCAAAAATCCCTAAACCCGATGGTACCAAAGGATGACTCCAACATCGAGACCTAGTGGATACATGAGCACACAAGGGCCGAATACCAGGATGTCATGATTCCCACTGTATCGTTGTCGGTTGGAAAGGGGTGTGGCCTTACTCGCCTGAGGGTAGGGGGCATTGCTAGGCTGAGTTTGACCAACTCGTGAATGTATCCACTATCGACATGCCGGATAGATATTGGCACACTATTAGTTAGGCGGATAGTGAGGTTTCTTACGCTCACTTGGACTACACACTTAGGAAAGGGGTAGTGCCATTTGGAGGGTATTAAACCTTAGTGATTATCCAGACTAAGAACCATACTGATATTTTATGCTCTAGTGAGGAGTCGTATTGATATGTGGATGAGGATTGGTATGTTTAACTTGCATTTCGCATCGCATGGCCTTGACATGGCTAATAGCATTCATGTTCTGCACCGCATAGCTTTGGTACTGCTGATAGCATTTACATACTCATCAGCATGATTCTGCATTACTCTAACATCGCATTCTGAGTACACTCATATTGTGCACACACTTACACAACCCTCTAAGCTTTCTATAAGCTTATGCATGATTGATACCTGCAGGTGATGTCAGGATGCAGCCGTAGCCTCATCACAGTTGGAGCGTGCAATCAAGCTTATGGAGTTTCTGTGATTATCATTATCTTATATTTCCCTTCATATGCATTGTACTCAAAGTTTTTTTTATCATAGTGGATTTTATGATGGTGTTCTTGTGGTTATTATTCATGGGTTATGCTTATTACGAATCAAATTGATATTGAAAACCCTCCTTGTAAGATCCCAGGATCGGAACCTGGTAAATGGGTGCCGTGAGCCGAGATTGGGGTTCTACGGAGGCTGTCGATGCCGGATTCAGCGATCGGGAATTTTGTGAACCTGGTTTCCGAGTTCAGGGCGTGACAGAAGTTGGTATCAGAGCATAACTTGGAGACAACTCAGAACAACATCACATATCTAATATGAGTTTAGGTCAATTAGGTTTCGAGTGCATAACCTTCCGATTGAATTCCCTAACGTGCGATTCTCAAAGTTTATTGGCGTCTTTATTCTTTCTTATAAGACATGCCACCCAGGAGAGCGACCTGAGCGAATTCCGCTCCACCACTTGAGGATCCCACTTTATCACCTACAACTCACGTTCCACCCCCATAGATCCCTGCACTCCAACCTGAGGATGTCGTTCCTCCACCTGAGACTGGTGCAAATCCAACCTACCCGTGAGTGCCTCCCAGTTACAGTAGATGTTGTAGGCTTTGACGGCTGCACTTTAGGGACAGGGCAGGTGCCCAATTATTTTGCCAGAACAAGTAGAGCAGGAGTGTGCGAGCACCCATCTTTAAGAGTTCAAATAGCTCGATCCTCTGTGTTTCCAGGGCGAACCAGATCCGACAACAGCCGAGAGATGGCGCTCCGATTTGCAGAAGATTTTTAATACTATGGCATGTACGACCCAGCAGCGAGTCCGATTGGCTATATTTCTTCTCTAGGGTGAAGCCGAGCACTAGTGGACCTCTATTACTTGTGTTGCAGGGCTTGATTTCATTTAGACATGGGAGGATTTTATGGACCGATTCGACCAGCAGTACTTCCCCGACCACATTCGTCGGCAGCGAGCGTTAGAGTTCGAGACTCTGGTGTAGGGGGACATGTCTATGGCCCAGTACGCTGCCCGTTTTGTAGTACTATTGAGGTTCCCACCATGTTTAGTTGATGATGAGGGATGGAAGGCCTGCCGTTTCGAGAATGGCTTGCATTACGGTCTTGTAACGCCCTAAAAATCGAGGGTCGAATAAAGCTCAGCTCCCTAGTTCCAACGCATCACTTATACAACATAAATAATGATGATTGTGATGAGTGCCTTGAAACATGAATGGGATTAGACCAAAATAGCATATCATACTCCAGAGACAGTTAAATTAAGCAAGCGAAAGACTGTGATAGATATATAAAATTTATAAACTATTGTAAGTCTCCAAAGTATGAACATGTTACCAGGTTAAATATAGACATGTATACACCAAAAATGAACAAAATGAATATACATGGGTGTTCCAAAAGTACAAACTAAAGTGTAATGGCGTCTAATCAGCAACCCTGTGATCCTGTTGATCAGAAGATGGTCTACATAGACCCGCCTGATAGTTGCACACAGTAGAAACCCTCCTCATCATCATAAAAGTCCGGCTCCACTTCACAAGCATCGCCATCATCTGAAACTAAGACAGGGTCTGGTTAGTGTGTATAACACTGTCGCGTAACATAGGAGTGAGTGATCAACTCAGTGGAACTATAAAGTAGAGGTTAACATGTTATCAACTCAGTCAAGCAGTAATGATAAAGCAGTACAATCAAACATTCCTAAATACTCTTATTAATGCAAGGATGAAATGTGTTCATGATGTATGCCCTTGCCTACACTCCCTCAAGTGACACCATCTTACGGTCGCGACATCCTTTCTTCCCTCTGTGCTCTTCAACCTGGGACACATGCAGTTCGATGTTATGAGCATGATTACCAAATTTTTATTAGTCCTTTTCATATAGCAGGATTGGGAAACTAAGGTACCACCCTTATATTATTTCTTAAACAATGATCCATTCTAGGGTCGTTAGTCTAAGTAAATTACATATGATAAGTAAGTTATAGGTTACTACCACCAATGCCCTATCAACTGGCAGTCTATTTTTGGAGGCTCGTCACCAACCCGACTAGGGATCACAGCCAAGCTGCACCGGGGTAGGCCTATTTCATACTTTAGTGCTACGGAAAGGCTCGTCGCATCTACGCAGGCCCAGAGTATGCTCGAGGTCACTACAAAGGGCTTGTCACCAAATCAGTGTAGGCCGACAGCTCGAATACAGTGTCCTATACCACCGTATTTGACTCACGAGTCTGGTTACTCACTGGTCACTATGGGGAGGCTCATCGCACCAGCGTAGGCTGACAGCTCAACCACGGTGTCCCATACCACCATGCTCAGCTCATGAGTCTTAGTGGATCGAGCTACCAAGGTTAATAGGGTGTCCACTGGTGAGTTTAGTACCTTAGGTTCAAACAGTAGCGTCTAAACAAAGTAAACATACATCGGGTCAATCGGGTTACTTGACGAGCTCGACTAGCACGACCGCACATCAAGTGGATCAATATAAAGTGTGTAATCACTCCGTGTGGCCTAACCACTATCGACAATCGAAGTACGGCTCAGATTCGTCGAACACATCCTGTGTAGCGAAACAACATCATCTACCAACTTAGGATCTGTTACCGATTGCCTAGACTATATAATAGCCCCAATCTCATTTAATTACAACAAAATATCCTAGAAGATAGTTAAAGCAGTAATGGATCAAGATTTCAAATCATACAATCAAAGGTCCAATATTGTCCACTTTAGGGCTGCCAGGGCTGTTGCACAGAATCGTTACACCACTCCCCCATCACCCTTCACGGCTTTGTTTTTACATTTTATGGAATACAACTTAAACACGGATTTATACATATGCATTACATAGATAAACAGACACTATAATATACGGTATATGGAGGAAAACATACACATAGTTAAAGGTGTTGAGAATCATATCTCAACACCCTTATACATTATAATTTACTAACTACTTACTCATTCAGACATTTCAGCAAACACTTTAGACTATTTACATCAACATACATGACATATGTTGATCACATAGGTATTAGGCCAAATCCTTTCACTAGGGAGTTGCCCTATTTATAACACGCGTACACCCATGACGGATAGGCATGGCAAGAATGAATCCAAGTTCCATATTCATTCATTCATTTCCATAAACACTTGGGCTACACACTGTATCACATATAATGTATATTTGTCGTGACATGATTTGGGACAAGTCCTTTTGCTAAGGAGTTGTCGCACATCTAACAAGCACATATTCATGATAGATAATCATGTTAGGCACATATCTAAATTCCATACGTATTTAAACATCTCAACATATACATAAAATACACTATATTCCACATAGTTCATGTATAACTGTAAAGCGAAATAGACGATGCATTTTGCATGTGAAATATCACCCATGTCAGTTATAAATCATTAACCGATATTGAAAGCCTTGAAAACCATAACCTATACGTTTATAGTCCACACCTTACGCCGTAGAAGTGTAACGAATTCGTTTTAAACACGTAGTCTTTATCAACGGCGGATTGGCAACCTATAGCAAGAATTAGGTTAGTTATTTCATAACCTACACTATCTGAAACCCTAAAACAGATTAGGGTTAGGTTTTCTTACCTAAGAACAGAACTAGAATCACTGAACTAGTGATATGGTAACGGCGATTTAATACGCAGAACGACATGGAGGAATCCCTGTAGCAAAGCCCTAACTTCCCTCACCTTTTCTCTCTCTTTCCTTCTCTTTCTTTTCTCTCCTCTCTCCTAGGTTTAGGAAATTCACATGATATGAGAGAGTGAGGGTTTAAGGTCCTTATATAGGCTTAAAACTAATGAAAATGGCCCCAGCGCCAAGGTATACTTGGGTTATAGACAAAGGGAGTCTGTTTCAGCTCAACGGAGCACTTCCGGAGCCCGCCCTTGAGCCAAAGGTCGGACTTAAGCTCCCTAACCATGGATCTAGGTTGAGTTAAGTTTTCAGTCCGATCGGATTTACCGATCGCCCGTGGCGGACCAGTTTCAGTTCAACGGTCCATGATTACCGATCAGGGCTACAAGTACACTGACCTGTATATAAAATTTCTCCTGATCCGAGGGTGTATTTGGGTCAGATTCTGATGGTCTGAATCCTTATAGTTGGCCCACAAACGACAAGTCTCAAATGACATAAATTTAGATTTTTATTTTTAAAATATCCACGTTTCTCACACACTTCACTCCGGGCTCAAGCGAATAGCCCCGAGACACTATCTGAATTTGATTTCTGAGATGGTTGTCAAGCCCAGCAAGGCGGTCTTAATTATATAATTTTGTAGTAATCGGACTTTCGATGTGTGGTCCAGATCCGATATGGAATTTCAATGTGCTCCCAAGAGCAACTGGGTAATGAGATTGATCCTAGATTTTAGGGTAACCTAGTGTCAATGATTCTACAAGTTTTGGGTCTTGCAGATCATATTTAAAGTGATTAATGCCAATTTCACAGGTACTATAGTTTAGCACTTAGGTAATTCTCGTTTAATTTTTAAAGGATTTGAGGTTTAAGAAGTTAATAAGGGGTTAGGATCAACCCCTTACCTAAAGACATCTAACTTCAGGTTGGCAAAAATCTGGGGCATTACAATCTACCCCCCTTAAAAATAATTTTGTCCCCAAAATTGCTTAAGGGTAGTAAGTAAAGATTTTATTATTCCTCGTGCTCAAGTTTTACTGATTTCAAGTTTATATGCATGATACGGCGGATACTATGTATGTTAGTCTGGCTCATGTTTGTCTACCCCCCTTAAACTTATCCTTTATCTCTTGCTTATACCCTGATGGTTTGCTACAATTTATTCCTTTATCTATTTGACGTCTTGATGATAATTTCCATTTATTTAGAGTAAGATATTTTATTTCAATGGTCGACCGATACGGAGAGACGGTTGTAGTGGGCTTGATCCCAATACATCAATCGTCTACCTGACCAGGGTAGAAAGCTCATCATATCCCTTCCTAGTCTAGGTAAATCCTGGTCTTCTGCTCGGTCAAAGCAGTGAGTCCATTGGTAGTCGCCTAGGATTGAGAATTGGGTCAAGCCGTGAATGCTTCGCAGTTGTATATTCCAGTAACTCCGTAGTCTGATCACTCTAAAAAAAACTTAGGGAATGTTCATCGATGAAAGGTTCAAATTTCCTAGTCATAAGGTTGCCCGTTGGGTCTTAGTTTAGGAGAGTCCTCATCTTAATTCATGTCCATGGTAGTAGTTAAACTCATACTCATTGTTAGGCCCTTTCTGTAATACGAATTAGTTTAATACTTAAACCCTAATTACTTTCTTTCTAGTAACTTTATTATCGACATTCTAAGAAAAGTCCAAATCCTATTTAGTGACCTATCTTTACGTATCGTCTAGATCAATTCCATTTGATCCTGGGCCGATGGGCTATCGGCCCACCAAGCTTCCGTTGCACCTATGAGTGGGTAGACGAGTATACCTACCTAACTCGACCGCATTCATAACCTTTCTACCCCCCTTAAAAACTTATTTAACACTCAAGAATCCATGTCTCGCTCCGTACGTCAGAACGAGGTGTAATTTAGACCTATTCTTGGTAGGAAATTGGAAACGATCTCTCAATACATCGGTCTTCCTTCTATCGGTGATGTATACTATGGCATTGGTACCTATGGTTATATAAAGGAGATAAAATGATGGGTGTTGTGGTTGGTTTCAGGGACGAGTGTGAGTTTGTGGGAAGGTGCCTAACTATACCAGGGAAGGACCTTTGCCATGGTCCCGACTTACCTCTTTAATCATGTTTAGTTGAATACTGTATGATAATCTATACATTATTAGTGCATGAGGAATTTGGACAAAATAGGTTAACGGGCAAACTATCTTTCTAAGGCCATATGCACCATATGTATGCCCTAATGGTCTGTGATTCAGGACCTAATCCCTAACTCTCTGTTGCCCATTTGAGAAATTTCTTAGGCCCAAGCAAACTATCCCTATTGGCTATATGTTCTCAAAGGTGAAGTAACAAACTTTTGGTTGTAAGTAGTTCAGCCAACACAGAAGGAAAGTTGTGTAGTGGGCCTGAGCCGGATACATAGACCTATTGCATAGCTAGGACAGAAAATTGTCGTATCAGTTCTTAATCCTAGTTGATCCCTACTTTTTTCTTGATCAGAGCATTGATTCATTGGTAACTACGAGGATTGAGAATTCAATTCAAACCGCGAATACCTCGCTTATATATAGTTCTCTACTCCGTGTTCCTGATTGTAATAAGCCCTTGAGAAGACAATCCTAAGGGGTGTGTTATTTTGATCTAACGTTCAATCAGAGGGATATATAACTTTTCTCTAAGCGTGAATAGTTTCTAAGTTAAAACAACTTTTCTAAGAGTTATTAAATAAGCCTATAAGTATTAGGGGGATTCAACGAAGAAATGAGATCTCACTCCAACCTAATCAAGCCAACTAACTAAGTTTATCTTTCAATTGTCTTAGCATAATCAGTGTTTTACATTCCTTAGTATAACCAACCAATAGGTGTAATCCAAAGTTAATGCTTATACGCTAGATGATTTCATACCCTTCTTAATACAAGATATTATTTATCGCTTAGGGTCAAACATTGTCTGATTGGAATTGAGCTACCTAAACTTGAATTTAACTACACTCGAGTACTACACACATGCTCATACTAGCTAAGAAGGTCCTAGGGTTCACATTATTAATTTGTTGAATTTCCTATACTGCCAGATTTGTTTACAAAATCTAGGAGTACCAACTCTAGGTCCAAAACTCTAAGGGCCTGTTTGGCTAATGGTATTAGGTTGTATTAAATGGATTTCATTGCTAATCCCACTTCGGGATTGGGAAGGACATGTTTGGAAGGAGGGTGGGATGGGATTAAAATCAATTTCATAGGCTTTGGAAAATGAGTCTTGTGTTGGAAAGTGTGAGATGAGATTTGTGGGTTTGGAAAGTTATGAGATACAAAAGTTAGGTTTTGTGCTCATATAGGTGTGAAACAGTGAGGCTAAGAGGAGTAAGAGATGGGTTTAGAGGAGTGATGGTGGAGGGGTGGAAGGAGTTCACACTTGTCAAGTACAACTCCAACTTATCAAGCATTCTACACATTCGATAAAAAAAGGACTTCATGCATTTCATTTAACCCAAAATCGTCACAATACATGGGATGTAGCCTTACATGGACCATGATAGAAGATGCATGTGAGCTAATACAATTAAGGCTTCAAACACTAAAACATACTACCAACTACAACACCACTAGGCCTATCAACATGAAAACACAAAGATCCTATCACAGCCACAAAACAAGCCACAGCGTGTGACCATAAGTTAAATCGGGTCTCTTATGACTATTTTTACATTTCTTCGCACCTACCTATGTTAAATTTACGTCAGTGTATGGCGTGTGACCATAACCCAGGTATGGTTTAATCCAAATCATGCTTTGATACTATCTTATAACGCCCTGAAAATCGGGGGTCGAGCAAAGCTCAGCTCCCAAGTTCCAACGCATCACTTATGTAACATAGATAATGATGATTATGATGAGTGCCTTGAAACATGAATGGGATTAGACCAAAACAGCATATCATACTCCAGAGACAGTTAAATTAAGCAAGCAGAAGATTGTGATAGATATATAAAATTTATAAACTGTTGTAAGTCTCCAAAGTATGAACATGTTACCAGGTTAAATATAGACATGTATACACCAAAAATGAACAAAATGAATATATATAGATGTTCCAAAAGTGTAAACTAAAGTGTAATGGCATCTAATCAGCAACCCTATAATCCCATTGATCAGAAGATGGTCTACATAGACCCGCCTGATAGCTGCACACAGGAGAAACCCTCATCATCATAAAAGTCCGGCTCCCCTTCACAAGCATCGCCATCATCTGAAGCTAAGACAGGGTCTGGTTGGTGTGTACAACACCGTTGCGTAACATGGGAGTGAGTGATCAACTCAGTGGAACTATAAAGCAGAGGTTAACATGTTATCAACTCAGTCAAGCAGTAATGATAAAGCAGTACAATCAAACATTCTTAGATACTCTTATTAATGCAAGGATGAAATATGTACATGATGTATGCCCTCGCCTACACTCTCTTGTGCGATACCATCTTATGGTCGCGGCATACTTTCTTCCCTCTATGCTCTTTAAGCCAGGGCACATGCAGTGCGATGTTATGAGCATGATTACCAAGTTTTTATTAGTCCTTTTCATACAGCAGGATTGAAAAACTAAGGTACCTCCCTTATATCATTTTCCAGACAATGATCCATTTTAGGGTCGTCAGTCCTAGTAAATCACATACGATAAGCAAGTTATAGGTCATTACCACCAATGCCCTACCAACTGTCAGTCTATTTTCAAAGGCTCGTCGCCAACCTAACTGGGGACCACAGCCAGGCTGCACCGGGGTAAGCCTATTTCATACTCTGGTGCTATGGAAAGGCTCGTCGCCTCTGCGCATGCCCAGAGTATACTCGAGGTCACTATAAAGGGCTCGTCACCAAATCAGTGTAGGCCAACATCTCGAATACAGTGTCTCATACCACCGTATTCGGCTCACGAGTCTGGTTGCTCATTGGTCACTACGGGGAGGCTCGTCGCCCTAGCGTAAGCTGACAGCTTGACCACAGTGTCCCATACTACCATGCCCGGCTCATGAGTCTTAGCGGATCGAGGTACCAAGGTTAACGGGGTGTCCACTGGTGAGTTTGGTACCTTAAGTTTAAGCAGTAACGTCCAAACAAAGTGAACATACATCGGGTCAATCGAGTTACTTGACGAGCTCGACTAGCATGACACACATCAAGTGGATTAACATGAAGTGCGTAAGCACTCCGTGTGGCCTAACCACTGTCGACAATCAAAGTACGGCTCAAATTTGTCGAACACATCCTGTGTGGCGAAACAACATCATCCACCAATCTAGGATCTATTACCGATTGCCCGGTCTATACGATAGCCCCAATCACATTCAATTACAACAAAATATCCTAGAAGATAGTTAAAGCAGTAATGGATCAAAATTTCAAATCATACAATCAAAGGTCCGATATTGTTCACTTTAGGGCTGTCAGGGCTGTTGCACGGAATCGTTACACCACTCTCCCATCACCCTTCATGGCTTTATTTTTGCATTTTATGGAATATAACTTAAACATGGATTTATACATATGCATTACATAGATAAACAAACACTATAATATACGGTACATGGAGGAAAACATACACATAGTTAAAGGAGTTGAGAATCTTATCTCAACACCTTTATACATTACAATTTACTAACCACTTACTCATTCAGACATTTCAGCAAACACTTTAGACTACTTACATCAACATACATGACGTATGTTGATCACATAGGTATTAGGCTAAATCCTTTCACTAGGGAGTTGCCCCATTTATAACACGCATACACCCACGACGGATAGGCATGCCAAGCATGAATCCAAGTCCCATATGCATTCATTCATTTCCACAAACACTTGGGCTACACACTTGTAACACCCTGGTTCTCAAAACCCGAGGATAGCCGCTCCTCATTGAGAACCCGAGTATTACTTTATAAAATGGACCGTCATACAACTAATAAATGGAAATTCTCAGGAGACAACATGAGGTACCTGTTACTTAAGCTAAGGATATCAAGAGTAACAACAAGGAAGTTTAATACAAGTAAAGGAAAGAAAAACTGAATCTCACAGTAGGAGGTTATTATTACAATTCAAACAAAATACAAAATCTAAAGTACAGAAGCAAGTAAATCCTAAAGTATCAATTGAGCTCCAACGACTCAACAACATTCATATAGAGTTCTTTCTCGCCAAACTTCACCTCAGCCGTCCGTGGAATCCCGTCATAGGGGTCTTCACCTGTCCTCATTCCTGCATCTATTTGGTGCAACCGCATGATTGGTGAGTGAAAACTCGGTGGGAATTTCCCTCATAGATTCAACCATAACACGTCATTCCAAAATGGGTTAACAATTCATATATAATTCATAGGGTAATATAACTACACATGCATTTGCATGAATGTATGAATGTATGTTTAAGACACAGATTTGGGTATGCATATCCAGCTGTTAAAATAAAAGACCGCCTGAGGTAGATAAACTACCTGGAAAAGTCCATGAAGGTGAGTGTGCCCAAGGATAACCTCCTGAAAAAATACTCGGGGTGTGCCCGAGGAGGTATAAAATCCTGGAAAAGTCTCATGTAAAGAAAGAGCGGCTCAAAGTGTGCAAATGCACATGCCTGATGGTTAGACTTAGGTAATAGAACCATAACCAACCCAACAAGATGTGACTTACGAAGAACACTCGGAAAAGCTCACATGTCATGCGTGGATGTTATGCACCATGACACTTATATACATTACTTTGATAGACTAGTAATGACTATCAACTTTCAAATAAGAAATATCCAGCTATGCGTTCCATATGGACTTCCATAATTTCTTTACATTCAAAGGAGGGCACACCAAGTGTCATGTAAATTTTTAAGTGAGATCATATCATTATCTAAGAGTCCTTTGATATCCCTTAAGAACTCTTCCCATACACATTCTTTATACTACTCACAAAAAGAGTTTATAAAGCTCATGTCGTTTTCGTTTGAGTTATGTTCACGATGTAAAGATGACAAGAGGAATTTTTGTCTTGTGGTAACACAGAAATAGTTATGAAAGATGAGATTCTAATTGTCACTTTGTACACCACATGCAAACAAATTCTCATTTTCCATATTGTAAGAACT
This sequence comes from Magnolia changhungtana, assembly GCA_030180095.1. Lineage (NCBI taxonomy): Eukaryota > Viridiplantae > Streptophyta > Magnoliopsida > Magnoliales > Magnoliaceae > Magnolia > Magnolia changhungtana. The sequence continues at coordinate 17,002,771 of JASAUF010000343.1, forward strand.
AGTCACAAGATAGTACCCACAAAATTAGAGATTAAAGAATATAGAAAGTCATGAAAGTAATGTCTCGCTACATAGTTCACAAATAATCTAATATGAAAGCTTTCTTTTCTCATCATGTCTAATGGGGATATACATGTGGACAAATGATTATTAATGTGGCATGGGGTTTCCAAGACAATACATCATACACATAATTATAAGGAAGCATGGCATTAAAATAATTTCTTCATGAAAGTCAAGATAACTAGGAATTAATATTTCCCTAAAATTCTCTACATTTAGAGTTAATCCACATGGAAGTTAGTGAATGGAAGAAGCTATGGGGGATGCTCCTCACCTTGAGTGGATGTTCCTCTCATTTGAATCTTCTTGCAAGGTGAGTTTAAATGATCTTGATTGGAATTGATTGAAGGAAGGTATCCTTCAGGGGTATCGGTGCAACCAGCACCTGTAGTGGCATCACAAGTCCTAGTGAGTTACGACCGAGTTAACTCAGTCAGAGTCTTTAACCTACAGCGAGTTGAGCTAATTATAAGGTCTAATCTACTAACAGGCCTGATTTATGATTTAATTAAATCTAACATTGCTCAGATCATTTACAGATGATTGGAGTGTCCTGACTCAGTCGAAAAACTAGCTGACTCAGCTTGACTCAGCTGGGAGATTGGCCGAGTCAACCTGCAACTATATGCAAGGTTGACTTAGAATGAAAATCAGTCCAATCAACTTATAACTGGGCAGATCTGAGCTGTGTCTGACTAGGCCCTAAGCTTGCTGAAATGAACGGTTACTTAGGCCCCACTAAGTTGGGATCAACTCACTTGCGTTGAACCCGAGTCGCTAACTCGGTAGGGACTCAAGTGCAAACGACACTTCAATCCCCTGCTCCTGGCGAACCAAGGCTTGGCTCGGGGTGCCGAACTTGGCTCCAAGAAAAACTGACTACTGCTATGAAGGCAGATCGGTTTATCTCGACTTAGGATGGCGTCGAGCCACTTAACTCACTTATGAGTTGAAAGAACTGTGAACAGCAGCCGAGTGGGTGAGACCTGCTAATAACAGAGGGTAGATGTGTGTGGTTACCTGAACAGGGATGACAACAGGGTGCTGACAGGAGATCTAGATGTAGCGTGCGCACTGTTGAGTCCATCGAAATAAAAAAACCCGACCCCCATGCCTGACTCTAATTATCGTTCGGCGTTGACGAGTCGGACAGCGACTAGAGACTCGTTCCAGTTGTTGCATCCATCCACAAACTCTCCCGATTTCTCTCTTTCTGTTTCCTCTCTATTCCTTCTCCTTCCCTCTAAATCTCATCTCTCACTGTCTATCTCTCTTTCTCAGCAAAGGATGACTCAAACCGAGTCGAGTTGCTACCAGCTTGCAACTCGCTCGAACGACGCCTGAAATCCCTCTCTCCCTCTATTTCTCTTTCCTATCTTTTACTTCCCTTGGGATTCGCCCTAATAGCAGGCTATTTATAGCCATTCTATTTCTGGAACCATCCACAGCTAATCGTAGGGATTAGCGCGGAGTTAACCAAGGAAGCTTCAAGAATTTCTAGCTGTGGGTCTTTAGACGTTGTTTAATGGTTGTATAGGTCTATTTGATTGTTCCTGATGGTCATCAAATGTGGTGAGCTACAAGATGATCGGCCCAGATCAGTTAATGGGGTCCACATGAAGGAGATGGATTTTTCAAATGGATAGGGAAGATGATGGCCATGATCATGGCAGATTCTAATTGGGTGGGTCATCCCTTGATCTGAGGCACTTGGATGGTGTGGATTTCGACTTAGAACATGGTGGGACCCACCCTTCGAACGGTCATTTTGGTTTTCTAAGGAAATAAGTTCCCAAGCACGGCGGCGGTTTTCTTGTTGTAAGGAAAGCCCTAAAGTCTACGTGGATTGAAAGGCCAGGATTCGCTGAGGTGGAGGGTTGGGATGAGAGGAAGAATGCGCATGTAGTTTGACAGCAAAGAAAATACAATCTGCATTCTATTTTTGGAAATACCCTCTCACACACGCTTCTTGCGCCTGAGATTGTGTACGTGTACACGAGTGGTCATGTGCGTTAGTGATGGGGGTTTGGTCTAAATTTCGTCCTGAACATGATGGACGGTTCCGATCATAGATTGGGACACTATTAATGGGGCCATTTTCAAATTCTCTGCTGGCAGGAAAATGAAGGAGAGAAATTTCTTTTTTTTTTGTTTCAATCGAGACAACACAGTCAAACTGTGTTGACGGTTCCAATGTGTTGCGTGAGTACATTACAAGTGTGTGCATTTGGCTCAGATGTGGGGTCCATGTGATGACTGGAGTCGATCTACACCGTCCATTCATTTGTGGGGGGTCCACTAATCATCTTTGATTAGTAATTTGTATGTTCAAAAGGTCAGGTGGGCCATTTTGTTCTATTTTCGTGATTTAGCTAATAATTTCTATCTATCTGATGGTTAGGTTATTCTATGGTTGAGCGTCAATGATCAAAATGGTCCCAAGGGACCACCTGTCTAAAATTTAATGGCTAGAATATATATGAGATGGCCTAATAGGTATTTATCATATTTAATATCATTTTTATGTTATTTTTAATATCCTCATTATTATAAAGATTGTTATCATATTTTAAATCACTAATTACTTATGTCTAACCTGTTGTTTCTCCCCTCCAGGGATGTCTTATAGGTGTTTCAAAACTAAATCACTTATTTATATTTAAACATTTATATAATCATTATTTTTATTATAAATTTTCTCTAAATTATTTTCGTGGGTCACACTTCGATCAATGCCATTTATTCATTCATTCGGCCCTTATCAAGCTTTAATTAGAAGGATTAGATCATTTTATTTTTTATAAGCGGGTCACGATACATGGGTCTTAACCTTCAGTTATCAATTTATTAAAATTAATGGTTGGATAGAAACTGATCTATGAGTGGAGATTACTCCTGATGGCCACACTTAGGTTAGATTAGAGGTAAATGTTAACAGAAGCTAGGTTGGTACATATACTATGTTTGGTTACACAGTAACACCCGAGTACTCAAAAGCACGGGGTGTTACAACACTGTATCACAAATAACGTATATTTGCCGTGACGTGATTTGGGGCAAGTCCTTTTGCTAAGGAGTTGTCGCACATCTAACAAGCACATATTCACGATAGATAATCATGTTAGGCACATATCCAAATTCCATACGTATTTAAACATCTCAACATATACATAGAATACACTATATTCCACATAGTTCATGTATAACTGTAAAGCGAAACAGACGATGCATTTTACATGTGAAATATCACCCATGTCAGTTATAAATCATTAACCGACATTGAAAGCCTTGAAAACCATAACCTATACGTTTATAGTCCACACCTTACGTCGTAGAAGCGTAACAAATTCGTTTTAAACACGTAGTCTTTATCAACGGTGGATTGGCAACTTATAGCATGAATTATGTTAGTTATTTCATAACCTACACTACCTGAAACCCTAAAACAGATTAGGGTTAGGTTTTCTTACCTAAGAACGGAACTAGAATCGCTGAACTAGTGATACGGTAACGGCGATTTAATACGCAGAACGACATGGAGGAATCCCTGTAGTAAAGCCCTAACTTCCCTCACCTTTTCTCTCTCTTTCCTTCTCTTTCTTTTCTCTCCTCTCTCCTAGGTTTAGGAATTCGTATGACATGAGAGAGTGAGGGTTTAAGGTCCTTTTATAGGCTTAAAACTGATGAAAATGGCCCCAGCGCCAAGGTATACTTAGGTTATAGCCAAAGGGAGTCTGTTTCAGCTCAATGGAGCACTTCCGGAGCCCCCCTTGAGCCAAAGGTCAGACTTAAGCTCCCTGACTAAGGATCTAGGTTGAGTTAAGTTTTCAGTCTGATCGAATTTACCGATCGCCCGTGGCGGACCAGTTTTCGTTCAATAGTCCACGATCACCGATCAGGGCCACAAGCACACTGACCTGTGTATGAAATTTCTCCTGATCCGAGGGTGTATTTGGGTCAGATTTTGATGGTTTGAATCCTTATAGTCGGCCCACAAGCGACAAGTCTCAAATGACTTAAATTTAGATTTTTATTCTTAAAATATCCACATTTCTCACACACTTCACTCCGGGCTCAAGCGAATAGCCCCAGGACACTATCTGGATTTGATTTCCAAAATGGTTGTCAAGCCCAGCAAGGCGGTCTTAATTATATAATTTCGTAGTAATCGGACCTTTGACGTGCGGTCCAGATCCGATACGGAGTTTTAATATGCTCCCGAGAGCAACTAGGTAATGAAATTGATCCTAGATTTTAGGGTAACCTATTTTCAATGATTCTACAAGTTTTGGGTCTTGCAGATCTTATTTAAAGTGATTAGTGCCTATTTCACAGGTACTATAATTTAGTGCTTAGGTAATTCTCGTTTAATTTTTAAAGGATTTGAGGTTTAAGAAGTTAATAAGGGGTTAAGATCAACCCCTTGCCTAAGGACATCTAACTCCAGGTTGGCAAAAATCTGAGGAGTTACAATCTACCTCCCTTAAAAATAATTTCATCTCGAAATTGCCTAAGGGTAGTAAGTAAAGATTTTATTATTCCTCATGCTCAAGTTTTACCGATTTCAAGTTTATATGTGTGGTACGGCGGATACTATGTATGTTAGTCTGGCTCATGTTCATCTAACCCCCTTAAACTTATCCTTTATCTCTTGCTTATACCATGGTGGTTTGCTACAATTTATTCCTTTATCTATTTGACATCTTGACAACAATTCCCATTTATTTAGAGTAGGATATTTTGTTTCAATGGTTAACCAATACGGAGAGACGGTTGTAGTGGGCTTGATCCTGTTACATCGATCGTCTACCTGACCAGGGTAGAAGGCTCTTCGTATCCCTTCCTAGTCCTGGTAGATCCTGGTCTTCTGCTCGGTCAAAGCAGTGAGTCCATTGGTAGTCGCCCAAGATTGAGAATTGGGTCAAGCCGCGAATGCTTCGTAGTTGTATATTCCTGTAACTCGGAAGTCTGATCACTCTAAAAAAACTTAGGGAATGTTCTTCAATGAAAGGTTTAAATTTCCTAGTCATAAGGTTGCCCGTTGGGTCTTGGTCTAGGAGAGTCCTCATCTTAATTCATGTCCATGATAGTAGTTAAACTCAACTCATTGTTAGGCCCTTTCTATAATACGAATTGGTTTAATACTTAAACCCTAATTATTTTCTTTCTAGTAACTTTATTATCGACGTTCTAAGAAAGGTCCAAATCCTATTTAGTGACCTATCTTTACGTATAGCCTGGATCAATTTCATTCGATCCTGGGCCAGTGAGCTATCGGCCCACCAAGTTTTTGTTGCGCCTATGAGTGGGTAGACGAGTATACCTACCTAACTCGACCACATTCATAACCTTTCTACCCCCCTTAAAAACTTATTTAAGGCTCAAGAATCCATGTCTCACTCCGTACGTCAGAACGAGGTGTAATTTAGACCTATTCTTGGTAGGAAATTGGAAACGATCTCTCAATACATCGGTCTTCCTTCTATCGATGATGTGTGTTATGGCATTGGTACTTATGGTTATATAAAGGAGATAAAATGATGGGTGTTGTGGTTGGTTTTAAGGACGAGTGTGAGTTTGTGGTAAGGTGCCTAACTATACCAGGGAAGGACCTTTGCCATGATCCCGACTTACCTCTTTAATCATGTTTAGTTGAATACTGTAAGATAATCTATACATTATTAGTGAATAAGGAATTTGGACAAAATAGGTTAACGAGCGGACTATCTTTCTAAGGCCATATACAAAATATATATCCCGAATGGTCTATGATTCAGGACCTAATCCCTAACTCTCTGTTGCCCATTTGAGAAATTTCTTAGGCCCGAGCAAACTATCCCTATTAGCTATATGTTCTCAAAGGCGAAGTAACAAACTTTTGGTTGTAAGTGGTTCGGCCAACACGGAAGGAGAGTTGTGTAGTGGGCCTGAGCCGGATACATAGACCTTCTGCATAACTAGGACAGAAAATTGTCATATCAGTTCTTAATCCTAGTTGATCCCGACTTTTTTCTTGATCAAAGCATTGAGTTCATTGGTAACTACTATGATTGAGAATTCAATTCAAACAGTGAATATCTCACTTATATATAGTTCTCTACTCCGTGTTCCCGATTGTAATAAGCCCTTGAGAAGACAATCCTAAGGGGTGTGTTGTTTTGATCTAACATTCAATCAAAAGGATATATAACTTTTCTCTAAGCGTGAATAGTTTCTAAGTTAAAATAACTTTTCTAAGAGTTATTAAATAAGCTTATAAGTGTTAGGGGGATTCAACGAAGGAATGAGATCGCACCCCAACCTAATCAAGCCAAATAACTAAGTCTATCTTTCAATTGTCTTAGCATAATCAGTGTTTTACATTCCTTAGTATAACCAACCAATAGGTGTAATCCAAAGTCTATGCTTATACGCTAGATGATTTCATACCCTTTCTAATACAAGATATTGTTTATCGCTTAGGGTCAAACATTGTCTGATTGGAATTGAGTTGCCTGAACTTGAATTTAACTACATTCGAGCACTACACACATGCTCATACTAGCTAAGAAGGTTCTAGGGTTCACATTATTAATTTGTTGAATTTCCTATACTGCCAGATTTATTTGTAAAATCTAGGAGTACCAACTCTAGGTCCAAAACTCTAAGGGCCTGTTTGGCTAATGGTATTAGGTTGTATTAAATGGATTGCATTGCTAATCCCACTTCAGGATTGAGAAGGACATGTTTGGAAGGAGGGTGGGATGGGATTAAAATCAATTTCATAAGATTTGGAAAATGAGTCTTGTGTTGGAAAGTGTGAGATAAGAGTTGTGGGTTTGAAAAGTTATGAGACACAAAAGTTGGGTTTTGTGCTCATATGGGTGTGAAATGGTGAGGCTAAGAGGAGTAAGAGATGGGTTTATAGGAGTGATGGTGGAGGGGTGGAAGGAGTTCACACTTGTCAAGTACAACTCCAACTTGTCAAGCATTCTACACATTCGATAACAAAAGGAGCTTCATACATTTTATTTAATCCAAAATCGTCATAATACATGGGATGTAGCCTTACATGGACCATGACAGAAGATGCATGTGAGCTAATACAATTAAGGCTTCAAACACTAAAACATACTACCAACTACTACACCACTAAACCTATCAACATGAAAACACAAAGATCCTATCACAGCCACAAAACAAGCCACGGGGAGACGACATGGATGACTAGGCATCCAAGTCTGGCGAAGGAGGGGCACCCTTATCCTGCAAGCAGCACGGGATAGACTTCAAAGTGCGAGTCACCTCTTGAACTTGTCCTTTACGAGGCCTCGAAGATCCATCAGATCCTGTTGTAGGACAGCTTGGCCCTCTTCAAGTTGAGCTAAATGGGCATCCTTAGCATCTTGATCAGCATCCCACCCCGGTGCCGTAAGAGGGAAGCTCTCCTCCATGTCCTGGGCCTCCTCCCCTTCCTCACTCTCTTCCTCTTCTATTTCAGCTCTATCTTCTTCCTCACTTTCATACTCCTCACTAGCTGTCTCATCCTCACTCTCATCAAGTCGGGCTTGCCGTTGTCGTGGCCCGATTTTCATCTGATTGAGAGTAGTTTCATTGATGAAATGTTGCGTCACTGGGAGTTCTGCACCAAGACTGTATCCGAACTCGTGTGCAATCTTGCATATAAGCCAGCCGAAGGGGAGTGAATCAGTCCTTCTATTGGAGCGTGCGGTAAGAACTATCTGTCACAAAACATACGTAGGCACGCACAACTTCTCTCCTTACCCCGCTTGGTATAGAAAATTTACAATTAGACACGTGTACTCATTGCGATTGCCTCACCTGGGGATCACATTAAACATGTATATATTGTGGAGTAGGCAAAAATCATCCATCATGTTTGACGCCAGGAGGCTATTATTTGGCTGTCATTGAACCAGTCGACCGTAAAGGAAACGCGTACGGCGATCCCTTTCATGTGACTCTTCAGATTCTTCTCGCTCGCGTGGACTTGGCGAAGCGGTATTCCCATGAGTCGACCTACCAGCCCAGCGTCAATTGTGGCCTCCTGACCTCTTTCCGCGGAAATCTTGAACTGCAAGGGCTCCAGCGTAGGCTCTTGAATATGGGCATAAAATACTTTAACAGTGCTCACATTTACATGATATTTTCCCTTAAACACAAGGCTCCACCCGGCTTCACCCAAGCGCTCCAATAACAGATACTCCCCAAAGAGACGCTCATCCAACTGAGCTTCAAAAAGGACCCTACGGTCTGCATATCTTCCATGAGACAACTCCGCCAGTAGAGCTCTCGGGAGAAGAGCCTGGGGATTGAGGTCCTGCTTAGTCCATATCTCACGTTCAACACCCGTACTTGCGGTGGCGCCTCTCGGTCTCCTTGAACGAGTGGGGCGACTAGGCCCGGCTTCATCCACGGCACCCTTTCTCTTTCCCATTAGAGAAAGAAAGGTAGAAATTGAAAATACCACCGTAATGAGCCCAAATCAAGCCATGGAAAAGAGAAGAAAAGGGAAGAAAGAGCTGGGGTCTTTAGGTCCCCACGGATTTGAGCCTCCAAGGGGTGTGTAAAGGCTCAAATGAAAGGAGAGAAAGAGAGAAAATAGAAAGATGGGATAGGTTAGTGGGTTTACATGAATTTGAGACTCAAATGGGGGGTTTAAGAGCTCAAATGAGAGAGAATGGAAAGGTTGGAAGGTGGGTGTTGCTAAAAACGCTGGAGGTGTATATGCTTTGAAGGGAAATGACGAAATGAGTGATTGGAGGGGAGCTTTGAGAGAGAAACAAGGATTTTTAAAGAAAAGGGAAAGCTTGGAGGGGTAGTTTATGAAGGAGAGTGGTGTTTGGGGGGGGTTTTAATCGATCCACCCTGGATCAGTGGGCCCCACAACACCCCAAAGGTGTCGGCGTGAGCCGGCCCGCCCGACCTAGCCTGGCCTACTGGGCGGCGAGGCCTCGCCAAACCGGCGAGGTCCTCGCCGGTCGCTGGAGGTTCTGGCTAGGTCTCTCCCCTTGGGCGAGGTCCTCCTACACCTCTTGCTCCAAAAATATATGGGGCCCAGCTTGGGTCTCACCGGATTTGTTTGGTTTGGCCCTCGACTCCGATTCGAGTCGTTTCAAGGCCTTTTGGGTATGTTGCTGATGAACAGCTATACATAAGGATTTTGAAGTTGGGATGGGGTAATTTGTAGTCTAGACCTATCGTTTGACGGTCTAGGGATGATCTGGGGTCACTTTAAGTGATCTTGGGAGAGTACGGACTAAATCTCGGCGATTGTTTTTGGTAAACTTCACCAATTGGCGAAATCGGGACTCCTGTAATATTTCTACATTTCTTCGCACCCACCTAAGTTAAATTTGCGTCAGCGTACGGCGTGTGACCATAACCCGGGTCCGGTTTAATCCAAATCATGATTTAATACCATCTTGTAACGCCTTGAAAATTGGGGGTCGAGTAAAACTCAGCTCCCGAGTTCCAACGCATCACTTATGCAACATAGATAATGATGATTATGATGAGTACCTTGAAACATGAATGGGATTAGACCAAAAATCATACATACTCCAGAGATAGTTAAATTAAGCAAGCGGAAGGCTGTGATAAATATATAAAATTTATAAACTGTTGTAAGTCTCCAAAGTATGAACATGTTACCAGGTTAAATATAGACATATATACACCAAAAATGAACAAAATGAATATACATAGGTGCTCCAAAAGTGTAAACTAAAGTGTAATGGCATCTAATCAGCAACCATGTAATCCCATCAATCAGAAGATGGTCTACATAGACCCACCTGATAGCTATACACAGGAGAAACCCTCCTCATCATCATAAAAGTCTGGCTCCGCTTCGCAAGCATCGTCATCATCTAAAACTAAGACAGGTTCTGGTTGGTGTGTACAACACCGTCCCTTAACATAGGAGTGAGTGACCAACTCAGTGGAACTATAAAGTAGAGGTTAACATGTTATCAACTCATTCAAGCAGTAATGATAAAGCAGTACAATCAAACATTCCTAGATACTCTTATTAATGCAAGGATGAAATATATTCATGATGTATGCCCTCGCCTACACTCTCTCGTGCGACACCATCTTACGATCGAGGCATACTTTCTTTCCTCTGTGCTCTTTAACCCGGGGCACATGTAGTGCGATGTTATGAGCATGATTACTAAGTTTTTATTAGTCCTTTTCATAAAGCAGGATTAGGAAACTAAGGTACCTCCCTTATATCATTTCCCAAACAATGATCCATTCTAGGGTCGTCAGTCCTAGTAAATCACATACGATAAGCAAGTTATAGGTCACTACCACCAATGCCCTACCAACTGGCAGTTTATTTTCGAAGGCTCGTCACTAACCCGACTGGGGACCATAGCCAGGCTACACCGGGGTAGGCCTATTTCATACTCTAGTGCTACGGAAAGGATCGTCGCCTCTACGTAGGCCCAGAGTATGTTCAAGGTCACTACAAAGGGCTCGTCACCAAATCAGCGTAGGCCGATAGCTCGAATACAGTGTCCCATACTACCGTATTCAGGTCACGAATCTGGTTGCTCACTAGTCACTACGGGGAGGCTCGTCCCCCCAGCATAGGCCGACAGCTCGACCACGGTGTCCCATACCACCATGCCCGGCTCATGAGTCTTAGCGGATCGAGGTACCAAGGTTAACGAGGTGTCCACTGGTGAGTTTGGTACCTTTGGCTAAAGCAGTAGCGTCCAAACATGGTGAACATATATCAGGTCAATCGGGTTACTTGATGAGCTCAACTAGCACGAGCGCACATCAAGTGGATCGACATGAAGTGCGTAAGCACTCCTTGTGGCCTAACCATTGTCGATAACTGAAGTATGGCTCAGATTCGTCGAACACATCCTATGTGGCGAAACAACATCATCACCAATATAGGATCTGTTACCGATTGCCTGGACTATACAATAGCCCCCATCACATTCAATTATAACAAAATATCCTAGAAGATAGTTAAAGCAGTAATGGATTAAGATTTCAAATCATACAATCAAAGGTCCAATATTGTCCGCTTTAGGGCTGTCAAGGCTGTTGCACGGAATTGTTACACCACTCCCCCATCACCCTTCACGGTTTTATTTTTGCATTTTATGGAATACAACTTAAACATGGATTTATACATATGCATTACATAGATAAACAGACACTATAATATTTGGTACATGGAGGAAAACATGCACATAGTTAAAGGAGTTGAGAATCATATCTCAACACCATTATACATTACAATTTACTAACTACTTACTCATTCAGACATTTCAACAAACACTTTAGACTACTTACATCAACATACATGACGTATGTTGATCACACAGGTATTAAGTCAAATCCTTTCACTAGGGAGTTGCCCCATATATAACACGCATACACCCACGATGGATAGGCATGGCAAGCATGAATCCAAGTCCCATATTCATTCATTCATTTCCACAAACACTTGGGCTACACACTGTATCATATATAACGTATATTTGTCGTGACGTGGTTTAGGGCAAGTCCTTTCACTAAGGAGTTGTCGCACTTGTAACAAGCACATATTCACGACAGATAATCATTTTAGGCACCTATCCAAATTCCATACGTATTTAAACATCTTAACATATACATAGAATACACTATATTCCACATAGTTCATATATAACTGTAAAGCAAAACAGATGACGCATTTTGCATGTTAAATAGCACCCATGTTAGTTATAAATCATTAACCGACATTGAGAGCCTTGAAAACCATAACCTATACTTCTATTGTCCACACCTTACGCCGTAGAAGCGTAACGAATTCATTTTAAACATGTAGTCTTTGTCAACGGCGGTTTGGTAACCTATAACATGAATTAGGCTAGTTATTTCATAACCTACACTACCTGAAACCCTAAAACAGATTAGGATTAGGTTTTCTTACCTAAGAAAGGAACTAGAATCGCTGAACTAGCAATACGGTAACGACGATTTGATACGTAGAACGACAGGGAGGAATCCCTGTAGCAAAGCCCTAACTTCCCTCACCTTTTCTCTCTCTTTCCTTCTCTTTCTTTTCTCTCAACTCTCCTTGGTTTAGGAAATTCGTATGACATGAGAGAGTGAGGGTTTAAGGTCCTTATATAGGCTTTAAAATGATGAAAATGGCCCCAGGGCCAAGGTATACTTAGGTTATAGCCAAAGGGAGTCTGTTTCAACTCAACGGAGCACTTTCGGAACCCCCCCTTGAGCCAAAGGTCGGACTTGAGCTCCCTGACCATGGATCTAGGTTGAGTTAAGTTTTCAATCTGATCAGATTTACCGATCGCCCGTGGCGGACCAGTTTCCGCTCAACAGTCCACGATCACCGATCAGGACCACAAGTACACTGACCTATGTATGAAATTTCTCCTGATTTGAGGTTGTATTTGGGTTAGATCTGATGGTCTGAATCCTTATATTCAGCCTGCAAGTGACAAGTCTCAGATGACTTAAATTTAGATTTTTATTTTTAAAATATCCACATTTCTCACACACTTCACTCTGGGCTCAAGCGAATAGCCCCGGGACACTATCTGAATTTGATTTCTGAGATGGTTGTCAAGCCCAGCAAAATGGTTTAATTATATAATTTCGCAGTAATCGGACTTTCGACGTGCGGTGCAGATCCAATACGGAGTTTCAATGTGCTCCCGAGAGCAACTGGGTAATGAGATTGATCCTGGATTTTAGGGTAACCTAGCATCAATGATTCTACAAGTTTTGGGTCTTACAGATCGTATTTAAAGTGATTAGTGCCAATTTCACAGGTACTATAGTTTAGCACTTAGGTAATTCTTGTTTAATTTCTAAAGGATTTGAGGTTTGAGAAGTTAATAAGGGGTCAGGATTTACCCCTTGCCTAAGGATATCTAACTCCAGGTTGGCAAAATTCTGGAGCGTTACAGGTCTTCGAGGTCGTGTCATTGGGCATGAGCTCCTGACTTTTCAAGCAGTATTGGGAGGGCCCACACCTATAAGACTGAGTGGGCCGACGAGCAGAGCGGTCAAGATTAGAGAAGAGGTTGGAAAAGGCAATCTTCCAGCAGTATCGACAGCCACAGAGGTACAGAAGTCACCCACCTGCCAGAGCACCAGCGGCACCTCCAACACCACCCCAGTAACCGTTTATAGAGACTTGTTTTGGATGTGGTGGGACAGGGCACCATGTGAATGAGTGCTCCCACCTTCATCTGCAGTAGTCAGGAGGACCTCAGCAGCAACCACAGCAACAACGACCCCATCAGCAATGACCGCAGCCACCTTAGCCACCGAGGCTCCAGTAGCAGCAGAGACAGTAGTACAGGCCACCGTAGAGGCAGCAGCACCACCAGGGACCTTAGAAGGGACAATCACCTCCCTAGCTAGCTCAAGCCAAGTTCTACGTGGCTCAGTAGGACCCGCAATCTTCTGGAGGAGTCATTAAGGGCATACTCCCAGTCTCTGCATGCATCGCCAGAGTATTATTTGATTCTAGTGCTTCGCACTCATTTATGTCTAAGGATTTTTTTCGATCGACTAAATTTCCAACAGAGTCCGCTAGTGAGGGATTGACCGTATCGATGCCCTTGTGGAAAACTATAGTATTAGGCCGCTTCTGTTCGTCTTGCCCCATGTTAGTAGGAGAGATTTTCTTGCCCGTAAACTTGTACGTACTGCCGATGTCAGATTTTGACGTAATCCTCGGCATGGATTAGCTTACCGAGTACCATGCTATCTTGGACTGTTTCGTGAGGACCATCACATTCTGTATACTCAGCTTACCTCAATTTTAGTTTATTGCTGAGCCCCGAGGAGAGTCATTTTCTTGTCTCATGTCCTGCGCAGTCGAGGAGCCCATTGCTTTATTTATCGATTAATTGCCAATGGTTTGTGATTTTTCCAATGTGTTTCAGGAGATTTTGGGGTTGCCGCCTCGTCAGCATATTGAGTTCCAGGTCGATCTTGTCTATGGTACCACGCCTATTTCGAAGGCCCCGTACCGTATGTCATCGATGGAGTTACGTGAGCTGCAGTGTCAGTTGGACGAGTTATGTGAGTTGAAATTTATTCATCTAAGAAGTTCGCCTTGGGAAGCGCCGGTACTCTTCGTCAGGAAGAAGGATGGCTCGTTGAGGCTCTGCATAGATTATCGCGAGCTCAACCGAGTCACGATCAAGAACAAGTACCCGCTCCCAAGGATAGATGATTTGTTTGATTAGCTGCAGGGTGCACAGTTCTTTTCGAAGATTGACCTGCGTTCTAGTTATCATCAGATTTGAGTTCAAAAGGAGGACATCCCAAAGATAGCTTTCAGGACCCATTATGGTCATTTTGAGTTCCAGGTCATGTCCTTTGGACTGACCAATGCACCCGCGGTCTTCATACAGTTAATGAACGAGGTCTTCCATCCGTATCTCGATTAGTTTATTGTGGTATTCATTGATGACATTTTGATATATTTGAGGAGCCGTGAGGAGCATAAATAGCATTTGGAGATTGCGTTGCAGACCCTCTATGCCCATCAGTTATACGCGAAACTGGAGAAGTGCGAGTTTTGGCAGGAGGAGGTAAAGTTCCACGGTCACATGGTGACGAGAGAGGGTGTCGCAATGGACTCCTCAAAGGTTGAGGCAGTGCGTCAATGGGACAGCCCACGACTACGTCTGAGATTTGCAGTTTTCTTTGTTTAGCGGGCTACCATCGGTGTTTCATTGAGGGCTTCTCCCGTCTCGCAGCCTCATTGACCAGGTTGACTCAAAAAGGCACAGATTTTATTTAGAGTGACACATGTAAGCAGGCATTCGTGGAGCTGAAGGATCGTCTGACGTCCACCCCTGTCCTCACTCTTCCCTCTGGGAGTGATGGATTTGTTGTATTTGTCGATGCCTCACGTATTAGTTTAGGTGCTGTCCTGATGCAGCACGGTAGGCCTGTAGCCTTCGCATCTCGTCAGCTCAAGGTCCATGAACTGAACTACCCCACGCATAATTTGGATCTGGTAATGGTCGTCTTCACACTGAAGGCATGGATACACTATCTCTATAGTGTCAGGCTCGAGCTCTTCTCTTACCACAAGAGCTTGAAGTATTTATTCTCTCGGTCCAAGCTGAACATGAGGCAGAGACGCTGGATGGAGCTTCTGAATGACTATGATTTTGACCTCCAGTACCACCCAGGTAAGGCGAATGTGGTGGTGGAGGCTTGGTGGCACATATGATGATTCAGGAGTGGAGGATGCTCGAGGATATAACAGAATACGACTTCAAATTTGGTCTACAGTCTTCTATCGTTTAGCTATCGAGCCTGTCGATTCAACCCTCTCTTGTCGCTAGGGTGATCGAGGCTCAGCTGACAAACGAGTCATTACAGGATTACCGAGCAGAGGCAACTTCTGAGAGTCAGACAGATTGGCATATTGGTTCTGATGGTGGACTTCACTTTAGAGGCTGATTGTGTATCCCGGATATTCTTAAGTTGCGCAGAAATCTTATGACCGAGACACATCGATCGCAGTTTTCTATCCACCCTGGCTCGACGAAGATGTATCATGATATGAGGCGACAGTATTTTTGGGCAAGGATGAATTGTCAGATCACGAGTTTTGAGGTCGAGTGTCACACATGCCAACATGTCAAGGCCGATCATCAGAGACCCCCTGGTCTATTGCAGCCGTTGAGCATCCCGATGGGGAAGTGGCAGCACGTGTCAATAGATTTTATCATAGGCTTTCCGAGGACTCAGCGTAGTCACGACGCCCTCTGGGTCATCGTTGATCGTTTGACAAAGTCGACACATTTTATTGCGACTCATGTGACTTAGCCTTTGGACTGACTTACGAGATTATTCATCGAGGAGATAGTGAGGCTGCACGGCATTCCAATCTCGATCATTTCTGACCCGAAGTTCACGTCTCAATTCTGGAGGAGCTTTCAGAGAGCGATGGGGACTGATTTGTAACTCAGCACTGCGTACCATCCACACACTGATGACCAGACCGAGAGGGTCAACCAGATCCTTGAGGATATACTTCGGACCTGCGCGATTGACTTCAGGGGTAACTGGGATGAGTATCTGTGATTGGCTGAGTTCGCATACAACAAAAGCTATCAGGCGACCATTAGCATGGCTCCTTTTGAGGCATTGTATGGCAGACCGTATAGATTTTCTAGTTGTTGGATAGAGGTTAGAGGGCGGCGTCTCCTAGGTCCCAAGCTTATGTAACAGACGTCAGAGGCTATCAATATCATTAGGCAGAGGAAGTGCACAGCTCAGAGCTGGCAGAAGAGTTTTGTTAATCACTGGCGTCGTCTCTTGGAGTTTAATGTAGGGGACCATGTGAATCTCAAGGCCTCACCCATGAAGGGCGTAGTTTGATTTAGAGCGAAGGACAAGCTTACCCTAAGATTCATAGGACCTTTTGAGATCACTGAGCGCATTAGTGCCGTATCCTATCGGCTTGCCTTGCCATCTCAGTTGTCTAACATCCACAACGTTTTCATGTCTCTCTATGTTGAGGAAGTGTGGGTCAGATATCGTTCTTGTTATTGATTGGCAGCCGTTGGAGGTTCATGAGGACGCTTCTTACATTGAGCAGCCAGTCCGTATCCTTGATCGAAAGGAGCAGGTCCTCTGGACCAAGGTCATTCTCTTGGTAAAGGTTCAGTGGGGTCACCATTCTGCTGATGAGGCGTCTTAAGAGTGCGAGAAGGAGATTCGAGAGCGTTATCCCAATCTTTTGATGATTGATGATATGTTGTATCGTGTATGCTGTCTCCGACTTTATATGATGATGCTATATTTTTTCTTCCTTATGAGTTATGTCTGGTTATGATGATTGTGTGAATTTCAAGAATAAAATTTTTATTTGAAGGGAAGAGTTGTAAGACCCGTATTTTGGACCGTACCATTCTGTAGGCTTCTGGGGTCTTGCATATCCGACATTTGCGCATGATCCTAAGCTGACTCTTGTATATTAGGATCGACTCGACTCGAAACGTGTATCTTAGCAACGGCGCCGTCGCCACAGTTCTAACGCCTCGAATCGCGCACCAATTGGATACCCAGGTTAGAAGATATGAACCCGTGTTCATCTCGAGGAAAACGTCGCATGTTGCCAATTCCAAGAGAATCTATATGACCTATCCCATTAATCAAGTACACATCACTCATCAAGTCAAGTACAAGCAACCATACCTAACCTTTACCTCTCTTACACAAGCTATCCTAAAGTCAACCTTTACATCACTTCATCCATCACTCCACCCATCACCTATCACTCCACCTCTTATCATCCCATCACATCTCTCTCTCCTTCATTTCTCAAACACTCTCCTAAGCAACAAATTCCAACGTCCAAGCTCTCTCCCTCCCAAAATAAGTGTGGCCCACATTCCCACCATCTCATCTCCCATCTCAACCATCCATTCATCATCTACCACCATCAAAAGTGAAGGCAAGAAGCATAAGAGTCCAAGGGATCAAGGAGGAGTGCAATAGGTGGGTGATCCACCTTTGATTTCAATTTTAGGGCCCACTTGTTGTGGGACTCACATTGATGTATGCAATGTAGAGAGGGGCCCATAGTGGCGGGGTCCCTCTACTTCATCGTCTCTCTCTCTCTCTCTCTCTCTCTCTCTCTCTCTCTCTCTCTCTCT
The DNA here is from genome assembly GCA_030180095.1 of Magnolia changhungtana. Taxonomy (NCBI): domain Eukaryota; kingdom Viridiplantae; phylum Streptophyta; class Magnoliopsida; order Magnoliales; family Magnoliaceae; genus Magnolia; species Magnolia changhungtana. Next base: position 17,020,509 of record JASAUF010000343.1, read on the forward strand.
CTCTCTCTCTCTCTCTCTCTCTCTCTCTCTTTCCTTCTCTCATCTCTCTTGTATAGATGATAGTGTGGTTGTGTGTGGCCCACTATGAAGTGTATATTTTAGCCATGTCGTTCACCTTCATGTGGAACCCTCTTGATGGATGTGTTGGATTTACACCATCCAGCCCTTTGGTGGGCCTAGACGGAAGGAAAAACACAAATATCAGGCCGATCCAAATAGGTTGGCCACGTACATGTGGGACCAACCATGGTGCCTGTGTTATATTCACACTGTCCAGGACGTGACTCCACCGTGAAGTGTGAACTGGCGTGGTGTGTGTGTGACTGTGAAGTATGAACTAACGTGGTGTGTGGCTAGTAGTGGTGTGTGGACCGCTCATGCAGGCCCCACCTTAACGTTTGTGCCTGATCCACATCGTCCATCCCATTCTCCTGCCCATGCTAGGCTTTGAGCCAAAAATTAAAGTTAATCCGATATTCTAGCGGGCCATAGCATAGAAAATGGTGATTTTTACCATTAAAATTTGTTAAGGGCCACTTTAATTTTTCTGCGCGCCAAAACATACCACATATTAGGCTCATTTAGACTATCTTGAGCCGTAGAATGCAATGGTTGGGCTGGATTCACCTGATGCGGGCCCCACCTATGAAAAACTACAAAAAAAAACTTGTTTATCAAAAAATAATATTAATAAATTAGGCAACAGCACCTGCTGCTGCCGCTGACACCAGAGGATGCGCAGCGTCCTACCGCGCGTGGACGGGAGAACAGGCAGGGATGGGTCCCAACCGTGGGCCCCACCGTGATGAGCGTGAACATCAAGGTCGTGCATTTGATGGGCCCCTCTTTGCTGTGGGGCATCCCAAAAATCAGCCGTACATTGGGAGCTTAGGTGGCCCACTCGGCAGGAAACAGAGGTGATTAAGCGTCTGCCATTGGAACCCTCTTTGGATGTCCCAGAAGTTTGGATCATTATGAAATTTATTTCCCTCTTCATTCAGGGTTTATGTGACCTTATCAACAGTTTGGATGGTTGATAAACATTTTGGTGGGACCCACCTCTGGCGTTTTAAGTAGTTGTCACTGCCATCTACTGCTGTAATTGTAATAGCAGCACGTGGTGCACATGCCACCCATGGTGCAAATGCACACCATCCATTAGTTGGTGGGCCATGTGTGTGGGCCCTACCATGATGCATGTGTTGCATCCAAACCATCCAACCATTTTGGAAGCTCATTTTATGACATGAGCTAGAGAATGAGTCAGATCTATAGTTCAAGTAGACCCCACCATTTAAAAATAGTGGGGACAGTGATATTCACCGTTCAAAACTTCTTAAGGGCCACTGTAGTTCTGATCAAGCTGATGTTTTTGCTTTCACTTCATCTATCTTCATGTAAATTTATGAATAGGTCGGATCCCAAAACAATACATAATGGTGGGCCCTATAGGATTTTAATGGTGGGAATCATTGTTGCCACTGTTATTTGGAGTGTGGTCTAGTTGATCTTTTGATATAATTCATATATATATAAGGCCATATGATTAGGCCCATCTTGATGTATTTGTGGGCCGTTGTTGAGCCCCACTTTGGTATATATGAGGCCTATGTAATGTAGCCCATTTGATGTATTTAGAGCTCTTGGGTCGAGGCCCAACGAGATGTACATAAGGCCCATTACAATATGTGATCCCACCATGGTCTATGAAATGATATTCATGGTGGGCCATGCCCTGGGAGCAATGATGGTTTGACGTCCACATTGTAAGAATAATCTTGGTTAAATGTCTGCATTATGACTCTCCCTAGGGCCCATTGATAGGGCTATACTTGTAGGCCGTCTAGGCCCATCTTCGTTATGAACAGAATCCATCACCACATAATATGTTTAGTATAGTTCCATGATTTATTATCATACACATCATATGTATGCTTGAGATGAGGAGTGACAGATCACAGCATATGCCCTCGGGCAAGTTATTTATGTGCTCCCTGATAGGCGAAGTTTCCCTTCATGAGCGCGCGGTATGCTCAGGATTGTTACATGACTGGTAGTGTGACTCATGCACTTTGCATTTGTGTGATGGTGATTACTATATTCCCTTGTGACATCAGGGTTGTGGCCTCCACAGACACATCGTGGATGGCTAGATTAGATACCAGAAATACTGTTCCAAGCATCGGGGTGCCATACTTGTCCCTTGGTGAAAATCCCTAAACCCGATGGTACCAGACGATGACTCCAACGTCGAGACCGAGTGGATACATGAGCGCATGAGGGCTAAATACTAGGAGGTCGCGTCTCCCACTGTGTCGTGGTCGGTTGGAAAGGGGTGTGGCCTTACTCGCCCGAGGGTAGGAGGCATTGCTAGGCTAAGTTTGACTAGCTCGTGAATGTGTTCGCTATCGACGAGCCGGATAGATATTGGCAGACTATTGGCCAAGCGGATAGTGAGGTTTCTTACGCTCACTTGGATTGCGCGCCTGAGAAAGGGGCAGTACCATTTGGAGGGTATTAAACCCCGGTTATTATCCAGACTGAGAACCGTACTGATATTTAATGCTCTAGCGAGGAGCTACATTGATATGTAGATGAGGATTGGTATGTTTGACTTGCATTTCGCATCGCATGGCCTTGACATGGCCGATAGCATTCATGTTCTGCATTTCATAGCCTTGGTATGGCTTATTGCATTTATGTACTCATCAGCATGATTCTGCATTACTCTGACATCGCATTCTGAGCACGCTCATATTGCGCACACACTTACACCACCCTCTAAGCTTTCTATAAGCTTATGCACGATTGATGCGTGCAGGTGACGCAGCCGTAGCCTCATCACAGTTGGAGCTTGCAGTCGAGCTTTTGGAGTTTCTGTTATTATCATTATCTTGTATTTCCCTTCATATGCATTGTACTTAAAGTTTTTTATCATAGTGGATTTTGTGATGGTGTTCTTGTGGTTATTATTCATGGGTTATGCTTATGGTTATGCTCATTATGAATTGAATTGATATTGAAAACCCTCCTTATAAGATCCCAGGATTGGAACCTGGTAAATGGGTGTCGTGAGCCAAGAATGGGGTTTTACGGAGGCTGTCGGCATCGGATTCGACGGTCAGGAATTTTGTGAGCCTGGTTTCCGAGTTCAGGGCATGATAGAATCTCTCGTCTCTTAACTTCTCTTCTCATGATCTGCAGAATTAAGATCATCCTACTGGGTCCCCTCCTAGCTGTCTCATATTGAAACCCTGGCATCTTCCGAGTCATTAACTCTAAGGCATGGGCCTTAGTAGCCAGGTCACGGAAAGTCTTGATATCGGCACTACTGAGCCCAAACACGATTCCCGTTTCAATGGAATTCAGGTACATCTTGACTTGTTCTTTTTCTTCCGACAACTGCCTACACGAGGTTCCCAATGTCTTCCATCTATCTATAAACTTCTCCACTAGTTCCCCTTCTCTCTGTCGTACAGAAGCCAATTCTAAGATGCTGACATCACGCTCTGAGGAGAAGAAGTTTAACATGAAAGTGTCTTGTATTTGCTCCCAAGTGCATATCGATCCCGGAGCCAAACTAGAATACCATTGGAATGCTTTACTTGTCAAAGATGATCCAAACAATCGCAGGCAATATTGCAGTATCGTAGAGAAATTCCCCATGCTAGTAGTAAAATGCATTAAGTGTTCCTTTGGTGACCCCTCTCCATTAAACTTCTGAAAATCTGGGTGCTTGAAATTAACTGGGAACGGGACATCTTCTACCTCTCGCGGGTATGGCGTTCGATATCTGAACTGGCCAACATTCTCACGCTCCCTCTCTATTCTGACAGCCTCCTTAATGACTTGCCGCACTTCCTCTTGTGTTACAGTCCTTACTGCTGGGACAGATCTAAGTGATCCTGCCCCCGATGGTTAAAAGCTTTCGGGTTAGTGTTCTTGCCCATTCATGGTGCCCATCATCGGGGGAGCTGTCATCTGGGCTACGTTATGCGTGAGAGTCACTAAGGCTTCTTTGAGATTTTTGCACTCTTCCATCAGTGTTCTCTGTACTTGTGCCATCTCATTCATACGATCTTCCGTGGTCGGCATAGTTTCCTGATTTGTTCCGGCCATATGTACTGCGGCTTCTCCACTTCCTGATGAAGCTGTACTCGGAGTGGGACGAGAATATGTTGACATAATAGGGCTTACAAGGAGAGGAGTTTCATCCGATTCCCCTGTACTTCCACTGCTGTTGATTGATCAGGGTGATACAGAAATCAGTGAACCTACAAGTAGTGCCTTACCTTTTGGTTCTTTTGTCCATCTGACTCTTGGGGCAACTAAAGCTGGGAAATCATGCGATGTTAACTGCGGAGTTGTTTCCCTAGGATATATCGCAGGAGGGGCGAGTTCAGGATTCTTCTTAGCAACATTATGCGTTATCGGTCCCTTAACTCTTAGTGAGGGTAAGCTCATTCTAGGGCTTCTCGCATTTCGAGCTCTCGTCCTTCGAGACATCACAACAGTCCAATCCTGATCACCTTCCAGTGCTTGAGGCGAAGAAGACACAACTCCAGTGGTTGTTCGGGTTAGATCGTTTATACTTACGATTGACTGAGTCTTGGGCCTTGGAAACTGGTCCGACGCGTATTCCACGATGAATTCGGTTGTAGTGAAATAAAAGTTCACCTTTCTCGTAGAGATTGCCATTGGTTATAGTTTGTAGTTTGATCTTTTCACCTTCAATACAAAACATATGATTAAATTATAATTAGTATTCAAAGGATAACGTAATCTATTGGAGATGAAGGGGAGGATGTTCCCACTGAGAGTCGCCATTTTGGCGTCAAAAGATGCCAAACTGCAACGAAAATTCTATAACACTCTCAATGTTAATATTAAATAAGATAGTCCCCAGCAGAGTCGTCATTTTGTTTCGAATAAGAAACAAATGCATTTAATTTTGAGGAAGTATCTTATTTGAACATAATAGAGAAAGTGTATGAAGAACAATCATTGTTTTATTAATACTAAGTTCATTTACATCCTCTAATATCCCTTGATTCTATGATAGATTATTTAAAATATAGAAATTGACAAAGTTCGAATGTCGAATCTGAATATCAAATTTGTCAGCATTTCAACTTGTGCTTTGATCATCTCTCTAAGAGGAATGTTGTGCAGGTCTGATTATCTGATCTTCCCTTTTCGAGCTTATCCCTTATGCAAAAGGAGAACTTAAAGTGATGAAGATTAAACTTGACGATTTTGGTAGAATTTTGGCCCTTTGTCGTTATTGGTTATATAACAGCCTGGTTGCGTGACCCACACAACCAACTATGGGTTGCACGGTCCACACAACCACTTTGCGACTTCTCTCTCTCCTACCTTCAACTTCCTCTTGAGCTCTAACCTTCTTCTAAAATTCTTTCGATCAACAAATGAGAGGGGGAATGGGGTATTTATAAGCTTCCACATGTGCGAACCCTCAATCTTTGGGCCATGGGACCCATCTTATATCAGATCAAATCATCCATAATAGACTGCTTCTAATCTTGTTTACGCAACCCGCGCAACATATTAAGCTATTTACATGACCCGCGCAACCAACTATTTATTGCTCAACTCATCAAGTTGTTTGTGCGACCCGCGTAATGTAAATGCTATCTTATCTAGCTCCTAGATTTGTCAAATTTTGTAGTGTTAAAACCTCTTAGAATCTGTATCTTGTATAGCTCAACTTTATATCATCCTTGCCTACATTCAAGAAGTTCAAATTCAAGATCAAGCATCTCAAATTCAAGTTCAAGAAGTTCAAGTACAAGAAATAACTGATTCAAGTACAACATCAAGTACTACTTCAAGTTTTCAAGCTTCAACTATGTCAAGACAATGTGTATTACTTAAGAATACATGCTCAACTTCAAAATACTTTAAGATGACAAGCTTCAAAGTACTTCAAGATGCAAGCTTCAAAATACATCAAGATTATAAGCTTCAAAGTACTTCAAGATAAACTATCAACCAAAGTGAACGATGTTTCAATGTTCGATTTTCACTGATAAGGTATAAATGACCCTAGATTGACCATAGGTTAGGTCATATTGATTGCATACTTAAATTAGGTCATTATATAATTTTATAGGCTTTTTTCTCGACTAGTCCAAACCTATGTTCAACTAGTCCAGACACTAGCTCGACCAGTCCAAGGTTTGTTACTAATTTTCGAGATTTTCTGTTGGACCCTCGACTAGTCGAGTGAATAGTGCTCGACTAGTCGAGCAAGCTCGACTCAAAGTCCAGTAACCATTCTTGGTCCCACTCGACCAGTCGAGCAGGCCAATCGACTAGTTGAGGAATGGTATTATCTTATCGTGCCCATAATATTTGAAATTTTGTTGGTCCTTCGACCAGTCGAACCGACCACTGGGCCAGTTAAGTGAATAGTATTTTTACCTATAAATTGAGCACGAATTTCAGAGTTTGGTAAGTCATTCAAGTAAGATCAAGACACCACTTGAGAGATAAGTTTGTGATATTCTTAAGCTATATTGTGTTCATTTAATATTCTCTTTAATTTAGCTTTTTGCATTTGATTTTGAATTCTTTATTCCAATCTTAATTGAAGAAGGGATTTAAGTTTTCCCCTTTCTTGAGATCAAAATCAAATTAAGCTAGCCCAAGGTGATTTAATCTAAAAATCATTTAGAACTTAGAATCCTGTCATAAGTGAGTGTGGACATTGAACATCTACTCTGAATTGGTTCTACCAGGCTTCATCAAAGGAGAATATCCAGATAAGTATATTTACATTTTTATAAATCTCTGTTTGGTTTTTGAGGTTGTGCCAGAAAAATCTCTCTTTCCTTTTTGGTTTGTCTAAGGTGATCCGGGAAATCTCAGAGTGTGAGGTTTTTGAATTGTGTAAGCCCACTTGAAAGACACAATTGTGAAGGTTTTAGATGAACCTTGAAAAACCTATTTTATAGTGATCGCCAATATTCCGTGAGTGAGGATATTGGAAGTGGAGTAGTTGTGTGGCTGTTTTTTAACAGTTGGTGTACACACAAGTGAACCACCATAATTTATGGTGTTGTGGTGGATGGTTGATTGTGGTTTTGTGTGAATGTTGTAATTTCTCTTTATGCCTTTGTGGAGAATGATTGTAATTTATTTTTTGCACATGTGGTAAATGTTGTAATAGCAGTAGAAATTTATTTCTATTTTATTCTTTATTTCTCTGTATTTGTTTGGGATTTTGATACGCAGACCATTCTAGAAATCAGGTTGTCCTACCATGAGCCATTGGTTTTTTGTGTAAGGTTGTCCTTAGAACAACATCTGTATCAACCTCTTAATACTTGTGCATTTGAGGTTGCTATTCATTTCTGCTATTTGAATTGATAAGTGCTATCTTTATTTATTTCTTTCTTATTCCGCAATTAAAATTTTAATTTGGCGTAGTCCTATTCCCCCCCCCCTCTAGGACTCTTAGCTCGGCCTTTTCAAATGGTATCAAAGCTTAATAGCTCAATTTATTGTTATTTGGATTAATCTCTTGAGCTAATCGATCTAAGCTTATTAAGATGTCAAATTTTGATAGCCTTTCAGTCACTAGGCCTCCACCATTTGATGGCTCCAATTATTCCTATTAGAAAGCCAGAATGAGGATTTTTTTGAAATCCATGGATGAGAGCGTGTAGAAAGCCACAGTGACCAATTGGACCCCTCCTACCAGTGAAGTGACTGGTACTGATGGATCTAAAACTGTAAAAGTCTCACATTATTTTTCTTGGACTACACTTCAAAAAAGTGAAAGTAGTGTCAATGCAAAGGCTTTAAATGCTATTACTTGCGCACTATCATCGGATGAATTCAAGAGAATTATATCCTGCTATACTGCAAAGCAAGCCTGAGATATCTTAGAGATGACTCACTAGGGTACAACAATTGTCAAGAAATCTAAAGTTCAAATCCTCACAACTAAATTTGAGGAAATACGAATGGAAGAAAGTAAAACTTTCATGAACTTGTATACAAGATTGAATGGCATTGTCAACTCTATGTGAGGTCTTAGTGATAGGATCCCAGAAAGTAAAGTATGTGCAAAGATATTGTACTCATTGCCTGAACGATTCAATTCAAAAGTGACCGCGATCCAGGAACTTTGTGATATTGATAATATGAGGGTTGAAGAACTGGTTGGTTCTTTACAACCTACGAGTTAAACTTTAAAGCTCCTAAAGGTAAGTTTGTAACGACTCAGAAAATTTCGTAAAATGGCCCAAGTATCACCTCAGGCAGAAATCACTTAGGATCAAATCCTTTAGAAATTAGACAAAGTTAACTAAGTGCTAAACTAGATTAGCCATGAAATCCGCTTGAATCACTTTAAATACGATCTGCAAGACCCAAAACTTGTAGAATCATTGATGCTAGGTAACCCTAAAACCTAGGAGCAAACTCATTACCTGACTGCTCTTGGGAGCACATTGAATCTCTGTATCAGATCTGGACCGCACATCAAAAGTCCAAATGATATGAGGTTATAGAATTAGGACCGCCTTACTAGGCTAGACAACTATCTCAGAGATCAAATCCAGACAATGTTCCACGGCTATTCGCTTGAACCCGGAGCTAGGAGTGTGAGAAAACTTGATTTTCTTTAGAAATTTAATAAAATTTAAGTAATCTGAGACTTAGCATTTTGGGCTAATTATAAAAAATCAGACCGTTAGAATTAGACCTAAATACACCCTCAGATCAGGGATATTTCCTAGCACATGTCCGTGTACTGGTAACCCTGATCGAGTTTCGGTGACCGTTGAACTGAAACTGGTCCGCCACGCGTGATCTGAGAATCCGACAGGAACAAAAACTTAACTCCACCTAGATCCAAGGTTGGTGGGCTTAAGTCCGGCCGCACGCAAAAAAGGGGCTGCCAGAAGTGCTCCGTTGAGATGGAACGGACCCATTTTGGTTATAATCTAAGTATACCTTGACCTTAGGTATATTTTGGTGATGTTTTAGGCTATATAAGGACCTTAAACACTCTCTCATTCAGCCCATAGGAATTTGAGAAAAACCCTAGGAGAGAGAAGAGAGAAAAGAGAGAGAAAGTGTGAGAGAAGTGGGAGAATCTCCCTGCTATTTTACCCTGCCACTCTACAAGCTTAACCACACCATTCTAATCACTTTTCCAGCGATTACGACTTCATTTCTAGGTAATAAAATCCTAACCCTAATTTGATTTAGGGTTTCAATTGATTCAATTAGTGAAATAGCTAACACTACTCTGCTTTAGGCCGTTGTACTGTCGTGGAAGAAGCCTTAGCATTCCTACCAAATTTATTACGCTTCTACGGCGTAAGGTGTAGACTTTAGATATATAGGTTATGGTTTTCGATGCTTTCAATGTCAAATAATGATAGATTCATGATCTATATGTTATTGCACAGGTACAAAGTGTTGTCCGTTTTGTTTTTCGGTTATACATTAACTATGTTGAATATACTGTATTCCTCGTATTTGTAAAAAGTACCATATACGTATAAATTTTGAAAATGTGTTTGCCATGATTAATTACTATATAAACATGCTATATATGTGTATAATACTTACTTGGCGAAAGGGTTCACCCTAATACATGTTCTTGCTAGTATACGCTATGTATGTTGAAAGAGTGTATCCTAAGTGTTTGTGAAAATGCTTATAAGAGTAAGTACTTAGAGGATTGTGCTTTAGGTAGGTGTTGAGATAGGATTCTCAGCTACCTTAAAGATGTATATGATTTCCTTCATGTTGGTTGTTTAATTTAACCACTTACTTTTGAAACATATGTGTTTGTATTTCCTATTTGTATTGTGCTTTATAACATGCTTTATGACATGCTTGTTAACATGCTTGAATTACTATGTTTATTCTGCTCTGCTTTACATGCTTCTGAATAAGGATTGATTATGATTGGGGCTATGATTATAGTCCAGGCAATCGGTAAGAAACTTGAGTTCGTGGTTGAGTTTCATTCGCCACGTAGGATATGTTTGACGAACCCGAGTCGTATTTCGGTTGGCGACAGTGGTTAGGCCATGCGAAATGCTTATGTACTTCATGTCGTTCAGTTGATTATGCGCTCATGCTAGTCAGGCTCGTCAAGTTACCCGATCTGTCTAATGTATGTTCACCATATTTGGACGCTACTACTTGAACCTAGGGTACCAAACTTACTAGTGTAACCCCGTTAACCTTGGTACCCGATCCACTAAGACTCATTAGCTGGACATGGTGGTATGGGACACCGTGGTCGAGCTGTTGGCCTACGCTGGGGCCACGTGCCTCCCCGTAGTGACCAGTGAGTAACTTAGACTCATGAGCCGAATACGGTGGTATGGGACACTGTATTCGAGCTGTCGGCCTATACTATTTTGATGAGTGATGGGAGAGTGGTGTAACGATTCTGTGTAATAGCCCTGGCAGCCCTGATCGTGCCCAGTATAGTGACCTCGAGCATACTCTAAATCTGGGGTGAGATGACGAGCCTTCCTATAGTAACAAAGTATAAACTAGGCCTGTATTGATAAGGTGATGGATGAGTGGTGTAACGATTTCATGTAACAGCCCTGACAGCCCTTGCAACGACCTAGAAATACACCATCATATGAGATTATCTAGGATTGACGACCCTAGAAGGGATCATTATTTGGAAATGATATAAGGGAGGTCCCTTAGTTTCCCAATCCTACTGCTTGAAAGGTATTAATAATAACTCGGTAATCATGCTCATCATCACACTGCATGTGCCTGGAAGATGTGGAGCACTGAGGGATGAACGCATGCCGCAGACGTAAGATGGTGCCGTATGAGGGAGCATTGGTGAGGGGCATGTCACGACTGCACTTCATATTTGCATTAACAAGAGTACTTAGGATTGTTGATTATACCGCTTTATCGTTACTGCTTGACTGATTTGATAACATGTTAACCTATGCTTTAATGTTCCACTGAGTTAGCTACTCACTCCCATGTTACGGGACAGTGTTTTGGATACCCACCAGACTCTATCTTAGATGCAGGTACCGATGATACTCAGGAGGCTAAGCCTGATTATTATGATGATCAGGATGAGTTTTCCTTCATGCAGTTCGCTGGAGGCTTCGCGTAGGCTATCAAAATTTACAGGGCTACAGGGTTTATGGTTATAGTTGTACTATTTTGTCATTTTGATTCAGGAATAAATACATGTATATGGTGACTCAGTTGGTTTACATACTCTTGAGATCGAGATTGTTTTATTTTATACACATCTATATATGTCTTTCAGTCTTCCGCTTGCATTTAATACATTAATCTGGAGTATTGATTACTGTTTTGGTATAATCTCACTCATGTTTATTGCACTAACACAGACAACATTCAATCATCATCCTCTATGTTGCATAGGTGATGTTTTGGAACTCGAGAATTGAGTTGCTACTCGACCCTTGAATTTCAGGGCGTTACAAGTTGGTATCAGAGCATGATTTGGATTAAACTGGACCTGAGTTATGGTCTCATGACGTACGCTGACACATTTCGACTTAGGTGGGTGCGAGAAAAATGTAGAAACAGCCCTAGATTTTCCCGATTTCGCCGTTTGGCGAAGTTCATCGAAATTGATCACTTTGATTGAGTCCATACTCATCCATGACCGCACGAGGCCACCCCAAACCACTTCTAGACTGTCACACGACAGGTCTAGACCACAATTCACCCCATCGCAGCCGTTAAAAATCAATAAATGCTGATATGTATCAGAAAGCACCCGAACTGACCCGAAATAGAGCAAAACGGAGTCGTGGGCCTATCCACGCTAATCTAGGGGTACCCAGGGTGGGACCCACATGTTTTTAGGGCCTAGGGGGTAGGAGGGCCTCACCAAAATGGCGAGCCCTCACCAATTGGTCTAGGGAGTGGCGAGGCCCTCGCCTGGTCGGCGACGCCTCACCGGTTATCAGGCTAGTCCGGGCAGGTCGGCCGGGCCGATCGATTTTGGAGATTTAAGAACCCCCCTGATGTAGGTCTCGTCCACTGCAACCCTTCCAAATACCTCTTTCCTTCACAAAACCCACCTCCAAACTCTCTTTTCTCTCTAAACTTATGTCCTCTCCCTCAAATCTCCCTTCCAATCGTCCAATCTGCCATTTTTTACCACAACCCATTACCTTCCAACGTTTTCAGTAATTCATACCTCCCTACTCACTGGGTTCTCTCTCATTTAAGCCATTACACCTCCCATTCGTGGCTGCAAATCGTGTAAGCCACTGACCCATCCCTTCTCTTCATTTCCCTTCTTTACTCCTTGTCTGTTGGGCCTCTACAACTCCTGTTGAGACCCAAGTCCGTGGAGAACCAACCCTCCAGCCCTTTTTCTTTCCTTTCCTTCACTTTTCATGGCTTTCTTTGCTATTGTTTTGGCCATTTTCTCCATCTCCACCATCCTTTCTCTTATGGGAAAGAGAAAGAGTGCTGCGGATGAGGCTGGGCCTAGTCGCCCTACACGTTCAAGGCGGCCGAGAGGCACCGCCGCTAGCACAAGTGTCGCTCGGGAGTTTCAAACAAAGCGAGATCTTGATCCCCGAATTTCTGCCGAAAGAGCTCAGTTGGCAGCACTACCTCATGGAATTTATGAGGACCGTAGGGTTCTCTTTAAAGCCCAAGTGGATGGGTGACTCTTCGATGAATACTACTTGTTCGAGCAAATGGAGGCAGCCCATTAGGGTCCGCTATTTGAGGCCAGAGGTCATGCCAATGCAGTACTATCCGAGCCTTCTATGCCAACATTCAGGAGCCTACACTGGAACCTTTGCAGTTCCGGCTCTCTTGTGGAGTGGATCGGTTTACCACAGTTGATGTTAGATTGATTTTGCGGCCTATGGATATGCCCCTTGGCGAAGTACATGCTAGTGAGCAGAATCTGGGGAGAACATGTGAAAGGGATCATCGCATACATTTCCTTTGTGGTGGCTGACTAGTTGATGGTAGCCGAACAAAAGTCTTCTAGCGTCCTATATGTCAGACGACTTCCGCCTACTACATCACATCTTCACATAAACCTCTACCCCAGACACAGTAATCGCAGCGAATGTACGCGACTCATGGTAGACTTTCTGTACCAAGTGGGGCAGAGGGTGACTTGTGCGTGCCTACATTCATGTTACAACAGATAGTGAGTACTGCACGCTCCACCAAAAGCTCTGATTCACTTCCCTTCGGCCGACTCATATGCAAGATTGCACAGGAGTTTGGCTACAGTCTGGGGATGGAAAGGCTGGCACCGATTCATCAAATCGACAAGAGTACTCTCCATCAGATGGAACTTGGAGCACGGCGACGACGAGCCCGACTTGAGGAGAGTGAGGATGAGGTGGATAGTGAAGAAAAAGAAAGTGAGGAAGGGAGTGAAGCTGAAATAGAAGAAGAAGAAGAAGAAGAAGAGGAACCAAAGGCTCAGGATACCGAGGAGAGCTCCCCTCCTATGCCACCAGAGCAGGACGCAGTTCAGGCTGTGAGGGACGCTTGTATGGTTCGCATTAGGGGTGTATACAAACTGGGCTAGCCCGGTTAGCTCGCTCGACTCAGCCCGAAAAAGCCCGACTCGACCCAACCCGGAACTGAGTTCGGGTCAGGACGGGCCAATTTTCTAGGCCCGAAAGTGAGTTCAGGCCGAGTTCGGATACCTCCTAGTTCGGCCCGACTCGGTCCGAAATCCGACTCGCCCCGGCCCGACCCGTGTATGACTGTATTTAATTTGTATAAAATGTTTTATTTTATGCTTTGTCAAATGTATGTAAATGTCCTGACTAGTTAGATTTTTGTGGAATCTATAGTTCAACTATCTAAATCGTTGATCCAGGGCCTTGTTATGGGACGTGGATTACCTGCCAAAGCCTTTCCCATGAACTTGCTGTAAAGTTCGAAACTAGCCCGAACTCAGGTTCGAAACTGGCCCGAACTCAGCCCGAATTCGCGCCGGCCCGGTTCAAGCTGGAGATGTTGGCCCGGTGACCAGGCCCAGTCAGGTTCGGGCCTTGTGTGGCTGTTGAACAGGCCTGGACGGACTAAAGCCAGTTCGACTCGGCCCGACCCGTGTACACCCCTAGTTCACATTGAGGAGGGCCAAGCCACCCTATGGCAAGAGATTGGGCAGGTTTGGGCCGAGCTTAGTGAGATCCGAGCTAAGCTTGAGGAGACCGAAACCTTTATGAAACGAAATTTTAAGAAGGTGTCTCACATATTAAGGATTATCATGTGCTATGTACAGGACAAGGATGCCCCTCCTCCATCGCCTGACTCAGATGCCTAGTCATCCATGTTGTTGTTTGTAGTCTGTTTTACTTACCGCTTTAGGCGGTTTATGTTTTCATGTTGATGGATGTAGTAGTTAGTAGTATGTTTTTAGTATTTGAAGCTTAGTTGTGATTAGCTCACATGTATCTTCTGTCATGATTCATATAACCCTGTTATCCATGTATTATGACAATTTTGTTAGATGAAATGCATGCAGCCTCTTTTGCTATGAAGTGTGCGGAATGCTTAAGTGGTTGTGTATTGTATTGATATGCTTCATCTTACATGCGTTGTACCCTATGCTGTATAAGGCATGCCACGAAAGTATACGAGGAGCACGGCACCCCTCTTACTCACTGATTCGATGGACCAGACTCCTTCCCGCAGAGGTGGTCCTACGGACCTAGGTTTAGGCTCAGATCAGCTTCTGCTGGTCCTATAGGTAGACTACCACCTTTTACACCACCGGTTAGTGAGCAGAACCGGGCATCCTCTTCGACACAGTATGAGCCACAGGCTACTCCACCTACTGATAGGTTTGAGCAGATGATGATGCTGATGCAACACCAGCAGCTCTTGGTGGTCTAATCTCAGGGTGGGAGTGCGACTCCACCTTCACCGTCTACATGTCCTACTGAGACTGCAGAGCCTCCTGCTCAGGCTGAGGATGTGCCTCCACCCACACCTGCTGTGTACCCTGTGGGGGACGTGGGTACTCGTGGTCTTCTCAAGCGATTCCAGTGCTTGAGGCCCCCTACTTTTTTGGGTTCTCACAGACCCGAGGAGGCTGAATACTGGTTAGACCGCATCTCCAAGATGCTACGGATGCTCCATTGTACGGAGCAGGAGCAGGTCGAGTTAGCCGTCTTTATGTTCGAGAAGGAGGCTAGCTTGTGGTGGGACAGTAAACTGCAGACCGTCGCAGTAGGATATGTATGGACGTGGGCTACCTTTGAGTTCCGCTTCCACAAGAAATACTATCCTCAGGCCTATTGACACAAGAGGGAGAACGAGTTCCTATGCCTCAGACAGGGAGGCATGACAGTTATCGAGTAGGAACATCGCTTTACTGAGTTGGGCCGCTTTGTTCCGACTATCCTTGCTGATGAGCAAATGCGGATTAGGCATTTTTCTTAGGGCTTGCGACCTGACATCCGGTCGAAGATGTGCTGTATCCGTATATCATCCTATGCGGAGTTGATTTATATGTCTATTCGGGCAGAACAGGATGTAGACCGTTTGACATGCTCTCGTGGCCCTATGGTGCCTAGGCCACAACCGGATATACAGAGCAAGCCTTTCCTCGGTAAGAGGCCTCGTACTGATTCGCCTCCCAGGATCGTAGCACCAATGGTTCCGATGAGGTACCCTGGTGTGACTTGTACTTACTGTGGGAGGCCAAGACATCCTGCTGAGAGCTGTTTTGCGTGGATGAGAGACAGCAGCTTTTCACCGCCTCAGAGGATAGATCGTCCTCACCCACAGGCTATATCGGCTCCACCACTATGGACAGCACCTGCTCACCCATTTTTCAGACCTCCTGCACCACGCTTTAGGCCGCCACAGTGACCTATGGTGCCTCAGCCCAACCGACCTCAGTAGGCACGCATTCATGCACTTACTGCGGATGAGTCAAAGACAGTACCTTCAGCACCTATGGCCTTCGAGTTCACTGCACACGTCTAAGGTATTCCTGTTTCTTATTAGTGGACACAGGGTCCACTACCTCTATGATCTCATGCACGGCAGTCAAGCGACTGGGTTTAGATACTGCTCCTATGAATGGAGTAAGGGTCATCACTGCCACAGGGACTTTCTCTGATGTCACTAGTATGTGTGAGGGTTTCTCCGTGGATTTGGGTAGCAGGATGGTATTAGTTGACCTCATTGTCGCTCCACTATGGCACTACGACATTGTCCTCGGTATGGATTAGCTCACTGAGATGCGAGCAGAGATCGACTACGAGACTAGGGTGGTGACAGCCTATGGACTCGATGGCACGGACTTTACTTTTTCGGTTCAGGTCAGTTACGTTACTCGGTTGAGATGTTAAGCTTCTTCATCGAAGGATATTGATGGTCCGATGCTCGCAGAGACGCTTGTAGTCCAGGATTTTGCGGATGTCTTTGAGACGATCCCCGGTTTGCCACCTCGGCGCGAGATCGACTTCACCATTGATCTTATGCCCGGTGTGACACCCATCTCTCTGCCGACTTATCGTATGCCTCCGTGTGAGA
Organism: Magnolia changhungtana; assembly: GCA_030180095.1. Classification (NCBI taxonomy): domain Eukaryota; kingdom Viridiplantae; phylum Streptophyta; class Magnoliopsida; order Magnoliales; family Magnoliaceae; genus Magnolia; species Magnolia changhungtana. Next base: position 17,037,060 of record JASAUF010000343.1, read on the forward strand.
TGGAGGAACTGCGAAAATAGATTGACGAGCTGGTAGAGAAGGGCTTTATATGACCTAGTGTGTCTCCTTGGGGAGCACATGTACTGTTTACGAAGAAGAAAGATGGCTCACTATGGTTGTGTATTGATTACCGTAGGTTGAACCAGGTCACTGTGAAGAACAAGTATCCTTTGCCCAAGATAGATGATTTGTTTGATCAGTTGAAGGGGGCAAAGTATTTCTCAAAGATTAACTTGCAATAAGGGTACCACTAGTTACGCGCCAGAGATAAAGTCATGCAGAAGACAGCTTTCAGGACCTGTTTTGGGCATTACGAGTTCCTGGTGATGTCGTTCAGTCTTACGAACGCACCGGCCGTGTTCACGGACTTGATGAACAGGGTATTTCGGCCATTTTTATACTGATTCGTCATCGTATTCATTGATGACATCCTGATATATTCCACATGTTGGGAAGAGCACGATGGGCACCTGAGGGTGGTGTTGGATACTTTGAAGAAGAACCAGTTGTTTGCATAGTATAAAAAGTGCGACTTCAGGTAGGAGGAAGTCAAGTTCCTGGGACATGTAGTGTCCAATGAAGGGATGGCATGGACCTGGCTAAGGTAGCCACCATTTAGGACTGGAAGCGGCCTGGTTCAATTACTGAGGTGAGGAGTTTCCTTGGTCTGGCAGGCTATTACCGACGCTTCATTCGAGACTTCTCAAAGATAGCCAGACCATTGTCTCAGTTGGCACGGAAGGATTTGAAGTTCGCCTGGAATGAGAAGGCGAAAGCAGCTTTTCAGGAGTTGAAGGACAGACTAACATCCGCCCCTATGCTAGTATTGCCAAAGCAAGGGGTTAAATACATGATATATATTGACGCGTCTCACATTGGCTTGGGTTACGTCTTTATGCAGAAGGACAGGGTGATTGCATATGCCTCGAGACAATTAAGGAAGCACGAGGAGAATTACCCTACACACGACCTTGAGTTAGTAGCTGTCATCTTTGCATTGAAGCTCTCGAGACATTACCTCTACGGAGAGGAGTTCGAGCTTTTCTATGACCATAAGAGCCTTAGTACATATTCACTCAGCGGGACTTAAATATGAGGCAGCACAGATGGATGGAAACCTTGAAGGACTTCAAGTTCGAGGTCTCCTACCATCCTAGCAAGGCTAACCTTGTGGTAGATGCGTTGAGCCGTAAGAAAGCTATTGCATTTTCGGTTCCACTGATGATAGCAGAGTGGGATATGTTAGAGTTCGTGCGGGACTTCGAGCAGAAACTCACTGTGGAGGAGCCATTTAAGTGTGTCGTGCACGTTCGGGTGCAGCCACTTATTGATGATAGGATTATCGAGGCCCAGAAGGGCCATGAGCGGTTGTCTGAGCTTCGAGAGGAAGCTAGCGACGCCGAGGACTCTGAGTGGAGAGTTGGCACAGATATGGGTCTATGATATCGTGGCCACTTATGCGTTCCAGATATTCATGACTTGAGACAGGAGCTTCTCGAGACTGCCCACAGATCAAAGCTTACGATGCATCCTGGTAGCACGAAGATGTACCAGGACATGAGGCGATCGTATTGGTGGGACAATATGAAGGTTCATATCTCCGAGTATGTTTCTGTTGACTGACGTGCCAGCAGGTCAAGGCAGAACATCGCCGACCTCCTGAACTCCTTCAGCCCATGCCCATAGCTGAATGGAAGTGGGACTTCATCTCTATAGACTTCATCTCGGGGCTGCCGAAGACGAGAAAGGGTCATGACTCTATTTGGGTGATCGTGGATCGATTAACCAAATCGGCTCATTTCTCCCTATTAAAGTGACGAACTCTGTAGACGACTTGGTCAGGTTGTACATCAGAGAGATAGTCCGTCTGCATAGAGTTCCTTTAGAGATCGTGTCGAACCACGACACTCAATTCACATCTATCTTCTGGACTCGTATCCAGGAAGCGATGGGTATGAAACTGAAGTTCAGTACTGCATTTCACCCTCAGACCGACGGGCAGACAGATCAGGTGAATCAGATTTTGGAGGACATGTTACGGGCCTGTGTCTTGGACTTCAAGGACAGTTGGGATGACTATCTTCCTTATACAGAGTTCGGGTACAACAACAGCTTTCAGGCGAGTATTGGTATGGCTCCTTATGAGGCCTTGTATGGGCGCCCTTACAGAGCACCGCATTACTGAGCAAAAGTTGGTGAAAAGAGCTTGATTGGCCCAGAGTTAGTTCAGGCGACCTCTGAGAAGATCGACATTATCAGGTGTCGACTTCTTACTGCACAGAGCAAATAAAAGAGCTACGCCAATACGAGACGGCGACCGCTTGAGTTCGAGGTTGGAGATCACGTATTCCTTAGAGTTTTCCCTATGAAGGGAGTTCTTTGGTTTTGGAAGAAGGGGAAGCTTACGCCTCGGTTTATCGGGCCATTTCAGATACTTGACCGAGTGGGTGCGGTGGCATATCGTCTCGCTTTGCCCACACCACTCGCGGGCGTGCACAACGTATTTTATGTATCTATGCTAAAGAAATGCATTCCTGATCCTTCACACATCATCCATTGTGAGCAGGTGCATTTGAATGACGATACTACATATGTACTGCGTCCGACACGTATCCTAGATAGGAAGGAGTAGGTGTTGTGCAGTAAAGTGATTCCAATCGTGAAGGTACTTTGGACGCATCATACAGAGGAGGAAGCTACCTTGGAGACAGAAGCTGAGATCCGAAAGAACTACCCTCAGCTTCTTGAGGAGTACGAAAAGGTACTAATTTCGAGGATGAAATTTTTCATTAAGGGAGGTAGATTGTAACGACTCGAAAAATTCCATACAATGGCCCGAGTATCACCTCAGGAAGAAATCACTTAGGATCAAATCCTTTAGAAATTAGACAAAGTTAACTAAGTGTTAAACTAGATTAGCCATGAAATCCGCTTGAATCACTTTAAATACGATCTACAAGACCCAAAACTTGTAGAATCATTGACGCTAGGTTACCCTAAAACCTAAGAACAAACTCATTACCTGACTGCTCTTAGGAAGACATTGAATCTCTGTATTAGATCTGGACCACACATCGAAAGTCCAAATGATACGAGGTTATAGAATTAGGACCGCCTCGCTGGGCTTGACAACCATCTCGGAGATTAAATCAAAACAGTGTTTTACAGCTATTCGCTTGAACCCGGAGCGAGGAGTGTGAGAAAACTTGGTTTTCTTTAGAAATTTAATAAAATTTAAGTAATTTAAGACTTGGCGTTTGTGGGCTAATTATAAGAAATCAGACCTAAATACACCCTCAGATCAGGGATATTTCCCAGCACATGTCCGTGTACTGGTAACCCTGATCGAGTTTCAGTGACCGTTGAACTGAAACTGGTCCACGCGTGATCTGAGAGTCCGACTGGAACGAAAACTTAACTCCACCTAGATCCAAGGTTGGTGGGCTTCAGTCCGACTGTACATAGAAAAGGGCCGACAGAAGTGCACTGTTGAGACGGAACAGACCCACTTTGGTTATAACCTAAATATACCTTGACCTTAGGTCTATTTTAGTGATGTTTTAGGCTATATAAGGACCTTAAACACTCTCTCATTTAGCTCATACGAATTTGAGAACAACCCTAGGAGAGAGAAGAGAGAAAAGAGAGAGAAAGTGTGAGAGAAGTGGGAGAATCTCCCTGCTATTTTACCCTGCCACTCTACAAGCTTAACTACACCATTCTAATCGCTTTCCCGGCGATTCCGACTTCATTTCTAAGTAAGAAAACCCTAACCCTAATCTGATTTAGGGTTGTACTATCGTGGAAGAAGCCGGTGTGGACTTTAGACATATAAGTTATGGTTTTCAACGCTTTCAATGTCAAATAATGATAAATTCATGATTTGTATGTTATTGCACATGTACAAAGTGTTGTGCGTTTCGTTTTTCAGTTATACGTTAACTATGTTAGATATATTGTATTCCTCGTATTTGTAGAAAGTACCATATATGTATAAATTTTAAAAGTGTGTTTGCCATGATTAATTACTGTATGAACATGCTATATATGTGTATAATACTTAGCGAAAGGGTTCACCCTAATACATGTTCTTGCTAGTATACGCTATATATGTTGAAAGAGTGTATCCTAAGTGTTTGTGAAAATGCTTATAAGAGTAAGTACTTAGAGGATTTTGCTTGAGGTAGGTGTTGAGATAGGATTCTCAGCTACCTTAGAGATGTATATGATTTCCTTCATGTTGGTTGTTTAATTTAACCGCTTACTTTTGAAATATATGTGTTTGTATTTCCTGTTTATATTGTGCTTTATAACATGCTTTATGACATGCTTGTTAACATGCTTGAATTACTATGTTTATTCTGCTCTGCTTTACATGTTTCTGAATAAGGATCGATTGTAATTGGGGCTATGATTATAGTCCACGCAATCGGTAACAAACTTGAGTTCGTGGTTGAGTTTCATTCGCCACGTAGGATGTGTTTGACGAACCCAAGTCGTACTTCGGTTGGCGACAGTGGTTAGGCCACGTGAAGTGCTTATGCACTTTATATCATTCAGTTGGTTGTGCGCTCGTGCTAGTCAAGCTCGTCAAGTAACCCAATCTGTCTAATGTATGTTCGCCATGTTTGGACGCTACTGCTTGAACCTAGAGTACCAAACTTACCAGTGTAATCCCGTTAACCTTGGTACCTCGATCCACTAAGACTCATAAGCTAGACATGGTGGTATGGGATACTGTGGTCGAGCTGTCGGCCTACGCTCGGGCCACGTGCCTCCCCGTAGTGACCAGTGAGCAACCTAGACTCGTGAGCCAAATACGGTGGTATGGGACACTGTATTCGAGCTGTTGGCCTACACTATTTTGATGGGTGATGGGGGAGTGGTGTAACAATTCCATGTAACAGCCCTGACAGCCCTGACCGTGCCCAGTATAGTGACCTCGAGCATACTCTAAATCTGCGGTGAGGCGACGAGCCTTCCCATAGTAACAGAGTATAAACTAGGCCTGTATTGATAAGGTGATGGGGGAGTGGTGTAACGATTCCGTGTAACAGCCCTGGCAGCCATTATAACGACCTAGAAACACACCATCGTATGAGATTATCTAGGATTGACGACCCTAGAAGGGATCATTGTTTTGGAATGATATATGGGAGGTACCTTAGTTTCCCAATCCTGCTGTTTGAAAGGTATTAATAATAACTCGGTAATCATGCTCATCATTGCAATGCATGTGCCTGGATGATGTGGAGCACTGAGGGATGAACGCATGCCGCGGACGTAAGATGGTGCCATATGAGGGAGCATTGGTGAGGGGCATGCATCACGACTGCACTTCATATTTACATTAACAAGAATACTTAGGATTGTTGATTGTACTACTTTATCATTACTGCTTACTGATTTGATAATATGTTAACCTTTGCTTTATTGTTTCACTGAGTTAGCTACTCACTCCCATGTTATGGGACGGTTTTCTGGACACCCACTAGACTCTGTCTTATATGTAGGTACTGATGATACTCAGGAGGTTGAGCCTGATTATTATGATGATCAGGATTAGTTTTCCTTCATGCAGTTCGCTAGAGGCTTCGCGTAGGCTATCCAGATTTATGGGGCTACCGGGTTTATAGTTATAGTTGTACTATTTTGACATTTTGATTCAGGAACAAATACATGTATATGGTGACTCAATTGGTATTCATACTCTTGAGATTGAGATTGTTTTGTTTTATACACATCTATATATGTCTTTCAGTCTTCCGCTTGCGTTTATGCATTGATCTGGAGTATGGATTACTGTTTTGGTAAAATCTCACTCATGTTTATTGCACTAACACAGACAACATTCAATCATCATCCTCTATGTTGCATAAGTGATGTTTTGGAACTTGAGAGTTGAGTTGTTACTCGACCCTCGATTTTCAGGGCATTACAAAGTCCATCGCCCTTAAGTCTTTTAAAGTTATTTCTTATGAAAATACTAATAATTCTGATTTAGAAACTTCTGAAGATGATATGGCTCTTTTAGCTAAAAAGTTTTACATGATTTTTAAAGTAAAAAGAGGGTTGATTTGCAAAAACCTATTGAAAATAAAATACCTTGATCTAAAACTCGGAAATCTTTAAAAGACAATCAATGCTACAACTGCCATGAATATGGGCATCTAGCAAACAAATGTCCTAAGAATGACAAGTCTAAAAAGAAGATATGTTGGCTACATTGGATGAATCTTCCTGCTCTAAAGTCTCTTCTTAGTTAGAAGATTCTGAAACCAAGTCGGCTAATGATATTAAAGCCCTAATGACTCTAGCCAAGTTCACTTTCTCAGATAATGATGATTCAACCAGTGAAGAAAATCTGAATGGTGACCATGAAAATTAAGAAGACCTTGAAGATGCTTATGATGCCCTATACAGGGAAAGTTGCAAAATTGTTGTAAAGTTAAAACTTCGTTAAGAAAAGTTTTCAAAACTAAAAGAAAATTTTGATAATCTAGTCTTAGAAAAATCATACATTTCAGATTACTTTGAAAAAACCAAGTGCGACTTAGATTTCAAAACGTCCCAAGTTGAAAACTTAAAATCTGAAAATGAAAAGCGAAAACTAGAAGTCTCTTCACTTTTGAGTTTGAAGGACATATGGAGGTACGCCCAAGGTGATCCTAAATTAGAAAAACTTAAACCTAGATCTAGAAAATGTGGCGATCAATCTGGATTGGGCTATGATAAAAGTATTCCTCCTAAATATAAGAATACTCCACCTAAATTTGTTAAAGGGGAATCTTCTAACTCAAAAGGGAAAAGTCATAATCAAAATAATTGTAAAAATACTAAAACTTTTCAGACTTTAAAACCTAAAAGCAACCATATCAACTATAAAAATCAGAATTGTTATCCTTTGGCTGAGAAAATTGTTAATTTACTTAAGGGGCTCTTAAAATCTAACTTAGTGGGTAGGACTTATAACAACTATAAACATAAGAAGTCCAATTATGCTCATAAACCCAAAACTATAATGAAATGGGTCCCTAAGGTTACTTGTTTGGTTGCCCACACCGCTTTCAAAGCTTCAAGCCATTCAAAGTGATACCTAGATAGTGGTTGCTCCAGACATATGGCAAGTGACAAAGGTCTGTTCACCAGTCTTAAAGACATGACTAATGGTTCAGTCACATTCAATGATGGTAGCAACTACAGAATTGTTGGCCAAGGTACGGTTCAATTCTTTAACCTCCCTCTATTTAAGAATGTTTTATATGTAGAAGGTTTAAAACATAATTTATTAAGCATCTCTCAAATGTGCGATAATAATCAGTGTAAAATTTACCAACCAAGGGTGTAAAATTTTAAATAAGAATGGTTCTATAATATTAACTGGTTGCAGAACTTCTGAGAACTGCTATATTGTTAGTGATTCAAGTTCATCTAAGCTATCGTGTTACATGGCCCAAACCGATGAGACCAAATTATGGCATAAGCGCCTAGGACATGTACACTGTCGCAACTTGTATAGATTGAGCAAAAGAGAATTGGTAAGAGGTCAACCCAAAATACAGAAAGTAGATAAAATAAGTGGCGAGTGCCAGATTGGTAAACAAACTAGGAGTGCTCGCAAAAAGGTGAACTCCAAACCCGCATCTAAACCACTCGAACTTCTCCACATGGATCTCATTAGACCAACTAGAATGGAGAGTCGAGGTGGCAAGAAGTATATTCTGGTGATTATAAATGACTTTACCTAGTATACTTGGGTAGTCTTCTTACGAGAGAAGTCAGAAACTCTCGATGAAGTAAAAAAGGGTACTTAAACGTATCTAAACTGAAAAAGAATTACAAGTCACTAAGATCCGTAGTGATCATGGTTCTGAGTTTAAAAATAGCAGTTTTAAGAAGTTTTGCAGTGATCAAGGAATATCACATGAATATTCTGTGCCCAAAACACCACAACAAAATGGTATAGTGGAAAGGAAAAATAGAGTGCTTCAAGAAATGGCAAACGTAATGCTAAATAGTATGAAGCTTCCTAAAAATCTTTGGGCTGAAACCGTAAATATTACTTGTTATATAATGAACCACGTTTATACTAAAAAATTAAATAATAAAACAGCCTATGAAATATGGTTTGATAAGAAGCCTACTATCAAGTACTTTCGAGTTTTCGGTAGCAAGTGCTACATCTTACGTGATTGAGAAAATCTGGGTAAATTTGACACCAAAAGTGATGAAGGGATATTTTTAGGGTATGCTTTGAATAGTCGACCGTATCGAGTTCTTAACAAAAGGACCGGTGTAATTCAAGAGTCCATTAATGTAGTTATAGATGATCACTTAAATACACTTGTCTCAAGTTTAGAAAATGATGAAGTCCTTTTATTTGATAAACCAGACTCTTCATCTAGTCAAAATAACACTGAACTTAGGACAATTAAAGATCATCAATCTAATCAAATCCTTAAAAACCCTCTCACTGGTGTGCGTACTCGTAAACAACTTGAAGATATGTGCAATTACGTATGCTTTACATCTTAGATAGAACCAGCTAACATAAAAGAAACTCTTACTGACGAAAACTGGATTGTTGCAATGCAAGAAGAGCTAAATCAGTTTATTCAAAATGATGTTTGTTACTTAGTTCCAAGACCAAAAGATAAACACATTATCAGAATAAATGGATTTTTGAAAATAAGTTTGATGAACTTGGTAATATTATTAAAAACCAGGCTAGGCTGGTTGTACAAGGGTGCACTCAAATTGAAGGCATTAATTATAATGAGACCTTTACCCTAGTAGCTCATCTTGAATCAATCAGACTATTTATATCCATTATGTGCTTTAAAAAATTCAAAATATACCAAATGGATATAAAGAGTACATTCTTAAACGGTGATTTGCAGGAAGAAGTGTACGTTGAACAACCAAAGGGTTTTGAAGACCCTAAGCATGCTAATCATGTCTATCGCCTGAAAAAGGCACTCTATGGTTTGAAACAAGTTCTCAAGACATGGTACGAAAAGTAGACTAAGTTTCTACTGAGACATAACTTTGTAATGGAAAGTGTTGATAAGACATTGTTTGTAAAGAAACATAATGATCACATTCTTATAGTGCAAATCTATGTTGATAACATTATTTATGGATCTAATTATGTTAACATGATTGTTGAGTTTGCAGATCTTATGAAATCTAAATTTGAAATGAGCATGGTTGGAGAACTAAACTATTTCCTAGGATTGCAATTCAAACATCTTCCCGATGGTTTCTTTATCTCTCAAACCAAATATGCTCTGAACTTAGTTAAAAAGTTTGGATTTAAGAGTAAGAAAAATTTTAATACTCCAATGAGTACTACTCTAGAACTCTCTAAGGATTCAACAGGTAAGAATGTGGATCCTAAGTTGTATCGCAGTATGATAGGTAGTTTACTTTATTTAACTGCGAGCCAACCTGATATTACTTTTAGCGTAGGAATTTGTGCTAGATATCAGTCGGACCCTAAAGAGTCACATCTAATTGTTGTTAAACACATTTTGCGATATGTCACTAGTTCAACTAATCTTGGTCTCTGGTATCCACATGATACTGGTGTGCAATTAACTGGTTACACGGATGCTAATTGGGTTGGTAACATCGATGATCGTAAATCGACAAGCGGTGGTTGTTTCTATGTTGGGAACTATTTGGTTTCTTAGCTAAGTAAGAAACAGAGTTCTGTACCGCTCTCCACAGTTGAGGCTGAATATATTGTTGCTGGTAGCATGCACTCAGTTTGTGTCGATGAAGAGAATGCTAAGCGATTACGGAATTTCGCAAGAATCCATGGTTTTATATTGTGACAATTCAAGCGCAATTAATATTACTAAAAATTTAATTCAGCATTCATGAACTAAGCATATTGACATTAGATATCATTATATTCGTGAACTAGTGGAAGACAAGATAATTTCATTGGAATATATTCCGACCGAGAATCAACTTACAGACATATTCACAAAACCGCTCGATAAAAATAGGTTTGCAAAATTGAAATTTGATCTTAGTATGTGCAACAGGAACTGATGATTTGTGCCTTTCTGCATCATAATGTATATATTTATTATCTTGAAAATTTTAAAATTCAAATAGATGAAAAATTGTAAATTTTTAGTGCTGCACGACCAGTCAAGTACACACTCGACCAGTCATGGCTCAACCGGTCGAGTATGTACACGACCAGTCGTGGAACTCAGGTTTTACTTTTTATTTATGAAAAAACACCTTTTTCTTCACTTGGTTCTTCTTCTCTGACAAGCCCTACCACGACCGATCGAACCTATCTTCGATTCCTCCATGGTTAGTGCATTATTTTCAATTTCCTTATAGATTTGAGTTCTTTGATCTTCCATTTCCTTGTTTATATTGTTTATTTCAAGGTTTATGAGTTTTTTGTAGGGTTTTTAGTTAAAATTTTAATTTGCTTAAAACCCTTCTTGCCTCTTTTGCAATCCTTGTATTCCTTAATTTCCTTGCTGCAATGGAGATAGAAACAAGAAGAAAGGATCTCGTGGTCCCTCTTCTTCTCGTTCCACTCCTATCAAGGTGCGCCATCTTCGGTCACCCGAGGAAGATCCCGAGCATGTGCGGGATATTTGCTTATGCAATATGATAGTTGAACGGACAGTTAACATTGATCATTTGGCACCTTTTGGTATCCTTCCACTTCTTCAATCTGTTGGATGGGATAACATTTTACATTGGGGCGGTCTGGCATTCCTCACTATTGCGCAAGCCATGTATGCTTGTATTACTAACTTCTCTATTGAGAATCTTACGTTTACAATTTCTACTAGAGAAGGTCCAATTGATGTGGACCGTCACCTTATTTCTGGATTAATGGATCTTCTAATTAATAATGACGATATTCTCATTAATACTCTTGTAGTAAAACTATCTGCATCTGATAAGCGAATGCTCACTAGAGTTTTATGTAATATGAATGCGAAATGGAGTACTGGTAATGCGCTCGCTTCCAAGTTTATGTTACCCAGATACATGGTTCTTTATCGGATTTTCATTTCAAATGTCTACCCTAGATCTGGTAACAAAACCGAGCTTACTATATTCATGGCTCGTATTCTTCATTCTATTATTACTGGAGTCTCTGTGTGTCTCCCTTCACTTATCTGTTATATCATGATTCAGTTCCATCTCCACCCAGGTCACAGTGATATACCTTTTACTTATCTTATGACTGTATTAGCCACCCATAGTCTAGTGGTTAAACCTGTTGGAGAAGCTCTCATTCATCAGCTTCCTTTCAACAACTCATATATAAATGAGATGAATTTGAGGTTGGCTCCAGGCCAGGTTGATGAGAGTGTTGGTGGAGCAGCTGAAGCAAATAAAGAGGAGGGTGCTTTGCCTCCAGATGATGTCAATATGGATGACATCTTTGATAAGATTAAATCTAATCCTGATTTTCAACCGTCTGATTTTGATGAACGTTTGCATTCTTTTGAGGAAAAGGTATAGGGTATACATGTGTCCCAAGATACTCAATTTAAACATATACGCAAATATCTAAGGCGCATTAACAAAGGACTACATCAAATCGATCCTTCCATACCTGCTCCTTCCTCTAGTTTTGATTAGTTATGAATTTTTGGTCTGTAATATCTCTTATACTTGGATTTTTGTTAACTTTATATGCTTGGACATGTTTGAATGGTTTATGTTATTTTGACCTTACTTCTTTCTATCATTACTCATTGCTCTTTTATCTCCATTATCATTAATAGGTTCTTTCCTTTGTCTTATTGTGACATAAAGGGGGGGAATTTGTGTTGATATGCCTATTTCATAATTCATAATGATATTAGATTCTATTGAGTAATATATTGAGGGGGAGTATTGGTATGCAGTTTTTAACTAGTGCATGATTCTTTAACCAGGTTTTAACTGGTGCATGATTTTTTACCAGGTTGTAACTGGTGCATGATTCTTTATTGAGCATATATGATTCTTTACTATGTGTATTATGCATCATATTATTTATTTGGTTTTGTCACAAACATGACAAAGGGGGAGATTGTAAATGCTATCTTATCTAGCCCCTAGATTTGTCAAAATTTGTAGTGCCAAAACCTCTTGGAATCTGTATCTTGTGTAGCTCAACTTTATATCATCTTTGCCTACATTCAAGAAGTTCAAATTCGAGATCAAGCATCTCAAATTCAAGTTCAAGATGTTTAAGTACAAGAAATAACTAATTCAAGTACAACATCAAGTACTACTTCAAGTACTACTTCAAGTTTTCAAGCTTCAACTATGCCAAGACAATGTGTATTACTTAAGAATACATGCTTAACTTCAAAGTACTTCAAGATGACAAGCTTCAAAGTACTTTAAGATGACAAGCTTCAAAGTACGTTAAGATGACAAGCTTTAAAGTACTTCAAGATAAATTATCAACCGAAGCGAACGATGTTTCAATGTTCAATTTTCACCGATAAGGTATGAATGACCCTAAATTGACCATAGGTTAGGTCATATTGATTGCATACTTAAATTAGGTCATTATATAATTTTATAGGCTTTTTTCTCGACTAGTCCAAGCCTATGTTCAACTAGTCCAGACACTGGCTCGACCAGTCCAAGAATTCCCTTGACTAGTCCAAGGTTTGTTAGTAATTTTCAAAATTTTTTATTGGACCCTCGACCAGTCCTAGAGACTGCTCGACCAGTCGAGTGAACAATGCTTGACCAGTCGAGCAGGCTGGACTCAAAGTCCAGCAACCATTCTTGGTCTCACTCGACCACTCGAGTGCAGGGCTTGACCAGTTGAGCAGGCCACTCGACCAGTCAAGCAAGGCACTTGACCAGTCGAGGAACGGTCTTATCTTATCGCGCCCGAAATATTTAAAATTTTGTTGGTCCTTCGACCAGTCGAGCTAACCACTGGGCCAGTCAAGTGAACAGTATTTATGCCTATAAATTGAGCACGAATTTCAGAGTTTGGTAAGTCATTCAAGCAAGATTAAGACACCACTCTGAGAGATAAGTTTGTGATATTCTTAAGCTATATTGTGTTCATTTAATATTCTCTTTAATTTAGCCTTTTGCATTTGATTTTGAATTCTTTATTCCAATCTTAATTGAAGAAGGGATTTAAAATTTTCCCTTTCTTGAGATCAAAATCAAATCAAGCTAGCCCAAGGTGATTTAATATAAAAATCATTTAGAACTTAGAACCCTTTCATATGTGAGTGTGGACATTGAACATCTACTCTGAATTGGTTCTACCAGGCTTCATCAAAGGAGAATATCCGGATAAGTATATTTATATTTTTATAAATCTCTTTTTGATTTTTAAGGTTGTCCAAAAAAATCTCTCTTTCCTTTTTGGTTTGTCTGAGGTGATCCAGGAAATCTCAAAGTGTGGGGCTTTTAAATTATGTAATCCCACTTGAAAGACACAATTGTGAAGGTTTTAGGTGAACATTGAAAAACCTATTTTTTAGTGATCGCCAATATCCGGTGGGTAAGGATATTGGGAGTGGAGTAGTTGTGTGACTGTTTTTTAACAATTGGTGTACACACAAGCAAACCACTATAATTTCTAGTGTTATGGTGGATGGTTGATTGTGGCTTTGTGTGAATGTTATAATTTCTCTTTATGCCTTTGTGGAGAATGATTGTAATTTATTTTCTGCACATGTGGTGAATGTTGTAATAGCAGTAGAAATTTATTTCTGTTTTATTCTTTATTCTTCTATATTTATTTGGGATTTCGATACACAGACCGTTCTAGAAATCAGGTTGTCCTACCATAAGCCATTGGTTTTTGGTGTAAGGTTGTCCTTAGAACAACATCTGTATCAACCTCTCAATACTTGTGCATTTGAGGTTGCTATTCATTTCTGTTATTTGAATTGATAAGTGCTCTCTTTATTTCTTTATTTCTTATTCTGCGATTAAAATTTTAATTTGGCATAGTCCTATTCACCCCCCCTCCTAGGACTCTTAGCTCGGCCTTTTCAGGTAACCAACCATTGATTGCCGGTCCGCGCAACCACTTACTATGACACTTAATTTTCTTCATTTTTCTCATTTCTTCAGTTCTCCTCAAATCTTCTATCCCTTCAATATTCTTTCATCTTTTTAATGCTCCAACACACTTCAACTTGTCGATCGTTTTGTTCGTGTACCGAGAGGGATGATTGAGGATGTGCTTGTCCAAGTTGATAAATTCTACAACCCAGTAGATTTTATTGTTTTAAACACTCAATGGTCCTTGAGACTAGAACTCAGATTCTCATTATTCTTGGTTGCCCATTCCTAGCTACATCAAATTCCTTCATAAATTGTAGGAATGGAGTTATGAACTTATCTTTTGGGAACGTGACATTAGAGTTGAACATCTTTTTCAATATGAGCAAACAATCAGAGGATGTTGATGATACCCATGACATTAACATGATCGATTCTTTTGTGGAAGATATAGCACTTTTGACTCTATCCTCTGACCCTTAAAAGATGTGTTTGGCCCACTCCCCTGATGTGTTTGACTCTTTAAACATGATACTATGTGGATGTAGATTGGAATCTATGTAAGATAATTTTAAACTTTCGTCACATTCCTCCCCCTCATGCTGGTTTGGTTATTTCAGACTGTATATACAATTGTTGTCACACCCCAAACTCAAAAACCAGCCTCGCAAAATTCTTGATCACCGAATCCTGCACTGACAGCCTCCGTAGTACCCCATTCTCGGCTTCCAGCGCCCATACGCCAGATTCCGATCATGGGATCCTACAAGGAGGATTTTCAGTGTGAATTTTTTTGTAAAGGAGCATAACCAAGTCATAAACGACAACATCAACACCACAAATCCACTAATATAAACATTCGAGTACAATGTTGAAAGGGAATACATAAATAACAAAATCTCCAAAGTGATTTGTCACAAGCTCCTGCCTCAATGCTACTACGACTAATGTCACTTGCATGCAACGGTCATCCATAACCTTACAGAAAGCTTAGAGGGTGGTGTAAGTGTGTGCGCAAGATAAGTGTCAAGCACACAATTATCAGAGTAAGGGGAAATACTGGCAAATCCATAAGTCATACAATATCAAAGTATGCAATGCAGATCGGCTATGCAAATGCAGAATCATAGTGAGCTAAATATCAGATGCCGAGGATGCAATGAAATATGTGGTGCGAATGAAATGACCAAGCTAGAGTGTGAAGTAGGGATGACAGCACGTAGTATCGCAGGTTGTGGGGTCCATCACATGGGACTTCTATCCAAACCAGTCTCATTCCTAAATTTGGATAGCCAGACTCAATGTGGTAAACTCTTGATCTCAGGTTAGTCGCGCACCCCAACCAAAATCCTAGTCACTGCGAAGGTACACACAATGACTTGATTGCGCACCACCAGCCCAAGTGTATAGTGAATGAATAAATGAACCAAATACTGAGGACACTACTCCTGCTTAGTTGATCCACATAATAGTACCGTACATCTCTGAGATCATCACTGGGGTTTAGTACACTCTACACTGGATGCCGCCTCCCTAGCCGTGAAACCAAGTGAGTGAAAGAGACCTCACTACCCGCCTACCAATATCGGTCCGGCTCGTTGATAGCGGACCCACTCATGAGCTGGTCAAACTCAGCCTAGCTTACAGCTCCCTTACTCAGGCGGATAAGGCCACACCCCCTTCCAACCAACCACGACATAGTGGGAGACGCGGCCTAATGGTATACGGCCCTCATGCGCTCATGTATATCCACTCGGTCTAGACATTGGAGCGTCCCTGGTACCAAGGGGTTTAGGGACTTTCACCCACAGACATATTAGATGCCCATATGCTAGAACCAAACATTTTTGATGTCCCAACTGGCCATCCACGCACTACCAAAAAATCGAGTAAAGGCTACGGAAGTTGAAAGCATTTAGCTACGGATTTAATCCGTAGCAAATTTAGTTACAGATTTAATCCGTAGCTGAATCCTAGCTGATCTGTAGCTAAAACATAACTCCTAAAATCAACGGTATTAAACATAGATGGTGTTTATGGGGCTCCATGGGGTCATCTAAGCCGCCCATTAATTATGATATATAATTTTAGTAAATGAGCTCAAAAATTATATAAATTAAATGTCTAAGTGGACCACACCATAAGAAATAATAAAAATTAATTATCTACTGTTAATATGTTGTGTGGTTTCGTTACACATTCAATCTGACTCATTTTTTGTATCAGCACTTAAAATAATAATTTAGAATTAATGAATGGAGTGGATATGTAAAATACATATCCAGTGGGCCCCACGGTCTTAAAAATGCAACTCCCAAAGGGCCGTCCGTCACGCACCTTTCCAGAAATCCCGTAAATGGGATTGTGTACTGAGCAATACGCTCTTATCGTACTGAGTAAACTCAATTGGGCCCACCGTGAATGCAATTGTCTTATCCACTCCGTCCATCCGTTTTTTATGATCATTTTAGTGGTTGATACCAAAATTGAGGTATATCTAAAACTCAAGTGGATACATACCATAGGAAACCGTTAGAATAATGATTTCCACCGTTGAAACATTTCTATGGCCCGCAGTGATGTTCATTTGTCATCCAACCTGTTCATAATATCACAAAGACATGGAAGAAGTGAAATCACAAATATCATATTGATCTAAAACTTCTATGGCCCCCATGAAATTTTTAATGGTAGATGTTGAATTCACACTGTTTTCGGTGGTTTAGTCCATTTGAGCTTTGGATATGCTTCGAAGTTAGGCTAAATACCTAAAATTATCATCTAAAATGTATGGATGGAGTGGATAAAATTTACGAATGACTGTGGGACCCACAGAGTTTAGTCAGTACGCTAAGCGTACTGAGTTACTCAGTACACAATCCGCTGCCAAAACGCCCTCCCCAAACCAAAACATTTCCGTCTACCATTTTCTCCCACGCGCAGGTAGAAGAAAACCCATCTCTCCATCTCTCTCTCCATCTCTCTCTCGCACTCAGCCTTTTTCTTTCCCTTGCCCTCTCTCGATCTCCTACTCTGCCTCACCCTTTCTAATGGACGCCCCCTATCTTTGTTGTCAAAACCCCCTTTCACCGCAAGAAGGAGAAGAAGGAGAAGGAGAAGAAAAAGAAGGATGGTAAATCTCTCTCTCTCTCTCTCTCTCTCTCTCTCTCTCTGTTTCTGAAATCTGTGGTGAATTTTTTTTACACACGCACACACACCCCCACACACTCACGCCACACGCACACACACACACCGTGGGATTTCACCACTGTGGTGATTGAATGCCTACCATTAAAGCTGAATACTACCACTGCTGCAATGGGAGGGCTTGTATTGAGGGGATTTTTGGGTATGGCCCATCTGATGGGTTGATGGTTACTGCTGAGGGCTAATGCAAAACCGTATTAGCCTGTCTAGTATGGTTCGTATTATGGTTCGTATTGGCCAATGCGAAACCATATCAACCCAATACAATGCCAGAAATGCATTGCAAATAAGACGCCCTGAATGTATGATTTTTAAACACTGGTGTAAATCTCAAGTGACCCATATGACATGAAACAATGTTAATTGAATGCCCACCATTATAAACTTGGCTGCCATGAAAGTTTTGTATCAAATTGATATTTGTTTTTTCCCTTCATCAAGTCCTTATAACCTAATCAACAAGTCGGATGTCAACCAAACATTACAGTGGGCTGGAGGTTTTTAATGGTGGACATTCAATTACTACTGTTTCCCTATGGTGTGGTCCAAAACACTACAAGATGGTCTGCCTCACAGGGCACTAACCAGTAGCCGCCACGTAGCTATACCAGTGCCATCTAAAGCCTTACCAGATATAAAATACATTATAAAAAAAATGATGAAGAGAGGGTTTTAGGGCATCCCTTTAGTGTAGCTGGAGAACTTATTGACTGTTGCATCATCCTAACTCACTTTCTTGTAACTAGGGCTGAAAGTCCTGACATTAGGTTGGGCTCGGGCAAGATGTATTAAGTTTGGTCTCAAGCTTGGGTATAAAAACACAAACCCGATAAAACTTAGGTCTGGCTCAGGTTGGGGTATCAGGTTGCCCGAACCCGATCGATATATAAATTATAATTGAGTGCGGATTGTCTTTCTTGAAGGCACATGAAATTCTTATGTCTCAATATTGATATTCTTAATAGGAAGAATATTTATTTTTATTCTTTTAATAATTCTCCACTCTAAATATTTTCTATCCGGATTTCTTCCTTGTATCCCCAGCTATATAAAATGATTTGGCTTCAAGCGTGCTGTAATTATATTGAATCTCTCCATCTCCCAATAACTTGTAATGGCGATCTATAAATATATGAGCCCTTCCTGACCTCATAGGGTCTCATTGGTCCATGCCATTTCAGATGACTTGAGCTAACAAAGTATGTCAGATTTCACTCTCCCAAATAAATTACATGCTACACAACATAACTTCTAAAGGAGTTGTTGTCCTGTATTTTACCTTGTTTGTTTAGAAAAAATGAAGCTTTTTTACTGTAAATAAATGAATATATAATTAATAAAATCAGAAGTATAAAAAATAAGACGGGTATTGAAATATAACGGATTAATTTAATAACAAAAATATTAGCATGTATCCACCTGACCAATCTGACCCGACTTTTAGCCCTACTTTGACTTTTTTACATTTTATAGAAGTAAAAGGCATCCAAACGGCCCCTACAGAGTTATAAACCTTTTA
Organism: Magnolia changhungtana; assembly: GCA_030180095.1. Classification (NCBI taxonomy): domain Eukaryota; kingdom Viridiplantae; phylum Streptophyta; class Magnoliopsida; order Magnoliales; family Magnoliaceae; genus Magnolia; species Magnolia changhungtana. Next base: position 17,055,817 of record JASAUF010000343.1, read on the forward strand.
AATAAAAATCCTCAAAAGAAATCTCTCTAAATGTCTATAACTGCAGATGATTTATTTTTTGTTTGTGCTGGATGGTAAGACTATTGGCCTGTTATAATGAGTCTTGATAGAAAAAAGAAAAAGAAAAGAAGGGTGTGATGATGCAAGAGAAAGGAAGAAGAGAGAATATTGGAACATGCCTAGGTACCCCGCCTGGGTACCTTGGGTTTCTTTTACTAGCTTGGGGGTAAACATTTTTGGCTTTTATACAAAAAATCAGGCTGTCTCAACTCCTAGTCTGGCCACTTATAAAATTGGAACATGCCTAGGTACCTCGCCTGGGTACCTTGGGTTTCTTTACTAGATTGGGGGTAAACATTTTTGGCTTTTATTCGAAAAATCAGGCTGTTTCAACTCCTAGTCTGGCCACTTATAAAATTATTCCTAAAAATTCTAAATATACACCGTATGGTCCACTTCAATCTCGGAATAATACAATTTTTGGGTAGTTTTTTTCATCATGATGAGTCAATACTATATGAATGGATTGGATGCACGGGAAACAGTGGTAATTCACCATTAAAACTTAATGTGGGCTGAAGAAATTTTGTACAGAGCTGATATTTTTGTGGTTTCTTCATCCTAGGTCTTTGTAAGCATTCCATTGCCCTTGTGTGGTGAAGTCTTTAACTGGTACAATTCATCATTTAGATTAATATATTAGAATTGCATGCGAGACTTTTCATCTATGCAAGTGGTTTAAGATTTTACTTATAAATTACATTATTAATTTATTGTAAAAATACAATGATTGCAAACTCCTTAATACATTGTATTTGGTAGATAATATCTGTATGGGTCCAATCATCTAATAACACTTCCTTCATTTCTAACTTTTGAGGAGGATGGTGCATTAGGCTAATTTCCAACTTTAATTTTTAGTAAGGTGTAGTTTGAAAATGGACCCGTTGGTTAATCAAGATTTGGCTGTAATGAATAGGAAGTGGATGACGGTAAGTTTCCCAGACCCACGTTTTCTTTCTGGAATCAGAAGTTTTTCAAATTTTGCATAAGAAAACCTTCCTGGTAGAGAATCCGTACCTTGTCCATGCACCACTTGTAGATGTGCACGTTTTCTGGTTTCTTATGATGATATGGAAATACATCTAATGAAAAATGGATTCGACCCAAGCTATAAGGTTTGGAACATGCATGGGGAGCATGTATCACCTAAGTGTACTGTACGTGAATCAAGTTCTCAACAATACCATAGTGTCTCGAACTTAAATGAGGTTCACAACACGATCGTTCAAGAACTTGGTGGTAATAACCTAGATGAAATTATACAGGATGAGCCCAATGTGACTCTTATAGTTGAAGGTGTCTTTGGAGACAATGAAACTAATGAGTTTGAAGCAAATCTGCGAGACGCAATGACTGAGCTATACCCTAGGGCCCAAGATTTCACCATGCTGACTTTCATTGTACAACTTTTCAAATTAAAGGTGAATCATGGATGGAGTGAAAAAAGTTTTACAAGCTCCTTCAACTACTAAAGAAGGTGTTACCTTCTGGTACCCAACTAATACCTACCAAGCGAAGAAGATCATTACAAAGTTGGGTCTTGATTATGTGAAAATCCATGCTTGTCCAAATGACTGCATCTTATACTGGAGAGAGAACGAGATGAAAACCATTTGTCCAAATTGTAAAACTTCTAGGTACAAGACTGAAATGGATTCTGAGAAAAAATAATCTCGAATACGTAGAAAGGTGTTAAGGTATTTTCCATTAACACCAAGGCTACAAAGAATGTTCAGTGTGCCATGGTTGGCAAAAGAAATGTCTTAGCACTCAACCAAGAAATTTCAACATGAAAAGATGGAGCGTCCGGCTGATTCTATTGCATGGAAGAATCTTGATGACAAGTATACAGATTTTTCAGCTAAGCCTCGCAATGTTCGATTGGGTTTGGCTATAGATGGGTTTAACCCATTCGGCACTTTCAGTATGTCGTATAGTTCATAGCCCATTATGTGTGTGACGTACAACCTTCCACCAAAGCTTTGCATGAAACCTCAGTTTACTATGTTGACTTTGCTCATTGAGGGACCACGACAATCGAGAAAGGATATTGACGTTTATTTACAGCCATTGATTGATGAACTACAAAAGTTATGGCGAGAAGGGGTTACGATGTTCGATGCATACCATGAAAACAAATTCAACATGCGTGTCATTTTGCTTTGGACAATCCATGACTTTCCAGCATATGGTAACGTTTCTGGTTGTAGGACAAAGGGTAAGTATGGTTGTCCTATATGTGGTCCTAACACAGATTCTCTGCGACTCCAATATGGAAAGAAACATGTTTATATGGGCCACAGACGATGGTTGCTAATATCAGAACAGGCTAGGAAGGACACAAGTGCTGGCACGTTCAACAAGAAGGTGGAGATACGACGTCAACTGATCCGTCTGGATGGGATTGAGGTCAAAAGACAAACCGCGAACTTGAATATGCAGTGGGGGAAGACCGGGAAGAGTAATATAAGGGGTATTGATGGAGGCCGACAAGAGCTAGTGGATGATGTTGAATCACCGTGGTTCTTCAAATGGTCTATATTATTTGATCTGGAGTATTGGAAAGATATTCCCGTGCGTCACAACCTTGATGTCATGCATATTGAGAAAAATATATGTGAAATCCTACTTGATGTTGAATACGCCTGGTAAAACCAAGGATGATGCTAATGCACGCAGGGACCTGAGACAATTGGGAATTAAGAAGCATCTATGGCTGGAAAAGAACAATTGTAAGGTGATTCAGAAACAAGGTCCTTTCTGTCTAAGAAAAAAAGAGAAAAAACTTTTCATCCAGACTTTGCATGAGCTGCGTGTTCCGATCAGTTTTAGTGCGAATTAGAGGACCATTGTAAAGGAAGATTGCGTGGATTTAAAGGGAATGAAGTCTCATTCTTATCATGTGTTGATGCAACATCTGCTCTCGGTTCTCATCCAGCATTCATTCAGGGATAGAAGGTCATTCGTCCTATAATTACAAGCTTTTGCACCTTTTTTAATGCCTTGTGCTCGATAACCGTAGACCTTCAAACACTCCTTACTCTCAAGAGGGGCATGACTAGGACGTTATGTCAGCTTGAAACTATATGCCCGCCATTGATATTTGTCATTATGATGCATTTGTCAATCCATTTGGCTTACAAGGCTCGCATATGTGGTCCTGTATACTATCGATGGATGTATCCATTCGAAAGGTACACTGTGAGCTTAATAAGAATAAATTGGCTTAACATCTACATTTGCATGTATATATAATGTATCATTAACTTTGTCAGGTTCATGAAGACATTCAAGGCCTATGTCCGTAACAAGACACGACCTGAGGGCTGTATTGCAGAGCAATACATCCAAGAGGAGACAGTTATATTCTGCAACTAATATAAAGGAAAACAGAAAACATGCCTATTGGAAAAGTTGGAAAAACGGTTTAACGGAGTCATTTCAGGACTACATAAGTTGGAAGATATCATTGATGATGACCCTAATGATGACGACGTTGGTCCAGTAGGTTCAGGTCAAAGTGTTCCTAGCGGGTATCGAATACGAACAAGCTCATACATGGGTACTGAAGAGTCATCCCAGCTACGACGAGTGGGAAGGGTATGTACGATAAGCTCATATATGTATGTATGTATGTATGTATATATATATATCTTCCTTTATGAGATTTCAATATAACAAAGTTATCAAATATCGCACAGGAAGCACAAAGATTTCTTGCAGCGATGCTATAAGAAGACCAATAGGGTGCCTTGCGAGGACGAATTCATATCTTGGTTGAAGAGGCAACCAGAGTTCATTGAATCTAACGATAATGAATTAAAGATGTAGTGAGAGGACCTCTAGCTTTTTCTATTAAATACAATAAGTATTGTATTAATGGTTTCCTCTTTGTCACTAAGGACTATGAGGAGAATAAAACGAACCAAAACAGTGGGGTTAGGACAGAGGGTATGACAACCTTCTGATCAAGTGCTAAGGATATCAATACAGTGGATGAAAATCAACCTTACTACGGAGTCCTTCGTAGAATAATCCAATTGGAGTACCAAACAGGGTACAAGCCCGTTCTATTTAAGTGTGATTGGGTAAAAGTGACACATCATGCTGTTTCTTTTAATGTCGAAGCAAATTTGATATTAGTAAATTTGTCTGGTCTTTACAGTTCAGACAAAGTCGGTGACGAGCCCTTCATTCTTGCAGAGATGACACGCAAGTTTTCTACTCCAGAGATCCAAAAAATCCTGTGGTCTTGGAGGTTCCAAAAAAAATTTTTGTCGAAGAAGAGACATGCGTTCTATCGGAACGATTAAAGGTTGTAAGTAATGTCAATGCAGGACCTGATCTCACCTCATTAGCAATGGTTGATGAGTTGATATTCAATGAATCTGAAGACGTCAGTGTTATGGTCGAGAAAACGATCGAAGAGAATCTGCTGATTTGTTTGTATTTTCTAAGCATGTAACAAAATGTTATTTATTGGAGGAAATCTAATCAAGGTTTGGATAATATAGTGAATTTTTTGTACTTTATCTATGATATAAATTATTTCTTAACCATTAGCTTTTTTTTCTTTTCTTTTCATATTAGGGAAGAAATAGGCACATGGATTCACAACCAGAGGTATTGGGTGGGCAGGTGTATAGATTCAAGCAACACCAAAGGTAATAAGATACTTCTCCTTAATTATATATATAAATTTTCTTTTTCTTATATATTGGTGGTAATCAATTATGTGTATATATAACTGTTATTCTTTTTATGTAATTATGTCAGCTTCTTCTTCATTTAAAAAGAGAGGCATTACTAGGGGGACCTCTTTACTTGTGCCACCTGATAGGAAAAAAGTCTTAAAGACAAATGAATACGGGCAACCGAATGAGAACTGTTCCGATCACAGAGACTTTACATCGCATGTCGGTGTCCTCACCCGTTCTCATATCCCGATCACATACCTGGACTTTCGTCAGGTACCTCATGAACAAATTCATATAGTCACAGAAAGATTGTCATAGTTTTATGAGTTTGAGGGTCAAAGTTGGGATGCAAGTCTTGATTATGTTACAAAACGCATCAATGAAGCGTGGAGGAGTTACAAGAGAAGATTGACTGCAAAATATGTTAAAAACAAGGATCCTATTATTATGAGTGGTCCTGCCCCCCCAGGTATCCCTATGGAGGATTGGAGGGTCTTTGTGGATCAACGTACCACCGAGGAATTCAAGAGGGCAAGCGCAAGGAATAAAGTCAAGCGGGCCAAGCTAAAAGGACCTGCATGTCTTGAGAGGCACAGCATGGCTGTTACTCGCCATAAGATGGTATGTATTTAAAAATAGATATTATAGTTTAAAATTGAATTTAAATTTGAACTATCATTCATCTAAATCTATTAATGATGTGTATTTGAATGATATGTAATTTGCCAAAGGCGATGGAGAAGAATCTTACCTCTGATGCCGAGATAGGTAGATGTGAAGTCTTCTTAAGAGCCCATACAAGAAAGGATAAAATTGTCCAGTATCCTGACCTTGTTGTAAATGCATCCCTTATACCACTAACTAGTACCCTTATGAAAAGCCTATGTATAACTTTGAATTATATTATATTCATTGTAATTTTTTCATAGGAAAAACTAGATGAGCTCTATAGTAGAAATCCTGCTTCTAGGATGATCGGCATGGATGATGCCCTTACAGAGGTACTAATAAAATTTAAAAATTACTTAAGTTTTATGGTAATTATGAATATCCTAATAACTTGATTTACAATGTTTTACAGTTGGTTGGTTCTGACAATAGAGGGCGAATGCAGGGTCTAGGTTGCTCAATAAGTAAGCTAGGACTGAAGAAGTCAACCCCTACTCGTTCAAAGGTAGAGAATGTGACAAAAGAAAAAGAGAGCGTAACTCAAGAGTAATTTCAGGTGAAGAAAAAATTGGATGATATGACTCAAGATATAGATGAGATGAAGAAAACATTGGTGGATATGCAGAAAGAGAGACAGTGTACTCAAGTCTCTCATCACCAACAGTGGCTAAATCTGCTCAGGCATCGTCGGTATGCAAATATAAATTTTTTACTATATTGAGCTTACAATTATATTATAAACGCTAACAATACCAATGTCATTTTATGTATAAATGTAGCTGGATATTATATATATCAGTAAGAGATGCGACTTACTTAGTTTTGGAAAACGTGGTGTAGTTGCTTGTGGTGAAGTACACGAAGTTAATCCAAATGCAACTATTCATGGTGAACCGTTGGAGGATGGAGCTTTTGTTGTTGTCCTGACTGAGGTTATACAACCTCACGCTCCTTTGTGGAAAGAAGATGGGTTCGCATCTACACTTGGAGAGGCTGGTCTAGGATCATTTGTGCAATGGGGGAAAGAGGCTTTGAGATTTCAATAATTTGAACAAATTTGGTACTTTATAATTGAACATATGTAGTGTGCATTTTGAACTAATTTTGAACGTGTAGTGTGCATTTTGAACTAATTTGGCACTTGTTTTTTTTAAAAAAATATTGAATGAATTTTGTACTCTATATTTGAACGTATTTATAGTCTTAGGCTCTATTTGGTCATCACATTAGTATTTATGAAAGCATTTTTTTTGAAAACCAAATAGAGCCTAAGCCCTTTTTTAACTCCGCCAATGCAACTCCTTGGATTGCCGGTCCCAAGCCCGGGTAAAGAAGGACGGAGAAGGGCTTAAGAATGAGATCGTTAACTATGGAGGAGATCCTGAAAATGCAGTGAGTATCTCTGATTTTATGGTTTTACTTATACATTCCTATATTGATTACTCAAGCATGATGGTTATGCGCATTCTTTCAGGTGGATGTTGCATGTGGGAGGATTAGAGCTGTATATTTCAGATTTAAGCATCTAGTATGTTTCTTGTCAAGAATGCATATGACTGGAGTGGTCTGGCCATTTGGACATGTCATATTTATGTATTTGCTCAAAATTGATGGAGCAGACCCGGATGTGCGCCGGAGCTATCCGGATGAGCGGGGGTCCCTGGAAGGTGAGAACCGCTGTTATGACCATGATGAAGCTGCCCATTTCCTATAGATGGCATTGGATGGGCCTGGTCATTTGGACAGGCCGTGTTTCTGTATTTGCTCGAAATTAATGGAGCAGACCCGGATATGCGTCGGAGCTATCTGGATGAGCAGGGACCCCTGGAAGGTAAGAACCACTGTTATGACCATGATGAAGCTGCCCATTTCCTATGGACGGCATTGGAAGGGTCTGGCCATTTGGACAGGCCGTGTTTATATTTGTATTTGCAGGGACCACACCCTTAACCTAAACCCGAACCCATTCTCAAATCTCAAAACCTATACCTAATCCTAATCTCAACTCCCTAACCTAAACCTAAACCTAAACTTGAAAACCAAAACTTAAACCCAATCCCGAACATGGACTCGATTTCCTAAACCTAAACCATAACCCATTCTCAAATTCAAAAACCTATAACCTAAACCCGAACCCATTCTCAAATCCAAAAACCTAAACCTTAACTAAAACCTATAACCTAAACCAAAACCAAAACCTATAACCTAAACCCGAACCCATTCTCAAATCCAAAACCTAAACCTTAACCAAAACCTATAACCTAAACCAAAACCAAAACCTATAACCTAAACCCGAATCCATTCTCAAATCCAAAAACCTTAACCTAAACCAAAAACTATAACCTAAACACAAATCCCTATACCTTAACCTATAACCTAACCTAAACCTATACTTATAACCTAAAACTATTCCCAAATCTCAAAACCTATAACCTAAACCTAACCTTTCCTAAACCTATAACCTAAACACAATTCCTAGAGCTAAACCTACACCTAATCCTAATCTCAACCCCTAACCTAAACCTAAACCTAAACTTGAAAACCAAAACTTAAACTCAATCCCGAACATGAACCCGATTTCCTAAACTTAAACCATAACCCATTCTCAAATCCGAAAACCTATAACCTAAACCTAAACCAAAACCATAACCTATGACCTAAACCCGAACCCATTCTCAAATCCCAAAACCTATAACCTAAACCAAAACCAAAACCTATAACCTAAACTCGAATCTCAAATCCAAAAACCTAAACCTTAACCAAAACCTATAACCTAAACCAAAACCAAAACCTATAACCTAAACCCGAACCCGTTCTCAAATCCAAAAACCTAAACCTTAACCAAAACCTATAACCTAAACCAAAACCAAAACCTATAACCTAAACCCGAACCCATTCTCAAATTCAAAAACCTAAACCTTAACCAAAACTCGTAACCAAAACCAAAACCTATATCCTAAACCCAATCCCATTCTCAAATCTAAAAATCTAAACCTTAACCAAAACTTATAACCTAAACCAAAACTAAACCCTATAACCTAAACCCAAACCCATTCTCAAATCCAAAAACCTAAACCTAAACCAAAACCAAAACCTATAACCTAAACCCAATCCCGAACCCGAACTCGGTTTCCTCATCCTAAACCTTAACCTATTCTCAATTCCTTAAACCTTAACCTACAACCTAACCTAAACCTAACTCCCTAACCTAAACCTAAACCTAAACTTGAAAACCCAAACTTCAACCCGATCCGAACCCGAACCCGGTTTCTAAACCTAAACCTTAACCTATTCTCAATTCCCTAAACCTTAACCTACAACCTAACCTAAACCTAACTCCCTAACCTAAACCTAAACTTGAAAACCCAAACTTAAACCCGATCTCGAACCCGAACCTTGTTTCCTAAACCTAAACCTTAACCTATTCTCAATTCCCTAAACCTTAACCTACAACCTAACCTAAACCTAACTACCTAACCTAAACCTAAACCTAAACTTGAAAACCCAAACTTAAACCCGATCCCGAACCCAAACCCGATTTCTTAAACCTAAACCTTAACCTATTCCCAAATCCCTAAACCTAAACCTACACTTAATCCTAATCTCAACTCCCTAACCTAAACCTAAACTTGAAAACCCAAACTTAAACGATGCCGAACCCGAACCCAATTTCCTCAACCTAAACCTTAACCTATTCTCAATTCCCTAAACCTTAACCTACAACCTAACCTAAACCTAACTACCTAACCTAAACCTAAACCTAAACCTAAACTTGAAAACCCAAACTTAAACCCGATTCGAACCCAAAACCGGTTTCCTAAACCTAAACCTTAACCTATTCTCAATTCCCTAAACCTTAACCTACAACCTACCCTAAACCTAACTACCTAACCTAAACCTAAACTTGAAAACCCAAACTTAAACCCGATTAAGAACCGAAACCGGTTTCTAAACCTAAACCTTAACCTATATTCTCAATTCTAAACCTTAACCTACAACCTAACCTAAACCTAACTCCCTAACCTAAACCTAAACCTAAACTTGAAAACCTAAACTTAAACCCGATCCCGAACCCGAACCCGGTTTTCTCAACCTAGACCTTAACCTATTCTCAATTCCCTAAACCTTAACCTACAACCTAACCTAAACCTAACTACCTAACCTAAATTTAAACCTAAACTTGAAAACCCAAACTTAAACACGATCCCGAACCCAAATCCGATTTCATGAACCTAAACCTTAACCTATTCTCAATTTCCTAAACCTTAACCTACAACCTAACCTAAACCTAACTCCCTAACCGAACCTATACCTAAACTTGAAAACCCAAACTTAAACCTGATCCCAAACCCAAACCCGATTTCATAAACCTAAACCTTAACTTATTCTCAAATCCATAAACCTAAACCTACACATAATCCTAATCTCAACTCCCTAACCTAAACCTAAACCTAAACTTGAAAACCCAAACCTAAACCTGATCCTGAACCTGATTTCCTGACGTTTATTTTGGCCCTATAAACCATCTGGTGAGACCATTCCTTTTGTGTCCATTTCATTCCTCTTTAAGCTTTTATTAATTCATTAAGGAAAAAAGAAGAAGAAAATGGTTATACATGATGCACTTCTTTCACTTTGTTTTTCTTTCCTCCAATGGTCATTCTGATTTATGAATGCCATGACTATTTGTAGGATGATGGAATATACGAAGCTGTTGCAGGAAGTGACTTTGTCATTATAGAGGTTCATTTCGAGACGACTCTTCAAAGTACTACATAAATGACTGTGGAAGTAATTTTACAAAGGTCACTAAGAAATTGAAAGGAAAAGGAGTGGACTTGGACAACAACCGATTTTTTATTCTTCAGGTGGGTGATGGCTAAAAAAGGCCTATTTACTTGTGAAAAAAATATCATACCATCAAAATATATCTTCTCTTTCAATTCTTTATCTTTGAAATTTTAAGGTGAAGTCGAGCAAATTTCTCTAATGAAGCCAAAGATTTGTATTTTCAGCATTATTGTAATTGTAATTGTAATTCATTGAATGAAGAATTGTAATTAATTGTAATTATAATTGTAATTGATTGAATGAAGGATTGTAATTGAATGAATGAATGATTGTAATTGATTGTAATGGAATGAATGAATGATTATGTAGGTGGTAATTGAATGAACAACTAATTGTATATATATTTTTTAAAATAGGATTTGCTACGGATTATATCCGTAACTATTGTAAACTATAGCTACAGATTAAATCCGTAGCTGTTATGATTAAATCCATAGCTGTTGTAACCTACAGCTACGAATATAATTGTTACGGCTTAGATCCGTAGCGCTTTCCAGCTATAGCTATGGATTAAATCCGTAGCGGTGGTGATTAAATCTGTAGCTCTTGTAACCTATAGCTACGTACATAATTACTACGGATTATATCCGTGGTTGTTTTGACCTATAGCTACGGATTAAATCCGTAGCTATAGGTTCCAGACCTATTGTTACTGCACCTACGACTACTGCCGTGCTACGGACTAGAACCGTAGCCATAGGCCTATGGCTACAGATTTAGTCCGTAGCCTTTGCCCATTTTTTTGGTAGTGACGATATACTTGCGGAGGCCATGGCCCTAATATCGTTAGGGCATACAGTGATCATGTCACACAAATGTGAGATGCATGAGTCATACTATCCATTCATGCATCAAACTCATGTGGGGCCACTCCATCTCATAAGAAGTTCCATAATAGACCAGCCCAATGACACACGCTATGATCAGTCACTCCTCATAACATGCATACATATGATGCGTATGGGCATGTATCATGATGTAATAAAGTACATAGGCATGATTATCTGATAAGGCAGACAATAATAATCCACAATCGACCTTCACCGGCATGTCACGTACTAAGAGTATAAACTAAACAACATGCTCCTTCCACAACTATAGGAGTTCATGTGGCATGTCCCACGTTATACTAACATTAGCCTTCCAAGGTACTAATATAGCATATATTCTAAGATGGGGTCCACTAGAAGGACGACTGATCCTGCCCATACATCGAGATAGGCTCTATATGGTGGATATACCAAACCTGATACTACATATTCTCCCATCTACAACAAGGGGGTGATGATGATGTACTAATGTCAAAGATAGGCCTCACACTCATCCTAAGAAGGTAAATGGACAATGTAGATGATACATACATAACACAAGGTTCTAGCAATCGATTACAAGGTAGAATACATCTCACGAGGCAAGCCAAGAGGGAATACAACAAGTGGGCTTCCTCACTCCCTTTACCATGAACAACTGGCCTCCCTATGAGGGCCCGATACGAATACAAGGTGGGCCTTGGTAGGATCCACACATCCAGGACTATGTAACCCTACAAACGTTCCTGCTCATTATCTAAGTGGGCTTCAGGTTTGGGTTACTAAGCTTGGATAAACACATGCATCTAGGTGGGCCACATTCCCTATGGAAGGCCAGGTACGTACACAAGATGGGCTCCAAGGCTTGGGTGATCATACAGGGTATGGTGGAAAGTATCATTTATCAACAGCGGGCCCAACGGTTTGGGGTAGCCCAACAAGGGAAAGATGGGTATCACTAACATTAATGGGCTCAAAGGGTTTGGGATAGCCTAATAAGGGAAGGTGGGTAATAAGATCATCAATGGGGGCCCAACAGTTTGGGGTAACCCAACAAGGGAAAGATGGGTATTACTAACATTAATGGGGTCCAAGGGTTTAGGGTAAGCCCAATAAGGGAAGGTAGGAATGGGCCTAACAATGGGCCTTAGGGAGGTTATAGCATGGACATTTAACCATCATTGCCCCTAAGGTAATGGCCTTAACAATGGGCCCTAGGGATGGTTTCAATGGTGAACTTTTAACCACTATTGTCTCCTAGTGTGTGGTCCGCTTGGGATTTGAATTTAACTCTCTATGGAGCCCACGACCCTTATACGAATTGGGGAAATGGATGGACATCGTGTATGTAACACATACATCATGATAGGCCTCACAAGGCAGCCCCATAGTGGGCATATAATCCATAAATCAAGGTGGGCCTCTCAAGGCAATGGGCTCACGGCCTTAGAGGAATGGATGAATGGTGTGAAGATAACATATACATCATGGTGGGCTCTATACATCACAATTGGGCCTCACATATATCACGTTAGGCCTCATCACATGGGCCTCAAACACAACACAATGGGCCCCATATACGTGTTGTATGTGCATCACAATGGGCTCCATACACGGGCCACAAATACATGACAATGGGCCCCATATACGTGCCGTATGTGCATCACAATGGGCCCCATATACGTGTCATATGTGCATCACAATGGGCCCCATACACGGGCCCAAATACATCACATCGGGCCTCATATACGTGTCACATGTGTATCACAATGGGCCCCATCTCATGGGCCCGAAATACATCGCATTGGGCCACATCTCATGGGCCTGAAATACATCGCATTGGGCCACATCTCATGGGCCTCATATACTATAGTGGGCTTCACACACGACAGGTGGGCCTCATGCATACCTAGTGGGCCTCATATACATCGAAATGGGCCTGCCATCGGCTTGGACTATACAACATACTTCAAAGGTGGGCCAGCTGCCATTGGACAGGCAGGCAGCCCCCGCTGCTTGCAGATGGACGATGTGGATACAACACCTACATCATGTGGGTCCCACTGTCCACGTGTGGACAGCGTGGGCAACCACATGCCCCACACCAGGCCCCACCATCCCAAACATCTAGACAGCAAGGATAAAACACATATATAATGATGGTTCCCACCATCCAGAGATGGACGGTGGATATAACACATACATCAAAGGTGGGTCCCACCGTCAATGGACGGTGTAGATATACACATACCTCATGATCAGACCCATGGAACTTGCTGACGTCAGTATAGCAGCTATATAGCTATTTCAGGTAGACCAACCAATCCGTTCCCATAGCTTGGTGGATCCCACATGGGGTCCACCATATAATATAATATATTATAATTTTTTTATTATTATTTTGAAACGTTCTAGCGTCCAGCATCCTGGACGAACGGCCTGGATGCAAGGTGGGTCACACGGACGGACGATGTGAATATAACACGCACATCATGCGGGCCCCATGATCCAGACGGTCTAGATGACCCACATCATCAAGGCAGGTCCCACACGTGGAAGGTAGGGTCCACCGTCCAGTAGGCTAGACAGTGTGGATGGGGTAGATGAAACGCATGTATCATAGGTGGGTCTACACTGTGGCCCACCTGCTTTGAATAAAGCTGGTATTTGTGTTATCCTTCATCCAGTCCGGTCAGTAGTGAGTTGGGCCACTGCTGCTGGATAGAGGGCGGCCCACTACTGGACGACGCGGATATATCATCACAGTGGGGTCCACAACACATGGGAAGAAAGAGAGAGGGGGAGAGAGAAAGAGAGAGAGAGAGAGAGAGAGAGAGAGAGAGAGAGAGAGACGTGCAATAGAGTGGAGGGGCACTGCCACTATGAGCCCTCCCAAGGTGGGCCATGTAAATACAATACATACATCAAAATGGGTCCCAAAGCATGTGGGCCCTAAATCAAAAAAATCAACGATGGAGATCCTTTTCCACCAAAATACAAGGTCTAAATGACCTTTCTCAATGGGAAAAAATAAACATCATAATGGGGTCCATGGAGAATGGCCCCATCATGGATGAACATATGATTCATGGTGGCCCATCAGCTCCACCTAGGGTCCAAAGTGAGATCCATACCATCAATCGGTAGGCCCTACTTGTCCCATCACTAAAATTACCATCCAATCTTACAAAACACCCACTGATTACTAATCTTCTTGGTTCTATGGCTTCCTTAGCTCCTTGACTTTAACTTAGATGGAGGATGATGAAGATTGAAGGGCTAGGATGAGAGATGAGGGGGTAAGAAGTAGGCCACACTTGGCTCTCTTGGAAGAGCTTGGACGGTCACTCTCTTGGTTGCTTGGAAAATGATGGAGAGAATGAGAGGGAGAGAAGGTGTGATGGGATGAAAGGGATGGTGTCTGTGTAAGATGGGGATGGGTGTGTGTAAGAAAGGGATAGGTGAGAGTTAACTTTTGGATGAGAGAGGGATGAGTGTCATGCCTTGTTGGTAAGAGAGGGATGGGCTAGGTATGGGTTGTGATAGGATGTACTTGACTTGTGATTGATTGATTGATGTGATGCATTGGGTAGAGATTCTCTCGGGATTCGCAATGCATAGCATTTTCCTCGAAATAAATGCGGGCTCATAACTCCTAGCCTGATTATCACATCGGTGCGCAAAACGCTGCGTTAGAACCGCGGCAATGGCGCAGTCACAATGGTATAAGTCTCAAGTCGAATCAACTCAAATCTACATGATGCGGCTTAGAGTCATGCGTAAATGCCGATTACAGGTCGAGGGTTGCTTGTGAGGCCCGTGTCCTAGCCTGTACCTTTCTGTATGCCTTCGCGGTCCTCTCGGTCTAATTCCGATGACTCGCGATCTGTTATCGGCATTTGCGCATGATCCTGAGTCATGTCCCGTATATCAGAGTCAGCTCGACTCAAGACTTGTACCCTTGCGACCGCGCCGTAGCCGAGGTTCCAACGTCGTGTATTACGCGCCAAGGCGATACCCGGGCCAAAAGATGTGGTCCCGCGTTCGGTTCGAGGAAAATATTGCGTGTTGCAATTCTGAGAGAATCTCTATGAAATGTCTCATCAATCATCTTACATGTTAAGTACAACATCCCATCCGCAAGTACCAACACCCATCCCTAAAGTCAACTCTCTCCCTTACATGTCAAGTACCCATCACTCCATCACTCACCATCCCTCTCTCCTACCACTTCTCTTACATCACTTCCTCTCTCATCTCTCTCATTTTCTCTCAAGCAACCCCATGAGAGCACCTAATGTCCATGGCTTCTATGGAGAAGCCATGTGTGGCCCACCTTCCTACCTCCCATCTCCACCCTCCAAAATCAATCTCAACCATTGAATCTTGTTTCCTTGGAGCTCTAGGACGCATCGGTGGAAGAAGAAGTCCAAGAAGAGATCTAAGGTGGGTGATTTCATTCGGATTTGATGATTTAAGGGCCCACTTGTTGTAAGACCCACTCGATGTATGCATTGTATGGGGAGGGCCCATAGTGACAGGGTCCCTCCCCTTCACACATTTCTCTTCCTTCTTTTCTCTCTCTCTCTCTCTCTCTCCCTCTCTCTCCTTTTGTTGGATTGTGGCCAACTTGATCTAGATCATCCATCTGTTGGCCCCCTTTCTGTTGCCATGGATGAAGCAAAAGTATAAATATCGGTTGATCCAAGTGGTGGTGGGCCACCACATGGACCCACCTTGATGTATGTCTTTCTCCACACCGTCCAGAACATCTGGACAGTGTTGGATTGTTTGGACGGTGCATGGGCCACCCTGATGTATATGTTTTATACCCACATTGTCCAGTTGTGTGGGCCCCACTATGATATTTGTATTTTATCCAAGTCGTTCATCAAGAGGGCCCACACTGCTGACCATCCAACAGCACCTAGCTATTGTGCTGATGCAACAAGTTCGATGGCCCCATCCTGAGGTATGTGCTATATTCAAACTGTCCTTTCATTTGGCACGTGTGGAGCCCACCCCACACGTGTTGCACGTGTGGGATGGGACCCACCTGTAATATATGTGTTTTATCCCTATTGTGGAACCCATGTGACATAAGGGTTTTATCCAGCCGTTCGTCCATTTGGATGTGGCCCACTGTAATATGGGCTTCATCCACGCCGTGCATCTCCTTGCAGCAGTAGTAGTTGCTGCTGACATCAATGGACTAGGCGTGGACCCCACACATTATGTATGTATTCCACTCCGCCCAATTACTTTCCATCTCACCATCCGCGGACCTCACCTTGATATTGGTGCTGTACTCGCACCCTCCAACAGTGTGTGGGGCCCACCCGGATACATGTTTTATTTGTAACGTTTATATGATGGTGGGTCCCACTGCATGACGCCAACCAGTTGAATCCAGACCGTCCATAAATGACGTCAGGTAGAGACCGTCTATCAATGGACGTCTAAGGCTGCACGCTGGCAGTTCTTGTTAAAATAAAATAAACTAATATATAATATACATATATAGGTTATATATTTATCTGATGGGCTCCACGAGTGGACCCACCGATTGTTGAAAGTGAATTGGCTGCTGCGCCATCACCAAGTTCTATAGGACCCACCTGACGTGTGTGGGTTTCATCCACACCGTCCGTCCATCTGGACGAGACCCACTTGGTGCGTGGGTGGAATCCAAACCGTCCAATCGTGGTCCCCACCAATGGCAGCAGCTGCTGCATACGTCAACAAGTTTTGTGGGTCCCATCTGAACCGTGGACCCTATATAATTTATGTGTTTTGTCTCAAACGTCCATCTGGATGGTGGGGACCCCACCTAGATGTTGTATTGACATCAGCAAGTTATATGGGCCTGATCAGAGGTATGTGTTATGTCCTAATCGTCCATCTAATTGGCAAGATCGTCTTAAGGCTTGAGACTAAATGAGGCAGATCAGATCATTGGTGGGCCACATGTGTGGACCTACCTTGGTGTATGTATTGTATACCCACTCTATCCACCTGTTAGGATGGTGGAGTGGACCCCACTGTGATATTTATGTCTTATACACACCGTTTGTCTGATGGGCCCACCTTGATTCATTTGTTTTAGCCACGTCGTTCAGTCCGTTAGACTTGTGGCCCCCTTGATAGATGTGTTATACATCCATGCTATTCATTTGGAGGGCCCATTTGGAAGGTGTAGGCCCACCTGCTGGTTGTGCAAGGCCCACCTACTACGAGGCCCTTGTATGAGGCCCAATGTGATATGCTATGAGGCCCACCTAGATGTAATTGTGGCCCATTGATATGGCCCGCTTGATGTATATGAGGCCTATTGGTAAGGACCATTGTGGTGTATTTATAGCCTAGGTGCCGAGGCCCATTATGACGCATATGTGGCCCATGGGTTGAGGCCCATTGTGATGTATACCCGGCTTATGTGTTGGGGCCCAATGTGATGTATTTATGTCCCATGTGCTGAGGCCCATTATGATGTATATGCGACCATGAGTGAGGCCCGTAATGATGTGTATTAGGCCCTTGCATGAGGCTATAGGCCACTATATGTTTGGCTCTATTAGGCCCCTCATTGGGATCAATGATGGTTAAATGTTCACATTGATGTGTGATGATGGTTAAACGTCCACATTATGACCCTACCTTAAGTCCTTTATTAGGCCGAGTATCAAGGCCGATTCTGATTTGTCGAGGCCGATTGTATAGGCTGATTTCGATTGTCGAGGCCGAGTATTGAGGCCAATTCTGAGTATCGATTACGATTGACGTGACAGATTTGCCGATTGCCGATTCCGATTGACGTAACCCATTTGTCGATTCTGATTATTGATCAATTCCAATTGTCATGACCGATTGTTGATTCCGATTGACGTGAGCGATTTGCTGATTTTGATTATTGATCAATTCCTATTGTCATGACCGATTACTGATTTTAATTAACGTGACCAATTTGCCTATTCTGATTATCGATCGATTTTGATTATTATGACCGATTGTCAATTCCTATTGACGTGACCGATTTGTCGATTCTGATTATCGATCGATTCCAATTGTCGTGACCGATTGCTGATTCCGATTGACGTGACCAATTTGTCGATTCTGATTATCGATCAATTCCGATTATTATGACCGATTTGCCAAATCTGATTATCGATCGATTCTAATTGTCGTAACTAATTACCGATTTCGATTGACATGACCGGTTTGCTGATTGTCGATTAACGATCAAGGCCGATTTGCCAATTCTAATTATCGATCGATTCCGATTGTTGTGACCGATTTGCCGATTCCAATTATCGATCGATTTCGATTTGTGGAGACCAGTTTTTGAGGCCGATCCCATTTAGTAGAGACCGATTCCATTTGGTCGAGGCCGATTCCGTTTGATGAGGCCGATTCCGTTTGGTCGAGGCTGATTCCGTTTAGTTAAGGCCGATTCCGTTTGGTCGAGGCCAATTCCGTATGTCGAGGCTGATTCCGATTATTGAGGCCGATTCCATTTGATGAGGCCGATTCCATTTGGTCGAGGTCGGTTCTATTTAGTTAAGGTCGATTCTGTTTGGTCAAGGCCGATTCCAATTGTTGAGGTTGATTCCGATTGTCGAGGCCTAATGTAATGTATATAAGGCCCATGAGATGCAGCCCTTTTTGATGCATATTAGGCTGGTGTTAGAGGCCTATTTTGATGTATATGTGGTCCATGTGATGTGGCCCACTTGATGTATATGAGGCCCAATGTGACGTATTTATGGCCATCCGTTGGGGCCCATCTTGATGTGATGCATAATGGACTAGTGTGAGAGGCCCATTGTGATGTGTTTAGGGCCGATGGGTTGTGGCCCATTGTGATGTATTCAAGGCCCATGGGACGTGGCACATCCGATGTATAAAGGCTCATGTGATGTGTATTAGGCTCATGTGACGCGGCCCATTATGATTGTATGAGGCCCATTGTGGTGCATTTGAGGGCCAGGCTATGGAGCCCATTGTGATGTATGTTAGGCCCATGTGAAAGGCCCATCGTGATGTGTATTAAGCTCTTGAGTGAGGCCCATAGTGTTGTATATTTGGCCTTTATGTGAGGCTATGGGTCTACTATATGTTAAGCTCTATGTGGGTCATTCCTTGGGGGCAATATTGGTTAAATGTTCACATTGTCCAGGTCGATTGTCAATTGTCGATTATTGATGCTGATTATGAGTATGTGACAGCATAGCATCATGATACATGCCCATACGCATCATCTACATGTTTGTTATGAGATGTGGTTGATCATTACATATGTCATTGGACATGTTGTTATGAGACTCCTTGATAGGCGGATATTGTCTCACATGAGTATACGGTATACGTAGGATTGATGTATGACTAGATTGTATGACTCATGCATCTTGCATTGTGTGTTGTGATTACTGTATGCCCTAGTGACATTAGGGTCGTAGCCTTCACAGGCATATCGTGGATGGCCATATGGGACACCGAAAATCTGTTCTAGCATACAGGCGCCATAGATGTCCTTGGGTGAAAATCCCTAAACCTCCATGGCCAGGAGATGCCCTAATGTTGAGATTGAGTGGATATATATATATATATATATATATATATATATATATGAGCGCATGAGGGTTGAATACCAGGAGGCCGCGTCTCCCATTATATCATGATGGGTTGGGAAGGAATGTAGCCTTACCCGACGGAGGGTAGGGGGGATAGCTAGGCTGAGTTTGACCAGCTCGTGAATGGGTCTGCTATCGACGTGTCGTGCAGATATTGGCTGATTACTGGCCAGGCGGATAGTGAGGTCTCTTCCACTTGCATGGTTGCGCGTCAGTGTGAGGCAATTTGCATGTAGAGTGTACTAGACCCTGGTGAAGATCCTAAAGAGGAACCGTACTGATATGTGGACTTATTGAGCAGGAGTTGCATACTCATTCATTCATTCATTTACTATCCATTCGGGCTGGTGGTGTGCAACTAATTGTTAGGTGTACCTTCGCAATGGCTAGGATTTTGATTTGGGTGGGCGACTAACCTGAGATCAGGAGTTTACCACATTGTGTCTGACTATCCAAATTTAGGTATGCGACTGGTTTAGATAGAAGTCCCTTGTAGTGGATCACGTAGCCTACGATACTACGTACTATCATCTCGACTTCACACTCCAACTTGGTCATTTCATTCGCATCACATATTGCATTACATCCGCAGGCATACGACATTTTGGGTCACTATGTTTCTGCACTTATATGGCCTAGACAGACTTAGCAGGATTTACACATTACATTGTATCTGCGGCATCTGATATTTGACTCTCCTTGACTCCTCATTTGCATAATTGATTTGTATTGCATACTCTGATATTATATGATTTATAGACTTACAGTATTACCGCTTACTTCGATATCGTATGATTCATGATCTTGCAAGAATTCTGATTTTGTATTATTATGGCATTATATTGAATACTTGACACTTACCTTGGGCACACACTTTCACCACCCACTAAGCTTTTGTTAGTGCTATGATTTCATATCCCTTTGATTGTCAAATTTTGTAGTGCCAAAACCTACATGTCTTATACTTCTTGTGTTTCTTGTTTGTGACTACACACTGCTTCAAGACAAGATCATGAATGAAGAATGTTTACAAGACATGTCATGGATGAAGTCTATAAGAATAGAAGACTTCAAGTTTGCTTCTAACAAATTCAAGATTAGAAGACTTCATCAAGACAAGTCAAGAAAGTACCAAAGCCGTCAACTCAATTCAAGCTTCTCCTTCAAGATCATCTGAGAATACAGACCTTCAAGACTTCAATGTTCATCTCACTTCAAGGTTTGTTTGACCTTAGATTGACCTTAGGTTGGTCTGTATGATAGGTCATTCTGGATATATAATTCGAATATTTTAATATGCTTGTTATGACTGTTCTAAGACCAGTCCTAGAAATCTTAAGACCAGTCCTAGCTTTGCTTCGACCAGTCTTAGGTTTCTCAGGACCAGTCCTAGGTTGTTATAGATTTTCAGATTTTCCTGGTTGTCCTTTGACCAGTCCTGGACTTGCTTCGACCAGTCCTGGGAAGTTCTACGACTCATCCTTCGACCGGTCGTAGTCCTACGACTCGAACTCCAGCGACCTATCTAGGGTCCTACGACCAGTCATAGGTGACACACGACCAATCATAGGTGGCCCACGACCGGTCGTGGGTTACCTAAGACCAGTCGTGAGAACAGCTAATCTAATCCCGCGAAAATCTTTCAAAATCTTTAAAGCTACGACCGGTCCTAGGGATCCTAAGACCAGTCGAAGATGGGATTTTTCAGGCTATAAATAATGCACGAATTTCAGAGTTTATTCATTCCATTCCATTCAATTCAAGCGATTTAAGGCTATACTCTGAGATAAGTTGTGATTATTTTTTTAAGCTATTGTGCATATTTAATATTCCTTTTGATAGCATTATTCTATTGTGATTTGATCCACATTCCAATCTCATTTAGAAAAGAGGAACTTGTGATATTCCTTCTTCTGGGATCAAAATCAAATAGACCTTGCTCTTCTTGATTTAATCTAAAATCAATTAGACATAGAACCTTTCTTTAAGTGAGTATTGGACATTGAACGACATATCAACATCTACTCCGATTGGTTCTACTGGGCTACGTCAAAAGGAGATCCAGGTATTTTACTTTGTAATTTACTTTCTCTGGTTTTGTTTAAGATTTGCCAGAAAAATCTCATTGTATTGGTTATCTGAGGAGAGCCAGAAAACTCAGATTGTGGGGGTTTTTGGATTGTGTAAGCTCGAGATAAAAAGACACAATTGTGAAGGTTTTGGGTGAACCTGTGAAAACCTATTTTTGAGAGTGCATGCTAATATCCCTTGTGTGAGGATATTAGGAGTGGAGTAGCATTCTGTGTGGCTGTTGACTAACAGTTGGTGAACACACAAGCGAACCACTATATATCGTTGTGTTGTGGATGTGCTTGATTTCTTTATTCATTTATTCCTTCAGTATTGTGGATTGCTTTTGTGGATGAATGTTGTAATTTTCATTTCAAGCAAGTGTGGTTGAATGGTGTAATAACTTAGGATTTATTTTTGTAAGTTATTCTTGATTTATTTTCCATATCATTTGTGATTGCTAGATTGTTCTAGAAATAAGGTTGTCCTATCATAAGCCATTGGTTTTTGGTATAAGGTTGTCCTTAAAACTGATTTAGTATCATTCTCATATTTCATGTGCTTTGAGATTGTTATTATTTCAGCATTGTTATTTATATCTTTTATTATTCCGCTATTTTAAGTTTTATTTGGCATTGCCCTATTCACCCCCCCTCCCCTCTAGGGCATATAGCTAGGCCCTTTCAGCTTTCTGTAAGCTTATGCACGATAAATGCGTGCAGGTGGCGTTAGGTTGCAGCAGCTTTGAGCATGGAGTGTGCAGCGGTCTTCTAGAGCTGATTTTTGACATATGTATTTCCCTTTCAGCATTGTATTCAAATGTTTGTATTATTAAATATGTGATGATGATGTTGCCTTTGTGATTTAGGTATACTTGAGGTTATGCTTATTATGAGTTAAGTGTACATTAAAAAATCCTCCTTGTAGGATCCCAGGATCGGAATCTGGCATATGGATACTAGGAGCCTAGAATGGGGTACTACAGAGGCTGTCGGCACCGGATTCAGCGATCGGGATTCCAATGAATCCAATTTTCGGATTTGGGGCATGACATTGCTGGAATTCGATAGGGAGGATCGCGAAAGTCTAAGGAACGATACGGACTAGGATATGGGCCTTACAATTGTCTTCAGGAGTAGGGCATCGAAAGTAAGACATCTTCAATCATGCTAGATAATGCATATACAAATGATGTTATGATTTCTTTTTTTTGTGGAGCCAATTCAAGAGGCGGGGAATCTCTATTTTGGGAGAAAATTTTTCCAAGTCAGATGTTGTGCTTACATTTTGAATCTAATTGTGAAAGAGGGGCCAAAAATAATTGATAATATAAGAGAGAACGTGAAATATATAAGGAGGTTACCATTAAGACTTAGTATCTAGAATGACATACTCCAACGTTTAAGTGTTGGATTACAAAAAAACATTGAAGTTAGATGTGTGCACCCGTTGGAATTCAACATATGGAATGTCGGATGCGGCAGTTGAGTTGAAAATTGCATTAACAAAATTTGCAGTTCGTAATAAATTATATGCTTAGTTACCTAATGAAGATGATTGGAGAAAAGCTAAAGATGTTTGTAGTTTTCTTCAAGTTTACTATGACTGTACAAAGTTATTTTCTAGGAATAAATATCCAATGCAAAATCTATTTCTTCCAAAGCTTTAGAAGATTAAGTATGTTATTTAGAGAAGTGTCACAACAGGTCCAGATTATATTCAGAATATGGTATTAAGCATGCAAGTGAATTTTGAAAAGAACTGGAGCAAATGTTACATGTTGATGGTTTTATACTTGATCCTCGCTGCAAAATATGACTGGTTAGTTACATTTATAAAAAGATTTATTTGTTTGACAAGACAACAGTTGAAACATCTAGTGTTCGTGTCGTAAGTATTATGGTTTTTAGCCCCTATAATTGTCAAAACCTCTTGGAATCTGTGTCTTGTGTAGCGCATTGATATATTCAAGACAGTGCATCTCATTTACAAGGACAATGGTCTTTACTTTAAGATCTTCAAATGTAAGATTACTTGTTCATGTTCATGTACAACATCAATTGTGAATTCAAGCTTTCAAGTCTCAAGAGTTCAAGATTTTCAAAGCTTCGTACAAGTCAAGACAACATCTCTAGATTTTGATACTCAAGTTCAAGCTTCAACGGTAGTCAATTTTAAGCTTCAAGAGTCTCAAATTCAAGCTTCTTCGTATGACAAGATCTCAAACTTCGCGAACTTCAAAGAACAACTATCAACTGAAGGAAAAGAAGTTTCAATGTTCATACATCACTAACAAGGTATAAGTGACCATAGATTGACCTTAGGGTAGGTCATTTTAAATACATAATTTAATTAGATCATTTTATAAGTGAATAGAGTGTTTTTCGACTAGTCCTGGACTCTATTTGACTAGTCCTAGCACTAGCTCAACCAGACCAAGAAATTTCACGACCAGTCTTAAGTTTGTTACAAATTTTCAGAATTTTTTTTTTATTAAGCCACGACCAGTCCTGGAGACTGCTCGACCAATCATGTGAATAGTGCTTGACTCATTCTCGACCAGTCCTGCAGCCACGACTCAAAGTCCAGCAACTAAATCTGGTTCCACACGACCAGTCGTGGACAGGTCATGACCAGTTGTGGAGATCCCTCTACCAGTCGTGAAGGTCCTACAACCAGTCGTGGAACGACTTTATCTGATCGCGCTCAAAATTTCAAAAATTTGTTGGTCCTACGACCAGTCGTAGTGTCCACAGGACCAGTCGTGAACGCGATTTCTTTACCTATAAATAGAGGACGAATTTCAGAGTTTTTCATTCAATTCAAGCTAATTCAATTCGTCACTCTGAGAGATAAGTTAGTGTTCTTTTTAAGCTATATTGTACTCATTTAATATTCTCTTAATTTAACTTTATTATATTTGATTTTGTATTCTTTATTCCAATCATATTTGAAGAAGGGATTGAGATTGCCCTTTTCTTGGAATCAAAATCAAATAGAGCTAGCCCAACTTGATTTAATTTAAAATCAATTTAGAACCTAGAACCATTTCATAAGTGAGTTTGGACATTGAACTTCTATGTTGAAATTCTACTCCGAATTGGTTCTTCCGGGCTACATCAAAAGGAGAATATCCAGGTATTTTACATTATTATAAATTTCTGTTTTGGTTTTTGAGATTGTGCCAGAAAAATCTCTATTTTGGTTTGTCTAAGGTGATTCAGAAAACTCAAAGTGTGGGGTTTTTGAATTGTGTTAGCCCACTTGAAAGACACAATTGTGAGGGTTTTAGGTGAACTCGGAAAAACCTATTTTCATAGTGAACACTAATATCTACTGTGTGAGGATATTAGGAGTGGAGTAGTTGTATGGTTGTTGTTTAACAGTTGGTGTACACACAAGCGAACCACTATAATTCTTTGTCTTGTGGTTTGATTGTTTATTTATTTGTGTGGATGATTGTAAGTTCCCTTTTCACATTTATGGAGAATGTTGTAATCCTTATGTGGATATTGAAAGTGCCCTGGTTTGTCAAGTTACGTGAATGTTGAGTCAGAGTGTCTACAAAGCCTAATAGGAAGATCAATTCAAGCGTCTGCCTCAACCGGATGTGTGTAAGCTCGTCACAGGTAAAAGTAAAGCCTCACATCCTATGACCTAAAATACCAGGTGAAGAAAACCCTTAAAAACATGTTAGAAATCATATGGTTTTAAGGTGAGAACTTTTTTCAAAATAAGAAAATTTCTAAGTTTTTCTCGCCTTGTTGATTTTATCGGAACACCCTCGATATGATCGACTTGCTCTGTCGATGTCCTCGATACCTTAACGATATTATCGATGTAATGACCAAAAGTGTCCAGCAACTAAATATTCATCTGGACGGATTTATCGATGTATCGATACATCTATCGATATCATCGATATAAGCACTAAATATGTCCAGCAACTTCACAACATATCTGGATGAATTATCGATGTATCGATATACCTATCGATATCATCGATATTCAAATCTTAAGTCCATCAAGAGTGACTCGATAAGATCGACAGGCAGATTTCTGGCCCCCCTGTTTTTTTTTTTAATGAAAATCTCAAATTCCTTCGATATATCGATGCTCTTCCGATATGATATGAAATCAAATATCAATAACATTGTAAGTCCATCGATGATATCGATCAAGGGGGCACATTTCTTACAGCAGATATTTTAGGTTGTTTTTAACTATGATCAGGGGCCCTTCGATAGAATAGATATTCAAATATCGATGATATCGGCACCAGGTCGATTGCATCGAACAAGGTCATAAACTGTCCAGCAAGCTTAAAGACAAATCAGCTGGATTTATCGATGCCTCGACTTTGATCTCGATATCATCGACATTCAAATTTCGATGATCTTGATGGTTCCCTGATCATTCATGAAAACCTGAAATATTTCAAAGTCAAGTCTCTCTCACTTTTCAAGTGTCGATGGATCGAACCTGCCATCGATGGAATTGGAGTTCAAAATCCGATGACATCGACAATAGTTTCGATTCATCGACCAATTGGCAAAGAGTTTCAAAAGTGTATGACATTGAGTCTGAGTCATTGAGCAGTCCATCGATGCTATCGAGAGTATACGCTCGATGATATCGAACTCTGTTATAAATGTGACCGTTTTATATCCGTTAGAACTTTTTGCCTATATATAGAGGACTTGTCTTTTGTTGCTAGGAGAAAAAGTAGAGAGAGCTTTTGTGTGTTTCAACTTACATCTTATATCCAAAGCCCTTCTCTCAAGAGAGTTCATCCTTCAATCCACCCTACCATTGACATTCAATAGAGTGGATTGGGGAATAAACTTTTGCACTCAAGGGTCCTCCAGCTACTACCTTAATGGCAAATCATTAAGCTAGGGTGCCTTGAATACATAAGATTGGAATCGCTCTATATTCTTGATAAGAAAATATTTTGAGAGTAGGATTCTGTCTTCACCTTGACCCAACCCGAAGCCGAGTATTGATACATTATTTTGTGTTGCAGATCAAGGGAGCAGAAGACTCTTTGTCAACAAGGAGGAGAAGATCTTCGGCATTGAGCTAAATGAGACTCATCAGCTTATTTGTAAGTATCCAGAGTCTAAGAGGACACTTGTGATCATTCCTTTCTAGGATTAGGTCTTAAGTGGTTCTCACCATTTAAAGTCCTCAAGGAGGCCTCCGACGGGAGTGTACGTGGTGGGTGCATTGTGTGGACTCTTGCTTTGTAGAGAGCATAAATATTTGGTTAGGAGTGAACCATTAAAACTCTGGGTTTTAGGTGAACCAGGTAAAACCTTAGGGTTTGAGGTCAACCGTGTAGAAATCTCCAGTAGGGTCTTATGGAAGATCCTTGGCCAGTGTGCTTAAAAGTGGGTGCGTCGTGTTGACCCTTGCTCGTGAGAGCATAAATAGTCAGCCTCAGTATAGGTTGTAAAGGTTGAAGGTGAACCTGATTTAAAACCTTAGGTTAGAGGTGAACCATTGTGAAACCTCCTTAGTGAAATCCGGCACACTCAAGGGTGGAGTGCGGTTATCTGGAGTAGAGTAGACTTATTGTCGAACCACTATAAAATGACTATGTTTGAGATTGTTATTTTGATTGAGTGATTTGCTTTAATACTTCCATATCTGATTATCTGATCACTCCTCACACACCTACACAATCATATTCATCATGAACTAGATTGCATATTGTTTCCTCCTTAAGCAGTTTGTGATTAGATCCTCTACCAGGCTTGGAAGCCAGTAGAGTTACATTTGAGTAATCCTAAGAATTGCATGATCATAGGATTAGTGAAGTAGGATTTTTAAATAACTCATAAAAACTTTAAAAAGTCCTATTCACCCCCCTCTAGGACATATTGGCATATTCCTTCTTCAACTAGTGCGGTCTTCATCGCCATTTCAGTGTGGGAATGTTGTAATAACTTAGATTTCCCTTCTTGCTATTAATTTCTTTATTCCTCTATAACAGTTTGAGTTTTTGATACACAAACCGTTCTAGTAAGGTTGTCCTACCATAAACCCTTGGTTTTTATGGTATAAGGTTGTCCTTAGAACAAGATTGGTTGCATTCAGTTTGGAGTGACAATTCTTTTGATGAAGAGAATGATGAAGAGGATGAAATCGAGAGTTCAGATGAGACTGGCACTGCACCTTCATCTGTTTAAAGTTTAAACATTGTTTTTAATTATTTACACATATTCATCTTATTACTTTTATAATTCATATTTTGTTATAAAGACTTTAATTTCTGTTATTTTTAGAGTGACTTGACATTGACATTTAAAATTTGAACGTATTATAATTTATTTATTATAAATTATATTGGCCATATAACCTTGCTTAAAAATGTAATTCTCTATTAACAAAAGTCCTTTTGAAGAAATGTCCTTTGATGACCAATCCACCAATATTTGGGATTACGGTACCCAACTCTACTCCCTAATATTTGGAAGAATAAAGATTAAATGCGGTTTATGTGGAGACGAATTTGTGAACAAAACAAACCGGCTAAGAATACACTTATTTAGTCAAGGAGGAGATGCAAAATCATGTCCTAATATCTTGCATGAAGTACAAATTTTATTTCAGGCTCTCTTGGACTTGAATAAGAAAAAACCCACCCCCTCCACACCAAATTCAACTAGCCACAAAAGATTTAATAACAAGCCTATTATAATAAATGAAGATTCAGATATAGAGAGAGTGCAATAAATTAGTAAGAAAGAAGAAGAGAAAAATGTTAGATTAAAAGCTCTGGAAGAAGAACAATTGAAACTTGCCTTGAAGATAAGTAGGGAGGATGCAGATGCATCTAGATCCTTCATGACAATATGACGCTGAGGCAGGACCGAGCTGAAATTGCAGTAATGGCCGCTTTAGTTGAAGTGGGAATATGCCAAGATGTCCTAGAGGGGGTGAATATGACTTTTTAAAATTTTATGATGATTTAAAACCTACCAACCCTATCCTGAACTAATATGCAAATAGCAGGATTTCTTTAATGTAACTCTAATGGCTTCCAAGCCAAATAGAGGATCTAATCATAAGACTATTCAAAACATAAACAAAATTATAACATAGTTCATGATGGATGTGACTGTGTGTGAGATGTGATTCTAATTAGTTCTAGGTAATCATGCAAACATGCATTATGAGAACATTCAGAGAAAGCATGCAAGCAGTAAAACTAAATAGCAATCCCAAACACAGTCGTTTTTATAGTGGTTCGACTATGTGTGTACTCCACTTTCAGTGGACGTACTCAACCCTTGAGTGTACCGGATCTCACTAACGGAGGTTTCAAATCAGGTTCACCTCAAACCAGTACAACCTACACAAGGCTGAATCTAGGACCTATACAAGGTACCTAACATGTCTCCACGAGACACAAGTTTGTAACCCACACAGGAGTAAGGGTCAATACACATCACCCAGATTTTAGGCTACACAGGCCAATGATCCACACAAGGAACCTAACAGTTTATGCCATACACAAGCGCAAAGGTCAACACACAACACCTAGGTTTTAGACCACATAGGTAAAGGACCTAAGTTTATGCTCTTCAAGGAGCAAGGGTCAACATACATCACCCCCACGTACTCTCCCGTCGAAGGCCTCCTATGAGGACTTGAAAGGGGTGAGAATCACCTATGACCCAATCCTACACAAAGGAATGATCAGCAGGGTCTCTAGACTTTAATTACTTACAGATAAGTAGATGAACCCCATTTAGAACATTGATGAAGATCTCCTTATTTGATGATGAAGAATCTTCAGCTCCCTTGAATCGCAACACAAATGATGCTCCAATGTATAACGACGGGTTGGGTCAAGGTTATGTTGGAATCCTGCACTATTAAATGTTTTCCTATTTTAGAGATGGAGTGATTCCAAGCATCTATGCATTCAAGGTATCCCTGCTCAATGATTTTCCATTAAGGTGGTAGCTGGAGGATCCTTGAATGCGGAAGTTCATTCCCCAATCCATTCTATTGAATATCAATGATGAGGGTGGATTGGAGGATGAACTCCCACGAGAGAAAAAGGTTTAGGGTAGGTGATCTAAATTAAACACTCAAAAGCTCTATTTATTTTCTCTAACAAACAACTAAAGGCAAGCTCTCATTAAATAGACAAAAAGTTCCAACGGAAATAAAACAGTCATATTTTTACAGAGTTCGATATCATTGAGTAGGCTTTGATATTATCGAGCGTATACTCTCGATAATATAGAATTGCCGCTCGATGACACGAACTCAATCTGTCAAACGCTTTTGGACCTTTTTGCCAATAGGTCGAGGATATCAAACATGCTTCGATGCCATCGGATTTCGAACTCCGATTTCATCGATGCATGGTTCGATTCCTCGACATTTGAAAAATGTGAGAGCAATCTTGCCTTTGAAACTTAACAGGTATTGATATGATCGAGCATCCCTCAATATCATCTAATTTTGAATGTCGATGATATCGATAACAGTGTCGATTCATCGATCTTTTCAGGGAATTTTCCTATAAGCTTTCTGGACAGTTTGTGTCTTATTTCGATGACTTCGACCTGGTCTCGATATGATCGATATTTGAATATCGATATCATCGAGTGCTTCTCGATACTTAAATGAATTTACCTGAAAGCTTGCTGGTCAGATTTGTGTTCTAATCCGATATCATCGAAGGTCCGTCGATATCATCGAGGTTTGAATTTCGAGGATATCGAGGCTCTCTTCGAGATATCGAAAATCACATGATTTTTCTTAATTGCATATTGGACACAAACTGATCAGATGTCGATTTTATCGAGCCGTCTTGATGAACTGAGATTTGAAAGTCGATGATATCGAACATGCCATCGATTCATCGATAATTCAGTCCAGGATTCATTGCGGTTGATGGACACCTGAAGTCCTCATTTTGATAATATCGAGTGAGTTTCGAGGACATTGATAATAGAGTTCGATTTTATCGAACCACTTATTGATAAATCGACAAAGGCAGAGAAACCTTAGAGATTTTCCTAATTTTGCAAAATGGTTTTCTCACCTTAAACCCTAAGTTGTTCTATCCATTTTTAAGGGTTTTATATACCTGGTATTTTGGGACATGGGATGTGAGGTTAAGTTTACCTTTTACGAGTTCGGGTACACATCCTGTTGAGGCAGACACTTGAATGATCTTCCTATGGGGTTCACTTATCTTGCTGACTGAGCACTAACACTAATTGACAAACCAGAGCACTTTCACGAGCATGGAAACAAAGAAGAGCCATAAAACATCAAAGTTTCTCTACAGATTTTCTTCATTTTATAAAATGTTGGGAACTTCTTATAAATCGGCTCATAAAGAAGGATTGAAAAAGTTAGCTAAATTTATATAGGAAATGATGGTGAAGTTTCACCACCTTCTGATTCAAAAGAAGTAAACAATTACCTAGGAGAAGATAACACCTCTGGATCTGTAAACATATTTTTCGTCGTCGATGAAACTAAAAACACATTAAACAAATTGGATGACGAAAATGATGCTGATAGATCGAGTTCAGATGAAAGTGATAACTTTCTTATATGTCGGCTAGGAAGTCATTACTTATATGGATCATATTAATAAGTTGTTGATGAATTTTGAATGAGTTTAAGGTTTTGTAATAACAAACATTTTCACATTATTATTTGGTAGCTTGTAATAACTCATACACACTACTATTGCACCTATATTAGTTCTAACAATCCTGATTTTTATCATTTTATTGTTTTATAATAATTTTTTAAATAATATTAAAAAAATCATATAACCCGACTTGAATAGGTCGCTCGAACCTACTAGACTCGGCTCGAACCAGTGAGCTGAGGTGAGCTAGTGGGTGAGTGCCAAGACCAAGTCGAGCTGAGCCAAGCTTGGCCTAGCTCGACTCAACTCGACTCGTGTACAGCTCGTTACTTATTCTAGTGGTAATAAACCTTTGAATGGTTTGGATGTGATTTAAAAATCATGGTCGAACCAGGGAGGTTTCAACGGTGGACGGCTGGCATGTATGACCCACCTGAGCTGTGGATTCCTGTTTTATTGTGATGCGTAGAAGCTGATGGATAGGGTGGATTTGTCACGGGCATGTCTGCGGGCCCCACACGGCTTCGGACCACAGGAACTTCCTGCGGCCGGGGGCACGGGCAATTCGCGTCCGATGGAGCGAGGTCCCGTTCAAGTCCTCGCCAGTGACGAAGCTCAGAGAGGGATGAAGAAATACCCGTTCAGCGTCATCGTCATCGTCATCGTCTTTTCCTTTGTTCAAATCTCATCAGCGATTGTCCAGTTCAAAACGAAATCCTTCTCCTTCTCTGTCATCGACGCTCCCGCTCCATTCGGTAATCCCTCCTCTTTTCTTACCAAACTAGAGGATAAAAGGCTGTTGTTATTAGCAGCACGGGTGTCGGCTTCGTGTAATTTTACTCCTCCTCTCTGGCTTTTCAGCTGTTCCTGTTAATAGGTCTGGAATATGTGGAACTCTTTACGTAGCGAATCCTCCCGATGCCTGTTCTTCCATCCGTAACAACCTTCCGACATTTGGAAATGCCGATCATGTTCGTTTCGCTCTGATTGTGAGGGGTAACTGCACTTTTGAGGAGAAGGTCAGGAACACTCAAGCTGCTGGATTCCGCGCTGCCATTGTGTATGACGATCAAGACAATCATAATCTGATGTCTAGTAAGTATTTGGGCTGCCTTTGGATGTACGATGTTCTTCGATTGCAAAATGTTTGGACACGTTTGGGTCTCCCGATATTTGCTGCAATAGTTTTTTATTTTTTTATTTTTAATTTCTACTTCAACCTGACTTAAAATGGAAGTAGTCATGATTGAGGATGGATAATTCACATAAAATGAATTTGGACAAATCAAACTTTGGACACTGGCTAGATTTGGATGTGTGCTTGCCACTTGCCACATTGCACTGCATTATGGGAACTTTTCTATGGTTCATAGCATACATTCATGTTGATTGTGGGCCCCATTGTGGGTGGATCTGATTACGTCAGTCGAGTTTAGACTTTTCACCATTTTATTTTATAACCACCCATTTGAAAGCTGATGAGCCAGACAGTAATAATTGTCCTATCAGTGTAATCCTATGGCTATGATCCATTCGCAATGGGGGCCATGAGTTATATGGTTTGGATTGGCTGTGGATGAAGTGCCACAGTTAAGCCCTATTCACATTGCACTTTTTTGCAACTTTGTATAACTATGACACAAATCAACTTTAATTGTTTGCATGCTTGAAAATCAGGATATAATATTCTTTCCATCCCTTTGATTTCTAGCTGTCAGTACAATCTCTTTTTTAACTGCGATGGTGTCATTTCTTGTTGTGCTTGTAGTCGCATGCTTATGCGCCAGACCCTCATCAAGGGGGCTGTTATGTATTTGAGCTATTATATCACGATGGTGCTTTTCTCTATAATGCACGCATGTCATGATGTTCCACATATTACATTGAGGAATCTGTCTACCGTACATGTGCCACATGAGTGTGTGACCATAGCAACTGTTGGGCTGTCACGTGGGTGGGCTGTAGCTCAAAGTTTGGATCTTGGTAGACATTTGATAAGTAGTCTGCGAATGGATGGTTTAAAAAGGGTATAACAGAGAAAGAGCAGACTTCCTCATTCAACAGGGAAAGTTTACAATGAGAAAATGATTAAAATCATCCAACTGCTGTTGTTCTCTTGGTCATTGCTCCACAAATATGATTACCTGTGTACCACATGTACTAGGACATCCGTCCTGATCACCATAGATGTGAACAACAGCTTATATATATATATATAGAGAGAGAGAGAGAGAGAGAGAGAGAGAGAGAGAGAGAGAGAGAGAGAGAGAGAGAGAGAGAGAGAGAGAGAGAGAGAGAGAGAGAGAGAGAGAGAGAGAGAGAGAGAGAGAGAGAGAGAGAGAGAGAGAGAGAGAGAGAGAGAGAGAGAGAGAGAGAGAGAGAGAGAGAGAGAGAGAGAGAGAGAGAGAGAGAGAGAGAGAGAGAGAGCAAATTTTATTTTTTATTTTTTCACCAAAGGCAACAAAGAATACACATTTGAAATGGGATGAATGATGAATATGGGTATGTACACTTTTCTTGAGTTATATCCCATTTTTGAGATGAAGATTTTGCTTCGCTTTAGGAAAACGGGTCAAATGTGAAGACAAGTAACACAGGAAAGACCCGATAAAAATCTGATCTTGGCGATGGTTAGCTTGGAACCGAAGTCAATGCAAGTTCTTTTCAAGCTGAAGGAATTGATGCATACAGGCCCATGATCAAGAAGTTATAGCACTGGCACTCAAAGAGTGGACCCTACCACCTTTTTCTTTCTTATAAATAGGCCCCCAAAATCTGGCCAATAAGTCTACTGTTGAAAGGTTTACTCTACCTTTCAAAGTCTTTCTTGATTTAGTTTCCTAATCTAGTTACTTTGTTGCTTTGCAGGTAGAGTAACAACTTTGAAAGGTTTTCTTTAAGTCTACTGTTGAAAAGGCTAGGTTTTATCTCAAAATTCCATGAGAGGAGGAAGATTCCCAAAGATGTTGGGGTATCATTCACTGCATTATTGCCAAATAGAGGGGCAGAAAATCTTGAAGATTTTTGGAACCATTAGCTTATGTTAAATTTATGCAGTAAGTCTTGGTGGCTTGGTTAAGGGTGCTAGGCTCAAAGTTGTAAGGGGATTTTATCCATGGCCAATGAATTGTTGATGGGGCACTTGTAGGGCATAAGCGTATAGACTCCAGGTAGGGAGGGGATCTCCAATGTTTTATGCAAATTTTACTTGGAAAAACCCTACATCCAAGTTGATCGGAACTTCCATGCCTACACATTGAGGAGATTGGGTATTGTGTGAGATGGAGGTGGATGTTGGAGTGTGTGTTTCTTTTTGGTGCTTTTAAAAAAAAAAACTTTTGGTCAAGGGATCGCCAAAATTCTTTGGGGGGTCAACGGGCCCTTGCTAGGGGAATCCTTTATTCGCGTTTCTTTTTGTTGTTGCTAAAGCTCTTAGTATAATGCTAGATTTTAAGGTGGAGAATGCCCAACTTTGAGTTTCACACTTATAGTTTGCAAATGATACAATCCTTTTCTATTGTGCAAATGTGTCCTTGATCAACAGCTCAAGAAAAGTGTTGAGATGCTTCAAAGAGATGCAATTACAAAAGATTAATCTCCAAAAATGTGAATTATTAGGAGTGCATGAGGGGGATAAGTTTGTAACCTTGCAGCGATGTTTGGGTTTGAGGTTGGGAGACTCCTGTTGACTTGCCTTGGTCTTCCTTTTTTGTGCTGGGAAGCCGGCAAACCATCTATTGGATGGTGTCATAGAGAGAGTTGAGAGGAAGCTCTCAACTTGGAAAAGAAGATACTTGGCTTTAGTGGGTTAAATCACTTGCTGTAAATTAGTCCTTCATGTCCTTATTTCCAATGGCTGATAAGTGTGATCAAGAAGTTTGAGAGAATCTACAGCTAGGTGTGCAAAAACAGTTACATAACGGTAACGGTGGAAACTGTTACGGGTTACGTAATGGCTGTTATGGAAAAAGGAGACTGTAAGTGTTGTCGAATGAAGGGGAGGACACAGGGAAAGGGAAGGGAAAGGAGACTGTAAGTGTTGTCGAATGAAGATCCTAGTAAGGAAATTCAGGGGAGGATGGGATGTCTTGGTAAGAGAGCACAGATTAGTGAACTTTGTAGGTGCCAGAATTTTCAGACAGTAACTTTCCAAAACCGGAAGTGCAGGCTATATCTCAAGACATGATCATATGAGGTTGTGGGCCCATGGATGCATTTGAGGTGTAAGCCTACACATGGCACATATGTAGGCTCACGCACAATAGTTGGTGGACCCCACAGGCTTAGTGGACACACTCCTATAGAGTAGATTTGTTTTAATTGTTTCCTTATAACAGATTACTTTGGTTTTAGTCAGATTGCTTAGTTTAGTTTGCTTTCTCTTCCTTAGTTTCTTCTTGAGGAGAGAATCCTATCTCACAAGTTTCTTCTCTAGTAGAAAATCCTCTCTCACGACTACTCATATTGGGAGAAACCACCTATATATGCGTTACTTGAGAATATTTTCCAGTAGTGAAGTGATTTGTTTCATCTCAGTTTTCTAGCAATTGTGCTGAAGGAAACTGTCAATTCCCTGCTGGGTCACTTGCAGATGAATCATTTTCATTGGGTTGTGAAGATTGTTGCTGAGACAGTTTGCCAATCTCTCTCCAGATCTATCCAGGTATGTGTAGGGCTCACAGAGATGCTCTTAAATCGTCCCGTATCTCTTCCTTCCACATTCTCGAGTGGATCAACACTTAACCCATTTCGGATTTGCATCAAACATCCCAAAAGGTAGGTTAAAGGATAAAATGGGTTATGGGCTGTAAGTTATGGCTAGGCATGGATTGATTTGGGCTGGAACTGTTGTTTTGTGACTGGATTTAGGGATGGGGTTGGTTTGGTAGAGGGACTGTTATGAAGGCAGATTCAAGGTTTTATTGGTTTATCAGGTTGCAGGGGCAGTTTAGGTACACGTTGAGGGGCCAGCAGGTGACCGAGTATGGGCTGTAAATATGGACAGACTCTGCAATTTTCTACTGGTGATCAGCGTCAGGTGTGGGACCATCAATTTGTAGAGTAAGGGAACATAAGCCTGCAACAAGCTACAGTTAAAGATGATTGGCCTCGAAAGGGTTTGTTTAGGGTTTCAGGGCTGTAAGAACCTGAGGTTGATGGATACGGGCTGTTTAAGAGTTACAGTTAGGTCCAGGGAGAGCAACTAGGCCTACACGTGGAGGTATATATGGGTTGGTTGCAGATTTGGGTAAAATTTGCTACAGTTGAGATCGGAGTCCTGGCATGAGAGTCTCAGGATTTGAAGTCTCGAAGGGACTGTTAACAGATCTTTGGTGGGTTAGGGTTTTAACTCTGAATACAGGCTACATTAGGGGCTGGGAATCAGTTGAAAGGGGATGTTTTGGGGTTGATCTGCATGTTGGGTTATGGAAATTGGGGAAAGCTGGAAGCGGGTTTACGAGTTGAGAACTTGGGGAAATGAGAATTGGGACTTGGTGTTAAGGGAATTGAGAGGCAAAATGATGCAGGACCGATGTATGAACCAAGTAACATGTGAGATCAAATAATCG
Organism: Magnolia changhungtana; assembly: GCA_030180095.1. Taxonomy (NCBI): domain Eukaryota; kingdom Viridiplantae; phylum Streptophyta; class Magnoliopsida; order Magnoliales; family Magnoliaceae; genus Magnolia; species Magnolia changhungtana. Next base: position 17,092,810 of record JASAUF010000343.1, read on the forward strand.
AATTAAGATATGTAACAAAAAAAAAAAAACACAAACGTCGCTATATTCATCACAAATATCATGAAAATCAAAAGAAAATCATGCATAATCCTGACCTAAGCTACCAGCATCATAACATAAGATCATTAAATAAAAAAGAAACTAAGATCTAATGGATGTATGGACATCTAATTAGCATAAAGTATAGTCTATTTCAAAATAGGAAACCTAATACAACCTAGGGTAAAAATTAGAGTTTGGATAATTTTGGAAAGTATGAAAATTAGGAAATTTAGGTTTAGGGTTACGGTTTCGGGGATGAAAGAAAGGGGTTTTGTTAATGATGGTGGGAAACCAAAAGGGGCAGATGGGATTCACTCGTGTGGCCGTACAGTCATACTTGTGGTGTGGGTGATGGGGACATCTCACACACACTCCCCCCCCCTAACAAAAAGCTCCGGTCTTAACGCCCGTCGAGTGGATCTGGCCCTTCTTAATGTGCCAAATAAAATGCGTCCCAAGCCGGAGACTGCTAGTCTACAAGAAGCTGGCAGAGCTTTAGCCATTGAACCACATCCATCCATCCTACCTAAACAGTCTTCCATTCGTAGTGACCCATCGGAACTGTGAAGGCTGTCTTATAGCGATCCATTCCCCCCCCCCCCCCCCCCCGCACGTGCGCAAGGAGGAGGGCCCCACCATCGATGACGATATCCATGGAGGGCGTCCTAGTTAGAGGACTGTATTTTGGTTCCTTAGAGTGGACTTGATCATACACCATTGGATCTCATGATCGTGGCCTACTACTTTAGATGATCTATGATTTTGAGTTTTGCTTATTATTGTTATCAGGAACATCATGAACGATTTAGATTGCATTGATTAGTTGTTATTTTTGTTACTTCGTCTTTAAGTAATAGGTGCGCACATGGTGCGACTTTTGGGGCATAAGGTTTTCTTATAAATAGGCAACCCCTTGTAGGGTTTTTGTCATCGAAGATTATGGATAAAATTCTGCGTTTTCCTGCTTCTCTAATTCTCTGAGTTGTGGAAATCTAATTGGGTGCAAAACCCTCCTTTCTTCGAAAGGCTAACTACCGTGGTGCGAAGCCACACCCATCCCAATTCGCCCCCACCTCCTACCCTCTATATTCATCATCTCCCACAGCCATCCCATCTCCAAATTCATCCCTTTTTGCAGTCAATCTTCCTTCTACAATAGATTTGCAGAATTAGGCCCTGCAGGAGGGCTGAAAGTTCGGTGGAGCACCGTGCACAAATCAGACATCCGATCGGCGTGAAACTTGGCGTGAAGGTGGACCTCCCCTGGTCGACCAGCACCTAGCTGACTGATTTCAGATTTGTGGGCCCCACACACGTGCGTTAGGCCCGGGCCGCTATCTACACGTGTGGATCACCTTGGGTTCGTCTCTCTCCTTTATTTCACTCCTCTCACATTTTTTCGCTAACCCTAACCCTAGATAATCTTAAATCCTAAGTTCTATTCTACTTTTGCAAATCATAGACTTTTTCGATTTGAAACGTGTGAATCCCTTGGATTGGGAAATAATCCTTTGCATGTATGGATAAATCTACCCTCTTTTGAGCATTGTTTGGTCTATAATTTTAACTAGTTCAGTCCTAACATGTGTAGGCTTGGACCCTCGTAGATTACCCTTGTTGAATGCTTGACTTTATGTGGGATTTGGAATTTTTTGTGGTTGATTCAAAATTAGTAGGATCTAAAGCCTGAAATCTTGCATATCATATTCAATTTTCATGTCTTGCATCAGTGGGAGGATGGGTTTAGGTCGGTTATGATTTGGACTGTGGATGAGTATGGGAAAGTTGGATTTGGCAGAAGATGAAGATCTGGGATGAGAGAATTAAGAACTTGAAGAAAATACCTGGAGGGGGGAGAAAAGAAAAGATGGTGTGGGGATAGATGGAGACCTCACACATCTGTTGATGAAGATTAGCCTCAAACCGATCTTCCTTCCAAATCGCATGGAAGTATCTTCAAATTGCATGAAGATGGGAAAAGAAAGCAAGAGCTTCTCTCTCTCTCTCTCTCTCTCTCTCTCTCTTTAATAATTATTATCACAAAATCAAATGAGGGTTGGATCTCTACCTCCTTGTACTTTTATTATTAAAAATTCGGAATTAAAAATTTAACATAATTACAACTATGCCACTCACTTTAAGTGAAGTGGCCCATCGTCCAAAATAAGAAAACTAAAACATTTTTTTAATCAATCTCAACCATCAAATAAATCATAAAAATAACAAAAAAATAAAGAAAACAAGATCAAAGCCCAAGGGGCCTAGATTTAAAAGATTTGGTTGCCCGATGGCCTGATCGACAAGATCCAACAATTGGATCGGCACGAAATAACAATCCTATGACTAAAATGATCTCCTAAGCAACCCACATGCATCATCACAAGGTGAGGTCTTCCTGATGCACGTCCAATGCATGTGGGGTTTTCAAAAAGGCCCGGCGGGCCCATCTAGAACTTGTCTCCCATCCACAAAGAAAGCTGCGTTGATGTAGGTGGTCGTCTCTGTCCCTGGTACATCCGAGTAGGTCCTCCTATGCCCCTATCATTTCCCCTCGACTGAGGAGATTTCACCTTCGGCGAAATAAAGCTGTAGTGATGCTCGAGGAGATTCGGGTCTCATCGTTGAACCTTTGCCTCTGTGATCTACATACTATCTGATTTTGGTTTGCCCTTCCACTTGACAAGGTACTCCTGGTAACCACCATGTCGTGTGGAAACTGCTTTTTCATTTAAGATATCCTCCATCTCCTCTTTTCTCATAGGTATGGATAGGGGTGTACGTGAACCGAGCTAGCTCGGTTAGCTTGCTCGACTCGACTCGAAAAAGCTCGATTCGAAGCTGAGTTCGAGTCGAGTCGAGCTGATTTTTTGAGCTCGAAAATGAGTTCGAGCTGGCCCCAGCTTGACTCGACTCGGATCGAACCCAGCTCGAATTGAACTTGGATCGAACTAGTTCGGTGACTCGGTTACTTTGATATTGATGTTGCTTATCAAGTGTTTGATGAATGACTCAACGAAGTGTGGTTGGTGGCAAGGAAGGTATGTATATGAAACAAATACCCTTTTTTTTTCTTGATTTTTATGTTGCTCAGAAGGTGTTTGATAAAATACTTGTAAAACCATTGCTGCTGTTTTACATACAGTGGGATTTTGAAGGTGCAATCCAGGTGTTTGTGAAAATGTTACGTGCGAACTCGGCTCGATCTTGGCTCGAAGCGGCTTGGCTTCGTCAGCCGATCGAACCGAGCGAGCCGTCGGAGTTCGAGGACCGAGTTGAGCCGAGTTTGAGTTGAGGTCAGCTAGCGGCTGAGCCGAGTCGAGCTGAGGCCAGCTCGACTCGGTTTGAGTCGATGTACACCCCTAGGTATGGATGGTACGGATGGTAAAGGTTGAGAAGAGGGGTCATGTAAGGGCCATGGGTTTTGGGATAGGTCACGGGCATCATCATCAAAGTTTATGTGAGGGTTTGGGGAATGTGCATAAAGCGGTACAAGATCTTCCACACTAAATGTGGAACTGATACTCATGTTAGGTGGAAGATCTATCAAGTAAGCATTCGAACCCAGTCTTTTCAAGATTTTATATGGTCTAGTGTTACGGGCTTGTAATTTTTTTATGGTTCTCCGTGGAAACCCTTTTGGACGTATTTTAATCATGACTTCATCACCCATAACAAACTCTTTAAACCTATGGTGTGAGTCAGTAATCATTTTGTATGTTTCATTACTTGTATTGATTCTTTTTCTAATCTTCACATGCAAGTCATGCATATGTTGTGTAGATGCATGTGCAGACTCTGAAGGCCTATGAAACACAGACATGGATATGTAATGTATAGGGGTCTTAGGCTCATCTACTTGTCTTTCCAAATCTACTTCCTCCCTTATACTCATTTGATCATGATGAAGGTTTGGTAGAGTCAATGCGTAAATGTCCCGCACGGGTGTAAGCTCATTCGTTATGCCCTCTGGAATAACAACACTGGACTCCTCCAATACCGGATGCACCTCAGATGGAAACTCTATACTACCCTCAGGTGGCATCGCCATAATAACCTTAGGTGTGACCTCACTTGCCACATGGGCATACAATGTCAAATCAATTTTAGTCTCTCTTTTAGACTCTTTGGCATTAACTATAGGAAGAGACTCAAGCTGCAGTTTCGTCATACCTTCAGGACCACGTTTCTTGGCGTCCTCCTTTTCCGAGGTGCTTTTGGGCGGGAGAGGCTTTAAGACAATCCTTTTGCCTCCATATAGAAACAAACACGTATTCGAGCGACCGAACAGTGTTGCGTCCCTGTCATACAACCAAGGCCTGCCCAAAATGCTGTGGCCTATATCCATAGGCAAAACATTGCACCACAACGTGTCCGTATAGGAACCAAACTGGATAGGAATGGGACAGCGCTGAGAAACTAGAATTGAAGATGCATCAACCCGTGAGACTCGATAGGGCTGAGGGTGAGCAACGACTAGCATACCTAAGCGGTCCACGGTACTAGTAGATACCACCACATTGATGCAACTGCCACTATCAATGATCACCTTGCAGTTTTTGCCATCACACTTGGCATATGTTTGTTTTGAACATAGATCTACCACTTTCAGCTATATTTAAATTATTTTCTTATATTCAAGTCATTTTTATCCATTTTTTTTAGGTGTTTTGGTGACATTACTTGGACTTATCTTCCATATATGAATATATGATAGTTGATACTACTGGTAGTGTATATCAAATTATCAATGATATGCATGGACTTATAGTCCTAATGTCTTATGTCTTTTACGCTTTAATTATTATCATTTGATTTATACTTCATAGTTAATACTTGAATCTTTATGTTTAATAGTCCAATACTTAATAGATAATCATATTAGAAATATATGATATCAATTTCTAACATATATAACTATTTTATACCTTTAAAAATCAACACAACACCTTACAGCAAGTCAACCCGTCACGACAATATTTTTACTAAAGAATGATCTGATACACCATTGAATACATGGTTAAAACATTACGAAAAAATAAAATAAAAAATGAACGATAGGTTCTTGGTTATCTCATTTTTTTTTTTCCTTCTAATTTTCTGTATTCTTTTGCTTAAAAAAAATTTCTAGCCGATATGGACCCGATATTGATACACGACGCCATATCATATCATTTATTGGCTGGGCCAATATGATCGCCGATACTGATATTCAGAACCATGGGCTGAACTAGGCTGAAGATCCATGGGTCAGGTCCAAGCTCATTAAGCCCAAGCCCAAGCCCAAGCCCAAGCCCTTGTCCCACGACTAATCCATCAATAAGGAGGCCCAAGCCTCCTATTTAGGTAGCTAGCTATGCAAAATCAATCAACTAAATTTTCTTAAATTCATTCTTATCCCTTCTTCTTCTTCTTCTTCTTCTTATTTATTTATTTATTTATTATTATAATAAGTCATTGTTTGTCAATGACATTATAAACTTACTTTCTCTATATGTCTAAGGAGCCTATTTAAGGGCTTTACATGAGGTAGTCTCAAGGCACCTTTGAATTGAATAAAATATCTGAATTTTTCTTTCTGCTTTGTTTGTGGTTCTCATGCTTAGATTGAAGGTGCATATGTTTGGGCAGATCCTTCTAATCAGTCAGCTATGCCAAAATGGCAATATCATGCTCATGCGATCGACCCAAAATTATGCTCATTTCATCATCCGACTGCATGATCGGTTGACATTTATTAGACGATGAAAAATGAAAAATATCCACTAGTCTTGTTTCAATTAAAAAAGTGTCCAAAAATCAGGGGTTACAATCATTAAAACAATTTGATTTTGGGACCATAACTTAACGGCAGCGAGTCCCACAATTTAATTGATTTACTTCGAGTTAATATATGCCATGTGTACAATTTTCTGTGTGCAACCACTAGAGTATTTTAAACAAATCACCCTTTTAAAACTTGGTTCACAAAGGGCCAAGTACGTAGTTTGGCTTGAAAAGCAGAGAGAGTGTGGGGGCAATGTAGTAGAGAGAGCAACACAAGGAAGAAGAGGTATGCATTATTATTTTTTAACTTAAAAAATCATTTTCTCTGGTTACTGTGCATAATGGCCTTGGCCTGTTATGCTAAGTTGTAACGCAGCACCATTATAGGTTTGTACAGCTGTTATGGCCCCATAACGGTCCCTTTTTTTTTTTTTCTTTTCTTCTTCTTTCAAGCAGGCCGTTTTGATCCTGTATAGCGTAACGAATTAACTGATATGGCACACCTTGGATACCACTACAAACCTACAGCAAGTGATAGAGGTAAAAGCTGGTGGACTTTCCTTCGCCATTTTTTTTTTTTTTTTTTGCTTAAATCGAAGCTCCAATGTGGATTTAGAAAGAGGAAAGGAAAGAAGCGGGACTAGATACCAGAAAGATCCAGTTTCAGGGCATCTCCAACAAACATAAAGCTGAGAATGAAAGCCTGTCTAGTAGAGAACATCAGAGATCCATTCATGTGGCGAAGTCAAGGGTATAGGTGGCTGCTAGGGAGACATGTTTGGGGCTTATGACTAGAAAGTTCAGGCATCTAAACAGATGGTATTGAGTGACTTACGGCTGTCCTCCATGCAACCATCAAGACCAGTGGTTAATAGGGGGTCTCTATCTTCATGGAATTGAAATGATTCAAATCAGGCCTTTTTGAAGTTTCCTTAAATTCCCGCAATGGCCTGGTAATGCATCAGGCCAGGGAACCCGTCTTTGCAAGCAAAGATATCTTTGATTGGACTAATGCTTGCCTGATGAAGCATGAATATAGGAACACGTATTCGAATCCAACGGATAAAAACAAGGCATTTGGCCCACCAACAACATGTTTGGGATCCCAAATATTTTAGGGAAGATGGTTCTAGTCAGATATTCGCTCATTCATGGAAACAGTGGAGCAATTCTAGCTCAATCTACGTCACTAGCGGAAGGAGGTGTTGTGGGTTCCAACCCATGGCTCAGTGTAGATGGCGCGTTTCAACACTGATGTCATGGGGGGGAGGGAACAATTAGCGACTGAAGTGTCACAAGACAATGGGGTGGCTGGCAGGCATGATTTTTGCTTAGGATGCCTTAGTCTCTAGGATCTAACGACTGTTCAACAGAGCATCAGATTCAAGATGCCGGTTTAGAAGGGCCTATTATTATGACGTGCAAAGAGGCAAAAATGCAAATTGTTGAAATTGAAAATCAAGAAGAAAGAGATAAGGAGCAATATAAAGAATGAGCTCACATAGAAGGACAAGCTTGCGGGGAAAACGGTTGGAACAGTCAGTCATGATCCCGATCGGCTGGTGAGTGTTGTCAAAGCTCCACAGGAAAAGAAGAGTCCCAAAACCATCTACTCGCTTAAGCCAAATAAGCTCGAAAAAGTGACCTCTCCATCACTTACTTTTTAAGAGTTTTTTTGCTAGTTTCTAAAAAAATAAAATAAAATAAGTGGTAAAAGTTAGAGCTAGACCTTGTGGACTCTTGTGGACCTAGACCTTTTTGCTGCAGAAACATGTGTTTGGAGTGGCACTATTTTCTGAAGTTGATAGAATAGTGGAAATCTTTCTCGGTGGAAAGAAGAGCTGGAAGAAATTTACTTCAAAACTTAAAATGCTCAAAGAGAAGTTGAGAAAATGGATTAAGGAGACATTCAGGGACATCAATTGATGCAGGACATGAAATTTAAATATGATATGCAAGATTTCAGGCTTAGATCATAGCAATTCAGAAACAATTACACAAATTCCACATCCCACATGAAAATCCTAACATTCAATTAAAGGGGAATCTATGCGGGTTGAGGCCTACACATGATAGGGCTAGTTCAATAAAAATTATGAACCAAACGATACTCAAAGATAAGAAATAATCATCCACACATGCATAGTAATCAGTCCCTAATCCAAGGGATTCACCAATTTCAAATTAAGGAACCCTAGGGTAAGAAAAAGGGCATATAACTTAGGGAAAACGTAATCTAGGGCTAGGTTTCATGAAAAACGGCTATGAGAGGATAAAAACCTGAGCCAAAAGACGATCCCGCGCGTGGACAACTACAATGGCCCAGACGGACGTGCGTATGATCCCGGCCGCACGTGTGTGGGGCCCACTATTCAGCAAAATGCCACCTTGGCCCTGGTCGGCCAGGGATGGACTCCAAAACCCCCAAATCTCAGCTCGATCCGATATACGGTTTGTGCGTGGTACTCCGCCGAAGTTTCAGCCCTCCTGTAGGGCCAGATTCTAAGATTCTGATGTGGGGAGGAGAATTGCAGCAATAGATGATTGATTCAAAGTGTAGATGATGGGGTGAGATGAGAAGAAGAGATGATAGAAGATGGGTAGTAGAGATGACGATGGATGAGGGCGAATCGGGATAGATGTGGCTTCGCACTACGGTAGTTAACCCTTCGATGAAGGGAGGGCTTCGCACCCAATTAGGCTTCACAACTTAGAGAGTAGGAAAACACAATTTTTATTAATCTTCAATGTATTAAAAAAGCTACAAGGGGTGCCTATTTATAAGAAAACCCTATACCTTAAAACTCGTGCCTTGTGTGCAACCTATTACTTGGCGATGAAGTAAACTAAAATAAAAACCAGTCAAAGAAATCTAAAGTGTTTACGATGTTCTAAATAACATAAATAAGCAAAACCTAAAATATGAAATCAATCCGACTAGTGGGCCATGATCATGAGATCCCATAATGGGCTTTTCTTGGCTATCGGGCCCACTCTCTTGAACTAAACTCCGTCTTCCAAATAGGAGGCCCTCTCTGGACGTCGTCATTGATCTAGATCGACGGTGGGGCCCTCCTTCTGGCATACGTGCGTAGGGGGGGCGGCGTGAGTGCGCGTGATGTCCCCATCAATTCTCCTCGGTTGTGAAGATTTTGCCACTGGCGAAATCAAACTCCTGAACTGCTCCAAGATGTCAGGATCAAGTCTCTGAAGCTCCTCAGTGAGCCACGTGCTATCTGAAGCTGGGCGTGACTTCCATTTAACCAGGTACTTCTGAGACCCGCCGTCCGACGTTGAAACTATCTTACGTTGAAACTATCTTATGGTCCAGAATATTCTCTATTTCCTTTTTGGGTGTGTGAAGGTTAGGTATGAGAGGTAGAGGCTGAGAAAATGGGTCGGGAAGGATAGGTATGGGAGGTAGAGGCTGGGAAGATGGGTCGGGATGGGTAGGTATGGGAGGTAGAGGCTGGGAAAATGGGTTGGGACGGGTAGGTATGGGAGGTATAGGCTGAGAAGAAAGGTCAGGAAGAGTAGGTATGGGACGTAAAGGCTGAGAAAATGGGTCGGGAAGGGGCCATGGTTCAAGTGATAAATATAGGGAATGAGGACGGGTAGGCGAAGGGCCGGACAAAGTATTAGTGGTCCCTTGAAAAGTAACTAGATCCTCCACGTTGAATGTGGAACTAATTCCCATATAAGGTGGAAGATCTGCCTCATACGTATTGTGACCGTTTCGTTTTATAATTTTGAAGGGTCCAGCGCTACGCGCGTGTAACTTACGAATGACTCCCGGAGGGTACCGCTTGGGCCAGATGCGGACTATCACAGAGTCCCCAATATTGAATTCTTTGAAACGTTTATGTTGGTTTGCAGAAAATTTGTAATGTTCATTGCTAGTGGTAATCTTCTGCCTGATTTTTTGATGCCATGAATGAATGTGATACGCAAAAGACTCTGCAGGCTCTGACAGCCTATGGGATAGTGACATAGGAAACAAGATCAATAGGTTTCTCAGGTTTATAACCGGTAACGACTTTATAAGGACTGAGACCTGTGGACCTATCGACAGAACTATTAAACACAAACTCGGCTGTAGGTATTACGGTGTCCCATGTTCTTGTGTGCTCTATATCTCTCCTAGGGGGAGACTCATCTGGTAAATCATCAGGAAAGGCATCACATAACTCAACCATTACCGGAATGACCTCAGTGGATAACTCTACACTAGCCTTTGGTGCACTCTCTCCAGCCACAACGCCGCACATGTTGTTCCCCTCAAAATAGTGGTCTTGATGTCCCTCATGGGATGAGTGCACGGGTGCACGCCCATAATTGATTCCTTGACCAAATCCATTCATTGGTCTATCCTCCAGGCCACCTGCCTGAGATTGGACATCTACCCTAATGGTGGGGTTTGTCTTAGCGATGGTCTTTAGTCGGGTAATGCGCACATCAAGTTAATCAAAGCGTTGATCTATATGTTGTTCCCAACGCTTACCCGAAACCTCAATCTTCTGGGACAGTTTGTTTAGTGAATCTAACAGTTGCTCCATGTTTAGTGTAGGGTGCAAGCCAAAATTCAGCAATATAGTTGTTAAAATATAAGATTTTTTTATTTTTTTATTTTATTTTTATTTTTTATTTTAAAGAAACAACCTAGTTTTTAAAAACGAAAAAGGAAAGTGTTTTTTAAACTAGTTAGGAAAGTTTCTTTAAAAAAAAGCAACCTAGTCTCTAAAAATGAAAAAGGAAAGTTTCTTAAAAAAACAAATAATGAAAGTTTCTAAAAAAAAAACAAATTAGGAAAGTTTCTAAAAAAAACAAATTAGGAAAGTTTCTAAAAAAAACAACCTAGTTTCTAAAAACAAATTAGGAAAGTTTCTAAAAAAAAAACAACCTAGTTTCTAAAAAAAGAAAAAGGAAAGTTTCTAAAAATAGAAAGTAAGTTTCTAAAAAAGAAAAAGGAAAGGAAATTAATTTCTAAAAACAGATTAAGAAAGTTTCTAAAAAATTAGTTTCTAAAAAACAGAAAAGGAAAGTTTCTAAACCTAGAAATAGAAAGCTAAGTTAATTTCTAAAATAATTCAAATAAGGGTATAATGAGAAAATTTCAAGAAATTGACTTATGTCAGGGTTTACGGACCTCTAAACAGCCATATATGATGAGAATTGATGCGTAATGGACATAAATAACTAAACCCTAAACATGTAATGAATTCCCCTACAAGAACCCTAGGCTTTGATACCAAATTTGATGCAGCACATGAAATTTAAATATGATATGCAAGATTTCAGGCTTAGATCATACCAATTCAGAAACAATTACACAAATTCCACATCCCACATGAATATCCAAACATTCAATTAAAGGGGAATCTATGCTGGTCAAGGCCTACACATGATAGGGCTGGATCAATAAAAATTATGAACCAAACGATACTCAAAGATGAGAAATAATCATCCACACATGCATAGTAATCAGTCCCTAATCCAAGGGATTCACCAATTTCAAATTAAGGAACCCTAGGGTAAGAAAAATGGGATATAACTTAGGAAAAACGTAATCTAGGGCTAGGTTTCATGAAAAACGGCTATGAGAGGATAAAAACCTGAGCCAAAAGACAATCCCGTGCGTGGACAACAACAATGGCCCAGACGGACGTGCGTATGATCCCGGCCGCACGTGTGTGGGGCCCACTATTCAGAAAAATGCCACCTTGGCCCTGGTCGGCCAGGGATGGACTCCAAAACCCCCAAATCTCAGCTCGATCCGATGTACAGTTTATGCGTGGTACTCCGCCGAAGTTTCAGCCCTCCTGTAGGGCCAGATTCTGAAATTCCGATGTGGGGAGGAGAATTGCTGCAATAGATGATTGATTCAAAGTGTAGATGATGGGGTGAGATGAGAAGAAGAGATGATAGAAGATGGGTAGTAGAGATGACGATGGATGAGGGCGAATTGGGATAGATGTGGCTTCGCACCACGGTAGTTGACCCTTCAATGAAGGGAGGGATTCGCACCCAATTAGGCTTCACAACTTAGAGAGTAGGAAAACACAGAATTTTTATTAATCTTCAATGTATCAAAAAAGCTACAAGGGGTGCCTATTTATAAGAAAACCCTATACCCTAAAACTCGTGCCTTGTGCGCAACCTATTACTTGGCGATGAAGTAAACTAAAATAAAAACCAATCAAAGAAATCTAAAGTGTTTACGATGTTCTAAATAACATAAATAAGCAAAACCTAAAATATGAAATCAATCCGACTAATGGGCCATGATCATGAGATCCCATGATGGGCTTTTCTTGGCTATCGGGCCCACTCTCTTGAACCAAACTCCGTCTTCCAAATAGGAGGCCCTCTCTTGACGTCGTCATTGATCCAGATCGACGGTGGGGCCCTCCTTCTGGCATACGTGTGTAGGGGGGGCGGCGTGAGTGCGCGTGATGTCCCCATCATCAATGCTTGGAAAGATCAACTAATGGAGGAAATTGCTGCCATTGGCAGCTCGGAAGAGGACTGTAAGCTTTCAAATGAAGTTTAAAGAAAAGAGAAGACTGATAGTAACTTGGGAAGAGGTTTTGAGGAAAGAAAGAATAACTTGGACACAGAAATCACGTATGGTGCATCAGGGAGAGAAAAATTGCTAGTTCTAGGAGAAGAGTGAACCATCTATCTACAACTCAGGACAGTAATATCAACATGCAGAGAAGAGATAAGTAGGTGGATCACTAATCATTTTCAGAATATCTTTTATTGAAGAATTCCTGACAAGACCGGACCTCGGAATCTCCCTTTTGACTCTCTTAGTGAAAGGACAGTTCTTGAGGAGAATTTTGCTTTGGACAAAATTCAGCAAGCCATGTTTGAAGCAGATCAGGTGCCAAGTCCAGATGCACTTTGGTATTTTATCATAGGTGTTGGGAAATTATTAAAGAAGACCTAATGCTTGTACTGGAGGGGTTCTATGAAAGATCTATTATTTGTTTGGGATATGAATGCCACTGCCACCTTCATCACTTTAATCAATAAGATAGAGATTCCAAAAATTGTTGGGCAGTATCATAACAAACAAATTATGGTGGAATGCTGGCATCGAGATTCCAAAAATTGCTTGGCAGTATCATAGCTTTAGACCAAAGTTCTTTCATAGGGGAGAGAATATCATGGAAGGGCCTTTCATAGCATGAATTGGTGGGCAATTGTTTTTAAAAAAGGGAGTGGAACTGTTTTGTTCTCAAAGTAGATTTGGAAAAGGCATACGAATGTGTAAACTGGAATTTTTAGACTATCTTCTTAGCTAGATGGGCTCCGAGGACAGATGGAGCAGATGAATCAGAGCCATCATTTCATCAACTTGGTTCTCAATTTTAATCAACTGTACCCTGAAAGGGTTCTTTTAAAGTAGTGTGGAATTCATATGGGCAAACTGTTCTCTCCGTTTTTGTTCACAATCACAGCAATTCTCTTAGCAGACTTCTCACCGGATTAGCGATGAAAGTCTTGATTCTAAGAATGGGAATAGATAACGATCAGACAAAACTACCTGCTTTAGTCGGGTGATGATACTTTACTCTTCTTGGATGGTTCAATACAAGAAGTACATGCGTTCAACCAGTGTTTACCGTAATGGTATCACACCCTTGGGATAAGGATACGTATCTGATGCGGACATCAGTGGTGCACCCTTTAGAGTGTACTAGAGGAGGCGTCGCAGACATAGTACCGGAGCGAAGGAGTTGATGTGGATGGATGTTGGGTCCATCGGACCCATTTTCTGACGTGCTACGAGTGCGGGAGCGGCATGACCGTACCCTGACCATAGATCCATGGGTCGGATTTCACACCCTACCACACGAGTGGTTTAGTTTTAGACGTTTTTGTTCTTTTCCTTATTTCAGGGGCTTTATTGCACTTTCTTTATTTTTCATATATATATATATATATTTTTTTGTTAATTTTCTTGTTTTCAGGTGCTTTAGTGTACCTTTACTTTTTTCATAGCTTATATATACGTTGTGAGAAACCCTATTTTGATTATTATTGAATGAATAGAAATTCGTCTCTTTTCTTCCTTTTTATTCAAGAGATTAGAGTTTCAGGATTAGCCCTTGGGTGTTGAGGATTTCACCCCGATTTCAGGTTTCCTTTTTTCTAGATCTTCGAGGTGCAAGAAAAGGTAAGAATCATCTTTTTTTTTTTTGGCGACAAAAGGACCTATACTTTCTTCATCTCGAACCCTTCATTCTTCACCTCTTTCGTTCCTCTCTGGATATCCCCTTTCTAGTTTGAACTAGAAAAGAGGGATGGTTAGTCAGTAGGATCAGATCCAAACTTGACTGCGGACTGACTTATGATAGATCTAGGATATTCTCATATCCCTAGGTCCTTCATTTTTACCGTTTACGCGATTTTATAATAAGGGGCATGATCTTGACAGAATGACTTCATCTTTGTTTTGAAATTTACATAATCCCTTTGATTGGAAATGGTTAGTTAATTGGTGTATTTATTTGAATATTCTTTAACCTGATTATACATGCATCTGGGATTAGGTCACACATGTCCCTACATCAGTATCAGTTATCGCATTGGATGTATCAGATGTATTGGTAATGTATCGCTGTTGTTGGGAAACATTGGGAAATTGGTAGATTTTTTCAATGAAACTTCATGAATTGTTAAAAAAGGCATTAATACAAACTTCTAAATCATAACATCATAAAAAACATGTGCACATAACAGGTTTCCTTTGTATAGGGTCCTAAGCCATGCTCTGTTTGACTGCACTAATGCAACTGTATTAAAAAAGGCAGTGTACTACATCCATAATTTTTAAGATTTATTAATTATTTTTAAATAAATTTATAATTATATTATTAAAAGAGATAATGCCGTACAAACGCTTATAATTTGGTTGATTTCCAAAAAAAAAGGCTGCTTTTCAATTCTTTCCTAAAACCCGCCTAACGTTTTGAAAAATGGTAAAAAAACCACTTGTTTTGAGTTTGACTAACGGTGGTAGTAGAATTCTGTCAATTATATTCCAAAATGATAGTTATGCCCCTTTTAGCTTTTGTTTCTTGCAAAAGGTGGCTGCAATGCATCCACTCTAACCGTGGACTACACCGTGGGCCCCAACAATGATGCGTTTGTTTAATCCACGCCGTCCATCCTTCATGGATTATAATTTTAGGGCATTAACCCAAAAATGAAAAAGATGCAAATCTCAGGTAAACCCCACAAGAGTTAACGGTGTCAATTAAATCCTACCATTAAAAAGTGCTAGGGCCCACTGTAATTCTTTTTATGCCATCCAATCTGTTGATTAGGTAACTTGGACCTAAATTAAGAGCTTACTATAACTCTTTTTTGCCATGTAATATGTTTGGCTCCCAAGAAGTTATCAAGGGTAGGCATTCAATCCTTTTGTTTCCTATGGTGTGGTCCACTTGAGATTTGGATCTGCCTCATTTTTAGGCCCATGCCCTAAAATGGCCTTGCAAAATAGATGGACAGAGTTGATGTATCACATACATCATGACGGGGCCCACAACTTTCGACACTCTAATGAGAAGGTGGTGCCAGAGGAGCGGTAGTTGGCTGCGACCCCGGAACCATGGACACGAGTGCGGATTAGGTGAGACCCTGGACTCACCTAAGATGGTGCGACCCTTACTGTGGGGCCACCTTGATATATGTATTATGATCCATGTAGTTCATCCGTTTTGCCAGATCATTTTAGGGCATAATTCCAAAAATGAAGTAGATCCAATTATCAGGTGGACCGTAGCATAAGAAACAATGGAGACTGACCATTAATGGGCCACAAAATTTTTGGATTAAGTTGATATTTTTTTTTTTTTTCCTTCATTCAGTCTTATGTGACCTTATCAACAGATTGGATGACAAATAAAAACTATGAAAACTTTAAGGAGCACCCTAAGAAGTTTTTAATGGTAAGGAGTTCAATCACTGCTGTTTCCTATGGTATGGTCCGCTTGATAATTGGATGTGCTTGATTTTTGGGATAATGCCCTAAAATAATTCAGAAAAATGGATGGACGACGTGGATACATAATACATACATCAAGGTGGGCCCCATGGTAAGGGCCGCACTACCTTGGGTGAGGTCGGCGTCTCACCTAATCCGCTCCCAAGGAATGTGGTTTGGCTATTGACACGCTGTCAGTAGCAAGTGGCTACTGGTTGGTGCTCCGTGGGCCTCACCACGATGTATATGTTTCATCCATGCCATCCATCCATTTTTTTAGATGATTTTATGGCATGAGCCCAAAAATGAGGTAAATCCAAATCTCAAGTGGACCATATTACAGGAAACAATATTGATTGAACGCCCACCGTTAAAAACTTCTTGGGGGCAAAAAAACTTTTGGATAAAGTTGATATTTGTTTTTTTCCCTTCATCCTGGTCTGTATGACCTAATCAATAGGTTGGATGTCAAATAAACATTACAGTGGGGTCTATGAGGTTTTTAATGGTGGACATTCAAATCATTATTGTTTTTTGTGGTGCGATCCATCTAAGATTTAGATCTGCCTCAGTTTTGTGTTCAAGCTTTAAAATGATTTGTAAAAAATGGATGGACGGAGTGGATAAAACACGCATCATGGTGGGGCCTACATAGCGCTGACCAATACTAAATGGCTACTGGTAGTGTCACTAGCCAAAACCGCATGCCCGAACTAGAAGGACAAATTTCCTACAGAAGGCTTTCCTAGAAACTTCTAGGGTAGGGAAGGTAGGTGGGGCCCACCATGATGTTTATGAGAAATCCACCTCGTTCATCCATTTTGCGAGTTCATTTTAGGACGCGACAAAAATTGAGCCAGGTCTAAGATTGATGTGGGCCGAACGAGAGGAAACAGTGGGAATTAAACAAACATCGTTGAAATGTATGTATTGCTACAAAAGTTTTGTATCAGGATAAGGTTTTTTGCGTTTTCAGTTCATCCCAGTTGTAATGACCTTATAAACAGTTTGGATGGCATATAAACATCAAGTTGGAGCCTAGGAAGGTTTCAAAGGTAGGCATTTCTTTTCCCAGTTTTCTTTGTCACGTGGCCCACTTAAGTCTTGAATCCGGCTCATTTCTTGTCATGTGTCCTAAAATGAGCTCGCAAAATGGATGGATGGGGTGGATTACTCACAGACATCATGGTGGGCCCCACCTAGCTTCCCAGTGCAGGAATTTCCTTTCTTAGGAAGTCTGCGTCCAATGATATGGGAGAGATCGTTGGGGAGGGGGAAGGGGGCCTGGCCGAGTGTTTTAGTGTGAGAGAGAGGTTGTTTTTTGTTTATAGGGTAAAAATGTCTTTTAACAAATATAGTATACCATACATAACGGTATAAGACAGTAAGCAGTTTTTTGGCCAACGGCAGAAACCTTAGGCAGGTTTTAAGAATTTAAAAGCAGACTTTTTGTATTTTTATTTTTGGAATTCAACCAAAACATAGGCGTCCGTATGGCACTCTTATAAAAAAAAATCATTAACCACTCTTAAATGCGCTATACATGTAGTTTAATTGACTGCTGATACAAAAGAAATATCGGAAATTTTTTTTTTTTTAATAACTTTTTTAATTATATATATATATATATATATATATATATATATATGAAAAATCACCAAAACTACATGAGTCTGTAGATCATGTGATGCGAACACAAGCGCATTCAAGGTGTACCAACGAAGAAAGCGTCAACCACAAGTACCGTCCTTGTGGATAGGCGACTATTGAGGAGCTGAAGACCTTTCACATGTGATTGGACATATAGAAGACCCCACTCAGGGAAGACACATGTGAAGGAAGATTGGAGAAAGAAGACCGAGCGCCCGAACTTTCCCGCACTTATGTTATTTGCGCGTTTTTGATTAGTTAGGGGTCTTTTAGTAATTTTATATCTTTATTAGGGGTCTTTTAGTAATATTATGTCTTTACTTGCTTATTCTAGGGGTATTTTAGTACTTTTATGTCTTTATTTGCTTATTTAAGTGGGTTAAAGCCCTAGATACGAATTTGAACTATTGATGAATGAAAAGCAAACCCTTTGGTTGCCCTCTTCTTCTCTTCTCTCTAATGGTGCTCCTTCTCTTCCCTTGATCTTCTTCTTCTAATTTCTTCTTGTGCCCCTCCAACTTCCTCAAGGTAATTATTTCCTTCTTTCTCTTTTCTAGTTTTGGCTAATCCTTCTTCGATCAAAACTTTGAGAATCGATCTAAACCCTAAACCCTCAAATTCTCAAATCCCTAATCGAGAAACTTCTTGGTTCTTCGGACTAGTGATCTTCATTGATCGATTGGGTGTGACCATGCAAGATCGGAGGTCTCATCCCTCACGGATCCAACCTAAGTAATAATTGAATTCCATACTCCATGGTTGTGATGATGGCCCGCTCCATTGCATGTTTCCTTTATGATTTTCTCGGTTATGATGATTTGCTAGAATTTTAGATCATTTATTCCTTTTATTTCCATTTGTTTAATTATGTTCATGAGCATGCATCATAATTAGAGGTACGTCTGCGTCAAATTTGGTATCAAAGCATAGGTTTGCATGGTTTTGTCTAGATCGAGTTATCAAATTAGGGTTTAGGTTTTAAAGAAATTTCCAGATTTGGTGATTTGAGATTTCAGATTTCCAAATTTCAGATTTGTGATTTCGACTTTTTGATTTCAGCAGATTTTGATTTCAGATTTTGAGATTTCAGATTTGAGATTTGCGATTTATGATTTGCAGATTCAGATTTCTGATTTCCAGATTTATGATTTCCGACTTTTATGATTTCCAGATTTCAGATTTGCGGATTTCAGATTTGAGATTTCCAAATTACTAGATTTCGGATTTAGAAAGTTCCAGATTTAGAAACTTTCCAATTTAGAAAATTTTGATTTGGAAAATTTCTAGATTCGAAAGTTCGGATTTAGAAACTTTCCAATTTAGAAAATTTCGATTTAGAAAATTTCCAGATTTAGAAAGTTCCAGATTTGGAAACTTTCCAAATTTAGAAACTTTCCAATTTAGAAAATTTCCAAATTTGAGTTGTTTCCTGTGTCAACTTAATTGTGTCAGTTCATAGTAGTTTTGCATTCATCACATTCATCTTGAAAGTCATAACACCTAGTAGTCTAGTTGGGTAGAGTTTGGTTCAAGTCTTCATTGTATGCCCACGAGAAGAGGTAGAGGTTTCGGACTTCAACCTACCATGAATAACGAGCAGTTATCTGAGCAACTTGCTCAATTGATACAAAAGATAACCGCCATAGAAGCGGGTCAAAAGCGCGAGTTTGCCCGCCTTGAGAACCAAATTACCACTACCATGACTAAGGTCGAGCAACTAGAGGCGTCCCAAAAGGAAAATCCCATTTGTAGGGGATGATGCGTACTCCCAAGTGGGAGGAATCATTGAAGACGCTGCCACACGTGGTGGTAATGAAGATAGAGATCGTGGTAACGGTCGTGGTGTGGTGCGAGAGGCACGAGCCACATGTGATCATCAAGACCGTTATGATCCAGATGAGAGTGCGATGAAGAGTGTGAGAGTTGAGGCCCCGAGTTTTGATGGGCGCTTGGATCCCAAGGCATTCCTTGACTGGGTTGCTGACATGGACCACTACTTTGAGTGGTATGGCATGTCGGAAAACCGTCAAATGCGGTTTGCTAAGATGAAACTTGTGGGTCAAGCCAAGCTCTTCTGGACCAACACCGAGCGTAGGATAGAGAGAGTTGGTAGAGCCTCTATCATGCATTGGTATGAGATGAAAGAGAAGTTGAAGGAGAAGTACCTTCCTCTCTCATACCGCCAGAAGCTCCTTGACCAATGGCAATCCTTACGTCAAGGGTCAATGTCTGCCGCTGACTACATCGCTAAATTTGAAGAATATGTGATGCGATGTGATATCCGAGAAGACCCTCTAGTAACGCTCTCGCGTTTCAAGACGGGCCTTCGTGCGGATCTTCAGCGCGAGCTTATGACTCGGCCCTTAACGGACTTGGATGAAGCATATCAAGTCGTGCAGGAGTTAGAGCAATATCTGAAGGCTCCTGTCGTTCGTCGTTTTGAGTCCCGAGACTCCAGTGCTAAATCTAGTTCCCAGGGAACTAGACCTAATATTGGTAGTCAACCTAGGGCACATGGCGACCATTTCGCCTAGGCCTAGGGAGGACAAGGGTAAAGGGGTTCTTGGTGCCGGTCCTAGTAACATGAACCAAGTGAGGTGCTATGAGTGTGGCAATCTTGGCCACATGTCTAATCAGTGTCCTACGAAGAGCCGTGGGTGAGCCTTAGTTATAGGCGAGTCCCACGAGGGTGGAGATGACCAGGGTGATTATGAAGTTGAAGAGTATCACCCTGAAGGACTTACTGATGAAGAAGAAGTGGATGGAGAAGCAACGCTTGCAGTAGTCAGGCGTGTGCTAGCTCAGTCTAGAAGTAGTGCTGACTGGCGTCGAAGCACTATCTTCTACACTATTGCCAAGTGTGGTGAAAAGAATTGTAAGGTGATAGTGGACAGTGGAAGTTGTCAGAATGTGATTTCCACTAGCACCTTAGATCGCTTAAAACTGAAATCCACACCTCATCCAGACCCGTATAAAGTTTCTTGGGTTGACAAGACATCCCTACTGTCACCCAAAGAATGTCTAGTCCCCATCGAGTTTGGGTCATACAAAGAGTCCATGTGGTGTGATGTTTTACCGATGGATGTGGGACATGTTATCCTAGGTAGACCGTGGCTATTCGATAATGATGTCACGATCTTTGGCCGTTCGAATGCGTGTACTTTTATGTATAACGGTAAAAGATCAAACTTAATCCTATGCCACCTGAGAATACACTAGGGAAGAAGAAGGATGAGAAGGCAAGTGAGACAGAGGAATGGGGAAATCCAAACCTAAGTCTCTACATATAATCACAGAAGAGAGTTTGAAAAAGAGGCTAAGGAGGATTCTATGGTGTATGCCCTTGTGGCTAGAGAGATTACACCTGAGGTTCCATCAGAGTTGCCCCGTGAGGTGACCTCGGTCCTGAAGGAATACAGTGATGTATTTCCTGAAGACTTACCGAATAAGTTGCCGCCTATGAGGGACATATAGCATGCCATTGATCTTGTCCCAGGGTCTACTCTACCGAACCTTCCTCACTACAGGATGAACCCTGCAGAGCATGCAGAGTTGAAGAAGCAAGTTGATGAGCTTCTGCAAAAGGGTTTCATCCAAGAGAGTATGAGCCCGTGTGCCGTGCCTGCATTGTTGACTCCAAAGAAAGATGGCACGTGGCGTATGTGTGTGGACAGTCGTGCCATAAACAAAATTACTGTCAAGTATAGGTTCCCTATACCTAGACTTGATGATATGCTTGACATGATGGCCAGGTCCACTATATTCTCTAAGATAGACCTCAAGAGTGGATATCACCAAATCCGTATACGCCCAGGAGATGAGTGGAAGACGGCGTTTAAGACGAAAGATGGGCTGTATGAGTGGTTGGTCATGCCCTTCGGCTTGACTAACGCACCTAGTACTTTCATGCGGGTGATGACACAAGCTTTGAGGCCGTTCATGGAAAAATTCCTAGTGGTGTACTTTGACGATATTCTTATTTATAGTACCACTAAGGAATCACACCTTGAACATTTAAAGAAGGTCTCAGTAGTGTCCTTAGGAAGGAAAAGTTGTACGCTAATCTTAAGAAATGTGCATTCATGTCTAGCCAAGTTGTGTTCTTAGGATTTATAGTGTCATCCGAAGGGATCTTGTATGAGACACGAAAAAGTCGGGGCCATAGTTGAGTGGCGAACCAAGGAACATTCATGAGGTGCGAAGCTTTCACGGCCTAGCAACTTTTTATCGTCGGTTCATTAGGGGTTTTAGCACGATCATGGCTCCCATTACCGAGTGCATGAAAAAGGGAGAGTTCGTGTGGTCTAAAGCCGCAGTCAAGGCTTTTAAGGAAATTAAGGGCAAGATGGTAGAAGCTCCTGTCATGCGTCTACCTGACTTTTCTAAAGTTTTTGAAGTAGCGTGTGATGCGTCTGGTGTCGGTATAGGTGGAGTGTTGAGTCAAGAAGGACACCCAGTGGCCTATTTCAGTGAGAAACTGAATGAGGCAAAACAAAAATACTCCACTTACGACAAAGAATTTTATGCGGTAGTGCAATCCCTGAGACATTGGCGACACTATCTCCTACCGCAAGAATTCGTTTTGTTTTCTGACCATGAGGCTTTGAGATATTTGCATTCTCAGAAGAAACTCAACCCAAGGCATGCCAAGTGGGTAGCGTTTCTTCAGGAATATTCGTTTGTTTTGAAACACAAGGCCGGGGTTGAAAACAAACCAGCAGATGCCCTTAGTAGGAGAGTGGCGTTGCTCAATTCCTTGAGTGTAGAGGTAGTCGGATTTGAGCAACTGAAAGATGAATACCCTATATGTTCTGATTTTGGGGGTACTTACGCGTCGCTCTCTAGTGACCAGCATATTATGGGTGAATATGTTCTTAAAGATGGCTTCCTTTTCAAGGGAGACAGACTTTGTATTCCCCGTATGTCCCTTCGTGAATTCCTCATCTGGGAGCTTCATTCAGGAGGGATAGCTGGCCATTTTGGTCGTGATAAGACCATTGCCCTCGTGGAAGATCGTTTCTATTGGCCAAGTCTCAAGCGAGATGTAGCCAAAGTTTTAGGGCAGTGTCGAACATGTCAGCTGGCAAAGCAAAGAAAGCAAAATACCGGGCTGTACACGCCATTGCCAGTGCCACATGCTCCGTGGCAGGACATTAGTATGGACTTCGTGCTTGGGCTTCCCAAGACTATAAAAAAGCACGATTCCATTTTTGTCGTTGTGGACCGTTTTTCTAAAATGGCGCATTTTCTCCCATGTTCGAAGACGTCGGATGCGTCTCATGTTGCTCGTCTCTTTTTTGATGGTGTGGTGCGTCTCCATGGGTTACCTAAAACCATAGTGTCTGATCGTGATGTTCGATTTACTAGCTATTTTTGGAAGACACTGTGGCACATTATGGGAACTCGTTTGCAATTTTTCATGCGCTTACCACCCACAAACAGATGGTCAAACTGAAGTGGTAAACCGTAGCCTTGGAAATCTTCTACGTTGTCTAGTGGGTGAACATGTTAAGACTTGGGACCTAATTTTACCAATCTATTTGAACTTGCTTATAATGGGTCGAGTTAATAGATCTACAGGGGTTGAGTCCTTTTGAAATTGTAAGTGGTTATAAACCTAGAATGCCCATAGATCTCTTACCCATGTATCGTTACCCAAAGGTCTTTTGAGTCACCGATGCATTTGCACGCCATATTCATGATTTGCATACACATATTAGACAGCGGTTAAATAAGAGCAATGATGATTATAAAGTTTCAGCTGATTCTTATCGTAGAATGCAAGAATTTCAAGAAGGAGACTATGTAATGGTGCGAATAAGGCCAGAGCGATTCTCTCAAGGATTTGCTAAAAAATTACAAGCGCGTAGTGCTGGACCATTCAAGATATTACAAAAGGTTGGGTCCAACGCGTATCGGATTGACCTTCCACCTGAAATGAGCATTAATCCAACTTTTAATGTGGAAGATCTAGTCCGTACCCATACTCCCATTGTTGATACATCGTCCCTTTCATGGCATTTTTCTGAGTTTGCTACTCAACCCCTTCCACCACTTCCTCCACCCATTACCCATAAAGAAGAAATTGAGGAAATCTTGGATGACGAGATAGTATCCACGAGAGATGGAGGTTTCCAAAGGTATCTTGTCAAGGGGAAGAACAAACCATCGTCTGAATCTACGTGGTTGTCGGGCGACGCATTACATGTGGTATTGATCCAGATCTGCTAGAGCGCTACAAAAGTTTCAACTCGTCGGAGTCGAGTTTTTCTCACCCGAGGGGAATTGATGCGAACACAAGCGCATTCAAGGTGTACCAACGAAGAAAGCGTCAACCACAAGTGCCGTCCTTGTGGATAGGCGACTATTGAGGAGCTGAAGACCTTTCACATGTGATTGGACATATAGAAGACCCCACTCAGGGAAGACACATGTGAAGGAAGATTGGAGAAAGAAGACCGAGCGCCCGAACTTTCCCGCACTTATGTTATTTGCGCGTTTTTGATTAGTTAGGGGTCTTTTAGTAATTTTATATCTTTATTAGGGGTCTTTTAGTAATATTATGTCTTTACTTGCTTATTCTATGGGTATTTTAGTACTTTTATGTCTTTATTTGCTTATTTAAGTGGGTTAAAGCCCTAGATACGAATTTGAACTATTGATGAATGAAAAGCAAACCCTTTGGTTGCCCTCTTCTTCTCTTCTCTCTAATGGTGCTCCTTCTCTTCCTTGATCTTCTTCTTCTAATTTCTTCTTGTGCCCCTCCAACTTCCTCAAGGTAATTATTTCCTTCTTTCTCTTTTCTAGTTTTGGCTAATCCTTCTTCGATCAAAACTTTGAGAATCGATCTAAACCCTAAACCCTCAAATTCTCAAATCCCTAATTCGAGAAACTTCTTGGTTCTTCGGACTAGTGATCTTCATTGATCGATTGGGTGTGACCATGCAAGATCGGGAGGTCTCATCCCTCGCCGGATCCAACCTAAGTAATAATTGAATTCCATACTCCATGGTTGTGATGATGGCCAGCTCCATTGCATGTTTCCTTTATGATTTTCTCAGTTATGATGATTACTGCTAGAATTTTAGATCATTTATTCCTTTTATTTCCGCTGTTTAATTATGTTCATGAGCATGCATCATAATTAGGGCTGTCCTGCGTCATCATGCCTCATACACGTTTGATTTCATGTTTGGACAATAAGATTACAATGAATTTGGGAGAAATTGCAGAAATTTCCCTAATTTTCCCCAAATCGGACCACCTACCCTCAAATTTTGAAATTGAAGGTTTAAATCCTTGATTTTCTATGCAAAATGTGAAGAATTAAGAATTTCTAATCTTTTGGCATTGGTTTTGTAAGATTAAAACAAAAAAAAGGATGAAAATGCAAAATCACTTGCCAAATGAAACCCGGCCCCAAATCTGCAAAAAACTTGATTCTGGTTTGAAATCTTTGCTTTTTGTTTTTGTTTTCCTAAAAGAGTACAAAGGGTGGGCTGAAATCTACCCACAATGTGTTCAGATTAGAGAAGAAAGAAGCAAAATGATAGAAAAATGAAGTTCAGAGAGTTTTTATTATAGAGGACTGCAATTCTTCTCGGTGCTGATGAATATCTGTCGATATCGACAAATATTATCGATTCCAAGTAAATTTAATAAAGAAAAAAGTGTGATATCTCGTGATACAATCAAAACATTGCGATACATTGCCCAATACCAAGGATTTTTTGTACTCCAAGTCAGCTTCGTATCGCTGACCTGTGATACCAATAATTTTAACCGATAATATCGATACTTCAATCATTGCATTCAACAATTATCTTTGATGTATGAAATGATTTCAGAGCAAAGGATAAATCTACTAAAAAACAACAGTGCTTGCTAACATTGATTAACGCAGTGCTTGCTAACATTCCACTATAATGTTATCTCTATTTAACAATGTTTTAAATAGCAAATAGCATGTAGCGTAGCGTTCATCCCTCTGAAGTGTGAGGCTTAAGCTACGTAGCGTGTAGTGTAAAGTTACATGCTACTTCTAAAATTTTAATTTAGGCTGTGTTTGGTTGCACTAAATATCATGAAATTTCATGATATTTCGCACGAAATTTGTCTAATTAATAATGAAACTTAATGACATTTGGCACAACCAAACACAAACTAAAATAATAGGAAAAAATAGGCAAAGATTAAGTATAAAGGTAAAGAAAGAGCGACCTAACTGATTTAATACTATTACTTATATTCTTTTACTAAAATCATTGAAAGATTAAGTGATTTTTATTCAAAATAAAAAATAAAAAACGTAACGAATCACTGAAAACATTTATGGATTTTGATGTAGTGAAAAATAACTTGTATTGTAATCTATGTAGTGTATATCATAGGCTATGCAGCGTATAGCGTATGCAAAATTACCATGTAGTGTAAGCTTCACGTGCCTTAAGCTATTTTC
Organism: Magnolia changhungtana; assembly: GCA_030180095.1. Classification (NCBI taxonomy): domain Eukaryota; kingdom Viridiplantae; phylum Streptophyta; class Magnoliopsida; order Magnoliales; family Magnoliaceae; genus Magnolia; species Magnolia changhungtana. Next base: position 17,118,723 of record JASAUF010000343.1, read on the forward strand.
ATTAACTACATGGCATTAAGGTTGAGCTATGCTATGTGGCCAATGGTACATACTACATAGCGAAGCTATTTAAAACATTGACTGTCACGTCCCTAAATCTAGTGTTGGTAGTCCGTGGTTACCATACACCAAATTTTGGTTGACAGCCTCCGTAGAACTTCGATTTTGGGGCTTTCAACTATTGCATACTAAGTCCCATAAGCGGGGCTCCACAAGGAGGATTTCTGATAGTAAAGACGACAAACACGTATCATTTCTCAAATTCCATCATATTCAACATGTGTTACTTTGTACAACTGAGCACATCAAGGTAAAACCAAAACATAAACCATGTCATATTTACTATACCTGATGTACATATACAGGGTACTACAAAAAATCTATACACTGATATGTACAAAACAAAAAGGACAACTGGAGTTTGTAACCTTTACTCCTGCAGCTCCCTACTCTCACCTGTAAAAAAACAGAAAGGAAACCTTGAGCTACTAAGCCCAGTGAGTGCGTGTGTGTGGTGAAAATGCATGTTTCATGTCATTCTCATATAATGCACAGGCCTACTGGGCCAATAATAATAAAATAAAGATACAATGCATTATGCCACTTTTCATGTTCCAAATCATTTTTTTTTTTTAATTTCAATTTTCCGTTACGGAGGTGGGACTTCTACCTACTTGTAAGATATATACTCTTTCAACATTTCCACAACTTTCCACATTTTCCAATTGGATCACCAAGGTCTGAAACAGTGGTGGGACTCGCATATGATTGCTACCCACTTGCACAGGCTTTTCCACCGTGGTTAACTAAAGAGGTGGGACTAAATAATTCATGGGTTAAACTAGTCTAACCCACTTATGTTGAACCTCCTCACTATCTGCCTAACAGCGATAAGTCATAAGTCGCCTGTCAAAACGATAACGGACAATTTACGAGCTCGTCACACACAACCTATCTTTGCTTGCCTATAAGCAGGTCAGGTCAGAACTCTCAACCAATCGACACGCGTCGGTGGGAGTCATCGCTTAGTTACTTTGGTATTTCGGCATTCCAGCACTCTATTCTTCTACCCGGTCTATGAATTGGTTGCTCCCAATGGTACCAATCGGGGTTTAGGGACTTTCACCCAGGGACCCTCTAATCATGTCCTGTTGAATTACACATTTCCGGTGTGGCGTCTAACTCAAGTCATAACAAAGTATGTTTTATCGCATTTACAATCACCTTATGCATAAGTCCACACACAATCACAATATATCATGTTTTTCAAGGCAAGCATAGGACGACCTTCCTCATGTGGTCTCCTCATGAATTTAAGTTCCTCATAGGGGTCTCATGTAATGCATCCTGTATCTAGATGGTTCACATACTAATCATAGACACATCGTGTGTCGCAACACAACCGACTATGATCACCATACCATGATATGAATCATTCACTCTCAATCATATAATGATACAATAACTATGAACCATGCATATGATATGCACATGACTTAGCCAATCTAAATCCAACCCGGGATTCATTCCGCTATAAGACTTCATGCCACAAGCATGCTTTTTCTCAAGAGTTAGCTACACCAAAAGGAGGAAGGATAACTCTTTCAAACGTTTTGTCAAACGGGTAGTGGGCGGACTTTGTAAGGGACAAAGATGGAAACTGATGGAAATAATTATGAATTTAAACAAAACTAAAGCATATGAATCCCTTAGGTGTGGGCCACATGAATGGTGTAATTGATGGTGGAGATGGGACTATGATGGGTTGATCTTGCATAGCTTCTCCCATGACCCTTTTCTCAAGTTCATCTCTATCATCAAATCTTCTATCAATAGCCTAACCAACTAAATCAGAAAATCCATCATCATAGCCATTAGTGGGGCAATTCAAAGCTCTCTCTCTCTCTCTCTCAACAACCATGGACTAGAAAATCTATTCTTTTAGAGGGCTTTCAAGTAATCTAACGCACATATATGCGTGCTCCTAATCTATGCACTCACCTGTAACAATCAGAGGATTGGATTTCAAACTCGGCTTCTACTTCGTTTTCTTCTTCTTCTTCTTCTCAACTTCAAACTTAAGCTACTCTTTTTCTTTATTTATTTATTTATTTATTTTTTTGATTTTTTTTTTTTAATTTTTAATTTTATTTTATATTCTCTACACTCACCTTAGGCTTCCCATGACACAAGGAAGAGAGTGTTGGAAATGGGTTGTTGAAAGAGGTTTTTATGTTTATGGACTTGAAAATGGTTTTAAAATTGGCTTTTATCTAAAAAGAAGGGTTGAGGGGTGTTTTGTGATGTTTTTGAGAAGCTTAAGCTTATGGTAACAATAGAAAAATGTTATTTAAGTGATTTGAAATAAAGCATTCCACGGATTTTTTAAAAATCGAGGTCATTTGAGTTATTTTATCAAAATATACATGTACATATCTATTCATAACTTACAATCCGAGTGTCATATTGACACGCTGTTTTTGCCAGTAATTCCGTAACTCAACTACGGTCACAACGGTTAGGCTCTCGGATCTAACGGATTTTAAAAACTCGATGATGGCCCACCTCCAGATAAAATAAGGACATAGTTGTCATTTCTCAGATTGTTTAATTTTAAGTCCGTATATTAAAATTTGGACATCGGGTTGAAATGCGGCTTGCTGCTCGATAACAGAACAATATTATGATCAAGTCAAAATATTCTCGGGGCCAATGGACCTACAGTCAATGGCTACACAGTGTACGAACTAGATTTCGGGGCCTCGGGTCTTATAACTCTCCCCTCGGAAAAATTTCGTCCTTGAAATTTCAAAACAGATTCAGTTATAACAGTACAATAGAACAATAACCATATCATACTTATACGTATCTAGGAATTAAATAGATGAGGGTAACGACTGTGTATCTCTGCTTCCCGTTCCCAGGTTGCTTCTTCTACAGAATGATAACCCCATTGGACTTTAATTAAGGGGATGACTTTAGTATGAAGAACTTGTTGTTTTCTATCTACAATACAGATTGGCTGCTCGATATAGGATGCATCTTCCCGAACTGCTAAGGATTGTCAATCAATAACAGGTGCTATTATCTTCGGATCACATTTACGAAGCATCGACACGTGAAAAACATTATGAACTCCAGATAATTGGGGTGGCAAAGCGAGACGATAAGCTACGGTGCCAACTCGTTCAACAATATCAAAGGGCCCTATAAACCTCGGGGCTAACTTTCCCTTAACACCAAATCGTACTACACCTTTCACTGGTGAAACTCGGAGATATACACGGTCTCCCTCGACAAACTCTAAGGGTCTACGCTGGCGATCTGCAAAGCTCTTTTGCCGACTCTGAGTTGTAAGCATACGTTGTCGAATAAGATCAATCTTTTCAGACGTTTTCCGTACAACATCAGGACTTAAAAGACATCGCTCACCAATATCAGTCCAACAACTTGGGGACCTACAAGGCAATGTTGTCGAATAGCATATGCGATCGTGTGCGATTGCATATGTGTGCGCATATGTGATCGCACAATCGCATATGCGGTTGCTTTTTTTTTTCTTTTTTTTTTTTGCATTTTTCAAAAAGTTGAAAAAAAATCAGAAAAATCAGAATAAATTATTATATGTCATTGGCCCTTGAAATACATTTAATTTAATAAAATAAAACCAATTACATTTACAATTTCACATAATGAATTAAATATTAAGTTAAGTCATCATTCATTAACAATTCTACTACATTCTACAATATAGTTAACTTCTTAACAATTAACATTTAACAAATATGAAATATCAATATTCAACATTCAACACTACATGATATACATCAACAATCAACATCAACACACTTAGTAAACAAAATGAAGAAGTTATTTATTTATTTTTTATCTAATCAATAATCATATACATTGATCTTGTAGCCATTGTGGCATATCACCACCAGGTCCACTACCACCACCACCATCATCATCATCATTTGAGTCATCTCCTTCTTCCACATACACTTCTTCTTCCGTTTCTTCATCATCTGTACATATGAATACTTCATCAACATCCAATGGTGGATGATCTTCAGCTTGATCATCATTATCACCATCTCCTTCTTCAATATCCTCAATCTCTTCAAAGGGTTGACGGCTACTACTCGCCCCCTGCTCCCCCCGTCCTTCGCCTTCGAGTGGTGACGGCTACCTTCACCAGGTGTCGAACCGTATGCGGCATCTTCAACTTGTACTCATGTCAGCTCCTCTCCAGCCAATACCGGGTCCCCTGTCTCTACGAGCTACTCATTATCTGCATCCAACTCATCTAAGCAGATAAGGTCAAAGAAACTGGGCTTTTCTTTCCTAGTTTTGAATCGTTCTCGCAATTTTTTATTGTATTAAACGAAAAATAAGTTGTTGAGATTTTTTTGCTCAAGGCGATTCCTTTTCTTGGTATGAATCTGCAAGAAAAAAAAGCGCATTTGGCATTAGCTATTTAGGTAATTAATTTAGCTTAGGCCACTAAAAAATTAAAGTTTACAAACAATTACTAAACAGTCTAAACTTACTGCCTCGAACGTGCGCCAATTGCGCTCACAACCACTAGCAGAACACGTGAGTCCAAGAATCTTTATAGCCAGCTTCTTAAGAGCTGGATCCTTCTGTTCGGGTCCACTCCATAGGCAGCCCACCAGTCAATTGAGAAAAATAGTTTAAGTAGGTTAGAGATACTTTGTAGAAAAACTATTTGTAAGAGTACACTAAGACTGACATTCATAGAAGTACTTACTGGGTAATTTCATTGTCCGATGCCTTATTACGATATCCCTTGAGAATATCCCTTCACTTTTTGTGTAGAAGTCCAGCAAAGTTGAGATTTTGTCTCGTTCTCCTTTATCTGGAATCATTCTTTCCAAGACATCAATAAATCCAACCATATGCATAGTTAGTGCTTCTACTGGATCAGCAGAAGCGAATAAACATGCCAGGTTAAGGATGTAAGCAACCGAATACAATGGGGATGACATTTGACTGCCTCATCTTTTATCTATAATATCTAAAATTGGCTTGTAATCACGGTCTCTATAGTCAAAATGGTCCATGATCTTATTTTTCGCCCTCTCCATCGCATCATATATGTAGCTCATTGCAGGCTTCTCATCCTCGTCCACCAATCGCAATACAGTGACTAAGGGCTCGGATGCTTTTAGCGCCTTTACCACTTGTGTCCAAAAACTTTGAGAAATGATTATTTGTTGAACTTGTTTCCCTTCAGCCTTCTTTGACTAAGACCCACTTGTAAAATCAACCGACACTACAAAGCTCCTAAGTTTTGATTTCTTTACATGTAATCTTTGTAGTGTTAAAAAGGCTATAGCGAAACGGGTGACTGCTGGACGTAGCAAGTTACCGCCAATGTGTTTTCTCATTCGACTGAGAATAAGGGCGTGTTTGTACATGAAGACCGTGATTTTTCTAGCCCTAGCAATCACATTTACAAATAATCTACTTATATCTTCTAACATAAGATCAACACAATGGGCCGCACAGGGGGTCGAAAATAAACGTCGCCTCTTCTCCATAAGAAGACAACCGACCATTACATACGAGGCTGCATTATCTATAATTACTTGTACAACATATTCGTCACCTATTTCTTCAACTATGCTATCTAGTAAGTTAAACAAATATTCTCCTGTGTGTGAATGGCCTGATGCATCCACGGACTTCAAGAACATTGTCCCAGCTGGACAATTTACCAAAAAGTTAATGAGAAACCGACCGGATCTATCGGTCCATCTATCTGCCATTAGTGAACAACCATATGTTTTCCACGATTCCTTATATTCAGTTATGAAGGATTCTGTATATTCAACTTCCGTTTTTAGGTATGTCTCCCTCATTTCATGATATGAAGGAAGTTTAAGACCAGTTTCAAATTTACCTATAGCCTCAACCATTACTTTGAAGCTTCTCGATTTAACGGCGTTGAAAGCAAAGCCGGTTTAGTAAAACCACTTAGCAATATATTGAATAGTGGTTTTCCTATCTTTTTGTTTATACCGGTTCTCTAAAGTTGTTTGAGTCGGCCCTTTCCCTCTACCCCTTTGGTTGATCACATCCTCGGGGTGTGGTCTACACCATCTATCCATGGGCCCATACCCTTGGGCTCTTTTCGAGACCGTTGGTTGTACTTGTGATCTAGACGGGCCTGTCGAAGTAGGGGGAGTGGGACTAGCTTCATCTACATTAACTACATTTATATTTTCATATACATCTTGTTCCAGATATTCCTCCTGATGTAGGGCACTATCGCATTTCTTTCTTGATTGTTTTTCCATTTACTTCATGATCTTCCTTCGGATTTCTGTAGTAATTTTGTCGCATGCTTTTGCATTTGACCCCGGTAAATGTGCAAGGTGTTGCTTGTGCCTTGCAATGCCACTGGAACTCACATACCCACATAACTCACATACTATGTGAGTCTTTTCCGTAGCACTACGGTAGTGCCCATACTTCCAACTCGGGTCATTCGACTTGGGTTTCAAAAAGGAAGATTGGGAAGAAGACATTATGATGGTGGTGTGTGTAAACTAAAGTAACTAGAAAGTAAACTAAAAAGTAATTAGAAACTAGAAAGTAAACCAAAAAGTTAACTAAAGTAAAGTAAGAGACTAAAGAGATGGGACTTAGGGAGAGAGAGAGAGAGAGAGAGAGAGAGAGAGAGAGAGAGAGAGAGAGAGAGAGAGAGAGTTACACACACACTTACACACTTTACACTAGTAGTAGACTAGTAGTAGTTTAGTAGAAAAGGAGATAGAGGGAGAGAGAGAGCGTAGAGTTACACTTGTAGAAAGGGAGAAGAAGAGGGAAAATAAAATGAGAAAGAGAGAGAGAGAGTTGAGTTACACTTGTAGAAAAGAGAGAGAGAGAGAGAGAGAGAGAGAGAGAGAGAGAGAGAGAGAGATTTACACAAACAAAATTGAAATTAAAAATTTAAAAGAGGTTCCAATTTCCAAATTCTTCAATCTTCACTTCTTGTCTAAGTTGTCTTCTCTTCACCTTTGCCTCTTGACTTGAGTATTGATCTTGAATTCTTGTTGTACTTGTAAGTTGTAACTTGTAAGTTGTAACTTCAAACTTGTAAGTTTGTAACTTGTAAGTTGTTAGTTGTTACTTTAACTTGTAACAAAGTAACAAACAAACTAAAAAAAAGAGATAGAAGTTGTTAGAACTTAGAAAACTTAGAACTTGGATATTATGAAACTCTAAGAGAAAATGTGATAGAAAGAGAGACAAAGAGAGAGTGGTGTATGTTCCCTTGATTGAGCTAGAAAGTAGAAAGAGAGTTCTATTCAATGGATGGAGAGCTTGGTTGTCTTGTAGATGTAGTAACGTCTCTTGAATCTTGATTCTTGAATGTGGATGTATGTTTCCTTCCTTGATTGAAACTTCAATCTCAATCTTGATTCTTGATTCTTGATTCTTAAAAGTTGAAAGAAATATTGAATATGGATGGAGAGGAGTGGATGTAGAGTGCTTAGAAATATGTAAGAGAGAATGTAAGAGAGCAAAATAGAGAATAGAGAGAGAGTTTGAGCTTTGAGTGCATGTAGAAGTGATTAGAATAATTTTTTATAGAGAAAAAATCAGGATTTAAAAAAAAAAATGGTTAGAAATATGACCGTTGGCCAATATGCGATCGCATATGCTGTATGCGATCGCATACATCGCATATGCGATCACATCTGATGGCACATGTGGCATATGCGATTGCATGTGCAATGATCGCATATGCCATTGTCGCATATGCAATCCCACTACATATATGCGCATATGCGATCGCATATGCGAATGTGCGATCGCACATGACAACACTGCTACAAGGTCTACCATATAACGCCTCATAGGGAGCCATGCCAATAGTCGCCTGAAAACTATTATTATACGCAAATTTTGCTAACTGCAAGTAGTCGTCCCAACTATCAGAGAAATTTAATGCACATGATATGACCATGTCCTCGAGAATCTGGTTAACTCTTTCAGACTGCCCATCTGTTTGTGGATGATATGCTGTGCTAAATCTTGAAATAGTCCCCATTGCTTTTTGAAAACTCTTCCAAAACTTTGATGTAAACCTCGGATCTCGGTCAGATACAATCGAAACAGGTACACCATGTAATCTAACAATTTTGTTTATAAACAAAGTTGCGAGCTAATCTTTAGACCAAGAAATACAAATAGGAAGAAAGTGGGCTGTCTTTGTCAAACGGTCTACAATAACCCATATAGCATCATGTCGACGTAAGGTTCTTGGTAAACCCATAATGAAATTCATAGTTACATGTTCCCACTTCCATACTGGTATCTCCAAAGGTTGCAATTCCCCTGCAGGCTTTTGGTGCTCTGCCTTTACTCGTTTGCAAACGTCACACTCTGACACATGCCTAGCAACTTCACGTTTCATTCCAGTCCACCGAAATTGCTTTTTCATGTCCTTATACATCTTCGTAGATCCTGGGTGGATAGTAAACTTAGTGCGATGTGCCTCATCCATAAGGGCCTTCTTTAATTCTGAGATATCTGCAACATATAATCTGCCTTGAAACTGAAGTCTACCATCCAAACATATCTGCCACTCCGATTGACTTTTCCCTATTATCACATCTTTACAAAACAACGCCCATTGATCAAACTGTTGGGCTTCTATTACTTGAGATATCAAAGAGGGTTGAATCGTCAAGTTTGCTAATTGAACAACCGAGGACTGTAGAGTCATCTCAAATTCAAATTCAGCTATATCTTCTACCATTTTCCACTCTCGCATCATCAATTGTGCCACTTGGGCATGTGGCTGACAACTTAAAGCATCGGCCACCACATTAGCTTTTCCTGGGTGGTATTGAAGATTAAAATCATAGTCTTTCATCAATTCTATCCAACGTCTCTGCCTCATATTCAACTTGGCTTGTGAAAAAAGGTATTTTAGGCTCTTATGATCCGAAAAGAGTTTGAATCTAACCCCATACAAGTAATGCCTCCATACTTTTAGGGCAAAAACTACCGCTGCTAACTCTAGGTCGTGTGCGGGGTAATTCTGCTCATGAGGCCTAAGTTGGCGAGATGCATATGCTACAACCTTGCCCTGTTGCATTAGGACACACCCCAAACCTATAAGTAAGGCATCTGTATAAACAACGAATCCCTCACTCCTAGATGGAAGAGTGAGAATCGGTGCTATTGTAAGACGAGTTTTTAGTTCCGCAAATGCCTGGTCACAGGCTTCACTCCAAACAAACATTGCATCCTTTCGAGTCAATCGAGTCAGTGGGGCAGCTATACGAGAAAATCCTTTAATAAAACGTCTGTAATACCCTGTTAGACCTAAGAAACTTCGAATCTCAGATGCATTCTTCGGCTGTTTCCATTGCAAAACTGCTTCAACCTTAGCTGGATCAACTGAAACTCCATTCTCCGAAACTGTGTCCCAAAAATTTTACTTCTTCCTGCCAAAACTCACATTTTTCCAGCTTAGCATATAGCTGGTGGGCATGAAGGATTTGCAACGTCATCTTTAAATGACACTGATGATCTTCCCTTGTCTTTGAATATACTAAAATATCATCAATAAAAACAACAAGAAACTGGTCCAAATAAGGACGGAATACCTCATTCATCAACTGTATAAATACTGCAGGTGCATTAGTCAGACCAAATGACATAACCTGAAATTCAAACTGTCCATAACGAGTCACAAAAGCTGTATTTGGAATATCCTCCTCCCGAACCCGAGTCTGATGATACCTAGACCATGAATCAGTCTTCGAGAAATACTGCGCACCACTCAACTGATCGAATAAATCATCTATTCTTGGGAGCGGATACTTGTTTCTAATTGTAACCTTATTAAGCCTTCTATAATCGACACACAACCGTAAATAACCATCCTTCTTTTTTACAAAAAGCATTGGCGCTCCCCAAGGTGAAGTACTCGGGCGAATAAACTCCAAACGACGTAATTAATCTATCTGTCTTTGCAACTCATGCAACTCTAACGGTGCCATACAATAAGGGGCTCTGGATATACGGGCAGTGCCAAGGATAAGATCTATTCGAAACTCTGTATGTCTAACGGGTGGCAAACCTGGAATTTCCTGAAAAACATCTGGAAAATCACGTACTATCGGCAACTGTTCAATACATACACCTTTGGACTCTTTATGAATACAAGACATCAAAGTTTCTATAAACTTATCTTTAGGATCAGCCACAATATGAAATTGAGGTTGGTCAGGTATAGAAAAGCTGACTGTCTTAGCTATACAGTCTAACACTTCATGGTACTTGGATAACCAGTCCATTCCCAAAATCACATCATACTCTAACAACACCAAAATATAAAAATCGATTGGAAGGGCATACTCTTCTATGTAAACAGGATAGTCTTGGCATATAGAACTCAACACCATTCTTTTCCCTAAAGGAGTCGAGAGCTCTAATCCCTTAGTCATCGATGTTCTCGGCAAATCCAATGACTGACAAAAAATATCTACTATAAATGAATGTGATGTGCCAGAATCGAAAAGGACACGTGCTAAAAGGGATGATACTACAAGTATACCTTCTATGACTCCTCCCTTAGTCTGAGAATCTCTCTGCTGGATTGCATAAACACTAAGTTGCGTTTGAAGGGTTAAGGGTTGTCTACCTTGCTGTCGCTGTGACTGCTGTTGAGACTGTTGTTGTTGGGACCTATACTGTGACCTATATGGTGGCCTTCGCTGCTGGGGCTACTGATGTCTAGGTGGTTGATATGGCGTTGTTTCTGCGGATTGGGACAATCCTTTTTACGGTGCCCTACACCACCACAATTATAACAGGCTCCGGAAAACTGTCGTTGAGGAATAGACGGTGATACCGGGGATCTGACATCAGGTCTGACTGCATTATCATATCTAACTGCAGGCCTCTTTGGGGGTGAAAAGGGCTGAAAACTACTACCACTCTCTGAAATAAAATCTGCTCTTCCTTTGCTAATTAGAAGTAGATGGATGAGTACTTTGTTGTTGGTTCCAATTAGAATAAAAAATCTGTGCCTTCGCTACTACTCCCTTAAGGGTCGGCAACTCAAACCCTCTAACTCAAAATCGCAAACTAGGATGCAACCTTCAAATCATCATTGGTTACTAAATGTGGAGCAAAATGAGATAATTCTATAAAACGAGCCTCATAGTTAGCAACAGACATCTCACCCTAAACTAAAGAATCAAATTTATGTGCTTTTTGACGACGAACAGCTACGGGGAAAAACTTACGATCGAACTGGTCTTTAAATGCTTCCCATGTCCACACAAATTTTGGATCTACTGAACGAACAATTGACTTCCACCATTGTTCTACCTCTCCTTGCAACTGATACGTTGCTAAGGTAACACATTGCTTGGAAGTACTACCCATAACTTGAAAAAGTTTCTCTAATTTTGACTTCCATAACTCGGCTGCTATAGGGTCTGGCTTGCCAAAAAAACAAGGTGGATCTAGATGTCTAAAATCCATAAAAAGAGCACTGGCCTGCTCAGGAGTATAACTAAATAACCATACAACTCAGGATTATAACTAAATCGCTGCTTTTGATTAGCCATTATAGTTGACATAGTCTGCAGCATTTATTGAAGTTGTGCTGCAGGAACAGGTATAACTGGGTCTGGAACAGATTTTGACGTAGATTTTAACTTAGACTTGGGTTGCACTGGAGGAGTTCGAACAAAATTCTTTTTAGGCGGCATCTTATAGACAAAACACCGAATTAGCCTAAAAAGAACAAGTAAACCTATACAATATACACAATACTAAATAACCATACAACTCTTCTACTTCACAAAGCATGAACCTAACAACTCTAATGCAACAATGTATAATAAATACAATATATGATTTATGCAGATATTTCCCAGATCATGCTCTGATACCATCTTCTGTCACGTCTCTAAATCTAGTGTCGGTAATCCTTGATTACTATATACCAAATTTTGATTGACAGCCTCCGTAGAACTTCGATTTTGGGGCTTCCAACTATCGCATACTAAGTCCCATAAGCGGGGCTCCACAAGCAGGATTTCTGAAAGTAAAGACGGCAAACACGTATCATTTCTTAAAATTTCATCATATTCAACATGTGTTATTGTGTACAAATGAGCACATCAAGGCAAAACCAAAACATAAACTATCATTTACTATACCTGATGTACATATACAGGGTACTACAAAAAATATATACACTGATATGTACAAAACAAAAAGGACAACTGGAGTCTGTAACCTCTACTCCTGCAGCTCCCTACTCTCACCTGTAAAAAAAAATAGAAAGGAAAGCTTGAGCTACTAAACCCAGTGAGTGCGTGTGCAGTGAAAATGCATGTTTCATGTCATGCTCATATAATGCGCAGGCCTACTGGGCCGATAACAATAAAATAAAGATACAATGCATTATGCCACTTTTCATGTTCCAAATCATTTATTTATTTATTTATATCAATTTTCTGTTATGGAGGTGAGACTTCTACCCACTTGTAACATACATACTTTTTCAACATTTCCACAATTTTTCATATTTCCCAATTGCATCACCAAGGTCTGAAACAGAGGTGGAACTCGCATATGATTGCTACCCACTTGCACATGCTTTTCCACCGCGGTCAACTACAGAGGTGGGACTACATAATTCATGGGCCGAACTAGTCTAACCCACTTGTGTTGAACCTCACTATTTGCCTAACAGTGAGAAGTCATAAGTTGCCAGCCAAACGATAGCGGACAATTTACGAGCTCGTCACACACAACCTATCTTTGCTTGCCCATAAGCAGGTCAGGTCAGACCTCTCAACCAATCGACACGCGTCGGTGGGAGTCACCGCTTACTTTGGTATTTTGGCATTCCAGCGCTCTGTTCTTCCACCCGGTCTAGGCATTGGTTGCCACACCCATTTCGCCCACAATTTTGACGGAAGTTTGGGGTGCCACACCCATTTCGCCCACAATTTCCTCTCGCCTACAGTCCTTATCTCCCACGCTGATTTGAACTGAAATTCCCTCGACGATGAGGGCATCCAGATCTGTTTGTCCTCTTCGGGAGAGATACAAATGCCCTCCTCATGAACGTGGTCCAAAACCAGTTGGGGGAGAATCAGGCGAGCTCCAGCAGGGTCGGGCCAGCCGCTGGGCCCGATGAAGTGATCGACACGGTTGCTGTGCGTTGGAGAAGGCTGAGGACACCACTCTGAGAGCGGCCATAACCCGGACCAGTTGTCATCCCAGAAGCTGCATTGGCCACGCCCAATAATCCAGTAGCAACGGTCAGCCACTAGCGGAAATTGTTTGCATATATTCTTCCATATGGGCGAAGCATGGATGGAGAGACTCGCCTCACTTGCATCGTCAATGTCAGTTGAATATTTAGCCTCGAAGAACTCTGCCCAGCAGCTGCCGCTGTATCTGCAAGTGATGGTCCAAGCCATCTTCATTATGAAGGCTTGTATAACATTCAGCAAGCTTTTTATACCCGGACCTCCATCTTTTGGGGCTGTAATGTGCTTCCAGCTGAGCCAGTGGCATTTTTTGCAGTCCCCGTCCCAGCCCCATAAGAAGTCTGCACAAGCTTTTTCCAGATCTCCAAGAAGGGTAGAAGGGATGTCCGTTGCAGCCATGACGTGAACCAAGATGCTATTCAGCACATGGTTAATGAGCGTCACATGGTCCACTTGGGATAGGATCTTACTCTTCCAGCCCGAGATTCTGCACTGAAACTTCTCGACCAGTGAACGAAAATAGACCTTCTTTGATCTCCCTTAGAAGATGGGAACCCCCAGATAGGTGAACGAAGTTGTCCCTTGGTTGAAGCTGAGGGTCCTTTGGGTTGACTTGATACGGGCCATAGATTGATAAGCGGCCAGGAAGAAAAAACTCTTTCGTTTGTTAGTCTTTTGGCCTGAGATTCTTTGGTAATGGGTGAGGAAGGAAGCAATCTGAGATAGGGAGCGGCTATCCCCATTAACAAGGAGCAAAGTGTCATCTACAAAGAGTTGGTGGGAAATCGTTGGCCAGTTCTTGCGCATGAGAAAGGGGTGGCAGGAGCCACTGCTGATCAACCTTTGGAATCCTCTGCTTAGAACCTCGGAAGCTAGGATGAAGAGCCCTGGCGAGATGGGGTCTCCCTGGCGAAGACCTCTAGTTGAATGGAAGAAGCCGCAAGGTTCCCCGTTGACAAGAGCCGAGAACTAGGAATTACTCTAACACTTTTCTACCAGAGCAATCCAGGTCTCCCTAAAATCGAAATGACGAATGACCGCCTTGAGAAATCCCCAGTCTAGCCTGTCATATGCCTTCTCCATGTCTAACTTGATAAGAATATTTCCTCTAGCTTTCCTGTCAATATCTCTGAAGACCTCTTCCGTAAGAGCGCAGTTCTCGGCTATGGACCTCCCTTGAACGAAAGCCCCTTGTTCAGCCGAGACGATCTTTGGCAGGAACCTGCTAAGCCTGTCAGCAATAAGCTTGGAAAATTTTTTATAAACACAATTGCATAAGCTAATAGAGCGGAAATCAGAAAACTTCTTGGGAGCCAGTGTTTTTGGGATTAGGCATATCAGGGTCGTAGTAAATGCCCGCGGAATTGTTCCCCCTCTGAACATGGACAAAGCTGCTTGGAGGATATCAACCCCAACTATATCCCAACAGCCCTAGAAAAAGCGCCCGTGAAGCCATCCGAGCCAGGAGCCCCATCTGGAGGGAGGCCCTTCACTGCTGCCAAGACCCTTGTCATATAGCGGCACTTGCATCAAGGAGTCGTTGTCTGCCAAGCAGATAGCGTGCGGGATAGCTTCGATCATGTCACCCGTGTGAGGAGTCGCATCCGCTGACATGAGGGAAGAGAAATAATTAGTTGCCGCTTCCTTGATCGACCCCTGATCCGTAGCCATTGAACCATCCTCCAAGTGGATCTCTTTAATGTTCAACCTCCTCGCTCGATCAGATGCCATGCTATGGAAGAACTTAGTATTTCAATCTCCTTCTTTGAGCCAGTGCAGTCTGGACTTTTGTTTTCAGTAGATCTCCTTACATAGTTCCAAATGGGCCAGTTTATCTTTGGATAGTTGAAGACTATGAATGTTCTCCTGAGAGGAGGTTTGGGCGACCTCCTTAGCTATCGCAAGCTCCCGCTTGGCCCTTTCAATATTATGGAAAATATTCCGGAAGACTTCCTTATTCCAAGTTCTCAAAGCCCTCTCCACGTTCCTCAGTTTGCTATGAAGAACCAGCATGGGGTCCACCGCAATGTCAGATTTCCAGGCCTCTTTGACCAACTCTTGGAAAGAGGCGTGAGCCATCCACATTCGTTGGAACCTGAAGGGTTTTGGGAATGTTGCGGTTGAGGATGGATAGGAAATATGGAGCGGGGCGTGATCCGAATTCAGCCTGGCTAGGTGGTGGACCTGAAAGGAAGGGAAAGCTGACAACCAAGAGTTGTTGCAGCAAACACGGTCCAATCTAGTCCACACTCTTGCTCTACTGCTCTGGTTGTTGCACCATGTAAACTTACTCCCTGAGAAACCAACATCAAATGGGCCTGCCCTGTTAAGGCCATCTGCAAAATTTGTTGCGCTCGTCGAGTTGAAGGAGCTAGTACCTCTTCTCTCTGTTGAGGATAGGAACGCATTGAAATCTCCTGCAACCAGCCAAGGAACAGATGTACCTGTTGCCAGCACGACGAGTTGGTCCCAAAGTGTCTCGTGCATGGATCTCGAGCACTTGGCATAGACCACTGACGCTAAGGACCAGTCCGCGTTGCCCCTGGAAGCAACCTTGATGGAGAGAATTTGGGAGGAAGATGCCACCACATCTATGGCTACCGATGAGTCGGAAAAAATCCAGACCTTTCCCCCTTGGTCCGCATTAGACACAAAGGAGTGAAATCCTAAGATGAGGCCGATGCGAACTCGTTTGTCGTCCCTCAGCATTGGCTTCAAGATAGCAACAATGTTCGGTTTAGTCTTCTTGATTAGTCGTTTGAGAGACGAAATAGTGGGTTTGTTCCGCACCCCTTGGGCATTCCAGATGAGAACACTATCCATTAAAGAATTGCTCAAACACAGAGCTTTGGCGTTTGAGTCTCCTTAATCTCCTGTCCCAGGTCACGTCTGGGTTCTTGGCCATGATATCCCTGACTTGAGCTGAACGCGACGCTTTCTTGTTTGTTCCTTCGTGATATGTTCGTTGCTTCTTGCCCGGGTCATCAGTTTTGGTCCCATTCGACATATTAGGGATTGAAACGATGTCTGTTGAAGATTGCAACCCCTGGAGGTGAGCTTCACCCAAGGCAAGACTACATTTGGGTGCCGATGACTGAGTAAAGAGATCCAACTCCTCATCCACTGAAGCATCATGACAGTGGGCGAGAACTGAAGGGGGACTGGGTAGCAGAGGGTCTATATTTACAGGATTTGCGAATGTAGCGAGAGCGGGAGGGCTGGTGTGTCCTGGAGAAGATTTCTGGAAAAAAGGGGATAGATCAACTGTTAGTTGGACATCCCCAGCTGCCTCTCTTCTACGGATTGGACTGTACGGGGAGGAATTCCAGGTCGCCGCGTTTGAGTTATCCTCTGACTCTTCAAATGCCGCCCCTATCCTGAGTGGACTGTGGCCCTCGGATAGGGCCTTCCGAACGACCTTGTCTCTTAAGGGAGACTTCAGGAGTCGTCTATTGCTGATCTCGGATTGCCTAACCATGTGGGGCTCCCAACTGGAGGTTTTAGATCGATGTAAAAAGGAATGGGACTCGATATGGGAGGGTAGTAGTGAAGGAATGGAAGATGGTTCTATCTGTTTGGCAGGGAGAATTGAGAGAGTGCCTAGAGAAAAAGGATTCTGGGTATGTGGTTTGAGGCAACTGAGAGGGGGCTCAGCGAGATCATTGTGGATATGGGCGAAGTCCTTTTGGATATGGGCGAGTGGGTCCTCAGGGGATACTAGGGCAATTTGGTTGGAGTGTTGGGGAGCATGGTTACCCGGGGCCTCAACACAGGTATGTATGGGTGTTTGCCTCTCGAGGCCATTGTGAGAGTGGGCCTTAAATCCCTCTGAAGACACAGAGGTATTTACACAAGCATGCAGTTGGCAAGGGATTGTTGGGAAATTTCTGCTAACATCTGGTGGGGTGGATTGCAGTGGGATGAAAGGGGTTGCAAAAATCATACTTGGCGCCGCAACATTGTGGATCGGAGAAGGCGTGTCCATAACCGTGACGGAGATAGGAGGTTGAAAGCACTGCTCCGAAGGGGCCGCAGGGTGATGGATACCTCTTTCCACCCATTCTTTGGTGGACAAAGATGCCAGATTGGATACGACAAGCCGCAATTCCTCTCCCTCTGATGGTGACTCGAAAGAGTCGAAAATGCCCAGAATCGGGGACTCCGAGTCTTGCAGGACCAACCTTCTTATTTTCTGGGTATCTCTTCCAGGCAGTAGCTTGACCCTTACTCTGGCTCCTATCTGAACAAGACCTAGAGTTGAGCATCTGTCTACTTCCAACACCTCACTGAAGGTACTCACTCCCTAACCCTTTGAAAATCGATTCAAACCAGGCTTGCACAGGAATACCATACAATGTTAACCAGATTCCTTCCTAATTTGGTGATGCAGTTGGATTTCAAGCCTCCACGGACGAGATTTTCATCTTGGAGTGAAGTTCCGCATCTGAGTAAAAGGAGATGAGCTCCACCCTGGATTTGAATACAATGAGGAAACTATCTGGGCCCACTCGGGCGATGTCGATAGCAGACACCGCATACCTGGACTTTACTAGGGTTCGAGAGAGGTGGATCAATTGGACTCCCCCATTCTCAGCATGGGCAATAAGGGCCAGCTTCAGTGCTTTCAACTTGCTCTGCACTTCCTTTGTATTTGCTGTGTAGGTGAGGTTGGTAGCTGTTGGGGGGTTGTTGGTTGCTGAAGGGGTGGATCGACAATCTCTGTTCTGTGGGGCTGGGGAAACGCGATTAGTGGACTGAGCAATGCCTAGGTAGGAGGTAGCCGATGGTCTCTTGGGGGGGGGGGGGGGGGATTGGGTTGAGAGCTTGTCTGCTAGCCAAATCTCCGCACAGGGTGGGTAGGGTTTGGGGGCATTGCTGGGCTTTCGGGGATTTGCAATGGCCACTGTCAGAATCCTACCATCGACCATCTTCCCATTCAGCACTCCCATGGCGGCATAAGCATCTGCCACGTAGTGGTATCTGATGAATGCATAACCTCTAGGTTGACGGCGCTGCTCGTTCCATGGTGTGAAAACATCGGCAATCTTCCTGTATTTCCCGAAGATCATGAAAAGATCTTCATCAGAGGTGTCGAAGGAGAGATTTCCAACAAAAATGGTGAACCCACTCATCATTCTATCAGCAAGACAGGGTTAATAGGAAAAGCCCCCAAATCGCCATGGTTCCACCCAAAAAATTTGTAAGTTTTATCAAATAGTTTAATAAAGATAAACTATTTCAATTATGTCATCGCATTCTTACGATATTATTGCCATTCTTGGCTGTATCATTCTTATTATTTTAGGTTTATGTTATCTTTTTGGCATAACTTTAATTAAAAATAAAAAAATCAACGAGCCTGTCTGAGAAAAGTCCAGTAATTGGCTTTCTGTGGATTTATTCCAGTAGTATCGTTGGTGCCCGTCTTCTTGGTTGACCCTTAGGGCCTTACCCAAGATTTCTTCGATCTGCTGTGTTAATGATTTGCATCTTGTTAGTCACTGCAATCATTTTGGTTATAGTCAAACTTATTTTACTAAATATCTTACTCCATTTTGTTAATTTTATTTTGAAATAATGCCTTGATTTAAGGATAGAAAGTCAAAAAGGAAAACATGTAGTGAAATAGTAGAATTTCTCTATAAAGCAATGTGTAAAATCTTTATTAATCTAGTATGTGCAATATTAATATTATTTATATATATGTAATGTTTCCTAAATAGTATTGATAGATTAGTCTGGTATATGATAGGACAATTTAAAAATAAACATTACAAAAAAAAAAAAAAAAAAAGTCTCCTAGGTGGAAAATGGAAAATGGAGAACATGAAGAACCAATGGATATTGAAATCAAAGCTCTAACTCCATGATTTTTCATGCAAAACATGAAGAACCAATAGATTTATAATCATTTGACATTGATTTAACATAATTTCAACAAAAAAAGGATCGGAAATTGAAAATGCTCAACGGATCAAACATCTGAGATATATCGGCACTACCCGTGCGTTTTGTATTGCACAGGTGGGATGCAAGATATATCGTGGGATATATTTGCCGATATCATTGATATTTAAAACATTGGTTAAAAGTAAGATGTTGTACTCCTCCCGAAGGATGGTACAAGCTAGACTTCAATTGTGGTTCCTTTTGAAATTCGGCTCTGGCAGGCATCCAGGGGATTATTTAAAACCCTGGGGAATTACCATACCGGAGTTTTGCAGGCCTTTGGGCATTTACTGTTCTAACCATGCTAAAGCGGCTTCACTTCTTCAGGGGTTTGGGCTGGCTGTCAACTTCAGCTCAATCATCGTTGAAGGTGACTCGAGCAATGTTAATGTTTAAATGGATGAAATGCGGGCATTGCTTGCAGAAGATAGCTCACCTCATAGAGGAAGTGCTAGATTTACATGCTCTGATTGAGTTGAAAATTGTGCCCATGTCCATCACAAAGCAAATTCACAGGTGGATGTGTGAGCAAATGATGGTATAGCCAAGGAAGATTTACACATTATCACAGGAGAAAAAAGGATCTTTTTCCTGAGGTTGGAAATGATGTTGGGATGTTACTCTAAAAATGCAGTTGGGTTGTCAAATTGTTTATCTTCCATTGGCATGTAGTTTCTCCTTTGTTAGATCTTAATGATCTCTTTCTATTCATAAAAATAAAATAAAATAAAAATCCAAAATTGGAATTTCTTAGTTGTCCAATTCCCGTCTTTTCTGCATTGAATGGGACTGCTGCCATGTTGTTTTATTAATTGTCAGTCGGATGGTTAAGATTTCTCACCAATATGATCATTTTCTGTAAATCCTGTACATGCTGTGACCATCATATCAACAGTCATGACCCCTGAAACAATTGCCTAACTGTAACCTTAGATCAAGGGTCATATAATTCCTCTCATAGGGTAAGGACCCTATGTTGGAACTTTCTGTGCTTTTCTTTTTTCTACTAATTAGGTATTTTGACTATTAGTCTTTATGCTGTGAATAGTGAAATACTCTCTTCATTTATATGTATTTCCGTAACACATGTTAATTCCTTGGATGTAGTGATCGGCAAACCCCAAGGCATACAGGTGCATGCAGTTTTTGTTTCTAGGAGGGCAGGCGAGATCCTAAAGATGTATGCTCAAGGCAAGGATGGTGAATGCTGCATCAGCCCCTTGTTGGAGGGAACTGCCTGGACTGTCTTGGTTATTTCCATGTTCTCACTCGTCATCATAGTATCTGTTCTAGCAATACTTATCTTATCTCGAAACAATCATCTACAGAGGCAAAGGAGCGATCATTACTCTCTAACTATAAACGCTGAAATAGTGAGGAATCTCCCCTGCGTTATATTCCACACTGCTTGCCAAAATGGCAATCCGATGGCAGAGAGTTGCGCAATTTGCCTTGAAGTCTACAGAGATGGAGAGACTCTGAGAGTTCTCCCCTGCCAACATGGTAAGCAGACTCTTATCTTCTTACCCTTTGGCAAGAATGCACTGGTTGTTCTGTAATGGTAAACTTAGCTTTGGGCTAGAATTTTCTGCAAAATCTGCTTTTTGCGGGGTCTGCACCACCAACTTAGTACAAGACAGGCTGGTGCTTGTCATTTTTTGTGGATTGTGCCTCATACATTGCAAAAGAAGGATTTCTTGAAAATAAGAATTTGGAGAAGGGTATGTTTTATTGCACCATAATCTGATATTTCATGATATTTGGTGCAACCAAATGCATCCAAAATGAGTGGGCTGGTGCAAGTTTTCCACAGGGCAATTCTTAACATCAAGGATTGGGTGGAAGTTTAGATTTTTAAATCTTCTCTTCCTTTCCTTTTAGGGGAGTTCTGTTGGGTGGGGTCGTATTTTTCTGTATTTTTGTATATTTGTATAGCTATCTCCTTTTCCTTCGGCCCTTTGAATATATCATCATTGTTCAGAAAAAAAAAATGCATCCAAAATGAAGTGTGCTTTTCAATCTTTGGGGTGCAATCCTGCAAAATGACAAGTTCCAGCATAAATGACACTGCGTTTTCATGGTGGGCCCTGTGTGTAAGGCAGATTTTGCAGAGAATATTTCCCCTCGAATTTTCATCCAAACTGGTTAATGGGAAATGTGAGTTTCACAAGTAATGATTGTAAAAATTTTTGAAACTTTGTGGCATCTCTACCCTCTCCAAAAGAGATGCTACGAATGTAAGATGAAGTGTGTTTTCTATTTCTCTGATGTTCAGTCCCCAACATACACATGACAAAATGTGTATGGTGAAGAAGACCATTGATCTGATGGGCTTGATGTGGATGGGCCATAGCTTGGTGATTGTACAATCCTGAGTCCTTAACTTCCATTCATCATGATTTTTGCCCATTATGTGCACAATTGCTAATTCTCTTGTAAGTTAATCATCCATTTGCATCAGGTGATTGGGTGGCTATCATGATCTAATCCTTTCAATTTGAGCCATGTATGCCCATCCACACGATGGCCCAGAAAAAAGAACAGTCCTGAACACTGTGGCCAAGTGTCACATGCATGGTGGAGATGTTTTGGCGCACACCTCATGGAGCTGAATAGTATGCATGGCCAATGTTGTCATATTGCATATGCGATTGTGTGCGATCACATATGCCTGTGCACATATGTAATCGCAGAATCGCATACGTGGTCACATATAATTTTTTTTTTCAAATTTTTTTTTTTAAAAAAAAAAATCAGAAAATAGGGAGAAAATAATATATATATATATATATATATATAAATATATATATATATATATATATATATATATATATATATATATATAAAAGAAAGTAAAGGGAGCTTTCCTAAGTAAATAGATACCTAATTTTATACATTTAAAATATATTTGAGTGAAATAAAACCAATTAAACAATGAATTAAACATCTAGTCATCAACATTCCACAATATAGTTAACAAATATCAATTAACACTTAGTAACTAAACAAAATGAAGAAGTTATTTATTTATTACTGATTGTAGAAAATTAAAATATAATTTACAAGTCAATAAGTCATACACTAAATCACTAACAAAATAATACTAAATGCTAAATGTTACTATATATGTTGTTGCTTGATTTTGGATAGGTGGGGGCCACACCCGTAGACGTACACCTCATGGTTGTCAAATGCGATCGCATATGCGCATACTGTTGATCAAATCGCATATGCCATGATGGCATATGCGATCCTGGCAAGTATGCCATGGCATACTTTTATATGCGACCAATATGCGATCGCATATGCAAGTATGTGATCACATATTTCCCAATAGCCAAGAGCGGAAGATATATATATATATATATATATATATATATATATATATATACATATATATATATATATATATTCAATTTGTAGAACTTTTGCCTATAAATAGGTACTCATATCCCCTCCATTTTCACTATTCTTTACTCCAAAGCTCTAAATCTCTTACTCTCTCTCTTATACCTCTCTCTCTTACTCTAATCTCTCTACAATTATTTCAATTATGTTTATTTTTTTATATTGTATAAGTTGTGCTTACTTTTTGTAAATTAACTTGTAAGTTATTTCAAGTTATCTATTTATCAGTAAAATTTCTTTGTTCGAAGTTTATAATAATTAGTTATCTTTTAATGTAGCTTGTTGATTGTTTTGTTAAAATTTATATAATATAATATAAGTAATTAAATATATCAGTTAATGAAACACTCAAACTATAATGAAATAAGTAAAATAACCCAATCCAATCATGTGTACTAATTAGACAAGTTTTTTTTTTTTTTTTTTCCTCTCTTTTTAGAATTTTTTCAACATTTTTTCAAAATTTTATTATTTAAAAAATATATGCCATGGCATATGCGACAACATATGCTGATCGCATGCGATCGCATATGCGATTTAACAACTGTATCCAAAAGATGTAAAGAACAACGGGGGTGCCGGTTGTGCCCGAGGACCCTTCGATGTCTAAGTTAGGCGGGCAGTCTGAAAGTAGAGGTGGGACTTGAGTTAGGGATTCTTGTGGTTACCTCTCTCCAATGGAAGTAGGTGTATTAATAAGATGCTTGGATGGCTTTTGGACTTGTGTATCTTGGTGGGATACGCTTAACTTACATATCCTGGTGGGATACACTAGATTCGCTAGAGGGTCTGAAAGTATTGTCGAGCCCGCCTCGGTCGGGTGATCTTTGGCTAGAATCTCGCCAAATCTTTCCTTTCTTAGCTTGAGGCAGAATTTTCTCTGGAATTTTCGCCTCTTAGGTCAGGCTTGATCTGGTTAGGTAGGGAGGTGAGTTTTGTTACCGAACCCTGCCTTTAAGCAGGTCAGCTTGTGGGCCTTTAACCAGGTCAGCTCGTGGTTATGCCCATGGCTCGTCTTGCCGTTGATGCCTCACCAGCTCGGGAAGTTCATCATGGTATCCTGATCAACACAACTTTAAGGTACCCCTTCTATGATCGGTTGCATTTCTCGTATAGCAGGCCAGTTTTGTTTTCCCCATAACAGTTGCCCCCCTCACTTCTGAGCTCATTGTGAGCGAGCTTTGGGAAGTAGGAGCTTGAACTGGTTTGGAGGTGCGGGAACTGAATTTTAAATTCTAAGTAGCCTGGTCTTTTTACCTCAAATTTGTTGTTTAATGATGAGGGCGGGAAACGAACAGGCAGTGCCCATTGCGGGAATAAAAAAAGATATGATGGTGATTGAGCAGTACAAGGGGATGCCCATTAATTGGCAAGTGTCGTTTCGGCCTCTGTGCGATTTACTAACGAACACCGGTCGCCTGATTCATCATGGCCTTGCTCGGGATAACTCTGTGTCGTCAAGTGAAGAGGCACATCAGTCGAAGCGTCTCCTCAAGCCTACGCAGCTTTAGTCAGCATTAAATGCACTACCAAGGAGACTGTATTAGTATAGGCTTTCCCCCTTGTTGTTCGTCTACTTGATTTTATGAAGCCCAAGCTCTGCCGACCTGGTCTTCCGCTTGCTCCATCTTGCACGTTCCTTCTCCGTCAGCCTACTGCAGCTGGGGATTTCTGTGCTTTCAGTACGCCTGGCCCTTGCTCGAATCCCTTTTCTTCATTTTTCTTCGCATTCCAACCCCCCCCCCCCCCCCCCCCTGTATGTCTTTTGGAGAGAACTCTGGGTCTGCTTCTATCTCCGAGGCTTTCCAGACTCGTGAATGGTAGTACAAACTCGCGGTCTGCCCCGTCTTCGGGGTTTGGGCCCCAAGGGCCCGTTTTTCCCTCCAGGGAACCATCACCAGTGATGACACCTCAAATAGGGGAGGCGCCTTCACGTCAGGCGGAGCCGGCTTCCTTACCTTCCAAGGATGTGGCCCTTATGGCCAACATCTTCCGTCTCTAGGTTGAGGACGGGGGACTTACAGTCCCTCCGGTTGGAATTTGCGATCCTGAGCTTGGTGGGGCTTCGACTTCCACGTGCGGGAGGGCTTCTAGGTCACCCTCCTACGGGGGAGGTGGCCTTATACACTATTTTCTTTTCATGCGGCTCGTGGTTGCCCTTTCATCCGGTGGTGAGAGAGATGCTCCATCGTCTTAGGGTTGCCCCAGAACAACTCAACCCTAATGTATGGAGGGCTATCTTCGGCTGCTACATCTTGTGGCAGCAAGTCGACAAGTTTGAGCTCTCCATGGACAAGCTCCTTTACTTGTACGAGGCTAAGAGCAGCTCGGGCTCTCGAGGCTGGTATTATTTCTCTTCTTGGCCTGGCAAGGGTCAGGCAATCATCACAAACAATCCGTCCTTAAACGAGGGCTGGAGGGACAGGTGGCTTTTCACTACAGGAGAATGGGAGGCCCCTGCGTTGGAGCTGGGTGGATTGCGAGATCGAGTTCCCACCTCCTTCCCCCTTCCAGGTCGGAACTCGAGTTGTGTTGTCATACTCAGTTTTTGCTTAATTATATTTTGTAGATGTCTGACTTGTTTCCTTGTTTCTTCTCTTTTTAGCTTTTCCTAAGTCTCAGCTCAACTTCTCTGCTTTTCTCCTTCGCCAGATCAGGATCGCTAAAGAGCGACCTGCCACCCAACGAGATTGTAGGAGGTTGATTACTCAGATCCTGCGTTAGGTCGGCTTCTCTGTGGCTAGCTCGGCAAATAACTATGATTTCTTTCTTCTTTCTTTTACTTTTTACTGATATTGTAGCACTGACTGATTTTAATTTCTGCTTTCTGTAGAAATGTTGGACCGTCTGCAGCCAAAGAGGAGGAAGCTTCCATCCACTGCCAAGATGGAGCGGTTGAAGGCCACTGCTAGGAGGACAGCCCTGCCAACCCCTGTTCGGTACACTATGACGGGTCCCTCTGCGGGTAGGTCTACGGCAAAGAGGGTGACAACTGAGGTTGCCCCTGAAGTTCCGCCCTTGTTTGTTTAGGCGAGGGCAGAAGCCAATGCTACAACCCTCCATATGGAGTGCCAGGTGGCAGCTTCGATTCCAGCTGCGCCGAGCTCCCCCTCCCCGAGCATGCCCTTGAGGGAGGTAGTTGACTTGGACTCATCTCCTGCTCGCATTGAAAAGACCCAGGCATAGGCTGTTAGGGTTCTTGAGGGTGTGTCTGAGCATCAGAGTTAGAATCCTGAGGGGGCTGCCGCAGTGGGGGCATCGTCTTCCTTTCTTCCGAAGCATATGGCCATGTTGGCCAACTTGGGGTGATGACATGTTCCCGAGGAGGAGGTGAATGCATTGCTATCCTTGTGCCCTGACCTTGTCCTTTCAGCCATGATGGCCATACATATCAATGTGAGTATTGGTTGTAGTAGCGGACGTCTTACATTCCCCCCCTTTTCTTTCTTTTACTTGTTTTATCTTCTTTTTATGTATGTCTTGACCCTTTCCCCTTTATTTATTTATTTATTTATTTTTCAGGGCGTACTTGTGGCTCTTGCCATCCGCCATTTTCCCCTTGATTTGAAGGCCCGGTTGGATGACGCAAACCAGAAGCTTGGGTCCGTTGGAGTTGAGCTGTGGACGAAGGCTTCGGAGTTGGAAGCGGCCGTGGAGGCCCAGGCGCTAGCTTGCGCTAAAGTCGAAGTTCTTCAGGTGGCCTTAAGGGTCTCCTTGGAGGATCGTGAGGCAAGTGCTTCTCTTCTGGTTGCTGAGTAGCGTGAGAAGGTCAACTTGGTGACCAGTGTCGCCGAGCTGGAGGTGAGGGCCTTCGAGGTAGAGACCCGCCCAGTCCAGGCGGGAGTTTGGGCAACTTAGGTGGAGGCACGCTCTGCGGAAGATGAGGCTAGGTTGGCGGGAGTTGAGGCCGCGATTCTTGCGAGAGAGGCGACTGCCGTGGAAGCTTTCAAGGCATTTGAGGGTCATCTGGTTGAATTGGAGGAGATGTTTAGCGCTAGCTTTTAGAACTGCCGGGAAGACATTCAACGCCGATATCCCGAGCTCAACGTGGGGTATTTGGATGAGGATGCTGCTGAGGTCCTTGAAGTCGCTGCTCCTGAGGCCGAGGAACTCCCGTAGGCTTAGGCTCTGTTTATCTTTGTATTCATATATTTTGTAACAGTTTCTTTTATTAATGAAAAAATGATTTTTTGCTCAGCTTGTTGTCTCGTGTTTGGATGTGTAGTGTAACTTGCATATTTTCTTCTGTTGTTGGTCGAGCATGTAAACTTAATAGATTGATGATTGAGCCTGAAAATCTTTTTCTTTTCATTCATAAAGGGACGTTTACAAGTAGAAATTAAATGTTGGCAAGTAGCCACCCGAGGTGAAGGGTTGGTTCAGTATGCTGAGACGTTTTGGTAGAACTCCTTGGACCCATTCTCACTGGTAGTAGATCTTTAGGTGCTCGGCATTCCATGGATGTCGTAAAGGTCACCCCTGCATGTCTTCCAACCGGTGTGTTCCTGGTCGAACTATATCAGTGACCTTGTAGGGCCCTTCCCAGCTTGGTCCTAAGGCTCCCGAACCGGGTTCCTTGGTACTCTGAAAGATTTCTCGGAGTACGAAGTCTCATGTTTTGAATTTTCGCACTTTAACTCATGTTGTACTATTGAGCAACCCTCTGCTGGTATGTGGCAACCATCAGTCGTGCTTTTTTTTCCCTTAATTCTTTGAGCAAGTTGGCATTTAGCATCATTTGTGCACTATTTTCCTTTATGTTGAACAACTTAGTTCGTCCTGATGGGATCTCGATCTCTATTGGGACTACTACTTGCGCAACAAAGGCTAGAGAAAATGGGGTCTCCTCGGTTGTTGAACAAGCAGTGGTTTGATATGCCCACAAGACATGGGGCAGTTCCTCCGCCCATGCTCCTTTAAATCTTTCGAGCTTGGTTTTGAGGTGGCTTTTTATGATCTTATTGATTGCCTCTACTTGGCCGGTGCCGAGGTGAGGCGAAAGCGTTGCAAATGCCGAACTTTTCGCACAATCCTTTGAACCAGGCATCGTCGAACTGCCTGCCGTTGTTGGTTATTGTTGAGTGTGAAATATTGTATATTTTCCCCTTGTTATGTATTGGTTTTATGGACATAAATGTGCTTAATCAATCTAATTATACTTGTTTTCTCTTGCGAGGTGATTTTGAGAATATATGAGAAAAGGACGCTTAAAGCGATGATTTAATGCTCAAAGAATTAGCAAGTGAAGGATTAATCAATGGAGGTCAAGATTGAAAAATTCAAGAACCAAAGATCCAAGGAAACCAATCAAGGAAGAAAATTGAGTCAACGTGTAGAAAATTGGAAGTGCAGAAATCGACTCGTTGATGCCATCAAAGTAAGTGTTGATGCAATTGAAAGAAGCTTGGAATTTGAAGATTCGTTGCTGGACATTTTTCTGTTATAAATCGATTCCTTCGATGGGAGTTCAATGCCATCGAAGTGACATCGAAGCTGCAATCATGCATAAATTCAAGTCAGTTTTGAAGTTGGTGTGAATTAAGACTATATAAAGGGATGTTTTAGGATCTTTTAAACACGAATTAGGGTAGAAGGAGTAGAGCAAAGAGTTGTGAAGCTTCAAGGAGTCCTCTCTCTTCTCCAAACCTTCAGTTGTAGTTAGTTTTTATGTTTTTCTGTTTGAGTTTTAGTTTAATCAAGTCTTTGATTGGCTAATCTCTTAGCTAGAGCTAAGAGGCGAAGCTTGTAGTTGTTCTTAATGTTTATTTTATTTTGATTCAAGTTATTTGATTATATGTTAAACAACTCATAGATAATTGGTTTGAATGAAGTAGTATTTCTAGTTTATTTTGATCCATTGTTGACTCCGGGTACATTAGATGCTTAGGAAAACTGGGAATAGTTTCTTACCTGTTTTGTAAGGGATTGATCTATAGATTCCATTGATCCATTGTTGACTTCGAGCACGATGGATGCTTTGAATATACTAAGATCATATCGCTGAGGCTTTACGAGGGAACCAATTTAATGAAAGTTCAAATCTATTTTGATGCATGAATGATGGTTTAACTGTTGTATTATTCGGTTAGATAGGATAAGACTTCAATTTCAGTTGTGTGATCCAATTGAATAAAGTGAATTAACATTAAGATGACTATAAGTGGATCCTTAGCGCTCTAGTATTCTATTTCTGATAGTTTCTTTCACAATTACTCTTTAAAACTAAATTTTGGTTGTTAGTTTAGATTCCAGTTCTAGTTGTAATGTAGTTCAGAAATCGCACAGTAGCAAGTCGCTGTGGGTACGACCTCGGTCTCACTGAGTTATTATTACTTTGCAGCCCTGCACTTGGGGTTGCCATAATAGTTACGATGGTGTGGGGAATGCCAAACTTGTAAACAATGTTTTTCTAGATAAAATCAGTCGTTTTCTGTTCAGTAATTTGAGCTAAAGGCTCATGCTTAAGCCACTTGAAGTAGTCGACAATGACGATTGTGAACTTGGTCAGTCCCCTACCCATTAGCAGAGGTCTTATAGTGTCAAACCCCCACTGTGCAAAGGGCCATGGCCCACTCATTGGGGTCATTTGCTCAGGTGGCTGTCGCGGTAATGTCGCAAAGCGCTAGCACTTGTCGCACTTCTACGTGAACTGCTTTACATCTTCATGCATTGTGGGCCAGTAGTATCTTTGCCAGATTACTTTACGGGCTATGGCTCTTCCACCTGAATGATTTCTGCAGATGCCTTCGTGGATCTCCCTTAGTACGTATTCAACTTTGTCTGGCCATAAACATCTTAGGTATGACAGTGAGAATCTTTTTTTTTTTTTTTGTATAGGACGTCTCCCAGTATCGTGTATCGGGCAGATTGGTACCTGACTTTTCGAGCCTCCAATTTGTCCTCGAGTAACTCACCTTGTTGTAGGTAGCGCATGATTGGGTCCATCTAGATCGGTGGTCAGTCTATCGGGAGAGCTTCTCTTTGGTCGGGCTTGCCAAAACTTGGCTCAGGTAAGAATTCGATTGGTACAGTCCTAGCGAGGTCATTGTCTATGGCTGAGGCTAGCTTAGCTAGGGAATCAGCTTTGGAGTTTTCCGATCTGGGGACCAGTATGATTTTGTACTTGTCGAATCCTTCAAACAGTTCCTGGGCTTTGGTCAGGTAAGCAATTATTTTCTCTCCTTTGGCCTGATATTTTGCAGTAACTTGGTTTATCACCAACTAGGAATCACTGTAAATTTATAATGTCTCGACTCCCATTGCCTTGGCCAATCTTAAGCCGGCGAGAAGTGTTTCATATTCACCCTCATTGTTGGAGGCTTACAAACCAAATCGCAGGGCGTACTTGATGTTTGCCTGGTCGGGTGAGGTTAGGATCAATTCCGCTTCACTCCCTTGGGTGTTTGATGACTTGTCCACGTAGGGGGTCCATGCTTGTGATCTTTCATTTTGCCCAACCCCTGTCTGTTGCTGGAGTGCGGAGTGAGTGAACTCTGCAATGAAGTTGAGGACGTCTTGCCCTTTGATTGTTGTTCTTGGTCGGTACACAATGTCGAAATCACCTAGCTCTATTGCCCATTTGATGAGTCGTCCTGACACCTCAGGTTTCTGCAGTATCTGATGGAGTGGCTGATTGGTCGGGACCATGATGTTGTGGGCCTGGAAGGTCGAAGATGCTGACATGATACAATCAACACCAGAGCTAGCTTTTCTATTTTCGGTTACCGTGTTTGTGCATAAGCCATGGCTTTGCTCACGTAATAGACTAGTCGTTGGACACTTCCTTCTTCTCGAACTAAGGTCGAGCTGACCGTTGTAGGTGATACAGCCAGATACATTAGTAGCTCTTCACTAGGTTCTGTCTTGGAGAGTAATGATGGAGATCCTAGGTATATTTTAAGCTGTTGAAATGCCTGCTCACATTCTTCTATCCATGTCGGCTTTTACTTCCTTTCAACTGCTTAAAAAATGGTAAGCACTTGTCCGTGGCATGGGAGACGAATCTATTTAGAGCCGCCACTCGACCCAAGGTGTTGAATTTCCTTTGTCGTGTTGGGGGAATTCATTTTTAGGAGAGCTCGAATTTTGTCAGGGTTCGCCTCTATCCCCCTCTGGTGGACCATGAAGCCTAGGAACTTCCTCGAGCTGATGCCAAAGGCGCACTTGCTTGGATTTAGCTTCATTTCATATTTTCTTAGGATCCCGAACATCTCCTTCAGGTCTGCCATGTGGTCCTTTGCCATGGAGCTCTTAACAAGCATGTTGTCAATGTCAACCTCCATTGTATTCTCGATCTGTTTGGCGAACATTTTGTTCACCAGGCGTTGATACGTCACTCAAGTGTTCTTCAGCCCAAACAACTTCACTTAGTAGCAGCACAGGCCCCTATCGGTGATGAAGGTCGTTTTTTGCTTGTCACGTTCATGCATGACGATCGATTGTATCCTGAATACACGTCCATGAAGTTAAGGAGTGCGTGCTCGGTAGTGCTATCCACCAGCTAGTCAATCCTTGGGAGAGGGAAACTATCTTTTGGGCAAGCTTTATTTAGATTGGTGTAATCTATGCAGACTCGATACTTCCTACTGGCTTTCTTTACTAGTACGACATCAGCTAACCAGTCATGATAATATACCTCCTCAATGAATCCAACTTCAAAGAGTTTACCGACTTCTTTGTTGATCGCCGCATACCTTTTCGGATCAAATGCTCATCTTTTTGCCTTACGGGCTTATGGTCAGGGTCTACATTAAGTCGATGGACCATGACTCTTGGATATATTCCGGGCATGTCTTGGTGTGACCAGGCAAATACGTCGATGTAT
This sequence comes from Magnolia changhungtana, assembly GCA_030180095.1. NCBI lineage: Eukaryota > Viridiplantae > Streptophyta > Magnoliopsida > Magnoliales > Magnoliaceae > Magnolia > Magnolia changhungtana. The sequence continues at coordinate 17,150,193 of JASAUF010000343.1, forward strand.
TGTTTCAACTGGTCGGCTATCTTTGCTTGGAGTTGTGGTTCGAGTAGTGACCCGACCTAAACGGTGCAGGATGGGTCAACCTCGAAGAGCTATATCGCGACAAGATCCTCTACCGATGATCCTCTTTCGACAGTATTTTCTTGGGGTCCAGAGAGGATTTGCATTGTTTGTTGCTGTTGTGCCCTCTCCTAGATAGCTGTTGTATAACCTTACCGAGCTTCATGTTGGTCGCCTCGGACTTGGCTGGCTCCATGCTCGGTCGAGAACTTCATGGTGAGGTGGTAGGTGGAGACTACAACTCGCATGACATTTAAGGATGGCCTGCCTAAGATCACATTGTACACTGAGGGGCAGTCTACTATTAAGAAAGTCGACCATGGTGGTGACCTGGTTGGTACCCCATTCGCCCATTACTGGAAGAAGAACAGTTCCTTCTGAGGTCACCTTTTTTCCCTTGTAAAGCCAAGTAGAGGGTTCGCACGGGTCGCAACCTTGATCTCCCGACTCCCATTTTATCGAAGGTGGCCGCAAATAAAATGTTCGTCAAGCTCCCAGTGTCGATCAATATCCGATGTACTCTGTGGTTAGTAATGGTCATGGCAACCAGTAGTGCGTCGTCATGTGGATGCTGAATCCCACATGCGTCTTCTTCGGTGAAGGTGATGTTGCATGGATCCATCATGGGTTCCTTCCTAGGTCGCCCAATGAGGTTTACCTGATGCTCTTCTCCAGTACCGTTCACACTCAAGCTCGAGGCGCATGGTTTGAGTCTCCACCCCCAGCAGGTCCCTCGAAGATGGTGCGCATTTCACCTATTGCTTTGTTGTCAGCCTGCTCGTCACATTGTTCTTGCTGCCTAGCTGGTCAATCATCTATGCCTCTGTTGACAAACTCCTGCTAATGCCCCTTCCAGATGAGGGATTCGATCTCCTTGAGGTCGAAACATTTAGTCATATTATGATCATGATCCCGGTGAAAATGGCAATATTTCTTCTTGTCGCTTTTTTCCAGGTTAGCCCCCATCTTATTTGACCGTCTCAGAATCCTCTTGTCTTTGACTTCAATGAGTACCTGTTCTGGTGTGGTATTCAATGGAAGTATATATGTGGAATCGATTTTTCAGGGGCCGGTTGGATCAAGGGACACTGCTCGGGTCGTCGTTCCTGCTTTTGGAGCTTGTGCCCGGTGCCTCCTTCCCTTTCTTTTCCCGTCTCTTGCTGAGCTTCCCTCACCTTGAGTAGTTATGCGCATGCTGAATAACTCTTCTGCATTAGAATACTCTTGGGCCAGGTTGAGGAGGTCGGTAAGAGTTCTCGGGGGATTCTTTCCAATCGAAAAAAGAAACTTCCCTCGCTTGAGACTGACCATCATGGCTGTGAGAGCGACCTGGTTGGAATAGCTGTCTACCTGGACAGCCTTAACGTCGAATTGAACGATATAATCTTTCAAGAGTTCGTCCTCTCTGTGTTATCGTAAGGAGGTGGGTCGAGGGTTTCCTTATGTCTTTTCTCCCAATGAATTGGGTAGCGAACGCCCTATTGAGCTGAGCGAACGAGCCAATGAATTTTGGGTTAAGTGCCTGTACCACTTCTGAGCAGCTCCAGTCAACGTTAGGGAGAACGCCCTACACATCACAGGTCCAGAAGCACCATGAAGCTCCATCCATGCTTTGAAGGATTCCAGATGTTTTGTCGGATCCCCTAAACTTGAATAGGGAGTTATTTGGGGCATATAGAATTTGGATGGTAATTGGGCCTACCTGATGTCGTCTGTAAATGGTGGTTGTATGTTCTAGTAGGGCGTTGACGGCAGTAGGGGCTTTTGCTCGGTAGGCTTGTTGAATAACCCCGAGCTACCCCCCCCTCAGGGAACCTCATTTTTAGCTGTGACCTTTGAGGCCTTCCCTCGAGCTCGCCTTCTTTTTTTCCAGTGTATGCCATAAATCCGACTCGGCGAGCTCGGTGGTTCCCAGGGTTTGGGTTGGAACGTGCATACTTCCTCCTAGTCGGGCCTTTGCGGCGTGCGGCTCAGGGCGCATAGGTACTAGGTGAGATTGTTCAGTTGCTGCTTCCAACTTTGCATGTTGATCGGCGAGGAGCGTGTTGCCTTTTCCAACAATCTCATGATGTGGTCGATGTTGCTAGTCAAAGCTCTTACCTAGTTTTCGAGGGAGGAGCCGACTTCCTCGATTTTGGGATCTTTGAGCCATTATTGATAATGGTGGGATACACTAGATTCATTGGAGGGTCCTTATTTGGATGAAACTCTACTTCCGAAAGTATCGTCGAGCCCACCTCGGTTGGCGTGATCTTCAGCTAAAATCTCACCAAAATTTTCCTTTCTTGGCTCGAGGCGGAATTTTCTCCAAAATTTCCGCCTCAGGCCAGGCTTTATCTGGCCAGCTCGGGAGGTGAGTTTTGTTATTGAACCCTACCTTTAAGTAGGTCAGCTCGGGGTTTGGCCCATGGCGCGTCTCACCGTTGATGCGTCACCATCTCGGGATGTTCGTCATGGTATCATGATCGGCACAACTTTAAGGTACCCCTTCTATGATTGGTTGCATTTCTTGTATAGCAGGCCAGTTCAGTTTTCCCCATAACAATATACATTGATTTATTTACCATTGTGGCATTTGATCACCACCACCATCGTCATCATCACTATCATCATCCGAGTCATCTCCTTCTTCTACCTACACTTCTGTTTCTTCATCATCTGTTTGTATTAATACTTCATTAACATCCAACAGTGGATCTTCAACCTGATCATCATCTCCTCCTTCTATCTCCTTAATTTTTTTCATGGGTTAACTGCTACTACTTAAACCCCCCCCCCCCCCCCTATCGCATTCGAGCGGAAGTAGAAGTACCTTCTCTAAATGTCGATCCGTATGAATCATCTTCAACTTGATCCCATGTGAGGTCCTCGCTAGTAAATACCTTGTCCTCTGTCTCTACAAGCTACTTGTTATCTGCATCCAGCTTATCTAAGTAGTTAGGGTAAAAGAAACCAGATCTTTCTTTCCTAATATGAAATCGTTCTTGCAATTTCTGATTGTATTGGACAAAGACCAAGTCATTGAGCTTCTTTTGCTCAAGGCGATTCCTTTTCTTGGTGTGAATCTGCATGAAAGAAAGTGTATTTGACATTAGTTATTTAGCTAATTAGCTTATACTTACACGTTGAAGTTACAATTACCAAACTGTAAGACTATAACATACTAACATATTAACATTTTCATTCCAAACTTATCGCCTCGAACGTGATCCAATTGCGCTTGCAACCCCTAACAAAATATGTGAGTCCAAGAATACTCATGGCTAGCTTCTTTAAATCTGAATCCTTTCTATTCGGGTCCACTCCATGGGCAACCCACCAGGCAGCTGAGAAAAACAGTTTAAGTAGGTTAGACTTATAGATTAAATTGTAAAATACTATTTGTAAGAGAGCTGAGACATTCATACTACTTGGGCAATTTCATTATCCGATGCCTAATGACGATATCCCTTGAGAATATGCCCTTACTCCTTATATAGAAGTCCAGTAGAGTTGAGATCTTGTCATGTTCTTCTTTATCTGGAATCATTCTTTCCAACACATCAGTAAATCCAACCATATGTATAGTAAGTACTTCTGTCGGATCGAGAGAAGCGAATAAATAGGCTGGGTTTAGGATGTAAGTTGCCGAATACAACGGAGATGACATTTGGGTGCCTCATCTTTTATCTATAATATCTATAATGAGCCTGTAATCACTTTCTCTATAGTTAAAATGGTTCATGATTTTATTTCTCGCCCTCTCCATCACATCATATATGCAACCCATTGGAGGCTTCTTATCCTCGTCCACCAATCTCAACACAGTGACTAAGGGGTCAGATGCTTTTCGTGCCTTTACCACTTAAGTCCAAAAACTTTGCGAAATGATTATTTGTTAAACTTGTTTCCCTTCAGCCTTCTTTGACCAAGGCCCACCTGTAAAATCAATTTATACTACAAAGCTTCTAAGTTTCGATTTTTTTATATGTAATCTTTATAGTGTTAAGAAGGTTGTAGTGAAACGGGTGACTGCTGGATATAGCAAGTTTTCCCCAATGTGTTTTCTCATTCGACTGAGAAGAATAATGTATTTGTATGTAAAGACCGTGATTCTTTTAACAATTGCAATCATTTTTAAAAATAACATACTTATATCTTCTGACATCATATCAACACAATGGGCCGCACAGGGGATCCAAAATAAACGACGCCTCTTCTCCATAAGAAGATGACCGACGGCTACATATGAGGCTGTGTTATCTGTAATTACTTGGATAATGTATTCCTTACCTATTTCTTTAACTACACTATATAGTAATTTAAACAAGTAATCTCTAGTATGCGAATGACCCGATGCATTCACGGACTTCAAGAACATTGTCTCAGTTGGACAATTCACTAAAAAGTTTATGAGAGACTGATCGGATTTATTGGTTCATCCATTGGCCATGAGTAAACACCCATATGTTTTCTACAATTCATTATATTCGGCTATAAAAGATCGTGTATAATCAACTTCGGCTTCGAGGCATGTCTCCCTCATTTCATGATATGAAGGAAGTCTAAGCTCAGGTCTAAATTTACCTATAATCTCAACCACTTATATTGAATAGTGGTTTTCCTATCTTTTTGTTTATACTGGTTTTCTAAAGTTATTTGTGCCGACCCTTTGCCCTGACCCCTTTGGTCGACCACATTCTCGGGGTGTGGTCTACACCATCGATCCATGGGCCCATGCCCTCGGGCTCTTTTCGAGGCTGTTGGTGGTTTAGACCGACCTGTCGAAGTACGGGGGGTATGGCCAGCTTTACCAAAATCAACTACATTTATATCCTCGTACACATTTTGTTCCATATATTCCACTTGACGTAAGGCTAGGGTTGTACATCAAACCGAGTCGAGTCGAGGTGGGCCAAGCTCGGCTTGACTCGTCCGAGCTTTACTCGAGTTCAAGCTTGAGCTCTCCCTCGAGCTCAACATTGAAGCTTGGCTTGTTTGCCAAAGCTTTCGAGTTGAGCTAGTGGATCAAGTTGAGTCGAGCTTACCTCGAGTCGAGTCGAGCCTGTTCCCACGTCAATTTATTATATTTTTTGGTAAAAAATACCAATTAAAAGTTAATGATATTATATGTTCTTATGAGTTAAAAAGAGAACCAGGGTTATTTCCTAATAATGTATGCTAGGGAAGTTCTATGGGAGATGATAGTATGATACGGCGAGCAGGTATAGATGGAGTATGGTAGAACCATCTCTCCGTAGTATATGTTTCTGAGTAGCTGACCATTTACTACCATCCATTCTGTTGACCCTGTTGCTAGCAGAAAGTTTCTCCATGATTTGAAGACCCCGGTCATCTGATCATGGAATTACTTTCTGCTGAATGTCAGCTACCCATTGTGCCTTTTCCCTTAACCATCTAATCGTAAGCATTAATTGAGGTGTTAGAGTATTCACGCCAAGGAGATTTTTCAGGCATCTCCCATCCATGATAGGGCCCATCAGATCAATAGTCCTGATCACCAAAACATAACTTCACATCAATTCTTTAGGGATGTTGATGAGCAGGACCCACCTAATTTTATTTACTGATGTAATGAAGTAGACTTGTCCATAAACAAATACAATTCAAAAGCTATTCATTAGAGCCATAATTCATTAAGAGAAGATCACATTAAAATACACATTTACCACTCTATAAACAAACATAGATGAATAGTTAATGCCTTTATTAAGTCATGCTATTGCTTTAAAATAATAATTTCTTTATCTAAAATTTCCCTCACTCAGTGATGGATTTGAAGTACTAATAACACTAGAATACATTAGTAGAAAACAATTCACGAGTGTCGCCTATCATATTTCTTAAAATATACAAAGATCAAATGATCATTGCTATCGGATTGGTGACCAATGACCATCAAAGCGGCGGTAGAAAAGACAATGGTTAACGGCTAAACACACGTTTTTGAATTGTAGATATCTGACATATAAGATTGTTTTGTCAATGTGTTTTTTGAAAACTCAACCCATTCAGAAGATGCATTTAGCCAAAATGAATAGACCCAAAAATAAAATAAAATAAAATAAAAATTCAAGCCATTCCAAAACCCTGGTAGGCCACAAAATATGATTTCAGAGGTTTTAGCCATGATTTACATGGTGTGGCCCACCTGAGGAAGGGATGCACAATGTCAGATGATTAGATGTCATTACAATAGTATAATGGGTCCCACATATAGATTTATACTTCAAGCTTTATATCTACAATAGTTTGAATTAGATCTACCCTCTGCTACAAAAAAAATAAAATAAAAAATGGGGTGAGTTTTTCCAAGCTTTCTTGTGACTCGGTGATGCGGGATTATTAACCACTTGCTCTAAAAGCTCGAACTGTTAGAGCATGACGAATTAATCCTTTTATCTCATAGCCCAGGCCCCACATCGCGTGGGTTAGGACCTCGGCCGAACCCCCCTCGTAGGCCCCAAATCACATGGGTCACCCACCCCGAGTGTGTCCCTACATCCCACAGGCTACCCCACTCGAGCTCGGTCTGAAATGCGCATTAATCACCCCCGGTGAGGAGTCTTGAACACAAGACATCCCCTCTGGGCCCCAAATCACATGGGTCACCCATCCCGAGTGTCCCTGCATCCCATAGGCTACCCCACTCGAGCCCGGTGTGAAAATGCCCCTGCATTACTCGGTGGCTCAGATGAGTTCCCTGGCTCAAGTGAGTTGTATACTCTTTTTCTCATTCTTCTTCATTTCCCTTTCTTCTCCTTGTTAACGGCTAAAACACGTTTTGCTTCTATCACGATTCAAAATCAAGTGTGTCGTGGCCACTATGGATCCCATTGGCGGCGACACACATTGGATCCCGAGCCCATGGGCCCACAAGTGATGGTGTTTGCAGTTTGCTGGCCGCAACCCGCAAGGGCCGCAACATAGGAAAAGGAGAGAGAGAGAGAGAGAGAGAGAGAGAGAGAGAGAGAGAGAGAGTACCAATCTCTTTAGTTCCAGACTTCCAGGCTCTAGCGAAGGGTAGGAAGAATCAACGGATGCTTAGATCAGATTTGGGAAGGAGAAATGGAGAATGAGAAGAAGAAAAGGGAAAACTAAAAACAGGAGCCAATTGGTCCAAATTTGGGAAGGAGAATGAGAAGAAGAGGAAAGGGGGAAAGGGAGAAGGGCAATCGTCCGATCCTAATTTATGGATTTTTTTTTCAACTCATTTTTATATAGGCATGGTTGAGTCGAGCCTGAGTCGAGTCGATTGACCTGGTGCTCGAACTTGACTTGTTTTCTGACTCGAGCTCCTTAATGTGACTCGACTCAACTCGTCCTACTGGGTCAAGTCGAGTCGAGGCGAGTTTTTTCGAGTCAAGTCGATTGAGTTTCTTGAGCTGACTCGGCTCGTGACCAGGCCTACGTAGGGCACTATCGTATCTCTTTCTTGATTGTTTATCCATATACTTCATGATCTCCCTTCGGATTTTTGGAGTAATTCTGTCACATGCTTTTGCATTTGACCACAATTATGACCACAGTAATTGGGCAAGTTGTTGCTTATGCCGCGCAATGCCACCGAAACCTACATACTCACGTAACTCACATATTATGTGAGTCTTATCCATAGCACTACGATAGTACCCATGCTTTCAACTTGGGTCATTCGACTCAAGTTTCAAAGAGGAAGATTGGAAAGAAGATGTGTGGTGTGTGTATTGATTCTTGTTATAACTTGTAAGTCGTAAACTTGTAAAAACTAAAAACTAAAATAAAGTAAAGAGTCAAGACTAAAGAGATGGGAGAGAAAACTAAAATAAAGTAAAGAGTCAAGACTAAAGAAAGAGAGAGAGAGAGAGAGAGAGAGAGAGAGAGAGAGAGAGAGAGAGAGAGAGAGAGAGAGAGAGAATTACACAATCTAAAATTTGGAAATATATTCTTGTCTTGACTTTTGAATATTGTAGACTTGTAGTAGAATGTAGATTCTTGCCTTATTTGAACTCTTGCTTGATTCTCGAAATTTGAATCTTGACTTGTAACTTGTAAAATGTAAAAATAAAAAATGTCTTGCTTGACTTGTCTCTTGATTTAAATGTAGAGAAAGAGAGAGAGAGAGATATAGATTCAAATTTCAATAGAAATGATCAAATGAATGTATAGATTGTAGACAATGAGAATGAATGAATGTAGTATTATAGATTGAAGAAACGAGAATGAATGAATGTAGATCGTAAATTGTAGAAATGAGAGTCTAGATTGTAGAACTAGAAAATGAAATGAATGAGAATATGAGATAGTTGTAGAACTAGAAAATGAAATGAATGAGAATATGAGATAGATGTAGAACTAGAAAATGAAATGAGAGAATGTATCTAGAAACTTAAAAATAGAAAATGAAATGAGAGCATGTAAATTACTAAATTGTACTAATAACTCATAGTAATTAGTAAGAAATGAAATTAGAGAATGTACATTACTAAATTGTACTATTAACTAATAAGTAATAACTAATAGTAATTAGTAAGAGAATGTAGAAAATGAAATGAATGAAAATGAGAGAATGAAGAAAATGAAATGAGAGAATATAGAATTATGTAATGTGAGACTTGGGATTTGATGTCTTCTTACTTCTATCTTGAATCTTGAATCTTGATTGAAACCTGAAAGAAGTTGGAGCTTGGGCCTTGGAGACTTGGAACTTGAGAGTTGAAATGTGGAGAATGTAAGAGAGAATGAGAGTAGATGAAAGTTTGAGCGAATGAAACCTGCATATAGATGGGACTTGAAGGCCTTTTTATAGGTAAAAAGTCCGGATTTTGCAAAAAAAAAAAAAAACGAGTTCCCAACAGTCAGATTTTTTACCGTTAAGCGAATATGCGATTGCATATGCTGTATGGGATCGCACACATCGCATATGTAATATATGTGATTGCATATATGCATTGATCGCGTATGCCATGACCGTATATGCAATCAATGCATATTCACATATGCGACCCCACCCCCACCCCCCCCTTGTTTCTTTCTTTCTTTCTTTCCTTCCTTCTTTCTTTTTCCTATTTAGTACTAAATCCAATAATTCAAGGTGTTGCATATCCCCAGATGGTTTTTTATTATTAGGATTTATTGTTGGAGTGGATTATCATAATAATGCTCCTTGATATAAATCTGAAGCTAATGTGGGACTTCCTTGGCAGAATATCATGCAGTCTGTGTAGACGGATGGCTCACAAAGTGGGGAACATACTGCCCTGTTTGCAAGCATGATGTGAGAGGAGTAACTACTGCAGGCAATCCAGCATGTGGGCCACCCTCACATCCAGCATGTAGGCCAGCCTTACATCCAGCATGTGGGCCACCGTCATTGTTATGATGTGGGACAAAAGGAAGTGCTGTTTGGGCTCATACCCTTTGTAGTACTCCATTGAATATTTGGTTGGACTGGACACTTCCTGCTTGCTGATGGGTGGTAGATCTAATACTCATGGATTGGTTGGTACTTGGATGCATGCACGCAAGGGAAGAAACAATTTATTATTATTATTATTTTTTTAATGTGGCAGCAACAGAGGATCCTTTCTTACATTATATTCTATATATCATGCTGCTAATTATTTTATTTTTGGGCAGCATTTGATGTCATTTTTCAAATGATTGGGAGGAGATTTGAATTGTGTGTTTATTTCCTAGTGCAATATTTTTCTAGCTTGACAGAAGCCTGTGTGCATCATCAGCTCTCTTATATTGGAGAAGGCATAACAAGAGTCCAATCATCAGTCTGGAATTCCTGCATGGTGGACCCCATTTTGGATTTGTCCATTATTCTTCAGGATTAATTCTTGGCATGATTCCAGTTGCTTATAATGGAAAATGTCAAAGAAGAGAAGGTTAGGATTATTATTTTTTCAGCTTTGGCGTGATGGGCCATGAAGGTGGACAGGTCATTCTGCTTGCCAAATGTGAATATCTGAGTGGTCTTGTACATATGATATTTGCGTATCTAAACTCGAATGTAACTGATGGATAGATGCAGCCGCTGCCAGTTAGTACGTACAGACAGGAAATACCATATATATTATCGTGATACATTTGTTCACTCTGATAAAATTTTCATGCTCATTACAAAATACTGATCAATGTATATAATGGAAAAATGGAGGAAATGACGCAGGTAGCTTTTGTTTGTTAAGTTAATGGGTCAGGCTCTTCCTAGTTGGGTTTGCACCTCACTTGTGGTATTTTTAAGTTAATGGGTCAGGCTCCAGCTCATAAGAAGCTTATAAACAGCAACAGGAGTTAGTAATGGGGCTTGTTAGGTAAATGGGTTGAATTGAATTTTGTCCTGCTCATTATTTTACGGGTTGGGCCATGTGCTTCAATTCTATGAGACCTGTTTATTTAATATCTTCATGGGGTTGTAGATTCAACTAAGTTTGCATTCTTGATTGTCGATGACCACCTATACCGTCCTTGATGTTTAGCATTCTTCTCAGGTTATATCCTCCCTTTCTATCCATTTATTCTCGAATGCCCACAGACAAGTAATACCTTTGCAAACAACCACATCTTTAATTGGTTATCATTGCAAATACCCATTTTCAAATGTTTTCTTCCGACTGTTGTTAAATTTCTTCTGTTTTGTGTTTTTGTTTTTTTTACCCAAATAAACAAAACTCTATTTAAAATTATTTTGTGGTTTGTCTCATATGAGCATTTTCGTCATTTTCTAATGTTCGGTGGAAGTTGTGGAAAAAAAAAAAAAAAAAAACCGCGAGTGTGGATATTTGGAATAACAGTAAGCAATATTATTTTCATGTTGGCATTTGCATATCTGACAAAGAAAAAAAAAAAAAAAAGAGAAAAAAAAAAGAAGAAGACCGTGTGGTCAATCAACTGTCACTCGTTAATCAATCAAGCGGGTAGGATTGACTGTTGTGGTCTTTGTATCTTGGACCTTGGATGGTTGAATGTTCCAGCTATACAAGCAGGGTGAGCGGCAATGCTCAGGGTATCATCTGCCCTGCTCGTGTAGATTTGTTCTCCGTGGTCTACTCATTGTCCGTAACTTGGGGCGAGCTGGTAACACCCTAATCATCACGTGCGACACGAGCAAAATCAAGCAGGTACGCTCCAGAAGTGGGCCATTCATGTACATGGATGATTGTAACCAAATGTTCATACTACTGTAGCCTGCCAGATGAGGAGACCGGGCTGATTGGATGAATGCCTTAGATATTCTCACTTATTATGGCATGTTGGCAGTTGCGGAAATCTCCGGTCCATTTCCTCGACCTGGAAGCAGCACTCCTTTCCCAATGTCTTATGGTACATTTCGACTATATTAAATGTAGCATATGTAGCATCTGATACTGCATACAGAAAATATTAAAATTTATAAATACAGAGTCAGGTTGGTCGAATCCTCAAACCATGCCAATTTGGGCCCAGGCCAGTTCGAGGATTTCCAGCCTGACCCCAAGCCAAACCCAACCCGACCCAAATTTTGGGCTGGGGTTGAGCCCGACTATTTTTTTTTTTTTTTTTTTTTAATCAAAATGGCTTATAGCTTGACCCATGTTAAAAATAACATTACTTTTCATTTCTTTTTTAAAAAAAAAAAAAAAACCCATTAACAAGTTTTGAAACTGTTTAAGGTTGAAGATTTCCCTGTGGTACGAGAGAACTGGTACAACGATTGCGTCCTCAACAAGGTAAAAATTTGCCTTTTTAAAAGTGTGGAGTGGGTCCCACTAAACCACTTCATGGGCGATCCGATTCGCTTATTCTATTTGGTCAGTTCTGACATCACAAAAGACATTGAATTTAATCTGATTGAAGTCCTTAATGGCCCACAAATGGCAATAATATTAGGTGTTTAATCCCAACTGTTTTCTCAGTTTTGGTCTACCTATGATGTTGTTTTCCCTTAAACTTGGGTCCATGCTCTGAAATTAAAACCTTCATCGACTGGATGGCATGAATTTCACTCATAATCACCCAATGGGCCTCACACTAGATGTCTGAAAACTCATATGTAGGTGGGGATGCTAGAGGGTGGATTTTCTGAGGGGACGGGAGATTGACTTCTTTCCACTAGTTGCCTCGCTCGAGGGCATTCGTTAAAGGGTAAATGGTGTAATATTTGACCAAAGTCGTGACTAACCGATTATTATAATTCTATGATTGGTTAGACCCTGTAAAAATGCTTAAGATTGAGAACTTGAAGATTCTTGACCAAAGTCGGATTGCCGCCAGTGGCAGTCTGGCTACCGCCGGTCTGTCGTTTGATCCGCTGGTCCATCCGATGCATCTTCCTCCTCTATTTGAAATCAACATTTGGGACGTCCAAGGACCCCATTGTGGTCCCTGGAAGTTATTTTGGAGGATTTTCTGTAGATTTTCAACCTATCTTCTTGTATTTTCTTCCTTTCCCAATTTCAGGTAATCTTGATCAACAGGTTTTTGCTGGGCCATTTGTTTAAGGTGCTTTTGATGGGTTGAATTTCTTCGTGAATTTGGGGAAGGACGTGATTGGGACTGTTGGACTGTCTTGATTGAATCTGATCCGTTGGATCTTGTTGGATTTTGTTGTTGTTATTTTTTTCTTCTCTTTTTTTTTTTTTTTTGTCAGAGTGGGGTGTGATAAGAAAGGGGCCCCGCCCTTTATTATTATTTATTTTATTTTTTTTTGCTTTTTTTTGTTTATTTTTTTTGTATGATTTGACCGTTGGATGGATGATCTAGGGCCCACTTGAGTGTATGGATGGTGTGGATTTTGTTGGTTGGCCACTTTGTGGACGATGGATGGATAGGATTTTTCAAGTGGGCCCCACATCATGACCTTGATGTTTCCAGATACATTTTATGGTGAATGTGGGCCTAAATCAAAACAAAAGGGCCTTTTAAAAATAGATTTGCGAAGACGGGCCTTGGCAATGGATCCTGGAAAATGGGCTTTTGAACATGGACTTGTTAAAATGGGCCTTGAAAATGGGTTTTATGAAGTGGGCCTTTTGAAATGGGCTTTGAAACGGGCTTTTTAAGTGGGCCTTGGAATGGGCTTGGGCCTTATGGGTTTTTTGAAAATGAGCCTTGTAATGGGCTTGGGCCTTATGGGCTCTTTGAAAACGGGCTTTGGAGATGGGCTTTATGAAGTGGGCCTTTTAAAATGGGCATTGAAGTGGGCCTTTTGAAATGGGCCTTTTTGGAAATGGGCTTTGGAAGTAGGCCTTGGAATGGGCGTGGGCCTTATGGTGAGAAAGATACTTACCTATGGACCTTGTTTGTGCAGTATGCCTCGCCGCTGTATAAATGAGGCCGGTCCTTCTCGTCAGTCAACCGATCCTTGTCATGTGCCGCGAGAGGGTCGGCACTTATCGGACATAGCCCAGGAGGGTGGTGCGCCTGCGATCTTGAGAGGACGAGGGGTCTGGACGCATTGGCCTAACTGGTTCCATGACCCTCAGCCATTGTTCTTTAAGGTCTTGGAGCATACTCCCTTCACTCACTTGTTTCGGGTTCGTCTGAGTAAGACAAACATGTCCCTTCTATCTACTTTAGCTGAGCGATGGCACCCTGAGACTCATACCTTTCAGCTGCCTTTTGGGGAGTGGGGCATCACTCCTTATGACATATACATGCAGTTGGGTCTCCGATATGACGGAGGGTCCGTCCCCTACGAGGATGATCTTCCGGTACCCTCTAAGGATGACTGGATGGAGTTGCTGGGGATGATGCCAGATGCGACCGATTTTTCTGGTCATCATTTCAAGCTGCTTTGGCTGTCATCGAATTTTGCCCGACACATCCCCTAGACTGAAGCCGCTGCTGTGATGGAGGCCCGGGCCCTGATTTTGTACACCATGGGAGCGATGATCTTCTGCCATGGGAATGAATTGGTGAGTTCCTGTTTATTGTCGCTCGTGGTAGATATCACTTTCCCCATGTCATACAACTGAAATGCGGCCCTCCTGGCTCATTTGTACGAAGGGCTGGACAAGGCCAACCGTTGTATTAGCAAATCTTTGACTGGCTTGTATCCAGTCATTGAGGTACTTTTCTTAGTGTCTTGTTGCATCATTCTCTCTGGGGATGGTCTGGTATGCCTTTTTTTCTGATCGCGGTTTTACACAGGTCTGCTTTTTCGATCATTTTCCCTATTTAGCGCCCACCTTGATTGATCACTTGCCTCTCTTTCCTTGCAAGATGCCGTGGTATAAGGATAAACGCAACCGTACATGCTTATTTTCTGATCTTGCCTGGAGATCGAATATTGATGCCCTTGTTCCTGATAATGTGAGTGATTATCTTGCCTTATGTTGCCCGTGCATTGCCTTTGCTTATCTTTTTGCTCTTGACTTTTTTCCTTTTTGTAGTTCCATACCAAGCAATATCTCCAATTGAACGTGGTGCTTACTCCTGGAGCTCAGGAGGCTTTTCAGGCCTCACGATGACGTTGCATTCTGGAGGACCCTCGCGTGACAAAATGGTACCTTGGGGAGAGGCTTTTTTGGTAGTTGACCGACAGCCCATTGGTCCTACTTAGTCCAACATCCAGTCCGTCTGATTAGAGATCAGTGCCTGAGAGGGAGTTGACCGCTGCCTTGAAGGGTTTTGATGCGAGTGCCTTTGTAGACCCGGACAGAGAGTACAGCTCCTGGCGTGAGCAGTATGACATTGGTCCGATCTTACAGTCTGGCTGTGCTCCTGGTGGGGGTGCACGTTTTGGTGGAGGAGGGATCTTGGGACCCCATTTTCGTCGCAAGGATATAGATACCTATCTTCCCGATGACGATTAGTCCATTGTATCACGTAATTATATATCCTTAGCTATGTAATCCCTATGTTTATATGAAATTTCAATTGTTCCACGTTACCTTCTTGAGTCGTTTCTTGATCATTTTTCACAATCCTAATTGAGTATGTGGGGGTGCCTTCCTTGGTCCTGACCTTCTGAAGTGGACCCTGCTTGAAATTTGCTCGAAAGTGGGCCCGGGTGGTAGTCGGACTACTGCCGATGACTTTTCCATCCCGTTCCATCCTGTTAGGTGCCGCATCGATGAGAGGTTGTCAAAACTGACGGCGGTATTTGGCGTATCGCGGGCGGTAATCAGAGTGCCACCTTCGTCCATCTTTTCTTCCAGCAAGTACCCCTCTTCTTTGTTCATTCCTTTTGTCCCTGTCTTGATTTTCTTATCTGTTTCAGGCCGTCCGATCACCTCTTTTGTCCCTTTCTCTCTTGTCCTTTCTTCTTTTCTTGTCCTCTTCTTCTTTTGTCTTTTCCTTCCCCTTTTAGAGCTATCACGAGTGATCATGATGATGGTATTGATGGGTTGATAGGTGATGAGAAGGTTAGTGGGTCCATAAATGGTGGAGGGGGCTCATTTATGGATGGATTGATGGAGGTTAGTAGGGAAGTAATGGGCCCTTTGAAAGGGGTAAATGCTATTCATGGCATGATTCCTACCTCCATTAATGGTGATCATTGGGTGGTTTTGAATGGATTGGATGGCTTTGATAGGTTTGATGGGTTGGATGGACTTGATGGTTTTGATGGTTCCATGTTTGGCGGGCCATTGGATGTGATTGGCATGGGTGGCCCGTTAGATGATGAAGATGGTGTTGGAGGGATAGTGGATGGTTCAAATTTTGATGGCCCATTTTTGAGTATTGGGGATGATATTTTGACTAGAGTGGATGGTGCGGACGGGATGGATTGGGCCCAGTGGGTAGTGGCCCCCTTCTTAGTAGTTTGGATGGCTTGGATCCGATAGGTGATGGACTTCTTGTGGTGGCGTGGGTCAAGTCTTTAGTGCGGATTTTGAGGTAGTGATGGGAGAGCCAGCCACTGTCGGGCTCCAGGGTACAGATGCTGTTAGCTACTGGGATACTTTAGGCGTGGTGGCTCCTGGGGGATCTGTTTTGCAGACTGACCTTGATGTGGCGGTCGTTGGAGACTCGGGTCCACCTATCATAGCTTTTCAGGATACTCTTCGAGATGTGATGGGGGAGTCAGGCTTTTTCCGCCATCACGAGATCAACCTATTGGACGAGGGG
Organism: Magnolia changhungtana; assembly: GCA_030180095.1. Lineage (NCBI taxonomy): Eukaryota > Viridiplantae > Streptophyta > Magnoliopsida > Magnoliales > Magnoliaceae > Magnolia > Magnolia changhungtana. The sequence goes on from JASAUF010000343.1 coordinate 17,166,294, forward strand.
ATGCCCATCTTTGATGATTCTCCTGCGGATCTTGGGTTCTAGATCGTTGAGGGTGTACCCGTCCGGACCTGTCGACTGCAGCCACGCAGTACCTATTCTGAGCGATTGCATATCTGGATTGAGAGCTTGACCGAGTCTAAGATTTTTAAGCTGAGCTCCCTGGGTTTCTGAGAGTTCTTTACTTCACCAAGTTCGCCTAGATTGGCAGCTATTGAGCGCAGCTTTGTACGATTGGGTTCCCTCTCTGAATCTATCTTCTTTTAATGATCTGGAGTTAGGCCCATCATTGAAAGAGTTTTCGCGTCTGTCTGGCCTTCCCCTGACTCAGGAGCCTTATGTTCCCTCATCCGAGCTGGTCCGTTCCACTGATCTGATCTCCTGGTTCAGATTTCTTATTGCTCTTCCTACTACAGAGGGCGGGTTGACAACTTTCTCTCGAGGTCCTGTATGATCGCTGTTCCACTGCCCGTGGGGGTCCCGAGTCAGACCGCCAACATCAATGCTTGAATGCACTGATATTCTGTATTTTAGCCGAGCTGCTTTTCTCAGGATGGAGACAGTCATCGTTGGCGGTTTCGCTGGATATATTCTTCTTTGTTCTGCATCGCAGGAGCATTGCTTCCGTGGTGCTAGCGGAGCTCTTTTTAGGACTGACCGAGTGCTTACTTGGACATACCCGTATCCTCCGGGGCTGCTGCTCCTTTCTTTAGGTATTTTCCACTCTTTTCTTCTCTCTTGTTTGGCGTTGTCATTTGTTTTCCATTTAAATCATCCCTTTTTACAGGTGTGGTTATGAGAGCATCTGTACATGACTCCACTTCTGTGGTCGGATTCCCGGCGCAGTGATGTGTTGCGCTTGTTACTTGATAGCCTTCCTCTTGGTGCTGAGGCCACTGAGTCGCTATATCGCTGCATGATTTCTTAGTTGCGAGGGTGGGAGATTAGTTGGGAGGCTCCTTGGCTTCAGCGCTCGCCTTTGATTTGTAGTGCGGCTCACACTCGCTTGTTGCTGCTAGGTCTTCGAGGGTACTGCTCCTACCATCTTGTGCGCTTTCTCCGGCAGTTCGGCTTTTGGCAGGATATTCCAGACTTTGCTTTCTCTGGATTTGGGCATACTCCTTTTCCTTCTGATTTGACTGCTTTATACAGACTAGTCTGGATTTCCTGGCAGGGCTCTTTGGATGCGACGGCTCTAGATCTTGAGTCTTGGGCTCCTCCCCTGGCAATAGTGCCGTATCAGCGATGGGTTGCGGAGCAGTCACTCTATCGTCAGGTCCCTGGCTGGCATTTGGCAGACGAGGTTACCGATCAGGACATGCTGGGCGATACTGCTTCATCCTTTTCATGTATTGATGATTCATTCAAAGCCTTTGAGGAGTGATCTTTTATCGATCCATCTTTCTTGCTGGCCACACATGGTCATCTGATCAACGAGATTGTTGTCCTTCATCACGCATGTGAGGATATGGCTCGTCAACTGGCAGTGGGATGGCAGTGTGATGAGAGCATTCTTGCGGCACATCACCTAGATAGGGATGAAGCCTTTTACCTGTACATGGAGATAGAGAGGCTCAAGCAGAGATTATGTTGTATGAGAGATAGGAGTTTACCTGTGATCCTTGATTTTGATCAACTGCTTATTCTGTATGCACGCTGGGTTTTGTTTCGAGACAAAAAGGAAAAAAAAGCGGTGTACTTATAAGAAAGACTTTAAAGAAATGAAAGATTTCTTGTTTTGTGCCAAATTTGCCAATATTTGCTTGTGTTTGGATTTGTGCTTTGGATGATTGGGATCAGAATCTTGGGCTCAGCCCACATGGTGCGCAGTAGTCTATATTGTGTTCTTAGGGTCCAAGTTCCCTAAGAAGGTCCCCGGGATCGCATTCCGTGGACTTGAGCAGAATTTGATAGAGTACTGATCAGAAGTTGATCTTTCCTTGTATCTCGTTGAGGTGCTTGCTGCCTCGACTTCTTCTGTACCTGCGCTTTTAATGTATATATATATATATATTTTTTTTTTCTGTTTTTTATTTCTTGCCATTTTTGCCCGTAGCACCTTTTCAGGTTTTCACTTGTTCGGTTCTTCCTGTCATTTTTGCCCATAGCGTCCTTACGGATTTTCACTATCCCGGGTTTTTTATCTTACCTACCCCTTGGCAGCTGTGCTGTTTTTACCCTTAGTGCCTTTTCAAGTTTTCACCAAGTCCGCTACATGCCCGCTATTTTTACTTAAGGCGCCCTTTCGGGTTTTCACCTCGCCCTTCGTGCTTAGGCACACCTCTCTCTCTCTCTCTCTCTCTCTCTCTCTCTCTTTTGGAGTACCAGGAGAAACTTCCTTCATAACCAGCCAACTGGTTACCTTCTTGTCCTTGTCTTTGAGTACAATCGTAAGCTGCTTTTTAAATTGGATTATTTGGGGATGTGGGATGGAGTTCTTCTCTTCCTTTTTGGGTTTTCTTCTTTTCTAATTTTCTTTTGCTTTTTTTTTTATTTTTTTTTCTTCTTCTTCTTCTTCTTTTTTTTTTTTTTTTTTTGTTTTGCCTTGGTTTTCTCCTCTTTTGTGGGAGAAATGACAAGTGTTTTTTTTTTTATGGGAGAGGTAGTGGGTGTTTTTGGTGGGTAAGTGAAGGGTATAGCTTTACGATTGTGATCATTGACAAGGCTAGGTATGGTTACCCATGATAGATTTTCATGTTATCGGCGTTGATGGGCTCGGGAAGATCTTCTCCTCTCAGATTGGTGAGCCGAAGAGCACCTCCTGGGAGTTCCTCTCGAATGATTAGTGATCCGTCCCACGAGGGTTTGAACTTTCCTCTGGGATCTGGTAAGTGAGGCGGTGGGATGCGTTTCATGACCATGTCACCGACTTTGAAGCTTCTCTTCCAGACCCTCTTGTTGTAGGCTCGAGCGATCCTCCTTTGATAACATTAGGAGTGGCTTATTGCTCGCATGCGCTTTTTGTCTGCTAGGTGTAGTTGATCATATCTTGCTTGTTGTCACTCACCTTCATCGACTTCGCTTTCCAGTAGTACCCAGAGTGTGGGATTTTGATTTTGACTGATAGTACTGCTTTCATTTCGTAGGTGAGCTCATATGGAGTTGCACCTGTAGCAGACCGTACAGACGTCCGATAGGCCCAGAGTGTGTAAGGAAGCATTTTTTACCAATCACGATATTTCTTCACCATCTTCTCTAATATGCAAATGATAGTTTTATTTGTAGCTTTGACCCCACCGTTCATTTAAGGACGGTAGGGGCTCGACCGATGGCGTTGAATCTTGAACTTGTCAAGGAAACTGCCCATCTTTTATTGACGAACAGAGTTCCGTTGTCAGTAATAATGGCTTGTGGGATCCCATAACGGCTAATGATGTTGTTTTTTATAAACTTGACCACATGAGATGTTGCGATGGTGGTGTAGGATGTTGCCTCTATCCATTTGGTGAAGTACTCTACTGCCACCAGGATGTATTCGTGTCTGTTTGATGCTTTGGGGTTGATCTTGCCAATGATGTCTAGTCCCCATATAAAGAAGGGCTAGGGTGATGTCAGTTTGTAGAGCTCGGAAGCAGGTGTGTGGATCTGATTTGCATGCTCCTAACAATTGAAGCATTTCCTGACGTGCTTACAGCAGTTTGTCTCCATCGTAAGCCAGTAGTAGTCGAGTCGTAGGATCTTCTTCGCCATCATATGTCCATTAATGTGTGGGCCGCATAGTCCTTCGTTGATTTCTGACATGATCTGTGCCGCTTCTATCTCATCCACACAGCGGAGAAGGACTTGGTTGAAGGATCGCTTGTAAAGAATGCCCCTAGTGATTACGAACTATGTCGCTAGCCATTGGATGGTGCGACAATCAACTGGTGTTGTTCCTTCCAGGTACTTCTGATGTTCGAGATATTCTTTGATGTCTGTGTACTATGACCGATCATTTGAGGGAGGTTCAACTTCGTCGATTTGTAGGAAGAATGCGGGTTCGTTGTGGAGTTCGACGGTGAGTTCCCATTCAGCAACTCCTTTTGGGATCTCCAACATTGAGGCGAGGGTATCCAGAGCATCTGCAAATTGGTTCTTGACTCGGGGCATGTAAGAGAATGTGATCTCCCTGAATTCTTGAATTAAATTCTCCAGATAGACGTGATATGGGATCAATTTTTCATCTTTGGTCTTTTAATCGCCATTTATTTGATTGATGATGAGTTGTGAGTCTCCGAAGACCCGTAACTTCTTCACATTAAGGATGATGGCTTCTTTTAGACCGGTGGTGCATGCTTCATATTCAGCTACGTTGTTGGTGCATTGGAATGTCAGTCGCCTAGATATGGGGATTGAAATGTCATCGGGAGAGTAGAGTATGGCACCTACTCCACTTTGTTTTGAGTTCGCGGCTCCATCAAAGAAGAGTGTCTACTCTCCTACTTTTCTTTCTTCTTCTTCCTCGATCTGGAGGATGTCTTCGTCAGGGAAGAAGGTCTTTAGTGGTTGGTAATCAGGCAGGGAGTGTGCTGCTAGGTGATCGACCAGTGCTTGTCCCTTGATTGCTTTCTAGGTGACATATGTGATGTCAAATTCTGAAAGCAGTAGCTGCCACTTTGCGATCCTGCCCATTAGTGCTGGTTTTTCGAACAAGTACTTCAACGGGTCCATGCGAGCGAGCAGAAGGATTAGGTGAGCGATCATATACTGTTGTAGCCGTTATGTTGCCCAGACTAAGGCGAGGCATGTTTTCTCTAAGCTGGAGTATTTAGCTTCATAGCTTGTGAATTGTCGGCTTAGATAGTAGATTACTTGCTCCTTTCTTCCTATGTCGTTGTGTTGGCCGAGGACGCATCTTATTGCTTCTGCTGCGACAGAAATATACAGCAGTAGTGGCCTACCTGGGGTAGGTGGCACGAGCACTGAGGGGTTTAGTAGGTACCTTTTGATCTTGTTGAAGGCCGCCTGACAGTCGTCATTCCATTCCTTTGGCGAGTGCTTCCTGAGAAGCTTGAATATGGGCTCACAGATGGTTATGAGCTGTGCGATAAATTGACTGATATATTGGATCCGTCCAAGGAAGCCCAGAATCTCCTTTTCAGTTTTGGGTGGTGGCATTTCGATGATTGCTTTGGTCTTGGTTTTGTATACTCGGATGCCATCTTCGCTGGCAATGAAGCCTAACAATTTTCCTTCGGTTGCACCGAAGACACATTTTTGCTGGTTGAGGCAGAGCTTGAACTTTTCTAGCCTATCGAAGAGCTTTTTGAGGTTTTCAAAATGTCCTTTGATCGTGTAAGACTTAATGATCATGTCTTCCACATAGACTTCCATTTCTTTGTTTATCATGTCGTGGAACAAGGCAGTCATGGCTCACTGATATGTGGCTCCCTCATTTTTTAACCCAAAGGGCATAACCCGATTGCAGAAAGTTTCCCATGGAGTGATGAAAGAAGTCTTATCTTGATCTTTAATGGCCATCTCAATCTGGTTGTAGCCTGAGAAGCTGTCTATGAAGGAGAAGATCTTGTGTCCAACAGTATGATCTACTAGTGTGTTGATATGAGGCAGAGGGAAATCGTCTTTAGGACTTGCTTTGTTGAGGTCTCTAAAGTCGATGTACATCCTGACTTTTCTGTCCTTCTTTGGAACTAGTACGATGTTTACGAGCCATTCTGGATAATTGGAGACTACCTGGAATCCCACGTTGTATTGCTTGATGACTTCATCACGGACTTTCAAGGCCCATTTTGGCTTCATTCTTCTCAGCTTCTGCTTGATAGGCCTCATGTTGGCTTTATTGGTAGATGGTGTACCACCAAGTCTTCATCGAGCCCTGACATGTCCTCATAAGAGAAAGCAATGTTGGACAACCTCAGTTTCAGAAATTCCATCATCCTCTGCATGTGTTTCGGGGAGAGTGATCTTCCGATGCGCACCTCTCTGGGAAATTCCGCTGATCCCAAGTTTACAGTTTTAAAATCATCAGCTACAATGTCGGCCTTTGTTTCGAACTTCTCGAGGGAATCCTCGGATTCGAGAGCGGTATCATCATTTCCCTCATCTAGTGCTTCGTCCAAACCCATGAGCATGAAGTCCAACTCTAGATTAAAATCATATGAGTCGATCTCAAACTCCTGCGTTGCATGTGAAGTGTTTGGCACAGTGATTTTTGAAAGTTTTTCTATTGTTTTTGTATTTTGAGAAAATTCTGGTGTTTTGTGTTTTTTTTTTTAGGAATATTTGTTTTTTTTTTGTGCTTTTTGGGATATATAATGTTTTTGTATTTTAAAAATTTTCTAATTTTGTTTTTTTGTGTTGCCAAGGTATCCCGAATAGGACGGTGTTGCGGACCATGATTGATCTTGTCCTAGTTTGGGGTACCAACTACTTTTTACATTGGCATTTTTTTTTGGGATCGGCATCCATGAACGGTTCGTCGGCCGATTCGACCATTAGGGGGATGGCTAACCATCGTGGTTCTTTCCCTCTTTCGATTCCGCTGTTCTGACCTGTTTGTTCCTGTGGGTCATTTATCTTGATGACCATAATGTCTGTTGGGCTGGGTTTAGAGTCGGAGTCTAATTCGATCTCTTCACTCAGAAGTTGGAGCTCTTCGGGCTCCTCGGATTCACCTTGCGGTGGGATCCTGATGTCTGTCCCATCAAGGGAAGGCCACTTCCCTTTATCGATCTAATGGATGGGCTACTTCTGCCCCTTGTGTTGCTGAGCTAGTGGCGGGGATGTATCCCCTTGACTGCAAGTGGGGATGAGTGCCTCCCCATTTTTGCCTGCGTCCTTTGTAAGGAGCACCTTTGGTCTTGGGTCCTCCATGGGTGGACCTGTTTCAGTGCCCCTAGTCTCATGTGATGGGTCTAGGGGTTCTGCCCCTGGCGTCAGATGTACTTTTGATACTCTGAGGATCCTATCCCACCTTATTGGTGGCCATACAGACTCCTGGTTGGAGTGTTCAGAGACTTTGAGCCGCTGGAGGTGGTCCTCAAGAGATCATCATGTCTCCACAAATTGTCCCGGCCTTGACGAACTTAATTGGTGTGCACTTAAACGATTATCCCTTTCTTGGCCTTTCAGCTTGATCTGTTGGTGTTGGTTGATATCCCAGTCCCTGTCTCTGTACGTTGGCATGTGCTAGCTTTATCACCATATCTTTTTCATGGAACTCAGTACGATAGTTCAGGATTAATCGCTCAGCAGGGGGAATGACATATTCAGTAGCTAGAGGTCGTGGGTTGGTGATTGCATTCACATTTTTGAATTCGAAGTTGTGATATGATATGTCACCCTCTGTATGCTGAATGTCAATTATTGGGATGTCGGTTTCTAGGATATTGATCGTCACTAGTAAGATGGTTTCTGGCTTGGCCAATAGTGAAATGATTTGATTTTCCGAAGGGAATTTAACCCTTTGGTGGAGGGTAGATGGGATGGCTCCAACAGCAAGGAGCCATGGCTGCCCCAACAGAAGGTTAAACGAGGCAGGAATATCAATGATCTAAAATGTAATAAGGGACATATCTGGTCCGATCTGCAATTCAAGGTCAATTTCTACCTCAACTTGTCTCCAAGAGTTATCGAAGGCCCTAACGCTCATGGTGTTGGGTTTGAAAGAAGATGGTTCTATCCCTAATCATTCGGCAGTCCTTAAAGGGTAAACATTAAGGCTAGATCCATTGTCAATGAGCACGAGTGGGACCTTGAAATCCTTGTGATGGGCAACTATGTTCAACGAGCGCCCATGCTTGCGACCTTCATGTGGCAATTCCTTATCAGAGAATGTGATGGCTCGTGGTGCAAGGAGTTGACCAATCATATTTACCACCATTTCGGGAGGTACGTCAGGAGAGATATATGCATCATTCAGTGTTTTCGCAAATATTTCTTGATGCGATCTCGATGTGCACAAGAGTTCCCAGATGGATATTTGAGCAGGAATGAATTTGAGTTGGGTTACTATGTCATAAGCAGCATCGGTCTTGCAAGCAGCTCTCAACAAAGCTCCCTGGGTTTCTTTTAGATTCTGGTTATCTTTCCTGAAATACCTTTCATTGTTACCCACTTTGGTGCATTCTGGGTAATGACATGGGACTGCTTTTGGGTTAAAGGAGGGAACCGTTCTTCCTTCCAGGTATATCATTGATTCTTTATGCTGAGAGATTGTGGCTGGAACTGTTTATGGTGGACTTGTTGATTTCTCTTGAAATGTGACCGATTCTTGGTGAGATTTGATAATGGAATCTTCTTCCTCCACTTGATGTGTGGGAAGGATCCTCTGGGCATGTGCTAGTTGGTGAGGCATTAAGAAGCTTGGCGTTTGGACTGGGGGTGCCTCTTATAAAGTTAGCGAGGTTAGATCGGGGAGGCCTATTGGGAGAATGATAGGTTCAGAATTTGACCTTTTTGGATTTGCCTGGTTTGGGGCTGGATATACCCCTTGGGGAGTGTGGTATTGAAGGTATGACCTGGTGAGTGCTGGGGGTGCCTCTTGAAAGATGAGTGGCTGAGTTGTTGGTGCTGCTTCAAGGAAAACGAGAGGCTATGTTGTTAGTGTTGCTTCAAGGAAAACCTGTGGCCTAGGCGATGGTCCTTGTTGGTATCCTCATGTCCAATTTACAGAATCGGGCATGATTGCTTGTATGGAATGATGTGGAGAGGAGTGTATGGGTTACCCTCCTTCAATATGGTTGACGGTAGAGGTGCTGGATGTACTGGGTTGTAACGCCCTAAAAATCGGGGGTCGAGCAAAGCTCAGCTCCCAAGTTCCAACGCATCACTTATGCAACATAGATAATGATAATTATGATGAGTGCCTTGAAACATGAATGAGATTAGACCAAAACAGCATATCATACTCCAGAGATAGTTAAATTAATCAAGTGGAAGACTGTGATAGATATATAAAATTTATAAACTGTTGTAACTCTCCAAAGTATGAACATGTTACCAGGTTAAATATAAACATGTATGCACCAAAAATGAACAAAATGAATATACATGGGTGTTCCAAAAGTGCAAACTAAAGTGTAATGGCGTCTAACCAGCAACCGTGTAATCCCATCGATCAAAAGATGCTCTATATAGACCCGCCTGATAGCTGCACACAGGAGGAACCCTCCTCATCATCATAAAAGTCCGGCTCCACTTCGAAAGCATCGCCATCATCTGAAACTAAGATAGGGTCTAGTTGGTGTGTATAACACCGTCCCGTTACGTGGGAGTGAGTGATCAACTCAGTGGAACTATAAAGCAGAGGTTAACATGTTATCAACTCAGTCAAGTAGTAATGATAAAGTAGTACAATCAAACATTCTTAGATACTCTTATTAATGCAAGGATGAAATGTGTTCATGATGTATGCCTTCTCCTACACTCCCTCGTGCGACACCATCTTACAGTCACGTCATACTTTCTTCCCTCTATGTTCTTCAACCCGGGGCACATGCAGTGCGATATTATGAGCATGATTACCAAGTTTTTATTAGTCCTTTTCATACAACAGGATTGTGAAACTAAGGTACCTCCCTTATATCATTTCCCAAACAATGATCCATTCTAGGGTCGTCAGTCTTAGTAAATCACATACGATAAGCAGTTATAGGTCACTACCACCAATGCCCTACCAACTAGTAGTCTATTTTTGAAGGCTCGTCGCCAACCCTACTGGGGACCACAGCCAGGCTGCATCGGGGTAGGCCTATTTCATACTCTAGTGCTATGGAAAGGTCGTTGCCTCTACACAGGTCCAGAGTATGCTCGAGGTCACTACAAAGGGCTCATCACCAAATCAGTGTAGGCCGACAGATCGAATACAGTGTCCCATACCACCGTATTTGGCTTACGAGTCTGGTTGCTCGCTTGTCACTATGGGGAGGCTTGTCGCCCCAGCATCGGCCGACAGCTTGACCACAGTGTCCCATACCACCATGCCCGGCTCATGAGCCTTAGCGGATCGAGGTACCAAGGTTAACAGGGCGTCCAGTGGTGAGTTTGGTACCTTAGGTTCAAGCAGTAGCGTCCAAACATGGTGAACATACATCGGGTTAATTAGGTTACTTGATGAACTTGACTAGCACGAGCGCACATCAAGTGGATCGACATGAAGTACGTAAGCACTCTATGTGGCCTAACCACTATCGACAACTGAAGTACGGCTTGGATTCGTCAAACACATCCTGTGTAGCGAAACAACATCATCTACCAATCTAGGATCTGTTACCAATTGCCTGGACTATACAATAGCCCCAATTACATTTAATTATAACAAAATATCCTAAAAGATAGTTAAAGCAGTAATGGATCAAGATTTTAAATCATACAATCAAAGGTCCGATATTGTCCGCTTTAGGGCTGCAAGGGTTGTTGCACGGAATCGTTACACCACTCCCCCATCACCCTTCACGGCTTTGTTTTTGCATTTTATGGAATATAACTTAAACATGGATTTATACATATGCATTACATAGATAAACAGACACTACAATATACGATACATGGAGGAAAAACATACACATAGTTAAAGGAGTTGAGAATCATATCTCAATACCTTATACATTACAATTTACTAACTACTTACTCATTCAGACATTTCAGCAAACACTTTAGACTACGTATGTTGATCACATAGGTATTAGGATAAATCCTTTCACTAGGGAGTTGCCCCATTTATAACCCACGACGAATAGTCATGGCAAGCATGAATCCAAGTTCCATATTCATTGTAATCATTTCCAAAAACACGTGGGCTACACACTTTAACATATATGGCGTATATTGGCCGTGGCATGATTTAGGGTAAATCTTTTTGTTAAAGGATTGTTGCCTATACGAAAATCATATATCCACGACAGTTAGTCATGGCGAGCACGAATGCAAATTCTATACTCATTCAGTCATTTTCACAAACACTTAAGCTACACATAATAACATACACAACGTATGTTGATATAACATGTATTAGGGCTAATCCTTTCGCCCAGGAGTTGTTACACGCATAACTAGTATATACACACTGTAATTAATCATGGCAAGCACAAATCCAAATTTCATACGTATATGATATTTTCTACAAATACGAGGAATATAGTATATTCAACCTAGCTAACATATAACTGAAAAATGAAACGGACATCACTTATGCATGTGAAATAGCACCTACGTCAATAATAAACCATTAATCGACATTGAAAGCTTTGAAAACCATAACCTATATGTCTATAGTGCACACCTTACGCCGTAGAAGCGTAACGAATTCGACAGAGACTCCAAGTCTTTGTCGACGATGGAATGACAACCTATAGCACGAGTTAAGTCAGCTATCTTACCACTTGTAATAATTGAAACCCTATAACAGATTAGGGTTAGGTTTTCTTACCTAAGAACGAAGTCAAAATCGCCGGAATAGTGATTAGGTAACGATGAATAGGCACGTAGAATAGTAGGATAGAGTACTAGGAATCTTCTCCCACTTCTCTCACACCTTCCCTCTCTTTACTCTCTTCTCTCTCCTAAGGTTTTCTCAAATTCGTATGGAGTAAATGAGAGAGGGTTTAAGGTCCTTATATAGGCCTAAAATTGATAGAAATGGCCCCAGGGCCAAGGTATACTTAGGTTATAGCCTAAGGGAGTCTATTTCAGCTTAATGGAGCACTTCTGGAGCCCCCCTTGAGCTAGAGGTCCGACTTAAGCTCTTTGACCATGGATCTAGATCGAGTTAAGTTTTCAGTCCGATCGGATTTACAGATTGCCCGCGGCGGAACAGTTTCAGTTCAACGGTCCACGATCACCAATCAAGGCCACATGTACGCTGACCTGTGTATGAAATTTTCCCTGATCCAAGGGTGTATTTGGGTCAGATTCTGACGGTCTGAATCCTTATATTCAGCCCGCAAGCGACAAGTCTTAGATTACTTAAATTAGATTTTATTTCTAAAGAAAACTACGTTTTCTCACACTCTTCACTCTGTGCTCAAGCAAATATCCTCGGGACACTATCTGGAGTTAATTTCCGAGATGGTTATCAAGCCCAGTAAGGCGGTCCTAAGCGTTTAGTCTCGTGGTCATCGGACTTTCGACGTGCAGTCCAGATCCGATACGGAGTTTCAATGTGCTCCCGAGAGTAACTGGGTAATGAGATTGATCCTAGATTTTAGGATAATCTAGCATCAATGATTTTATAAATTTTGGGTCTTGCAGATCGTATTTAAAGCGATTAGTGCTAATTTCACAGGTAAACCAGTTTAACACTTAGTTAATTTCATCTAATTTTTAAAGGATTTGGTCCTGAGTGATTTCTGCCTGAGGTGGTACTCGGGTCTTTGTACGGATTTTTCTGGGATGTTACAATCTACCCCCCTTAAAGAAAAATTTCATCCCCAAAATTGTCTAAGGGTAATAAGTAAAGGTTTTCAGGTTAGTTCTGTTAGTTTCAGGTTTATATACATGTTAGGGTATATAACAGCTACACTAGCCTAGCTCATAATGGTCTACCCCCCTTAAAAGTTTCTACCTTTAAGGTTTGAAGATAATTGTCCAAGTTATTATTATCGTGCTAAGTGTCTGATGTTAAAGTTTACCTAAGGGTGGTATGTTCTACCATTTATGATTGGGCTAATACGGAAAGTCAGTTGTGGTAGGCTCGAACCCAATACGTCGATTGCCCGCCTGACCTGGGCAGACAACACGTCGTTTCCCTTCCTAATCCTGATGGATTCTAGTCTTCTGCTCGGTCAAAGCAGTGAATCCATTGGTAGTCGCCCAGGATTGAGAATTGGGTCAAGCCGCGAATGCTTCGTAGTTGTATATTCCAGTAACTCCGTAGTCTGATCACTCTAAAAACTTAGGGAATGTTCATCAATGAAAGGTTCAAATTTTCTAGTTATGAGGTTGTCCGTTGGGTCTTGGTCTAGGAGAGTCCTCATCTTAATTCATGTCCATGGTAGTAGTTAAACTCGTACTTATTGTTAGGCCCTTTCTGTAATACGAATTGGTTTATACTGAAACCCTAATTACTTTCCTTCTAGTAACTTTATTATCGACATTCTAAGAAAGGTCTAAATCATATTTAGTGACTTATCTTTATGTATAGTCTGGATCAATTCTATTTGATCCTGGGCCAGTGGGCTATCGGCCCACCAAGCTTCCGTTGCGCCTATGAGTGGGTAGACGAGTATACCTACCTAAATTGACCACATTCATAACCTTTCTACCCCCCTTAAAAACGTATATAAGGCTTAAGAATCCATGTCTCGCTCCGTACGTCAGAACGAGGTGTAATTTAGACCTATTCTTGGCAGGAAATGGGAAACGATCTCTCAATACATCGGTCTTCCTTCTATCGGTGATGTGTGCTATGACATTGGTACTTATGGTTATATAAAGGAGATAAAATGATCGGTGTTGTGGTTGGTTTCAGGGACGAGTGTGAGTTTGTGGTAAGGTGCCTAACTATACTGGGGAAGGACCTTTGCCATGGTCCCGACTTACCTCCTTAATCATGTCTAGTTGAATACTATATAATCTATACATTATTAGTGCATAAGGAATTTGGACAAAATAGGTTAACGGACAGACTATCTTTCTAATGCCATATGCACAATATGTATGTTTGAATGGTCTGTGATTCAGGACCTAATCCCTAACTCTCCGTTGCCCATTTGAGAAATGTCTTAGGCCTGAGCAAAGTATTCCTATTGGCTATATGTTCGTAACACTTCTCAAAGGTAAAGTAACAAACTTTTAGTTGTAAGTGGTTCGGCCAACACGGAAGGAAAGTTGTGTAGTGGGTCTGAGCCGGATACATAGACCTTCTGTCTAGCCAGGACAGAAAATTGTCATATCAATTCTTAATCCTAGTGGATCCCGACCTTTTGCTTGATCAGAGCATTGAGTTCATTGGTAACTACTAGGATTGAGAATTCAATTCAAACTTCGAATACCTCGCTCATATAGAGTTCTCTACTCCGTGTTCCCGATTGTAATAAGCCCTTGAGAAGACAACCCTAGGGGGTCTGTTGTTTTGATCTAACGTTCAATCAAAGGGATATATAACTTTTCTCTAAGCGTGAATAGTTTCTAAGTTAAAACAGCGTTTCTAAAAGTTATTAAATAAGCCTATAAGTATTAGGGGGATTCAACAAAGGAATGAGATCTCACTCCAACCTAATTAAACCAACTAACTAAGTCTATCTTTCAATTGTCTTAGCATAATCAGTGTTTTACATTCCTTAGTATAACCAACCAATAGGTGTAATCCAAAGTCCATGCTTATACACTAGATGATTTCATACCCTTCCCAATACAAGAAATTATTTATTGCTTAGGGTCAAATGTTGTCTGATTGGAATTGAGTTGCCTGAACTTGAATTTAACTACACTCGAGCACTACACACATGCTCATACTAGCTAAGAAGGTCTTAGGGTTTACATTATTAATTTGTTGAATTTCCTATACTGCCAGATTTGTTTGCAAAATCTAGGAGTACCAACTCTAGATCCAAAACTCTAAGGGCCGGTTTGGCCAATGGTATTAGGTTGTATTAAATGGATTGCATTGCTAATCCCACTTCGGGATTGGGAAGGACATGTTTGGAAGGAGGGTGGGATGAGATTAAAATCAATTTCATAGGCTGTGGAAAATGAGTCTTATGTTGGAAAGTATGAGATAGGATTTTCAAATCCCATGATGATGAATTTCTAAGTGTAATTTGTAAGGAAATCCTGAAATTTACTTTTAATTGCATACGTTCTAAACATGGTATTGGAAAACATGGGATACACCCAATCTAGGGACAATACCTTACACATACATTTATTATTACTTTTACAATTCCATCCACCTTTATCTCACCTAACGCAGTTGGCCGAACGGGCCCTAAATGTCCCAACATTTGGAGGTTGTGAAAGATTATGGGACATAAAAATGTGAGTTTTGTGCTCAATCGAAAAGAAATGTGGGAGAGGGAAGATGGGTTTACACGAATTTGAGACTCAAATGAGGGGTTTAAGAGCTCAAATGAGAGAGAATAGAGAGGTTAGGCCGCAGTGGAGGAGGGTCCTTGGCAAGGTAGTGGAGTGAGTGCATGAAGATGGAAGGAAAAGTGATTGGAGGGACAATTTGAGTGGAGATTTAAGATTTTCTTTAAAAAAGGAAAGCTAGGGAGGGTCCATTATGAAGAGGGGGTGCATTGAGGGTGTTTAAAATTGACCCAACATGGATCAGTGGGCCACACAACACTCAGGAAGCATCGGCCCAAGCCGGCCCGCCCGGCCAGGCCCGTTTGGCGGCAAGGCATTGTGGAACCGGCGAGGTCCTCGTCGACCTCTGGACCTTCTGGCAAGGGGTCGCCGGTCTGGCGAGGTCCCCCCCTTTGGTCTAAAAATGTGTGGGGCCCACCTTGAGTCCCCCTGGACTTGCTCGGTTTGGCCCCCGACTCCGTGTGAGCCATTTTCGGGACCAATTTACAAACTAGAATGAGTTTATTTGACATGCACTATATGATTTTGGGGTAGGAGACGCTAATATATCCAATTAACCTATTTATTTGGTTAGATTCCAAAAGGTTAAGGGGTCAAAAACCCATTTTATCAATTTATTTACTATTTATGGTAAGTTTTAGTTTCGGTATTGTTCTTCATCATTTATACCCTAGGATTGGTGTGTACTCTGAATGTGCTTAGAAAAATTTGAAGGATAGGATGGTGAAAGGTTAGGTTTTTGAAGGAAATGGGAGTGGCATACAACTTTGGACCTAACGGCCGGCCCCGTCACCTTTCGGAATGGGGGATCCCCGTTGGAAACAACCATGAAGGAAATGGGTTGAAAGAGAATTTGAGACTTTGGGATTGAGTTTTTGAGAAGTAATTGAGGTGTTATGATTGATCCATTGCCTAAGGACATCTCTTTCCAGGTTTAGAATTTGTCAACTAACGATTCAAACTCGTCAACTGACGGCCTAGAGGTGACTTAGGTCGATTCACGTGATCAAAGATACGTTATGGACTAAATTACAGTATTCAGTCTCGCTTGTTGGCAAAACTTGGGGTACTACTGTGGTTTCTAGATTTCATAGCCCCCTCCTAAGTCAGAGTGCATCAGAGTGAGTCGTGTGACCATAACCCAGGTCCGGTTTAATCCAAATCATGCACTGATACCATCTTGTAACGCCTTGAAAATCGGGGGTCGAGCAAAGCTCAGCTCCCGAGTTCCAACGCATCACTTATGCAACATAGATAATGATGATTATGATGAGTGCCTTGAAACATGAATGGGATTAGACCAAAATAACATATCATACTCCAGAGACAGTTAAATTAAGCAAGCGAAAGACTATGATAAATATATAAAATTTATAAACTGTTGTAACTCTCCAAAGTATGAACATGTTACCAGGTTAAATATAGACATGTATACACCAAAAATGAACAAAATGAATATACATGGGTATTCTAAAAGTGTAAACTAAAGTGTAATGACTCTAATCAGCAACCCTGTAATCCCGTCGATCAGAAGATGGTCTACATAGACCCGCCTGATAGTTGCACATAGGAGGAACCTTCCTCATCATTATAAAAGTCCGGCTCTGTTTCGCAAGCATCGCCATCATCTGAAACTAAGATAGGGTCTGGTTGGTGTGTGCAACACCGTCCCATAATGTGGGAGTGAGTGATCAACTCAGTTGAACTATAAAACATAAGTTAACATGTTATCAACTCAGTCAAGTAGTAATGATAAAGCAGTACAATCAAACATTCCTAGATACTCTTATTAATGCAAGGATGAAATGTGTTCATGATGTATGCCCTCGCCTACACTCCCTCGTGCGACACCATCTTACGGTCGCGGCATGCTTTCTTCCCTCTTTGCTCTTCAACCCGGGGCACATGCAGTGCGATATTATGAGCATGATTACCAAGTTTTTATTAGTCCTTTTTATACAGCAGGATTGGAAAACTAAGGTACCTCCCCTATATCATTTTCCAAACAATGATCCATTCTAGGGTTGTCAGTCCTAGTAAATCACATACGATAAGCAGTTATAGGTCACTACCACCAATGCCCTACCAACTAGCAGTCTCTTTTCGAAGGCTCGTCGCCAACCCGACCGGGGACCACAGCCAGGCTGCACCGGGGTAGGCCTATTTCATACTCTAGTGCTACGGAAAGGCTTGTCGCCTCTACGCAGGCCCAGAGTATGCTCGAGGTCACTACAAAGGGCTCGTCACCAAATCAGTGTAGGCCGACAGCTCGAATACAGTGTCCCATACCACCATATTCGGATCATGAGTCTGGTTACTCATTGGTCACTATGGGGAGGCTCATCGCCCCAGCGTAGGCCGACAGCTTGACCATGGTGTCCCATACCACCATGCTCAGCTCATGAGTCTTAGCGGATCGAGGTACCAAGGTTAACGGGGTGTCCACTGGTGAGTTTGGTACCTTAGGTTCAAGCAGTAGCATCCAAACATGGTGAACACACATCGGGTCAATTGGGTTACTTGACGAGCTCGACTAGTACGAGCGCACATCAAGTTGATCGACATGAAGTACGTAAGCACTCCGTGTGACCTAACCACTATCGACAACCGAAGTACGACTCAGATTCATCGAACACATCCTGTGTGGCAAAACAACATCATTCACTAATTTAGGATCTGTTACTGATTGCCTGGACTATACAATAGCCCCAATCACATTCAATTACAACAAAATATCCTAGAAGATAGTTAAAGAAAAAATGGATCAAAATTTCAAATCATACAATCGAAGGTCCGATATTGTCCGCTTTAGGGCTGACAGGGCTGTTGCACAGAATCGTTACACCACTCCCTCATCACCCTTCACGGCTTTGTTTTTACATTTTATGGAATACAACTTAAAATAGATTTATACATATGCATTACAAGATAAACAGACACTATAATATATAGTACATGGAGAAAAACATACACATAGTTAAAGGAGTTGAGAATCATATCTCAACACCCTTATACATTACAATTTACTAACTACTTACTCATTCAGACATTTCAGCAAACACTTTAGACTACTTACATCAATATACATGACGTATGTTGATCACATAGGTATTAGGCCAAATCCTTTCACTAAGGAGTTACCCCATTTATAACACGCGTGCACCCACGACGGATAGTTATGGCATTCATGAATCCAAGTTCCATATTTATTGTAATCATTTTCACAAATACATGGGCTACACACTTTAACATATATGGCGTATATTGGCCGTGGCGTGATTTAGGGCAAATCCTTTCGTCAAAAGGTTGTCGCCTATACGACAATCATATATCCATGACAGTTAGTCATGGTGAGCATGAATGCAAATTCTATACTCATTCAGTCATTTTCACAAACACTTAAGCTACACATAATAACATACACAACGTATGTTGATATAACATGTATTAGGGCTAATCCTTTCGCCCAGGAGTTGTTACATGCATAACTAGTATATACACACGGCAATTAATCACGGCAAGCACAAATCTAAATTTCATACGTATACGGTATTTTCTACAAATACGAAGAATATAGTATATTCAACCTAGCTAACGTATAAAAAATGAAACGGACATCACTTATGCATGTGAAATAACACCTACGTCAAGAATAGACCATTAACCGACATTGAAAGCTTTGAAAATCATAACCTATACGTCTATAGTTTGCACCATACACCGTAGAAGCGTAACGAATTCGACAGAGACTCCAAGTCTTCGTCGACGATGGAATGACAACCTATAGCATGAGATAAGTCAGCTATCTTGCCACTTGTAACAATTGAAACTTAGAACAGATTAGGGTTAGGTTTTCTTACCTAAGAACGAAGTCAGAATCGCCGGAATAACGATTAGGTAACGATGAATAGGCACGTAGAATAGCAGGATAGAGTACCAGGAATCTTCTCCCACTTCTCTCACACCTTCCCTCTCTTTACTCTTTTCTCTCTCCTAAGGTTTTCTCAAATTCGTATGGAGTGAATGAGAGAGAGTTTAAGGTCCTTATATAGGCCTAAAACTGATGGAAATGGCCCCAGGGCCAAGGTATACTTAGGTTATAGCCAAAGAGAGTGTGTTTCAGCTCAACGGAGCACTTCCGGAGCCCCCCCTTGAGCCAGAGGTCGGACTTAAGCTCTCTGACTATGGATCTAGATCGAGTTAAGTTTTCAGTCCGATCGGATTTACAAATCGCCCGGGGAGGACCAGGTTCAGTTCAATAGTCCACGATAACCGATCAAGGTCACTAGTACATTGACCTGTGTATGAAATTTCCTTGATCCAAGGGTGTATTTGGGTCAAATTTTGATGGTCTGAATCTTTATATTCAGCCCGCAAGCAATAAGTCTCAGATTACTTAAATTAGATTTTATTTCTAAAAATAACCACGTTTTCTCACACTCTTCACTCTGGGCTTAAGCAAATAGCCCCGGGACACTATTTAGATTTGATTTTTGAGATAGTTGTCAAGTCCAGCAAGGTGGTCTTAAGAGTTTAGTCTCATGGTCATCGAGCTTTTAACGTGTGGTCCAGATCTGATACGGAGTTTTAATGTGCTTCTGAGAGCAACTGGGTAACGAGATTGATCCTAGATTTTAGGATAACCTAACGTCAATGATTTTACAAATTTTAGGTCTTACAGATCGTATTTAAAGCGATTAGTGCTAATTTCACAGGTAAACCAGTTTAACACTTAGTTAATTTCGTCTAATTTCTAAAGGATTTGGTCCTGAGTGATTTTTGCCTGAGGTGGTACTTGGGTCTTTGTACAGATTTTTCTAGGACGTTACATGGGTCCTGCTTGATGTGATGGCAGGAGATTTTAGAGATGTTGGCCTGAGCTATGTTGTTGGCTTGTGGGGTGATTGCAATCTTCTGGCTTTCGATTAAATCTTAGACCGCATGTTTCAAAGTGAAGCAGCGGTCTGTTAGGTGGCCGAGAGCCTGATGATATGCGCAGTATTGATTTTCATTGTAACCAGGTGGCAAGGGAGTAGGTGGAAGTCGAGGTTGGAGTAGTGTCAAGAGTTGCTTTTGCATTAGCATTGTCAAAACCTAATTGTATGTTTGTGCTAAGGGGGTGAACTTCCTTCCTAACATTGCCTGCTTGTATGGAACTTGCGCATTCCCCCTAGGCTGTTGCTGTTGTTGTTAGGATGGCTGTCCCTGATATCCCTGTTGGACTTGTTGTGGTTGGTACTGTCTATTTGCCTATGGCTGATATTGCCTATCTTGCCGTGGCTCTGGTTGTGGAACACATTGATTACCTTGAGTGTTAGTGACGATATTGCTAACTTCTGTAGTGCGCTACACAGGAGCGGTGCCGTTTCCATTCTCGTGTCCAATGGGTTCCCCCTCGACTTTATTTCTCCTGATTGCGGGGGCCTGGTGCGGCCATGAAGAAATAGTTTCGGCTCTGATTCCGGCTTCCACTTGTTCTCCAGCTTGGGTGAGCTAAGAGAAGTTTACGTAGGGATATGAGATCAGATATCTTGAAATGTTGGGATTCGTAGAATGTACAATCATGGATATCTGCTCCTCGTCATCGATGGGGTTTCTCATTCGAGCTGCCATGGCCCACCATCGTTCCACATATGCTAACAATGATTCGTCACCTTTTTGTCTCAAGGCAGCCAAGTCAGATCTTCTTGGAGCCATATTCAGATTGTATAAGAACCTATCAATGAATGCCTGAGAGAGTCTTTCCCAGGTTCTGATTTGGTGGCTGTCCAGCGAAGTGTACCAATCCAAGGCATCTCCTTTGAGGGATTTCTGGAAGAGCCGTATTAAAGCTCCATCGTTCCCTGTAATCGTATTGAGTTCCCCATAAAAGGCTTTTAGATGTGCTATGGGGCACCCACTACCGTCATACCTTTTGAATTTGGGCACCTCGAAGTTTGGAGGTACCTGGGCATTTGGGAAGGGATAGAGATCCCTGAATTTGGTGGATGGATGGTTCACTCCTTGCTGTCTCTGAAGCTGATTTTGCATCATTTGTAGTTGTTCTCATAATTTCTCGATTTCAGACTTGCCTTGTGGCGGATATCTTACCCCTTGCTGTAGGGCTTATGCTTCTTCCTCTTCGTATAGATCAAGAATGAGGGGTTACTGGAAAGACAGTGGACTCCCGGTGGCGGGAGGTAGCTGGAATTGAATGCCGCTCCCTTTTGGAGGAGTGTGTGATGCTAGGAGATGGCTCCCACCTGGGGTATCTGCCAATCCTGGAATGTTACTCCCGTTAGGGAGAGTGGGTTGGACTTGAAACTGGCCCCCTTCATGGGTATCCACTAGTACTTGTCCGTGGTTCCCATGAGGGGGAATTTGTGTTGTAACTTGATTGTTGTGATGTGCTGAGTAGAGATGTGTGGGAGGGTTGCTCTCGATTGCTAGCTACTGTTGATCTTGTGCTGACTTTTCTGGGAGAGAGAGTATGGGATTTGTCAGAGGAATAAGGGAGAAGGCAAAGGGAGTCTAAGGGAGTGAGCTGTTCTGTACACTAGGCAGGGTTACCTGTGTATTTGGTGTAACATTTAGCATTAAGCGAAGTAATAATTCTTGCATTGCTCAGAGACTCTGGGCCATCTCTTGCATAGATGTGTTGACTTGTGGGTCTGCTGGAGTTACTGGTAGCGGTACGAGTGCGAGTGTGGGTGCGGGTGCTGATGTTTCGGGAGATGGCTGAGCCACCGGCTCTTCTTCATGGGTAGCTTGAGAGCTCATGGCTGCGCGGGATCGAGTGGTCATGGTTCGAATCTATGCCTAAGAAAGTGCAAGCCAAAGAATTTTTTTTTTATTTTTTTATATGCAGTGATGATGTCCCTTGAGATTAAAGTACCATGGATTTTCGAGTCGAGTCTCGACTAGTGCGAGCTAACACATCCCCAGTGGAGTCGCCATTCTGTAGACACTGAAAATAGGCGCCCTCGCTGATTTGAATGTTTATGGTTTAGTGGTGGGAGTGATTAGGCTGATTTATGGATGTTGGAGTCGCCACTAGCCAATTAATATCAAAGTCCCGCAGTCGGCTAGATCCCGCGCAATATATAAGGTTGGAGAAATCCGAAGACTCCTATCTTAGATTGACTCCTGGTCTGCAATCTGAGATTTTGGGTAAGGGACCTCGGTTACAAGGAGGGAAGGGATTAGGCACCCTCTCTGCCCGTACAAATGTATGGTCTCTACTTAGTGTGGTGAAACAATCTCAAGGGATGATGGATGCTGTGGTCGAGATGGGACTAGACACACACGCGAATTTCTGATGTAGCAAGATCTGAGATTTCAGCAAGCCATAGAGCATAAGTCCAACAGCATATCTAGACGGCGAATGTGATGATGCTTATGTAAAAAGGTAAGAAAAATAGACTAGATCTCTAGGAATTTCTGGTGTGATAGGATCCGATGTACGGCAAGTCACAGAGCATACGTTCACTAGAGTTCTAGAGAAGCAGGGTGGTTGAGAAGGGAATAGATGTCATGGTGAATGCTTGTATGCAAAATGAATGGATCTTTGGCTTGAACTTTGAGTAGGCTAAGATATGGATTGAACCATGATTAATTTGGGCTAGACTTATGAATTGGAAAGGTTGAGAGAAAGGCTAGGGGGTGGCTTAAAAGATCAGGGCTTTAAAGATTTGGGAGCTCCTTTCCTCTCCTTCACTCTCTTCCTTACTATCTTCCTCTCTTTCTCTCTCTCTCTCTCTCTCTCTCTCTCTCTCTCTCTCTCCCCCTTGGATGAGAAGGTGTGTTTGAAATGAGAAGAGGAGAGGGCTATTTATAGCCTTCTCCAATGGTATTGTTGTAAATATGGGGTAGGTAAGGGTTAAAATTATGAAATAGAGGCTTGTGATTGGCTAGGGAGAGAGGAGTGCCACGTGGGGCACTCCCATTGGCTCTTGAGGTCGGTAAAACAGTAAATAGTGAAGATTGGGGGAGGGGGATGTAAATCTAGGGAAAAATTGACTTTTGGATGCTGGGACAACTGTCCACACGTGGGCCGCGAGTGGTGGCACACAGAGTACCGCCGGGGGTAGTCTAACTACCACCGATGGTAGTCGGACTACCGCCCCAGCCCCGTTCGGGTTAAGCTCGTGCGTGCGGGCTTTATCTGCTATGTTGGTCCGCTTGGTAATCTTCTTTCGGGGTTTACAACTCAGGTAGGTGGGCTTAGGTTTGGGTAAAGGGATCCTAATTAAGATGTAGGGTAAAGATGGGGTTGTATGTGGATTGAATGGTTTAGATCGGGGTTTTGGGTCTTGGTCTGCAAGTTGGAGATTTTTGGGTCAGGGTTAGGTTTAGGATTTAGTCTAGGATTAGGGTTCGATTCAGGATACGATCATGATTCTTGGACTGTCTTAGCCTTCTCGAGATATTAGCCTGGGTGGGGTGTCTACAATTCCAAGTAAGGGACCATGATTATAGAGAGGGAATGTGTTAGGCACTACTCTTCCCGTATGGATGTACGGTCTTTACTTCACAAGATCTAACTAATTTATGAAGAATAAGAATACTTCTCGCATGTAGAAAATGTAATGCGATACAATAGCAGTGATGATTGACTGATCTGAATTTCTGATGGGCAGGATCCAACTATATCATCGAGCTGCATAACATATGTTCGAAACGATCAAGTGCAGGGTGCAAAATATGTACGTATAAAATGCTTAATGTTGTATGTATGCTTATGATAAAATGACAACCAACTATCTAAGGTTTCTGGTGCACCTACTATGATCATATTGGTAGGTCTTAGAGTACACGCCTGCCAGTTAGATACAAAAAAATGATGGAATGCAATGTATATGCTAAAAGTACAGGTAATTAGTTAAGGTTTCTGGTGGGTAAGATTCGATTATATCAGCAAGTCTTATGCATACATCCACCAGTCATATGTGAGCAACCAGTGAAAATGCACTATGATGCTGATGTATATGAGGAGCAAGGGGGTTAAGAAGGGAATGAGTGTTGCACGATACTAATGCACTAATTTGATGGAACTGATAAAAACTTGAACAGTTGGATGAACGGTAGTGTCACAAGGATAGATTGAGTGACTCAGATTTGAGCTTGGGTGGCTAAGGAGACTTGGACTCTGGCTAGGCTGACTAGACCAGGGTTGGGTTCTCTCTCTCTCTCTCTCTCTCTCTCTCTCTCTCTCTCCTTGGTGGAGAAATGGAAGGGGACTCCTTGGGTGAGAAGGGATGGTTTCTGATGTTTCTGGGATGCCTAGTGTTTGTGAAATGAGAAGGGAATGGGGCAAAAGGTGTTTGAATGGTTGGAATTGGAGATTGCCATATGTCATCATTTCATGGGTTGGATGAGACAATAAAATGATAATTTTGGGTAAATTGATGGGAATTAGAGTAAATACACTTCAATTGCACACTTAGGTTTGAAAAATAGGAGTTTCACATGCTTGAGGGACGCCGCCCCAAAGAGGGAGAAGTGCCACGTGTCGCTAAGTGAGTTGACTAGGTGGTAGGGTTAGGTAGGCTGATCGGATGAGTTGACTAAGTGAGTTGATTGAGTGAGTTGACTCGCCGAGTTAACTCAAGACTCTAGGGTTTCAGGTTCTCAGGGTTCAGGGTTAGGCTGACTAGGTTGATTGGGATGAGTTTAGGGTTTATGAATGGGGTTCCTAGCGTTTAGGCTTTTAGGGTTAGGGTTTGGTTGTCCATCCATTCATTCAAACTTAATCAACTTATTAGCCTAGGGTGGGGTGTCTAGAGTGGGGCTAAGATGAGGAAAGGGGCTATTTTCCCTATTTTAGTTTTTTTTTTCCAGAGAGGACCACCACATATTATGAAGGTTCTGATGGTTAGAAGGTAGTTGTGCGGGGACGCCACACTCTTCGGTAACTCTCCAGCGAACTTCTAGCTTAGGTTTATCTTTATTTTGGGTCCCATATGAACTATCTGGCCTGAGAACATCTTTCTTATTTACATTTTTGGTGAAGTGTTTTAGTCTCTGTCTCATCTTTTCGCACTCAGACGACCACCACTACTTATTGGCCTTTCAGCCACAATATTGACATAGGGTTGTGTGTAAATGCACAATGGAGCAATCAATTGTAAATGCACAATAGGTGTGAGGGTCGTGGCACGGTGTGAGAAAGTGCATGTATTTTATTTGCCCGGTCTTCTAGGTTAAACCTTTATCTATGACATAACTATCGAGAATTTGTGGCTCCTTGATCACCCAGTTAGATACATATAAAAGTCTATTCTGTGCCATGTAGTTTGTGGTTTGCTTTGAAGAATGGATTAGTGGCGCTGAAGCTGTAAAGGAAGAGCGATGGTTTTATCTTTATATGGGTTGCGAAATTTGATCGCTTCGGTGGCCAGCTTAACTGAGTCCCAAGTGTTCTGAAAACGTCTTCGGTTGTGCTCTCGAATCTTCACCTGGAAGATTTCATCTTGGCTCTTTTCTCTTACTTGTTTTAGGATTGATGGGGGAGGAGAAGCCTCTACCGTAGAAGGACGATTATCATCAGTGCGAAAGTTGGTTGTGCATTTTAACCGATCTTCCCAATCGGCTTCTTGTCCTGAGAGGGGAGGTCCTTCTATCTATGGCCATGCGGATATGCTCGGATAAACGTTGAATACGATCAGTAAAATTCACAATGACAGGAGTCGGCTCTTTGAAGGAGCTGTAGTTCTCACCGGAGCGAAGTCTTTTCTGATTATGGGCTTCCACAGATTGTGGGTCAGATGGTCCTGCAATTTGTGGGGAAGCGAGAGGCCTTTTCGAGCTAGCCATTTGAAACCTACACATGAGGAAGAAAAAGCATTAAGCTGAAATGAAAGTATCTTAAAGTGTTGAGAAAGAAGAACGAATAAATTTAAAAAGTCTGAATTTATTAGCACCTTTCGAGTATTGTGTGCGAAGTGTTGTGCGCAGGGCTGTTGTGCGGAACAGTTGAAGTGCGCAAAATGAAATGCGCAAGGTGTTAAGAGCAAAGTGTTGTGCACAAGTCATTGAGCACTACCTGTTGTGTGCTGAATTTTTGACTAAGTACAGGAAAAGTTGTTGTGCGGAGAGGGGCTTTATGCGGAATAATGGTTGTGCGGCACACAATGGGGTTAGCACACAAAGTTAGAAATCTGATGCAAAGATAGTACGAAGCAGAGAGGAAAGTGATGCAAATAAAAGACTGAGTCCTATATTTATAGGCAGTAGGGAGAGATGTTGTGCGCTAACGGTTGTGTGCAAAAGTGTTGTGCGAAATCCTTTGTGCGCAAATGGTTAGCGCACAATGAAGAAAATATGTGCACAATGAAGGAGATTAACAAAACAAGTGTTTGAAAGAATTGTTATTGATCCTACATGTTTATTTTGTAGGTATAAAAATAAAATGCAGGATCAAGGGGGCATCTGTTGAGACATAAAAAGAAAGGGAGACCGTAGAAAAAGTGTTGTGATCAATCAGGATGGTCGAATAGGGATTGTGCGGAGAAAGTAAGTATTGTGCGGAAAAATAGTCGTTGTGTGGATATGGCCATTGCGCGCAGATGATTGGAGAGCACACCGAGTTTCGCACAAATGATAACGCATAGTGGATCCGCACAAAGGTGGTTAGTGCAAAGAGGACCGCACAACGATGACATGGCGTATTTACATGTGTGAGAAGGCTATATATACCCCTTGACCCCTCTAAAGGGGTCATTAGCAACCAATTGAGAAGCAGAGGAAGATTTGAAGAGAGTGGTACAGCTCCATCACTATTGTGCGGGATGATTGTTGTGCGGTGCACAACACTACCAGCATAAAAACGTCGTTTGCGCACAACAGGTGCTAGCACACAAAGGACGCCAACGCACAAAAGGACGCTAGCGCACAATGACCTTTAGCGCACAATGGCTCCAGTGCACAATGGATTTTGGGTAGCAATTTGCAATACATGATGCTTCCACCAATAATTGCTTCAGCTCATACCATTCCTATTATTACTTTTCATCGTCATCATAAATCTGTTTTGGAATCAAAGGAGAAAAGGATGTCAAAGAACTTAGAATATATAAATAAAGTGATTATCTTTCTTGTTTTCTTCTGGTAATCAATTCAATGAATGAAATTTCCCAAACGTAATGCATTTGTTTCTTGTTCGAAACACGGTGTTTTAAAACACCAACCAAACACTGATTTAGATGCAAGTACAGACGACGTCTATGCTCTGGCGTAGGACTTCTTGGATGAGGAATTCTCCTACCACTACGATAAAAAGGTGGATTTGTGATGCATTTTTGCGACGGACGAATCGCAGTTTAACAATGGATTTAATCCGTCGCTAACAGAAAAAGTCTGTCGCCAATCTCGTCTTTCTCGTGAATCCGTAGTTTAAACATTGCGAAATTTCGCGACGGACCTAAATCCGTTGCTAAAATCTGAAT
This sequence comes from Magnolia changhungtana, assembly GCA_030180095.1. NCBI lineage: Eukaryota > Viridiplantae > Streptophyta > Magnoliopsida > Magnoliales > Magnoliaceae > Magnolia > Magnolia changhungtana. The sequence goes on from JASAUF010000343.1 coordinate 17,193,686, forward strand.
TAAAACGGATTTACGACGGATTTTTGTCCGTCGTAAATTAGCGACGAACTAAATCCGTCGCAAATTTTGATTTTGTGATGGAAAATGACGGTTGCAAATTCCCGCCCAAAATACCAGTTGGCGACTGTTTTCAGTTGCTTTTGCGACGGATCATGGTCCGTCGTAAAAAGGATTTTTGCCCTAATTTTTTAATATGGTGGAAAAATTTGTTTTTTTTTTTTTGTAGTTTAATAGTTATTTTTAATAGAATTTCAGTGGTTTAATTGTACATATTTGTATATAAGATTATTTTTTAACAATTGATTGAATGTAAAAAAAAAATTAAAAAAAAAATGTTTTTATAACAAATAAGTGGAAATTATTATTATTTTTAAATTTAAAACTAATATTTAAATGATTTTTAATATCAGATGAAAAAGAATATTAAGAATAAAAAATTTAACAATGTTAGAGAAAGAAAATGAGATTTTGAAAAAATAAAAATCGTGATTTAATATAAATCTATTTTGTGGGAAAAAAATTGAATAAATTTGAAAATTTTGAAAAAAAAAAAGCTTTTGATTTTGAGAAAAAAATAATATCTTGAAAAAGAAAATTAAAAATATTTTTAAAAACATGAAAATTTTCACAATGTTGAAAAATGAAAATATTTTGAAAAAGAAAATAAAACTTTGTATTTTGAAAAATAAAATAAAATTGAGAAGTTCGATAAAAATTGACAAGTTCAAATAAAATGCTTTTAAAAAATGGAGAAGTTAAAAAGAATTGAAAATTTTAAAATAAAACAATATTAAAAAATCGATACTTTATCAAAAAACAAATATTTTGAAACAAAAAATAAAGTTGAAAAAATTTGTGATTTTGAAAAATAATTGAAAATGTTCAAAATTTGAAATTAAAAGAAAAAGTTATTTATAAAAACACTAAGATTTTGAAAAATAATATATTATTTTAAAAAAGAAAATTAAAAAGTTGAAAACAAAATGTTGCTTTTGAAGAAAAAAATCAGCATTTTGGAATTTTTAAGAAAAAAAAAATTTGTGAAAATTTTAGAGATTTTGAAAATAAAAATTCAGAATTTGTACTTTAATTTTTTTGAAATATTTTATATTAAAAATGATATTTTGTTAAAAGTAAAAGTTTTCACAGAAAAATTAAGAGTACAAAAATATATATACATTTTGAAAAAAATGTTATTTTTAAATGGAAATTGAAATTTATCTGTGAAAAAAATAATAATAAATTATTAGGCACATCCACTAATTGAACATTTAACCATTTTTCGACAATCGAATTAGTCCAGATTGAAGAGTAAATAAATTCAGATGTTTAAATCAAATATCACTCAAATTGTTGATCAATCTTGTATGCCCTATATCTTTCTCATATGTAGCTAGCCTGATTAGGGCGAGTAACTAGTCAAATTGAGGGTATTGATTAGTAAAATAGAGTGAATGGACTAGACATTTAAAATGGGCCAAATATTATTGTCAAAATTGTGACCCAACTTATTGACCTTGCGAGAACCTAAGAATTGATGTTAGTAGTTTTGTGGGCCTCATCATGATGTGTGTTGAACATCAACACCGTGCATTTGATGTGTCCCCTTTAGGTTATGAGATATCTCAAAAATCATCCCTATATGAAACTCAGGTGGGCCATACCATCTAAAACCATGTGAAGACATCGTAAAAAATATAAAAGCACTTGGTGGGTCCCACATGAGTTTTGGATGTGGATAAAACTTAGTCTGACCCCTCATCCAAGTGGGACACACATAATGAGTGGGTTAGATATGTGAATCACATTTAGGCAGGCCCAATATATGATTCTGAATGTTTTAAGGAAACCCATCTCCATTACATGTAGGTGAGTTACTCATTACCCTTACCAAAGTAAACTCTGTAGGGTCCACTGTTATTTATTTATTTTATCCACTCTGTTCATCCATGTTAACAAATAATTTAAGGTCTAGAGAACGAAAAGGAAGCATATCCAAAGCTCAAGTGGACCACACCATAGGAAATAGTGTGATTGAACCTATACCATTGAAAAATTCTTGAAGGCTATAGAAGTTTTGGATCAAGCTGATGTTTGTGTTCTCTTCATTCATATTTTTTTGATATTATGAACAGGTTGGATGGCAAATAAACATTACTGTGGGCCCAAGTGGGACACACATAATGAATTTTGGATGCGGCTAAAACTTGGTCTAACCCGTCATTCAAGTGGGACACACAATAAATGGGTTAGATCTGTGAACCACATTTAGGTAAAACTAAATCTCAAGTGGACCACATCACACGAAAAGTGGTAATTGAACGCGCACCATTAAAAATTTATTGGGAGCTACAAATTTTTTAAATCAAGTTGATATTTGTTTTTTGTCCTTCCATCAATGTCTGTATAACCTAATTAGCATATTGGATGTCAAATAAATGGACGTGGATTGTGTCCTACCCTCGCTCGGACGCTAATTCGTCCGGGCAGGGCTCTATAGGGTCAAAAATGATGTAAGTGTTTTATCCACGGTTCATCGCTTTTCTTATATCATTTTAAGGTATGAGACAAAAACTGAAGCAGATCCACAGCTCCAGTGGACCACATCAAAGTAAGCTGTGGTGATAATGACTCTCACCGTTGAAACCTTTCTAAGGGCCACAATGATGTTTTTTTTACCATCCAACCTACTAATAATGTCATACAGACGTGGATGAAGTTAAAACACAAATATCAGCTTAATCCAAAACATCTCTAGCTCCCAAGAAGTTTTTAATGGTGGACATTAAAAATCCCCACTTTGTGGTCCACTTAAGCCCTGTACTTGCCTCATTTTTTGAATTATATATTAAAATGATCTAAGAAAAATTATTAACGGCGTGGATAAAACACGTACATCACTTTGGCCCCACGGAGCCCTGCCTGGATGGGTAGGACGCAATCCGCATCCCAAATAAACATTGTAGTGGCCCTGGGACGTTTAATGGTGGACATTCAATACTACTTATTCTCCCTTGTGGTCCACTTGAAATATAGATTTGCCTCATTTTTAAGATCAAGCCCCAAAATAATATCTAAAAATGAACAGATGGTGCGGATAAATTACACATACATCATGGTGGGGCCCACAGATCATCGACCACGAGTAGCGGCTTCACTAGCTATAAAAGACGATTTTAATGTGTTAGTTTTGGATATAATGTAAAATAGTGGTGACTCGCTCATCTCACTTAAGGCAATGATGTTTGGTTATCCAGACCATCCAAAGAGTGGTTCCACTTGTTGATGGTTAATATTTAAGCTTTTACCATATTATATAATCTTAATCATCTATTAGGTGGGCCCTTAATTGTATGGTTGATAATCTATTATATAATATAAATGATGTAAAACAAACACTTGTGCAGATCTGGAGAAAAATTCTAATTTCAAAGAGGGATTCTAACCCTATTTCGAATTCACCCCCCCCCCCCCCCTTCTCTCTCTCTCATTTTTGGAAGGCGGATAGTGGCCCCTCCTCTCTCTCTCTCTCTCTCATTTTCGGAAGGAAGGCAGATAGTGGCCCCTCTTTCGATCTGGGTTCTTCCCCTCTGCTCCGTAAGTACCCTCTTTTAATCTCGTTTTAGTGATTAGATCTGGACTCCTTTAATGTTCAGATCTAAATCTCTTGTATCATGCCTGGCTACGGTCTGATTGATGTCCATGTCATGCTCGGAATGTCGTTCATCTCACGATCAGTTCAAGCCCTATTTCTATCCTTTGCATGACCAAATCACTGTCCAGATCTTGGACGATAAGCATGTAGCTCTATGATTGAGCAGATAACCATCTAATTGATAGCCTCCTTGGACATTGAGCAACCTCTCATCAACATGCAACAACTGTTCATAGCTCCCTGACATATGGAGATTCATCCTCATGTGGTGTGCATTCACCACATGGAAGATGGTCTAAATGCCTTAAGACTAGTGCCATCCCTGTTGCACTACACGATCATGACCATCTCTCAGATTATATGATGGGCGCAGGTCTAATCTGCCGTGATTGTTGTCTAATCATCCAACAGCCCCATTATATAGCTTAAATATCACAACTGTCCACTTTCTGGGCCATGTTAAGAGACCAAAACTGCTTGTCATGTTGGCCATGTTTCACCTAGCACTGTCCATCGGGATGGACCACAATGTCAACGCATCTATATGATCTTTATTAATTTTGGATTTGAATTGATGCCATTTCATTGATTCCTCCTAAATATTTTACTTCAATTAGAAATTGGTTATTCATGATGTACGGTTATCCTTTTTAAGCATCCATGGCTGAATGGTTAAATTCAATCTTATACATATGTAACAAAGGCAATAAAAAAAGAAGAAGAAGAGTTCTTTCTTTTATCACTTGGGAACCATGTAAGATGAAAATCTCAGGCATGATTTTGAATGAGATTTGGGGATTTATCAAACTCCTACCCTTGCTCTATGCATGAATGTGACTAGACCAGTTATTTGGTCTTCATCGATAGGAATATGTAACTTTCCTTCATCTGTCATCAACTAGAAATAACTGCTCACATCCAATGATCTTGCTTCTTTATGGTACCGGTTGTTGCTTTTCATTCCAGAATCCACAAGTTTCTTAGGCTTTGATTTGGATTTCAATATTCCTCATGTCCTGAAGGATTTCTGTTATACATCATTACAATCATTTACGAGATATAATGATTTGTAAGAGCAAATTCATTCTTTTCTTTTCAATATTTTACTTATATGATCCTAGCATGGTCATTACATTTAAGATCACAAATTTAACATCTTTTAAACAAAAAAAACTTTATTTTAATGATTTATTACATGAAGCCCACAAATTTTGTGTGAAAGGCATGTTTACTCTCATCTCCTTCAGGTTATATATATATATATATATATATATATATATATATATATATATATATATATATATATATATATATATATATCTACACACACACACACACACATATATATATAATATGTGTAAAATTGCTTACATGTAGTGAATGCTAGGTATGCAAGTGACATGTAAGCTTCACGCAGTTTTAAGAGGTTATGCGCACATTACAATAGATATCATACAACTATATTAGCATAGAGGCAAGGTTTCAAGTCAAACATCTCATCTCCTTATAGACTAGATAGACTGGGAGACAATGCAAGCAAGAACATTAAGTAAAGAGGTTTAAGCGAATCCTGATTAGCATATCCATTCCTGAACATTGGAAAATCATGTAACCACGCTATATCAGGAGAAGCTAGTTCATGCTGAGTAGGCATCAGAGCAAATACAGTATGAAATTTGAACCTCTAGTAAATATCTAAAAGTTTATATTAATCAGACAAACCTAATCACTGAAACTAAGTACATCTACAAGTGATAGCTGAGATGGATCAAGAGTTAGCGCCCTCTCTAGTAACTCCAAAGCATGACAGTCAAAGCTGTTCAGCAAAAGAATAGTTATAACTCACAAATCAAACAAAAAAGGGGCAGATAACTTCCTTCACATGTCATCTTTAAAGCATGACAAGTGGAATTATATAGAACTACGAAGCATAAAAGCATTGCAAAAAGGACAACCACAGACCTTGTTCCAACTTCCAATTTATAGCGGTTGCTATTGATAAATAACAACTACTACTTGCAAATAATAATTGTCATTTAGCAAGACTTTTCATTATATCACATGATATAGAGTGGCCTTTCCCATTATAACAGTTATAGTGATGTTTATTAAAACATTGTAAGAATGAAGATGACAGACAGGTCCATGACACAAGGGCAGAACACTCAGATATAGGATTACTCACTGTTTATAAACCTCCTTGACACAGTCTCTTCATTGGCCTTCTTGGCTTAAAATTGTTATACCAGGGAATCTTGGAAACCCCAGGCCAGTTAACCTCATTAGGAGCTCCACACAGCTCAAAAATTTTATTTAGTTACTCTGGCCACAATAAGCATGGAAAAATGCATTAGTATCAAACTTCTAATTTGAAAGATAACATCCATGTTATTATTAGTATAGATGTTGGGACAACAGATACATATCAAAGTCAACCAAAGGACGATAACAAATCAAGCTTTAAATCAAAATGCCAGAGTTATCAACTGACAAACTAACTCAAATAATAAATTCAGAACATGTCAAGATGGCCTCCAGATATCATTATTAAACCAAATGAGGTAAAGAAGAAGGGACAAAATATGGTGAAAAAAATAGTACCTAGTCAAAATTAGCTTGCGGATAAAGAGAATCTGTATTGGACGTGTTAGAGTATACAACTCTGTTTGTATTTACAGAGCACCATACCAATGGAGTACACAGTCTTGTGTGTTCCAGCTGAAGATTATATTGATGTTCATCTCTTAGTATCTTTTAGATATATTTTGGTTATTTGATTTGTTCTAGTATCTCTTTGTAAACAAAGATTTATCTTTTTTAATCAAGGGATCATAAGTAAAGGATTCTAGAGGAAGAGGAAACATATATTCTCTTCTTTTCCCTATTTCTAGAGGAAGGACCTACTTTTACTCATATTTTATCATACTTATTTTGTCTTTGATAATTTTGTCTTCAAAAATAAATTAAAATTGCAGTCATAGTTACTTGCTTCCTTGTAGTTAGATCTCTCAGTTTTTTTGAATACCCAAAATTCCAAATGAGCATCCAAATTTGGTTCAATACTAGTAAAAACATCTTTGAACAAGGTTTTAGCTAGTGCCACATCAAATGTGTCCGAAAAAGAAGAACAAAGCAAACATAACACATCTGGATCTAAATGATGGCATTATTATTATTATTCCTGATTGATAAAATCCATATCTTAGAAAAAAAAAGTTGTCACTCTACAAAATTGAACATGAGATTTTTTATCTCACACAGTTACTTGTTCAATTCTTTTAAATTAATTAAATCATTTTTCTCATTTGAGAATGTCATCTCTTATTTCACTTAAATAGTACCATTGAAAAGTAAGTGCCCGAGTGACGAGAATTACCAGAATGCCTCTGCATTCAACGAAATGACAGAATTCCCTTTGCTCGTGCATGTGTGCAGGACTGTGGACTTTGTGGTCACCATGTGGATAGCCCCACAAAGCTAAACATGACATTGATTGAACAACTCTGACCATGCCATTGTTGTGAATTTTACTTGTTGAAATGTAGATGAATGCTCTGTTTTGAATGAGCCATCTCATTTTCAGGCTCCTGATAGGATGGTAGTTACCACAGTCCAATCACTTTGATTGTTTGTATGCATGGCCCATCCACACGGTGTAGCACCAAACTGATCGTCGTGATCACTGTGCACTAGGGTTTTTTTTTTAATTATATTTAATTTAATTTAATTTTATCTATGTCAATTTATCTTCACTCCCCTGAATTGTTTTTCAGTCCATATGATTTCCAGTTGAATCTGTAGATTTCATTTCCATTTAGTTGATTTTTGTTTTAGAAACTCAGTTGAGTCCTTGGAAATCTTGCTAAGCTGTTTCTAGCTTTTTACATACTGAAATTCTAGTTGAGTTTTGGGTCTGTCTCATTTATGTGTTCATGCTTTATGTTTCATTTAACATTATAAGATGATGAAGACCTCTGTTGCTATCCATAGCTTTAGTTAGTTTGAAATGTTGTAAACTATGTCGAAATCCTTCAAAATTTATCACCTACCTAAGAAATGGAAAACATGCATGGTGATTAGATTGTTGATATGCTGAGCCACATTGTAGTTAGGTGGTTGGCCAAAAATCATTATGATTAGACAACTTCGATAATATGATTGTGCTGGTTTTGGCTCTTGCTGAGCCACATGCTGGTTCAAATCAATTTGTTGTATAATGACACCGGTTCTTTGGGTCTTTAAGATCATATTTTCCTTGAAACTGTGGCTATTTAGCACAAATAATTTTGAGCAAGAATCACATATGTCCAGCCTTTATTCATATTTCAGGGATATAGGTATGTTGTCTGATGTTCTGAAATCTAAACATGAGGAAAGGGAAGCCTACTTGTCAGAAATTGAGGTTTGGATTTCCTCCTTTTTTATACATACATTCAGGTAAAAGATGATCTAGCTCCATTTGTTTGTGTGTGTCCGCACACATGCAGGAAGGAGTTAGAAAATGTTTTGTCTATAGATGATCTTGAAAGCCTAAAAAACTTGCCAACAACTAGTTTTGAGTCAGAACTTTGGAAAGTAGTTGGCCAGAATCGTTTGCCTAAAACAGATAGAAGAAAGGTGATACTTCTTGTTTGATAACTGTCATTATCATTTACATGCTATGTCTTAACCCATTAAGACTGAGGAGTCAATCTTAGCATTATTAACCTTGTGAGGATGTACATTATGATTTTTATTTTTGTGTAATTGCTAAGTTGTCCATTTCATTGTTCAAGTGGCTTGCTTTGGAAGCTTTAAAGTTCCACTTCTTGAAAATGTAAGAGCTCAGGAAGTGCTTGTGCTCTTCATTCTGTCTACTAGAATCAAGAACCCAAGTGTTGAATTGGGTGCAAGCAGTTTGAAGTCGAAGAGTACACTACACCAAAATCATTATCATTATCAATTTTTATTTTTATTATTTTTTTATTTTTATGAACATCATGTGAGACTTCTTTTTTACTCTGTTCCATTTTTCTGTTTGATTTTTTTTTTATGTCCAGAGATACAGGTTCATTGATGAAAGAATTCCATTGATGCATTGTTTGCCAAATAGGTTGTCCTTGTGGATACTATAGAGGTTCAAGGGTGGACCTCACGCCCCCCCCCCCCCCCATTCAATTGGATCTGTTAGAATGGAAATATATAACCATAGTTTTTCTTTTGGATGTTTTAACAGTTGTATGGCTCTACAACATCATATAGTTATAAGTAGATGGTACTTCAGCAAATTGTCTCTAAATAATTTTATCAACTAAGTCCTCTTTTAGAGGTTGTATTTCAACCATAGCAGATCTTGTCAATAGGCTTAATATATAAAGACCCACACATCTGTTATTCAATAAGCATGGTGGAAATCAAAGCCTTTGATAGTATTAAATGCACATTGGCTTGTCTTATGGACACCTTGTGATCTTTTCCATGATGCAGGGTGGTAGACAAGGACTGGGGAGCTGGTTTTAGGAAGCTGTCTGCTGGTGCAGCTCTTTTTGGCCTTATTTTATGGCTTGACCATATGCAGGCAAGTCTTCTTTCACTGATTATTGTTTTTGTGTAATTGCTAATTTTCATATGAATTGAATTTGTTGGCAGCAGGCCGGCATTGAGAATATTAAAGATAGGAATGGTTGTCGGCACCAGATAGTAATTGGACCATTTTGAATTTTCAGGCATGCCAACACCAGATAGGAACTGCTCATCAAGTGAAATCTGTACTAAAGTACTTCCGTAATGTATCATAACAGGATATGTTGGGAGTCAAGCCACCAGAGCAGGTCCTTTTCAATGACCCAAAATGTTTTATGTGATGGGTGTCAACATAATTGATACATTGTTCTATGGATGTTTCTAGAGCTGCCATTTTCTTTAAATTGATAGATTGTGCACTGCTGATGGATTTTTATGTTTGGTATGCTGATGCTACATCGTAGGTGAAGGATGGTGAATTGCTTGGCTGTTTGAAGCTAACCTTTGTGCAAAATGCAGCAGCCACATCCATTTTTGATACCTTGCAAGATTGAATATCCTTCCAAGGAGTTTTGTACTCTCTTCTTCCCTCTCTATTATCGTTTTCGCTGTGATTTTGACTTGTCCTGTTGATCTGCTTCCTGTTGGATAATAATTGGAATTTTCTGAAGCCTTGATGACACACATGTAAATGGGAGATGGATGCGTAGATGGTGGCATGGGAGTCCATTTCCTTTATGTGTCTTCTCCTCACTTCCTATTTGGATTTTGTTTTCAAATTGTAAGATGAGGGTTGTAAGATGAGGGTTTTAGTGTGTTGCTATTCTTTTGACATGGTTCCATGTTGTCATAGGAAGTTCATTCTTATGCACCAGGCAGGCCACACAGTTGCTTTAGGCAAGTTTGTTGTCCATTGCTTTTATACACAGTATCCAATCTTATGAGTAGGCCAATGTGATTTTTTATCTGATGATATTCATGGTGGGCCCACCTCATGCATGGATTGAATGTCCTACACTTGACATATTTATGGTGTGTTAAGCTTAGCTAGTATCTAGTGATAAGAAACCATTACTCACTTTCTACATGTCATGTTATAAGAAAAAGATCTGGTGATAGAAATCAATACTCACTTTCTACTTGTCATGTTACTTGAATAAAAAAAAGGAAAAAGTGAAAATTTATTCAAAGAAAGAAGCGAACAACAACTGGCAAAAGAAAAAAAAAGGCTAGCCACAGCACCAGCTTGCATCTAAACCCCAACTCGTAACTCTGAAAACAAAAAACAAGAAAGGCTGTACCAAAGAGGCTGGAGGAAAGCCTAAAATAAAAGGGGAAAAAATATGTGGGATGTATATGCATATAGCCAGGTTTCTAAAGGGTTAGGCGTGACACTCTTTCAGTCCAACATAAACTTTTATAGCCTTTGAATTTCTCAACATCATAGGAATGTTTCATGCAGGCTGTTCAAGTAGTGTGGGTTTTTCGTTGACCCTAAAGATTTATCCTGTTTTTCATTTTTGCACGAAATAGGGAGCTACAACTTGTAGATGACTGGGAATTGCTTTTGGGGTATTCCTTGAAATAGGGTTCACAGTTCCTTTCTGCTCTGCTAACATATGTTTAATGGCTGTTGATTTGAAGAATCACCCCTTACAATTTACTATTCATTCCTCTTATTGTTTCCATGTTCTCATGTGGGGTTATGATTTATTTTTGAATCTTTCAAAGGCTTAGCATCAGGTCCATCCTCTGTACATAGGAACTTCGGTTCATGGCTTTTATTAATACTATAATGTAGCTGCAGGAGCAGGTTCTGCTACTTTCAAAACATGCAGACCCTGTGTAATAATAGAACTTTCTTATATAATGCATTGATGAAGTAGATTGTAAGTTATTATGTGGTATTTTCTAATGTTTTCCCTGTTCTCACCAATGACTACTTTTTTTTAGAAGGGTTTTGTCAAGAATCTGTAGCCATCTGAAGCAGAGGCAGGTTTTGATATCTGGGTCCCTACGAATGCTGATGAATAATCTTTGGAGAAACGCATTGCTGAAGAATGGGCACCTTCTTCCCGTAATATGACATTTGAGGTATGGAAGAACTATATAGTCTTTGATTATTTCTGTAATTTATGTAGGTTTAATTTGAGCATTCATCGAGTACTAGCTCCTGAATGAGCTAAAGTTTATTATTAAGCATCTCCCAAATTTCTAATTATCCTAATGTTAGTATTTATTTTCTTAAGTCATGCCATCTACTTTAGTATCCGACTTTTAAAAATTTTTTTTTTCTTCTTTTGAGAGGCTATGGAAGAGCATGTACTTTAGAAACTATGGGAATTGTTGTTTGGGTTAGCCCCACTTAGGTAATTTCCTCTTTATTGAATTGAGTTGTTACCAAATTTGTGAATGGGATTCTTATTAAACAATCATGTGAACTATTTTTGAATGACTTTCATGTGTATGATTCAAAATAAAAAATAAAAAAATTTGACAATATATATATTTTTTAATTTACATTTATTTTAGCGACGGACCAAATCCGTCGCTAATTTTTGAACAAGTAGAAATCGACGGAATTAGGTCCGTCGCTCTACTCATATTAGCGATGAACCATATCTGTCGATAATATTTTTAATGACGACTTTTTAGGTGGGTTTTTTTTTTTTTCAAATTTCAGCGATGGATTTTTTATTTTTTATGACGGAATATGCGACGAACCTTATCCGTCGCAGATTGAATGATGGATTTTATCTATCATAAAGAAAAAAATGACCTAGTAAATAGCGACGGATGAAATCCGTCGTTTATCTAGTTTTACAGCGGATTTAGTCCGTCGCAAATCTGCAATTTTGGCGTAGTGTACTTCCAACTCTCATGCGGTTCGATGTAGACCACTGACCAGTGCGCAGGGGACACTGGGCATTAAGGCTTAGTTGAACACATTTACACTAATACTTTTTGTACATTTTGAAATTACATGTATATATTGAATCCGGTTAGGTACTCACACTCTGGAAGAAATTTTGTGAAACATCTGCATACTTACATAGACATGTTTTAGAATTTCGCACTAGCTTAATTTCATTAAATCCAGAGTATGATGTGTTGTTTAGTATAATCCCATGCATGCTTAATTCATGAAAATGAAAGAAACCTGAATATCATCATCCATAAGACAAGTAATGTTCAGAATCTCGGGAGTAGAGCTTTGCTCGACCCTCGAAATTCAGGGCATTACAAGTTGGTATCAGAGAATGAATTGGATTAAACTGGACCTGGGGTAATAGGCTAATATGACGCACTCTGACTTAGGAAGGGGGTGATGAAATTTAGAGACGATATTAGAATCTCAAGTTTCACCGATAAACGAGACCGAGCACCATAGCTTCTGAGGGACTTAGATCATGAGTAGTAACCTAAGTCGCCTCTCGGCCGTCAGTTAACGGGTTTGAGCCATCAGTTGACGAGTTTCGAACTAGAGACGAATCTAAACGACATGAATACATGCCCATTGGACCATGATAAGTGGACCTGACCCACTTAAAACTCAAACCAACGAGTTTAGTGGGGCCCAGGGAGCCCCACAGAGTGTAAACAACCACCGGAGTGGGGTGGCCACCGCCGATCGGCGAGGGCATCACCGGAATGTCCAACGAGGCGCTGAGCACACCGCCGCTGGCCCGATGGTGTGGCCCCTCCCACGTGTGGAGGTCCACATACATGACCCCACCTCCCCCCTTGCTCATTTCTACCTATTTCTAAACCCTCTACCCTTCCTAAGTTTCTCCAAACCCCTTTTTCACTCTCAAATCCTCATTCCCAAGCCCTTGAATCCTATCTCTTCATTACTTTTCCTATTCACTACACCCTCCACCTCTATCTTTTCAAATCATCCTTTTTCATTTCTCCTTTTTTGCTCATTTGGGCACAAATCCAACACCTTGGGCTCTAAAAACACTCATCTTCTAAAAAATCCCTTCTTGTTATATCCCTTCCACCTCCATGGCCCTTTTCAAGATAGTGGCCGCCATTTTCTCCATTTCGACACGCCTTTCCCTTATGGGGAAGAAGCGAGTGGCCCCGAACGAGGCCGGGCCAAGCCTTCTGACCCGTTCCAAGAAGAAGGCGAACGCTGGAGCAAGTTCGAGCATCGAACGAAGGTTGAAGCGGGACCTCGACCCTCAAATCCCGATAGAGAGGTCTCTACCAGTGGGCATTGAACTTGGTAAGTTCTGCCATTGATGAGTTATTTTCGAAGCTCATGTGGATGAGAAATTGTTTGGGATGTATCCAGTGATCAACCACCTCCTAGAGAACGGATGGGGCTCCATCTTTGAAGGAAAGACACATGCTAGTGAGGGCATCGAAGCTCACGTGGATGAGAAATTGTTTGGGATGTATCCAGTGATCGACCACCTCCTAGAGAACGGATGGGGCCCCATCTTTAAAGGAAAGACACATGCTAGTGAGGGCACCGTGCGGGCCTTTTATTCACACATAAGGGACCCAACTCTTGATCCTCTCTAGTTTAGGTGTTGTGCATGCCAGTGAGACTAATCTCACTAGTGGGTAGGAGAGAGATCGACGCACCCGCTTCCTTTGTGGCCAACTCGTTAATTGGAGACGAGAGAACAACCTTAAAATGACGTGCATGATGGATGATTACCGCCTACTCCACCATTATGCACGTACAACATGTATCCTAGATAGAGCAACCACACGGAGTGCACGAGGTTCATGGTGGACTTCCTGTACTGAGTAGAACAGGGAGAAAAGGTGTGCTTACCCACTCTTGCCTTGACCCAGATAGTTAAGGTAGCATAGTCTACTTGGGGGGACTCGTCCCTCCCATTCGGTCGACTAGTTTGCAAGATCGCCCATAACTTTGGATTCAGGCTCCACATGGACAATCTCACCCCACCCTCAACAAAATGAAAATAGGTCCTAGACAATGCCAAGCTAGACTTGAGGAATTCAGGGACGAGATTGAGGAGGAGACAGAAGAAGAGGAAGAAAGTGAAGAAGGGGAACAAGAGGAAGAAGTGGAGGCTCAGGACTCCGACTAGGAGCCTCCCACTACTCGTGACGACTGCCAGGACCAGGCCACCCAAGACACCTACCTGGCCAAGGTTGAGGAAAACTAAGAATATTTGAAGAAGAAACTCAAGAGGATGTCCCGTACTCTGAAGGCCCTCCTGTGCTGCATGCAGGATAAGGGAGCACCTCCGCCTTCGCCAGAATCGGAGGATTAGTAATGTAGTTTGTAGTTATTATTATTTTTTTATAATAGCCTTGGTTAGGCTTAGTTTGGATGCTAGGAAGGTAAATGTTGAAATCTTTTATTTAGTCAGCTATCATGTGTCCTTTGTAATAGTACATGTAATGCCATACCATATGTAAATGTGACCAATTTTGTTTAATGAAATGCATGGATCTCCTTTTGTTTAGTAATGTGCGGAATGTTTAGGAAAAACTGATGATGTAACCCTAAATCTATAAATATTATACCCTATGTTGTATATAGGGAATGCCAAGTGCACCACCGGTTCTAGGTCAGAACCATGCTTCTTCGTCGGTGTCACATACACCTCAGACAACCCCTCCCCCAGATAGATTGGAGCAGATGATGCTCTTGATGCAACAACAACAACAGATCCTAGCGACTATAGCGGGGGCCATTGCACAGAATATGAACATGGCCCCGCCGATGCAACACATACAGGCTACTGGGACAATATAACATCCTAGATTTTTGCCAACCTAGAATTAGACGTCCTTAGGCAATGGGTCGCTCCTGACACCTGATTAACTTATTAGAACTCAATCCCACAGTCTAAAATCGCTTCTTAACCCATTTCCTTCACAAATCTCACCTTTCACCACCTCGTTCTTTAAATCCTTCTAAGTACTTTCACATTAAACACTATCTTAAAGTTTAGGTGATGAAGAACAATACTTAAACTAAATATTACTACAAAGGACTAAGTACCACCTCAGATAGAAATCATATAGGACTAAATCCTTTAGAAATTATGCGAGAATTAGCTAGTGTTAAACTAGAGTACAAAAATTAATACCAATCGCTTTAAATATGATCTGCTAACCCAAAACTTGTAGAATCATTGACGCTAGGTTACCCTAAAATCTAGGATCAATCTCATTACCCAGCTGCTCTTGGGAGCATCTCGAAACTCCATATCAGATTTGGACCGCACGTCGGAAGTTCGATTAACACGAAGTTAAGGACCGTCTTGCTGGGCTTGATAACTATCTCGGAAATCAAATCCAGATAGTGTCCCAGCGCTATTTGCTTGAGCTCGGAGCGGGGAGTGTGAGGAATGTGAAAATAATTCTAAATTAAATTCAAAATAGTGAAATCTGAGTCTTGTCACTTGTGGATCAATATTAAGCAACCAGACCGTCAGAATCAGGCCAAATTACACCCTTGGATCAGGAAAAATTTCATGCACGTTTCAGTGTACTTGAAATCTCTGATCGAGTTTCACTGACCGTTGAACTGAAACTGGTCCGCTACATGTGATCTGGGAAGCCGACTAAAATGAAAACTTAATTAAACCTAGATCCAGTGTTAGTGAGCTTAAGTCCAACCGCACGCTGAAAAGGGGCTCCCAGAAGTCCTCCGTTGAGCTGAAACAGATGCCCTTTGGACAAAACCTAAGTATATCTTAGTCCTGAGTCTGTTTTGGTGAGTTTTGAGGCTATATAAGGACCTTAAACCCTCTCTCATTTCAGCCATACGAATTTGAGAAAAACCCTAGGAAAAGAGAGAGAAAAGAGAGAAATTGTGAGAGAGGTGGGAGCATCTCCCTGCCATGCTTCCCTGCTGCTACACGAGCTCCACCGCTTCCTTCTAATTGCTTTTCCAGCGATTCCGGCATCGTTTCTAGGTAAGAAACCCTAACCCTAACCTGTTTTGGGGTTTGAATCGATTCAAGTAGCGAAATAGCTAATGTATCCCGTGCTATAGGTTGATAAACTGTCGTATACTAAAGCGTTGAGATTCTATCGACTCTGTTACGATTCTATAATAAAAGGTGCAGACTTTAGGTATATAGGTTATGGTTTTCAACGCTTTTAATGTCAGATAATGATAGATTCATGATCTGCATGCAATTGCACATGTACAAAGTGTTGTCTGTTTTTCATTTCGATTAAATACGGAGAATATGGAATTTTACATATTTTAGGTATTTGTAGAAAGTACCGTATGCGTATAAATTTGAGAAATGTGTTTTCCATGTTTATTTGTTGTATGAACATATTATATATGTGTAAAATACTTGTTTGGTGAAAGGGTTCGCCCTAATACATGTTTTTGCTAATATACACTATGTATGTTAAAATAGTGTATTCTAAGTGTTTGTGAAAGTGACCGAATGAATATAGAATTATCATTCATGCTCGCCATGACTAATTGTCATGGATATATTGATTGTTGTAGTAGCGATACCCCCTTTGACGAAAGGATTTGCCCTAAATCACGCCACGGCCAATATACACTATATATGCTAAAATGTGTAGCCCAAGTGTTTGTGGAAATGACTAAATGAACATGGAACTTGGATTCCTACTTGCCATGACTATCCGTCGTGGGTGCACGCGTGTTATAATTAGGGTAACTCCCTAGTGAAAGGATTTGGCCTTATACCTATGTGATCAACATACGTCATGTATGTTGATGTGTGTAGTTTAAAGTGTTCGTTGAAATGTCTGAATGAGTAGTAGTTAGTAAATTATAATGCATAAAGGTGTTGAGATAGGATTCTCAACTACCTTAGTGATGTGTATGATTTCCTCCATGTTGTTCGTTTAATTTAACTGCTTACTTATGAAATATATGTGTTTGTATTTCCCGTTTATATTATGCTTTATAACCTGCTTGAATTACTTTGTTTATTCTGTTTTACTCTACATGCTTCTGGTTATGGATTGATTGTGTTTGGGGCTATGATTATAGTCCAGACAATCGGTACCAGACTTGAGTTCATGGTTGAGATTCATTTTGCCACGAAGGATGTGTTTGACGAACCCGAGTCGTACTTCGGTTGGCGACAATGGTTAGGCCACGCAAAGTGCTTATGCACTTCATGTCGTTCAGTTGATTGTGCGCTCGAGCTAGTTAGGCTCGTCAAGCAACCCGATTTGTCTTATGTATGTTCACCATGTTTGAACGCCTCTGCTTGAACCTAGGGTACCAAACTTACTAGTGAAATCCCGTTAACCATGGTACCTCGATCCGCTAAGACTCATGAGCTGGGCATGGTGGTATGGGACACCGTGGTCGAGCTGTCGGCCTACGCTGGGGCCACGTGCCTCCCCGTAGTGTCCATTGAGCAACCAGACTCATGAGCCGATTATGGTGGTATGGGACACTATATTCGTGTTGTCGGCCTACATTGATAAGGTGATGGGGGAGTGGTGCAACAAATGCATGTAACAGCCCTGACAGCCCTTTGTAGTGACCTCGAGCATACTCTGAATTTGCGGTGAAGCGACGAGTTTTGCCGCAGTGAATAGAGTATGAACTAGGCTTGTATCAATTTAGTGATGAACCATTAAAGAGGTGATGGGGGAGTGGTGTAACCATTATGTGTAACAGCCCTGACAGCCTTTGCAACGACCTAGAAACACACCTTCGTATGAGATTAACTAGGACCGACGACCCTAGAATGGATCATGTTTGAGAATCATACAAGGGAGGTACCTTAGTTTCCCAATCCTGCTGTTTGAAATGGACTAATAACAACTCGGTAATCATGCTCATCATTGCATTGCATGTGCCTGGAAGATGTGGAGCACTGAGGGATGAAAGCATGTCGCAAATGTAAGATGGTGTCGGATGAGGGAGGGTGTGGTGAGGGCATCCATCATGACTACATTCATACTTGCATTAATAAGAATAGTTAGGAGTGTTTGATTGTACTGCTTTATCATTATTGCTTGACTGTTTTGATAACATGTTAACCTATGCTTTATTGTTCCACCGAGTTGATCACTCACTCCCACGTTACGGGATGGTGTTCTGAACACCCACCAGACATTGTCTAATTACAGATGGCGACGCTACTCCTGTGGCGAAGCTGAACTTTTATGACGACGAGGATGCTTTCTTGTGTATGCTATTTTCTGGCGGCTTCATGTGAGCCGTGTCTTGATCAACGGGGTTACAGAGATGTCTAGATGACATTATACCTTTGGTATATTTTGAAATTGTACTTGTAATTCATTAACCTGGTAACCTTATCACACTCTGGAGACTTACTATAGTTTATATATTTTTCTATCTATTATAGTCTTCCGCTTGCAAATTTAACTGTCTATAGAGTATGATATACTGTTTTGGTATAATCTCATTCATGTTTCAATGCTCTCATCATAATCATCATTATCTATGTGCATAAGTGATGCGTTAGAACTCGGGAGCTGAGCTTTGCTCGACCCCTAATTTTCAGGGTGTTACAGACAATGGCTCTAAGTGTCCTGTTTGAATGTTTTCAACGTCTCTGTCCTCCTACATTTGTGAGTACCCATATATCCGAGGAGGCCGAGTATTGGTTGGATAGAATATCCAATATGTTAAGGCCATTACACTGCTCTGAAGTGGAACATGTCGAGCTTGTTGTTAGTGCTATGATTTCATATCCCTTTGGTTGTCAAATTTTGTAGTGTCAAAACCTATATGTCTTGTACTTCTTGTGTTTCTTGTTTGTGACTACACACTGCTTCAAGACAAGATCATGAATGAAGAATGCTTGTAAGACAAGATCATAAATGAAGAATGTTTGCAAGACATGGATGAAGTCTACAAGAATAGAAGACTTCAAGTTTGCTTCTAACAAGTTCAAGATTAGAAGACTTCATCAAGACAAGTTAAGAATGTACCAAGCTCTAGAATGCCGTCAACTCTATTCAAGCTTCTACTTCAAGATCATCTGAGAATACAGACCTTCAAGACTTCAATGTCCATCTCACTTCAAGGTTTGTTTGACCTTAGATTGACCTTAGGTTGGTTTATTTGATAGGTCATTCTGGAACCTAATCCGAATATTTTAATATACTTGGTGTGACTGTTCTAAGACCAGTCTTAGAAATCTTAAGACCAGTCCTAGCTCTGCTTCGACCAGTCTTAGGTTTCTCAGGACCAGTCCTAGGTTGTTACAGATTTTCAGATTTTCCTGGTTGTCCTTCGACCAGTCCTGGACTTGCTTCGACCAGTCCTGGGAAGTCCTACGACTCATCCTTCGACCGGTCGTAGTCCTACGACTCGAACTCCAGCGACCTATCTCGAGTCCTACGACCAGTCGTAGGTGACTCACGACCAGTCGTAGGTGGTCCACGACCGGTCGTAGGTTACCTAAGACCAGTCGTGAGTACAGCTAATCTAATCCCGCGGAAATCTTTCAAAATCTTTGATGCTACGACCGGTCCTAGGGATCCTAAGACCAGTCGAAGATGGGATTTTTTAGGCTATAAATAGTGCACGAATTTCAGAGTTTATTCATTCCATTCCATTCAATTCAAGCGATTTAAGGCTATACTCTGAGATAAGTTGTGATTATTTTTTTAAGCTATTGTGCATATTTAATATTCCTTTTGATAGCATTATTCTATTGTGATTTTGATCCACATTCCAATCTCATTTAGAAAAGAGGAATTTGTGATATTCCTTCTTCAGGGATCAAAATCAAATAGACCTTGCTCTTCTTGATTTAATCTAAAATCAATTAGACATAGAACCATTCTTTAAGTGAGTATTGGACATTGAACGACGTATCATACATCTACTCCGATTAGTTCTACTGGGCTACTTCAAAAGGAGATCCAGGTATTTTACTTTGTAATTTACTTTCTCTGGTTTTGTTTGAGATTTGCCAGAAAAATCTCATTGTATTGGTTATCGAGGAGAGCGAAAACTCGATTGTGGGGTTTTGGATTGTGTAAGCCCGAGATAAAAAGACACAATTGTGAAGGTTTTGGGTGAACCTGTGAAAACCTATTTTTGAGAGTGCATGCTAATATCCCCTGTGTGAGGATATTAGGAGTGGAGTAGCATTCTGTGTGGCTGTTGGCTAACAGTTGGTGAACACACAGGCGAACCACTATATATCGTTGTGTTGTGGATGTGCTTGATTTCTTTATTCATTTATTCGTTTAGTATTGTGGATTGCTTTTGTGGATGAATGTTGTAATTTTTCATTTCAAGCAAGTGTGGTTGAATGGTGTAATAACTTAGGATTTATTTCTGTAAGTTATTCTTGATTTATTTTCCATATCATTTGTGATTGCTAGATTGTTCTAGAAATAAGGTTGTCCTACCATAAGCCATTGGTTTTTGGTGTAAGGTTGTCCTTAGAACTGATTTAGTATCATTCTCATATTTCATGTGCTTTAAGATTGTTATTATTTCAGCATTGTTATTTATATCTTTTATTATTCCGCTGTTTTAAGTTTTATTTGGCATTGCCCTATTCACCCCCCCTCTAGGGCATATAGCTAGGCCCCTTTCAAGTGGTATCAAAGCCAAATAGCTCGTGCTTATTGCTTATTTATTGGATTTATTTCCTGAGCTAACGATCTAAGCTATATTAAGATGTCAAATTTTGATAGCCTATCTGTCACTAGGCCACCACCCTTTAATGGCACAAACTATGCCTATTGGAAAGCAAGGATGAGAATCTTTCTCAAATCCATGGATGAAAGTGTGTGGCTGGCCACAGTGAACGGATGGAAACTACCTATCACTGAAGTAACTGATGAAGATGGTTCAAAATCAATGAAAGTAATATCTTATGCCCTTTGGACCACTCTTCAGAAAAGTGAGAGTAGTGCCAATGCAAAAGAACTAAATGCAATTACTTGTGCATTGTCACCAGATGAATTCAAAAGAATCATCTCGTGTGAAAATGCTAAACAAGCATGGGATCTTTTAGAAATGACACACGAGGGTACATCAATTGTCAAGAAATCTAAAGTCCAACTCCTCACAACTAAATTTGAAGAAATTCATATGGAGGAGAATGAAATGTTTATGGACTTCTATACTAGATTGAATGACATTGTAAACTCAATGTGGGGTCTTGGTGATAGAATCCCAGAAAGTAAAGTGTGTGCAAAGAAACTACGCTCACTTCCTGAACGGTTCAACTCAAAGGTAACCGCGATTCAGGAACTTCGTGATACGGATAACATGAGGGTTGAGGAATAGTTGGTTCTTTACAGACCTATGAATTGAACTTTAAAGCTCCAAAAGGAAAATCAATTGCTCTCAAGTCATCTAAAAATATTCCACAAGAGAGCACTTCAGACTTTGAAAATTCCGAAGATGATATGACACTTTTTGTAAAAAGGTTTTATAAAATTTTCAAAAATAAGAAAAAAGTAGATTTTCAAAAATCAAACGATATGAGACAATCTAAACCTAAAGCTCAAAAATCTTTGAAAAACAGTCAATGTTACAACTGTCAAGAGTATGGGCACTTGGCTAACAAATGTCCTAAAAAGGACAAATTAAAAAGGAAGAGTATGTTGGCTACTTGGGATGAATCATTTGATTCGGAATCCTCTTCGAAATCAGAAGATTCTGAAAATGAGTCGGGAGATGATATTAAAGCCCTTATGACTCTAGCCAAAGTCACTTTTTCAGATTATGATGAAGTAACTAGCGAAGAGAATCTGAATAGTGATTGCGACAATGAAGAAGATCTTCAGGATGCTTACAATGCCCTTTATAAGGAGAGTTGTAAAATTGCTGTCAAGCTTAAATTACAAAAGGAAAAATTTTCTAAACTTAAAGAAGATTATGAGTCTCTTGTTTTAGAAAAATCTCATATTTTCAATTTTTTTGAAAAGACCAAATGTGATTTAAAAATCAAAACCTCCCAAGTTGATGATTTGAAATCCGAGAACGAGAAACTCAAAAATGAAGTAGCTTCTCTTTTGAGTTTGAAAGACACTTGGAGATATGCCCAAGGTGATCCTAAATTAGAAAAATTGTTATCCGGATCAAGAAAATGTGGTGACCGATCCGGGTTGGGCTACGACAAGAATACCTCTCCTAAACATAAGAATACTGCTCCTAAGTTTGTGAAAGGAGAGTCTTCGAACTCAAAAGTAAAGAATACTTATCAAGGTCTACCAAAAAATTCAAGGACCCTTCAAAAACCTAAAAATAGCCATGCCAACTTCAATCTTTAAAACCGAAATCCTTTGGTTAAAAAGATTATTGATCTTCTCAAGGAGCTATTAAAATTTAACTCTATAGGTCATTCATATAACAACAGACAGAAAAAGTCCAACTACACTCCCAAACCCAAAACAGTACTTAAATGGGTTCCTAAAGTTGGCTGCTTAGTTGCCCACACTGCTTTCAATGCTACAAGCCATTCAAAGTGGTACCTTGATAGTGGTTGCTCCAGGCATATGACAGGCGGTAAAGCTTTATTCACCGATCTAAAAGATAGGACTGATGGATCAGTTACTTTTGGTGATGGAAGCAATTGCAAAATCATTGGCCAAGGTACAGTTCAGCTCTATAACCTTCCCTTATTTAAAAATGTTTTATATGTTGAGGGCTTGAAACACAACCATAATGTAAAGTTTTCTAATCAAGGTTGTGAGATTATTGATAAAGAGGGCTCTGTTATATTAACTGGTCGCAGAACTTCTGAAAACTGCTACATCGTTAGTGATGCTAGTTCATCTACTCAATCGTGTTACATGGTCCATACTGATGAGACTGAATTATGGCATAAACGTCTTGGACATGTACACTACCGGAACTTGTTTAGATTGAGCAAAAGAGAACTTATAAGAGGTCTACCCAAATTACAAAAAGTAGACAAAATATGTGGTGAATGCCAGTTGGGCAAACAGATTAGGAGCTCTCACAAGAAAGTGAACTCCAATACCATAACTAGACCTCTCGAGCTTCTCCACATGGATCTCATTGGACCAATTAGAATAGAGAGTCGAGGTGGCAAAAAATACGTCTTGGTTATTGTAGATGACTTTACTAGATTCACTTGGGTATAGTTCTTAAAAGACAAATCTGAAACCCTAGATGAAGTAAAGAAGATCATCAAACGAATCTAAAATGAAAAAGGTTCTCAAGTTTATAAGATTCGTAGTGATCATGGTTCTGAATTCGAAAATAGCAGTTTTGAGAAATTCTGTTGCGATCAGGGAATATCACATGAATTCTCTACGCCTAAAACTCCTCAACAAAATGGTATAGTTGAGAGAAAAAATAGAGTGCTTCAGGATATGGCTAATGTCATGTTAAATAGTATGAAGCTCTCCAAAAATCTTTGGGCTGAAGCAATTAATACTGCCTGCTACATTATTAATCGTGTTTATACTAGTAAATCTGAAAATAAGACTGCTTATGAGTTATGGTTCGAAAAGAAACCTACTGTCAAATACTTTCAAATTTTTGGCAGTAAGTGTTACATTTTACGTGATCGTGAAAATTTAGGAAAATTTGATACAAAGAGTGATGAAGGTATTTTCCTTGGATATTCCTTAAACAGTCGAGCCTATAGGGTTCTAAATAAAAGAACAGGTGTGATTCAAGAGTCCATCAATGTGGTCATTGATGATCATTTGAATACACTTGCTCCGAGTTCAGATGATGATGAAATTCTTATAATCAACAATCAAGATACCTCTTCATCTCAATCGAACCTAGGATTATCAAAGATCATCCAACCAATCAAATCCTTGGAAACCCTCTCTTGGAGTTCGTACACGCAAACAACTTGAAAACATATGTAATTATATTTGTTTTACATCCCAAATAGAACCGGTCAATGTAAAAGAAGCTCTTTCTGACGAAAATTGGATAGTAGTTATGCAGGATGAACTTAATCAATTTGTTCGTAATGATGTCTGGTATCTTGTTCCTAGACCTAAAGATAAACACATTATTGGAACAAAATGGATCTTTAAAAATAAGTCTGATGAACTTGGAAATATTATACGAAACAAGGCTAGACTGGTTGTACAAGGGTACACTAAGATTGAAGGCATCGATTACGATGAAACCTTTGCTCCAGTCGCTCGCCTTGAATCTATCAGACTTTTTATTTCCATTGTTTGCTTTAGAAAGTTTAAAATTTATCAGATGGATGTAAAGAGTGCCTTCTTAAATGGCGATTTACATGAAGAAGTTTATGTAGAACAACCCTCTGGGTTTGAAGACCCTAAGCTTTCTGATCATGTATTTCGTCTAAAAAAGGCTCTCTATGGTCTGAAACAAGCGCCCAGGGCATGGTATGAAAAATTGACTAAATTCTTACTTAGTCATAGTTTTCAAGTGGGAAGTGTCGATAAGACGCTATTTGTTAAGAAACATAATAATGAGATTTTAATGGTTCAAATCTATGTAGACGATATTATTTATGGATCAACTTGTTCTAACATGTCTATTGAGTTTGCAGAATTGATGAAATCAAGATTTGAAATGAGCATGGTTGGTGAACTAAATTACTTCCTAGGGTTACAAGTAAAACAACAACCTGATGGAATCTTCATTTCTCAAACCAAGTATGCTACAAACTTGGTTAAAAGGTTTGGATTTGAGAATGGTAAAAAATTTGATACTCCTATGAGTACAACCTTGAGACTCTCAAAAGACTCTACATGTAAAGATGTAGATTCTAAGCTATATCGTAGTATGATTGGTAGTTTATTATATCTAACTGCTAGTAGACCTGATATTGCTTTTAGCGT
Source organism: Magnolia changhungtana (assembly GCA_030180095.1). Lineage (NCBI taxonomy): Eukaryota > Viridiplantae > Streptophyta > Magnoliopsida > Magnoliales > Magnoliaceae > Magnolia > Magnolia changhungtana. The sequence continues at coordinate 17,218,599 of JASAUF010000343.1, forward strand.
TGGTATTTGTGTGAGATATCAGTCTAATCCTAAAGATTCACATCTCACTGCTGTCAAACGGATTATTAGATATGTCGCAAGTACAACTGAGTTGGGTCTTTGGTATCCTTTTGATACTAATGTTAAATTAGCTGGGTATTCAGATGCTGATTGGGCTGGTAATATTGATGATAGAAAATCAACCAGTGGTGGTTGTTTTTACATTGAAAACTGTTTGGTTTCTTGGTTTAGCAAGAAGCAAAGTTCAATATCGCTTTCCACTGCTGAGGCTGAGTATATCGCAGCAGGTTATGCATGTACTCAACTCGTATGGATGAAATGCATGTTAAGCGATTATGGAATTAATCAAGATTCCATGATCTTACATTGTGATAATTCCAGTGCTATTAATATTTTCAAAAATCCAATTCAGCATTCGCGTACTAAGCATATTGACATTAGGTATCATTACATTCGTGAATTAGTTGAAGAAAAAGCTATCTCTTTGGAATATATTCCAACCGATGTCCAACTTGCTGATATATTTACTAAACTGCTCAACAAAAGCAGGTTTACTAAAATGAAATTTGATCTTGGTATGTGTATTTTAAATTGAATATACTTGTCTGCATGTATCATAGTGTACTATATTTTAAATTTTTATGTGTATAAATTTTAATTTTTGCATAAAAATATTTATTTTTGTCGATGCTCGACCGGCCCTTGCCATACATGACCGGTCTTGACTAGACCGGTCGTAGACTGCACTCGACCGCTTGTGGAGATCGTGAGAATCATATATTTTGAGAAAAATCACTTTCTTCTTCATTTCCTCTTCTTCCTTCGACGAGTCGTGGCTCGACTAGTCTTGAGAGTGCGTGATTTTCTTCAAGATAAGTCGTTTTTCTTTATTTTTATTGAAGATCTATGCTTTCTATGCTTTGATTTGCTTATTTCATTAGCTAGATCTCGTCTTTTGTTGATTTTTTTTTTGGGTTTTCTCTCTAAAATTCTGATCTAGAGAAACTCACCGCTTCTAGTGGTCTTTGTGCTTGCTCCTTGGTAAATCTTGTTGAAAATAGATGTTAGAGGGAAAAAGAAAACATCCCGTGGTCCATCTTCATCTAGATCTACATCTATAACAAAATGGCACCTTCGGTCACCTGAAGATGATCCCAATGATGTATGGGATTTACGTAGCCGTAAAGTTATTGTTGAGCGTCCTGTAAGTCTCAATCACATTGAACAATTTGGGATTGCCCCTCTTCTTGAATCTGTTGGCTGGGCTAACATTTTGTTTTGGGGTGGGCCTGCATACCAGTCCATTGCACAATTTATGGTTGCATGTATCTCTGATTTTTCTCTTGATAATTTAACGTTCTCAATTGCTACTAGAGAAGGGAAATTTCTAATAGATCGACATTTGATATCAGGTATTATGGATATACCTGTCAAGGATGAAGGTATTCCGATTCATACATTATATGACAAACCATCTAAATCAGAAAAACAAATGTTGACAAGAGATTTATGCAATATGGAAGTACAATGGACGCACAAAGGAAATGCGCTCCCCTCAAAATTTTTATTACCCAAATACAGAGTTTTGCACCGGATCTTCATCTCAAACGTGTATCCTCAGTCCGACAATAAAACCGAGTTGACTGCTTTCATGGTTCGGGTATTACACTCTGTTGTGTCCGGCATCATTGTCTGTTTACCTTCTTTGATATGTCATTTTATCATTCAGTTTCGTCTTCATCCAGGTCATAGTGATATTCCATTTGGTTATCTTATGACTTATTTAGCCATAAATATGCTTGTTGCTTTACCTGAGAATGAGGCACCAATTCATCATCTTTCATTCAATAATACTAATTTAAATAAGATGAAGTTGGATTTGCTTCCTGGTCAATTCTATGAAGGAGGTGGTGAAGGTGCTGAAGCAGAAAATGAAGGCGAAGCTGCTAATCTTCCTCCACAGGCTGATATAAATATGGATGATATATTTGAAGACATTGAAACTGACTCCCAAAATGATCCTGATTATGATCCCTCTTCTTGTAATGATGCACGACTAAGTGCATTGGAGGAGAAGGTTGATAACCTGAGTGTAGCCCATGATATGCAATTTAAATATATGCGAAAATATCTTCGTCGCATTAATAGGGGCTTACATCAGATTGATCCAACCATCCCTGCTCCTTCATCTGGATCTGATTAGGTGGATTATCCTTTTTATTTGAATATGATGGATTCTGTATTACTATTATGGTTGATGACTTTGGTTGTATGTTTTGGATTGATGACATTGAAGTGCTGTACTAATTTGATAATTAATCTTGACTCTTCATATGGTGTTATCTTCTCTCCTTTGGCCTTCCCTTGTCATTTTGTGACAAAAAGGGGGAGTAGTATGGAAAGGGGGAGAAAGGGGGAGAAAGAGAGAGAGTGAGTAATTGAATATGGTTGATTGTTTCTACTCACATAGGGGGAGTAGAGTATTTGGCTCTAATGGTTCATGATTCTTTTTTCATTTTACTCTTATATTTATAAATGTGTTTTGTCACAAATTTGACAAAGGGGGAGATTGTTAGTGCTATGATTTCATATCCCTTTGGTTGTCAAATTTTGTAGTGCCAAAACCTATATGTCTTGTACTTCTTGTGTTTCTTGTTTGTGACTACACACTGCTTCAAGACAAGATCATGAATGAAGAATGTTTGTAAGACAAGATCATAAATGAAGAATGTTTGCAAGACATGGATGAAGTCTACAAGAATAGAAGACTTCAAGTTTGCTTCTAACAAGTTCAAGATTAGAAGACTTCATCAAGACAAGTCAAGAATGTACCAAGCTCTAGAATGCCGTCAACTCTATTCAAGCTTCTACTTCAAGATCATCTGAGAATGCAGACCTTCAAGACTTCAATGTCCATCTCACTTCAAGGTCTGTTTGACCTTAGATTGACCTTAGGTTGGTTTATTTGATAAGTCATTCTGGATACCTAATCCGAATATTTTAATATACTTGGTGTGACTGTTTTAAGACCAGTCATAGAAATCTTAAGACCAGTCCTAGCTCTGCTTCGACTAGTCTTAGATTTCTCAGGACTAGTCTTAGGTTGTTACAGATTTTCGGATTTTCCTGGTTGTCCTTCGACTAGTCCTGGACTTGCTTCGACCAGCCCTGGGAAGTTCTACGACTCCTCTTTCGACCGGTCGTAGTCCTACGACTCGAACTCCAGCGACCTATCTCGTGTCCTACGACCAGTCGTAGGTGACTCACGACCAGTCGTAGGTGGTCCACGACCGGTCGTAGGTTATCTAAGACCAGTCGTGAGAACAGCTAATCTAATCCCGCGGAAATCTTTCAAAATCTTTGATGCTACGACCAGTCCCAAGGATCCTAAGACCAGTCGAAGATGGGATTTTTTAGGCTATAAATAGTGCACGAATTTCAGAGTTTATTCATTCCATTCCATTCAATTCAAGCGATTTAAGGCTATACTCTGAGATAAGTTGTGATTATTTTTTTAAGCTATTGTGCATATTTAATATTCCTTTTGATAGCATTATTCTATTGTGATTTTGATCCACATTCCAATCTCATTTAGAAAAGAGGAATTTGTGATATTCCTTCTTCAGGGATCAAAATCAAATAGACCTTGCTCTTCTTGATTTAATCTAAAATCAATTAGACATAGAACCATTCTTTAAGTGAGTATTGGACATTGAACGACGTATCATACATCTACTCCGATTGGTTCTACTGGGCTACTTCAAAAGGAGATCCAGGTATTTTACTTTGTAATTTACTTTCTCTGGTTTTGTTTGAGATTTGTCAGAAAAATCTCATTGTATTGGTTATCTGAGGAGAGCCAGAAAACTCAGATTGTGGGGGTTTTTTTGATTGTGTAAGCCCGAGATAAAAAGACAAAATTGTGAAGGTTTTGGGTGAACCTGTGAAAACCTATTTTTGTGAGTGCATGCTAATATCCCCGTGTGAGGATATTAGGAGTGGAGTAGCATTATGTGTGGCTGTTGGCTAACAGTTGGTGAACACACAGGCGAACCACTATATATCGTTGTGTTGTGGATGTGCTTCATTTCTTTATTCATTTATTCGTTCAGTATTGTGGATTACTTTTGTGGATGAATATTGTAATTTTTCATTTCAAGCAAGTGTGGTTGAATGGTGTAATAACTTAGGATTTATTTCTATAAGTTATCTTGATTTATTTTCCATATCATTTGTGATTGCTAGATTGTTCTAGAAATAAGGTTGTCCTACTATAAGCCATTGGTTTTTGGTGTAAGGTTGTCCTTAGAATTGATTTAGTATCATTCTCATATTTCATGTGCTTTGAGATTGTTATTATTTCAGCATTGTTATTTATATCTTTTACTATTCCGCTATTTTAAGTTTTATTTGGCATTGCCCTATTTACCCCCCCCCCCCTCTAGGGCATATAGCTTGGCCCCTTTCACTTGTTACATACATGTTTGAGAAGGAGGCTAGTCTATGGTGGGATAGTGTCCTTCAAACCGTTCTTGCAGGGTTTGTGTGGACATGGGACAGGTTCGAGGTACGGTTCCATGAGAAATACTTTCCCCTCACCTATCATAACAAGAAAGAGGGCAAATTCCATTGCCTCAAGCAAGGGGGAATGACATAGCAGAGTATGAGAACAGCTTCACAGAGCTAGTTACATATGCTCCCCTGATTTTGGCTAATGAGCTGATGAGAATGCGACGATTCTCGGAAGGATTGCGGGCTGACATTCACACCAGGATGTGTTGTGCTAGCATTCCCACGTTTGTTGAATTGGTGAACATGTCCCTACAAGCTGAGTAGGACGGTGAGCGGGTGTCCCGAACATGCTTGCCAATGGGCCCGAGGCCTAGGCCCAAATTGCAAACCTGACCGTTTCTCGGCAAGAGGCCGCGTATGAGATCGCCCCCAAGAGTAATGACTCCGCCGGCTCAGCAAGGGCGTTTTGATCTTATGTGTACCTACTGTAGCAAAGCGGGCCACATTGACCCCTTCTGCTTTACCAAGATGAGGGATAATGACTACATTTCGTCTCAAAGGGTCAACCACCAGCCACCGCACATTATTTCAGCCCCACCTCTATGATCCATGGCACCGACACAACCATACAACCGACCTCCTGTATCCCGAAATAGGCCGCCTAATCGCCCACATCAAGCTTGCGTACATGTACTCGCCATCGAAGCGGTACAGTACCTCTAGCATTTAAAGTCACTGCCCATGTCCAAGGTACAACTGTATTCCTTTTAGTGGACACCGACTGTTTCTATGGTAGCATGCTCTGCGATCAAGCGATTATGGTTGGACACCACCCCTATGTTTGGGTGAAAGTCATCGCTGCAGAAGGAACCTTTTCAGATGCCACTAAGCTTTGCAGGTGTTTCCCGATAAGCTTAGGAAGCAGAGTGGTGCACGTTGACTTGATTATGACCGAGATTTATCATTACGACGTCATCCTCAGCATGGATTGACATACAAAAATGAAGGCATAGATTGACTATGAGACCAGGTTGGTGACAGCCCATGAGCCTGAGGGCACGACCTTCACCTTCCCAGTTCAAGTCAGTTATCCCTTCCGAGTCCTTTGTTATGCTTTCCTGTTGGAAAATTATGATGGTCCGTCACTTGGGGACATACCAGTGGTCTAAGATTTCACGGACGTGTTCAGGACGATCCTTAGACTACCCCCTCAATGTGAGATCGACTTTATCATTGACATTGTGCCAGGTGCAACACTTATCTCCTTGCCGACGTACCGCATGCCTCCGTGTGAGATGGAGGAATTAAGGAAACAGATCAATGATTTATTAGACTCGGGCCTTATATAGCTGAGCATATCTCCTTAGGGAGATCCCATATTATTCATGAAAAAGAATGATGGATCACTGTGATTGTGTATAGACTATCACAGGCTAAATCATGTCACAGTAAAGAACAAGTATCATTTGCCCAGCATAGATGACCCGTTTGACCAATTAAAGGGGGCTTGGTACTTCTTCAAGATAGACTTACAGTCTAGGTATCATTAGTTACGCGTCAGGAATGAAGACATACAGAAAACAACTTTCAGAACTAGCTTCAGGCACTACGAATTCCTCATGATGCCGTTTGGACTTACAAATACACCGGACGTATTCATGGATCTCATGAACCGGGTGTTTCGGCCGTATCTTTACTGGTTTATCATCATATTCATAGACGACATTTTGATATACTCAAAGAGTTGAAAAGACCACGAAGAACACCTGCGAGTAGTCCTTGATACTCTTAGGCAAAATCAGTTGTTTACACAGTACCGAAAATATGACTTCTGGAAGGAAGAAGTTAAGTTTTTGGGACACATAATTTACAAGGAAGGAATTGCCATGGACCTTGCCAAGGTGACCGCGGTATACGACTAGGAGCAGCCCGGCTCAGTCACAGAAGTGATGAGTTTCCTTGGACTTGCCGGCTATTATCGCCGATTCATTAAAGATTTCTCTAAGTTAGCCCGACCATTGTCCCAACTTACTCGGAAAGATCTTACATTTGCTTGGAACGAGAAAGTAGAGGCAGCTTTTTAGGAATTAAAGGACAAGTTGACGTCTGCACCTGTATTAGTGCTATCAGATCAAGGGGTTAAATATACTATTTACACCGATGCCTCTCACATCGGTTTGGGTTGTGTACTTATGCAAAAGGATAGGGTGATTGTCTATGCCTCTTAATAATTGAGAAAACATGAAGAAAATTACCCCACTCACGACTAGGAGTTGGTGGAAGTCATTTTTTCATTGAAGCTTTGGAGACATTACCTCTACGGTGAGGAGTTCGAGCTCTTTTGCGACCATAAGAGCCTCAAGTACATCTTTACATAGAGAGACCTGAATATGAGACAACACCGTTGGATGGAGACATTAAAAGACTTCAAGTTTGAAGTTTCCTACCATCCTGGCAAGGCCAACCTTATAGTCGATGTTGAGGCATAAAAAAGAGAGAGAAAGAAGAAAGTAAAAGCTATTGTGATAAAATCACCCGAAACCAGCCATTGTGCGGAGATTGACTGTTGTGCAGAAATAAACCTTGAGAAATAGATTACCGTACAAAGGAGTTCGCACAAAGGAGTTCATACAAAGGAGCCCACACAAAGGAGTCTGCACAAAGGAGGAGCGCACAACAAGGACCGCACAACAAGATTCGCACAAAGGGAGGAGCGTGCAGTGCTGATGTGGCATGTTCACACATGCGAGAAGGCTATAAATACCCCTCGACCCCTCTAAAGGGGTCATTAGCAATTGATTGAAGAGAAGTGGACGGGGGAGAGAAGAAGGTAAAGCTCATTGTCCGTTGTGCGGAACAGCCTTTGTGTGGCGCATAGCTCTCTCTGCGCACAATGCCCTTTACACACAAAGGTCATCAATGCGCAAAGGTCACCCGCGTGCAAAGCCCTCAGCGTGCAAAGGTCATCAGCGCACAAAGACTCTCAGTGCACAGAGCCTCCAATGCGCAAAGGCTCCAGCGCACAGAGTCTCCAGCGCGCAGTCTCCATTGCAGTCTCTAGCGCACAAGGGCTTCAGTGCACAATGGACCTAATATTTGATATAATCAAATATTTGCTTTCTATTATAATTTATGAATATTCTATTTTGGAATCAAGGGAGAATAGGATGTAAAAGAACTTAAAATAAATAAATAAATAAAGTGATTATCTTTCTTGCCTCTTTCTGTTAATTACAAAGTGAATAAATTTCCCCAAACAAAAATACATTTGTTTCTTGTTCGAAACAAAATGGCGACTCCACTGGGGATGTACTTTCTTCACTTGAATATTAACTTAGGAATTGCAAGAGAGATAATCGCGACTGTTTGGCGCCTTCAAGGTGCCAAAATGGTGACTCTCAATGGGAACATCCTACCTTTCATCTCCAAAATAGAATACAACTTAATAGAAGTACTAATGTTTTGTTTTTCTTTCTTTCTGAGAAGAGAAGAAAGAAGAGAAGAGAGAGAAGAATACCGCAACCAACCAAGCAATGAAAATCATTCAAGAAAAAATAGTTTTCTACTTCACTGCGACAGGGTTTGTAGTGAAGTATGCCGATAAACGAATTGGGGGTAGCAAAGATAAAACGGTACCGAGCCGGCAAACAGAATCACAAGCAGCTGTTACATTTGTAACTGCTTCACTAGTAGCACAGGAAGAAAGAGATGAATGGACCATCGTCACTCACGGGAGGATAAGGACCCAAGGTGTAACTACAGCGAGAACAAATTCACCACCGATAAGAGTCAGAGGACTGGTAACACACCATGTTGTCAGGAAGAATCCTGAACTTGCTCCACCTACGATATATCCCGGACAGACAGATCTACAGTTAACTTCGCGCAACTTCCCGGCTTTGTTCACCCTAAGAGTCAGATGGACAAGAGAGTAGAAAGGTAAGGCATTGTTAACAAGTTCACCAAAGTCTGTATCACCTCAATCGAGCAGTGGCACCGAAAGCATAGAGAAGTTGAATGAAACTCCATCCTCCCCTCTCTCCGTAATCCCTATTACATCAACGTACTCTCGTCCCACCCCAACTATAACTTCGTCAAAGAGTGGAGAAGTCACTGTACATATGGCCGGGATAAATCAAGAAAGTAGGCCGACTGCAGAGGATCGCATCAATGCAATGGCAGAAGCACAGGGAGCACTCATGGAAGAGTGCAGGAACCTTAGAGAGGTTTTAACAACCCTTGCGCTTAACGTAGCCCAGATGGCGGCTCCACCGACGTGGGCATGATGAATGAACAAGAAAACCAGCCTGAAGGTTTCAACCTCAAGGGGCAGGATCGCGAGGGTCTATCCCAACAGCGAGAACCGTAACCCAAGACGAAGTGAGACAAGTCGTTGAGGAAGCTGTCAGAATAGAAAGAGAACGTGAAAATACTAGCCATTTTAGGTACCGGACGCCGTATCCAAGAGAAGTAGAAGATATCCTGTTTCCAGCTAACTTTAAACATCCAGATTTTTAGAAGTTTAATGGCGAAGGATCGCCAGAAGAACACTTAATGCACTTCATTACTAGCATGGGGAATTTTTTACGATACCATAGTATTGGTTAAGATTGTTCGGGTCGTCACTGACATACAAAGCATTCCGATGGTATTCCAGCCTGACTCCAGGGTTGGTACATACTTGAGAGTAAATACAAGACACCTTTATATCAAACTTCTTCTCTTCAGAATGAGATGTCAGTATTATAGAATTGGCTTCCGTGCGACAGAGAGAAAGCGAACCAGTGGAAAAGTTTAGAGACAGATGGAAGACATTGGGAGCATCGTGTAGACAACTACCAGAAGAAAAAGAACAAGTCAAAATGTGTCTAAATTCTATGGAGATGGGAATCACATTCAGACTCACCAGCATTGACATCAGAACTTTCCGTGACCTGGCCACCAAGGCTCATGCTTTGGAATTGATGACCCGTAAGATGCCAACGTTTCACCATGAGACTGCAAGGAGAATGCCCAACAGGATGGCCGTAAATACCGTCAATTACGACAAGAGAAGTAAAGATACAAGAGACTCAAGGGAAAAGAGACCATAACGAAAAGAAGAATGGAACCAATCAAGAAATAGATACAGTGGAAAGAGGCTTAGGATGCTCAATTCTCACGAGGGGTTCGCGTTCGACAAGGAAGATGTCATTCCTATGATGAACCAACTACTAAAGGCCGACACGATTGAATTACCAGAACCCAAGCGCCCTGAGGATGTGACAAAAACCAGAGAGAGATTTTGCCGCTACCATCACCTGGTGGGACATCCAACAGAGAATTGTTATACTTTGAAGTGTATAAAACAACGAATGATAGATAGAGGCAAAATAGTAATTGGAAAAGATAAGGAAAGGAGTACAATGGCAACAATGAATCTACTCACGATTCGAGAAAAGGGTCAAGAAATGGAAGAAAAAGAAGATCGTAAGACGACGAAGAAGGTAGCAGTGATTACATTACTATCGGGAAAGAAGATAACAAGTCCCGTGAAGTAGAAAATAGGGATTATAAGAAAAGAAGTCATTGATAGGCAGGGCGATAATGATGAGAAAGAAAAGAAGAATGAGATGGCAAAGGTGACTTATGATGTAGTAAGTTGCTTGAAGGGCATATTGGCTTGGTTAAGCGTCTATAATGCGCTTAAGTTGTCAGAAGAATTTTGACAAAGATTGGTTTAAGCATTATCTAATCATGCTGTCAGAGAAACTTTACTAGCAGAGATGGAGCACGAAGAACATAATGAGCACGAAAACTGTCTACCAGTCGTTTTATTTTCTGATGATGATTTGATCTGCGATGTAGGGCATAACAGGCCATTAATGACAGAAAGCCATATCCGTGGAAAGAAGGTTAAGCGGATTATGATAGATAATGGGTCGGCAGTGAACCTCTTACCACTCCTGATGCTGGGTAAATTAGGTTATCGTCATTCTGACCTACGCCCTAGTGGAATGATGATACAGGGCTTCAATCAAGATGGGCGTACACTTGGAAAAATTACGGTGACATTGGAGATAGAAAAGTTAACTACCGATGTCGTGGGACACGTTATAAATGCAGTGACGACATATAATCTTCTCTTAGGAAGGCCATGGATACATCAATACAACATCATACCCTCTAAGCTGCATCAATGCTTCAAATACTGTAAAGATGGGATATAGTATAAAGTAATGGCCGATGGGAAGCCATATACGGAGGTTGAGTCCTTCTTTGCGGATGTTAGTTACTACGAAGGGTTCACCAAAGAAGAAAGAAAGAATGATGAAACCAAAGTCCTGGGGGATAGTCAAGTAAATGTGATTAAAGAAGAAACAGAAAAAGCAAAATCATCCAGGACTACAGAAGCAGTGAAGAAATTCTATTTTGTGCTGAAACATTTGAGACAACCAGGGCAGCCACCACTAACCCTGCTATCGAACGAACAGTTGAAAATTTTACAATCTAATTATACAGTGCCATTGCCGTGTGTTGAGAGAAATAAGCCATTTTCGGCCACCCTAGGAAGATTTCAGGTCAAGGCTAACGCAAAACACTCGGAGCCAATAAAATTTTATGTTTTAGTAGAAGCGAAGGTAGGAGAAGAGACAAAGAATGATGTGTATTACGGTAGGCTAACACCATAAGACCTCAAGAAGTATAGTCCAACAAGCAAGAAAATTATGAGAAGCATGTGGTTTGATTACGAAGAACCCACCAGCTTGAATAATGAGAAAGGAATTCAAATTCCTATTGGGTTCAGCCAGGAAAAGCGAAGAAAATTTCAAGGACTAGGGGCAGAGTCATCGGTGAATATGGTTGCAACCGAATGGTTATCAGAAGAGGGTCCTCAAACAGTTAAGCATCCTGAAATGGCTCTGAAGCAAATGGAAGACGGGGGGCAGCCGACAATAGACAGTTTGCGAGAGATAAACCTGGGTAGTGAAGAAGAGCCAAGGAACACATTCATTAGCGCCAGTCTTTCTGAGCAAGAGTCCGAGGAATACGTTCAGCTCCTCAAAGAAAATAAAGACGTCTTCGCTTAGACATATGCCGAGATGCCGAGCTTAGAACCTTCCGTAGCACTGCAACGATTAAATATCTCTAAAGAGAAAAAGCCGATTAAGCAAGCGCAAAGACGATTTCATCCAGACTTGGTTCCCCTGATAGAAGAAGAAGTCAGTAAGTTGATAAAGGTCGGGTTTATCAAGGAGGTCAAGTATCCCAAGTGGATATCAAATATTGTCCCTGTGAAGAAGAAAAAAGGACAAATCAGGGTATGTATTGATTTCAGAGATCTGAACGAGGCCTGTCCAAAAGATGATTTTCCTCTCCCGATCACTGAATTACTGATTAAAAATACGACCCAGTATGCTATTATGTCCTTCATGGACGGCTATGTAGAATATAATCAAATTCGGATGGCACCTGAAGATGAAGAAGCGACGACATTCAGGACACCGCTGGGAATTTATTGTTATAAAGTTATGCCGTTCAGTCTCAAGAATGTCGGGGCAACATATCAAAGGGCAATGCAGAATATCTTCCAAGACATAATGCATAGGCATGTTGAGTGTTATATTGATGATTTGGTAGTCAGGTCGGGAGATCATCTGGAGCATCGGGAACACCTAACAACAGTTTTTCGTTGACTCAGAAAGAAACAGCTAAAGATGAATCTAGGTAAATGTGCATTCGGGGTGTCTTCGGGTAAATTTATCGATTTTATGGTCCGACACAGGGGTATCGAGATCGATCCAAGGAAGGTTAAAGCCATTCAAAATATGCCGCCAGCAAAGACATTAAAGAATTGAAAATTTTACAAGGAAAGTTGGCATACATTTGCCATTTCATTTTAAATCTAACAGGGAGATGTCAGCCATTTCCCCATCTGATGAAGAAAGATACGGAGTTTGTATGGGATCAAGCCTTTTAGAATGTGTCTGACTCAATAAAAGAATTGTTGAAACAACTGCAAGTACTAACAGCTCTAATAAAAGGAAAATTGCTTAGTCTATATATATCTGCCGCCGAGAATTCTAGAAGAGCTTTGTTGGCTCAGGTGAATGAAGCTGGGATAGAAATTGCTCTTTACTATTTAAGCCAAACTCTGATGGGTACGAAATGCAATTACTCTTCGATTGAGAAAGAGTGTCTGGCATTGATATTTGTGGTTCAGAAATTGAGACATTACTGTCTCTCCCATGATATAACTCTGATCTCACGAGCAAATTTGATAAATTTTTTTATGACAAGGCCGATGTTATCTAGGAGATTGGCCAAATGAATGTTGTTGCTTTAAGAGTATACTATTACTTACAAGCCAACAAAGGCGGTAAAAGGATAAGCAGTGGTGGACGTCCTTGCTGCACATCCTGTAGCAGAATGTGAAACCATTAGTGATGACTTTCTGGATGAACAAGTTATGTTGACTGAGTCTCAAAGCCCATGGCAGATGTATTTTGACGGTGCTGCTCGAACATTAGGAGCAGGGGCAGGAGTGATATTCATTACCTCTTCATCTCAATCTGAACCTAAGACTGTCAAAGATCATCTAACTAATCAAATCCTTGGAAACCCTCTCACTGGAGTTCGTACACGCAAACAACTTGAAAACATATGCAATTATGTTTGTTTTACATCCCAAATAGAACCGGTCAACGTAAAAGAAGCTCTTTCTAACAAAAATTGGATAGTAGCTATGCAGGATGAACTTAATCAATTTGTTCGTAATGATGTCTGGTATCTTGTTCCTAGACCTAAAGATAAACACATTATTGGAACAAAATGGATCTTTAAAAACAAGTCTGATGAACTTGGAAATGTTATACGAAACAAGGCTAGACTGGTTGTACAAGGGTACACTAAGATTGAAGGCATCGATTACGATGAAACCTTTGCTCCAGTCGCTCGCCTTGAATCTATCAGACTTTTTATTTCCATCGCTTGCTTTAGAAAGTTTAAAATTTATCAGATGGATGTAAAGAGTGCCTTCTTAAATGGCGATTTATATGAAGAAGTTTATGTAGAACAACCCTCTGGGTTTGAAGACCCCAAGCTTTCTGATCATGTATTTCGTCTCAAAAAGGCTCTCTATGGTCTGAAACAAGCGCCTAGGGCATGGTATGAAAAATTGACTAAATTCTTACTGAGTCATAGTTTTCAAATGGGAAGTGTCGATAAGACGCTATTTGTTAAGAAACATAATAATGAGATTTTAATGGTTTAGATCTATGTAGACGATATTATTTATGGATCAACTTGTTCTAACATGTCTACTGAGTTTGCAGAGTTGATGAAATCAAGATTCGAAATGAGCATGGTTGGTGAACTAAATTACTTCCTAGGATTACAAGTAAAACAACAATCTGATGGAATCTTCATTTCTCAAACCAAGTATGCTACATACTTGGTTAAAAGGTTTGGATTTGAAAATGTTAAAAAATTTAATACTCTTATGAGTACAACCTTGAGACTCTCAAAAGACTCTACATGTAAAGATGTAGATCCTAAGCTTTATCGTAGTATGATTGGTAGTTTATTATATCTAACTGCTAGTAGACCTGATATCGCTTTTAGCGTTGGCATTTGTGCGAGATATCAGTCTAATCCTAAGATTCACATCTTACTGCTGTCAAACGGATTATTAGATATATCGCAAGTACAACTAATTTGGGTCTTTGGTATCCTTTTGATACTAATGTTAAATTAGTTGGGTATTCGATCTTTGGTTCCGGGTTTGGTAATATTGATGATAGAAAATCAACCAGTGGTGGTTGTTTTTACATTGGAAATTGTTTGGTTTCTTGGTTTAGCAAGAAGCAAAGTTCAATATCGCTTTCCATTGCTGAGGCTGATTATATCACAGCAGGATATGCATGTACACAACTCGTATGGATGAAACGCATGTTAAGCGATTATGGAATTAATCAAGATTCAATGATCTTACATTGTGATAATTCCAGTGCTATCAATATTTCCAAAAATCCAATTCAGCATTCGCGTACTAAGCATATTAACATTAGGTATCATTACATTCGGGAATTAGTTGAAGAAAAAGCTATCTCTTTGGAATATATTCCCACTAATGTCCAACTTGCTGATATATTTAGTAAACCGCTTGACAAAAGCAGGTTTACTAAAATGAAATTTGATCTTGGTACGTGCATTTTAAATTGAATATACTTGTCTGCATGTATCATAATGTACTATATTTTAAATTTTTATGTGAATAAATTTCAATTTCTGCATAAAAATATTTATTTTTGTCGATGCTCGACCGGCCTTTGCCATACACGACCGGTCGTGGATTGCACTCGACCGGTCATAGAGATCGTGAGCATCATATAATTTGGGGAAAATCTCTTTGTTCTTCATTTCCTCTTCTTCCTTCGACGAGTCGTGGCTCGACCAGTCTTGAGAGTTCGTGATTTTCTTCAAGATAAGTCGTTTTTCTTCATTTTTATTGAAGATTTATGCTTTCTATGCTTTGATTTATTTATTCCATAAGCTAGATCTCGTCTTTTGTTGATTGTTTAGGGTTTCCTCTCTAAAAATCTGATCTAGAGAAACCCACCACTTCTAGTGTTCTTTGTGCTTGCTCCTTGGTAAATCTTGTTGAAAATGGATGTTAGAGGGAAAAAGAAAACATCCCATGGTCCATCTTCATCTAGATCTACATCTATAACAAGACGGCACCTTCGGTCACCCGAAGATGATCCCAATGATGTACGGGAGTTACGTAACCGTAAAGTTATCGTTGAGCGTCCTGTAAGTCTCAGTCACATTGAACAATTTGAGATTACACCTCTCCTTGAATCTGTTGGCTGGACTAATATTTTGTTTTGGGGTGGGCCTACATACCAGTCCATTGCACAATCTATGGTTGCATGTATCTCTGATTTTTCCCTTGATAATTTAACATTCTCAATTGCTACTAGAGAAGGGAAATTTTTGATAGATCGACATTTGATATCAGGTATTATGAATATACCTGTCAAAGATGAAGGTATTCCGATTCATACATTATATGACAAACCATCAGAATCGGAAAAACAAATGTTGACAAGAGATTTATGCAATATGGAAGTGCATTGGACACACAAAGGAAATGTGCTCCCTTCAAAATTTTTATTACCCAGATACAGAGTTTTGCACCGGATCTTCACTTCAAACGTGTATCCTCGGTCAGGCGATAAAATCGAGTTAACTGCCTTCATTGTTCGGGTATTGCACTCTGTTGTGTCCGGCATGGTTGTCTGTTTACCTTCTTTGATATATCATTTTATCATTCAGTTTCGTCTTCATCCGGGTCATAATGATATTACATTTGGTTATCTTATGACTTGTTTAGCCACAAATATGCTCGTTGCTTTACCTGAGAATGAGGCACCAATTCATCATCTTTTACTCAATAATACTAATTTAAATAAGATGAAGTTGAATTTGCTTCCTAGTCAATTCTATGAAGGTGGTGGTGAAGGTGCTGAAGCAGGAAATGAAGGGGAAGCTATTGATCTTCCTCCGCAGGCTGATATAAATATGGATGATATATTTGAAGACATTGAAACTGACTCCCAAAATGATTCTGATTACGATCCATCTTCTGGTTATGATGCACGTCTAAGTGCATTAGAGGAGAAGGTTGATAACCTGAGTGTAGCCCATGATATGCAATTTAAATATATGCGAAAATATCTTCGTCACATTAATAAGGGTTTACATCAGATTGATCCAACCATCCCTGCTCCTTCATCTGGATCTGATTAGGTGGATTATTATTTTTTTTTTGGTTTGAATATGATGGATTCTGTATTATTATTACGTTTGATGACTTTGGTTGTATGGTTTGGATTGATGACATTGAAGTGTTGTACTAATTTGATAATTAAATCTTGACTCTTCATATGGTGTTCTATTCTCTCCTTTGGCCTTCCCTTGTCATTTTGTGACAAAAAGGGGGAGTAGTATAGAATAGTATGGAAAGGGGGAGAATGGGAGAAAGGGAGAAAATGATTACTTGAAAATGGTTGATTGTTTCTACTCACTTAGGGGGAGTAGAGTTTTTTTTCTCACTCTGATGGCTCATGATTCTTTCTTCATATTTATAAATGTATTTTGTCACAAATTTGACAAAGGGGGAGAATGTTAGTGCTATGATTTCATATCCCTTTGGTTGTCAAATTTTGTAGTGCCAAAACATATATGTCTTGTACTTCTTGTGTTTCTTGTTTTTCTTGCTTTTGTGACTACATGAATGAAGAATGTTTTCAAGACAAGATCATGAATGAAGAATGTTTTCAAGACAAGATCATAAATGAAGAATGTTTGCAAGACATGTCATGAATGAAGTCTACAAGAATAAAAGACTCCAAGTTTGCTTCTATCAAGTTCAAGATTAGAAGACTTCATCAAGACAAGTCAAGAATGTACCAAGCTCGAGAAAGACCATCAACTCGACTCAAGCTTCTACTTCAAGATCATCTGAGAATACAGACCTTCAAGACTTCAATGTCCATCTCACTTTAAGGTTTGTTTGACCTTAGATTGACCTTAGGTTGGTCTGTATGATAGGTCATTTTGGATACATAATCCAAATATTTTAATTTACTTGGTGTGACTGTTCTAAGACCAGTCCTAGAAATCTTAAGACCAGTCATAGCTTTGCTTCGACCAGTCTTAAGTTTCTCAGGACCAGTCCTAGGTTGTTACAGATTTTCAGATTTTCCTGGTTGTCCTTCGACTAGTCCTGAACTTTCTTCGATTAGTCCTGGGAAGTCCTACGACTCATCCTTTGACCAGTCGTAGTTCTACGACTCGAACTCCAGTGACTTATCTCAAGTACCACAACCGGTCATAGGTGTCTCACGACCAGTCGTAGGTGGTCCACGACCGGTCGTAGGCTACCTAAGACTAGTCGTGAGTATAGCAAATCTAATCCCACGAAAATCTTTCAAAATCTTTGACGCTACGACCAGTCCTAGGATTCTAAGACCAGTCGAAGATGGGATTTTTTAGGCTATAAATAATGCACGAATTTCAGAGTTTATTCATTCTATTCCATTCAATTCAAGCGATTTAAGGCTATACTCTGAGATAAGTAGTGATTATTTTTTTAAGCTATTGTGCATATTTAATATTCCTTTTGTTAGCATTTTTCTATTGTGATTTTGATCTATATTCCAATCTTATTTAGAAAAGAGGAATTTGTGATATTCCTTCTTCTGGGATCAAAATCAAATAGACCTTGCTCTTCTTGATTTAATCTAAAATCAATTAGACATAGAACCATTCTTTATGTGAGTATTGGACATTGAACGATGTATCATTCATCTACTCCGATTGGTTCTACTGGGCTATTTAATAGGAGATCCAGGTATTTTACTTTATAATTTACTTTCTCTGGTTTTGTTTGAGATTTGCCAGAAAAATCTCATTGTTTTGGTTATCTGAGGAGAGCCAGAAAACTCAGACTGTGGGGGTTTTTGGATTGTGTAAGCCCAAAATAAAAAGACACAATTGTGAAGGTTTTGGGTGAACCTGTGAAAACCTATTTTGATAGTGCATGCTAATATCCCTTGTGTGAGGATATTAGGAGTGGAGTAGCATTCTGTGTGGCTGTTGGCTAACAGTTGGTGAACACACAGGCGAACCACTATATATCGTTGTGTTGTGGATGTGCTTGATTTCTTTATTCATTTATTCTTTTATTATTGTGGATTGCTTTTGTGGATGAATGTTGTAATTTTCATTTCAAGCAAGTGTGGTTGAATGGTGTAATAACTTAGGATTTATTTCTTTAAGTTATTCTTGATTTATTTTCCATATCATTTGTGTTTTCTAGATCGTTCTAGAAATAAGGTTGTCCTACCATAAGCCATTGGTTTTTGGTGTAAGGTTGTCCTTAGAACTGATTTAGTATCATTCTCATATTTCATGTGCTTTGAGATTATTATTATTTCAGCATTGTTATTTATATCTTTTATTATTCCGCTGTTTTAAGTTTTATTTGGCATTACCCTATTCACCCCCCCTCTAGGGCATATAGCTTGGCCCTTTCAACAAAGGATAAGAGATGAGACTAAAGTACTTTATGAACCTTCGGTAATATTCAATGTGTCCTAAGAAGGATCGCAAGTCGCGTATGCTCTTAGGTGATGATGGTTAGAGATTAAGTCAATTTTAGCTTTATCCACATCAATTCCATTAGAGGATATGATGTGTCCATGGACTATTCCCTTTTGAACCATGAAGTGACATTTTTTCCAATTAAGCACAAAGTTCTTTTCTTCACATCTCTTCAGCATCAATTTTAGGTGCTCAAGGCACTCGCTGAAGGAACAACCAAAGACATAGAATTCATCCATGAAGACCTCTAAAAACTGCCCCATCATGTTAGAAAAATACTCAACATGCATTGCTTAAATGTGGTGGGGGCATTACACAATGCAAATGGCATCCTTTGGTAGGAAAAAGTGCTAAAGGGACATATGAATGTAGTCTTTTCCTGGCCCTTAAGAGTTATCTATATATGATTGCAACCCAGATACCCATCAAGGAGACAATAGTAGGAATAACCCGCTAACCTTTCTAAAATATGGTCAATAAAGGAAAAAAGGAAAGTGGACCTTTCTCGTAATGGTATTTAGCTTTCGATAGTCAATGAACATTCTCTAACTAGTAGTGACTCTAGTTAGCACGAGTTCATTATCTGTATTGGCTATGATGGTAATTCTGAACTTTTTGGGTACCACCTGAGTTGGACTCACCCATTGGCTATCAGATGTATGATATATGATACCCACATTCAATAGTTTTAACACCTCAGCCTTAACAACTTCTTTCATATTTGGATTTAGCTAGCATTATGATTGTCTAGATACTTTCACATTATCTTTGAAGTGAATGCGGTGAGTACAAATTAGATGGTCAATTTTCTTGAGGTCCACTCTAGTCCATCCAAGGGCTCCCTTATGTTCTTTAAGAGTAGAAATCAACATACTCTCTTACTCCTTATCCAAGTGAGATGAAATCACCACAGGATATGTCTCATCTTGACCCAAATAAGCATATTTAATATCAGTAGGCAAAGTTTTAGGTCAAACTGAAATGGAGAGAGCTAGCGATGTCCTAAAGGGGGGATGAATAGGACAATGTCAAATAATCGAAATAAATGTAGAATATGAAAAGATTACAAAAAATCCCAATCACTTGATTCCAAATAATTCGTAGGATAACCTTCACCTAAAATATTAGGCAGGACAACCTTATTTCATGAATGTCTTTAAAATCAAACTTTCAAACTAGTAAGAGAATATAGAAGGATTATAACTTTCACCACTAAAATAAAATAATAAATTACATCCAATCACCAAAAATAATAAGGCATTCACCACATGGCACAAGGAGTTATAGTGGTTTGGTACTTAAAACAACCACACCTACTCCACTCCCAAAATTTCTACCCTCATAATTTTGTCTTTCACTATAAAAAGGTTTTCACAGGGTCACCTTAATAATTTGACACAGTTCCCTATGATTTCACAGGCTATCACAAAAAAAACCATACTAGGTTTTCATAGGCTATCTCAGACAAAACCTCAACTGAGATTTTCATAGGATATCTCAGAAAAACTTAAAAAGAATTTCAGAATGTATACTTATCTTCAAATGTAAAAGATGTAGTAGAAGCTTACAACAGAAGGACTTCATTCTTAAATGTAAATGGCATAGTGTTCAATCAGACAAAAAGATTCTAGGTTATATAGATTTTAAAAATGGAAAACTCAAATGCTACTTGATTCAATTCTCGTAGATCTCAAAGAAGAGTATAATTTACTCTCTTAATTAAGTCTAAAATGATCTTGAGAAAAAGGGAATTGAATAAGCTATCAAAATAAAATTTATAAATACAAACAAATAGCTTGCCAAGGACTTGAGCTTCTCTCTCTCTCTCTCTCTCTCTCTCTCTCTCTCCTGTAGAAGAATTATAGCAATTTTTATTATAATTTAGAATGAGAGAAAGACTCAATTTATAGGCAAAGAAGTTAGAACTTCGGCTAGCTTAAGATAGGCTTCAACTAGCTCAAGTTCACCGGATTTTATTCAATAGATTTCAGATTACGTGGGATAAGAATTATCCAAATTTTTGGCTAACCGAATTTGCCACTTGGCTGGCGAAACTCCTGCGAATTCCAAAAGATTCTGTTACTGGAATTTCACCCGAACTTTCTCGGGCTGGCCGAATTTCAAGCTTGGGCTAGCCGAACCAAAACTCGGGCTAACTAAATTTTCAATGGAAGTTGTTATTTTAATCGGGCTTGAAGTTGGGTTGGCCAAGGAAGTTAGGCAGGCCGAACTAGAAGTTAGGCTGGCCGAATTCCAAAGAAAAATTACTTATAAAAACCTATGATAAAGAATTTTTGAAAGCACCTAATTCTAAGGTCTTTCTAAGGTTATATCACCTGAGATATATCAAATATCTGAGTCACTTTAGCTTGTACTTTGTCATGAACTTTGTCTTAAACTATATCTTGAACTTTGTCTTGGACTTTGACTTGAATACAGACGAATATTTCTTTGAGAAGATGTGTCGATCTTGTCTTGACCATATGCCGATCTTGAGTTGATCTTCAAGTTCTACCTTGAAGGGCTTCTCTCACAAAATTTGACAATCTATGTGTGCTTAACATCATAGCACTTACACAAACTTCGGTGCCTTGACACTAAACGGTAGAGGCTTTGCGTCAGTTAAAGGTAATCATTCAAATTCAGGCCTCCACTGATTAGTTTCAAGTACTGGCATCGCATCAATTAAGGCATCATCTCCCGAATTATATCATCATCCAAATCAGTGGAGTGGGCCAAGCATGCGTCTAGAGTGTTAGAGTACAAAGTCAAAAGTGACTTGTCTTTCACGAATGAATCTATCAAGTTAATCTCGTGGACATCATCATCATCCTCTTGTTGTTTGCACATATTGAACATGTTCAGCTCAATTGTTATATTTCCAAAGGATAACTTCATAATCTCACTCCTATAATTTATGGTTGCATTTAATGTGGCTGGGAATAGGCATCCAAGGATGACAGGAATCTGAGTGCTAGCATCAATAATGACAGGTTATGTATCCAAAACAGTAAAGTCTACTAGATAGTAGAATTTATCGACTTGGACAAGCACATCCTCTATCATCCCTCTTAGTATACGGATCAAAAGATTGACTAGTTGGAGTGTGGTCTTAGTGGGTTTTAATTTACTTAAATTAAGTTATTCGTAAACCGAATAAGGAATTAGATTTACACTTGCTCCCAAATCCAATAAAGCATGCTCGATTCAGTGGTTCCCAATCACTCATGAGATGGTTGGGTTATCGAGCTCTTTGTATTTTTGAGGCACATCCTGTTTGATGATGGCACTCACTTTCTATATCAAAAATATCTTTTTTTCTAAACATTGTGTTATCTCATGACTGTACAAAAGGTCCTTAATGAATTTGGCATATGATGGGATTTATTTTATAGCATCTAACAAAGGAATATTAATTTTCACATATTTGAGAACCTTAATGAAATCTTGAGCATTAGATAGAGGTTCAGGTGAGATCAACCATTGTGGGAATGGAGCTATCCACTTATACTCTTTTTTTTATTCTTTCTTATGTTGAGTGTTGCTAGCTCCCTTAGATTCTTTCAAGTCCTTAGGCTTCTCAACCTTCGTCAGGATGCTTTTATTAATCGTTTTACCACTTCTAAGAGTGGTGAGCCTTTACTTTCTCTACATGTTGGGTGAAAGAGCTAGGATCACTTATCTCATATTATGGTTTCGGGTTAGGTAAAGGTTGGGCTGGAAGAGTTCCTTTCTCCCTAACATATAGTTGTGACGCCAATCTTTGAATGGTTGATGCAAACATTCATATGGATATTTTAATATCCTAGAATGCTTGCATAGCATTCTGATTGAATTGCACTTGATCATTTCACCTTCAGTGGATCCTCTTGGGCCCTTTTCTACTTTAACAATGGAGTAAGGATCAAAGGAAGAGACCCTTAAGGATTTTTATCAGTATTAGTTGTTGTTCTATTTCCCCATCTAAGATTCAGGTGGTTCCACCAACTAGAATTATACGTGTTTGAGATTAGATCACTGAAATGCCTTTGATAATTGTTCATGGAATTAGACTACCCATGTAACAACTCTTGGAATGCTAGAATCAGAGGACACATGTCAAGTGTATGTTACTTGCACAAATACCACAAATAGTTTCAAGAGTCTCCTCAAGTTTGACAGTTTCTACCTTCTTCAATTCCATGGCCTCAACCTTTCTTGTGAGGTTGGCCACCCTAGCATTGACGTCTTTTTCTTCCCATAAGACTTACATTACTCCTTTTTCCTTGGATTGAGTCAACTTGGACAAAGTATCCTAAGATTGCACGTTTTTAGCTAACATGTCAAAATAGTCCCACACGTCATTAAGATCCTTGTTCATGAACTCCCCATTGCACATAAGCTCTATAAATTGGTGCATGGGTGAAGTCAGTCCATCATAGAAAAAGCTTATGACCCACCAAAGGTAACATCACGAATTTTCATAGCCCGAGTTTATACTCGTGCCTGAGAATTTTGAGTGTTAATAATGTAATAATTGAATACTTTAAAATTGCACCTTATTTTTTTATATCACATCCACTTACATTAACGAAGGTACCCAATCACAAAAATAAAACTAACCATATTATAAATCTTATTCCATTTTAAATATAAAAGTTCAACTAATCATTTAATGCTCACTTCGGTGGGAGCTTATTACAAATACCCAAATTCATAGTATGAAATGTAAATAAAGGTAAATTAAAATAAAAGAATAACTACGAAGATTCATTGGCATGTCTGATACTACTATGGATTTACGGGAACACCTCGAAATGGTACGACACATGGAATGGATGAATTACATAACACGATTTGTTCATGGAGTGACTATTTGTAACATCAAATCCTAGAAGGTGATGTAACACACATTGCAGATTACCTACATCAATTTATGTATCTCTACCCAAATCCATGGATTTACGCATCGACTAAGAGGGCCACTACCCAGAGTGCATTACGTCCATGATAAAATATATGAATCACTAGATGTGAGACCTCCAATACATCCCTTGCATTAATAGAAAAATAAGTTGAATCATGAGAGTTTTGAAATCCCAAGACACAATCCCAAGACATAAAATAAAGGAGGTAGCACAAGGCTAACCTAATAAAAGAGAATATGTAGGATAACTCAATAAAAGAGAAGAGTAACGATAGGTTAACTTAACAAAAGAGAAGAGTAGTAATAGCTTAACTTAACAAAATAAGAGAGATGAGCAAAAGTTAACTTAATATAGAGTGGTATACGCATCAGTATCAAAATCGGTGAAGGGCAAGGCTTATATCCATTACTCCACATGAATTCATAAAAATAAAGTATGATCAAATTATATATTAACCATAATTCTCATAAGGATGAATAATTCATAATGATCCATCAATCAATTGTATGAAAAATCACAATAAAATGAAAGTATGCAAAAATAAGACAAATCATGTATAAATCAACTCAAATTAGGGTAAGCTTAAAGAAATCTCTTAGCTTAGCCTTAGATGCAAACCCTAGGTAGATCTCGATGTAGAAAAGATTCTATATGAACCACAACATCACTTGAGTAAGACTGAGACAATAAACACGTGGAGAAGGAAGAAAATGAATAAGCATCTAGGCTTGGACCTCTCTCTCTCTCTCTCTCACTCTCTCTCTTCATTGGACGTTTGGGCGTGCGTGGGTTTGTGAGTGGAGAAGGGGCGCACCACCCCTTTTATAAGGAAGTGGGCATGAGAGGGGGTGTGCCACATCCCACTTGAATTGGATTTCTCAAAATTTTATTTTATAGCAATCTTTATGTAAATATAATTCATTCATGGTGTCAAGGTCATCGAATAGGGTCAAGGTACATGATTTTCTTGGTGATTCGAAATTTAGATTGACCTATCTTGAAAATTCTCCTAGTGGGTGCTAAAATGGACTTAATCTTGATTAACAATTCACGCTTAATGATTAGGGTCCAATTTTGGGAAAAATGTGTAGTCAGGATAAACAAACGATTGGATAAAATTTGGTGGTTGATCGATGGTGTAAAATGCCTAAATATGAAATTTCACCTGTTGCGCCCAAATGAAGGAATTGGCTTTAAGGCAGTAACATTCAATGGTATAGAATCATAGATTGGATTTTAAATTTCATATGATATCATATTTGTATGAGGCCAAAGTGTGGTCCAAATTTGAGTTACGATTGATAGTATAAAATGGGTCAATCGAAATGTCCAGATTTAGAAAGAGTTGGTAAGCTTAAAATGACTAACTTCCTGCCTAAGGAGAAGCCGACTAAGGCGGGGTTCTGACATTCCACACTTGGTCCATATGATGGGCATTCCAAGTCGTTCATATGAAGAAAAATATCCTACGACTACGCACGATCTTTCCTCACTAGATGGACACCAAAACAATGGTTAAGGGGATGATTTATCAATTGGGCCATTTTTACAATGATATTTAGGCTAAAATTCGACATGTATTGGTAATTTATAATACATAGGCATGGTATAAAATTTTGCATCAAACGGATAATGTGAAACATGTGATCTAGAATTTAAGAGTCTAGGTTAATGGCATTTTCGTAATGATTGTTAATCTGTGAGTTTTGGAAAATCTAATGATTCTATATGGTAATATGCATGTTTCTAAGTAATTTTTGTAAAAGAACTCATATCCAAATTATTAAAAATAAAAATTTATTCACCAAATAAGTTAAAATTATCATTAATTAAGGTGACATACATATATGAAACAACATGATAGATGGTCAGATGACATGGAAAAAATAAGAAAACTTGATAGTTAGTACTCTGACCATGTATGTAGGTGGATGTACTGTCAGTTTCGTAAACAGATGAACACAAAGTAGATTTTTGGAGTGATCAAGAGGTAGAACATGTTTGCCGTTGAATTTAATTGACATGTTCACATATGTAAGTTCCTCATATTGTAGTTTCGATGGTGGGTTAAGCATATTTATAGGTGGTTAATGAGATGAACAGATCAAGCTCTTGATTCGATAAGTGTATGAACAAAAGTAAATATCAGTTAGTTAGTTTAATATGATCGGGTGGTCCAAACTCAAAGTGGACAATCAAATATCTTTATCTAGCAGTGAATAGTTAATTGAATGATTGGTTATCATGGACAAGTGAGAATACTTAGATTTATGGTAATCATGTCTTAAAAATCCACAGTCGGATGACTTAATCTATGGACAAAGATTATTCCCTACGATCATATTCAGGTTAAAGAATATATATAAGGCTAAATTAGTGACATACACATGTATATACTAAATTAAATTTCATGATAACACTCAAAAACTTTCAATACTCGAGTTTTGAAAAGTTCAAGGTGTTGCAATCTAAACCCCCCTTAAACAAAATTTCGTCCCAAAAATTTAATTACTTTTACCAAATATACTGATTTATTATGTTTAAGTTTTCACTATATTCCTTTAGTCACACTGAAGTCATTTCTTTGGCTGCAACTAAAATTCATCAAAAAATTTTAAAGACTCTGTGTCCTTTAGGTCTCATGGAACCCTCCTTTGGTGGCACCAAATATCACTTCGGTCAAACCTAAGTGTCAGGCTTAATTAAGTCTGAAAATCAAAATTTATTGTTCAACTGTTCTAGGTACTTTTGGTCGAACCGAACCAACAACAAGATTTTCAACAAAATCATCCATAAACCTACTATACAGGGGACTTAGATGTCCTGGACCATATTGTCTAGAAAAATCTACGCACCTCATCAAAAAATTTCTTTTTATTGTTGTGAGGTGTCTAAAGGATGTATGCTTCACATGTGACAGAAAAATTCAATATTAGTTTATCACGGTGAATAAGAGACTATAAATAGTTGAATATCAAAAAAGTCTCCATAAAATTCAAAGTTTCAAACTTCGGTTCTAATTTCAGTTCCTCCACCCTTAATGGTAAACATTCAGTATTGGTGGATGGAGGTTTTTCATAACAATTATATTCTCAGTCAGTGTCAGGCACTAGGATACAATCCTACAAAGCATTCACTATATCTCTAATCATAGGATCATTTGAATCTGCAAAGTCTGCCAAGCGTACTTCTAAAGGTTTAGAAATTTCAATCAGAAGAGGTTCATCATCTTCAAATATCTCAATCAAATTTTCCTCATGTATCACATCCTCATCCTCTTGTGGTTTGTGCAAATTAAACACGTTCAGCTTCATTGTCATATTCCCAAAGGATAACTTCATGATCTCATTTCGGCAATTGATTATGGCATTAGTGGTAATTAGGATTGGTCGACCTAGAATGATAAGGATTTGAGTGCTCGCATTTATAACTGGGTGTATATACAGGATAATAAAGTCTACTAGGTAGTAGAATCTATCTACTTAAACAAACACATCTTTCGCCACTTCTCTCAGTATTCTAATTGAGCGGTTAGCCAATTATAACGTTGTCTTAGTGAGTTTCAACTCACTGAGACCTAATTGTTCGTATACCAAGTATGACATCAGATTAACACTTACCCCAAGATCTAAAAGTGTTTTATCAACTTAGAGGTTTCCTATTATATATAAGATCGTAGGACTTCTGGGATCCTTGTATTTTGGAGGAGTGATTTGATTTATTATGGCAATCACATGTTCTATCAAGAAGGCTTTCTTATGCATGTTCTACTTACGCTTTATTGCACACAATTCATTTAAGAATTAGTCATAGGATGTGAACTATCTAATTACATTCAATAAGGGGATGTTGATCTTAACTTGTTGGAAAAGCTCTAAAATGTCCCAATTTTTGCTTAGTCATTTTGATGAGGTAAGACGTTGTGGAAATAGGGCCATAAGTTTTTATTCCTGTACTGGCTTTATGTCATGTGGAGCATTGCTAGATTCATCATCATCCTTTGAATCAATGGATTCCTCAGGTTTCTCGACCTTCTTAGAAATCTCCTTGTCAATCTATTTACCACTTCTCAGGGTGGTGATGGATTTAACATATTCCACATATTGGGTAGAAGAATTGGGATCACTTATCTCAAATTGTCCCTTACGGTTAGGCTAAGGTTGGGCTGGAAAGGTCCATTTCTCCCTAACACTTAGTTGTGTATCAATTCTTACAACTGAAGTTTCAAGTTCATTTATTGCCTGTAGTTGCCCTTGCATGAATGCATTTAGTGTATCCTCAAGGGTTATCCTTGATGAGGTTTGTCCGATAGATGGCCCTTGGGGATTATTGGGTGCACTGGCAGTCGATCCATTCCAATAACTGATATTTGGATGGTTCCGCCAATTGGGAGTGTACGTGTTGGAATTCACTACACTGAAGGGGCATTGATACACATTCATAGCATTCACTTGAGCATGCAACACCCCTTGAAATGTGGGGATTGTAGCATAATGCTTAGTTAAGTGAATACACTCTAAAAAATACCACATACAATTTCAACGGCCACAATGAGTTGGACACTTCCTTCCTAGATTCCAAGGCCTTAATCTTTCTTGTGAGATCTGTTAACCTTGCACTTATATCATCCTCCGCTTTGAGCACATGTAACCCTCTCTTTTTTGGTACTGCCTTGGGATTACTAGCTTGGTTAGTTGTGTCCCATGATTAGGCATTTTCAGTTAGCATGTCCAGGTAGTCCTAGGCATCTTTCGGATCCTTATTTATAAATTGTCCATTACATATCATCACTATGAATTGGCTCATGTTTGAGCTTAATCCCTTATAAAAAATTTAATCATACGCTAAATCTCGTAGCTATGGTGTGGGCAAGCAAAAGAAATTCCTTGAACCATTCCCAACACTTACAAAAAAAAAAAGCTCCGTCTCCTTTTTAGGAGAAGTTCATAATGTCACACATGATAGTATTGGTTTTATGAGCCGAGAATAACTTTTTAAGGAACTCGTAGGTCATCTCGGCTCATGTACCAATGGATCTTGTCCTTAATGAGTGAAGCCATGCTTTATCCTTCTCCTTAGGAGAAAATGGAAATAACTTTAGTCTAATCACATCCGTCGGAACGTTATTAAAGTGTATAGTTACAACAATCTCTTCAAACTCTTTTAGATGCAAGTATGGACTTTCTGAATCAAGTCCATGGAATTTTTGGAGTAATTGGATCACTCCTGGTTGAAAGTCAATGTTTCTTGCATTGGTTGGGAAAATCATGCAGGAATGTGTACTTGTCCTCACCTGTTGTAAATAATCACGTAAAGTCTAAACTGGTGGAACTTGGTGTATTTCATTCTTGTCATGCACCATCCTAACCATTGATGTGTTATGCACAGGATTATTTGTAAGTACTAATGTTTTAAAGTCATAAGTAGGTTGTCAAATTTCGTAGGTAAAATGTATAATGTATGGAACTTCAGCACACTTTAGCTCTCTTTAACATTTTAAAACTAAAGTATGACTCAACATCTTAAGATTGGAAGGCTCGGAATG
The DNA here is from genome assembly GCA_030180095.1 of Magnolia changhungtana. NCBI lineage: Eukaryota > Viridiplantae > Streptophyta > Magnoliopsida > Magnoliales > Magnoliaceae > Magnolia > Magnolia changhungtana. The sequence continues at coordinate 17,247,714 of JASAUF010000343.1, forward strand.
ATTTTATGAGAAGAATTATTTGTATGCCAACCTACAGGTAAAGAAGAGCTTAGGAAAGACCCTAAGGTAAAGTACATCTTATCGGTTTTCTAAGATTTGACTTGTTACAATTTTTACATGAAAAATCAAGGGTGGTTGGCCATCCTAACCATGTCTTCAGCCATTTGAACCATCTCGAGTCAACATGAGATCAACCTAGGTCAAGTTTCTAGTAACCAATAACTTTGAATTTTATGGAACCTGCCTTTGACTAGCCAAACTAGATCGGGTCTGTTTCGAACAAGAAACAAATGCATTTCAATTTGGGAGATTATCTTATTCAAACATAACAGAGAGAGGATATCAAGAACAATCATCGTATTATTAATTTTGAGTTCATTTACATCCTCTGATATCCCTTGATTCTGAGATAGATTATTTAGAGTACGATAAATTGATAGAATTTAGATAATTGATCGGAATATCAAATCTGTCAGCATTTCATCTCGTGTTTTGGTCATCTCTTTAAGAGGAATATTGTGTGAATTCGATCGTCTAATTTCCCTTTTTGATGCTTGTACAGAAGGAAAGCTGGAGGTTGAACAATTGGACAACATGTCGGCCCCTTTATCATTATTGTTTATATGATAGTTTGTTGTGCGGACCCGCGTAAACCCTATCTTCCTTTCACTCCTACCTTCAGTCTTCTCTCGTGCTCTGCTCCTCTTCCCAAAATCTTCAATTACCCAAAATGAGAGGGAGAGGGGGAATATATAGCCCTTCACACTTGTGACCCTCGATCTATGTGCCATGGGCCCCACTTTTCATAAGATTCCATAGCTTATGAACAACCCTTCCGAAATCCATGGCACGAACCCGTACAACAAATATCATCGTTTGCGCGGTCCCACGCAACCAATATGGGTTGTGCGATCCTGCGCAACCGATATGGTTTGCGTGGTCCCGCGCAACTACTACAATCTCTGCACACTCTTTTTCTTTTTTATATTTCCTTGTCTTTTGATCTTCTATATCTCCATTCCTCTCTCTTCTCTTCGTTCATCATTTTTATGCCTCAACAGATGCCCCCTTGATCCTTTCTTTAATTTTGAAGGATCAAAGAATCAAGATCAATTGTTATTCTTTTCCTGAAGCCATTTGTGCGGACTCCCGCAACCGCCTGTGTACCGTACTCGGATGAATCATCCTATAAATACCCCAGCTCCCTCTTCATTCTTTATCTATCATTTTACCACAGCGAAGCTATGTCGATTTCTGTCTCCCTGCGCAACTGTTTTCACTTGCGCGACCCCGCACAATCGATTTGTCTTGCGCAACCCCATGCAACGGAAATTCTGTTTGCACAAGCCTTTGTAGTGTTGCGTTGCTCCATGCAATTTACTTTATTTCCGCGACCCCACGTAATAGTTTACCTGAAAACTTAGAAATTTTCTGGTTTTTTAGAATTTTTCGAGACTTAAAACTTTTTGAAGAAAACCCCAACCCTTTTCATCATGGCCCGTACCAAGTGGACCAACGCCTCGTTGAACCTTCTACCACACAACCATCTCCCAGGAACTACCAAATTCTCCATCTCCTCAAGCCACTGAACCATCTCACAAATGCCTGAAAACCACTTCTTGATAGCCTGCCTTTATTAAGGAGACCGTGCTCCCGAGTTTTGACTTTTTCGATCGTATCTCCTTCTTACCATCTCCCATTCACTGTGCAATTTCAATGATGGATATCGAACGACCCCCGAGACACGGACATGATTACAATTAGAGTGGTTGAAGACGATGACACATTTGCCAACAATAAGTCAGAAGCCACCACCACGAGAAGATACCCCCCCACCATCCAGGTCAAAGAAACTTCACTGCAACAAGGCTAAAGAATTTCAAGAAAAGATCGAAGAGCATAAGAAGAAAAAACTCCAGAATTCTTAGGAGTCAATTCGAGTAATTCAGGGGATGATAATGAAATTGATAATCCCCATAGGCAGGGCATGACGGTGATTGCACTAAGTCTCCACCATCATGAATCTATTCTTAATTGCAAGCCAACGGACTAGATGGATGGAGAGAAATTTTCTTATACATAGTCTTGGTCGTCAAGGGAACCAAGTATTCTTAAAGGTATCCTATCGATGAAGAAGTCGTGACAACAAGCTGGCGATATTCACCTGATGATCTTCCTCACCCCTTCGCACAATCTACATTCCTTATTCCCAACCCATTTGTATGAGACGCTTTAGCAACATTTCAGAGACCGCGCCACACGCACATCTCTATGGACTCCAGAAGAGTTGAAGACAAGGGGTCTTCTGACATCTAACGATCATTATCATGAATGGGCAACAGCGATTCTGGCCAAACATGCGAAGATTCTGATTAAGATCGATCTTTATAATGCGATAGAAGCCACCTTATAGCACTTTTACAAGGAACCTACAGTCTTGAAAGATTTCCTTAATTATTGGTGTCCTACCACCAACTCTTTCCATCTTCCATCGGGTGAGATGAGTATCACTCTATGGGACCTACACCGCATCGTCGCTCTGCCGATAACTGATAAATTCTACGATGAGTTCGTGCTAACGAATGAAGAACTGGTCTACATCTCGTCCTCGGGTCGTGTGCCTTCAATCTCGGAGACTACTATTGAACTCTTCAAGGAGATGGCCAAGTTTCCAAAAATCCACAAGATCTCATCCACAAAATGGCTCACACATTTCAGCAGAGTCCTTTGGTAACTTCCCTCCTTTACGAACTTCTCACCCTTATTGCATCTTAATTTAAGGATTCTCATGCTTTATTTTTCTTTGTTTTTAGGTTCAATGGTTGTCACTCGCGAGAACTGACAACCCTCCAAAATAAGATAAAGGACCGCCCTGAGTATAGCCGTGACGGAGAACTTGGGGCATTTCTAGCATACTGGTCGAGCATAGTAGTTCTCCCTAGTTCAAAGTGGACAAACGTTATTCACCAAACCGTATTTTTTGTCACTAGCGCAGTGGCAGAAGGGCTCAAGTTTTCTCTTGCTCCTCCAGTCCTGTGTTCGATCTACAGGGCTCTTGGGGAAATTGCTTCGCATGTCAAATGCCCCACTGTTAGCTCTTCTTCTTCTTATACTCCGTGGAATTACTCACCGGCTAGCTTGGTGTATATTTCCCATGGACCTTTAAAGTTTCGGAGAAGGCCTATATCCATCCCTTTCATATTCCACTTTGGTTTTTTCAGAGGATAACGATTGTGAAGAGATCATACTAATGGGTTGTTGACGCGATTTTGTCCGATGATAATGTCAACTACTTTCATTTTTTCCTGTATCACTATATAGAGGATGTCAGACCCTTAACCTAGTATCCGTTCTATTCCGTTAGTTCCCGCAGTCCTTCCGGTCAAATTTCGGTGACCTGCGACCTATAGGTAGCGTTTGCGATCATCCCTAAGTTCCATCCTGTAAACTCGAACCGATTCGATCCAAAACCTATGCCAATGCGACCGCATCATCACCGCGGTTCCAACACTATGTCTCACACGTCAATCTAAGGTGTAGATCAAAAGTTGTAGCTCGCGCAACATTTAGACCATTGATCGTGATTATAGGACCCACCTATTGCATGTACATGTTTCCCTAGGTGATGACATTACCCTAGTCCATCATTACCTATAACCTACCCTACCTAGCCTAGCCTATAGCCCAACCTACCTAGCCTAGCAATCATGGATTTTTCTTCTCAAAAATAATCATTTCTCTCCCTATCTCATGTGTCATGATGGCTTTTCTTCCCAGGACCCATTGGTATCTTACAAACTCATAATTACTTTGTTACAACTAAACATCTCTCTCTTTCTCCCAGATTCATTCTTGTAAATGCAATTTTGTAAACCTAGCATCACCCGTTGTGTTATCAAATTTTGTTGTGCCAAACCATATAGTATTTGTATCATGCTTTGAGTTGAAGTGATCAGGTTCGTACATTTCAAAGTTCTCTGGATCTTCATCGAACTTACCCACATCTTCAAGTTGAAGTGAAGCATGTTGAAGTTCATGGTTTCAAGATCATATTCAAGAACTCAAGTTCAAGTTTAAAGTCCAACTATCATACGCTAAAGACTCAAGAACTCAAGTGTGACTCAAGCTCAAGTTCAAGACATCGAACTCAAGCTTCAAGTATCACAAGTATTCAAGAATTTGAAGCGCATGATGTTTCAAGTGTTCCTACTCACAAATAGGTTTGGATGACCCTAGATTGACCTTAGGTTATGTCATATTCATTACATATTCTTTGTGGGTCATTTCTTTTATTTATAGGTCATTTTCTCGACTAGTCTTAGACCTTGTTCGAGTAGTCTAAGTATTGGCTTGACCAATCTAAAAGTTTTCTCGACCAGTCCAAGGTTTGTTACTAATTTTCAGAATTTTTTGGTAGATCCTCGACAGTCCTGGAGACTGCTCGACCAGTCGAGTGAACAGTGCTCGACTGGTCATGCAGGTTCGACTCAAAGTCCAGCAAGCATTTCTGGTCCCACTCGACCAGTCGAGTGCAGGGCTTAACCAGTTGAGCAGGCCACTCGACCAGTCGAGTAACGGTCTTATCTTATCACACCAGAAAATTTGAAATTTTATTGGTCCTTCGACCAGTCGAATCGACCCTTAGACCAGTCGAGAGAACAGTATTTTCACCTATAAATAAAGCACGAATTTCAGAGTTTATTCATTCATCAAAGCGAAATCAAGACATCACTCTGAGAGATAAGTTTGTGATATTTTTAAGCTATAATGTGCTCATTTAATATTCTCTTTAATTAGCTTTTGTTATTTGATTTTGAGATCTTTATTCCAATCTTATATTAAGAAGGGATTTGAGTTTTTTCCTTTCTTGAGATCAAAATCAAATCAAGCTAGCCCAGGTTGATTTAATTAAAAATTATTTAGAACTAGATCCTTTTCATCTGTGAGACTGGACATTTAACATATTCATCTACATCGGATCAGTTTTACTGGGCTTCTTCAAAGAAGAATTTCCAGATAAGTACATTTACATTTTGTATATCTCTTTTTAGTTTTTGAGGTTGTGCCAGAAAAATCTCTATTTGGTTTTATCCGAGGTGATCCAGAAAATCTCGAAGTATGGAGTTTTTGGAATTGCATAAACCCAATCAAAGACACAATTGTGAAGGTTTTAAGGTGAACCTTAGAAAAACCTTTTCATAGTGAACGTTAATATCCCAAGGGAGTGGATATTAGGGGTGGAGTAGTTGTGTGGCTGTTTTCTAACAGTTGGTGTACACACAAGCGAACCACTATAATTTTTGGTGTTGTTGTAGATGATTGAATGTGCCTATGTGTGTGAATGTTGTAATTTATTTTCAGCACTTGTGGTGAATGGTGTAATTTATTTTATGCACTTATGGGAATGTTATAATAACTTAGTTTATTTTCTTTGCTATTTCCTTTGCCTCTTTATTGGTTTGGGTTTTTGATACTTACAAATGTTCTAATAAGGTTATCCTGCCATAAGCCTTTGGTTTTTGGTGTTAGGTTGTCCTTAAAGCTAAGTTTGTATCAACCTCTCAAGACTAGTATTTTAGAGGTTGTTATTTACTTGTGCTTCTTTATTATTTAATTGTGTTATCATTCTTTAAATTTCACATTTATTTTTTAATTTGGCATAGTCCTATTCATCTCCCCTGCCCCCCCCCCCCCTATGGCTCGGCCTTTTCAAGTGGTATCAAAGCCTAATAGCTTCTTTTTATTTGGATTCAATTCCTAAGCTAATCGATCTGAGCTTATAAGATGTCAAATTTTGATAGCCTCTCAATCACTAGGCCTACACCTTTTGATGGCTCCAATTATGCCTATTGGAAAGCCAGAATGATGATCTTTTTAAGGTCCATAGATGAGAGCGAGTGGCAAGCCACAGTGACTAGATGGACCCCTCCTACCACTGAAGTTCTAAGCACTGATGGAACCAAATCTATAAAGGTTCCACCTTATTTTTCTTGGACCACACTTCAGAAAAATGAGAGTAGTGTTAATGCAAAGGCTTTAAATGCAATTACTTGCGCACTATCACCAGATGAATTCAAAAGAATTATATCCTGTGATTCTGCAAAGCAAGTGTGGGACATTCTAGAAATGACACACGAGGGTACGACTATTGTCAAGAAATCTAAACTTCAAATCCTCACCACTTGATTTGAGGAGATACTGTCACGCCCCAAACCCAGAAATTGGATTCACAGGAATCTCGATCGCCGAATCCGGTGCCGACAGCCTTCGTAGTACCCCGTTCTCGACTCCTAGCGTCCATACGCCAGATTTCGATCCTAGGATCCTACAAGGAGGATTTTTTTTATACATTTAACTCGCAATAAGCATAACCACAAGTATACCCAATCACAAAGGCAACATCATCATCACATATCCACTAATATAATCATTTGATTACAATACTTAAAGGAAATACACAAATCGAAAATTAAGCTCCAGGAGACCGCTGTACGCTCCACGCTCAACACTGCTGCAACCTGACATCATCTGCACGCATCTATCGTGCATAAGCTTATAGAAAGCTTAGAGGGTGGTGTAAGTGTGTGCACAAGGTAAGTGCCAAGTATGCAATATAATGACATCATCATACAGTACCGAAAATACTGGTAATCCATAAATCGTACAATATCGGAATAAGCAGAATTACTAACAAAATCATGAATTACCAAAGTAAGCAGAAATACTGATAAGAGCAGGAATTATCAGAGTAAACAGAAATACTGGCAAGATCATAAATTATATGATAACAGAGTAAGCGGAAACACGCACAAGTCCATGAGTCAATCAATATCAGAATGCGCAATATAGAACAGCTATACAAATGAGGAGTCATAAAGGGCCAATTATCAAATGTCGAGGATGCGATGCAGTATGCAGATCCCGATGAGTCCATGAATAACATCAACCGTATCTAGACCATATATATGTATAAACATAATAACCCAAGATGCAATATGCTGCAGATGTAATGCAATATGCGATGCGAATGGAATGACCATGCTGGAGTGTGAAGTCAGGATGATAGTACATAGTATCGTAGGCTACGGGGTTCACCACAAGGGACTTCTATCCAAACTAGTCTCATACCTAAATTTGGATAGTCAGACTCAATGTGGTAAACTCCTGATCTCAGGTTAGTCGCACGCCCAACCGAAATCCTTGTCATAACGAAGGTACACATTAATTATTTGTGCACCACCAGCCCGAGTGGATAATGAATGAATGAATGAAAGAGCATGCAACTCCTACTCAATAAGTCCACATATCAGTACGGTTCCTCTCTGGGATCATCACCGGGGTTTAGTACACTCCAAATGGCACTGTCACTCTCCTAGCAGCACAGTCCAAGTGAGCGTAAGAAACCACACTATCCGCCTGGCCAATAGTCTGTCAATACCTATCCGGCACGTCGATAGCGGACCCATTCCTCGAGCTGGTCAGACTCAGCCTAGCAATGCCCCCTACGCTTCGGCGGGTAAGGCCACACCCCCTCCCAACCGACCATGGCACAGTGGGAGACGCGGCCTCCTGGTATTCGGCACTCGGGCGCTCTTGTGTATCCACTCGGTCCTGACGTTGGGGCATCCTCTGGTACCAAGAGGGTTTTAGGGATTTTCACTAAGGGCCATCTATGACAGCCCGATGCTAGAACAAATTTCTGGTGTCCTGTCCGGCCATCCATGATATGCCTGTGGAGGCTACAGCCCTGATGTCGCTAGGGCATATAGTAATCATAATGCAAGATGCATGAGTCATACAATCCAGTCATGCATCAATCCTGTGCATACCGTGCGCTCATGTGAGATAACCTCCGCCTATCAGGGAGTCTCATAACAACACGCTCAATGACATATGCAATGATCAACCACGTTTCATAACAAACATGCAGATGATGCGTATGGGCATGTATCATGATGCTATGTTGTCACATACTCATAATCGGTACCCATAACCAGCATCGACAATCAACCTCGACAATGTGGACATTTAACCAACATTGCCCCCAAGGAATGACTCACATAGAGCCTAACATATAGTGGGCCCATAGCCTCACACAAGGGCCACATACATCAAGTGGGCCGCATCACATGGGCCAGAAATACATCTCAATGGGCCTCATCATATAGGCCTCATATACATCAAGTGGGTCACATCAACTGGGCCGTAGCAATGGGCCGCATTAAATGGTCGTATACAATCTCAATCGGCCGTATCCCATGGGCCTCAAATATATCATAATGGGCCTCCTCATACGGTCTAATATACATCATAGTGGGTCGAATACACGGGCTTAATATACGTCACCATGGGCCACGACCCATGGTCCTCAAATACATCATAATGGGCTACGACCCATGGGCCTCAATATGCATCAAGTGGATCGCATTAATGGGTCCCATATACATCAAATGGGCCACGTACCTGGGCCTCGAAATACATCAAGTGGCCACACATCATGGGCCTAATACATATCACAATGGGCCTTACCCTTAGGCCACGAATACATCACAATGGGCCTCTGACACGGGTCTAATATACATCACAATGGGCCTCGACAATCGGAATCGGCCCCAACAATTGGAATCGACACTCGGAATCGGCCTCGATACTCGGCCTCGACAATCGGCAAATTGGCCACGACAATCAGAATCAATCGATAATCGGAATCGGCAAATCCGTCACGTCAATCGGAATCAGCAATCGGTCACGATAATCGGCCTCGATCGCTAATTGGCAATCGGCCACGACAATTAGAATCGGTCACATCAATTGGAATCGGCAATCCGTCACGTCAATCGGAATCGGCAATCGGTCATGATAAACGGCCTCGATCGCTAATCGGCAATCGGCCGAATCAAGGCCTAAGGGAAGGTCACATGTGGACTTGAAACAATCATTGCGTAACAATGTGGCCATTTAACCGACATTGCTCCCAAGGAGTGGCCCATACAAGGGACTCATACACAACTTAACGGGCCATCCATACATCGTGCTGGGCCTCAACCATGGGCCTTGAATACACAACAGGTGGGCCTTGAACCTGGCCTCAAAACATGCAACAGGTGGTCCCCGCTCATAGGTCAAAGATACATCATGATGGGCCACAAGTATATCAAAGTGGGCCTCTCGAATGGGCCACGAAATATATCCAAGTGTGCCTGACGGATGGGCCACGAAGTACATCAAAGTGGGCCTCGACAACGGGCCTCATACATATCAAGGTAGGCCTCAACAACGGGCTGCACTAATGGGCCTCTATACACAATAGGTGGGCTCTGCACATGGGCCGAAAATACATCATGATGGGCCTCAAATATGTCAAAATGGACCCCATTACCTCGGCCTAATATACATCGCAATGGGCCGCATCACGGTGGGGTCCACATCCAGAAAATGGACGGACGGCGCGGCTGAAACACATACAACATGGTGGGCCCACGTCCAGAGAATGGACGGACGGTGGATATAGAATACATACATTTAAGTGGGTCCCATGGATGGTGTGTATACAACACATACAATAAGGTAGGGCCCACCGCTGCTGGATGAAGTGGCAGGTGGATCTCACAGATGGACAGTGAGGATAAAACACTTACGTCATAGTGGTCCGTCAGACGGACGGCGCAGATACAATATTCACATCATGTGGATCCCACGTGCTGGAGTGGGCACAGACGGCATTGATAAAACACCTACATTATGATGTGTACCACCGTCCAGCTGCTGGACGGTGGATACAACACATATTACGGTGGTCCCTCACACAAATGGACAGTGTAGATTAACAAATACGGTATGGTGGCCCACAACACTTGCTGACGTGAATACAGGTGGGATTCACAGAACTTGCAGACGTCCTAACGGATGGACGGTTTGGTAAAACTAATAGGGCCCGTAATCGTTGGACGGCGTGGTTAAAACACATACATCAACAGGAGTTCATACGTACGACATGGCTGACCATGGATGAAGCGCATGCTTCATGGCGGGCTCCCACAGATGAACGGTTGGGATCTAACACATCCCTCATGATCAGGCTCGCATTGCCAAACAGATGGACAGTAGAGATATAACACATATCTCATGGTGGGGTCCACGTGGACGGCTTGGAAGAAACATGTACATCAAGTAGAGCCATGTACGGACGGTCTAGATAGACCATAAACATCAAGGTGGCCCCACATGAACGGCCTAGATACAACACGATCAGACCCCCTGATCATCAATACAGCAGCTATATTAGCTAGTTTACGTACACCAACCAATCCTTCCACGCGTGGGTCCCATGTGGGGCCCACCATAACGTTTATTTTCCATCCAATCCGCTCATAAGGTCACAAGGACCCGATTAAGGAGGAAAAACAAATTTCATAACGATCCAAAACTTTTGTGACAAAATGATGTTTTAATGGTAAACGTTCAATCCACTACAACTTTTGGTGGTGTGGATCACCTGAGCCTCATGTACAGTTGATTTTTGGGGAATCCCAGTTCCCAAAGGGGACCCATGAAATGCACGGTGTGGATGCTCCATGTCCATCACGGTGGGGCCTAAGGTGGGGCCACTCTCCCTTCCTGTTACATGCATCAGGACGCTGCTGGCTGCAGCGTCCTCTGGACGCTAGCAGCAGCAGCGTCATTATTATTATTATTATTATTTTTATAGGTGGGGCCCACATCCGGAGGATCCACTCCGTTGATTGGGTTCTCCTGCTCATGACTGATCTAACAAGCTCATATTCAACATTTTTTTATGCACAATAACATCCTGGTAGCCCTAATAGTTATTCACTATTAAAATAAAGGTTTTGATGGTGCGGCCTACCGGGTATTTGGATTGGCTCCTTTTTCTGGCTCAACGCCTCAAATAAGTTGGGAAATGAGATGGATGGTGTGGATCGGATACATACATCAAGGTGGGGTTCACATGAGTGGCCCACCAGAATTTTTGGATTAAGCTAATATTTCCTTCCTCCAGCAGCAGGCGGTGAATGCATAACACATTTAACAAGCGAGCTCCACCGTCCCTGGACGGTGATCAGCGTACATGAAACACATATATCAGGTGGGATCCACGTCAGTGTGGCCCACCCAAAATCAAGCTGGTATTTGTGCTTTCTTTCCACCAGGCCTGTCCAAAACAGGCAGCCAAGAAAATTACTGGACGGTTGGCAAGGTTGGGCCGGCTGGACAGTCCTTGATGGACGGTCCGGGTCTGATGAGTACATCAGGTGGGCCACATATTATCATGGACAAAAAAAAATAGATAGAAAGAGAGACATATATCGGAGTATCGGAGGGACCCCACCACTATGGGTCCCTCTTTGATACAACACATACATCAATATGGGTCCCACTACAAGTGGGTCCCCAAATCATCAAATCATGCAAATCAAACCTTACGAAACACCCACAAACAAAGAAGATTCACCCATCTACGATCTCCTCTACCTTCTTCCGCCAATGCATGCTAGAGCTCCAAATGAATAATTTGAACGGTTGGGATCAAACTTGGATGGTGGAGATGAGAGATGGAAAGTGGGCCACACAAAGCCTCTCCCATGGAGAGCCATAGACGGTTGGGTTCTTCTTTGGTTGCTTGGAAGAGAAGGGAGAAATAAGAGAGAGAGAGAGAGAGAAGATGGAATGGAGTGATGGAGTGATGGGTGAGGTGAGAGCTTTATTGACTTTTGAGGTAATTTATGTAAGAGGGGCATGGGTTGCCTTGACTTTTAAGGTTGCTTTGGTAAGGGAGTGATGGGATATGTACTTGTCATATGAAGTGATTGATGTGTACTTGATTAATGGGACATGTTGTAGAGATTCTCTTGTGATTGCAAATGCGCGGCGTTTCCTCAAACTGAGACGCGACATCGGAACCGCGACGACAGCGCGGTCGCACGGGTACAAGTCTTGGGTCAAGCCGACTCTGAAATACGGGACATGACTCAGTGTTATGCGCAACCCCGATAACAGAACGCAGTTTGCCGGAATTCGACCGGGAGAACCGCGGAAGTCTACGGAACGGTAAGGTCTAGGATACGGGCCTTACAGATACTGAAAGTGCCTGGTTTGTCAATTAGCATGAGTGTTGAGTCAGTCAGACTGCAGAGCCTCATAGGAAGATCAATTCAAGAGTCTGTCTCAACCGGATGTGTACAAGCTCGCCACAAGTAAATATAGCCTCACATCCCTTATCCCAAAACACCAGGTATATAAAACCCTTAAAACAAACTAGAACATCATAGGATTTTTAAGTTAAGAAAACTTTTTTCAAAATAGAAAAATTCTTTAAGTTTTCTTGCTTTGTCAATTTTATCGATACACATCTCAATATGATCGACCTGCACTGTCGATGTCCTCAATACCTAAACGATATCATCAGAATGGGGTCAAAAGTGTCCAGCAACCACATATATATCTAGACAGATGTATCGATATACTATCAATATCATCAATATTTGAATCTCGAGTCCATCGAAAGTGACTCGATAATATCGACAGGCAGATCCCCGGCGCCCCTATTTTTTCTTAAGAATATCATATATGCATCGATATATCGAAGCCTCCTCGATACCATCGAAGTTCAAATCTTGATGATATCGAAAGGCTCTCGATGATATCGGTCTCGAGCGCCAAGTTCTTCCAGCAAAGTATTTTAGGATGTTTTATCTATGATCGGGGGTATATTCAAATATCGATAATATCGGTACGGTCTCGATTGCATCGAAATTGGACATAAACTGTTCAACAAGCTTAAAGAAAATTCCCTAGATTTATCGATGCATCGACACCGTATCGATATCATCGACATTCAAATTCCGATGATCTCGATGGTCCCTTGATCATTCTTGAAAATCAGAAATATTTTATAGCAAGTCTCTCTTATTATTCAAATGTCGATGAATCGACACTAGTATTAATAGAATTGAAGTTTGAAATCCAATGACATCGACACCTGTTTCGATTCCATCAACTAGCTGACAAGAGGTTTTAAAAGCGTATGACATTTGAGTTTGTGTCATCAAGCGGACCATCGATGCCATTGAGAGTATACGCTTGATGATATCGAACCCGCTCGATGATATCGAACTCTATCATAAATGTGACCGTTTTATATCCGTTGGAACCTGTTGCCTATATATTTAGAGGACTTGTCTATCATTGCTGGAAGAGAAAGAAGAGAGTGCTTTTGTGTGTTTTACTTTAGATCTTATACCTAAAGCCCTTTCTCTCAGGGGAGTTCATCCTTCAATCCACCCTCATCATTGATATTCAATAGAGTGGATTGGGGAATGAACTTCCGTAGTCAAGGATCCTCCAATACTACCTTAATGGCAAATCATTAAGCTAGGATGTCTTGAATGCATAATTGGAATCATCTTCCTTATAGGAAAACTTTTTATAGAGTAGGATTCCATTTTAACCTTAACCCAACCCAAAGCCTCACATTGGTACATCATCTGGTTGCGGTCAAGGAAGCCAAAGATTCTTCATCAACAAGGAGGAGATCTTCGTCAACGTGCTGAATGGGACTCATTCACTTATTTGTAAGTTATTAGAGTCCAGAGGACACTTGTGATCATTCCTTTTTAGGATTGGGTCTTAGGTATTTCTCACCCTTGCAAGCCCTCGTAGGAAGCCTCTGGCGGGAGTGTATGTGGTGGGTACGTAGTATTGACCCTTGCTCTGTGGAGAGCATAAACTTCCGGTTGGAGGTGAACCTATCTAAAACCTTAGGTTTGAGGTGATCCGAGTGAAACCTCCATTAGGGTCTTATGGAAGATCCTTGGCCAGTGTGCCTAAAAGTGGGTGCGTTGTGTTGACCCTTGCTCATAATAGCATAAACAGTCAGCCTTAGTGTAGGTTGTAAAGGTTGAAGGTGAACCTGATTTAAAATCTTAGGTTTGAGGTGAACCGCTGTGAAACCTCCTTAGTGAAATCCGGTACACTTAAGGGTTGAGTGCGGTTACCGGGAGTGGAGTAGACAAGTAGTCGAATCACTATAAAAATGACTGTGTTTAAGATTGTTATTCTTCTGTTTGTGTGATTTACTTTAATATTTTTATATCAGAATATCTAAGATCACACCTCACACACATACACAGTCATATCCATCATAAACTGGCTTGCGTATTGTTCACTTCTTAAATAGTTTGTGATTGGATCCACTACGAGGCTTGGAAGCCGGTAGAGTTACTTTTAGGTAATCCTAATATGTGCTTATTGTTAGGATTAGTGTTATAGGATTTTAAATAAACCAAAAAACTTTAAAAAGTCCTATTCACCCCCCTCTAGGACATATTGGCATATTCCTACTTCAACTAAAGCGGTCTCCACCGCTATTTCAGATACGTATGGAAGAAAGTGAAAATTTCATGAACTTCTATACTAAATTAAATGACATAGTCAACTTTATGTGTGGTCTTGGTGATAGTATCCCAAAAAGCAAAGTCTATACAAAGATACTACGCTTATTGCCTGAAAGGTTCAATTCAAAGGTCACTGCCATTCAGGAACTTCGTGATACGGATAATATGAGGGTTGAAGAACTAGTTGGTTCTTTACAAACCTATGAGTTAAACTTTAAAGCTCCTAAAGGTAAGTCTATTTTCCTTAAGTCTTCTAAAAATACTTCTCATGAAAATGTTAGTAATTCTAATTTTGAAAACTTTGAAAATGATATGGCATTATTAGCCAAGAAGTTTTACAAGATTTTCAAAAGTAAAAAGAGGGTAGATTTTCAAAAACCTTCAAAAAAGAAAAGAACCAGATCTAAAAATTAGAAATCTATTAAAGACAGCCAATGTTTCAACTGCCATGAATATGGGCATCTGGCAAACAAAGGACCAACGATTGACAAATCTAAAAAGAAAGGCATGTTAGCCACATGGGATGAATCATCTTACTCTGAAGCCTCTTTTGAGTCAGATGATTCTAAACCCGAGTCTACTAATGAGGTTAAAGCCTTAATGACTCTTGCTAAATTCACTTTCTCAGATAGTTGTGATTCAACTAGTGAAGAAAATTTGAGAAGTGATCCTGAAAATGATGAAGATTTAACAAGATGCCTATGATGCCCTATACAGGGAAAGTTGTAAGATAGATGTAAAATTAAAACTTCAAAAAGAAAAGTTTTTAAAATTAAAAGAAAATTTTGATAATCTAGTCTTAGAAAAATCACATTTTTCAGATTGTTTTGAAAAAGCTAAGTGTGAATTAGATTTCAAAACTTCTCAAATTGAAAACCTAAAATCTGAAAATGAAAAACTAAAACTAGAAGTCTCTTCTCTCTTGAGTATCAAGGATACTTGGAGGTATGCCCAGGGTGATCCTAAACTAGAAAGACTCCTAACCGGATCAAGGAAATGTGGCGATCGATCTGGTCTGGGCTACGATAAAAATACCCCTCCAAAATATAAGTCTACTCCTCCTAAATTTGTTTAAGGAGAGTCCTCTAACTCAAAAGGGAAAAATTTGAATCAAAATAGTTTTAAAAATTCTAAAACTTTTCAGACTGTGAAACCTAAAAGCAATCATATCAACTATAGAAATCAGAATCATAACCCTTTAGCTGATAAAATTGCGGATCTACTTAAGGAGCTTTTAAAATCTAACTCGAATGGTGGAATATATAACAACTACAAGCATAGAAAGACCAACTAAACTCCAAAACCCAAAACAGTAATGAAATGAGTTCCTAAGTTTGCTTGTCTAGTTGCCCACACTGCTTTCAAGGCTTTGAGTCAATCAAAGTGGTACCTAGATAGTGGTTGTTCTAGACACATGACAGGTGATAAAGACTTGTTCACTAATCTTAAATATATGACTGATTGCTCAGTCACATTTGGTGATGGTAACAACTGCAGGATTATTGGCCAAGGTATTGTTCAACTCTTTAATCTTCCTCCATTTGAGAATGGGTTGTTTGTAGAGGGCCCTACGCATAATCTCTTAAGCATTTCTCAAATTTGCGATAATAAACATAGCATAAAATTCACCAACCAAGGGTGCGAGATTTCTATTGAGAATGGCTCTGTGATATTAACTAGTCACAGAACATTTGAGAACTGCTATATAGTCTGTGATTGAAGCTCGTCTAAGTTATCGTGTTACATGGTCCAAACCGATGAGACCGAACTATGGCATAAACGCCTAGGACATGTACACTACCATAATCTTTATAGACTGAGTAAAAGTGAAGTAATAAGAGGTCTACCCAAGATTAAGAAATTGGATAAAGTTTGTGGTGAATCCAGATTGGAAAACAAACTAGGAGTGCTCACAAGAAAGTGAATTCCAATGCCACATCCAAACCTCTTGAACTTCTCCACATGGATCTCGTTGGACCGACTAGAAGGGAGAGTTGAGGCAGTAAGAAATATATATTGGTCATAGTAGATGATTTTACCAGGTATACATGGGTAGTTTTCATAAGAGAGAAATTTGAGACTCTCGATAAAGTGAAAAGGGTACTTAAGCATATCCATATTAAGAAGGAATCACATGTCACCAAAATCTGTAGTGATCATGGCTCTAAATTCGATAATAGCAGTTTTGAGAAGTTCTGTAGCGATCATGGAATATCGCATGACTATTCTGCACCCAAAATATCTCAACAGAATGGGGTTGTTAAAAGAAAAAATTGGGTACACGTTAAATAGTATGAAACTTCCTAAAAATCTTTGGGCTTAAGCTGTGAACACGGCATGTTATATCACTAACCGTGTTTATACTAGAAAGTCTAATAACAAGACTGCATATGAACTATGGTTCAATAAGAATCCTACTGTTAAATACTTTCGAGTTTTTGGCAGCAAGTGCTATATTTTACGTGACTGAGAAAATCTGGGAAAATTTGACACTAAAAGTGACGAGGGTATTTTCCTAGGATATGTACTAAATAGTCAAGCGTATCGTGTTCTCAACAAAAGGACCGGTGTAATTCAAGAATCCATTAATGTGGTTATAGATGATCACTTGAATGCACCTGTCTCAAGTTTAGAAGATGATGAAGTCCCTTTATTTGATATACCAGACTCTTCATCCAGTCAAAATGACACTGAACTACAGTCAGTTAAAGACTATCCAACTGATCAAATCCTTGGAAATCCTCCCACCGGTGTGCGTACTCGTAGACATTAGAAAACATTTGTAATTATGTGTGTTTCACTTCCCAGAGTGAACCGGCCAATGTAAAAGAAGCTCTTGTTGACGAAAACTGGATAGTAGCTATGCAAGATGAACTTAATCAATTCGTAAGGAATGATGTATGGTACTTAGTTCCTAGACCTAATGATAAACACATTATTGGAACTAAATGCATCTTTAAAAATAAGTCTGACGAACTTGGTAACATTAAAAGAAACAAAGTTAGACTGGTTGTACAACGGTACACTCAAATAGAAGGCATAGATTATGATGAAACCTTTACCCCAGTAACTCGTCTTAAATCTATCAGACTGTTTATATCCATTGCTTGTTACAAAAAGTTCAAAATTTACTAAATGGATGTTAAGGGTGCTTTCTTGAATGGTAATCTACATGAAGAAGTATATGTAGAATAGCCTGCTGGTTTTGAAAATCCTAAACATTCTGATCATGTTTATGCCTGAAAAAGGCACTCTATAGTTTAAAACAAGCTCGCAGGGCATGGTATGAGAAATTAACTAAGTTTTTACTAAGTCATAACTTTACAATGGGGAGTTTTGATAAGACACTTTTTGTAAAGAAACACAATAATCACATACTGATACTACAGATATATGTTGATGACATTATTTATGGATCTACCTGTTCTAACATGACTGTTGAGTTTGTAGATTTAATTAAGTCGAATTTTGAAGGGAGTGTGGTTAGAGAACTGAACTATTTCTTAGGTTTGCAAGTAAAACAGCTTCCTAATGGGTTTTTTTATCTCTCAAACCAAATACGCTCTAAATTTGGTTAAAAAGTTTGGATTTGAGAGTGAAAAAAAATTCGATACTCCTATGAGTATGACACTTAAACTGTCTAAGGATTTAACAGGTAAAAGTGTAGATCTCAAGTTGTATCGTAGCATAATAGGTAGTTTATTATATTTAACTGCGAGTCGACCTAATATTGCATTCAGCGTAGGAATCTATGATAGATATCAATCGAACCGTAAAGAGTCCCACCTGATTATTGTAAAGCGCATTTTGCAATATATCGCAAGTTCGCCCAAACTTAGCCTTTAGTTTCCTCATGATACTAATGTTCAATTAGCCGATTATTCAAATGCTGATTGGGCTGGTAATATTGATGACCGCAAGTCTATCAGTGGAGGATATTTTTATGTTGGGAACTGCCAAGTTTCTTGGCATAGTAAAAAATAGAGTTCTGTATCTCTTTCCACAGCTAAGGCTGAGTATATTGCAGCCAGTAATGCTTGCACCCAACTTGTGTGGATGAAGAGAATGTTAAGTGATTATGGATTTGCTCAAGATACTATGGTTTTGTATTGTGACAATTCTAGCGCAATTAACATTTCTAAAAATCCAATTCAGCATTCACGAACTAAGCATATTGACATTAGATATCATTATATTCTTGAATTGATAGATGATAAGATTATTTCTATAGATTATATTCAGACTGAAAATCAACTTGCTGACATATTTACAAAACCACTTGATAGAAACAGGTTTGCTAAGTTGAAATTGGATATGGGTATGTGCAATATGATCTAAATTGCATGTATTTGTTTGTAATATATTGCATATTTTTATTTTTATATTTGTAAATTTTTTAAATTTTTAAAAATGTGGAAAATTGCTGAATTTTTGTGGTGCACGACCAGTTAAGTACACACTCAA
The DNA here is from genome assembly GCA_030180095.1 of Magnolia changhungtana. Taxonomy (NCBI): domain Eukaryota; kingdom Viridiplantae; phylum Streptophyta; class Magnoliopsida; order Magnoliales; family Magnoliaceae; genus Magnolia; species Magnolia changhungtana. The sequence continues at coordinate 17,266,592 of JASAUF010000343.1, forward strand.
CCAGTCATGGCACGACCGGTCGAGTATGTACTCGACTAGTCGACCCGCTCGGGTTTAGGGTTTTTTATTACCTAAAAAGCATTCTTTTTTCATTTACTTCATCTTCCCCAACCAACCCTACCACGACCGGTCAAACCCACCTTTGATTCCTCCATGGTTAATGCATCTTTTTCAATTTCCTTGTAGATTTGAGTTCTTTGCTCTTCTATTTCCTTATTTTTGTTGTTTATTTCAAGGTTTATGGTAGTTTGTTAGGTTTTCTAGCTAAAAATCTGATTTGCTTACTACCCTTCTTTCCTTTCTTGCATTTCTTGTACTCCTTGTCTTTCTTATTGCAATGGAAAGTAGAAATAAGAAGAAAGGTTCTCGTGGCCCTTCTTCTTCTTGTTTCACTCCAATCACGGTGCGCCATCTTTGGTCACCCAAAGAATATCCCGAGTATGTGTGGGATATTCGATTACGCAACATGATTGTTGAATGGACGGTCAACATTCATCATTTGGCACCTTTCGGTATTATTCCACTCCTTCAATCTGTAGGATGGGATAACATTTTAAATTGGGGTGGTCCGGCATACCATTCCATTGCGCAGGCCATGTTTGCTTGCATAGTGACTTCTCTTCTGAGAATCTAATGTTTACTATTACAACCAAAGAAGGTCCAATTGATGTGGACCATCACTTAATTTCTGGATTGATGGATCTTCCAATTAATGATGACGGTATTCCTATTTCCACTCTTGTAGCAAAACCGTCTGAGTCTGAGAAAAGAATGCTCACTAGAGTGTTATGCAATATGAATGCAGAATGGAGTTCTGGGAATGCACTCAGTTCCAAATTTATGTTACCCAAATACAGGATTCTCATCATATTTTTATTTCTAATGTCTATCCTAGGTTTGGTAACAAGACTGAGCTAACTATTTTCATGGCTCGTATTCTTCACTCTATTGTTACTGGTGTCTCTGTATGTCTTTTATCTCTTATCTATTACATCATTATTCAGTTTCGTCTCCATCCGGGTCATAGTGATATTCCATTTGTCTATCTTATGACTGTCTTAGCCACCCATAGTCTAGTGGTTATGCCTGTTGGAGAAGCTCTCATTAATCATCTTCCATTCAACAACTCGAACATAAATAAGATGAATCTAAGGTTGGCTCCTGGCCAAGTTGATGTGGGTGTTGGTAGAGCTGCTGAAGCAACTGAAGAGGAGGATGATTTGCCTCCAGATGATGTCAATATGGATGACATATTTGATGAGATTGAGTCAGACTCTGCGGCTGATCTTGACTTTCAGCCTTCTGACTTTGATGAGCGTTTGCGATCCCTTGAGGAGAAGGTAGAGGGTATGCATGTGTCCCAATAAACTCAATTTAAATACATGCACAAATATCTTAAGCGCATTAATAAGGGACTTCATCAAATAGATCCTTCTATTCATGCTCCTTCATATGGATCTGATTAGATGTTTATTTCATTCTGAACATGTATTAATATTTTCTACTCTTGGATTTGAGTTGGGATCATGTGTGTTGAGATATTTATTGGACATGATTTTACTTTTTAGTATGCGGACATGATATTGGGCATTCTGTTATTATTATCATTATCATGGTGATACTATTTCCTATCTCATTTCATTTACTTCTCTTATCTTTATCTCTCTTTCCTGTCTTTTTGTGACAAAAAGGGGGAGAATTTATTGAGATACGTGATTGTGGTATGTGGAATATGGAGTGTAGAATTTTTTTTATAGGTCAAATCACCTCTCCTGAATTGAGGGAGAGTAATGGAATGTGGGGAGATGTGTCTGTTGATCAATTGTTACTTAAATGGTGCATGACTCTTTATTGTGCATGTATGGTGCATGATTCATTATTATGAATAATTTTATTTATTTGGTTTTGTCACAAATTTGACAAAGGGGGAGATTGTAAATGCTATTGTGTAAACCTAGCATCACCCGTTGTGTTGTCAAATTTTGTTGTGCCAAACCATATAGTATTTGAATCATGCGTTGAGTTGAAGTGATCAGGTTCATACATTTCAGTGTTCTTTGGATCTTCATCAAACTTGCCCACATCTTCAAGTTGAAGTGAAGCATGTTGAAGTTCTTGGTTTCAAGATCATATTTAAGAACTCAAGTTCAAGTTTGAAGTCCAACTACCATACACTAAAGACTCAAGAATTCAAGCGTGACTCAAACTCAAGTTCAAGACATCGAACTCAAGCTTCAAGTATCACAAGTATTCAAGAATTGGAAGCGCATGATGTTTCATGTGTTCCTACTCACAAACAGGTTTAGATGACCCTAGATTGACCTTAGGTTATGTCATATTCAATCCATATTCTTTGTGGGTCATTTCTTTTGTTTATAGGTCATTTTCTCGACTAGTCTTAGACCTTGTTCGACTAGTCCAAGTACTGGCTTGACCAATCTAATAGTTTTCTCGACCAGTCCAAGGTTTGTTACTAATTTTCAAAATTTTTTGGTGGATCCTCGACAGTCCTGGAGACTACTCGACCAGTTGAGTGAACAGTGCTCGACTGGTTATGCAGGCTCGACTCAAAGTCCAGCAAGCATTTCTGGTCCCACTCGACTAGTCGAGTGTAAGGCTCGACCAGTTGAGTAGGCCACTCGACCAGTCGAGTAATGGTCTTATATTATTACGCCAGACAATTTTAAATTTTGTTGGTCCTTAGACCAGTCGAGAGAACAGTAGTTTCACCTATAAATAGAGCACAAATTTTAGAGTTTATTCATTCATTAAAGTGAAATCAAGACACCAATCTGAGAGATAAGTTTGAGATATTTTTAAGCTATATTGTGCTCATTTAATATTCTCTTTAATTAGTTTTTGTCATTTGATTTTGAGATCTTTATTCCAATATTATATTGAGAAGGGATTTAAGTTTTCCCCTTTCTTGAGATCAAAATCAAATCAAGCTAGCCCAGGTTGATTTAATTAAAAATCATTTAGAACTAGAACCTTTTCATCTGTGAGACTGGACATTGAACATCTTCGTTTACATCGGATAGGTTCTATTGGGCTTCTTCAAAGAAGAATTTCCACATAAGTATATTTACATTCTGTATATCTCTTTTTGGTTTTTGGGGTTGTGCCAAAAAAAATTATATTTGGTTTTGTCTAGGGTGATCCAGAAAATCTCAAAGTGTGGGGTTTTTGGAATTATGTAAGCCCAATCAAAGACACAATTGTGAGGGTTTTAAGGTGAACCTTGGAAAACCTTTTTCATAGTAAATGTTAATATCCCGAGGGAGTGGATATTAGAAGTGGAGTAGTTGTGTGGCTGTTTTCTAACAGTTGGTGTACACACAAGCAAACCACTATAATTTCTAGTGTTGTGGTGGATGATTGAATGTGCCTATGTGTGTGAATGTTATAATTTATTTTCAGTACTTGTGGTGAATGGTGTAATTTATTTTATGCACTTGTGGGAATGTTGTAATAACTTAGTTTATTTTCTTTGCTATTTCCTTTGCCTCTTTATTGGTTTGGGTTTTTGATACTTACAAACATTCTAGTAAGGTTGTAATACAATAAGCCTTTGGTTTTTGGCGTAGGTTGTCCTTAGAACTAAGTTTGTATCAACCTCTCAAGACTAGTATTTTTGAGGTTGCTATTTTCTTGTACTTCTTTATTATTTAATTGTGCTATCATTCTTTAAATTTTGCATAGTCTTATTCACACCCCCCCAAAAGACATATAGCTCGGCCTTTTCAATTCTATCCCCCATTTACAAGAGAACTTGGGACATCCCACCATTCTCAGATTTTCTAGCCTCTCTCTCTGATTTCCCCTCCATCTAGCCCTTGCAATCTCATCTTCACCATTGAAACAACTCCTTGGAGCAAGGACATAATGTTGAAGAAAGGAGGAGAATCTAAGAGGTGGGTGTGCACTCTAAGCTAGTTTTCTGATTTTTCTTCTTACATTCCATTCTTGGAAGCATGTAGGACCCCACCAATTGATGGTGGAGGTACTCCTTGACTTCCTAGGTGTGGCCAATGGCCCACCTTGTGCATGCATGAACCATGATGGGGCCATTCTCCAAGGACCCCATCATGATGACTTTTCTTGATCCATGGATCGATTTAGGTCATATAGACCCTAGATTCATGGTGGGGATGGCATCCCCACCTTATATTTTGACTAGTAGGGCCATGCATGTGTAGATCTATGTAATGTTTTGATATAATATAGTAATGTGTGGTTGTGATTGACGGAGGGGGTCTCAATAGTGGCGGAGCCCTTCTTCTATGGCCGAGATCTCTTCCCCCTTTCTCTACTATTATTTTTCTGATGTGTGTGGCCCACCTAGTGAGCTGAGGATGTCCAGACCGTCCAGCAAGGTGGGATGCCCTTGCTGTCCATTTTTTGGACGTTAGGTGTCCCACTTGCTGCCCATTTATGACATGTAAGGTGTTTTGATGAAGGGACTTTGTCTGGGGGTTTATGGGGCCCACTAAGGTAGGTCACATCATGGTTTATGTGGAGTAATTCCCTTTATCTAGTAGTTTATAGCGTGGTATGTTCAGTAATATGTTGCTGTCCAGATTTTTCTGGACTATTTTTTGGGCCTTTGATTTCTGGTTTTTAGTATGGAATTTAGCCTTATATGTAGTCTATTTTTGGTGTTTTCTGGAGGTGTGGTTTTTGGTGTTTTCTAGAGGTGTGGACCCCACCTTGATGCATGATGGCGCCCACCTCCAACCGTCCCTGAATGGACAGCCATGGAGCAGGCCCAAGGGGTGGGACAGTCCAATTTTCTAGACCGTCCAGTCACCTTGTTGAAGGGAAAACACATATATCAGCTTGATCTTTAGGGGTGGTGGGCCACTTTTGTGGACCCCACCTTACTGTACATATAGGGGTGTTTGTTGGCCACCCATTTTCCCTCTTTTGGACAGGCCTGGGCTCACTCCAATGGGTGTACAAGTTAGGGACAGCAGTAAATTCCAGCAGTATTTTAATTCTAGAGCTTTGCTGCCCAGATTTTTGTTTCATGTTTATGTGTTTATTGGCTTCCTTTACCCATCTTGAGGGCCACCTTGTTGGGACCCACCTTAAGTGTATGGGGGCCATCAGATCAACCCATTTTTGGGGGTTTTTGTGGCTGGGATAGTAGCCCCCTGATGGACGTTCCAGCTGGGCTGACGTCCGGCAGTGGTGTAAGACCCGTATCCAAGACTGTACTGTTTCATAGGCTTCCGCGGTCTTCCCGGTCGAATTCTGGCAACCCTCAACTTGTATCTGATGTTTGCACATGATCCTAAGCCGAGTCCTGCAAACCTAAGTCGACTCAACCCAAGACTTGTACTTTAGCGACCGCGCCATCGTTGTGGTTCCGATGCCGTGTCTCGCACGCCGAGTCGATAACCAGGCCAGGAGATGTGGGCCCGGATTCAGTTCGAGGAAAACGTCGCGTATTTACAATTCCGAGAGAATCTCTACTCAATGTCATGTCAATCAATTAATCAATCCCATCAACAGTCAAGAACATGTCAAGTACACATCACCTCACACCCTATCCCCAAGCAACCTCAAAAGTCAACAATCCCTTACACAACCCATCCTTATCAAGTACACCCATCACTCACCTCACACATCACTCCATCACCCATATCTCTCTCTCTCCTTACAACCCTCTCTCTCTCTCTCATTTCTTAACTCATTTTCCAAGCAACCAAAAGATCACACATCCAAGCTTCACAAGCTCTCACAGAGGAGCTTTTGTGTGGCCCACTTCCTAACCCTCTCATCTCCCATCTCAACCCTTCATTCTTCATCATCTTCTGTTGAAATCAAAGCCAAGGAGTTCGATGTTCCATCGGACCAAGAAGGAGGCCGATAGGTGGGTGATCCGCCATTGATTCTCTAATAGAAGGCCCACTTGTGATGAGACCCATTTTTTATATATGTATTGTAACCATGGAGGGCCCATAGTGGCAGGGTCCCTCCATCACAATCTGATCTCTCCTTTATCTCTTTCTCTCTCTCTCTTGTCCTTCTTTGTATGGTAATGATGATGATGAGGTGTGTGGCCCACCATGATGTTTACATCCATGCCATCTATCGGTGGACCCCATCCATGTGGGACATACCATGATGTTTGTATGTCATCCCAACCATCCATCTAGGACGTGGCCCACCCCACACGTGTGGGTGGGGCCCTCCTTGATGTATCTATTCTAATCCACACCTAGATCCATAGCTCTAGTGGTAGACTGAGTGAAAGATACCTCGTTTCAACAGTGAGGTGTGAACTGACGGTGGGTGTGGCTAACAGTGAGGTGTGAACTGATGGTGGGGTGTGGATAACAATGAAGTGTGGACTGACAATGGGGTCCGTGGGACCCATCCACATCATCCATCCTTTTAGATGGGCCACACCATCATGTGTGTGGTGTATCCACCGTCCTTGGACGATGGGACCCACCCCACGTAGGGCTACAACTTGATATATATGTGTCTGTCCAAGCCATCAAAGGCCTAGACATTGTCAATGTATTAAATATAATATTAATATATTATATTATATTATATAGTATATTATAATAGAATATAATATTATATATTTAATGTAACATCCCGACTTTTCAAGACCCGAGTACACGACCCGTTTCCCAAAACCGGAGTGTTAACCTTAAAGGATGGTCAAATTCGAGTATATATATGTGTGTGTGTGTGTGTGTGTGTGTGTGTGTGTGTGTGTATATATATATATATATATATATATATAACTATCAGAGTAAGCAGATGAGCTAGAATGGATAAGTAAGCATAAAGGAAAATTTTCAATTTTCATTTAGAATATACAAGAGCTACCCATAATGACTTATACAAACCAATGTCTCTAAAATTAACAAATACAAGAATTACATGAGGAATAGAAAAATGCAAATAAATTTGAGCCGCAAGACCCCTCAACTTCTCAAGGTAGATACAGTCATGCAACCTTAGCACTTGAAACCCAGCTCCTCATCAGCCTGAACCTGGAAATCACTTAAGCCACCTATGCTACCTATACGGTTATATTTATTTGATGGATGAGTGGCCAACTCAGTGTGAACTCCCCTCAAGATTACACACTGTCGCATTAGGTAAGCATAGTTATAAAAACATGGCACGGCATATAAAATAATATATGATGCAATCTTATTAAATGCATAGATGTGTGAATACATCATTGACCTGGGGTGCACATCCCACTGTCAAAATAAAGGGTCTCCCTAAGAGAACTAGCCACCTAAAAAAATACACGAAGGTACACCCAAGGAGAACCAGCTATCTGGAAAAGACCATAATATATAGATCGCCCAAGGAGAATTTAATCACCTGGAAAAGACCATAAAGTATAGATCGCCCAAGGAGAATTTAATCATCCGAAAAAGACCGTAAAGTAAGGGTCGCCCTAAGAGAACTAGCCACCTGGAAAAATACATGAAGGTACGCCTGAGAAGAACCAGCAATCTGGAAAAGACCATAATATATAGATCGCCCAAGGAGAATTTAATCACTCGGAAAAGACCATATGCTATGAAAATGCATGATTAGCCCAACCGTTATTAGTCCGTTTAACAATCAGCATATTTAATAAGCTCAGAGGTCACTACGGGGAGCTTAGAGCCCAGCGTAGGCCGACAGCTTAGGCATAGTGTCCCATTCCACCATCCCTGGCTCATGAGGCTACCATCTTAGGATGTTTAACGGATCCCAATTGACTAGTGGCCAATCATATTCAGTATATGGGGCTTACCATCGCATGGTTGCACAAAATAAAACATCGAACACCAATCTAGGAAAAATACCAAAACAAAGCCACATAGTTCGATGTCGAAATAAGCCACTTAGGGCAGATATCAAAATAAGCCACATAGGGTAAGTATCAAAACCATGCGATAAAGACCATCCTTAAAAACCACTTAGACACAACCCCTGGATGGTAGGCCCACATCAATATTCAAACCACCCCACTACTCAATAATCACTAAGTCGAAGGTTCATTATAACCAAAATCAATCGAGTTACATCCCAAGTATGGGTGTATATTTATAAGTGGGGGTTTTCCACTAATGTACCAGTTTAAATCCCAAAAGCAATCCACAAATAACCCAATAGCATGAATTAAATATACAGGATAAATATTAAGCATGTAATGTAGCAATTCAATTCCAACAATTTAACATATGCGACTATGAAATAGAGATATTAATTATAAATTAAACTAAAAACTATAACTTAAGCTAATGGGAAAGTGGAAAGCTCAAGGGGAAGAAATCATCACTTTATACTTTAAATCACCTTCTAGTGTCGCTAAGTGCTTGCGCCCTTAGAATTGTATCCTACCACAAATTACGAACTTGTATAATTAGATCCAGGTTCTACACACTACCTAGGGTTCAAGATCATAGCCTAGGGTTATCTTTTAGAGTTTTTAATGCAAAATTAGGGTTTTCATCTTAGGGTTTAGTCCTTAGATTCTAGGATTTGATTACGGAGTTTGGAACTCTATTTTCGCATGGCCATTAATGACATTGTTAATAGGAGTAATAAATGAGTAAAATTAATAAATAACTTAGTTATAAATTTTGAGAATCTGATAATGGCTAATATTATATTAAATTACCTAACAACCCACGAATAATGATTCTAATAGTGACTCATAATAATATTAGCAATAGTAAAAGGAACCTATAGTGACATCATAGAGGATAAACTCATTAATTTATAAGGTTAGGATCATAACTTATGATTTAGGTTACTTATATTCAAGGTTTTATCCACTAATCTAATTTTAGACTTTGGTTTAGAGTTTAAAATCTTACTCATATGATTTATTCATATTAATTTTAGAATGAAGTACAAGTAGATGATAATTGTCTATAATGCTATCAACGCTGACCCTATTGTTAAAACCTACAATGACAAAATAGGCATAGCATGATAAATGTTAATATCAAATACTCACAATAACTAACACTAGCAAAATTAACCTACCAATGGTTAACCGTATTTAATAATTGCAATAACTATAGCGACATTAATGATGATAATAAATATTAAGATCTACTATTTGACAATTGTAACCTTTGATTATAATAGCTAGTTATAACATAAATAACCTACCAATTTTCTAATTAAGATTCCAATGCAATGTTTTAGAGAAAATGTACCTATAGCTGATTAACTTGAATCCAGTTAGCTTGACATCCGAGTTAACTCAACTCAACCCTCTCGACCTCACCTTCTCCTTCTTTCTTCCTTTCTTTTCTTCCTTTCCTTTCTTTTTCTCTTTATTTTGCTGGAAGGTCCAGCCACACCTGGACTAGACCTAAGTCTAGCTAGACTCGGTGGGTTCCAGCCGAGTCAACTCAAGACTCAACTCCGCCACCCACCCATTCTCTCCCTTTCTTCTTCTCCTTTCATTTCATCCTCTTCTTCTATGATTGACAAATCCAGCAGCCCGATCAAAGCCCTGGTCTTGAGTCCTTGGCTGAGTTAACTCAGTGGTGAGTTGCATGCCTTGGACCCAACTCGAGTGGAATCATGTCCACCTTTCCCTCTCTCCCTCTCTTCTCTCTTTCAGCTCCTCCTCTTCCTTTCTTTCCTTCAACCAAACAATATCTAGATCCAGCCAAGCCCAGAATTTGGCCTAACACAGCCCGAAGCTTAGACTGATTCAGCCTAGCGAGTCAGCTCGGCCCGAGCTGGTGCAGCAGCTTGGTGATGGTGCAGCCACACCACCCCAACACTTGCTCTCTCTCTCTCTCTCTCTCTCTCTCTCTCTCTTTCTCTCTCATTCCATGGCCTTCTTCTTCCTTTCCTCTTTGTAGTGACGAGCAAGGTCAGGACCCTAGCTGGTTGAGTCCAACCGAGTCCATGACTCAGCTAGAGTCGAGCAGGTGCGGGGATCCTTACTTTCAACGGGAGTGCAACACCACTCCACCACGTATCTCGAACTCTCTTCCTCTCCTTTCTTTCTCATACTTCTCCTCCATTCTTTTTCTTCTTTCTTCTCTATTCTTACTACTGAAAGCATCCAGCAAAGGCCCCCGGTCGAGCTGATTTGACGCAATGGCTGTATGAAGACAGGCAGCAGGCAGCCGCATTCTCTCCCTCACCCTTTTCTTTCACTTCTTCTTCCTTCTTACTCCTCTCTCTTCTCTTTCTATAACTCCCACTCCCTCTTCCTTTCTCTCTTTGCTACTGCTAGAAGCATCCAGCAACATTCGAACTAGGCCTAACCGATCCCCTGTTTCCTCTCTCTCCCTCTGTTTTCTCTCTCTCTCTTTCTTTCTATAGCTTAACCGTAAGGAACGGAGCAGAATATTCTCTTTCCTTGAAGCTCTAGGCTTCTTAGCACTATCGGATCAATAACAGATGGCTTGGATTTGCTCTGACTAAAACTACTTTCAAATTCGATGGGTAGGATGGAATTCATTATGGTTTTGTTTAGAAGATAAGCCCCTTAAACGGATGACCAAGATCAGCTGAAGACCCCTCACATGGATCGTCAAGCTGGCGTGCAGAAAGTTTCCATTTTTGAAAACTTATGTTTATAGGCCCTTCTTGTGCCACGAAATGTATGCCCATATGTGTAGGAAAAGCTACCGTAGCAGTCGGGTTTTGGTCAGCCCCACACCCTGAAGCTGATGGACAGTTTGGATCATCCCAACGAGGCCAGGTGGTGGGCCACCGATCAACGAAACAGATGTCAGTCCGTTCGCTCGCAAAAATAAGGAGAGAGAGAGAGAGAGAGAGAGATTCTTTCTCTTTAAAGAAAATGCAGGTTAGCACCTCTTGACCGAGCCCTTCGGTCCGGTGCACAACGAGTGCACCACCCTTGGTGCACACGCAACGGCTGTGTGGGGTCCACCTGGGAAATCCACTCCGTCCATGGTGTTCTACGAATCTAAATGGATCCCTTGACTAAAGATCGGGCATATCTAATCCTAAGTGGGCCATACTATTGGACTTGCGTGTTCGAATGACTCTACCCAACGATCTCATGGTTGGATCACCCCAAAATCGGGCATCAATGGTTAAAAGGTCTTCGTGGATCGTTTGTAAGACTCTTATAATATATTGCTACCCATATACTAGTATTAATATTAATTTTATCATATTACTACTTATCACTATCATTATTTATTTCTTTATTATTATTATTATTTTCACCTGTGTGTGCATCATGTTGTGGGTCCCGCTCCATAGGTCATTAGGACTATTTATCTCATGATTTTATATTAATATTATTATTATTATCATTATTATTACTCTTACATGCTGTCACTTATTTATCTTTTTATTTATTTACCTACTTAATTATTATTATTATTATTATTATTATTATTATTATTATTATTATTATTATATGTAAGACATGAGACTATTTGTCGTGCGTCATTTAGATACATGCCCTAACATTAGGGTTACTTACTTTAAAGTGAGTTATACCCCATAAATCTCTAATTACCAAATCATGATTTGCTGAGCGTTCCAACACTCCAATGATTGGGTTGACTAGTACTTAATTATCAAAAGTTCTTAGGATCCTAAGGAAATAGGTCCCTACAGTGGCGCGATGATCCATCTTGGGAATCGATGGATAGATAGCTTAATGTAATGATTGGGACTGTTTTCGACGGTTGGATTTAGATTGGAATGAACATGAATGCTCACCTAAGCCAGGCTTGTATTCATACTAAGTTAGGTCACGTGTTAACACTCGAGTACTGGAAAGTACGGGGTGTTAGTTAATGTAAATGTTGTGGTGGGCCCTACGTGGGACCCACCTCTGCTTTTTTTTTAAAGCAGCAGAGGCTGCGCGTACATCAGCTAACAGCTGCCCCATTGACGTCAACATGGCCTGCAAGGCCTGCTACATGTGTGGGTGTAATCTACACTGTCCAACTATGTGGACCCCACCGCTAGCTGCTATATAGCCGGCAGCAAGTTCCGTGGGTCCCACCTGTTCCATCCATGCCGTCTATCTATGGGACCCACCATGATGCATGTGTTGTATCCAAACCATCCAACCATTTGTAAGATCATTTTATGGCATGGAATAAATGAGTGAGTCAGATCCAAAGATCAAGTGGACCCCACCGTTTATAATAATAGTGGGGCACACTGACATCCACCGTTCAAACTTCTAAGGGCCATAGTGGTTCCCACTCAAGCTGATATTTGGTTTTCACTTCATCTATCTTTATGTTAACTTATAAATTGGTCGGATCTCAAAAATACGTAAGGGTGGTCCCAATTTGATACATATGAGGCCCATCAGTGTGGCCTATTTGGTGTACATGAAGCACATTGGTGCAGCCTGAATAATGCAGCCCATGTGATGTGGCCCACTTGACATATGAGGCCCATTGTGATGTACTCGAGGCCCATTGTGATGTATTCATGGCCCATGGGCAAGGCCCATTGTGATGTATTTCAAGCCCATAGGCGAGGCCCATTGTGATGTATTCGAGGCCTATGGACGAGGCCCATTGTGATGTATTCGAGGCCCATGGATGAGGCCCATTGTGATGTATTTGAGGCCATGGGCGAGGCCCATTGTGATGTATTTGAGGCCAATGGGCATGACCCATTGTGATTCATTTGAGGGCCTTGTATGAAGTCCAACGCGATATATTAGAGGCCCATAAATGGGGCCCAACGTAATTTATGTGTGGCTGATACATTGCGTATGAATCCCTTATGTGAGCTACTCCTTGGGAGCAATGTTGGTTAGATGTCCAAATTGATGGGCAATGATGGCTGAATGTCCACATTATGACCTTCCCTTAGGCCTTGTTAGGCCCATTCTCATCATTCCCTTAGTGGGTTAACCCAAATAAGTGTGCCCCATTCACTATAAACGGATGACTTTGTGCTATCGGATTTAATATAACCACAGCTGAGTACCGATCTTTATACTATGGTTAATCGACTGATCATCTATAGACCCCGCCTTGTTTATATTATGATTGTTGATTCCGACTCCGATTGCTGAGGCCAATTTCCATTCCGATTGTCGTGGCCGATTGTTGAGGCCGATTCCGACTCCGATTGTTGAGGCTGATTGTTGAGGCCGATTTCAATTCCGATTATTAAGGTTGATTATCGAGGCCGATTTTAATTGTTGACGTCGATTGTTGAGGCCGATTCTGATTCCGATTGTCGAGGCTGATTCCAATTATCGAGGCTGATTCTGATTATCGATTCTGACTCCGATTGTCTAGGCCGATTGTTGAGGCCAATTTCGATTCCAATTGTCGAGGTAAATTGTTGAGGCTGATTCCGATTTCAATTGTCGAGGCCGATTCCGATTGTAGATTCTGACTCCAATTGTCGAGGCTAATTATTGAGGCTGATTTTGATTTCGATTGTCGAGGTCGATTTTGATTGTCGATATCGATTCCGATTGTCGAGGCTGATTATCGAGGTCGATTCCGATTGTCGAGGCCGATTATTGAGGTCGACTCCGATTCAAATTGTCGAGGCCGATTGTTGAGGTCGATTCTGATTCCGATTGTCGAAGCTGATTCCGATTCCGATTGTCGAGGCCGATATTGAGGGCGATTTCGATTGTCGATTCCGACTCCGATTGTCGAGGCCAATTGTTGAGGCCGATTCCGATTTCGATTATCAAGGCCAATTCTGATTGTCGATACCGATTCTGATTATCGAGGCCGATTCTGATTATCGATGCCGATTGTCGAGGCCAATTTCGATTCCGATTTTGATTGTCGAAGTCGATTATCAAAGCTGATTCCGATTGTCGAGGTCAATTGTTGAGGCCGATTCTGATTCCGATTGTCGAGGCCGATTGCTGAGGCCGATTCTGATTTCCATTGTCGAGGCCGATTCCGATTGTCGAGGCCCAATGAGATGCATATGCGGCCTGTATTTGAGGCCCATTGTGATGTACATTCGGCCCGTGTTTGAGGCCCAATATGATAAATATATGGCCCGTATTTGAGGCCCATTGTGATGTGTATTTGGCTCGTGTTTAAGGCATAATGTGATGTACATGAGGCCTATGTGATGAGGCTCATTGTGATGCATTTGAGGGCTAGGCGATAAAGCCCATTGTGATGTATGTTAGACCTATGTGAAAGGCCCATCGTGATGTGTATTAAGCTCTTGAGTGAGGCCCATGGTGTTGTATATTTGGCCCTTGTGTGAGGTCATGGGTCCACTGTATGTTAGGCTTTATATGGGCCATTCCTTGGGGGCAATGTTGGTTAAATGTCTACATTGTTGAGGTCGATTGTCGATGCTGGTTATGGATACCGATTATGAATATGTGATAGCATAGCATCATAATATATGCTCATACGTATCATCTGCATATTTTTTATGAGATATGATTGACCATTGCATATGTCATAGTGCCGGTTGTTATGAGACTCCTTGATAAATGGAGATTGTCTCACATGAGCACACAGTATGCGCAGGATTGATGCATGACTGGATTATATGACTCATGCATCTTCCATTGTGTATTGTGATTACTATACGCCCTAGCGACATTAGGGTTGTAGCCTCCACAGGTATATCGTGGATGGCCAAATGGGACACTAAAAATTTGTTCTATATGGGGTGTTATAGATATCCCTGGGTAAAAGTTCATAAACTCTCTTGGTTCTAGAGGTTGCTCCAACGTCTAGAGCGAGTGGATGCATGAGCGCATGAGGGCCGTATACCGTTAGGCTACGTCTCTTATTGTGTCGTGGTCGGTTGGAAGGGGGTGCGGCCTTACCTGCCCGAGAGGAGGGGGTAATACTAGGTTGAGTCTGACCAGCTCGAGGAATGGGTCCGCTATTGACGAGCCGGGCTCGATATTGCAGGCGAATAGTGAGGTCTCTTCCACTCACCTTTTGAGCGTGATGGGGCGATAATCTGGTTTGGAGTGTAATAGACCCCAGTGATTTTTAAGAGAGGAACCGTATTGATATGTGGACTTATTAAGTAGGAATTGTATACTCATTCATTCATTCATTCACTATCCACTTGGGTTGGTGGTGCACAACTATTTATTACTATACCTTCGTATAGCCACGATTTAGTTGCGCGTGCAACTAACCTGAGGTCAGGGGTTTACCACATTGTGTCCGGCTATCCAAACTAGGTATGGCCCAGTCTGGATAGAAGTCCCTTGTGATGAACTCCACAGCTTACGATACTAAGTACTATCATCCCAACTTCACACTCTAACTTGGTCATTTCATTCGCACTGCATATTGCACATTCTGGTTTGTGTGGACTCATCAGGATTTATATATTGTATTGTATCCTTGGCATTTGATAGTTGACTTCTTACGTTCTTGTGTCATATAGCCTTGGTACGGCTAATTGTATTCATGGACTTGTCAGTATTTTCTCTTACTCTGATATCGTATAATTCATGAACTTGCCAATATTTCTAATATTCTATGAATTATGGCATTGTACTGTATACTTGGCACTTATCTTGCACACACACTTTCACCACCTACTAAGCTTTCTATAAGCTTATGCATGATAGATACGTGCAGGTGACATTAGGTTGCAGCAGCATTGAGCTTGGAACATGCAGCGGACCTTTGGAGCTTTGATTTTTGATATATGTATTTTCCTTTCAACATTGT
The DNA here is from genome assembly GCA_030180095.1 of Magnolia changhungtana. Taxonomy (NCBI): domain Eukaryota; kingdom Viridiplantae; phylum Streptophyta; class Magnoliopsida; order Magnoliales; family Magnoliaceae; genus Magnolia; species Magnolia changhungtana. The sequence goes on from JASAUF010000343.1 coordinate 17,282,245, forward strand.
ATTCAAATGATTATATTAGTGGATATGTGATGATGATGTTGACTTTGTGATTTATGTAAACTTGTGGTTATGCTTCTTACGAGATAAATGTATGTTAAAAAATCCTCCTTGTAGGATCCCAGGATCGGAATCTGGCGTATGGGCGTTGGGAGCCAAGAATGGGGTACTACGGAGGTTGTCGGCACTGGATTCGGCAATCTGAATCCCTGTGAGTCCGATCTTCTAGTTTGGGGTGTGATAAGTGGGTTGGCCATTCTCCCCCTTGTGGCCCACCTTGATGATACGTTTTATCCATGTCATTCCTCCCTTGTTTGGCCCCCCTTGGATGTGGTCCATCCCCTTGTGGGACGTCCACAAGTGGGGCCCACCTTGTATGTTTATATGGCCAGCCGACCAGGCCATTAGGGATGCCCAGGTCCACTAGGGACATCCAAATTTTTTTTAGGATGTTACTAGACTTGTATTCCAGCAATAGACGGTGTTTTATGTGTTGTGTACAAACCTCCCATCTAGTAGGGCCCATTATAGTAATTATGGGCCACCAGGAAATATTTGTGCACTCAGTTTTACCATCTGCTGGACCCCAACAGGCCCAGGAAGTTAGGTGGGCTGGATGTCCAATAAGGGCTTTAAAATATTCTGTATATAGCTGAAAGTTATGAGGTTGTGAGGCCCACCAGATTGTGAGATTTGTGTACATACACCATGCTTGTATTTCTAAGATTTAGGCTTAATTAGTGCCCTATGAGGCCTGCCTTTAGGTTGATTTTTGAGGACCATAGTAGGCCAGATTTTTGGGACGTCCAGTAGGCCCAAATAGTATTGGACGTCCACTCTTGAGCCCAGTTTGGTACATGAACTATTTTCACCCTATGATGGACCTTGTGGGCTGAAAATTGGATCATTGTTGCCCATTTATCTTAACCAGTTTTGAGCTAAATTGTAAGACCCAACTTGGGAAATATTGGGCATGCCTTACCTATGTATTTGGGCTTATGGGATGCCCATCAGGTTTATCATAATGCATGAATTCGATGGCCATTGTACTTGGGCCATGATTTGCCCCTTTTGGGTCCATGTTAATGTATGTAGGCTTTGGGCCATTTTCTTAAGGCCTATCATGTGATATAAGATGTATGTATTATTGCCCATTTCATTTACATGGTTATATTCGAGCCATGGGCCTTATCTTGGCTAGACTCCTTGATGGGTTGCCTTCTTGGGGACAATGGTAGTTTTTTTTAACCATAAGAACTTTCTATTTTCCATTAAGAAATGGGATTATAAAGACTGTACTTCGGGTGACCCCTAGAGCCACAAAAAACCAAGACTCGGGTCACCTATCGTAAAAGAAATATACAAGAGCCATCACCGTGATGGCGCCCAACCCGACACGAGCAGTTCCCCTGCTAAAAAAGTCTGGAAAACTGGAAGGAGGAGCTACCTGAAGTCACGCTTCTGGATCGCCCCAAACCCCGCTCTATCGAGGAAAGGGAGGCCCCTAACCATCTGAGGAATGTCAAAAAGGGAGGAGAATAGGGACAAATTTTGCATGGAGCTACCCAAGTTAGCCATACCATCGGCCAGCCCATTTCCTTCTCTGCAAACATGATTGAACGTTACCTACCCATTTCTAGAGAGATTCTGAATTCTGGCGATCCAATATTTCCATCTCCATCCCGGTTTAGAAGAGCCCAACAAAAAATTCACCACCAGTCGGGAGTCTGATTCGACAAGGATGTTCGTCAACCCGTGTTGAAAACTATGGGTGAGCCCATCATGAACAACCTGCAATTCAGCCCTTGTGTTTGACGCAATCCCATACCCTACACAAAAGGCTAAACGGAGGTCACCCTTGTCTCCTCTGCATACCCCCCTCCACCAGCCATGCCGGGGTTTCCATGGGACGGCCCATCAACGTTTAGCTTTACCCACCCCATTGGAGGCTTTCTCCAATGCACCACTTGGGTATGCTTAAAGAGGCTCGGCTGAGTGCGAATACCCATGGACATCAAAGCCCTACTATTGCCACCTCCACGAGAGTGGGTATTCCACCTCCTAGTTATCCAGCTCACCCAACCTGCGATGCGTGCTATAATTATAACCGATCTCATCCTAGAGTTATCGAACTTGGATGCATTCCTCTCCATCCACAACTCCTAAAGAATGAAGCAAGGAATGATTGCATGGAGAGGGGCCGAAGGTGTATGAGTCGAACGAGAGTCCCATTAGCGGGTGAGACGCTTCATCACTGATTCACCATTGGGTAGAAGGATACCATAAATCCTGGCGAAGTGGTTCTAAACTTCAGCCGCACGGGCGTTATTCAGGAAAGTATGGTCAACCGTTTCTATTGAGGGTCTACTGTTTTGATCCTCTAAGCAGCAATTGCATCTTGATGCTAAATGAATCCCACGAGATTGGACAGCCTCGTCTGCTGGCATTGCTCCCCTGATGATACGCCGAACAAGCAACGAAATCTTAGGAGGAATTTTAATGTTCCAGATCTTGCCACCCCAATTGGTCCGAGGGCTGCGAACACGAGAGATCTCCCAAGCTGAGGAAATAGAGAACTCCCCATTTTTTGAGTGGGACCAGAATGGCGTATCCTGCTCAGACGTGAGACACTGACCTCCATGGAAAATGGAGTTAATATCTTGCTGGAAAATGAGCGTAAAAAGCACTGACGAGGCCAGTGGACCCATGCTTCCCAGAAAATCTCACACCCTGAGATAGGTTAGTGATGGCAGCACACCAGCGGGCACTCTGTCCATCAGGGGACAGAGCCTCAACCAATATGTTGACCACAAATTCAGTCGACTGTCTCCAATGTGCCATTGGGTCGTAGCAACAACGGATGGGAGAAGGAGTCTGATTCACTTCCACAGCGGAGACGTCGTAGCCAAAGGTAATGCTGACCCCATACCCTGGATATCTTTGTTGTATCTGGCCTTCATAAATAAACCCCATAGCCCCCTATCAGCTTTGTGTAAGACAATCAAAGCCATTTTTAGATGGAAAGCAGCCATGACATCTTTAAGCCGCCTGATTCCCAGCCCACCATTGATCTTGGGAAGGAAAATATCTTTCCAACTACGCCAATGAAGATTCTTCCTACCCTCTGCCCAACCCCAAATAAAATCAGCAAAAAGCCTTTCCATCTTCTGAATAACATTCGCAGGAACGTGCGTAGTAGCCATCATATGAACCGGGATGCTGGAGACAATGGTGGTTGAATGTCCACATTGTGTACCCCTCTAGGCCCCTTTATTAGGCTCATTCTCATCTATTTGTGGTTGAATGTCCACCTTAGACCTTGATTGGGCCCATTCTCACCCATTAGGCCCATAGTATTGCTTACATAGGATTTGTGGACTACCCCAAACCGTTGGGCCCCCACTATTAGTTATGCTTCCCCCATCTCTTGAGGAATTGCCTAAGTACCTAGACCCAACCTTGGTAAGAGGATAGTACAACTTCACCGCATTTTATGTTATCTTTATGATTCATCCCCATGTGCACTATGTGCCTAAACCTGACTTTGTCATGAGGAGAGTACATTATCGCCGCATGTCATATTTAGATACTTTCATGACTCATTCCTATGTGCATCATATGTGTGATTGAGGAGTGATTGGTCAAGTTGTTATGGGACTCCCTGAGTGATGGAGTTACCCCATATGAGAAAGCTGTATGCGCATGGACTGATGCACGTTTGATTGGTGTGATTCATGCATCCCGCATTTGCATGGCATGGTTATTATTCACCCTAGCTTCATCAGGGTCGCCTCCATAGGCACATCATGGATGGCTAGATTTGGACACCGAAAATGTTTGGTTCTAGCATTGTGGGCACATAGGATGTCCTTAGGTGAAAGTAACAAAACCTTCATGGTACCAGGAGATGCTCCAACGTCAAGACCGAGTGGAAAATATGAGCGCAAGTGCCATTACCATTAGGCCGCGTCTCCCACTGTATCGTGGTCGGTTGGAAGGGGGTGTGGCCTTATCTGCCTGAGTGAGGGAGCTATAAGCTAGGCTGAGTTTGACCAACTCACAAATGGTTCCACTACTGGCGAGCCTTGTAGGTGTTGGCTGACCACAAGCAGGTTGTGAGGTCTCTTATGCTCACTGGGTTGTGCGGCTAGGGAGGTGGCAGTCAATGTGGAGTGTATTTGACCCCGGTAATTTTTCAAGATTGGAACCTGGTGTATGGATGTCAGGAGCCGAGAATGGGGTACTACGGAGGTTGTCGATGCCGAATTTGGTGATCAGGAATTTTGTGAGCCCAGTTTTTGAGTTTGGGGCGCGATAGAGGATACCAATAAAATAGATACTAGATCACTTACCCCAGGGGAAAGGGCATTTTTTCTGTCAATCCGATCCTGCAGTCTTTTGCTTAGAGAGGGGGTAGAATTTTAGAGGGAGCCATACTACCCAAGCCATTTTGCTCATCAATTTGGTTTTAACCAAACTATTCCAGAAGATTGTGGCTTGGTGACCAGAAGAATGCGGAGTTACGGGACTGGCCCTTATAATTAGGCGATGGCATGGAAACAGCTTTTAAGTTGCCGAGTCAAATCTTCTTTTATCATCCCAAGATGCAATCACATTCCTCGTGCCTCTTATAGTCATATGAGATGATGGGCTCATCAATCATACTTAGTTAATAGATGCTTACCCATAAATGAACCCACCTAGATTCCACCTCCAAGACTTAGAGGCTGCAAATTCAAAGAAGGGATAGGCTTTGTTCCAGAGAAAAGTCATGCCCCCTTTTTAGGTCATCTTTGTGTCAAGATTTCTACAGAAGATCCAATTCATGAACGGAAACCTGATAATACTTTGGAGGGATGGATCGCTTATGGAGTCATTAGAGATTTTGAAAAAGTTCCCCGGAATCGTTCTGAAAGAATAACTGAGGAGGTGACAGAAGCTCCTCCCCCAGCTCAAGAGAATGTTACTGAACCTCAAGATCAACCAACTCCTTCTCCTGTCCCTAAAACTGTTCATCCTAGTCCCCCCCCCCCCCCCCTCAGGAAGGGGTCACTGTCACCATTCCTTCACCCCCAGTTAATAAAGATTCTCAACCTTAGGGTAGCAGAATTTCATCTTCGAAAGGGAAAGAAATTATGATTGAAGAGGTGGAAAAAGGAGAATTAGAAGAAGAAAGTTCTCAGACTTCTTCATCTGAAGGTCCTGCTTCCGCTGAATATGATATAGCCAGTGAAGATGAAGATGATGATTTTGAAGATGGCAATGTTGACATTGATGGTGAGGAAGATGTTAATGCAGAAGGCGTTTCTACTGGTGAAGAACATCCTTTACCAACCTCTGAAGTTCAAGAGAATATTATCATCCCTGGGAGGACTTCAGTTGTCAGAGAAGAGGAAGAGAAGGAGCCTCTACATTATGGAGAATATGGATATTCGCCAAGTAAGGAGCTTTTACGGTCTCATATATATATACACACATACTTTGCGATAATTATTTCATTATTGTTATGATATATGCATTCTTATTTCAGGTCCTCGCATTGTTGCTATTGGAACAGGTAATATTTCTCCTGCTGATCTTCCCTCTACTGCACCAGTAGTCTCGCCAAGGGTTTCTTTGACTCCTTTAGTGGTGCCAGAAGTGGTGGCTCATGAAATGATTTTTCATGAGGAACCAGCTGATTTACCTACACCAACAATTGTAAATTTGAGTATTGAAGCCAAAGCCCCTTCTTTCGCTGAAATGATAGGGTATATCCCTTCTTCTGTCACGGAGATGTAATTTTCTGATGTTCAGGTTCCAGTGGAAGGTATAGTCTCCCTTTTCTTCATTTATATCCTCATGTTGATTGCTTTCGTGTTTCTTGTTATGACTACTTTCTTTTATTACATAATAGGAAATCTTCCTCAAAGTGGCACAGCTAGTTCCGGCTCTGTGACTACAGTATCAGACATAACATCTTTCGAGAAGATCCCCGCATACAAGTGATCACTGATGAGGAATTCCATGTCTACAGTGGTTGAAATGTTTAAAGATCCCAAGCAATGGTTGGATCTAAATGTTGCTGTAGACGTCTTAGATGGTGTAGTGAGAATATCCAAGATCAGTATTTCTCTTATATGCAATGCTCTTCTAAGATTTCATAATTTCATAATTGCTCTGAAGTCAGCTGAGACTGTGGTTATTCCACTGGAAATCTTAGAGTATGGAAGACAGTCGGCATCTTCTAAGGAGAAAGCCTCTCTTACTGCATCTATTATTTCCCAATATGAACAGGAACAATTATCTCTCCAGAAGCAATTGTCGATCACTGCTGACAGTAGGATAACTATTCAGAATCGTATTGCTTTTTTGAAACAAGAAATTTCTCAGTTGGAAGTGCAGGACTTGGAAGCAGAGCTGCATATGAAAAATATTCAAGAGAAGATATGATCTAGTTCTATCAATGTTGAGCGATCTAAATTAGCTAGGAGTGAAGAATTAGTAGCCTCTTTGGAGAGAAAGTTGGCTAATTTCCCGGATCATGCCAAAGTTATTTTTGAAGCTAAATCAGAACATGTTGTAGCTCAAACTTATCTCAAGGAAAATTTACAAAGATACTGTCACGCCCCGGACTCAGTGATCGGACTCACAAGGAACTCGATAGTCGGTTCTGGCTGCAACAGCCTTCGTATTACCCCATTCTTGGCTCCTGAGACAGGTTCCGATCCTGAGATCCTACAAGGAGGATTTCTATATCACAAATCTAATTCAATCGAGCATACCCAAGATCATAGCAAGTAAATCTCAGGAATATAACCACAGGAAACACATTGCAAAATCCACTAAGAATTAAAACCTTTCAGATACAAAAGCTCAAAAGGAAATACATAATGAAAGAAGGGAAAGGAAAGGTCTGCAACAGGTCCACAACTCACGCCAATCCAATGCTCCACCACAACTACGACGACCTAGGATCTCTTGCACGCATCAATGGTGCATAAGCTTATAGAAAGCTTATAGGGTGGTGAAGGCATGTGACAATGGTGCATAGAAGAATACAGGAGAATGCAGGAGAGAACATGAACATGCCGAAGCTAATAGTCATACCGAGGCTAAGCTACGAATGCAGGAAGCCGTACCAAGGCTATGCAATGAAATACATGAGTGTTGGATGCCATGCCAACGTGATAAAATATAAGTCTTATACAGTCGATGCAATGAAATGCGAAGTAATCTAGTCCTTATATCCAATCCACATATCGAGTACAGTTCCATCATAAGGAAACCATCGGGGTCAAATATACTACGCGATGACTGCCACTCTCCAAGACCCACACAGTCAAACGAGCATAAGAGACCTCACTACCCACCTGTGGACAGCCAATCACCAACAAGGCTTGTCGGTAGTGGACCCATTTACGAGCTGGTCAGACTGAGCCTAATTATGCCCCCTCACTTAGGCGGGGAAGGCCAAACCCCATCTCAACTGACCTCACAATAGTGAGAGTTACAACCTAACGGTATAAGGCACTCGGGCATTCATGATTTCCACTCGGTCTCTATGTTGAGGCATCTCCTCGGTACAGTGAAGGTTTAGGAGCTTTCACCCAGGGATATCCTATGCACCCCAAAGGCTCAAGTACCATTTTTGGTGTCCATACATGGCTATCCACGAATAAACAAGTGGAGGGCATGGTCCTGATAAAGCAAGGGCGAATATCCACATGCTATACAATGCCAGATGCATGAATCATACAATCACCCATGCATCAATCCCAAGCATCCATCGTGCTCAAGAGGGGAAAACTTCATCCCTCGGGGAGATAACAACATGTCCTACGCAATGGCACAGCCATGGACAATCATATCTCAACCAAGCATGCATATATTGCGTATGGGAGTGGGCCATGAAGGTAAGGGTGTCGATGAGGTGAATGAGAAGATGCACTCTCTACCTACCCAAGAAGGGTCTAGGTACTTAAACCAATTCCTCGTAAGGGATACAACCTCTAGTGAGGGCCCATTTACATGGGTAGCCCATGAGACTAATCATACGAAACTACGAGCCTTGATAATATAGATGGGCCTAACAAGAGACTAAGGGGGGCATTCAACCACTCTTAGACACTAATGGGCTTAGAGAGGTCCAAATGGGGACTTTTTGAAATGATGGTAAAGACCACACTAGTTGAAGAAGGAATATGTCAATATGTCCTAGAGGGGGGTGAATAGGACTTTTTAAAGATTTACGAGTTATTAAAAATTCTATCACGCTAATCCTAACAAGTATGCAATTTTCAGGATTACTCAAATGTAACTCAACTGGCTTCCAAGCCTAGTAGAGGATCCAATCACAGAACTATTCAAATAATAAGCATGAAGCAATTATAGTCTATGATGGATGTGACTATGTGTGAAGTGTGAGCAGATGTGAATTCAGTTAACATAATCACACAAATGACAAGCATAAGAATCAATCACAGACACAGTCATATTTATAGTGATTCGACTACTTGTCTACTCCACTCCAGGCTGCCGCACTCAACCCTTGAGTGTACTAGATTTCACTAAGGAGGTTTTCCAAGGTTCACCTCAAACTTAAAGTTTTAAATCAGGTTCACCTTCAACCTTTACGGGGAGGTTTCTACTCGGTTCACCTCTAACCCTGGAGTTTTACTAGTTCACTCCTAACCAGATGTTTATACTCTCCATAGAGCAAGGGTCCACACAATGCACCCGGGAGTTTTGCTGGTTCACTCCTAATCAGATGTTTATGCTCTCCACAGAGCAAGGGTCCACACAACGCACCCACCACGTACACTCCCGCCGGAGGCCTCCTTGAGGACTTCAAAGGGTGAGAACCACTTAAGACCCAATCTTAGAAAGGAATGATCACAAGTGTCCTCTGGGACTCTGGGTACTTACAAATAAGCTGATGAGTCCCGTTTAGCACAATGCCAAAGATCTCCTCCTCGTTGACGAAGAGTCTTCTGCTCCCTTGATCCGCAACTCAAAAGATATACCAAGACTAGGCTTAGGGTTGGGTCAAGGTTATGATGGAATCTTACTCTCTAAAAATTTTCCTATAAGGAAGATAGAGTAGTTCCACTCTTATGCATTCAAGGCATCCTGGCTTAATGATTTGCCATTAAGGTAGTAGCTAGAGGATCCTTGAATGTGGAAGTTCATTCCCTAATCCACTCTATTAAATATCAATGGTGAGGGTGGATTGGAGGATGAACTCCCTCGAGAGAAAGGGCTTTAGTATAAGATATAAGTTGAAATACACAAAAGCTCTCTCTGCTTTCTCTCACAGCAACAAAAGACAAGTCCTCTATAAATAGGCAAAAAGTTTCAACGGATATAAAATGGTCACATTTATGACAGAGTTCGATATCATCGAGCAGGTTCGATGTCATCGAGCGTATACTCTCGATAGCATCAATGGTCTGCTCGATGACTCGGACTCAATGTCATACGCTTTTGAAACTTCTTACCAATAGGTCGATGAATCGAAGCTATTATCGATGTCATCGGATTTCGAACTCTGATTCCATCGATGACAAGTTCGATTAATCAACACTTGAAAAATGAGAGAGACTTGACTTAGAGATATTTTAGGTTTTTATGAATGATCGGGGGAACCGTCGAGATCATCGGAATTTGAATGTAAATGATATCGAGATTAGAGTCGATGCATCGATAAATCCGGTGGATTTGTCTTTAAGCTTGTTAGACGATTTGTGTCCTTGTTCGATGCAATCGACCTAGTGCCGATATCATCGATATTTGAATATCGATTCTATTGAAGGGCCCCCGATCATAATTAAAAATAACCTGAAATATCTACTGTAAGAAATGCGCACCCACTATCGATATCAATGATGGACCTCCAATCTAATCGATATTTGAATTCAGATCATATTGGACGGTCATCCATATATCGAAGGAATTTGAGATTTTCATTAAAAAACAAGGGCACCAGAAATCTGCCTATCGATCTTATCGAGCCACTCCTGATGGACTCGAGATTTGAATATCGATGATATCGATAGGTGTATCAATACATCGATAATTCGTCCAGATATGTTGTGAAGTTTTTAGACATATTAGTGCTTTTATCGATAATATCGATAGGTGTATCGATACATCGATATATCCGTTCAGATGAATATTTAGTCACTGGACATTTTTGGTCCTCATATCGATAATATTGGTAAGGTATCGAGGACATCGATAGTGCAGGTCGATCATATCGAGGGTACTTCGATAAAATCGACAAGGCGATAAAAACTTAGAGATTTTCCTATTTTTGACAAAAGTTTTCTCACCTTAAAAACCCTAAGATGTCTATCTTGTTTTAATGGTTTTAATCACCTGATGTTTTGGGACATGGGATGTGAGGCTATGATTTACCTATGACGAGCTTCCACACATCTGGATGAAGCATATGCTTGAATTGTTCTTCCTATTGAGCTCTGTAGATAGTCTGACCCACCATTCACTTAACTTGACAAACCAGGGCTCTAGCAGGTGCACTTTCAATCTCCCCCTTTGTCAATTACGTGACAAAATACCCAAAACACCCTAGAATACGTCTAGATAAATGCACCCTAAATTGTGTGTACATACTTTTACTCAATTTTACAAATTCTAGGAAACCCATGTACACAACATATTATCTTCTCCCCCCTTCTTGTAAACTCCCCCTTGCTTGATGCAGCTGTGTAACATCCCGAATTTTTGCCAATCTGGAATTAGATGTCCTTAAGCAATGGGTCGCTCCTGACACCTTATTAACTTGTCAGAACTCAATCCCATAGTCAAAAATCACTTCTTAACCTATTTCCTTCACAAATCTCACCTTTCACCACCTTGTTCTTTCAATTTTTCTAAGTACTTTCATCCTAGACACTATCTTAAACTAGCTAAGTATTATAACTTGGATCACTTTATATACAAACTACAAAGGCCTAAGTACCACCTCAGACAGAAACTTACAGGACTAAATCCTTTAGAAATTTGACAAAGTTAACTAAGTGTTAAACTAGATTAGCTATGAAATCCACTTGATCCACTTAAAATACAATCTGTAAGACCGAAAACTTGTAGAATCATTGAAGCTAGGTTACCCTAAAATCTAGGATCGTTCTCATTACCCAGTTGCTCTCAGGAGCACATTGAAACTCCGTATCAGATCTGGACCACACGTCGGAAGTCCGATTAACACGAAGTTAAGGAATTAGGACCGCCTTGCTGGGCTTGACAACCATCTCGAAAATCAAATCCAGATAGTGTCCTAGTGCTATTCTCTTGAGCTCGGAGCGGGGAGTGTGAGAAATGTGAAAATAAGTCTAAATTAAATTCAAAATAAATAAATCTGAGACTTGTCGCTTGCAGGTCAGTATTAAGCAACCTGACTGTCAGAATCAGGCCAAATTACACCCTTGGATCAGGGATATTTCCTTAAACATATCCATGTACTCGTAATCTCCGATCGAGATCCACTGACCGTTGAACTGAAACTGGTCCGCCATGTGCGATCTGAGAATCCGACTGGAACGAAAACTTAACTGCACCTAGATCCAGAGTCTGTGAGCTTAAGTCCAACCTTTGGCTCAAGGGAGGCTGCTAGAAGAAATAAATGCCCTTTGGACAAAACCCAAGTATATCTTGGTCCCGAGTCTGTTTTGGTGAGTTTTGGGACTATATAAGGACCTTAAACCCTCTCTCATTTCACCCATACAAATTTAAGAAAAACCCTAGGAAAAGAGAGAGAGAAAGTGAGAGAGAAGTGGGAGCATCTCCCTGCCATGCTCCCTGCCGCTATACGTGCTCAACCACACCATTCTTATCACTTTCCCAGCGATTCCAGCGTCATTTCTAGGTAAGAAACCCTAACCCTAAACTGATTTGGGGTTTTGATAGTTGTAGGTTATGAAATAGCTAACCTATTTCATTCTATAGGTACCAAACTGCTGAATACAGAAGCTAAGCAAATCCATCGACTCCGTTACGATTCCAAGACAAAAGGTGCGGACTTTAGGTGTATAGGTTATGGTTTTCAGCACTTTCAATGTCAGATAATAATAGATTCATGATCTGCATGCAATTGCACATGTATAAAGTGCTGTCTGTTTTCCATTTCAATTAAAGACGAAGAATATGGAATTTTACATATTCTAGGTATTTGTAGAAAGTACCGTATACGTATAAATTTTAGAAATGTATTTGCCATGTTTATTTGTTGTATGAACATATTATATATGAGTAAAATACTTGTTTGGTGAAAGGGCTCGCCCTAATACATGTTTTGCTAATATACACTATGTATGTTGAAATAGTGTATTCTAAGTGTTTGTGAAAATGACTGAATGAGTATAGAATTCTCATTCGTGCTCGCCATGACTAATTGTCATGGATATATGATTGTTGTATTGGCGATACCCCTTTGGCGAAAGGATTTTCCCTAAATCACGCCACGGCCGACATGTTAAATTGTGTAGCCTAAGTGTTTGTGAAAATGTTCAAATGAAAATGGAACTTGGATTCATGCTTGCCATGATTATCCATTATGGGTGCACACGAGTAATAATTGGGGCAACTCCCTAGTGAAAGGATTTGGCCTAATACCTATGTGATCAACATACGTCGTGTATGTTGATGTATGTAGTCTAAATTGTTTGTTGAAATGTCAGGATGAGTAGTAGTTAGTAAATTGTAATGTATAAAGGTGTTGAGATAGGATTCTCAACTACCTTAGTGATGTGTATGATTTCCTTCATGTAAGTTATTTAGTTTAATCGCTTACTGTGTCATGAAACGTATGTGTTTGGATTTTCTGTTTGCATTGTGTTTTATAACATGCTTGTTAATATGTTTGAATTACTTGTTTGTTTACTTCTGCTCTGATTACTTCACATGTTTAAGTTGTATTCCATAAATCCGTGAAGGGTGATGGGAGAGTGGTGCAACGTTTCCGTGCAACAGCCCTGGCAGCCCTAAGCGGACAATATTGGATATTTGATTGTATGATTTGAAATCTTGATCCATTACTGCTTTAACTGTTCTGTAATTAAATGTGATTGGGACTATGATTATAGTTCAGACAATCGGTTACAGACTTGAGTTCATGGTTAAGATTCATTTCGCCACGTAGGATGTGTCTGACGAACCCGAGTCGTACTTCGGTTGGCGGCAGTGGTTAGGCCACGCGAAGTGTTTATGCACTTCATGTCATTCAGTTGGTTGTCGCTCTTGCTAGTCTGTCTCGTCAAGTAACCCGATCTGTCTAATGTATGTTCACTATGTTTGGACTCCTCTATTTAAACCTAGGGTACCAAACTGACCAGTGAAATTCCGTTAACCATGGTACCTCGATCCGCTAAGACTCATGAGCCGGGCATGGTGGTATGGGACACCGTGGTCGAGCTGTCGGCCTATGCTGGGGCCACGTGCCTCCCCATAGTGTCCATTGAGCAAGCAGACTCGTGAGCCGATTATGGTGGTATGGGACACTATATTCGTGCTGTCGGCCTATATTGATAAGGTGATGGGGGAGTGGTACAACGACTGCATGTAACAGCCCTAGCAGCCCTTTGTAGTGACCTCGAGCATACTCTGAATTTGTGGTGAGGCAACGAGTTTTGCCGCAGTGAATAGAGTATGAACTAGGCCTGTATCAATTTAGTGATGAAACGTTAAAGAGGTGATGGGGGAGTGGTGTAACCATTGTGCATAACAGCCCTGGCAGCCTTTGCAGTGACCTAGAAACACACCTTCGTATGAGATTAACTAGGACTAACAACTCTAGAATGGATCATGTTTGGGAATGATACAAGGGAGGTACCTTAGTTTCCCAATCCTACTGTTTTGAAATGGACTAATAACAACTCAGTAATCATACTCATCATCGCATTGCATGTGCCTGGAAGATGTGGAGCACTGAGGGATGAAAGCATGTCACGAACGTAAGATGGTGTCGCACGTGGGAGGGTGTGGTGAGGGCATCCATCATGACTGCATTCATACTTGCATTAATAAGAGTAGTTAGGAGTGTTTGATTGTACTGCTTTATCATTACTGCTTGACTGTTTTGATAACATGTTAACATATGCTTTATTGTTCCACTGAGTTGATCACTCACTCCCACGTTATGGGACGGTGTTCCGAACACCCACCAGACATTGTCTGATTGCAAATGGTGACGCTACTTCTGAGGCGGAGCCGAACTTTTGTGACGACGAGGATGCTTTCTCGTGTATGCTATTTTCTGGCGGCTTCATGTGAGTCGTGTATTGATCGACGGGATTACAGAGATGTCTAGATGACACTACACCTTTGGTATATTTTGAAATTGTACTTGCAATTCTTTAACCTGGTAACCTTATCACACTCTGGAGACTTACTATAGTTTATATATTTTTCTATCTATCACAGTCTTCCGCTTACAATTTAACTGTCTCTAAAGTATGATATGTTGTTTTGGCTTAATCTCACTCATGTTCACTACACTAACACAGACAACATTCAATCATCATTCATTTTGTTGCATAAGTGATGCGTTGGAACTCGGGAGTTGAGTTTATGCTCGACCCCCGATTTTCAAGGCGTTACAAGATGGTATCAGAGCATGATTTGGATTAAACCGGGCCTGGGTTATGGTAACACGATGCATCTGACGCACTCTGAGTTAGGAGGGAGCGACGGAACATAGAAACCGACTTAGGATTTTCCAAATTCGCAGAACCGCGAAACCGACCGAAATTGACCGCTGAGATTGGGCCCGTACACACCCATGATCACTCGAAATGATCCCGAATCACTTCTAGATCGTCAGTCGACGGGTTTGAGTCATTCCTTAGAAACGAATGTCCTTAGGTTGTAGGTCAACCACAACACCTTACACTTAATCTCAAAGCCTAAAACCCCTTTTTATCCAATTCCTTCAAAAATCTCTCCTTACACCACTTCATTCTTTAATTTTTTTCTAAATCCTTTCATACCAGATATAAATTCTAACTTATAAATGATGAAAAATAATACTTAAACAAAAAGTTACTATAAATAGTAAATACATATATAAATTGAACTTTTGAGCATTCAAACTTTTGGAATCTAACTAAATAAATGGGTTAGTTGGATAAATTAGCTCCTTCTACCCCAAAATCATATGCCACACATCACATAAACTCATTCAAGTCTGCAAATTGATCCAGAGACTGCTCAAAACGGAGTCGAGGGCCACACTATGAAATTCGGAGGGACCAGGGACAGACCCGGGGTACCATTGGCACCATGGGAGGGTGGTGAACACCGCCCTACTGCGGTGGCACCACGGTTGGTCCAGTGGACCGCGGCGGAACCGCGGTCACCGCGGTCAGGTTAGGCCGGGCTAGTCGGGCCGGTGCTGGTTAGGGTCGGCCCGACCCCTAGTTACGTGTGGGGCCTGTGAAATTGCGTGGGGGCCCCTCTTTCTTGTCCGTTTAGCCCCCTCTCTCTCAAAACACTCCTCCAAGCGCTCCCTTTCCTTCCAAAATCTGATTTTCTCTCTCAAACATCCCTTTCAATCGCCCCTTCCGCTGTTTTCTGTTAAATCTCGCACCCCACTAACGTTCACAGCAACACATATTCCCCTACCCTCTCCATTCTCATTCATTTGAGCTCCTACACTCCCCATTTGAAGCTCAAATTCGTGTAAGCTCTCTAACCCATCCATCTTGTTCCCTCTCCTTCTTCAAACCTTGCCTTTTGGGCCTTTACAATCCCTGTTGAGGCTCAAGTCCATGGAGAACCAAAAAACTCCAGCCCCCGTTTCCCCCTATCCTCCTTTTTCATGGCTCTGTCTGAGCTTAGTACGGCCATTTTTTTTAGATGTCTAGTTATCCATACTGTTGTCTTAAAGTTTGTATGGATTACCGTCTTTGGATGTTTTTGTTTTCATGTCGATGGGTGTAGTAGTTGGTAGAATGTTTTAGATGTTTGAGGACGTTTAGGGCCCATTCGGCCAAATTGCATTAGGTGAGTTTAAGGTGGATAAAATTGTAAAGGTAACAATAAATGTATGTGTAAGGTATGGTCCCTAGATTGGGTGTATCCCTTGGTTTTCGATACTATGTTTGGAATGTATGCAGGCAAATGTAAATCTCATACTTTCCTTTCAAATTACACTTAGAAATTCATTATCCTGGAATTTGGAAATCCCATCTCACACTTTTCCAACACAAGACTCATTTTCCAAAGCCTATAAAATTGATCCCCACCCACCCTCCTACCAACCATGCCACTCCCTATCCCGAGGAGGGATTAGCAACAACTTAAGACCACGGACCAAATAGTGTTGAAGTGAAAAAGTCCCTTGATATACATTAACCCACCACACTCTGACAGTTTAAGCTTTTAGAGTAAATGGTTGTTTGACAAATCGGCCCTTGGAGTTTTGGACCTAGAGCGGTACTCCTAGATTTCGACAGACCTGACTGTATAGGAAATCCAACAAATTTATAATGTGAACCTTAGGACCCTCTTAGTTGGAATGAGCATATGTGAAATGCTCGAGCGTCAAGTATAGACAACTCAATTCCAATTAGACAACTTTGACCCTAAGTGATAAAACCCTTCCTTATATTAGAAATAATATGAAATCATCTAGTGTATAAGCATAGACTTTAGACTACACCTATGGATATTCACTACTCCTAAATTAACACTAGACTACCGGTTACATTAGAGAATGTCAGAGACCAATTGATGTAGCTAGGTCAAATCAATACACCTCTTTGATCTGGGTGGCGCAGCGAAAGCATGGTGGACCCTTGCCCCACTGGCCCAGGATCGAATGGAGTTGATCCAGACTATACGTAAAGACAGGTCACTAAATAGGATGAGCTACCCTATCTCGGACATAGAATGAGACGAGGATTTTCTTAGACCAAGACCTAAAGGGCAACCCAAGAAATAGGACATTTGAACCTTTCTGTGATGGGCATTCCCTAAGTTTTTAGAGTGATCGGACTACGGAGTTACTGAAATATACAATTGTGAAACATTCGCGGCTTGACTCAATTCTCAATCCTGGACGACTACCAATGGACTCACTGCTGATGAGCAGAAGACCAGGATCTACCAGGATTCGAAAGGGATACGATGAGCTTTCTACCCTGGCCCGGTAAATGATCGATGTATCGGGATCAAGCCCACTATAACCGTCTCTCCGTGTTGGTCAAACAATGAAAACAACTATCTTACTCTAACTTGTTGGGAATTGTCGTCAAGACGTCACATAGATAACGAAATAAATTGTATCAACTTATTAGGGAATGAGCAAAGGATAAAGAAATAAGTTTTAAGGGGGGTAGACAAAAATGAACCAGGCTAGTATATACCCTACCACACGTAGAAACTCGAAATCAATAAAACCTAGGCAAAAGAAATAATTAAATCTTACTAATTACCTTTAGGCAATTTCGGGGATAAAATTTTGTTTTAAGGGGGGTAGATTGTAACATCCCGGATTTTTGTCAATCTGGAATTAGATGTCCTTAGGCAATGGGTCGCTCCTGACACCTTATTAACTTGTCAGAACTCAATCCCACAGTCAAAAATCACTTCTTAACCCATTTCCTTCACAAATCTCACCTTTCACCACCTTGTTCTTTCAATTTTTCTAAGTACTTTCATCCTAGACACTATCTTAAACTAGCTAAGTATTATAACTTGGATCACTTTATATACAAACTACAAAGGCCCAAGTACCACCTCAGACAGAAATCTTACAGGACTAAATCCTTTAAAAATTTGACAAAGTTAACTAAGTATTAAACTAGATTAGCTACGAAATCCACTTGATCCACTTAAAATACGATCTGCAAGACCAAAAACTTGTAGAATCATTGATGCTAGATTACCCTAAAATCTAGGATCATTCTCATTACCAGTTGCTCTCGGGAGCACATTGAAACTCCGTATCAGATCTGGACCACACGTCGAAAGTCTGATTAACACGAAGTTAAGGAATTAGGACCGCCTTACTGGGCTTGACAACCATCTCGAAAATCAAATCCAGATAGTGTCCCAGTGCTATTCGCTTAAGCTCGGAGCGGGGAGTGTGAGAAATGTGAAAATAAGTCTAAATTAAATTCAAAATAAATAAATCCGAGACTTGTAGCTTGCGGGTCAGTATTAAGCAACCTAACCGTCAGAATCAGGCCAAATTACACCCTTGGATCAGGGATATTTCTCCAAACATATCCATGTACTCGGAATCTCCGATCGAGATCCACTGACCGTTGAACTGAAACTGGTCCGCCATGCGCAATCTGAGAATTCGACTGGAATGAAAACTTAACTCCACCTAGATCCAGAGTCTGTGAGCTTAAGTCCGACCTTTGCCTTAAGGGGGGCCGCCAGAAGTCCTCCGTTGAGCTGAAACAGATGCCCTTTGGACAAAACCCAAGTATATCTTGGTCCTGAGTCTATTTTGGTGATTTTTGGGACTATATAAGGACCTTAAACACTCTCTCATTTTAGTCATACGAATTTGAGAAAAACCCTAGGAAAAGAGAGAAAAAGTGATAGAGAAGTGGGAGCATCTCCCTGCCATGCTTCCCAGCCGCTATACGTGCTCAACCACACCATTCTTATCGCTTTCCCGGCAATTCCAGCGTCATTTCTAGGTAAGAAACCCTAACCCTAAACTGATTTGGGGTTTTGATAGTTGTAGGTTATGAAATAGCTAACCTATTTCATTCTATAGGTTACCAAACTGCTAAATATGGAAGCTTAGCAAATCCATCGACTCCGTTATGATTCTACGACAAAAGGTGCGGACTTTAGGTGTATAGGTTATGGTTTTCAGTGCTTTCAATGTCAGATAATAATAGATTCATGATCTGCATGCAATTGCACATGTATAAAGTGTTGTCTGTTTTCTGTTTCAATTAGAGACGAAGAATATGGAATTTTACATATTCTAAGTATTTGTAGAAAGTACCGTATACGTATAAATTTTGGAAATATATTTGCCATGTTTATTTGCTGTATGAACATATTATATATGAGTAAAATACTTGTTTGGTGAAAGGGCTCACCCTAATACATGTTTTGCTAATATACACTATGTATGTTGAAATAGTGTACTCTAAGTGTTTGTGAAAATGACTGAATGAGTATAGAATTCTCATTCGTGCTCGCCATGACTAATTGTCATGGATATATGATTGTTGTATTGGCGATACCCCTTTGGCGAAAGGATTTTCCCTAAATCACGCCACGGCCGACATGTTAAATTGTGTAGCCCAAGTGTTTGTGAAAATGTTCAAATGAAAATGGAACTTGGATTCATGCTTGCCATGATTATCCATTATGGGTGCACATGAGTAATAATTGGGGCAACTCCCTAGTGAAAGGATTTGGCCTAATACCTATGTGATCAACATACGTCGTGTATGTTGATGTATGTAGTCTAAATTGTTTGTTGAAATGTCAGGATGAGTAGTAGTTAGTAAATTGTAATGTATAAAGGTGTTGAGATAGGATTCTCAACTACCTTAGTGATGTGTATGATTTCCTTCATGTAAGTTATTTAGTTTAATCGCTTACTGTATCATGAAACGTATGTGTTTGGATTTCCTGTTTGCATTGTGTTTTATAACATGCTTGTTAATATGTTTGAATTACTTGTTTGTTTACTTCTGCTCTGATTACTTCACGTGTTTAAGTTGTATTCCATAAATCCGTGAAGGGTGATGGGAGAGTGGTGCAACGTTTCGTGCAATGTTGATTCAGCGACCCTAAGCGGACAATATTGGATATTTGATTGTATGATTTGAAATCTTGATCCATTACTGCTTTAACTGTTCTGTAATTAAATGTGATTGGGACTATGATTATAGTTCAGACAATCGGTTACAGACTTGAGTTCGTGGTTAAGATTCATTTCGCCACGTAGGATGTGTCTGACGAACCCAAGTCATTCTTCGGTTGGCGGCAGTGGTTTGGCCACGCGAAGTGCTTATACACTTCATGTCGTTCAGTTAGTTGTGCACTCATGCTAGTCTGGCTCGTCAAGTAACCCAATCTGTATAATGTATGCTCATCATGTTTGGACGCCTCTGTTTGAACTTAGGATACCAAACTTACCAGTGAACTCCCGTTAACCACGGTACCTCGATCCGCTAAGACTCATGAGCCGAGCATGGTGGTATGGGACACCGTGGTCGAGCTGTCGACCTACGTTGGGGCCACGTGCCTCCCCGTAGTGTCTATTGAGCAACCAGAATCGTGAGCCGATTATGGTGGTATGAGACACTATATTCATGCTGTCGGCCTACATTGATAAGGTGATGGGGAAGTGGTGCAACGAATGCATGTAACTGTCCTGGCGGCCCTTTATAGTGACCTCGAGCATACTCTAAATTTGTGGTAAGGCAACGAGTTTTGCCGCAGTGAATAGAGCATGAACTAGGCCTGTATCAATTTAGTGATGAACTGTTAAAGAGGTGATGGGGGAGTGGTGTAACCATTGTGCGTAACAGCCCTGGCAGCCTTTATAGTGACCTAGAAACACACCTTCGTATGAGATTAACTAGGACTGACGACCCTAAAATAGATCATGTTTAGGAATGATACAAGGGAGGTACCTTAGTTTCTCAATCCTGCTGTTTGAAATGGACTAATAACAACTCGGTAATCATGTTCATTATCGCATTGCATGTGCCTGGAAGATGTGGAGCACTGAGGGATGAAAGTATGCTGCGAACGTAAGATGGTGTCGCACGAGGGAGGGTGTGGTGAGGGTATCCATCATGACTGTATTCATACTTGCATTAATAAGAGTAGTTAGGAGTGTTTGATTGTACTGATTTATTATTATTGCTTAACTGTTTTGATAACTTGTTAACCTATGCTTTATTATTCCACAGAGTTGATCACTCACTCCCACGTTATGGGAGGGTGTTCCGAACACCCACCAGACATTGTTTGATTGCAGATGGCGATGCTACTTCTGAGGCGGAGCCGAACTTTTGTGACGACGAGGATGCTTTCTCGTGTATGCTATTTTTTGGCGGCTTCATGTGAGCCGTGTCTTGATCGACGGGATTACAGAGATGTCTAGATGACACTACACCTTTGGTATATATTGAAATTGTACTTACAATTCTTTAACCTGGTAACCTTATCACACTCTGGAGACTTACTATAGTTTATATATTTTTCTATCTATCACAGTCTTCCGCTTACAATTTAACTGTCTCTAAAGTATGATATGCTGTATTGGCTTAATCTCACTCATGTTCACTACACTAATACAGACAACATTCAATCATCATTCATTTTGTTGCATAAGTGATGCGTTGGAACTCAGGAGTTGAGTTTATGCTCGACCCTCGATTTTCAGGGCATTACAAGCTACTCCCCTAACACCTGCAACAACATCTAACAAATACACAATTTCCATTTGGGGTGTTTGTAAATATTCTCCCCCTTTTTGTTAGTCATTGACAAAGATATCTCAGGTGATATTGACTGAAGCTTGAAATACTTGGGAGAACCAATCATATAGTAGAAATATGCATATAGCAGATAGATGTATAATAGTCGAACAGTTGATTAACAGACATCATTTGCAGTGAGTATAAATGCATAGCAGATCAGATAAATGCAGTGATATAGCAGTTACAATATTCATTAGAGAACGTCACATGCATTCCATATCAAACAAACCATCTAAAAACATAATCATGGCAGTAAATAGGAGTGAATTATAGTCAGCCATTCAAACAAAACTACCAAACCCATTTATGGGCACCCAATCATCCATCATCAGAATTTTGCTCACCCATGGGCATATCAAAAAGAAAATATTCTTCTCATCCAGAGGACTATCATTCCAAGACAAATCCTAGTTTGGTAAACCATTGTGACTCTTCCAAGGACCGACAAGCACAAAAATAGACAGACCAAACATGTCAGTAGATCATCACATACACACTTAATTATTTAGGATAATTAAAGATATCCTCAGTATGAGTAATGAGCAGGTGTATGTGAATACTAAAATTAATGTCACGGGGCCGAGCTGGATAGTGTTGTGTCCTCTCAGTTCAGCAATCATCCTTTCCAAGGCTGAAAGTCGCTCATCATGCTTATCAAACTTATCTTCAATTTGTGTCATTCCTTGCATTATTGCCCCAACTTGATCTTGATGTAATTAATGATGATGAGTCGATGCATATTCAGGTGTAGTCGGAACGGGTCTTGGCTCCTGTGGTTCTCCTTCAGTAGGCGCTGGTCTTTCTCATGTCTCTACGTCTTTATGTATCTCTTCCTCGGGTTGTCCTTCTGTATACGAATGAAGCTTAAGATCCATCTTCCATATATTGACCTTGTTGAAATGTTGCATTGGACGTTCAGGATCATGTCATAGGTAGTTCCATTTGATCACACAGCACATGGATGCTATGAGGAAAAGGTAGCTGAGTTGCTCTGGAGGTGAAAATGACACAGACTAATGGTGGAGAATTAAAGTGGGCAAAACATAGCTTAATACCAGACGCGATGCTATATAGAACCAAGACCATAAGGGAGGTAAGATTAGCTCAATTTGTCCCTCTAGGGTATACAGTTGTGGAGAAAATCCCATGCAAAATTCTATATTTAGGAGACATGTATTTATCATTAAGAGCATTCCCTTAATACCATGGGATATCTCTACCTTAACATAGGAATTTGGTGACCTTAAATCGATTTGTTGGGTCCTTAAGGCTAAGACTGGATAGACCGATAGAAGACAAGGTAGGACTAAATATGTTGGCAATGAATTCGATCGTGATTTCAACACTTTCTTCCATGACAGAGACAGTTATCGATGGAGGATCAAGGAACGGAGGATGACAGTACGCACGAAAGTGATAAGTCCTTTCATCATGACATATACCACCAAAGTCCAAAATGGGCAACTAATCGACTACATCCAAAAGGGATTCTAGATTGTATGTTTGTATGCACTCCCTATCAATCTGTCGTTCATGTACCAGACTCCTCCCAGTATATTTTTCTAGTACGTTTGCATTTGGGGGAAGTAGACATTAGATATCCTCAGATTTCAGGGGCAGACGACTGGCCAAGATGAAATGTTCTAGAAGACGAACCGCCCAAATGGAAATGGTAAAAAGTGACAAGTATAAACTTTTACCGATCGCTCGACTTTTATCGAGCAGAATTGTTCAATGACTTCGAACATACATCGATCTCATCGATAGGCGTATCGAAGACAAAGAATATGTCATTGATTTGATTACTTCGATGATATGCATATCATAGAATATTTTCACATCAGCATGTATACACATCAAAATTTGTACAAAAGTTGTACCATCCATAAAAAGCGAGGAGTGAAGACTTCAGATATATCATGAAAACCATCAAAATTACATCATCACAACATTCATCCAGATCTAGATGTCATGACCTAATCATGTTTTCCTTGCTCAATTGTTGGGTAGCTGAACCATGTTTCCATGTTTCACAAATTCATTTGTTTTCTGATTTAGTTCAACCACTAGGTCCTTCATTCTCTCAGTCATTCTGGGTCGTGATGGATGAGTATTACCTCTAGCCATATTCCTAGGTGAACTCTTGACATTTCTATTTTTCAAATAGTTCAATCTGTTTAGTAGGTTTCAAAGATTCAGATTTAAGAAACAAATTGATTCTTTCTAGTTTATCATTTTCAGAGTGGTATTGCTTGTAGATCATTAATCAAGTGTGTATTGATTTTCAATGTTTTGCCTAGATCTAATTTCAGCAATTTATTTTTGTTTTCATTCATTACAGGTCTTTTAAGAATATTGATGCTATGGATATAGAGTTGATTATAAGCATCCTGCAGTTTTATCCTTTTCTTCTTTTTCTTTCTCTATTTCCTCATTATCAGATGGAAATGATTCAGTGGCTTGAGGATCTTCAGTTTTCTCAGTTTCTATGGGAATGATGGAGGTTGTCGAGACCATGAGAATTTTCAAGGATTTTCTATCTCCATCACTTTCTGAGTCACTACATTCAGAATTTGACTCTTTTAGTATTATCCCATGTGGCTGCCATTGCTTTTCCCTTGGTTTTTCTATTTGGGCATTCAGTAGTCAGATTTCCAAACTTTCAACAGGTATAACATTGTGTGGTCTTTTTACCAGATTTACCTGTAGTATGTTCATTGTCCAGCTATCTTCTGTTAAATGGTCAGCTATTAACAGAATCCCATCTCAACATCCTCCTAAGGCATCATCATCCAACCACTTACTCACACAAGCATTTTCACAAACACTTAGCATACACTATTTCAACATACTTAGTGTATGTTAGCAAACATGTATTAGGGCGAGTCCTTTCACCAAGCAAGTATTTTACGCATATATAATATATTTATACAACAAATAATTATGGCAAACACATCTCTAAAATATATATGTATACGGTACTTTCTACAATACAGTATTTCTACATACATAGTATATATTAGTAAAATATGTATTTGGGCGAATCCTTTCACCAAATAAGTATTTTATCCATATATCGTATATTCATACAATAAATAATCATGTCAAACACATTTCCAAAATATATACGTATACGATATTTTCTACAATACACTATTTTTCCATACATAATGTATATTAGCATAACATGTATTAGGGCGAATCTTTTCCCCAAATAAGTATTTTATCCATATATCATATAGTCATACAACAACTAATCATGTTAAACACATTTCCAAAATATATACGTATACGGTGTTTTCTACGAATACCTAGAATATGTAAAATTTCATATTCTACATCTTTAATCGAAACAGAAAATAAAAAGCACTTTGTACATGTGCAATTGCATGCAAACCATGAATCTATCATTATCTGACATTGAAAGTGTTGAAAACCATAACCTATACATCTAAAGTCCGCACCTTTTGTCGTAGAATCGTAACGAAGTCGATAGGTTTTCTAAGCTCCGTATTCGGCAGTTTGGCAACCTATAGAATGAAATAGGTTAGCTATTTCATAACCTACAACTGTCAACACCCCAAATCAGATTAGGGTTAGGGTTTCTTACCTAGAAACGAAGTCGGTATCGCCGGGAAAGCGATAAGAACGGAGTGGTTTAAGCTTGGATACGGCAGGGAAGAACGGCAGGAAGAAGCTCCCACTTCTCTCTCACTTTCTCTCTCTTTTCCCTCTTCTCAAACTCAAATTCGGATGGTTAAAATGAGAGAGGGTTTAAGGTCCTTATATAGCCTAAAACTTCACCGAAATAGACTTGGGAACAAGGTATACTTGGGTTTTGTCCAAAGGGCTTCTGTTTCAGCTCAACGGAGGACTTCTGGCAGCCCCCCTTGAGTCAAAGGTCGGACTTAAGCTCATAGACACTGGATCTAGGTTTAGTTAAGTTTTCATTCCAGTCGGGTTTCCAGATCGCACGTGGCGGACCAGTTTCAGTTCAACAGTCAGTGGATCTCAATCGGAGATTCTAAGTACATGGATATGTTTATGAAATTTTTCCTGATCCGAGGGTGTATTTGGGTCGATTCTGATGGTCAGGTTGCTTAATATTGACCCAAGTAACAAGTCTCAGATTACTATTTGAGGTATTTATTTTGTAAAGAAAATAAGTGTTTTCACACTCTCTCGCTCCGGACTCAAGCGAACAGCCTTAGGACACTGTCTGAATTTGATTTCTGAGATGGTTGTCAAGCCCAGTGAGGTGGTCCTAATTCCTTAACTTCGTGTTAATCGGACTCCCGATGTGCGGTCCCGATATGATACGGAGTTTCGAGATGCTCCCAAGAGCAACTGAGTAATGAGATTGATCTGAGATTTTAGGGTAACCTAGCGTCAATGATTCTACAAGTTTTGGGTCTTGCAGATCGTATTTAAAGTGATTGAAACGGATTTCATGGATAATCTAGTTTAACACGTAGTTAACTTTGTCAAATTTCTAAAGGATTTAGTCCTGAGTAATTTCGGTCTGAGGTGGTACTTAGACCTTTATAGCAATGTTTAGTTTAAGTATTGTTCTTCATCATCTAAACTTTAAGATAGCGTCTAATGTGAAAGTACTTAGAAGGATTTAAAGAACGAGGTAGTGAAAGGTGAGATTTGTGAAGAAAATGGTTTGAAAAGGGATTTGAGGCTTTAATTGAGTGTTTGAGAAGTTAAACCGATGTTAGGATTGACCCATCGCCTAAGGACGTCTAATTTCAGGTTGGAATAAAATCTGAGCTGTTACACATGGCCCAAAACAAGTTTAAGTTGGGTGAATTGGGCCCCACTACATCAACCCAATAATTAACAATTTAAGTGAACAACCAAGGGCCCAATACCACCCTTATCTCAACCCATAAATCCATCAAAATGGTGGAAGATCAGCCCAACATATGGCTAACCAAGGTGGGACATTCCAGCCCAATCTGGGCCCACTAGGAAGTCCCAAAAATCTGGTCTATACTTGGGTCCACAAAAGATCATCAATAGGTGGCCCAAACAAGCATTAATTAAGCCCAAGAAAATACTAAATTATGAGAGAGCAACAAGTACCCAATTCCCTTAATGTGGTGGGCCCCACATCCAATAAAAATTTAGCAATACACATGTATATTTAATGCTTATAGCTGGACTTTCAGTCCACCTAATTTCCTGGGCCTATTGAGGCCCAGAAACTTGCCAAAGTGTGAGGGAATTAATCCCATAAGGACTAGCACTTCTTATAGGGGGCCCCCACCAGGTGGAGGAGGGGATTTGTCACTTCAACATAAGTGGGCCTGCTGCTGGAACACAGGCCCAGCAACAGCCCAAGGCATGGGCATCCCAAGGGTGGGACGGTCCAAAGCCACGGATGGCCTGGCCAAATACACATCAAGGTGGGCTCCACACGCCCCAATGGTGGGCCACACAGGGGACGTCCACCTAGGGTGGACCCACCCACATGGGCCCCACAAAAATAGAGGGACAGCAAGGATGGAAAACATACATCATGGTGGGCTTAGGCTAGGGACGGCCAGCATGGCTAGACGTCCAGTCATGCTCGTTGGTCCAGCTAGTTAGCCCCACAACCATGGCCCCAAAGGCCTCTAAAACATCACAAGGTGGGCCCAACAATCATGCACAAAAGCCCGGCCCAATTACTGATACAAACATATAGAGGACAGCAAGGTAGAAAAACTCAGCAATGTACATGTTGTTGTCCTAAATTTGGGCACTCCATTGGAGTGGGTCCAGGGCCTCTATAATTCTTGAAATTGAGGGCCAAGGTCCCTCATCATGTTTACAACAAGATGGAACCCAAAAAGATGGTCCACCTTCATCAAAATAATTTATGAATTAAGGTTTTCTTGAGCTAATGTTGTTGGACTACACAGCAAAAAAATCTGGTAGTCCATCAAGTTAGACCACCCTTTTAGAGTCTCAAATAGGGTCAGTTGGGGCTGAAATTTGGTATGCTTATAGGTGGGATATACACCTTCAAGAATCAGATATTATATGGTATCAATCACCCTATCAAAAGTCCAAAAATTAGGCCCTAAGATGGCCAAAAAATCTGTCCAGACAGTTCTGGACAACAACATATATCTAATTTAAATAAATTATAAACACTATTTAAAAGGAGATTTAATCCCATAAAATCATGGTTTGGTCCACCCTAGTGGGCCCCATAAACTTCCAGACCATCCCCACCATAAAAACACCTTTGCATGTACCCCATTTAGGAGCATTTTAGGGCCACACATCCAAGGGTGGACTGCCATGGGCGTCCTCCCACTTTGGACGGTCTGAATTTTGTTGGTCCAAAAGGTGGGCCACACACTCATGATCAAAGATGAATTAACAAGAAAAGAAGAAGAATATGGTCACAAGGGAAGGGTCTCCGCTCATTGAGGCCCTTCCCTTCATCACACATGCATACACATTTCACTATCATAAGATGTACAAGATCTACATGATCAAGGCTATCTACTTGGGATCTATAGTGGAGATGAAATCTCCACCAAGGATCAAAGGTCTAGATGACCCAAAGATCCCTGATCTAAGGAAGAAAAAGGCATGAAGGGATCCTTGGAGAATGGTCCCTTGCATGCAACATGCATGCACTATAGGATGGGCTACAAGTCACATCTATGGAGACTTGGGGCCACCACCATCACTTGATGGGCCCCACAAGCTCCAACATGAGAAGAAAGATGAAGAATAAGAAAGAAACTAAAGAAATCTGAAATTTACAATGCATGTACACCCACCTAAGCAATCAAGCTCCAAAGTTACACCATCTTCATCTACAGGCTCTAAGGAAAGTGGATCTATGGTTGAGATGAGTTGAAGAAGGTGGGATTGAGAGGTAATTGGGGTAGCAAGGGCTGGAAATAAGGGGGAGGTGGGACGTTGGAAGGTTAGCAAAGGGAGAGGAGAAGGAGAGTTAGAGAGAAATGAGAGGGAAAGAGAGTTGCTCGGGAGGTGTAGGAGAGTAATGATTACTCTCTTTACCTAGGTTAGAGAAAAGCACCTTTAGGCTTGGGTGATATAAACAAGGTTGCTAGGGGGTGTAGGTTCATAGGGTGTAGGGTTGTAGGGTTTCTAGAAACCTACACTAGGGGTGACATCATCAATCACATGCACATGGAAACATGTGTGGGGTGGGGTCCACCATCCACACATCGAGGGTCCATATCGAACATTGCCCACTGAAAGTGCCTTGGTTTGTCAATTAGAGTGAGTGTTGAGTCAGCAAAACAAGTGAGCTCCATAAGAAAATCATTTAAGCGTCTGCCTCAACAGGATGTGTGCCCAAACTCATAAAAGGTAAACTTAACCTCACATCTCATGTCCCAAAACACTAGGTATATAAAACCCTTAAAAATGAATAGAACATCTTAGGGTTTAATGTGAGAAAACTATTTTGCATAATCAGGAAAAATCACTAAGTTTTCTGCCTTTGTCGATTTATCGATAAGTGGTTCAATAAAATCAAACTCTGTTATCGATGTCCTCGAAACTCACTCGATATTATCCAAATGAGGACTTCAGATGTCCAGCAACCACAATGAATCCTAAACTGATTTATCGATGAATCAATGGCATGTTCGATATCATCAACTTTTGAATATTAAGTTCATCAAGACGGCTCGATAAAATCAACATCTGATCGATTCATGTCCAATATACAGTTAAGGAAAATCATGTGATTTTCGATATCTCGAAGAGAGCCTCGATATCCTCAAAATTCAAACCTTGATGATATCGGCAAATCTTCGATGATATCGGATTGGAACACAAATCTGACCAGCAAGCTTTCAGGTAAATCCGTTTAAGTATCGAGGAGCACTCGATGATATAAATATTCAAATATCGATCATATCGAGACCAGGTCGATGTCATCGAAATAGGACACAAACTGTCCAACAAGCTTATAGGAAAATTCCTTGAAAATATTGATGAATCGAAACTGGTATCGATATCATCGACATTCAAATTCAAATGATATCAAGGGATGCTTGATCATATCAATACCTGTTAAGTTTCAAAGGCAAGTTTGCTCTCATATTTTTCAAATGTCGAGGAATCGAACCATGTGTCGATGAAATCAGAGTTCGAAATCCTCAACCAGTTGGCAAAAAGGCTCAAAAGCGTTTGACAGATTGAGTTCGTGTCATCAAGCGGCAATTTGATGTTATCGAGAGTATACACTCGATGATATCAAAGTCTGCTCGATGATATCAAACTCTGTAAAAAATATGACTATTTTATTTTCATTGGAACTTTTTGCCTATTTAATGAGAGCTTGCCTTTGGTTGTTTGTAGAGAAAATAGATAGAGCTTTTGAGTGTTTAATCCAGATCATATACCCTAAGTCATTAGAGTCCAGAGACCCTGCTGATCATTCCTTTGTGTAGGATTGGATAACAGGTAATTCTCACCCCTTTCAAGTCCTCATAGGAGGCCTCTGACAAGAGAGTACGTGGGAGTGACATGTGTTGACCCTTGCTCTATGGAGAGCATAAACTAGGTCTTTTGTGTAGGTCCTTGACCTGTGTGGTCTAAAACCTAGGTATTGTGTGTTGACCTTTGATCTTGTGTAGGGCATAAACTATTGGTTTCCTTATGTGGATCCTTGGCCTGTGTGGCCTAAAATCTGGGTGTTGTGTGTTGACCCTCGCTCCTATGTGGGGTATAAACTTGTGTCTCATGGAGGCATGTTAGGTACCTTGTGTAGGTCCTAAAGTCAACTTTATGTAGGTTGTACTGGTTTGAGGTGAACCTGATTTGAAACCTCCGTTAGTGAGATCCAGTATACTCAAGGGTTGAGTGCGTCCACTGAAAGTAGAGTAGACACATAATTGAACAACTATAAAAATGATTGTGTTTGGGATTGCTATTTACCTTTACTGCTTATGTGATTTTTCTGATTGTTCTCATAATGCATGTTCACATGATTACCTAAAACTAATTAGAATCACATCTCACACACAGTCACATTCATCATGAACTATGTTGTACATCTTGTTTATGTTTTTGAATAGTCTTATGATTGGATCCTCTATCTGGCTTGGAAGCCATTGGAGTTACATTGAAGAAATCCTGCTATTTGCATATTAGTTCAGGATAGGGTGGATAGTTTTTAAATCATCATAAAATTTTAAAAAGTCCGATTCACCCCCCTCTAGGACATCTTGGCATATTCCCACTTCGACTAAAGTAGTCATTACCGGAACTTTCAATTGGTACCAAAGCTAGTCTCTCTTAAGGGCTTCACCGCCTAGAGAGTGATCTTGACTGAAGTTGGTAATTTGGCCAAAGGAGAGGACTCATCTGTAACTAGACCTCCTGCATTTAATGGATCAAACTATGCTTACTAGAAGGCTAGAATGCATTACTTTTTGAGATCTTTGGATCATGATGTTTGGGACATTGTTGAAAAGGGATTTGTGCCACCAACCAAATAAATAGTACTTGAAAATGGCACAACTATCGCCAAACCAAAATCCAAAGAAATGTGGACAGCATTCGATAAAGAAAAACAAACATCTGAAGCTAAAGCAATGAATGTTATTTACTGTGTTGTGTCCCAAGAAGTCTTCAATCAAATTAGTATGTGTAGAACAGCTAAAGAAGCATGGGACTTATTAGAAACAACTCATGAGGGAACCAGCACAGTAAAAAGATCCAAGCTCCAACTCCTAACATCACAGTTTGAAAGTCTCAGAATGGAAGAGCATGAGACCTTCATGGAGTTTTTCACAAAACTAAACATCATCTACAACTCCATGGGTGAATTAGGAGAAAAAGTTCCAGTTCCAAAAATCTATAAGAAAATTCTGAGATCCTTACCAGAGCGGTTCAACTCGAAAGTTACAACTATTGAAGAATGTAGAAACATGGATGAAATGACAGTAAAAGAACTCATAGGTTCCCTACAAACATTTGAACTACACTTCAAGCAAACTCCTAAACCTAAAAATACTGTCCACAAAACTTCAAAGAACACAACTAATGAGGAAGAAGAAAGTGAAAGAGAAAATGAAGATGAAGAAGTGGCCCTGTTGGTTCAACGGTTCAGAAAATTCTTCCATAAAAACCAGGGCCAACCATTCAAAGGAAGACATTTGGACAATAAACATTTTACAAGTAAATCTGGTCAAAAGTCCAAAGAACCACAGTGCTACACTTGCCAAAAGTTTGAACACCTGCCCACTGAATTCTCAAATAGGAAAACTAAAGGGAAGGCAATGGCAGCCACATGGGATGATACTGAAGAGTCAAATTCAGAATGTAGTGACTCAGAGAGTGATGGAGACCAAAAATCTCTAAAAATTCTTATGGTCTCTACAGCCTCCAACATTCCCATAGAAACTGAGAAAATCAAAGAACCTCAAGCCACTGAATCATTTCCATCTGATAATGAAGAGACAAAGAAAGAAGAAGAAGAGGAAGAGAAGGATAAACTGCAAGATGCCTATAATCAACTTTATATCTATAGCATCAATATCCTTAAAAGACTTGGGATAAATGAAAACAAAACTAAATTGTTGCAAATGGATCTAGACAAAACATTGGAAATCAATACACGCTTGATTAATGATCTATAGCAATACCACTCAGAAAATGATATGCTCGAAACAATCAATAATTTTCTCAAATCTGAGTCTGAAAAACAAAACAAATAGATTGAATTATTGAAAGAAAAAAACTTACATCTGCAGAATGAAAATCACACACTTATGTTTGATGTAGAGAAATCCAGAAAATTTGTTGAACTGAACTATAAATTCTCCTAGAGTAGTGAAAAATTAGAAAAACTCTTAGGGATGGGTAGGCCTGGAAGAAACAAGAGTGGATTAGGATATGACAAATTCAAATCAAAATCCAAAAATGCAACACCAATGTTTGAGAAATCAGCTGCATCGGGAAGTAAAACAAAAGCTACTTCTATCTGTCATTCATGTGGAGACTCTAGCCATTTCAAATTTAAATGTATTGCTCCAAGGTGGACTCAATCTAATTTCGGTCCAAATCATACTGGTAAGTACAAACAAACCGAAAAATCAATACAGAATACCAAGAGTCCACTAAACAATATGGCAAAAGGAACAGATCCATCTCCACCCAGAATGACCAAGAAAATGAAGGAGCTATTGAATAAGGTGGCTGAACTAAATCAGAAAACAAATGAATTTATGAAACAAGGAAATATGGTTCAGTTACCCAACATGATCAATGAAGCAAAAACTACCATAATAAGAAATCCAGTCACAAAATGGGTAGTGAAAGAAAAGAAAAATTGTCTTGTTATTCACTCAAACCATTCAACAAGCAATAGTACTGAATGGTACCTAGACAGCAGGTGCTCAAGGCATGTCATGGGTGATAAATCCCTTCTCTTAAATTACTCAAATCTTGATGATGGGATAGTCACTTATGGTGATGGAAGCACCGCTAAGGTAGTAAGGTGTGGAACAATAGAAGGAATAGAGATGCTCAAAAATGAAAATGCTTTTTGCATAAAAGGATTGACTCACAATCTAATGAGCATCTCTCAAATATGTGACAACAAACATGTGGTTACCTTTGACAAACTAAAGTGTAAGATCCTAGACTTATCAGGAAAATCTGTTATGGAGGGTCTTTGCACCAGTGACCACTGTTATGTCATTAAAGGAAATGGAAAGTTTGATCCATATGCTTAGTAACAATTGAGCATGGAAAACATGTCCAAGCTATCGCATCTAAGTCTGGATGAATACATGAAAATGATGCATTTTTATGATTATCATGATATATCAGAGGTTTCTATACCTCAGGAACTTTTTGTGCATAAGCATTACTGATGTTTATAATTTTGGATGGTACAACGTTTGTACAAATTTTAATGTGTATACAGACTGATATGAAAATATACTAAGTAATACATATATGAAAGAACATCGAAGTATTGAAATGAATGTTATACACCTTCTCTTCGATAAGTCTATCGATGAATCGTATGAATCCTCGATTAGATCGAACAAATATCGATATCATCGACGCTCCTTTAGAATCAGAAGCGTCACATGTTCTAAAATGTTATCGAGGACCTCTTCGATAACATCGAATGGGGTATATCGGTTTCATCGAATAAAACTTCGATGATATCGAAGGTCACCACCCAATAAATAGCGGGCGAGCGGGAAAATTTCATTTTCGCTTCCCTTTCTCACTGTTCGATTTCTCTGGGAGTTTCTTCCGTGTTTCTCATCTTTTGTCGACCATCTGCCATCTAGGTTGACTTGAATCAGGTAATCTCTTACACATACTCTTGATTCCTCAACGTATACTTCATTGTGTTAGGGTCTTTCTAGATTGATTGACAACCTTCAGTTGGAAATTTTGGGTTGGTCCTCATAATCTTCAGTCTTGTCAAATTCCTTTTCTTT
Organism: Magnolia changhungtana; assembly: GCA_030180095.1. NCBI lineage: Eukaryota > Viridiplantae > Streptophyta > Magnoliopsida > Magnoliales > Magnoliaceae > Magnolia > Magnolia changhungtana. The sequence goes on from JASAUF010000343.1 coordinate 17,316,173, forward strand.
GACATTTCCTTCTGAGTTATTCAAATGAGTAAGGAGAAAGGAAAGTCTCCTGTCATCGGTGAGTCATCTAGGCCTACCATAAAGAAATCCGTGGCCTCAAAAGAAAGAGGAAGGGCTCAGTCTCATCGATCCCCTGCACGCTCATGGAGCTCCTTTACACGGCAATCGTCTCGTAGGGAAGCTCTGGCTGCGGCACCTGCACCACCACATATTGTTGTGGGTCCTCCTCCGCACATTCTTGAAAAGTACTCAGGAAGGCGCTCAGTGTATGAGCGTAGGATTGACAAGCAATGCATAAAACCCTACAACGTGGAAACTCTGTTAGAGACAATCGACTGGCTGCCTCTTCTTGATTTCGGGGGTCCATGTCATGATGAGCGGACCTACCGCTTTCTTGCATACTGTCATTCTCCAACACTAGATCTGTCATCCATTGTTGTCACAGTCGGGGATGATAGTGTTAACATTACTGCAAAATCCATCGCTAGCATTTTCGGTCTAACTTTATCTCCAGTTGGGTTGTTTGACCTTGATCTTGAGAATCTAATCACTCTGTCTACAATTACAAAATTCCTGTGTCAGGATCGAGATATCCCATCGTACCAAGGGAATGCATTGAAGGCAAAATATATGCACCCTCGATACCGAGTCTTGCACGAGATATTCTGCTCCAATGCTTACCCTCATGGACCCAACCATGCTAATCTTACCGGGATCATGGTCATGGTTATGTATTGTGTTGCCACTAGAGTCAAACTGTATCTTCCTACCTTGATCCTTCACCAAATGGCAAGTGTCATCCACCAATCCAGAGAAGTTCATTTGCCCTTTCCTCACATCATTCATGTGATACGCGATACAATCGGTATTCCTATTCCTCGGACAGACGATCCTGAGCGTCCTCTCAAGCATTTTAACAAGGTCAATATTCGAAAACTAGACCTTAAATTTCATCCCTATCCGGAAGAACAATCTGAGGAAGCTATTCATGAAGGTGGTGACATGGGAGAAGGTGCAACGCCACCAGGAGGAGATCCTCTAGAGCCACGATAAGTTCCAGCTCCGAGTGGTTCAGCTCAGACCCAATGCTTCAAGTTTCACTAAGATAGGATCGAGGCAACACAGCGTGGATTGGCTCGAATAGAGGATAAGCTAGAGAGACATGATGCGCGGTTCTCAGCATTGGAGAAAATGGTGTCTAGCATACAATACACGGTCCAGCAACTCATTGATCTGCTGACATGCCATTGAGATGATACAACACCATCCTCCTTGACTCCAGCACCTTAGAGTCAGTAGCTCTCATGCCACTACATACATCAACTACTCATCTGCATGTACGGGCATGGATATCTTTTTGAAGTCCTGCAATCTTATGTGTGTTTGTGGTGGCTAGCTAACATGAAGAGTCTAACAGTTTTTTGTGATTTATGGATATCCTCCACATGAGGAAAATACTTGTCTTTTTGTAAGCCCATGGTTGGGCTAGATATTTGGTTTTGTTGGTTTGGGATGGATGTTGAAATACTGCTAAGCTTGGGCAGTTTTTATTTTGGATATTTTTTATGGCTATTTGATAATTCATATATCTTTACTGCCGTGTCTCCTGCTCTCAACTATGCGTTAAATTCTGTGAAATGCCGATATGAACTGTGTTTTTCTTCTCCTGCATATCCCTTAACAATTGAGAATTGGTTTGTGATTTATGTCATTTAAAGCTATACTACTATTTTCTGTTGAAATCACATCTCTCTCTCTCTCTCTCTCTTTGACCTGGTATGCATAAATGGTTTCCATGTAAATAGAGATGTTATTATCTGTTATACATCTGTCTCTTACTGATTATGCATTTTAGAGATATATCTGGTATATATGGTAATATCCGGATCTCTATTGATTCTCCCATACATTTATGCTTCAACTTCAGTCAACTAGTATTGCTCTATTGCCCTTTACCAATGATTGACAAAAAGGGGGAGAACAAATCCCACCACGGAGGAAATTGTATGTATCTATTTGTTAATGGTGGTATAGGTGTTAGGGGGAACGGCTGCATGAAGACAGGGAGAGCAGCTACATACTGGTGTGCTTCAACTTACAGTAGCATTGTAAAATTGTGTAAAGAGTTATGTACACACAATTTAGGGTGTTGGTCTAGATATTGTTCTAGGACTTCAGGTGTTTTGTCACGTAATTAACAAAGGGGGAGATTGAAAGTGCCCTAGTTTGTCAATTAGAGTGAGTGTTGAGTCAGTAAGACAAGGGAGCTCCATAGGAAGATCATTCAAGCGTCTGCCTCAACAAGATGTGTGCCCAAATTTGTAAAAGGTAAACTTAACCTCACATCCCATGTCCCAAAACACCAGGTATATAAAATCCTTAAAAATGAATAGAACATCTTAGGGTTTAAGGTGAGAAAACTATTTTGTAAAATCAGGAAAATCTCTAAGTTTTCTGCCTTTGTCGATTTATCGATAAGTGGTTCAATGAAATCGAACTCTGTTATTGATGTCCTTGAAACTCACTCGATATTATCGAAATGAGGACTTCAAATGTCCAGCAACCACAATGAATTTTGGACTGATTTATCGATGAATCGATGGCATGTTCAATATCATCGACTTTTGAATCTCAAGTTCATCGAGACGACTCAATAAAATCGACATCTGATCGGTTTGTGTCCAATATATAGTCAAGAAAAATCATGTGATTTTCGATATCTCAAAGAGAGCCTCGATATCCTCAAAATTCATACCTTGATGATATCGACAGATCTTCGATGATATCTGATTGGGACACAAATCTGACCAGCAAGCTTTCATGTAAATCCGTTTAAGTATCGAGGAGCACTCGATGATATCGATATTCAAATATTAATCATATTAAGACCAGGTCGATGTCATCGAAATAGGATACAAACTGTCCAGCAAGCTTATAGGAAAATTCCCTGAAAATATCTATGAATTGAAACTGGTATTGATATCATCGACATTTAAATTCAGATGATATCGAGGGATGCTCGATCATATCAATACCTGTTAAGTTTTAAAGGCAAGTTTACTCTCACATTTTTCAAATGTCGAGGAATCGAACTATGTGTCAATGAAATCGGAGTGCGAAATCCGATGACATCGAAGCATGTTCAATTTCCTCGACCAGTTGGCAAAAAGGTTCAAAAGCGTTTGATAGATTGAGTTCGTGTCATCGAGTGGCAATTCGATGCTATCGAGAGTATACACTCGATGATATTGAAGTCTGCTCGATGATATCGAACTCTGTAAAAAATATGATTATTTCATTTCCGTTGAAACTTTTTGCCTATTTAATGAAAGCTTGCCTTTGGTTGTTTGTAAAGAAAATAGATAGAGCTTTTGAGTGTTTAATGAAGATCATATACCCTAAGCCTTTTTCTCTCGTGGGAGTTCCTCCTCCAATCCACCCTCATCATTGATATTCAATAGAGTGGATTGGGGAATGAACTTCTGCATTCAAGGATCCTCCAGCTACCACCTTAATGGCAAATCATTGAGCTGAGATACCTTCAATGCATAGATGATTGGAATCACTCTATTTCTAAAATAGGAAAACATTTAATATAGTAGGATTCCAATATAACCTTGACCCAACCCGTCGCTATACATTGAAGCATCATTTGTGTTGCGGTTCAAGGGACCTGAAGATTCTTCATCATCAAAGGAGGAGATCTTCATCAACGTGCTAAATGGGGCTCATCTGCTTATCTGTAAGTCATTAAAGTCCAGAGACCCAACTGATCATTCCTTTGTATAGGATTGGGTCACAGGTGATTCTCACCCCTTTCAAGTCCTCATAGGAGGCCTCTGACGAGAGAGTATGTGAGGGTATTGTGTGTTAACCCTTGCTCTATGGAGAGCATAAACTAGGTCTTTTGTGTAGGTTCTTGACCTGTGTGGTCTAAAACCTATGTATTATGTGTTAACCTTTGCTCTTGTGTAGGGCATAAACTGTTAGGTCCCTTGTGTGGTTCCTTGGCCTGTGTGGCCTAAAATTTGGGTATTGTGTGTTGACCATTGCTCCTGTGTAGGGCATAAACTTGTGTCTCATGGAGACATGTTAGGTACCTTTTGTAGGTCCTAGATTCAACCTTTTGTAGGTTGTACTGGTTTGAGGCGAACCTGATTTGAAACCTCCGTTAGTGAGATCCGGTACACTCAAGGGTTGAGTGCGTCCGCCGAAAGTGGAGTAGACACATAGTCAAACCACTATAAAAATGACTGTGTTTGGGATTGTTATTTACCTTTACTGCTTATGTGATTTCTCTGAATGTTCTCATAATGCATGTTCGCATGATTACTTAGAACTAATTAGAATCACATCCCACACACAGTCACATTCATCATGAACTATGTTGTACATCTTGTTTATGTTTTTGAATAGTCTTATAATTGGATCCTCTATCTGGCTTGGAAGCCATTAGAGTTACATTGAAGAAATCCTGCTATTTACACATTAGTTCAGGATAGGGTGGATAGTTTTTGAGTCATCATAAATTTTTAAAAGTCCTATTCACCCACATCTAGGACATCTTGGCATTTTCCCACTTCGTCTAAAGCGGTCATTACTACACTTTCAACTACAACTTGAGATGTTCACGTCGGATTCACGCATGGGATGCGGTGTTGGAACCGCGGCGCCGATATGGATGAAATGGCATAGGTTTTGGGTTAATCTGAGTCGGGTCTATGTGACCAAACTTGAGGACAACTGCAAACACTATCCGTAGGTCATGGGTCACCAGATTTCTACCGGTAGGACTTCGTGACCTAAAGAAATGGCGTGCACACTTGGGTTAGGGTCTTACAACTCTTCCCACCAACAAAAAAATTTTGTCCTCGAAATTTACCAAATTCAGGACAAAATGGAATGCAGAAACATCATCATCATATATAACAATCATCAATAGAAAAGGCAATGCATACAATCATATAATAATCAAGGATCAAATAGATAGGGATAACGCTCTCTAATCTCGGCCTCTCATTCCCAAGATGCCTGAGCCTCCGAATGATGACCCCACTACACCTTCACCAAGGAAATGACCTTGGTCCTGAGAACTTGCTCCTTCCGATCAAGGATACAAATTGGCTGCTCAATTTAGAAAGCATCCTCATGGACCTAAAGGGGCTGTTAATCAATCACTGGAATAATGTTCAACCCACACTTCCTCAACATAGATGCATGGAACACATCGTGGATCCTAGACAACTCTGAAGGTAAGGCAAGCCTGTAGGCCATAGTGCCCACGCTCTCGGTAATCTCGAAAGGTCCAATAAATCTCAGGGCAAGCTTGCCCTTCGCTCTAAATCAAACTATGCCCTTCATAGGTGAGACCTTGAGATATACCATGTCCCCAACTGCAAAGTCGAGGGGTTGATGCTGACGATTAACAAAACTCTTCTACTGGCTCTGAGCTATGCACATCCTGTCTGATAATATCCACAATCTCTGATGTCTACTGTACAAGCTCGGCACCTAGGAGATGATGCTCTCTAACCTCGATCCAACAGTTAGGAGATCTGCACAGTCTACCATATAGTGCCTCAAAAGGAGTCATGCCGATAGTCACCTAATAACTATTGTTGTAAGAAAACTCGACAAGGTGCAAATGCTTGTCCTAACTGCTCGCAAAGTCAATTACACAGGCTCTGAGCATATCCTCAAGGATCTGGTTGACCCTTTCGTTCTGCCTATCTGTTTGCGGATGATAAGCAATGCCGAGATGCAAGGTATACCCCATTGCCTACTAGAAACTCCTCCAAAACTGAGACGTAAATCTGGGGTCTCGGTCAGAAATGATCGAAATCGGAATGCCATGCAGTCTCACTATCTCTTCGATGAAGATCCTTGCCAACCAATCTATAGTTCAGGAAGCACGCATCAGAATGAAATGCGCCGACTTCGTCAGACGATCAACGACAACCCATATGGTATCGTGACCACGCTGAGTCCTCAGCAAACCCATGATGAAATCCATCGACACATGCTCCCACTTCCAAACTGGAATGCTCAACGGTTGCAAGGGACCAGGGGGTCTCTAGTGATTGGCCTTAACACGGTGGCAAGTGTCACACTCGACCATGAAGCTAGTAATCTAGCATTTCATCCCCGACCAAAAGTACTGCCTCCTCATATCTCTGTACATCTTCATAGAGCCCAAGTGGATGGTAAGTCTCGATCGGTGTGCCTCAGTCATCAGATCACGATGAAACTTTGGTACGTCCAGGACACAATCATCCTCTGAAGCATAATCCACCGTTGAAGCCAATCTGCCAGTCTGACTGCTTCACGAATGCTGCCTCTGTTCGATACTCCTAAAGCGACTCGTCCGTCTACTGAGCCTCAATCACCCTAGCAACCAAAGAGGATTGAATTGATAAGCTCGAAAGCTATAACAACCCCACCGACATTGTATGATATTGTCTGCTTTAGGCATGCACACGCGCTCGCATGGTTTTGTTCTTGGAGTTTCCCCCAAAAGGCCTCATACAGGAAAGTGGGAGCTACACATACAACCCATATCTTAAGGCATTCCCTTTCCAATGTGGGATAGGCACACTACCCCCGACCAGCTGGAACGTTATTTTCGAAGCTCGACCAGTCCACTTTGGGACCCGGACGTAACCCATGTTGGGATCACAGCCCGGCTGGGCAGGCAAGTGCCTTATGTGGATTCGAGCGTGGGTTGTCATCCGGGTCCTTATATGGATCGGTCGGGCTTCGAAAATAGTGCTCCAGCTGGTCGGGGGTAGCGCGCTCGTCCCACATCAGAAAGGGAACACCTGTCGATCTGAGCTATAAGTGGGGCTTTAGCCCTTAACGGTAAGACGCGTTTTGAGGCAAGCCATGGGCTAGCCCCTAGAATAAAGCTGTGTGCCCTCGGGCAAAGAGGATAATATCTTACAGTTGGGGCCAGGCTGTTACAAATGGTATCAAAGCGAGGGCGCTGTCTCCCGTGGGGGGTGGGTGCCTGCTCAGTCGGGCTGTGGTATGAGCGTGGGTTGTCATCCAGGTCCCTATGTAGATCGATCGGGCTTCAAAAATAACGCTCCAGCTGGTCGGGGGTAGCGCGCTCATCCCACATCGGAAAGGGAACGCCTGTCAATCTAGGCTATAAGTGGGGCTTCGACCCTTAACGGTAAGATGCATTTTGGGGCTAGCCCAGAACAAATCCGTGCATCCTCGGGCAAAGCGGACAATATCTTACTGTTGGGGCCGGGCTGTTACAGATGGTATCAGAGCGGGGGCGCTGTCTCCTAAGGGGGGGTGGGTGCCTGCCCAGCAGGACTGTGGTCCGAGCGTGGGTTATCATTCGGGTCCCTATGTGGATCGATCAGGCTTTGAAAATAGTGCTCCAGCTGGTCAGAGGTAGCGCGCTCGTCCCACATCGGAAAGGGAACACCTGTCGCTCTGGGCTATAAGTGGGGCTTCGACCCTTAACGATAATTCACATTTTGGGGCGAGCCATGGGCTAGCTGCGAGAATAAATCCTGCACCCTCAAGCAAAGTGGACAATATCTTACTGTTGGAGCCGATCTGTTACAGATGGTATCAAAGTGGGGGCACTCTGTCTCCTTAGGGGGGTGGGTACCTGCCCTGTCGGGCTATGGTCCGAGCATGGGTTGTCATCCGGGTCCCTTTGTGGATCGGTTGGGCTTCGAAAATAGTGCTCTAGCTAGTCGGGGGTAGCGCGCTCGTCCCACATCGGAAAGAGAACTCCTGTCGATCTAAGCTATAAGTAGGGCTTCGGCCCTTAATGGTAAGACGCGTTTTAGGGCGAGCCATGGGCTAGCCCTAAGAACAAATCCTTGCGCCCTCGAGTAAAGCGGACAATATCTTACTGTTGGGGTCGGGCTATTACAGATGGTATTAAAGAGGGGGTGCTCTCTCCCGAGGGAGGGTGGGTGCCTACCCAGTCGGGCTGTAGTCCCAGCGTGGGTTGCTTCGGGTCCCAAAGTGGACTAGTCGGGCTTCAAAAATAATGCTCCAACTAGTAGGGTGTAGTATGCCTGTCCCACATCGGAAAGGGAATGCCTTAAGATCTGGGCTATATGCAGAGCTCCCATCTTCCCTATATGAGGCCTTTTAGGGGAAACCCCGAGAACAAAACCGTGCGAGAGTGCGTGTGTGCCTAAAGCGGACAATATCATACAGTGTCGGTGGGGCTGTTACAAATGGTATCAGAGTGGGGACGCTCTGTCTCCCGAAGGGGCGGTGCCTGCCCAGCCGGGCTATGGTCCTAGTATGGGTTATCATCTGGGTCCCTATGTGGATCGGTCGGGCTTCGAAAATAGCGCTCTAGCTGGTCGAGGTAGCGTACTTGTCTCATATCGGAAAGGGAACGTCTATCGATCTGGGCTATAAGTGGGGCTTTGGCCCTTAACAGTAAGACACGTTTTAGGGTGAGCCATAAGCTAGCCCCGAGAACAAATCCATGCACCCTTGGGCAAAGCGAACAATATCTTACTGTTAGGGTCGGGCTGTTACAGATGGTATTAAAGCGGGGGTGCTGTCTCCCGAGGGGGGGTGGACGCCTACCAAGCCAGGCTGTGGTCTCAGCGTGGGTTGCATCCGGTTCCCAAAGTAGGCTGGTCGGGCTTCAAAAATAACGCTCTAGCTAGTTGGGGGTACTGCGCATGTCCCACATCGGAAAGGGAATACCTTAAGATCTGGGCTATATGTGGAGCTCCCACCTTCCCTGTATGAGGCCTTTTGGGGGAAACTCCGAGAATAAAACCGTGCGGGCGCGCTTGCGTGCCCAAAGCGGACAATATCATACAATGTCGGTGGGGCTGTTACAGATGGTATCAGAGAGGGGGCACTTTGTCTCCTGAGGGGAGGTGGGTGCCTGCCCAGCCGGGCTGTGGTCCGAGCGTGGGTTGTCATCCGGGTCCCTATGTGGATCGGTCGGGCTTCGAAAATAGGGCTCTAGTTGGTCGGGGGTAGAGCACTCGTCCCACATCGGAAAGGGAACGCCTGTTGATCTGGGCTATAAGTGAGGCTTCGGCCCTTAACGATAAGACGTGTTTTGGGGCGAGCCATAGGCTAACCCTAAGAACAAATTCGTCTGCCCTCAGGCAAAGTGGATAATATCTTACTTTGTGGCCGGGCTATTACAGATGGTATCAGAGCGGGGGCGCTCTGTCTCCCGAGGGGGGGTGGATGCCTGCCCAGCTGGGCTGTGGTCCGAGCGTGGGTTATCATCCGGGTCCCTATATGGATCGGTTGGGCTTCAAAAATATTGCTCCAGCTGGTCAGGGTAGCGCGCTCGTCCCACATCGGAAAAGGAACGCCTGTCAATCTCGGCTATAAGTGGGGCTTCAGCCCTTAACGGTAAGTTGCGTTTTGGGGCGAGACATGGGCTAGCCCCGAGAACAAAGCCATGCACCCTTGGACAAAGCGGACAATATCTTACTGTTATGGCTGGGCTGTTACAAAAGCTGAACCATGGAAGAATGCAGATGGAACTCAAAATCAAACTCCAAAACATCCTCGAGCATCTGCCACTCTCGAACCATCATCTGAGCCACCGGGCCTCGTGGCTGATGGCTGAGCGCGTCTGCCACCATGTTCGCCTTACCCGGGTGGTATCGAAGGTCGAAGTCATAATCCTTCAAAAATTTCATCTATCACCTTTGTCACATGTTCAACTTGGACTACGAAAATAAATACTTTAAGCTCATATGGTTTGAAAAGAGCTCGAAACTAACCCCATAAAGATAATGCCTCCACACCTTCAATGCGAAGACAACTGCTGCTAGCTGCAGATCATAGGCGGGGTAGTTCAACTCGTGGACCTTGAGTTAGCGCGAGGCATATGTGACAGGCTTCCCGTGCTGCATCAGAACAACACCTAAGCCAACTCTGGAGGCATTGGTAAACACAACAAAACCATCACTCCCATTAAGAAAAGTGAGAACAGGAGCGGGCATGAGGCAGTCCTTCCACTCCATAAATGCCTCCTCGCTGGCATCACTCCAGACAAACTCGGCACCCTTCTGCGTCAACCGGGTCAGCTGTGCTGCAATATGAGAGAAACCCTAGATGAATCGTCGATAATATCCCGCCAGACCAAGGAAGTTATGGATCTAGGACACGTTCGTGGGCTAGCCCCACTGACTCACTACATCAACCTTTGAGGGGTCCACAGCGACACCCTCCCTCTTCACCACGTGACCGAGAAACTTCACCTCCTCCTGCCAAAACTCACGCTTCTCCAGCTTCGTATACAGCTAGTGGGCACGGAGGGTCTCAAGTACAACCTACAAATACATCACATGGTCCTCCCAGGTCTTCGAATACACCAGAATATCATCAATAAACATAACCACGAACTGATCGAGGAAGGGCCGAAAGACCTTGTTCATCAGCTGTATAAACACGGTGGGCACATTAGTCAGTCCGAACGACATTACCAAAAACTCGAAGTGGTCGTAGCGTGTTTGGAATGCTGTCTTTGGAATGTCCTCCTCACGAACTCAAATCTGATGGTAACTGGAGCGCAAGTCTATCTTGGAAAGAACTGAGCACCCTACAGCTGGTCAAGCAAATCATCTATCTTAGGAAGTGAGTGACCCTGTTGAGCTCGCGGTAATCCACACAAAGCCTCAACGAGACATCCTTCTTCTTCACGAACAATACCGAGGCTCCCCACGAAGAACTATTGGGACAAATAAAACCCAAATCCCGAAGCTTATCTAACTACTCATACAGTTCCCTCAACTCCATCGGTGTCATCTGGTAGGGGGTCTTCAAAATAGGCGCGGTACCAAGCACCAAATCAATCTGAAACTCAACCTGCCGAAGGACAGCAAACCCGGGATCTCCTTAAACACATCCGGGTACTCACAAACTAGTAGCAGCTACACAATACACCCTGCCACAGACTCCTCGACAATACAAGCCAACAAACTGGATAACGGCTCTCCTCTGGGCTCTGCAACGAACTAGAACACTAGCAAGCCGGGAATATAAAATGTGACTATCCTCGCGGCACAGTCCAAGATGGCATGATACTCAGCAAGCTAGTTCATACCCAGGATAACATCGAACTCCGTCATCGACAATACGAACAAATCGGAGGGTAAGAACATATCACCAACTAAAATCAGGCAAGAAGGGCAACGACGGCTCAAAATGGTAGACTTTCCTAAGGGAGTCGAAATGGTCAAAGCCTCAGACGTAGACTCCGACGAAATACCGGTCGATCAGCAAAACTCCTCGGCCACTAAAGAATGGGAAGTGCCAGAATCAAACAGAACATGAGTAACACAAGTAGAAATAAGGAGAATACCCTTGACAACTCCACAGGAAGAAGACTGCGGGTCCTGGCCCTGCGCCTGCTACGCGGAATAGAATCTGCCTTGAGTTGGCAAAGGAAGTAAGCCTGAAGAGTGTGGATCCTGACTCTTCACCTGTTGTGCGGCAATATATACTTGACATAGGGCCGGTGGGGGAGGTACATGTCCCCTCTGCTGCTGCTATCTCTGTTGATATTGTGGCCACTGTGGAGGCCTGTCTGGCTGCCTCTTCTGCTGAGGAGGAGGCATAAGAGCGAGAGTTTGATATTGTGCTCGCTGATATTACTGATGCTACTGTGGATGGGGCGGGGGCAACTACGGTGGCCTCTGCTACTGCAAGGGAAGAGGGCACTCACGCCTCCGATGCCCTAACTGCCCGCATCTATAACAAATGCCAGTGTATAGCCCGGAGGAAGGAGGTACTGGCTACGCTGATGATGAAGTTGTTGACTGTGCTGTAGGCTACCTAAACTCAGATCGGCCCCTCCTCCTCCGCTGATGGTGCTGTCGAGAGCTACCGGAAGGTGCCTTCCTCTTCCGGTCTCCACCGGAACTCTGATCTCGGGTCCTCTGGGTCATGGTCCAGTCCTCTTCATATACCAACGCTCTGTGAACGACCTGATCAAATGTCGTCAAGCAATGCCCCACCACGCGACTGTGAAGAGCGGGACGCAAACCGTTCTAAAAACGGCGGGCCTTCCTCTTCTCCTCATCGGCAAGATAGGGAGCAAATCTGGAAAGCACTACGAAATGGGCCTCATACTGAGACACCGTCATATCACCCTGGACTAGAGTCTCGAACTCCATAACCCACTGATCACAAAAATGCTTGAGGAAGAACTTCTGGTCAAAGCGGACCACGAATTCCTCCCAAGTCCAAACAAAATCGGGCCCAGCCATCCTCAACACTGATGACCACCAATGTTGGGCCTCGCCCTGTAGAAGGAAGGTGGTTAATGGGACTCTCTGCTCGCTCGGACACTACATGGTGTTGAATATCCTCTCCACCTCAGTGCCCCACAACTCGACGGTAAAAGGGACGGGTTCACCCCTGAACCTTGAGGGATCATGCTGACGGAACTCTCAAAATATCGCACTCACACATGATAAGTCAAACTGCTCAGGAACCTCGGTGGCAAGCTGACAGGTCTACAATGCAGCAGTGACGGCCTGCATCAACTACTGAAAATGTTCAATCCCGACAGGAACCGTCTAGAAAACAGGGGCGGCACTAGCCTCAGGCGAAAGCACGGGTGCAGCAGGAGCCTCCGAAACTGGAATAGCAGGCTCAAGCGGGGGAACAGGTGCCATTGGGGGTGGAATCACAACCTCAGGAGTTGGGTCCTCAATAGCGGGAACTGGTTGCACTCGGGATGATCGGGTCGCTGGATCAAAATGAGATCTACGGCCATGGGCACCACATCCACGGGTGCCTTGCTTAGGCGGCATAGTCTACACAAGAACAAGGATGACGACGCATAGGATCAGAATATTGCAGGCTCAAACGAAAGGAAGACTCTCGGGACACTACTTGTCCAAAGCTCATATACAATGTTATCCCAAGTTATTCCAAGATTATTTGTTATGCTCTGATACTAACTCTTGTCACGCCCCGGACTCAGTGACCGGACTCATAAGGAACTCGATAGCCGATTCCGACCGCAACAGCCTCCGTAGTGCCCCATTCTCGGCTCCTGAGATAGGTTCCGATCTTAGGATCCTATAAGGAAGATTTCTATATCATGAATTAGATTCAATCGAGCATACCCAAGATCATAGCAAGTAAATCTCAAGAATATAACCACAGGAAACACATTGTAAAATCCACTAAGAATTAAAACCTTTCAGGTACAAAGGCTCAAAAGGAAATACATAATGAAAGAAGGGAAAGGAAAGGTCTACAACAGGTCCTCAGCTCGCGCCAATCCAATGCTCCACCGCTACTGTGATGACCTAAGATCTCCTACACACATCAATCATGCATGAGTTTATAAAAAGATTAGAGGGTAGTGAAGGTGTGTGACAATGGTGCACAAAAGAATATAGGGGAATACAGAAGGGAACATAAATAATGCTGAAGCTAATTGTCATACCGAGGCTAAGCTATGAATGCAGGAAGCCGTACCAAGGCTATGCAATAAAATACATGAGTGTTGGACGCCATGCCAAAGCGATGCAATATAAGGCTTATACAGCTGATGCAATGAAATGCGAAGTAATGCCAATCCTCATATCCAATCCACATTCAAGTACAGTTCCATCATGAGGAATCCACCAGGGTCAAATACACTATGGGCTGATTGCTGCTCTCCAAGACCCGCACAGTCAAGCGATCGTAAGAGACCTCACTACCCGCCTATGGACAGGCAATCACCAACGACGCTCGACGGTAGCGGACCCATTTACAAGCTGGTCAGACTCAGCCTAGCTATGCCCCCTCACTCAGGTGAGTAAGGCCAAACCCCATCTCAACCGACCTCACAATAGTGGGAGTCGTAGCCTGACAGTATAAGGCACTCGAGCGCTCATGATTTCCACTAGGTCTCGACCTTGAGGCGTCTCCTCGATACAGTGAAAATTTAAGGGCTTAAACCTAGGGATATCCTATGCACCCCAAAGGCTCAAGTATCATTTTCGATGTCCATACATGGCCATCCATGAATAAACCCGGGGAGGGTATGGTCCTGATAAAGCAAGGGCGAATATCCACATGCTATGCAATGCTAGATGCATGAATCACACAATCACCCATGCATTAATCCCAATCATCCATCATGCTCAAGAGGGGAAAACTTCATCCCTCGGGGGATACCAACATGTCCTACACAATGGCATAACCATGGCCAATCATATCTCAAACAAGCATGCATATGATGCATATAGGAGTGGGTCATGAAGATGAGTAAGGGTGCCAATGAGGTGAATGAGAATATGCACTCTCTACCTACCCAAGAAGGATCTAGGTACTTAACCAATTCCTCATAAGGGATACAACTTCTAGTGGGGGCCCATTTACCTAGGGCAGCCCATGAGACTAATCATTCAAAACTACAGGCCTAAATAATATAGATGGGCCTAGCAAGAGACTAAGGTGGGCATTCAACCACTCTTAGACACTACTGGACCTAGAGGGATCCAAATTGGGACTTTCAACTACCATTTTCCCAAGGCATAACCAACCATACATCACATAGCTATGAGGCCCAAGGCCCGTATCCAAACCATATGTACATAAGTCCCATATAAGGCATAAGGAATTGAGCTAATACTACCATCAACAATCATGCGCCCAAAGAGAGGAATCAAGGCCCAAGGCCCAAGTCCCAATGGCCATATGATCCATGCATTTAACTAGACTTAGTGGGCAGCCCATGTACACAAATATATGGCCCAAAACAAGTTTAAGTTGGGTGGATTGGGCCCCACTACATCAGCCCAATAATTAACAATTTAAGTGAGCAACTAAGGACCCAATACCACCCTTATCTCAGCCCATAAGTCCATTAAAATAGTGGAAGATCAGCCCAACATATGGCTGACCAAGGTGGGTCATTCCAGCCCAATCTGGGCCCACTAGGAAGTCCTAAAAATCTGGTCTATACATGGGTCCATAAAAGATCATCAATGGGTGGCCCAAACAAGCATTAATTAAGCCCAAGAAAATACTAAATTATGAGGGAGCAACAAGTACCCAGTACACTCAATGTGGTGGGCCCCACATCCAATAAAAATTCAGTAATATACATGTACATTTAATACCTATAGCTGGACTTTCTGTCCACCTAATTTCCTGGGCCTATTGAGGCCCAGAAACTTGTCAAAGTGTGAGGAAATTAATCCCATAAGGGCTAACACTTCTTATAAGGGCCCCCACTAGATGGAGGAGGGGATTTATCACTTCAACATAAGTGGGTCTGTTGCTGGAACACAAGCCCAGCAACAACCCAAGCCATGGGCGTCCCAAGAGTGGGACGGCCCAAGGCCATGGACGGCCTGGCCAAATACACATCAGGTGGGCTCCACATGCCTCAATGGTGGGCCACACAGGGGACGTCCACCTAGCGTGGACCCACTCACATGGGCCCCACAAAAATAAAGGGACGGCAAGGATGAAAAACATACATCATGGTGGGCCTAGGCTAGGGACGGCCAGCATGGCTGGATGTCCAGTCATGCTCGTTGGTCCAGCTGGTTAGCCCCAAACTAAACCATCACAAGGTGGGCCCCACAATCATGCACAAAAGCCCTAATGGCCCAATTCCTGCTACAAACATGGAGAGGACAACAAGGTAGAAAAATTCAGCAATGTACATGTTATTGTCCTAAATTTGGGCAATCCAATGGAGTGAGTCCAAGGCCTCTATAATTCTTGAAATTGAGGGCCAAGGTCCCTCATCATGTCTATAACAAGATGGAACCCAGAAAGATGGTCCACCTTCATTAAAATAATTTATCCATTAAGGTTTTCTTGAGGTAATGTTGCTGGACTGCATAGCAGAAAAATCTAGCAGTCCATCATGCCCACCCTTTTGAAGTCTCAAATGGGGCCAGTTGGGGCTGAAATTTAGTATGCTTATAGGTGGGATATACACCTTCAAGAATCATATATTATATGGTATCAATCACCCTACCAAAAGTTCAAAAATCAAGCCCTAAGATGGATAAAAAATCTGTCCAGAGAGTTCTGGGCCGCAGCATATATCTGATTTAAATAAATTATAAACACTATTTAAAAGGGTATTTAATCCCATAAAATCATGGTTTGGTCCACCCTAGTGGGCCCCACAAACTTTTAGACCATCTCCACCATAAAAACACCTTTGCATGTAGCCCATTTAGGAGGATTTTGGGGCCACACGTCCAAGGGTGGACTGCCATGGGCATCCTCCCACTTTGGACGGTCTGGATTTTGTTGGCCCACAAGGTGGGCCACACACTCATGATCAGAGATGAATTAATAGTAAAAGAAGAAGAATACGGCCACAAGGGAAGGGTCTCCGCCTCATTGAGGCCCTTCCCTTCATCACACATGCGTACACATTTCACTATCATAAGATGTACAAGATCTACATGATCAAGGCATCTACTTGGGATCTATGGTGGAGTAGGATCAAGGGTCTAGATGACCTAAAGTTCCCTGATCTAAGGAAGAAAAAGGCATAAAGGGATCTATGGAGAACGATCCCTTGCATGCAATGTAGGATGGGCTACAAGCTACATCCATGGAGACCTGGGGCCACCACCATCACTTGATGGGCCCCACAAGCTCCAACATGAGAAGAAAGATAAAGAATAAGAAAGAAACTAAAGAAATCTGAAATTTACAATGCATGTACACCCACTTAAGTAGTCAAGCTCCAAAGTTACACCATCTTCATCTACAAGTTCTAAGGAAAGTGGATCTATGGTTGAGATGAGTTGAAGAAGGTGGGATTAGGAGGTATTTGGGGTAGAAAGGGCTAGAAATAAGGGGGAGGTGGGACGTTGGAAGGTTAACAAAGGGAGAGGTGAAGGAGAGTTAGAGAGAAATGAGAGGGAGAGAGTTGCTTGGGAGGAGTAGGAGAGTAATGATTACTCTCTCTACCTAGGTTAGAGAAAAACATCATTAGGCTTGGGTGATATAAACAAGGTTGCTAGGGGGTGTGGGTTCATAGGGTGTAGGGTTGTAGGGTTTCTAGAAACCTACACTAGGGGTGACATCATCCATCACATGCACATGGGAAAACGTGTGGGGTGGGGTCCACCATCCACACATCAAGGGTCCATATCGAATGTTGCCCACAACTTGAGATGCACACGTTAGATTCATGCACGAGACACAGAGTTGGAACCGCGGCGCCAATAAGGACGAAATGGCATAGGTTTCAGGTCGATCCGAGTTGGGTATACGTTACCGAACTTGAGGACGACTGCAAACACTATTCGTAGGTCGTGGGTCACCGAAAATCGACTGGTAGGACTGCGTGACCTAAAGAAGGTTGTCACACTTGGGTTAGGGTCTTACATATTTAGCAGCACTAGGCATGGCCGAAGAGTTATGAAGACTTTGTTTTATCTTCTTTTTATCGTATGTACTCTTTTGAATTGCAAGATATATGGATGTGTCATGATGTTTTTGAAGATGTGTTTCTTGTTCTTTTTCGATTTCATGTAATTTCTTGTGATTTTCGACATATGTTTAATGAAAATATCATGATATGTTGATAGATCTCATTGTCTACAACTTTCTAAATCATAGTTTATTCTAAGCATACTTATTGGTGCAATCGTCCAGTATACTTTTGAAATAGCATTAAAAATAAAATAAAATAATTGTTCACTATGCTTGTTAGTATGGGGCTCCTGTATGATTCTGTTTTAATTGGAGAAGCTAAATTTCAATTTATTTAGATAGCCACACACACAGTTTAAGCTGTTGAGTAGTGGAGTGACATAGTTTAAGCTCTTAAGTTTATTGGAGCGGCACAGTTTTTTTTAGACTCATAAGTTTATTAGAGTTAGGTCTCACGTGATGGTCTCTGTAACTCTCTATAGTTCGTTGGACTTCTCACAGCCTCTATTGAGTTCACAAATGCGATCCATCAAAGGGGCCCAGTGAAGCTACCAGGGCCATGAACTCAGTTGGATTTACGCATGGGGTTGGCCACAATAACTCTCTAGAGTTCATGAGGCTCATAAGGCTACATTTAGAGTACCAAATCTAAGGCCACTAGTCCATCAATGCGTAGGTTTAAGCCTTTCCTCATGAGTTAGTACTGAAATCAAGTCAAAGATCTGAGGGGTCTTACGCATGATTGGTCTATCTATGGACATGGCCAATGAACTCACACTGTGGCCCACGTTTTCTTCGTCTACAAGGTTGGACCCATTCATAGGAGGGCAATTTCATTCGTTCCCCATGACGTTGTCTGAAAGCTATACAGACAGCATTGGGGTTACGTGTGACTGGACATTTTTTTAAGGACTTTTTAGCCTTTTAGAGCTTTTAGTCATTAGCTCCGTCCACTGCCCGCATGGGTATGGATATGATGGCCTTCACAGGTTTTTTATGGCCACTAGCTTTTCACTGTTGCCCGAATGGTGATTTGGATAGGTCTTATGCATAGTTGGCCATTTTTTATGGCTTGGCTAAGCTGCCTTATTTGATGATGATAAGTGGCCATCACTGTCTTCGATATATGCATTGATTAATATATCACCGCTACTAATAATGTTGATAATATCTTTAATAATAATATATCGGCTTGGTGATGATGACAACGATGGCTACTCTTTTTATAATTACCGATGTTGTAATCTTAGTATGCATGCTTGTAATTCTTTCTCTTATTCAATTGTCTAAAGAAGAATACATGACTTTCTCTTGCCCCCTTTTGATATAGAAGCATTATTCCTGATAATCTTCTAGATCAAAATTATGACTATCATCAGGGATGATATTTCTTGATAAAGCGAGTGTTAACTAGTATACTGATACCCTGTCCATCTTGGTCCATGACCCTGTATGCTCCATTGGAATATACTTCTTTTATGATGTACGGCCTATCCCATTTAGGCTCAAACTTGCCCCATGTCTTACGGGTGACCACTACCGGTCTTTTCAGCATTAGCACCATATCTCCTTTCTTGAAAGAGCGGTATTTGACTCATTTATCACAGGTAGCCGATATTCTTGCTTGTAAGCACTGCTGAGCTGCCAAGCACTTCTTGTCGAGCAGGTCCAGTTCTTTCAACCTTATCTTTGCATTTTCATCATCTGTAATTGACTGATGCACTACTATTCTGAGTGATACGACCTGTGTTTCGATTAGGATGACCGCCTCTACATCGTACACCAATGAATATGGTTTCGCTCTTGTTGTTGTTCAGTGGGTAGTCCTGTACACCCATAGTGCTTCTTGCAACCTTTCGTCCCAGTCTCGCTTATTTCCAATAATCGTCTTCTTCAGTATTTTCACAATTATTTTGTTAAAAGCCTCTACTAATCCATTTGTCGGTGGATAGTAAGGCATTGAAAACGAATGGTGAATACCGAACTTTTGACATAGTTTTTCCATGCCTATATTCTTAAAGGGGGTACCATTATCAGTAACGATTTTCTTTAGGATGCCATGGCAATATATTATCACGTATCGAATGAAATTGACCACATCTTTCTCTTTGACATTGCGCAACACGATCGCTTCTATCCACTTCGAGAAGTAGTCTGTTGCTGCCAAAATATATTATTTTCCTTTAGATGAAGGTGGATTTATGGGCCCAACGACATCGAGTCCCTAAGTGGCGAAGGGCCAAGAAGCTACCGTCTGATGAACATCTTTAGGGAGAATATGTATGACATCTCTGTGGATCTGGCACTCATGGCATCGTTTTGCATAATCTATTGCATTTATGAATATTGTAGGCCAGTAATATCCCATTCGATGTATCCGATGAAATAAAATTCGACCAGCCTGATGTGCCCCACATTCTCCAGAGTGAGCTTCTTGTAACATTTAACCTGCTTTTTGTTCATCAAGACAACGTAACAGCATCCCATTGTAAGATTTCCTGTACAACACCTCGCTACATATGATAAATCTGCTTGCTTTCTACTTGATTTACTGTCTTTGTGCTGGATCTTCTGGCAAGATATCATATATGAGATAATCTACGAAAGACTGGCGCCAATCATTTGTTATACTTCCAAGCACGATATAGGGAGTGCCTCTACGACTTCATTAATAACTTTTAAAGAGGGTAAGAATCTCCTTTCTTCTATGGTTACTTGGAGTGGACTTCGGTTCGAGTAGGACAGGGCTGCTACTAGACTAGCCGGACTGTCCACCTTTGCATTTTCAGACCACGGTACATGCTTGATTTCGATGTGGTAGAATTGCTCCAGTAACTGCTGTGCTTTTCAACAATACAGCAAAAGTTCTTACTTTCTTATTTCAAACTCAGTCGTTAGTTGACTTATAATCAGTTTCAAATCTCCAAAAATTTGCAGCGTCTTTATCTTCATTTCTTGGGCGATTTCCATTCCGATGATGAGGGCTCGATATTCAGCTTCATTGTTCGTGCACACGGTGCCCAATGTAAAAGAATAGGGCAATAGATCACCCTGAGGAGTGATTAATATAACTCCTACCCCCACTCCTGATGCTTGAGAAGCGTCATCGAAATACATCTGCTATGGATCTTGTGACTCAATCATCATTACCTGCTTATCGGGAAAATCATCGTTAATGGTCTCACTTTCCATTACAGGATGCGCTGCTAAGAAATCTGTCACTGCTTGTCCCTTCACTGCTTTCGCTGGCTCATAGGTAATTATATATTCTAAAAGTAACAGCATCCATTTGGCCAACCTTCCCGATAACATCGGCCTCATCATTAGAAACTTTATTGGATCTGCCCTTGAGATCAAAATTATATCTTGAGAAAGGCAATAATGTCTCAATTTCTGTAATGCAAATATCAGCGCCAGACATTCTTTCTCGATCGGGGAGTAATTGCATTCTACGCCTATCAGAGTTCGACTCAGATAGTAAAGAGCTGTTTCTTTTCCATCTTCATTCACCTGTGCTAACAAGGTTCCCAGCGAATTTTCGGCTGCAGATATGTACATGATAAGTGGCTTACCCTTTGTAGGAGCTGTTAATACTGGAGGCTGTCTTAGCAGTTCCTTTACCGAATCGAATGCATTTTGACAGGCCTTGTCCCATACGAACTCTGTTCCTTTCTTCATCAAATGAGAAAATAGCTAACATCTCCCTGCCAGATTCAAAATAAAACGACGAATATACGCCAGTTTTCCTTGCAAGCTCTTCAATTCCTTCAATGTTTTCGAAGGGGGCAAATCTTGGATGGCCTTGACTTTCCCTGGGTCAATCTCGATACCCCTATGCCTGATGAAAAAGACGAGAAATTTTCTTAACAACACTCCAAAAGCACATTTAGATGGATTCATCTTTAGTTGTATCTTTCTGAGCCTTCGGAAGACTGACGCCAAATGCTCGCAAAGTTCCTAATGATTACTTGACCTAACCACCAGGTCATCTACATAATATTTAACATGTTTGTGCATCATATCTTGAAAGATACTTTGCATTGCCCTTTGGTACATTGCCCCAGCATTCTTGAGACTGAACGGCATGACCTTGTAGAAGTAAATCCCTAACGAGGTTCTGAACGCTATTGCTTCTTCATCTTCAGGAGCCATCCTAATTTGATTATAACCAGCATAGCCATCCATGAAAGACATGACAACATATTTTGTCGTACTGTCAATCAGCAGTTCCGTTATCGGGAGAGGAAAGTCGTCCTTTGGGCAAGCCTCATTCAAGTCCCTGAAATCTATGCACACCCTAATTTGTCCATTTTTTTTCTTTACTAGAACAATGCACGATATCTACTTAGGATACTTGACCTCTCTGATAAACCTGACTTTTATCAGCTTGCTCACTTCTTCTTCTATTAGGGGAACCAAGTCCAGGTGAAATCACCTTTGCACTTGTTTAATAGGCCTTTTATCCTTAGAAATATTTAATCAATGCATAGCTACTGAGGGCTCCAAACCCAACATTACTACATATGTCCAGGTCAAGACATCTTTATTTTCTTTCAGCAGTCGAACATATTCTTCGGCTTCTTGCTCAAGAAGACCAGCGCTTATGAATGTATTTCTTGGTTCTTCTTCTGTGCCCAAATTTACTTCTCACAAACTATCGATTGTCATCTACCCCCCGTCTTCCATCTGCTTTGGAGCTGTCTCAGGATGTTTGACTATTTCGGGATCTGTCTCTGATAGCTAATCAACCATGACCATATTCATTGAAGACTCTACCCCCAACCCTTGAAATTTTCCCTGTTTCTTCTGACTGACTCTGATAGGGATCTGAATTCCTTTTCCATGATTTAAACCGGTCGGTTCTTCATCATCAAAACCCATCCTTTTCATCATTCTTCTGCTTATCGGACTGTATTTCTTGAGATCATGAGACGTCATCTTTCCGTGATATACATTATTCTCAGCTCCTTCTATCTTTACTTCCGAAGAGGCGTAAAATTCAATCGGCTCCAGATATTTTGCACTGGCTTCAACATGAAACCTTTCCAGAACAGCCAGGAATGGCTTGTTTCTTTTAGCATATGGTAATGGTACTGTATAATTTGAATGTAGGATTTTCAACTATTCATGCGATAGTAATGTCAATGACAGTTGTCCTGTCTGTCTCAGATGTTTCAGCACAAAATAGAATTTCTTCTTTGTTTCTAAAATTCCAGACGGCCCTGCCTTTTCGGATTCCCCTTTTAATTGCTTTTGCATGAGTATTTTTCAGGGCTTTGTTCTCATCATTCTTTTCCTCTGGCAAATCCACCGTAATAACTGGAATCTACGAAGAAAGCTTCAGCCTCTGTATACAGTCTTGTATCGAGGATTACCTTGTGTTGTACTCCATCCTTACAGTATTTGAAACACTGGTGTAAGGTAGAGGAGATAATTCCATATTGATGCATCCATGGCCTTCCCAAGAGAAGATTATAGGTTGTCATTGCATTAATGACATGACGGACAACATTAGTAACCAATTCTCCTATTTTCAAGGTTACTATAATTTTGCCGAGTGCGCACTGTCCATCTTGATTGAAGCCCTGTATCATCATTCCACTAGGGCACAAATCAGAATGACAACACCACAATTTGTTCAACATTGTCAGTGGTAGCAGATTTACCGTAGACCCATTATCGAGCATAATCTGTTTTACTTCCTTGCTGCAAATATGGCCCACTATCATCAGTGGTCTATTATGCCCTGTGTCGCAGGTCAGATCATCATCAGAGAAGGAAACCACTGGCATACAATCCTGCTATTTTTTGCACTCTTCATTTTCCATCTCAACGATCAACGTTTCTCTAACATCGTGATCGGATAATGCTTGAATCAGACTTTGTCAAAAATCTTCTAATAGCTTTAGTGCTTCATAAACGCTTAACTGGGCCGGTATACCTTTTAAATGACTTATTACATCGTAAGTCACTTTCATCGCCTCATTCTTCTCTTCTCTTTTGTCATCATCACGGTTATCTTTAACGACTTCTTTTCTTATGGCGTCAACTTTCTACTTCGGGGGACTTGCCATTCTTCTCCCTAACCATAGCGTGACCACTGCAATCTTGCCTTTCATTTCATGTTTTTCTTTCCCTGTTCTTTCATAAGTATTTCCTTGGGTTGTCAATACATTTACTGTAGCCTTTGTATTTCTTTCCCTTTCTTTCCCAATCACTATTTCACCTCTATTTATCATCCTTTGTATTATTGATTTTATTGTGTAACAACTTTTCGTCGGGTGCCCTACTAGACGATGATATCGGTAAAAATCCTTTTCTCTTGTTCTTGCTACATCTTCAGGGCGTTTGGGTGGAGGCAGCTCTATCGTACTGGCTTTTAGCAACTGGTTCATCATGGGAACCACATCTTCTTTATCGAAAGCGAATCTTTCATGGGAGCTAAGCGATCTGAAGTTTTTTTGCATCAAATATTGATTCGAATCTGTTTTTGGGATGGCTCGATTCCTCTTTTCACCCCGTCCTTTTCTCCCCTACCTCTCTCTCTCTCTCTCTCTTTCTCTTATACTTTGGCTCCTTTTCTCTTGCTCTACTGTCATCACGATCATTCTGTTGGGTCCTCTCCTTACGACCTCCTAATTGAATGTTGGCATTTTCCAAGTCATCAATTCTAAAGCATGGGCTTTAGTTGCAAAGTCACGGAAAGTCTTAATATCTGCGCAGGTGAGCCAAACGCGATTCCTGTTTCCATGGAGTTCAGGCACATCTTGACCTGTTCTTTTTCTTTCAGCAATTGTCTGTAGGAGGCCCCCAATGTCTTCCACCTATCTATGAATTTTTCTACAGGCTCTCCTTCTCTCTGTCGTACTGAAGCCAATTCTATAATACTGACATCGCGATCGGACGAAAAGAAATTTGACATAAAAGCATCCTGCATTTGCTCCCAAGTGCGCATCGATCCCGGAGCTAAATTAGAATACCAACGAAACACTTTGTGTATCAAGGATGAGCTGAATAATCAGAGGCAATATTGGGGTACGGTGGAGAAATTTCCCATACTGGTGATGAAGTGCATCAAATGCTCTTCTTGCGATCCATCTCCATTAAATTTTTGAAAATCTGGCTGTTTGAAATTTATGGGGAAAGGAACGTCTTCTACCTCTCTCGAGTAAGGTGTCTGATATCTGAACTTACTGACATTTTCACGTTCTCTCTCTGTTCTGATAGCTTCTTCCATGACTTGTCGCATCTCTTCTTGCGTTATCACCCTTGCTGCAGGAGCAGACCCGAGTGATCCTGGTCCTGGGGGTTGCGAGTCTTCAGGCCGTGGTTCTTGTCCATTCATATCGCCCATCATTGGAGGTGCTGTTATCTGAGCCACATTATGCGCGAGGGTTACCAAAGCTTCCAGCAGATTTCTACATTCTTCCATCAGTATTCTTTGCACTTATGTCATCTCAATCATACAATCCTCAGCAATCGACGGAGGTCCCTGACTTGTCCTAGCTATATGTACGGTTGCTTCTCTACTTTCGAATGAAGCTGTAGTTGGGGTGGAGAATGAATATATCGAGGTGATGGGACTTACGGAAAGAGGGGTTTCGTTAGACTTCCCACTACTTCCGTAGTAATCGGGAGATCGGAGCGATACTAAAGCTGGTAAGCCTATAAGTAGCATCTTACCCTTCTGCTCTCTTATCAGTCGAGCTTCTATAGTAGACAGAGCTGGAAAATCACATGTTGTGAGGGGAGGAGCGAATTTCGCTAGGTATAACGCTGGAGGTGCTAGTTCAAGATTTTTCTTAGCTGTGTTTCGCATTACTGGTCCCCTGATTCTTTGTACGAGTGAGTTTATGCTGGCTATTACTACATTTCGAGCTCTTGTCTTTCTAGACATAACAACAGTCCAATCTTGTTCGTTATTCTATGCTGTAGGCGAAGCAGATATGACTCCATCCAGTGCCGAAGGTTTATCATCTTTTCTTGTAAGAGATTGATCTTTGTGATCCAATAATGTACTTGCTGCGTATTCCACTATGAATTCAGTCGTAGTGAAGTAAAAGTTCACTTTCTTTATTAAGGTTGCCATTGATTATGAATTGTAGTCTTATCGTCTTCTTACCTTCAAGATAAAAAATGAAGCTTTAATTAGTATTCAAATGATCTGATATTCTATCTGAGAGATGAAGGGGAGAATGTTCCCACTGAGAGTCGTCATTTTGGCGTCAAAAAGATGCCAAACTATGACAAAAGTCTTGTAACCTTCTCAATGTTAATATCAAATAAGATAATATCCCCAGTAGAGTCACCATTTTGTTTCGAATAAGAAACAAATGGATTTCAATTTGGGAGATTATCTTATTCAAACATAATAGAGATAGTATATCAAGAATAATCATCGTATTATTAATATTGAGTTCATTTACATCCTCTGATACCCCTTGACTCCGAGATAGATTATTTAGAGTACGATAAATTGATAGAATTTAAATAATTGATCGGAATATTAAATCTGGCAGCATTTCGTCTTATGTTTCGGTCATCTCTTTAAGAGGAATATCGTGTGGATTCGATCATCTAATTTCCCTTTTTGATGCTTGTACAGAAGGAAAAGTGTAGCTTGAACAATTGGACAGCATCTTGGCCCCTTTATCATTATTGTCTATATGACAGTTTGGTTGCACGGACCCGCGCAACCAATATGGGTTGCGCGGCCCCACACAAACACTATCTTCCTTCCACTCCTACCTTCAGTCTTCTCTTGTGCTTTGCTCTTCTTCCCAAAATCTTCAATTACCCTAAAATGAGAGGGAGAGTGGGTATATATAGCCCTTCACACATGCGAACCCTCGATCCATGTGCCATGGGCCCCACTTTTCACAAGATTCCACAACTTATGAACAACCCTTCAAAAATCTATGGCGTGAACTACGGTCCTGCGCAACCGATATGGTTTGCGCAGTCCCGCGCAACTACTACAATCTCTGCACTCTCTTTTTCTTCTTTTTGTTTTTCCTTATCTTTTGGTCTTCTATATCTCCATTCCTCTCTCTTTTCTTCATTCATCATTTTTTATGCCTCAATAGGGTCAGTTCAAGAGTAACCCAAGTCAAGTTTATAGTAATGCAGATTTTTTATTTCCTAAAAACTTAGGCCATCCGAAGTTTGGCTCGGCCAAGCCGAAGTTTGTTTCAAAATTAAATCCCGTGAACTCTGATAGCCATTAAAACAGAATCGAAGAACTCCAACCAGCTGATTCTTAGGCTGACCGAAGATCCATGTTGGCTATAAATAGAGATCATTTCTCACTATTTCAAAGCAGGAAAAAAAAAACTTCTAAAAATAAAAGAGAAAAATCTTATTCTTTTTCAAGTTATTTGCATTATCATTCTTAAATTATTTTTGTAACTTATTCAAGTCTCTTCTCAAGTAGTGATTAATTCAATAAGAGAGTACACTATACTCAACTTGAGATTAGATAATTGAATATACAACTTTTAGGGTTTTATTCTTTAAAAAATCATATATCCCTATATCCTTCTTGGTTGTGCATACATTGGTTCATCTTCATTTAAAAATAAAAAAAATAAAAATAAAAAATAAAAAAAAAAAGATCACTGCATCTACTGAAGCTTCAACTTCAAATGCTTCATCGATATCTTCGCTTCAACTCATGTCTTCAAGAAGATAAGTTTTTAATTTCAGTAAATTACTTTCAGTTTGGGTTTATTGAAATTACCCGAAAATCTCATCGAGTTGAGGAGTGATAAGCCCATGAAAATCACTTGAGGTTTCATTGTGATGAGCCTATGAAAATTATAAAAATTGTAAGAGGTTATTAAGGTTAGCCTGTGAAAACCTTGAAAACAGTGGAAAGCCAAAATTATATGGAGTAGTAATTTTTGGGAGTGGAGTAAGTGTATGTTAAACACCGAACCAGTATAACTTTATGTGTATTGTGGTGATTGATAATCTTATTCTTGTGTTTATCATCTTGAAATATTGAAATTTGAAATTAAGGACATCATGAAATAAGGTTATCCTACCTAAGATTTTAGGTGAATGTTGTCCTGCGACTCAATTGAAATCAATATTTCAATATTAATTGTTGTTGTGAATTTATTTTATACAATTAATTATCAAATTGGTTAAGTCTTATTTATCCCCCCCCCCCCCCCCCTCTAAGACATCTATAACTCAACTTACATTCTCATTGAAGTGTTATTCAATTTCAGCTATATTTTTAGATAATGTTTCAGGAGTATGTATGTAACGCCCCGAATTTCAGGGGCCGAGTAGGAACTCGGCTCCCGAATTCCCGAGTGTCACGTGTGCCCTAATGAGCATCAGATTTTAATTACATTTGGATGATTTCATAAGTAATGGAGAGTTTAACAAGGCATGAAGCATAAGTAAGTCATAAAGTAGTATCAAGTGCCACTAAATATAAAAATATCCAAAGCACAAATCTAAAAATATCCAAACAGGGAACTAGTCCCACCCATACATATGTCCCAAAGTGACTAGGGCCCTGGCCCATACCCCGCGATCGCCCGAACTCGGACTAGAAGGATCTGCCGAAAGTCTAAAAATACGCTCGCTCCACCTCATCGTCCACGCTGGCATCCTCCAGCGCATTCAGCACCGTCGCCCCTACATCTATGATAGGTTCTGGTTGGTATTTTGAAACACTGTCCCAGAGTGGGAGTGAGTGATCAACTCAGTAGTACTATTAACAATAAGTTACATAGATTATCATACCAGGAACAATTTTTATGAAAGGTATACATTCACAAAATCCTAAATACTCTGGTTAATGCAAATGCATGATTTAATGATATGATGCATGCTTCTCACCACAACACTCCCTCGAGCGATAATATCTAACGATCACGAATGACCAATCACTCCCTCAGTGCGACCACAACAGCCAAATCGTCAAAATAACCCATGCAATGTAATGTAAATGTTAGTCAAGTTGATGAATTATGTTCATTCATCCAGCAATTTGGGAAAATCGAGATACCCTTACAGATTAATACCCTAATCCGATCGCGTGGCTCTGGCGGCTGTAACCGTATGGCTCTCAGGACCCTTGGCCCATTTGGGTTCGTCATTCCCAACACTAGAATCATAAGGCAGTAGAGTCTTTGCTTGCGGTCACTACGGGAGGCTCGTCAGCCTAGCGTAGGCCGATAGCCCAGGTATAGTGACCTATACCACCATACCTGACTCACGAGGTATAGTTGCTCACTAGTCACTACTTGAAGGCTCATCACCCCAGCGTAGGCCGACAGGTCGGACATAGTGTCCCATACCACCATCCCTGGCTCATAAGTCTTGTGGTCTACAACTAATGGTTATCAGTGGGCGCGACTGTAACACCCCGTACTTTCCAGTACTCGAGTGTTACCATGTATATTAATTTAATATAAATATATAAATAATGTAACCTAAATATATACACTATGAAATGTATGTACTTTGTAAAGATTTAAAATTTCATGATAAAATGATATGTACGTATTTAATGTATTAAATATTATGAAAATAATATTATATTAAATAAACATAAGAAATAATAATTTCACAACATAAAATCAAATTACAAATGTAGCATTGAATATCTTTTATAAGTATGTATATAAAAATCATTAGAAACTTTAATGGAATTGTATATTATTTAACAATATTACCAAATACAAATATAATTTTAATTAAATATGATGTTGTACAATCTTTAATTCATTTATACGTATAATACGATATTGTATATTATGAATTATATATATTAATGAATGTGTGAACAACAGCATGTAATTAGTAGTATGTTAATATTAAAATTATATTTATATATATTTATGAGACTTTAAACATTTTAATTATAAGTAATATACAAAATTAATAAAAATTATATTAATATTAGCATTTCTTAGAAATACATGATGAGAGCCTTACAAATGGCCCATTTAGGCCTTTTAACCATTGACGTCCAACTTCGAAATCATCTGACCATTAGATCGATGGGAAACCCCCATTAGGACTACAAATCATGTGGTGGGCCCCACCTAGGCATTTCATCGGCTCGATCATTGGTTAAAGACCCTGAATAATGCCTTCCAAGATGAATGGACGGTGTGGATTAGTCACAAACATCATCGTGGGCCCCATACTAGCGGTGCACATGCACTAAAGTGCAATGCACCTGAAATGCACTAGTCGCCCCAGGCGGGTCAGACTGCGTTGACCCGTACTTCACCAAAAATGGAGAGATTTCTCTCCCTCCTCTATTTTGCCAGCCGACGAACAGAGTCCGTTTGGGACATGACATGGCCCACCATCTCGAATCAATTGGGTGATCCAAACCATCCGTTCTGTTCAGGGCACTAAGCTGACCAAAACCCAACTGATACATCAGGTTTTCCAGTGCATATGGACTCATGATTCTTGACGCAAGGAGAGCCTACAAACACATTCCTACCAAAAATGGAAACTGTTCTCCCTGCCACGAGGGCGATCTGCATGAGCTCTCCCTCCCTGCATCTTAACCGTCCCTGGGAGGAAAATCTTGGTCGTCCAATGCCAGCAAACCCAGCTGTATGAATGAAAGGAAAATAAAAAGAAAAGGAGAAAGAAAAATTTGTCGCTCTCTTCTTTGCTCGAACCCACCGGAGAAATGCGTTCAGAGCTTCGAAATCTATGGTTTTGAAGCATTGTGGGATCGGTTAAAGTAGTTCAAATGCTTCGTTTTGAGGAGGGAGACTCCCATTCGAGATTCGCCATTGGAGCTGTCTCCTTCTCTACCGCGTCTGCCGAGTTCAGGGCAGATGGTAGGTTTTGTATGCTCGAGTGTAGTTCCTCTTGGGCGTCGCAGCAGGAAGAAGAAAGGAGGGAGAAAGATAGGAAGGAGAAGAAAATCAGAGCGAGGGACTGCTATTGCTGCTATGCACACCAGCCCAACTCGGTCGAAACGCGATCCGAGTTGGGTCTGGTTCAGGGCCACGCTAGGGTGCCAACAAGAGAAAAACATAAATAAGAGAAAAGACAGAAAAAAAAAAGGAAAGATAGAAAGGAAGGAAAGATAGAGAGGAGAAAGGGAAGAAGAAGAAGAATAGGAGAGTGGGAGCGAGCATAGGCTACACCACGACTCACTACCGAACCTGAGTTGCTGGCGTGGGTGTTGGCAGAGGTTTTGGGCCCGACAAATCAGGTTGGTCGGTGCAGGTAAGAAGGG
Source organism: Magnolia changhungtana (assembly GCA_030180095.1). NCBI lineage: Eukaryota > Viridiplantae > Streptophyta > Magnoliopsida > Magnoliales > Magnoliaceae > Magnolia > Magnolia changhungtana. Next base: position 17,346,795 of record JASAUF010000343.1, read on the forward strand.
AGAAAGGGAGAGAGAGAGAGAGAGAGAGAGAGAGAGAGAGAGAGTGAGTGAGTGAATAACCGGCCAGTTGACTCAAGACCCAATTAACTCGTTGAACTGTGGGTCGGGACCGATGCCCATCTGAGTTAGGTTTAGGCCCGGTCCAGACGCTATTGGATTTTCCAACATATGGAAAACAGAAGAAGAAGAAGAGGAAAAGAGAGGGATAGGGGTTGTCCTAGCCAAACCCAGTCGACTCGCGGAGTCACGGTTGAAGGCTGGTGTGTCTGGGCAGTTTCAGTTGGGCCTTGTATGGCCCATGAATTACTGAATTTTGGAAAAGAGAGAAAAAGGGAGAAGCAAGGAGAAGAAACGTGGCAGCCAAGTTAACTTGGTTCAGAACCGAGTCAGACCGTTGGCCCATGGGTTGGGCCGCATCCCTCTTCCCTTGAGGTATAAACTCTCTAACCTCTTGTGTTGAAATTTTAATTTGATTATTTAATTAGATGTTGCACCTATGAAGTTTGTCTTTTTCCAAACCCTAACCTTAGGATAAATTGTAGGTAATTTATTCTAAACTAGTTGTAAACAAATTCCAACTATTAAATCGTAGTGCTTTATCTATCATTCTTAAATATTTGTTATTGATAGTGAATTTGTACAAACGGGTGTCTTCATAATCATTTTTAACTAATCTTAACTATAACACCAATGTTAATAAATATTTTATAAATTTTCAAATTAACACTAAGATTAACTGCACAGAAATCAAGCCTAGATCTAAACTCTAGGATAAAATCCTAGGCCTAAGTAACCAAAACCCTAGGCCTATACCTTAAACATAAAAGGTGAGACCATAGTACCTATTACCATTACTAGATTCATTATTATGACTATATTATCATTTTCCTTATAGGATTAGTAAATTCTTGTTAATATGACTATTAGTATTGGTACTTATTATATTATTGTTAGTAAACTTTTTATTATTATTACTTACGTTAATTAAGAGATTATTAGTCATTATAAGGACAATAGACATTGTTGGTATATCTAAATATCAACTTGCGAATCATCATTATTAATATTGACGGATTAATACTCCCATTATGAACGTTCTTTGACCCATTGTACAATAATAATAATAATAATAATAATAATAATAATAATAACAACAACAACAACAACTTAGTAATCAAATCCTAGAATCTAAGTATCAAATTTAAACTTTAAGATAAGACCCTAAAACCCAGATAATCCAAGCCCTAGGTTATATTAATATTGACCATTGACACTTTGTAAAACATTGATCTCATGTACAACTTCACAATTCATGGTAGGATTTGATTTTAAGGGTGCACGCGCTTCCTAACAACCTTAGTTGGCATTGGCGATTCGACTAGTGAGTTGATGATTCTTCCCCTTGAGCTTTCCATCTTCTCATTAGCCTAAGTTATAGTTTTTATTTTAATTTAAAATTGATATCTCCATTTCATAGTCACATATGTTAATTATTGGAATTAAATTGTTACATTACATGCTAATGTTTATCCTGCATACTTATTCATCCTTGTAGATTATTTGTGGATTGCTTATGGAATTTAAAGTGGTAAATCAGTGGAAAACCCCTACTTATAAATGTACACCCATACTTGGGATGTAACCCAACTGGTTGTGATTATAATGGACCTTCGGCTTAGTGATTATTAAATGGTGGTTTAAATTGACCATTGATGTGGGCCTACCAACTAGGGTTGTTGTGTCTAATGGTTTTCAAGATTGGTCTTTTATTGCATGGTTTTGATACTCGCCCTATGTAGCCTATTTTGATAACTGCCTTATGTGGCTTGTTTTGATATCGCCCTATGTGGCTTTATTCTAGTATTTTTTCTATATGGGTTCGATGTTCTATACCGTGCAACCATGCAATGGTAAACCCCATATACTGTAATATGATTATCCACTAGTCGATGAGGTTCCATTAAACATCCTACGATGGTAGTCTCATGAGCCGGGGATGGTGGTATGAGACCTATGCCCGAGCTATTGGCCTACGCTGGTGACGAGTCCCCGTAGTGACCTTGAGCTTATTTAAATTGGATGATTGTAACTGGACTAATAATGGTTTGGCTAATCATGCATCCATGGCATATTGGCGATGACGGGTGGCTAATTCTGGATGTTGCAACACATGCCCTTAGGATCATCAGAGTATCGTTTCGCTAACTCCCAGACCACCGACTATCGATCTATTGTTCCAACTGGATAATTTTTTCAGGTCGATGATTGCATGGGTGACGAGCCCACTGTCTGCACGGATGAGCATCCCCGGGGCGATGATTGCATTCACACATCCATGCATCTAATAAGACCCGCATCATGTATTGTTTTGTATTCTTTACTTTATAACTATGCTTACCTAATGTGGCGGTGTGTAATCTTAAGGGGAATTCATACTGAGTTGGCCGCTCATCCATCAAATATATAACTGTATAGGTAGTACAAGCGGCTTAAGTGATTTTTAGGTTCGGTCTGATGAAGAGTAGAGTACCACTGTTGAAGATGCATGATCGTATGGCTAAGAGTTGTTCCATGGTTTTACAACCCCAGATTTCTTATAACTTGCTTTGTTTACATATAACATTATTTCACTTGTAATTGTAAGTATTGGGACATTGGTTTGTATAAATCATTATGGGCAACCTCTTGTATATTCTAAATGTAATTGCAATTTTCCTTTATACTAATTTGTTCACTATGCTTATCTGTTAACTCTGATGAATAAATGAAAAAAATATATATACTCGAATTTGACCATCCTTTAAGGTTAACACTCAGGTTTTTAAGAAACAGGTCATATACTCGGGTCCTGAAAAGTCGGGGCGTTACAGCGACAAGTGCAGGGTACCTCAAGTTCAAATAGGCGTGTACAAATATGGTTAATATATAAGAATAGCCAACCAGTGGGCTAATTTACCCCCCACGAGACGGACTATGGGTTGTACGGCTTAAGAGCAACGTCTCGCGTAGTCCAACTACAGCCGACAACCCGCGGTTCGGCTAGTCTAGCCAAACTTGCCCGTGGGCCAACCCAACAGAAGGGTTGCCCAAAGAAGTCCCGGTTGGCAGGTCGATCTGAAAGGCGCACAATGTGTAATCATAATCCATATTGTACATTCAGTGAATTTAAGGACATTCCTAGCTAGGAGTTTCACAAATTTTAGTAATTCAACAATAAAACCAGCTGTGCATTTAACCTACACATGTTAGTTACATGCAACAGAATTTGACCTATGAAATCAGCAGGATTGGGGATAATACACATGCAACTTCACAATTTGCCAAACAATTCCACAATGCATACATCAACAAATTTGAATTTGAAATTCCTTTCCCAATTTAGGAAAATTTCATGCGCAAGTTCAAATTCAGCAATGTTACACTAAAATCAGCAACATGCAAAGCAAAATCTCCACACATAATCACTAAGGTTCACTCTAAGCATGGTAACAGACCACCTAAAGGTAATGGTCCATACTTATCATCGATCGGAAGTTCCTATAGTCGCTCTAGCAGCGCCGAGTCCATAAATTTGATGTGTCGGGGCCCTGTGCCAAAGGAATTGCATGTCAGGACAAATGTATGCGGCCCTAGCTAAGAAAAATGGAGGAGAGCTCGAATTTGTTACCTTTTATCAGCCACGCTTCTCCTCTACGGCGATAGGGTCGTGGTCTTCGGCGAATGGCGGTGGTAGGAGAGTGAAAATTTCAATTTCCTTGCTCCCCTTGCTCTTACACTCTCTCTCTCTCTCTCTCTCTCTCTCTCTCTCTCTCTCTCTCTCTCTCCCTCTCTCTCTCTCTCTCAGCTACTAGAATTTGTTGTAGGAGTGAGGGAGAGAGGGCTTAAAGGGTTATATACCCTGTAGTTTAGTTCAAATAGCCCTAGGTGCCAATTATTCCATCAAGTGCCCCTTTTGGGCCCACTTATGGCTTTCAGGGCTGCTCTGATGTCCCCCTGGCCCATCTGAATTACGGGATGGGTGCCCATGGTCCGATGAGGGGTTGTTCAAGGTATGACGGCAAACGGTTTCGGGGATTTATCGCAAGGGTCCGATTTCTTATTAGCGGTCACCGTTCCTCGATCAAGAGTAAATTTTGGCAGACGAGTGCAGGAAAATATCTTCAACCTATGGTGCAAATTTGAGTGAAATCCAACGGCTGAAATGTCATAATTTATTGTCCTAAGTGGCAGGGCTAATTGTTTTAAAAATTCAGATTTTATGTTATTACTTGAGAGAGTTGTGTTTTACAAGCACCTGCTGAACAGCGCAAATCGTCCATTTCCAGGCGTTGTTTAAGTCTGTTGCCCATGATGGACCACAAGCCCAGTGACATGGACATTACTCTATAATTTCAGAACTAGTGGACCACTAACGAGCGGTCTAGAGTTTGTTTGGGTAATCGGGGCATTTTTGGAGTAAATTGGGTAGGGAGATTTCTTGGGCGTAGTTGTTGAGGTATGGATTAACTAAGTTCACAGTATGGCCTATTCGAAATTAGTGAAAATGGTGATTTGGTCATGATCACTCTAAACCGTCGATTCTAGGCTAAAAGAGTAACTAGGTGGATTTAGTTTATTAATTAAGGTCCGACCTATAGCTGGCTCGGGTTTGGGTAGATCTCTAATTTAGTTACAGTTGTGTAATTAGTCGATGGCAGGTCGGATAGATTTGGGCCCTATTTGAACAAATCACGGGGCTAAATTCGATGTTTAAGTGATCAGTTGGATTCATTGGTTTTCTACGGTTGATCAATCTTATTTGTACAGTTCTTTATTGGTACCAACCGCGTATAAGCTCACATCGAGCGTCAAGGGTTAGTAAGTGACGACATGGCTAGTTTTATATATATATATATATATATATATATATATATATATATATATATATATATATATATATAATTTAAGGATTTTTCGCAATCCAAAATAGCGAAAATTCAGGGTGTTACAATGTAGGTATTTTCTAACTTGTCGATAGATTGCAAGCCCGTTGACCAAACCTCCTTCACTAAGAAGTTTCAATGTATGGTTCCTTACCCACTTGGGCATGAACCATACAAAATACTAATTCTAGCCCTAAGTCCTAAGTCATACAGCAGTTAAGCAAGTGGAGGGAGTATGGAAGGATGTTACCCGTAAGAAAGAACTAAACTTGAAATCCTATAAACAAAAACAAGCAAACAATGTTAACAATGTTAGAAGATAACAAACCCTTAAAAAACTCCAAAATTCAAAATTCCTAAAAAACATAGTTTAAAAAAATCTAACCTAAACCTAATTGTGTTCGCGACACTCCCTGGCAATGGCACCAAAATTTTAATCGAACCCAAAGGTTAACAACCCCAATTACTGAGTTGCGATGTAGTAATAACTCGGTAAGACCGAGGTCAAATCTTTAGAGAATGAGGAACACAACCTAGAACTAATCTAACATTAAATGTTGGTCTAGGTTTTTAATCTAATGAGATAAAAAAAGGTTTTAAAATCAATAAAAACAGACAATTAAGAATCCAGGAATCCACTTATAGTAATCACAATATCTCATTCATTTATTCAATATATAATTCAATTGGAATCGAAGTACTATCATATTCAATCGGAAAATAATTCAGTTAAACCATTCACTAACATCAATAAGATACGACTTCAATTGAATGATTCTCTCATGAAGCACTCGGATCTTAATCGTATGGAATCAAAAGCGTCTAAAGCACTCATAGACGATAATAGATTAATCAATTATAAAGATTGAATCATTCTTTAATTCAGGCTAAAGAATTGTTAAGTCAAAGCATTCATTGCACCCGTAGTGCATAACAAATCTAGAAATAAATAACTCAAAGACTTTTAAGTAAATCCAAATCAAATCAATCTACTATCATCTTTCAAAACATCGTTATTGAATCAAATAAACTAAATATTGTCATTGAATTGCAAGCTTCATCATTTAGCCCTAAATAAGAAATTAGCCTAGCATAGCTAACATCTAAGCTTAAAAACTAAAAAGACAAACTAGATTTGAAAGATTGAAAAAAAATTATGACTCCGTGGAAGCTCTATCACCCCTAGGTCTTTCTCCCAAGCTCTAATTTGTAACTAGGAAAGAATAAAACACCCCTTTAAATAGGAAAAATCCGCACTGACTTGGAACAAACTTCAAATTTATGCACTTTTATTACGCTTCGGTCGCATCGAACTCTCCTTCGGTGAAACTGAACATGGCTTCGGTTGCACCTAAGCGTCGAGTTGAATTATCACTGAAAATCACAAATTCTTGTTAAATTGTTATGTGCACATTAGGCAGATTAAACCAACCTCGAGTGAGTCTGAACAGTCTGTTATTTCTGTTAATGAACTATGTGATTTTTTTAGTCTTTTCTTCATCCTTTGTCATTTATTTTCTTGAATCTTTGGCACTTAAATTCTTCAATCATGTCCTCCAAATCTTCAATTGTCTTCAACTTTATCTATTTTTTAGCTTTAAATCTATCCTTTAAGCACATTTGAAAAGTTGGCACATATAGCACATTTAAGGTGCTTGATACATGTGGGACCCAATAAAGATGGGAAGGTGGCACATGTTTGATAAAATAGAAGATGGACAGTCCAACATTTCGAAATGAGATATATGTTTGATAAAATAGAAGATGGGCAGTCCAACATTTCGATATGTGACACATGTTTGATAAAATAGAAGATGGACAGTCCAACATTTCGATATGTGACACATTTGAGGCAATTGGAGATAGACGGTAGCACACGCATGTGTTTAACTCTTAAGAAATTCATTTTCTTTCAATTGTGGGAAAATAGATTTCTTTGGGTGAAAGGTGGAAAGGAAATTTATTGATTTTCTTTATTTAAAAAATAAATAAATAAATAAAAAGTGGAAGTGAGAAATAGTGCTTTCCACCAATTATCACCCAAAAAAAAAAAAAAGCCTTCACAAACTAGTTTCATGGAAATTGGTGTTTCCTTTCCTTTTATTTCAACGAATGAAAGCATGCCCTGAAGTTACACGTTAAGACATCAGTATTGTTGTATTACTCGTTGGATGAATTATGGCCATTACCCAGTTATGCAGGATTGTCCACTTTTTACATATATACGTAGGGCCTGCCTGATAATCACGAGATGTAATTTCCAGCAGCAGCCGAGATGATGGAAAGCTAGATCGACCCTAGACGTGGCACGTTATTTGCAATAAGTCCGCCTAATTTTTCATCATCCTGTGGTCCACCTTTTTCGTGGATTCGTTATTCTACACGCGAAGTGTTTGCAGGAAGGGGAAAAAAAAAAAAAAAGTGGTTATCTGATTATTGATAGCACGAACAAGGGTTTCAGATTAACCTACAGCCATTCGGAGGCGACCATCATCATCCTTTGTCCAGCCCCGACACAATTATTTGGGGTCAACCTTTGTAGGTGAACGTTCTGATTGTAGAAAAAGACCCATCCAGGCACCGTATTTAAACTTTTCACATATCGTCACCGTCTTTCTCACCATCCGAACCTTGCAAACGGTGAGCCACGCCATGAAGATCACCTCCTCTGATAATTAGGCTCATCCACAGAATTACTCGGGCACACCTTCATGTATGTTGAGTCCGACCATCATCTGTACTCTCAGCCCTATTGTTGTCTGTCCACTAATGACAATGGCGCCTTCACGGCATGACCAACCTTATGCGTGGCACAGATGCCCTACGAAAGTGACACAATGGCAAGAAACGGCTGTATATGAAAGTTTAGATGCTGATAATTTCTCTTTAAAAAGGTTTTAACCGTGTTACTCGCTCACAATTTTGAGCATCCATAAGTTTTGTACACGTTTCCAGGATAACAAACAAGTGTGCAAGGAACGCAGCTTGTAAATGCATATCTGCAAGCACCCCCACACATGACATCCAGCCTTTCATCAGCTGCTTTCCGTTACCCAACAATCAGGCGAGTCCACATATCAGGTGGGGCAGACAAGTCAAGTCAACCAATCGCCCATCGGTTATTCTTTCCGGTGGCGGGACCACCACTGATGCGGAAAATCAAAGGCGGTAATGTCTCTCCAACTAGCTCTACCCTGGTAACTGGGTCAATAATCGAACCCTCAAAACAGGTGTCGGCAACATTAATTACCAAGCTTCTTGTAGGGAAGCCTTCAATGTTGCCGCTGACGACAATGAATGTTGCCGCTAAACTATCCAATTTGCCTTCCGCAGGCTTCCTCGAAAATCAAGAAAATCAGTCTTCGTGACGCGTCGGGTTCAACGGCTTTGAGGGTTACCAATAAGCCGCCTTATACCGTCCATTCTTTGAACACGTGAAGCCCATCTAATGAATGGACAAACCAGCCCAATCTTTTGGACAAGGACGCATTTAACTGTGTAGACATCCTGATGAACAGTTCAGATCTCTCATACAGGTGCAATTTTTGGCACACGTGGGCCATTTCTGCCCGGCTCTTCCAGATGATGGGTGCCAGCAAGTAGCATTCCCCATCAATCTTAAAAAGAAGCAAAGCAAACACCGCATGTTCGTGATTGTTGCAGTACATCAAGGCACCAACCATCTATTCATGTTTTTCTTCCGCAAGTGGTATCAGAGCAGTAATTAATTTCAAGAAGACCATCCAAACAGCACAAAGCCGTACATCAATCTCTGCCCGAACTGCCTTTTATTGTAACAAACCTAGGTAATACAAAGAGAACGATACAGAGAAAGTTTATACAATTCACAAACTGCACACTCACCCTTGATAGGTGAAACAAGGTCCGGAAAGGACTTTCAGTGCTAGCAAATAACAAAATCAGACAATCAATGGAGTTCTTAGAGCATGGGAAAGTCTATCATTCCTACTGATTGGAAGGTGAACGTAAACTTCATGGACCTCCTGCTTACACACCTCACCTTTGTCCCTATCTATGGCATAGCATACATATACCGTGTCAATTACATTTTCCAGCACGTGAACAAAGTAACCCAGTGCCGCGAGCAGTAGCATCCATGCAAGAACAGCAACAAAGTACACTTCTACCCCAAGTGAGCTAACGGCCTTCAGAATTGCACAGACCTGTTTCAATCCACGAAGGAATGGTTTATAATGAGGAGAATATGAAACCTCAAGGAATCAATTATATCACTTGAGCAATGCATGGCACAGGATATGTTAAGAAGTCAAAACGAGTTGGCGTGGGAAGGGGGGAAATTTTCTGAAGGACATACTCATCCAGATGAATGACAGATTCCTGGGAACTGCCCTAGATAGGCCTGAGTCATATGCATGTGAAATTTCAAGCAAAACTAAATATTTTCCCATCTCCCATCACATTGGGAGTCACTAAAGACACCAGCAACCATGAGCTTTTCAGAACGATGGATGCATCCATCTTCAAAACCATTGGCAAATTTTCAAAAGTCAAAAGGGTATGTGTTTTATCTGATAGGTGAGGTTTTAAACTTAAAAGAGCTCCTGCAATGGAACATGTTAGGAAACCAACGTCCCCACAGGACCAGGCATGCACAATACAAAACCAGAATACAAAGATACTTTTGCATCATAAGGAGACCCAAATTGACGCAATGTTGAATGCACATATGCATACTAGAATACTCAGATGCTTGTTACACACCAAGTGTACCGGCGTCAAAATCAATACTGGCAACAGATAATATATGGATACTTGTCGGACAGTTTCACCCATCCGATGTATAGGTTTGTTACTTTCTGATTCCATTGATATTATCGACGAATCATAGTACCAGGATCTCCCTACCACCCTCCTCTACCTCTCTTAGAGATGTTTCTCCCCTTTCAATTGAGCAAATCGTGCTCATAAATCCACCCTCTCAAATCCTGGGGTGTTAAATTTCTTGTTGCTTTTCAAGAATTGAGTGAATCATGCTTACAAAATTACTTTGTTAAATCCCAGGGTGTTAAATTTCTTCTCGCCTCTCTCTCACATTAAAGGGAAAACAACAGTCAATACCCAAAGGGAGCAATTTTCAATATGCAGCACCAATCGGCTCAAGCACTTAGCCAAAGAATATCATTCACCACTCTTCTAACATGGGTAAACGTAGTTTTTAGCCTTGAGCAATAGATTGGATCTCATTGAAGATGAAACTCAGCTCCACAGCCTGGACTCCTCTTTGTTTGTGCAAACCACAACATTCCATGAGTTACCATCAACAATGATGTTCCCAGAAATCTTGCTGCTCAAAATCCTCAAAGCTTCTTTTCTTTTACGTTTTTTCCCTTTTTTTTGCTTTTTTTTCTTTTCTTTTTGGGTCCAAGGTGGACAGTACCACCGAATCACTATTGATCGAAAGAACTTACAAAAAAAGAAGAAGAAGAAGAAGAAGAAGAAGAAGAAGACAAGGCAAAAAACATCGATGATGCTCAAATCTTCTCTAAGAACAAGGCAAAAAACATCGATGATGCTCAAATCTTCTCTAAGGCCTAAAGCTTCTGCTTCCTGCGCTTTGTTGGTGGGAATAGGGCCGGTGAAGGACACTGAAATAGAACTTTTGTTCTCTTAGAAGCCCAATGCCAGAAAGGCCGTAGAGCCCATGGAAAACCCATCAAAATTCAATTTACAACACCCACGAGTAGGCAGTGGACAAATGTCTATTAGATTATCCTTTCAATGCTTTGCTCATGACCACAGCTGACTAATCTCTCAGCAGATGCAAGCAAAGACATTTTAAAATAGTAGCAAGCTAAGGGTGCGTTTAGTGGTGCAACTTCAGATAATCCCCACAAATTGTCTCCATGATTGATGCATCATTAAAGATTTGATTGCTCCTTTCTTTCAAATACAAAGGAGATTATTTTGTATTATTTTCTGCTTGGCTTTCCACCTCACAGCCTTTCAATAAAATTTCCACATTATCCTTCAAAAAAAAAAAAAGCATGCAAGGAAGAGGGCCCCACAACAACTTCGCCCTTCCAAGAAATCGCCCCCCAACAGATCAAAACCCCTCCCAGCTTCTCATTAATAGGTCTGGCCAAATCAAACAATTTAGGGAGATCTTGCAGAAAAGCAGTGAACATGTGATGCACTGTTGCCTCTTTTCTCCTACACAATACAAATACAAAGGAGATAATGTTCTCTAACCTTTACATGGTCCTCAGTAAGGCCTATTACTTGTAGGCGTCCATGTGAAAGCCACCATCCTTGGAGGAGCAAGAGAGGCATGCATTGTGTTCCATTTCCATACCCTAGAATTGTTCCCACTAATATGGGAGAAGACTTCCCTCATAACTTCATCATGCTTCTAAAATCTTCCATTCAGTCATCCTTGAGATTTCTTCTGAAAATAGTGTTCCACACTAGGTGACCTCTTACAGTAACATAGCATTTTCATGGAGGAAATTTGTTTGAACCACACTATTGGCCACTTTCTCCCAAGGTTTCCAAATATTGCAAATCTTACATGTGCTCTTCCAAATGTCAGAAACATTGCCCCATTTAAGAATGCTTGGATCTCATGCCCTATTGAAGGACCTTTACTTCGCATGCACAACCTCCCTCCATAAGGCATCTAGGTCATTTGCAAACTTCCACCATTTGCTAAGAAAGCTCTAGTCTCTCGCCCTCATCCTACCGACCCGATCCCCCCTTCCATTTTAGATTTTTTCATGCTTTCCATTTTTCCACTTAATCGAGTGCTATTCGTGCTTTTCTCTTCTAACTAGGGTGGCAATGGGCCATGCAAAAGTTGGCACTAGCAGATTGAAAATGCATCGGCCCTCCCCCCAAAAGGTATCTAGGCCATTTGCAAACTTCCACCATTTGCTAGGAAAGTTACAGTCTCTTGCCCTCATCCTACCCACCCCGATCTGATGCAGGACAATTAACCACTTGCTCTAAAAGCTCGAACTTTTAGAGCAAGTGGTTAATTGTCCTGCATCAAATTGGTATCAGAGCGGGAGGTCTCATGTTCGAGACTCCTTACCGGAGGTGATTAATGCAGGAGCATTTTCACACTGGGCTCGAGTGGGGTCACCTGTGGGATGCACGGGCACACTCGGGGTGGGCGGGGCACATGGGGGGAGGTCTCGTGTTCGAGACTCCTCACCGGGGGTGATTAATGTGCATTTCACATGGGGCTCAAGTGGGGTAGCCTGTGGGATGCGGGGATGCACTCGGGGTGGGCAACCCATGTGAGGCGGTACTCAATTGATTTGGGGCCCACGAGGGGGGTTCGGTCAAAGTCCTAACCCATGAGATGTAAGCCCTGGGCTATGAGATAAATGGATTAATTCATCATGCTCTAACAGTTCGAGCTTTTAGAGCAAGTGGTTAATTGTCACGCAATAAATAAAATGTCCCTGCATTAATCACCCTAGATGAAGAGTCTCGAACACGAGACCTCCCACTCTGATGCCAATTTGATGCAGGAATATTAACCACTTGCTCTAAAAACTCAAACTGTTAGAGCATGGCGAATTAATCCCTTTATCTCACAGCCCAGGCCCCACATTTCATGGGTTCCTCGGCTGAACCCCCCTCGTGGGCCCCAAATCACATGGGTACCGCCTCACACCGGCCGCCCACCCCGAATGTGTCCCCACATCCCACAGGCTACCCCACTCAAGCTCGGTGTGAAATACGCATTAATCACCCCCGGTGAGGAGTCTCGAACACGAGACCTCCCCCGTGGGCCCCGCCCACCCCGAGTGTGCCCCTGAATCCCACAGGTGACCCCACTCGAGCCTGGTGTGAAAATGCCCCTGCATTACGATCCCCCCTTCCATTTTAGATTTTTTACATGCTTTCCATTTTTCCACTTAATTTGAGTGGTATTTGTGATTATCTCTTCTAACTAGGGGTGGCAACAGGCCAGGCTAAAGTTACCCTTAGCCCAGCCCTAATCACATAAGCATTGGCCCTAGTGGGCTCAAAATGCCATGTCCTATAAGGAAAAGCGTTTACTTATCAAAGGTTTTTAGTCCTTTCAATTTCAAAAAAAAACAAACAAACAAACTTGGGATATCCTCCATCCACAAAAAGTCGTACATATAAGAGGTTTGGATCATTGAAACATGACCCTAGATCCAATGATTATATTAAAACCAGTGTTTTAAATAGCAAATAGCATGTAGCGTAGCACTCATCCCTCTAAAGCATGAGGCGTAAGCTACATAGCATATAGCATAAGCTACACAGTACTAGATTTTTAATCAAGTTTGCACTTGGTTGCACCAATTTATGATATTTTGTGCCAAATTCAACTGATTAATAATGAAATTTAACAAAATTTCATGACATTTAGTGCAACCAAATGTGACCTAAAGTAATAGGAAATGGCAATGATTAAGTATAAAGGTAAAGAAAGAGCAATGAAAATGATTTAATATTGTTACTAATATTATTCTAACACCATTAAAAAGATTAATTAATTTTATTGAAAATAGAAAAATGTAACAAATCATTGAAAACATTAATTGATTTTACTGTTGTAGTGAAAAATAACTTGCAATGTGAGCTATGTAGCGTGTAACGCAATCTGTGTAGTGTGTAGCATACACAAATTATCATGTAGCGTAAGCTACACACAAATTGAGTTATTTTCATAAGCTACATAACATTAAGGCTAAGCTCCATTAGGTAACGTAAGCTACACACTACATAGCACAGCTATTTAAAACACAAATTAAAACTACACATGTACATTGACAGGGAACAGTTAACAAGTGTCTTTAAACAGTTATAATGGTGGCCCACTTAATGTTGGATCAGGCCAACGGACTGGCCTGGGCCATTCATCATTGGCCCTGGATAAGCCTGGCCCTAGCATCGGGCCTATATTTCAGGCCCAGGCCCAGCCATCGGGCAAGTTTAGGGGCCCAAGCCTTGGCCCTACAGCGTTGGGTTGCCTAGGCCGGGCTATGAAACCTGGCTCATTGCCACGAGGGTTTGCCAATGCTTACATAGATCTATGGATATCCAACATATCCAACCCGATTTAATAAGATCAAGATCTGGATTTTGGGCCCCACTAATAATTGAGTCAGGTTCAGGTCCATGAGTATGGATATGATTAGGAATCAGGTAGGGTCAGGTACCTGAATATATAAAAGTGATGTTTCTAATATGGACCAAAATCTAGATTCGGACCCAAACATGAGGCCAAAGATCCTTCTAACTAGATTCTGCTCCTTCAAATCACAATTTGGACTCATGCTATTGATCTCACATCCTAGCTATTTATACTTGCTATTAACAGAGGGGGAGATGCGGGCCATACCACTGTATGACCCACCTAGACTCTGTTTTAAGTCATTTCTTCTTGTTATTAGTTGTTTATTTTGGTTTAGGACGTGTAGGTTATATTTGCTTTTCTTATTAAGGGTCATTTTATCAATTTGACTTTTCATTATTAATATAAAGGGGAGAGGGTGGGAGTCCAACCCTAGCTCACCTTTCCTCTCTTCTCCCAACTTTCTTTTCTCTTTTCTTCTCCTATTCCTCTCTTTAATCTATAATTCTACATGGTATCAGAGAATCCTTGATTCTAATCTAATCCATCTTTCTCCCTTCTATCCTATATCAAAGAGGTTATTGTTGTTACAGTCCTCTTCGACGACAATATGTGTGCGCAAATGTTACAACTTTTGAATCCACTCATTTCTTCTCAAGACACAGTAAATCTCTTGATGTAGAAACCGTGGCAGTAACGGTTGCAGTTGAAGAAGACAATCTAATATCCTCTCTCTGTCGACGACTCCATTCCCATTGTGCCTTAGCCAAAAGTCTACTCACAATGAAAACGGACAGATAGTGCGGCTAATCATGATCAGTGTTTTCAATAGCATATGCATGTAGCATACGCTACATAGCATGTAGCATACGCTACATTGCGTACACTAGTAGTGCTTATCCATGGAAGTGTATGCTATGGGGTTGGAAGCATATGCAACACATAACATAGCGTGTGGCCCTGGTACTGTATGTATACCATCATGATGGATCCATTCCATAGAGGAGGTTCCAAGATCCACACCATTAAGTTGATGGGCCACAGCGTGATTGGGAACGCCCCAAAAATTTCCAAAATTGTAAGATCCTAACCCTTTAATTACTGGCCTACAATGGTTAGGAGAAAAATACATCAATGCTCCAAAAGGGTAAAGATCAATGGCCAGGATCTTCAAATCTAGAATATATTTGGGCATCTCCATCCGCTGTGGGGCCCCATCAATCAACACTCTAGCCTACAATGGTTAGGTGAAAATACAGCAATGCTCTAAAGTTCGGGGTCTTCAAATCTAGAATATATTTTGGAAAACACTCTGGATCAGTGAACCATGGGCCCCACTTGTATGGAGCTGGCACATCCATAGGACCTGACAATTCTCCATAGTCCATACATATGTTTCCATGGGATAGAACTAGTAACCACAAAATGTACGGGAGTTTGAAACTTTATGACTCACCACTATTGCATATAGCGCGGATAGGACAAAGATAATTCCAACCAGTATACGTGTGGAGACAGTCTCCACAAAAACAGCAGAGAGAAGATTACGTCTCAGAAGCTCATATGTCATCTTGGCAGAAGAGCAGTATCCTTCACCAGTTATAGCTGCAAAGTTGATTGTGAACTTGTTGAGAAAATTAATTGCTGATAACAAAACATTTACACAGCACCGGAGAATAAGATTCACTATCCCAGAAGCAGCATCTTCTCTCTCTGCACTATCAACTGCAGCACGCACCACACGGACAGCACCAATTAGCAAGCCTGAGAAGCATACTGTGCCGAAGGAGTGACCAAAAGCATTTCTGCAAAATTTACAACACATGATGAAAAAAAAAAATTTACAAAAATAAAAATTAAAAATTAAATGGTTAGGCTTTCTTAGTGGTGCCTCTCTAGCACCAGCAGTCTTGCTCTGCATCCTTTTCTAGTAAATGAGAGTATTCCTTTCTGGAAAATGTAAAGCATGTTATATAGATTAACAGAAGTACAGAAGGACATCATTGATACTGCAATGAAGTTAGAAGCATTCAAAGGAAAAAAAAAAAATCATTTTGGTTGACAACAGCAATTATTTATTTATTTACTATTACCATGATTTTGATAATACAAGGGGATTGAACCCAAGACCTCAATGTTGAAACAAGATGCCTGCAAATTGACAACAGCTAATTAACAAGTGACGAATTGTGTATTCGTAACAGCGTCACCACCAGAAAGGCAGCTATCCTTAATTTGGCAGATTTCTTTTACAATGTTTAAGAAGGTAAATGTACCCATTTGTGGTTGCATCCAATGTGTAGGGTTAAAGAAGCCAAACCATGAAAAATATTATTGGTCAAAGAAGAGGAATCATGATCCTCACCCTGAAGATATGTATCGTACCCACCAAGCCATCAACAATAATCAGTCAAAAAAGAGGCATCATGGTCCTCAACTTGAAGATATGCATGGCACCTTGGGTCCCTAGTTTGTTCAAAGTAGGGCCCACAGTTTGGAGATACGAGTCCATTAATATGATGGGACCCCCAGTGTATGGACCATGCATGAAATATCTCCATGGCTGGACAACCCTAGACCATTTTCATCCTTAAAGTTAGCAGTTGTGACAACTAATATATTAACATTCAACTGGAAAAGGCCAAAGATTGGATGGCTAGGAACTTCCAATAGAAGAGATATCTGGGTCATGCCCATCCAAGGTGAGCCCCTTCAGATCAAATATCGAGATCACTGAACCATGGGCCAAACTGGTATAAACCGAAATCCCAAGGATACCGTGCATATGGGTCAAGGATCATATAATGCCTATGGTTAAAAGGGTATTCATGCTTCCAAAGAAAATGTTTAGTACTATTATATGCTGGAATACATCCGCATTTCAGAACACAATATTAGTTCCCTGCATTTAGGAAATAAACTTTGCATGCATGAAATTGAGTTTGTGTTTTCTTGCACTCTCTGATTTCCTTCTTTACTAGTGTATTTCCAACTGCACAATCCATATACAGGAGGTGCCCAAGTGTTGTGTTGTGGACACTTATTAAACAGCGAATAGCACATAGTGTAGCGTTCACCTCTCCGAAGCGTGTAGCATAAGCTACATAGTGTGCTACACGCTACTTCTAGATATTTAATTAAAAATAATAGAAAAAATTGGTAAATAGTACGAATAAATATAAAAATGTCAAAAAATATTTTTTTAAAAGATATGGAATCTCCTTGATTTTTCAAGTAAAAACACATTCAGAACAAGGTATCAAAAGCCAAACCCACTCATATTCAAGCCAAAAACAATCATATCAATAAGTATGCAAGCAAGTATCACTAAACTAACTTAGCAAAGTCTAAAAATAAATATTATAAATCATCATAAAATATCACAGGAAGTAATCAGTAAATGATACATAATTGTTTTTTGAAGTTCTAGAGAGAAAAAAAATCACTTGTATCACTAAATTAGTAAACGTGTAAAAACTTATGCAACTGTTGTGTGAGGCCCACCATGTCGTGTGTAATTGTGTATGCCAGCCAACCTGCACATCTAGTGAGCCTCACCGTGATGATGGGATGCCAAAAACATCAGGCCCATCAAATCATGAGGTGGACCACACAATAGAAACCAAGAACCTCCAAATTCACGTGGAGGCCAGCATGATGGCTGCATCAACCCTGCTGGACCAGTTGGATGCCATACACACACCACGCCAGGCCCCACAAAAATAAGTGTTGTAGAAAAATTTATTCTCCGACTTCATATAGATTTTAAAAGGAAAAAAAAAATGCTAAAAAAAATCTAAATCTTCATCCAAAATCAAACAAAAAGTATTAAAAGGAGGGTTAAGGACAAGACGCACTTCTCTTGAGTTTTAGAAGAGATTCAATCAAACAAACAAACAAAAATTGAGCTCCACAGCCATAAAAGGGAAAACTTGACATCTCCTTTGATTTGACTCTAATGTCCCTAAAAATTTAGCAGAGTGATCATCTCCTAGGGTCGATTCAATGGCTCCAATTTCATCTTGAAACATTTAGCAAATTGAGAGAATCGAATGGCTCAAATTTCTGGCCAGGTGTGGATGGCGCAGTTGAATATTTAGGGCTTTGAATGTTATCATTTGAAAGCCTTATGTTTTTTATAAAGGCTAGATTAGTATGTTAGTTTTACACTGTTTGGAAAATGGTTGTGGCTCTGCAACGATACACTTGGAGGATCAGGATTGGCTGACCAGTGTGATATTATACTCTATAGATATGCTCATCCACAAAGGACCCACATTTTAGAAGGTCTGGATAGCTCTACATCATTTCCATGCGATCATCAGCATTTTTAATTAGTGCTGAACTAACATAAAAGTCCAGGATTTGTAAACTGAGTTTTTAAAGCTAGAATCGAGAATATCATGTAGCATATGCTACATACGCTATACGTGCAACCTAGTGTAGAGCGTACAGTACACGCCAGATGGCACATGTGACAGTGGAAACATGCTACTTTTATACACTGTCATGTGGAGGCTACGCTCAGTGTTCAAATTATCTCCGATATTATCGAAATATCTCCGATATTATCTTTATCTCCAGCTCAGCGATACCGATAATGCTGGTAGTGATACCAATAATGCTGGTAGTATAAAAAATTCCAGGTATTAGCAATGTATCGCTAAGTATCGCCAATCTATCAATATCGCTAATATAATCACCAATAGTTTCAATTATGTAAATTCTAGGTGTCAATTGTATTGTTAATGCATCAATATCGCCAATATTTTCGACAATGTAAATTCTAGGTAATGCTTGTATAATAACTATATCGACGATATTTCAATAATATCGCCAACGTATTGATATCATCAAAATTTTGTTTATTAGAATAAATTTTATTTCAATTTTTTTCACGGGCACATGGTTATATGTAGTTTTCAATTTGTCATTGATAATATTGATAATCTCTCGATCTTATCGATATCGCAACACGATATTGAGACCACAATCTTTCTTTTCCTTTCCAATTGTTGTTGATTTCTTGGTGAAATATCATGTGTTGTTGATATTTTGCAATATCGATGGATATTTGGATAGAATGTTGGATGGTTAAATAGGCGAGATGGGATGGTTGGACTGATTTCTTATAACAACACATGCTTTTAAGGCCCCATTAAATGGAAACTTGTTATGTATGCATTCTTTTCGCAAATTTTTTTATTTCTAAATATACAAATGTGTACATTTTAACATCTCCTGAAGTTTCGCTGAAAATTCCACCATTTTTCCCCGCATTTCCAGTTATCAGCGATATTATCAGTGATATCGATGTTGTTTCCATATCCCTGGCCAGTGAAACTTGTAGTGATACCGATACTTCGAACACTGGCTACGCTACACTACTTAGCATATGTTATACACTACTTAGCATACGCTATCTAAAACACTGGTTGCAGATTATGCAGATAGCTCAATTAAACCTGAAAACTTTGATACAAGTAGTATACTTGTATTGGTACAACATTCCGGATGCTCCCACATGTATATTCCCCAAGACCTGCATGATATGGGCGTGAGTATACTCAGTGTTTGCAATATCGATACTATCGGTCAATATATAGGCCGATATTATCAGTATCGCACTCCAGCGATACGAGACCCGTTAAAAGATACCAAGATTTTTTTTATTGTATGTAAATATCCGAAAAAATCGGAAAAAATAATAATAATAAACAAGAGAGAAACCTTTAACCATGTGGATTTTTGTACATGTAGAAGAGTTTGCGCTGATCGGAAGCTGCATTTAGTGGGCCATTCGAATCAAAGTATGTTGTTCGTGGGGAATTGATTTCGGAAGTTTGTAGGGAATTGATTTTGGAAAATAATGTGAAAAAGATCTGGAGAAATCTAGAGATTTGGGAGAGAAATTAGGGTTCTAAGGGGGCCGAAACCCTCTCTACTTCCAAATAGGGCTTTCGAGGCTTTTCTATCGAGTGGTCCGATGCGGATTTCATGCGAAAGACTTCTGCGCATGAAGTACATGCGCTGGGATGCTAGGTGAGGCCCACTATGATGTTTGTGAGAAATCCGCCATGTCCATCTGTTTTGCAATATCATTTTAGGACATGCGGCCGAAAATAAGGTGCATCCAAAACTCAGGTGGGCCGCAAGAGAGGTAACAGTAGGGATTCAGTGACCAGCATTGAAACATTTTTATGGCCACAAAAGTTTCGCATCAGGATAAGTTTTTAATGTTTTCACTTCATCCATGTGGGAATAAACTCATAAACGATTTGGATGGCATATAAACATCAAGGTGGATCCCAAGAAAGTTTCAACGGTAGGAAACTCTTTCCCCAGTTTTCCCTCTCGTATAGCTCACTTGAGTTTTGGATCCACCTCGTTTTCGGCCGCATCCCCTAAAATGACCTCATAAAGTGGATGAACGGGGTGGATTTCTCACAAACATCACAGTGGGCCCCACCTAGCATCCAAGCATAGGAACTTCCTGTGAAAGCCTTTTACAGGAAATCAGCGTTGAGCACGGATCCAAAGCCTTGGAGACGGACGGTCCAATCAGAGCCTCTGTAGGGCTCACCATGATATATGTCTTATTCACACCGTCCATCCATTTTGATAGGTCATTTTAGGATATAAATCTAAAATGTAGTTAAATATAAGGCTCAAGTGGGCCACATGATAGGAAGTCGCGGTGGCAATGATATCCACCGTTGAAGCTTTCCTAGGGCCCATTGTGATGTTTATTTGCCATCCAATCTGTTCATTAGGTCTGACAGACCTAGATGAAGGGAAAACATAAATATTAGCTTGATCCAAAACTTTTGTAGCCCCTAAAATTTTTTTAATGGTGGTCATTCAATGACCACTTTTTCGTGTGGTGTGGTCCACCTCATTTTTGGATTTGCCACATTTTTTGGCCCATTCCCTAAAATAATATGCCAGAATGAATTGAATGTGTATATACACAATATTACGTCGAGGCAGCCCCACAGTAATGGTCCCACCATATTACATACATCCACTGATGTGGTCCACTTGATCTCTGGATCTGCCCCATTTTTTTCTCAGGCTTTAAAATAATCCAAAAAAAAAAAAAAAAATGAATGGACTGCATGGATACAATGCATGGGGCCCACACAATCTACCTCATTGTTTTAGCCAAGACATATCAAAAAGTAAAGATATAAATGTCAGGAATTGGAGAGTGGATCAGGTGAGAGTCAATACTCACCCAAGATGGTGCAGCCCTTAATGTGGGCCCTACCTTAATGTATGTATTTTGTATCCATGTCGTTCATCCATTTTTCTAAATCATTTTAGTGTATTATCCAAAAAACGAAGCACATCCAATTATCAGGTGGACCATACCAAAGGAAAAGGTTGTGATTGACTATTAATGGGCCACAAGTTCTGGATCAATCTGATATTTGTTTTTTTCCTTTCATCCAGGCTTTTGTGAACTTATCAAGAGATTGGATGGTAAATAAACACTAAGAAAACATTAAGGTAAGCCCTAAGAAGGTTTTAATGGTAGGGCCTTCAATCAATATTGTTTCCTATGGCATGGTCCACTTGATAATTAGATATGCCTCATTTTTGGTATGGTGCCGTAAATTAAGGTGGCAAAACAGATGGACAGTGTGGATACACATGTCTTGATGCATTTATAAATGTTATGCAATATATTTGAATATAGTTGTTTTAGTTCAATCGGACAGCGCATAACTTAGGACACTATACAAAGGAAACCTATTATGTGTATTTTTTTTATTTTTTTTTTTAGAGATTTTATGATTTAAAAGTGTGTATTAAGGTCATTTTTAATAATCCCTGAAGTTTCATTGAAAAATTCAAACATTTTCCCAATGTTTCCCTATGTTTCCCAAAAAGTGCGATAAATTATGCGATACGAACGATATATCCCGTGCGATAACCGATACATATCTGTATCCCAAGGGTGCGATACATTGCGCGATACCGATATTTCAAACACTGAGTATACTTGATCATGCAACCCCTAAACTTTGGAGGCTTATTGGTGTAGACACCCCACCTTCGGCCGATAAGCTTGATTGAACAGAAACCCTAATCCATACCCTTAACCCTAAGCCAAACGCTAATCCATACCCTTAAACCCAAGCCAAACCCCAATCCATACCCTGAATCCCAAGCCAAACCCCAATCCATACCCTAAACCTGATCCAAACCCTAGAACCCTAGAAACCCTAAAACCCGATTAACCCAGTCACAGTAACCTAGCAAAACCCTAAAATTGGTCCCAAACCCCAACTTTAGGAAAAACCTAACCTATGGAGTCAACCCCCGAGTCAACCCACTAACCTAGTCAGCCCACATAGCCTACCCAGTCAACTCACCTTGTCAAGCCAAGTCCATAACCCATTTTGGCCCAAGCCGACTCCAAAGCCCAATTTGGAGGAAAGGAGAGACAACAAGGCGACCTCGGAGGACCAAACATGTCCACATGTACAAGAGGAACCTCCCTCCGAAGCTGGAGCAAAAGGGAATGATGAGGCACCCAAGGTGCCGCTCACCACGTGATTAGCCGTACTTTGGCCAACTGCCCACTTGTGTGCTGATGTCCTCCCTACTTATTTCATGCATGTGCAAAACTTAAAAATTACTCTGATGCCCCTCTTAAATCAAAATTACACCTTATGCCATCCAAAGCCTTCTTAACCTCAAGCTTTGCAAGAATTACCATAAAATCAGGCTGGATGGCTACCCCCATTCCCTTCATATTTCAAACATCCCCTCTCATTTACAAATCCTTAAAAAGTCCTCTTAAGCCTTAGCCTAACCACTCCACCCCTTCCACTAAGGAGGGAAACAGTCCAACCCGGGTTCAGTTCAGTTCAGCCAAGTCCAAATCCACCTAAGCCACTAGGTCTCGATCCAACCCTCTCATCCCAACCCTTGCGACAATACCGTCCATCCAACCAGCTGTTTTCAATCAAGCTCCATCTGGCCATAGCATTTGCATAGTGCAACACTCATCTCATCATTCAACACACTTTGTACTAAATTGGCTCAAAAGTATGCTCTGAAGCTTGCTGATTTAATCGAACCATGCCCCAACAGAAAACCTGTCAATTACTTCACACTTTGTAACAAGCATTGCACACATTGATACACGAGAACTGAATCCTAACCCTCAAGAACAGTCAGATTCTGTGAAGTAGAGACTATGCATATGTACAAACAGAGAGGGTGCCTAACACCTTCCCCCTTTGTAACTGCGGTCTCTTACTCAGAATCTCTTATCACAAAACCAAAGAGTCATCTTAGGGCAAAAAATCTTCGGATCTCTATCCTAACATTTCTATAGGGTCTAGCCAACTGTAGGGATGAAGAAAATGGCTAGTGGTGACTCTAGTTAAACATAATCAATCAATCACATCCCAAAAGCCCTCGAACGAGGCAACACGTGGGAAAGCGACCTCGAGTCGATTCCGGCTCGGGATCCCAGCATCCACAGAATTGCGACTCTGCTGGAGATGTGTTAGCCACACCAGTTGAGACCCAACTCGAAAAAACAGATCTTTTCAATCCTAGAGGGTTAGCAGTTCTCAAGCATTTGCATTTGCATTTGCATTTGCATCAATTTCACGCAAAAAAAAAAAAAAAAAATCATCAAAAATCCAAAACCATTACGCCTTTGT
This sequence comes from Magnolia changhungtana, assembly GCA_030180095.1. NCBI lineage: Eukaryota > Viridiplantae > Streptophyta > Magnoliopsida > Magnoliales > Magnoliaceae > Magnolia > Magnolia changhungtana. Next base: position 17,370,503 of record JASAUF010000343.1, read on the forward strand.
GAGCTAGGCGCTCCCGAAAAAACCTCTCCTTCCGCATCATCATTCGAACCAAATCACAGACAGCCATGGCCAACCATGAGGAAGAAATTCAATTCTTCTATGCACTCGATCTCATAGAAGCTCAGCCTGCACAACCACAGCAGGCAGAAATCACACCAATCATCCAAGAATTGGCACGAGGAGTTAAAGTAATGCACGAGATGTTCCTGCAATTCATGCAAGCACAAGTCGCCGCAGCCAGCAACCAAGCTGGCCTATCTCAACAACCAGTTTCAATGTTCTTTCCAGCTTCCAATTCAAACCAAGCGCAACTGTCGGAATCTGCACAGGATTACCGACACCAGTCAGCACAGCCTCAACCATAGGGCTCTTTTTTCAATACTCTCCCACAACCGAAGGTCAAAACAATCCCGCAACCAAGATTCTCAATCAATTTCCAGCTAACCTTGCAGCCAGGGTTTCAAATCAATTTTCAGCAGATCCTGCAGCCAGGATCCACAGTCAATTTCTAGCACATCCCGTAGTCGGGATTCAATTTCAAGCAGCAACAACTTCCCCGACCGAAAGCAAAAGACTAACACTGGCGAATGCCCACAACAGGGGTCAGTGTCAAGTCCTCCACAACCAGTAGGCAGTGGCAAATACCCAACAAGGGGGTCACTTTCCAGCTTCTCAGCCTCCCCGACCGGGAGTGCCTTTCAATTCCAGCAATTTCCCATAACCGGGAACACATTCACATTGCAATAAGCCCCCCCTAACGAGAGCCATATAGTCAAAGAAATTGACCACTTATGCCGAAGAAGCAGAACGAGTTCAACTGCAAGAGACGCCGATATCTCAAACAAGCCAAACAAAAATGGAGGAGTTGCGGGAGCAACTCCAAGCCATGCAGAATCAACTTCAACGACAACAGGGGGTTGACCTCCCCTCGACAATCTTCAGGGACCTGTCTCTTCCCAGATGCACAAGTACCGCAAACTTTGAGGTTCCTAAATTCAAGAGATATGATGGCAGTGGTTGTCCTACAACCCATCCCAAAGCTTTTTGTGGAGAGCTGAACATCGTAGAATGGAATGACGGAACCCACATCTGCATATTCTAAAAATCCTTGAAGGGCGATGCTCTGGATTGGTATACATCATTAGATTGTCACCATATCAAGATCTGAGAAGAACTTTCCCAGGCCTTTGTCAATCGATTCATGTACAATCTAAACATGGCACACCAAGGAAGGCAGATTTGGCAGCCTTAAGGCAGAGATGCGACGAGACATTGTCAGCTTATGTTGGACGTTGGCGAGCTATGGCTGCCCAAATGCGAACTCCCATTGACGACGAGGAGTAGATCTCCATGAACGTCAACTCGGCAAACCCGAGTATTTCAGAGTACCTGATCTCGTACCCATATGCAAACTTCACCCAGCTCATCCGCGCAGGGGAGCAAGTCGAAGCCGGAACAAGGGCAGGAACAATTTCCCCCTGGCCGCATCAAACCGTTCTAGAAAAACGAAGCAAGCTCGAGCCCCGAGATATGGGAATAGAAATGGTTCGATCCAACGTCCGACAAAGGTCAACAACATCATCACCACTGCTCAAGGAAGTCAGTATGCTCCCCAACAGAGACGGCAACAACATCATCAATACCAACCTCAGCAGCACCAGCAAAGATATTAATCCCGTCACCGCAACAAATTCCACAACCGTCACCATAGCAGCAGTAGTTCAGGGGTAACGCGCAATACCCCTATCAAAACTAGAAGATGGCGAGGGAACCTAGGAAGTTCACCCCACTCACACAAACGTACAGCCAAATCATGGCTACGTTAGTGCAGAAGTAACTCTTGTCTCCCATACAACCTAGACCACCTCTGAATCCTCCGCCACCCAACTACAATGAGCATAAGTATCGCACATACCACTAGGCTCGAGGTCACACCACAGACCGGTGCTTTTCACTAAGGCATGCGGTCCAAGATTTGATCGACAGCATGAAGATTGTGATCCCAACTCTTGGAACAACTCTTGCAGTTGCACCCACCAATATCCTCCAGAATTCTCTGCCATAGCACCAAGCGGGCCCCAGCACATCAAGCGGCCGACGGCCCTACCATCAACTTCATCGAAGAGGAGAGCATCGACCTCTTCTTCTCTCCCATTCAGTCCATCTTTGCTATCACAGACCAGACACCGTTGGTCGTGGGGCTAAGCTAGTAATTCTCCAAGGGAGATACAATCCTTATCTCCCCACATTAACTATTGGAAACAATGAGCCATGGGAGCCTGTCGTACTGGAGGGCGCACCCTCCCATTTCGAGCCAATCATCCTGCAAGGGGCACTCTCAGCCTCCGAACCAATAATCCTGGAGGGCGCCTTCTTCCCTCACCCATCAACATTCCCACCAATCAGACAAAGGGTCATACCAGAAGAACTGATGATCTTGGAAGGAGCACCATTAGCGTATGAGCCAGTTGTCCTGCAAGGGGCAGCTGGAGTACAAACAAGCGAATTCTTCGGAAACTTACCTCTCATGCCACACCAGCTAGCCCACCGCGGAAGACCTACGAAAGAACAACGGGCGACCATGCAAACGTGCTTCACTAGGCCGATAGTCATTCCATGGGGAACCCCATCGTCAAGAGCGGTCATCCCAAAGACAATGTCACCATGACAAGGTCACCCTACCGGAAGTCGAAGCCTCAACGGCATCTTTAGAAGCACCAGTGGTTTTGGAGGGACAAGAAGTTCCTTCATACAAGGCGGTCTCATGGTATTACCCAGAATGCAATGAGGTGGGGAACATGAACCCCAATGGGCGGTGCATTCGAAGAGACGAGGCAAGCCGAAGCGACACGAAAGGCGCTCTATCTGGATTGGGAAGTAAAGGAGAGGCAGCATATGATGTAGCAACACAACTGAAAACCATCCCAGCTCAAATCTTTGTCTGGGAATTACTCTACACATCGCGCATGCACAGAGAATTGTTTGCCAAGAATCCGAATGATGCACACATCGCCTCAGACACTCCTCCTGAGATGATCGCGCTCATGATTGGGCAACTTCTCGCTCCCCGGGCCATTACATTTACCGATGATGAGTTGCCTCCTAAAGGTCGAAGTCACAAAAGATCGTTGAACATAGCCTTGCTCTACAAGGACTTACAAGTCCCACCATTGCTCGACAATGGCTCAAGCCTGAACGTGTGCCCACTTCGAACCGTTGTGCACCTGGGAATTGAGGTGTCCTCCTTCCGGCCAAATAACATGAGTGTCAGAGCCTTCGACAACTCTCGCGAGACTATAGAATGGGAGATAGACATCGAAGTGCAGATTGGCCCGGATATTTCGGCCATCACTTTTCATATCATAGACATCGCCGCCTCGTTCAACATGCTTCTGGGTAGGCCATGGCTTCATAAGGTCGGAGCGGTCCCGTCCACCCTCCAGTGGGTAAAATATATTGTGGATAACAAGGTGATCTCCATCTTAGCCAAGCCAAAATTTATCATCCCAGGAAGCTACAGCGCACTAGAGCCGAACATCCCAGTTATCGACATTCAGCACTTCGAAGAAGACGTTGCCTACCATAATTTGGAGTTCGAGACTATGAATGTGATCGCCAATCCATCACCAATGAATGTTGAGAACGTCTTCCCACCAGCAAAATGCCTACGTCTCAAATACTGCACGAAGAATCATTATAAAATGAGGGCAATATAGATGATATACAACCAGAGGAAGTGGGGTTTGGGATATCGACTTGCTTTCAAGGAGAAATGGAAAAAAAGAAGATTTTGATGCACACCAATCCAGTTTGTCAAACCGGAAACACCTTGCAAGGAGTCAGGATGAGGAGGATCGACCGCACTAAGAAAAGGCCTCCCATTAATTCCTAAGTGTGATTATCATGGCTGCTCATCCGATGGGAGACCATCCTCGAACCAGTGGGAAGAGACTCGCTGACAAAAGAAGCGCCCAACCAGGGCCAAGACCAAGTGCAGCATTTGGAAGACTATGGGGAAGCCATAATACCCCTTCTCACCGCATCACCAATCAATCAAGACCACAACCTGCCCGTTTCAAGCAGCCAAGGGCACAACCTGCCCATATTAGCAAGCAGTAGAAGGGACAACCTCCCCGCCATTCCAGTCGATCAAGGGGACAACCTCCCCATCCTTCCAACCAACCAGGGGCACGATTTGCCCTTCCAGTCAACCAAGGGCACATGCTGCCCACCGCATCTTCAATCAAGGGACAACCTCCCCCTCTTTCCAACCAACCAAGGGCACAACCTGCTCGTTCCAGTCAACCAAGGGCACATCCTGCCCACCGCATCTTCAATCAATCAAAAAAACAACCTTCCCATCGCAGCATTAGTCAACCAAAGGTACAGCATGCCCACTCCAGCCAGTCAAGGGAACAGCCTCCCCATTCCAGCCACAGTAAACCGGGGGCACGGCCTGCCCATTCCCACCAACCAAGGGCAACAGCGCCATACATCCAACCATAAGCAAAAGGAGCCAATTCATTGGACCATGAAGGGGTAATGGCCAACCTTAGATTGGTCCGATATCGAAATACCACGACAAGCTAAGTTAAAAGAGCTCCAGTGTGAGGTAAGTGATAACGCCTAAATATTGCATAATTATCCTCTATTGCATTAGCTTTCCTGGTATTTAAGTGCTAATTTGATCCAATTATATATGTTTTCTTCACACAATAAGATTTTAGACCTAAAGAAGAATACGTGCTTAAAAGGATAGATTAAAGTTCAAAAGAATGATCAATAAATATTAGAGATTTGGAGAACATTATTGAAGATTTCGAGTGCCAAAGATCCAAAAAAATCAAGGACAAAAGATAGAGAAAATATTGAAAAATCACACAGTGCAATAACCAAAATAATAGACTATTCAATCCCACCTGAGGTTGGTTCGGTCCGACCGAATGTGCACAGAACAGTCCAGCAAGAAATTGTGATTTTCATATGTAATTCGGCTCGACACTTAGGTCCGACCGAAGCCAGGTTCAGTGTAACCGAAGGGAAGTTCGGTGTGACCTAAGGGAGACAGAGACTTCAGACCTATTTTGGAGAAATTTGGCTAGAACCGAGAAACTAATTTGGTGTGACCGAAGTGATGTTTGGTGCGACTGAAGGCTATCGTCAGTGAGACCGAAGCGTAACAAAAGTGCGAAAATTAAATTCGATTCCAAGTCGATGCGAGTTTTTTGCTATTTAAAGGGGTGTTCCAAGCTAGTACAGATACAAATTAAGGTAAAGGAGAGAGAGCAAGGAGTTGTGGAGCTTCTACGGAGTCCTTCTCCAATCCCTCGGTTCTACTTCGGTTTTTATATTTTCGTTTGAGTTTAGTTCAATCATGTCTATGGTTGGCTAAATATCCTAGCTAGGGCTAAGAGGTGAAGCTGTTTTAGTTTACTTCGATTCAAGTACTTAGTTTAATTGTTGAGCAATTCATTAATATTGGTTTGAATGAAAATTTATTTTGTACAACTCCAACCCCGACCTATCGGAGGTAATGGTCATTGGGCCAGGCCATGATCCTCCACCCATCTCATCAACTTCAATCGAAGAGGTTGGGGGTCTTAGTTGGACTTCGGTCCCCCTAACAGTTGAATCGGCCAGTGAGCCATCCAAGGGCACCGGTCTTCTTTTTTTTTCTTTTTTTTTAAAAAGGCCAATTTAAGCAACAATTGGCATCCAGAGCCAAGTTTGCCTCAATCATGGTTTGCAATGCCGACCTATTCGGTATCCCTTAAAGCTAAAAATTTCAACAAATTTAAAAAGTTTCAAAATCCAAAAACATCAAATATTCCAACTTTACAAAACATCAAAACATCAAAAAAAAATCTTTCAAAACCTGCATGTAATAATGTGTCTAGTTCGTCTGCTGAGCCACATGAGTTCGAGGTCGACACATGATTTCAACATCGAGTTAGATGATTTCAACATCGAGTTAGACTTCGAACTCATGGGTTGGACAAAGCCCAGTAGGGGGAAGATAATGACACGGCTTCTTAACTAGAGGATCTGCTCAAAAAGTTCGAAACCAAGGCTAATGTTATGGCAGAAGACTTCAAGATTATAAACTTGGGGACTCTTGAAGTTCCTCGGGAAGTCGCTGTCTCCAAAGTACAATCAGAAAATGGTAGATTTCCTGACCCCAAGGCTATCCAATTTCACGTTCTCATACGAAGACATGCCTGGATTCAGTGAAGAAGTTGTGGTGCATCACTTGCCGACAAAGCCTGAAATGAAGTCAGTCAAACAAAAGCCGAGAAGAATGAAGCCAGAATGGGATCTAAAAGTTCGAGAAGAAGTCATCAAACAATATAATGCAAGATTCTTGGTAGTTTCCAACTACCCTGAATGGCTTGCCAACATTGTGCTAGTACTAAAGATGGATTGCAAAGTTCGGATGTGCATCGACTTCCAAGACCTCAACAAAGCCAATCCTAAATATGACTTCCCCCTGCCACATATCGACACTCTGGTCGACAACACTGCAGGGCATAAGTTCTTATTCATGGACGGATTCTCAGGCTACAATTAGATCAAGATGTTTGTAGAAGACCGTAAAAAGACTTCATTCATCACGCCATGGAAAACGTTCTACTACAAGGATGACATGATCGTCAAATCTCGTATGGTTGAAGGACATTTTGAAGACCTGAAGAAGCTCTTCGATAGGTTAGAAAAGTACAAGCTCCGTCTCAACCCTCAGAAATGTGTCTTCGGCGCAATCGGAGGCAAACTTCTCAGCTTCATAGTCAGTGAGAAGGGCATCAAGGTCGATGAAACAAAGACAATGGCTATCATCGAAATGCCTCCTCCAAGGACCGAAAAAGAAATTCGAGGCTTCCTCAGCAGGATCCAGTACATCAATCGCTTCATCGCACAACTCACTCACATCTATGAGTCGATATTCAAGCTCCTACAAAAAAACTCGCCGAAAGAGTGGAACGAAGATTGCCAAGCTACCTTTAACAAAGTCAAGAAATACCTAATGAATCCCCCAATTCAAGTGCTGCCAACTCCTGGACGACCAGCAGATGCCATCGACTGCATCCTCGATCAATAGAACGAAATAGGAAGGAACAAGCAGTATATTATTTAAGTCGCGGGTTCACCGACTACGAGACTCGGTACTCAGCACTCAAAAAGACATGTCTCACCCTAATCTGAGCAACTCAGCGACTCAAGCAATACATGATTGCACGCCCTATCCTTCTCCTTGCCCGTATGGATCCGCTCGGGTACTTGTTCAAAAAGTCGGCATTCACTAGTAACTACTTCTATCTGAGTTCAACATCACCTATGTCACTCGAAAGGCAATCAAGGAGAAGCATTCACAGATCATCTAGCCGCCCACTCACTACCAGATTACCAGCCTTTGAAAACCTTCTTCCTAGATGACGACCTTCTCTTCATTGAGGGAGACGAGAACAAGGTGGATGAATAAATGTTGTTCTTCGATGGTATAATGGGAGAGGAAGCAGAGCAATCCTATATTCTCCCGACGATTGCCCTATTCCCATCTCAAGGTGAATCGCATTTGAATGCACCAACATGGCAGAGTACGAAGCCTGCATTGCCAGTCTGAGGGAAGCCATAATCTTAGGTGTAAAAAAGCTACGGGTACTCAGAGATTCGCAACTTATCATTAACCAGACCAATGGCGATTAGAAAACCAAAGATGAGAAGCTGATACCATATCAGCTATATCTCAAAAATATGGTTGAAGAATTTGAGTAAGTCACATTCTCACACATGCCAAGAGGAAAGAACCAATTCGCAGACACTCTCGCAACCCTAGCATCAATGCTAAAAATTCCAAAAAGAGCTTCAGAATGGGAGCTCACAGTAGAAATTCAAGAAGAGCCAGCCTTCTGCTTGTAGATTGAAGAAGCCGAAGCCACCCCCAAGCAACAAACCCTAGTACAACGATATCAAGCAATACCTCGAAAGCCAGGAATACCCATAAGAAGTTATATCAACCGACTATCGAACCATCCAACATTTGGCAGGACAATTCAAGATCAACGACGAAGTTCTCTACAAGCGATCCTTCAACCAAGTCCTTCGATGCATGGATGAAAACGAAGGCGGGAGAATTATTGAAGAAATCTACGACGAAGTGTACGGCCCACACATGAATGAGCATATGATGGCAAAGAAGATCCTACAACTTGGCTACTATTGGATGACAATGGAGACAGGAAATGCTTCAAGTGTCAGGAACATGCAAATCAAATTCATGTCCCAGCATCAGAATTATACAGCCTGACTACACCTTGGGCCCTTCTCTATGTGAGGTCTTGACATCATCGAAATGTGAACCCAAAAGCTTCAAGTGGCCATGAGTATATACTTGTGGCAATCAATTACTTCACCAAGTGGGTAGAAGTAGCATCCTACACCACCATAGCAGCATCTCATGTGATCAAGTTCATGAAAAACAACATCATCAACCAATATGCAATGCCGCATGCAATCATTATAGACAACAGGACACCCTTCGTCAACGAGAAGAATGACGATTTCCTCGAAAAAATCAAGATTCAACAATATCGATCTAGTCCTTGTCGTCCTTAGAAACGGTGGAATTTTTTTAGTGAAACTTCAGGAGATGCCTAAATACACATATTTACATATTAAAAAAATTACAAAAAGAATGCAGAAAAGCCACAATCTAAAAATGCAAGTGGGTTTAACCCGTTGTTCATTCTCAACCTCTCATAAAATTCATTCATGAACTCCATAAGATCCTTCATCAATACATCTCAGCACGCTTTAAAGAAAGCTATAGAGAAATTGTCAAAATTGTCAAATGCGATCGCATATTCGCATAATGCTGGGCCGATCGCATATGCGATATGGCCAGTATGCGATCACATATGCCACTTCAGCCAGCATATGCGATGTATGCGATCGCATACTGCATATGCGATCGCATATTGGCCAACGATCAGATTTCTGACCCTTTTTTTTTTTTTTTTTTAATCCGGATTTTTTCTCTATAAAAATGCATTCTAAGCATTCCTAAATGCAAAAAAAAAAAAAAAAAAAAAAAAAAAAAAAAAAAAAAATCAAACTCTCTCTCTCTCTATTCTCTATTTCTCTCATTCTTACAATCTTACATACATTATACATTCTAAGAGTCTTACAAGTTACATACATCAACTCCTCTCCATCCAATTCCATTTCCAATTTTCCATATTTCTTTTCTTTTCTTTCAACAATCAACATTCAAGAATCAAGAATCAAGGAAGGGTTACAACTTACAAAAATCAAGAATCAAGAATCCACCAATCCATATTCATTGTTCAAGAATCAAGATTCAAGACGAGTCCAAAGACTCCTCACTCTCCAATCTCCATCCGCATTCCACAAGTTCTTCTAACTTCTAACTTCTAACTTTTATTCTAATTTCTAAGTTTCTAATTCTAATTTCTAAGTTTCTAACTTCTTTCTATCATTTTTTTTTATTCATTTTGTTTGTTAAATGTTAATTGATTCATTTTATTTTGTTAGTTGTTAGCAAATAGCAACTTAAAAGTTTGAAGTTTGAAGTTACAAGTTAGTAAGTTACAACTTACAACTTACAAATACAAGTGTAAGTTGTATTCAAGAACAAATACAATACTCAAGTGAAGAGGCAAAGGTGAAGAAGAGATTCAAGAGAAGACAAGACAAGTAGACAACTTAGACAAGAATTTGAAATTTTGGAAGTTGAAAGTTGTAATTTTAATTTTATTTGTGTAAATCTCTCTCTCTCTCTCTCTCTCTCTCTCTCTCTCTCTCTCTCTCTCTCTCTCTCTCTCTCTCTCTACAAGTGTAAGTGTGTAACAACTAACAACTCTCTCTTTTTCTCATTTTCTTTTTCCTCTTCTTCTCCCTTTCTTCAAGTGTAATTGTGTAACTCAACTCTCTCTCTCTCTCTCCCCTCTTCTTCTCCCTCTCTAGTTTCTAGTACAAGTGTAAGTGTGTAACTCTCTCTCTCTCTCTCTCTCTCTCTCTCTCTCTCTCTCTCTCTCTCTCTCTCTCCCTTTCTAGTTTCTACAAGTGTGTGTGTGTGTAAGTGTAAGTGTAAGTGTGTAACTCTCTCTCTCTCTCTCTCTCTCTCTCTCTCTCTCTCTCTCTCTCTCTCCCCTAAGTCCCAACTCCAAGTTCTAGTTTTCTTTTTATTTGTAGTTTACTTTCTAGTTTTTAGTTAATACTTAATAGCTAGCTTAGCTAGTTACTTTTTGGTGCTAATACACACACCACACCACCATCCACCATCATAATGTCTTCTTTCCAATCTTCCTCTTTGAGGCCCAAGTCGAATGACCCCGGTTGGAAGTATGGGCACTACCGTAGTGCTACTGAAAAGACTCACATAGTATGTGATTTATGTGAATTTGTGAGTTCCGGTAGCATTGAAAGGCACAAGCAACACCTTGCACATTCACCCGGGCCAAATGCAAAAGCATGTGACAAGATTACTCCAGAAATCCGAAGGGAGATCGTAGAGTATATGGAAAAACAATCAAGAAAGAAATACGATAGTGCCCTACATCAGGAGGAATATATGGAACAAGATGCATATGAAGATATAAATGTAGTAGATGTCGATGAAGCTCAAGCTAGTCCCACTCCCCCTACTTCGACAGGTCGGTCTAGACCACAAGTACAACCATCGAAAAGAGCCCGAGGGCATGGACCCTTAGATAGATGGTATAGACCACACCCCAAGGATGTGGACGACCAAAGGGGTAGAGGGAAAGGGCCTGCTCAAACAACTTTAGAGAACCGGTATAAACAAAAAGATAGGAAAACCACAATTCAATATATTGCTAAGTGGTTTTACCAAACCGGCGTTGCTTTCAACGCCGTTAAATCGAAAAGCTTCAAAGTAATTATTGAAGCTAAAGGTCAGTTTGGACCTGAGCTTAAACCTCCTTCATATCATGAAATAAGGGAGACATGCCCTAGAACTGAAGTTGAATATACACAATCCTTCATAGCTGAATATAGGGAATCATGGAAAATATATGGTTGTACACTAATGGCCGATGGATGGACCGATAGATCCGGTCGATCTCTCATTAACTTCTTGGTAAATTGTCCAGCTGGGACAATGTTCTTGAAGTCGGTGGATGCGTCGGGCCATTCACACAGGAGAATATTTGTTTAACTTACTAGATAGTGTAGTTGAAGAAATAGGTGAGGACTACGTTGTACAAGTAATTACAGATAACGCAGCCTCGTATGTAATGGTCGGTCGTCTTCTTATGGAGAAGAGGCAACGTTTATTTTGGACCCCCTGTGCGGCCAATTGTATTGATCTCATATTAGAAGATATAGGTAGATTATTTATAAATGTGATTGCAAGGGCTAAAAGAATCACGGTTTTTATATACAAACATGCCCTTCTTCTCAGTCGAATGAGAAAACACATTGGGGGTAACTTGCTATGTCCAGCAGTCACCCGTTTCGCTACAGTCTTTTTAACACTACAAAGGCTACATGCAAAGAAAGAACTTAGAAGCTTTGTAGTGTCGGCCGATTTTACAAGTGGGCCTTGATCAAAGAAGGCTGAAGGGAAACGGGTTCAACAAACAATTCTTTCTCAAAGTTTTTGGACTCAAGTGGTAAAGGCGCTAAAATCATCCGAGCCCTTAGTCACTGTGTTGTGATTGGTGGACGGAGATGAGAAGCCCGCAATGGGCTACATATATGATGCGATGGAGAAGGCGAAAAATAAGATCATGGACCATTTTAACTATAGAGACCGTAATTACAGGCCAATTTTAGAAATTATAGATAGAAGATGGGGAAGCCAAATGTCATCCACATTGTATTTCAACATCCTTACATCCTTAACACACAATTTGTTTATTCGCTGTCACGATCTAAAGCGAAGCACTAACTGCATATGCATTTGGATTTATTGATGTCTTGGAAAGAATGATTCCAGATAGAGGAGAACAGGACAAGATCTCAAGTTTGCTGGACTTCTACACAAAAAGTGAAAGGATATTCTCAAGGGATATCGTAATAAGACATCGGACAATGAAATTACCCAGTAAGTACTTTTATGAATGAATGTTAGTAGTGTACTGAAGTGAACTCTTACAAGATTTTTTTCCACAAAGTGTCTCTAAGAGACTAAAACTCTAACTTATACTTAAACTGTTTTTCTCAGCTGATTGGTAGGCTGCCTATGGAGTGGACCCGAATAGGAAGGATCCAGCTCTAAAGAAGCTGGCTATAAAGATTCTTGGACTCACGGGTTCTGCCAGTGGTTGCGAACGCAATTGGAGCACGTTCGAGGCGGTAAGTTTAGAGACTGTTTAATGTTTATTGTTTACAGTTTACTAATTGTTTTTTTGTAAACTTTAATTACCTAAATAGCTAATGCCAAATACGCTTTCTTTCTTACAGATTCATTCCAAGAAAATTAATCACCGTGAGCAAAAAAAGCTCAACGACTTAGTTTTCGTTCAATACAACCAAAAATTGCAAGAACGATTCCAAAGTAGGAAAGAAAAGCCCGGTTTCTTTGACCCTATCTGCTTAGATGAGTTGGATGCAGATAAAGAGTGGCTCGTAGAGACGGAGGACCCGGTATTTGCTGGAGAGGACCTGACATGGGCACAAGTTGAAGATGCTGCATATGAATAGACGCCTGGTGAAGGTAGTAGTAGTACCACTCGAAGGCGAAGGATGGGAGGAGCCGAGGGGAGAGTAGTAGCCGTCAATCCGTTAATGAGATTGAGGAGATTGAAGAAGGAGAAGGTGATAACGATGATCAAGCTGAAGAAGATCATCCACCATTGGATGTTGATGAAGTATTAGTACGTACAGATGATAAAGAAACGGAAGAAGAAGAAGTGTATGTGGAAAAAGGAGATGACTCGACTGATGATGATGATGGTGGTGGTGGTGGTAGCAGACCTGGTGATGATATGCCACAATGGATGATAGATCAATGTATATGAAATTAATAATAATGAATAATAATTATTGATTAGATAAATAAAATAATAATAAATACATACATAACTTCTTAATTTTGTTTAATGCTTCTTCTTGTCTCATAAGTCATAACTCATAACTCATAAGTCTAACTGTGTTGATGAGTGATGACTTGATGTTGATGTTGTTGATTGTTGATACTTGATACTTGATAACTTGATATCAAGTTATCAATAAGACAATAACAATATCAATTATCAAGTTATCAAGTATCAACAAAATGTTAGTTAAATAACTTAAATTTAAATGTAAAATGTTAGTTAAAATTTAAGAAGTTATCAAGTTAACTATATTATAATTTGTAAATGTATCATTGTTCATAACTTCATATGTATGTAATTGGTTGGTTTTAATTTTATTTTTTACTTAAATTAAATGTATTTCATGTCCCAATGACATATGTCATCTATAATAATTTATTATGATTTTTCTGATTTTTTTTTGAATTTTTTCTGATTTTTCTGATTTTTTTTTAATATTTTTGAAAAAAAGCGAAAAAAAAAGAAAAAGAAAAAAATATGCGACCGCATATGCGATTGTGTGATCGCATATGCGCACACGCATATGCAATCGCACGGGATCGCATATGTGATTTGACAACATTGGAAATTGTTGAACCCCAAGACTTTGTCAATATCGATATCCTCTACAACCTCAATCGGTTGTTTGGAATACGACTTGGTATGGAAATCAATCATCACGCTTCCTTTCTTTTCTTTTTTTCCAAGGATTCTATTGAAAAAGTAAAGCTATACAAACAGATGACAAGGCATCATACAAGAACAGTAAGGAGGCCGAATCCCGGAAATTCCCCATGACAACCCCATGGTTGTCCCCCAATAGCTTAGAAGTCAATGCCAATCCAACATCAATTTATTCACTTTGATGGCACCACATATCTTGAAACAACATACCATTAAGTTCTCCTAATATTTCCTAGAGGCCAGCATAAACGGCTTCATCTTGCTTTCCTTCATGCCACCATGCCACAATCTAATAAGTGGCCCCAAGGATAGTGGCATCACCTGCTTAACCCCATCATTTACACAACCCTCTTCACTTTTCTTCTTCTTCCTTTATCTACAACTCCTCTAAAACTAAAACCCTTTCATCCCACGTTCATTTTTTTAACCTTTCCTCATCAAACCCATCAAAACCCAACGATCCATTGAACCCACACATACATCCATACGGACTAGCCTTACGAACAGCCCTATCCCCTCCTTTTTAACATCTTCTTTCTCCTTACATCATCCTCTACACCTTTTCAATAACCATAGCATCAATCTTAAACCTAAAACCATACTCCCCAATTTCCAAAAACCCTAAATTCGTAAGTCCCTAATTCCCAAAATCCCTAAACCTCGATTCCCGATTCTCAAAACCCCCTTCAAAAAATCGGATTTTCAAACAAACCCATTTTCCCCAAATCTGATTTTTATAGTGTCATTGTTTCTTCATGTGAATGTTGCCCTACCTATGCTAGATTGGAAGTACCAACTTCCAAGTGGGTCACTCTTGTGATATTTTATACTTTCATGCACCGTGTATGTCATAGCCTAGGTCCATTGCGTGGTTAATCTGAATTTTCATAACTTATAATGTGGATGTGCTTGATTTTATTTGTTGAACGCTTAAATTGATACATAGTTTTGATCTCACATCATTCATCCTAGGCTAGTTTCACTCATCCTACATCAGAAACGGTGGAATATTTTAGTGAAACTTGCCAAAATACACATATTTGCATATTAAAGAAAAAAATATATATAAAAAGAATGCACACATGATACAATCTAAGGGGCTGTTTGATTTTTCAAATCCCATGTAAATGAGTTATAAATGGGTAATAATTATTTCCTCAAGTAATTACCGCACTGTTCCCAATGCTTGATTTGATCCGTACTTTTTTGAATGCTAAAACCGAGGGCATTGTGAAATATATGTGGGGCCTAGCATGATGTAGGTAGCTTGTCCACACCGTCCATCCATTATGCCGGCTGATTTTAGGGCATGAGCAAAAAAATGAGAAAGATCCATAGCTCAAGTGGACCACACCACAGGAAATAGAGAATCGAACACCTACCATTAAAAACTTCTTGGGGCCACTATTTTCTTTGGTGTGGGCCACTAAAGTGTTGGATCATCCTCATTTTTTTGCTCATGTCTCAAAATGTTCTATTAAAACAGATGGACGGAGTGGATATGTCATATATATCACAGTGGGACCCACACATTTAAACAAGTTCTTTTAGACCAATTTTCGAAGCAAAAATACATGCTACTTTTCAAACAGGATGAAAAAGTAATAATTGCTTATTTACATGGTATTTACAAAGGATTTGAAAAATCAAACAAGCCCTAATAATGCATAGAGGTAGGCATGGGACAACCCGATCCGACTAACTCGACTCGTCTGAGTCTATTTGATCCGACTTGACCCGAAGCGAATGGGTGAGTCGGTCCGAACCGAGTAAGCTTCGCCCAATCCGAACCCAAACCGAGTCGAGTTCGAGTTACCCAGTAACTCGACCCGACTCGATCCGATTAGACTAGACTCGATCCGAAACCTGTCTCGACCCGACTCTTTAATCCTACCCCGACCCTATCCCAACATCTCTCTGTCCCTCCCTCATCCTCCTCTTCCAAGCCCGGCAACCACCCACCACCATCACCCTCCTCCTCCTCCTCCTCTCTTTCCTCTCCACTCCCTCCCTCCCTCATCAATCAATCTGACTCGATGCCAACTCGACCCGACTCGGAACTTCTAACCGGATCGGACTCGGTCCGGATCAGTCAAGGCCAAACCGAATTCAGATCAAGTCAGGCATGCTGGACTCGGTATCGAGTCAGATCGAGTTCGGATAGGGCCTATTTCAAAATCGGATCGAGTCGAGTCAACCCTAACTCGATCTAACTCGACTCAATGCCCAGCTCTAATAATGCATGTGGATTTAACCCTTTATTCATTCTCAACCTCTCATATAATTCATTCATGAACTCCATAAGATCCTTCATCAATACATCTCAACAAGCTTTAAAGAAAGCTATAGAGGAATTGTTGAGCCCCAAGACTTTGTCGATATCCATATCCTCCTCGACCTCAATCGGTTGTTTGGAATACGACTTGGTATGGAAATCAATCATCACTCTTCCTTTCTTTTCTTTTTTTTCTTTCGAGGATTCTATCGAAAAAGAAAAGCTATACAAACAGATGACAAGGAATCAAACAAGAACAGTAACGAGGCCGAACCCCGGAAATTCCCCTTGACAACCCCATGGTTCTCCCCTAATAGCTTAGAAGTCGATGCCAATCCAACATCAATTTATTCACTTTGATGACACCGCTTATCTTGAAACAACATACCATTAAGTTCTCCCGAATTTGCCAAGAGGCCTGCATAAACGACTTCATCTTGCTTTCCTTCAAGCCACCATGCCAAAATCTAATAAGTGGCCCCGAGGATAGTGGCATCACCTGCTTAACCTCATCATTTACACAACTCTCTTCACTTTTCTTCTTCTTCCTTTATCTACAACTCCTCTAAAACCAAAACCCTTTCTCCCACATTCATTTTTTTACCTTTCCCCATCACACTCATCAAAACCCAACCATCCATTGAACCCACACGCACGTCCGTACGTGCGTCTGTATGGACTAGCCTTACGGACAGCCCTACCCCCTCCTCTTTTTTCATCTTCTTTCTCCTTACATCATCCTCTACACCCTTTCGCTAACGATAGCATCAATCTTAAACCTAAAACCGTACTCCCCAATTTCCTAAAACCCTAAATTCCTAAGTCCCTAATTCCCAAAATCCCCAAACCTCGATTCCCAATTCTCAAAACCCCCTTCAAAAAATCGGATTTTCATACAAACCCATTATCCCCAAATCTGATTTTTATAGTACCATTGTTTCTTCTTGTGAATGTTGCCCTACCTATGCTAGATTGGAAGTCCCAACTTCCAAGTGGGTCACTCTTGTGATATTTGATACTTTCGTGCATCATATATGTCATAGCCTAGGTCCATTGAGTGGTCAATCTGAATTTTCATAACTTATAATGTGGATGTGCTTGATTTTATTTGTTGAACGCTTAAATTGATACATAGTTTTGATCTCACATCATTCATCCTAGGCTAGTTTCGCTCATCCTACATCAGAAATGGTGGAATATTTTAGTGAAACTTCAGGAGATGCCGAAATACACATTTTTGCATATTCAAAAAAATTGCAAAAAGAATGCATACATGCCACAATCTAAGGGGTTATTTGATTTTTCAAATCCCTGGTAAATGAGTTGTAAATGGGTAATAATTATTTCCTCAAGTAATTACCGCACAGTTTTGAATGCTAAAACTAAGGGCACCATGAAATATATGTGGGGCCTACCATGATGTAAGTAGCTTATGCACACCGTCCCTCTATTATGCCAGCTGAATTCAGGGCATGAGCAAAAAAATGAGAAAGACCCAAAGCTCAAGTGCACCACACCACAAGAAAAAGAGAATCGAACACCTACCGTTAAAAACTTCTTGGGGCCACTATTTACTTTGGTGTGAGGCACTTGAGTGTTGGATTTGCCTCATTTTTCTACTCATGTCTCAAAATGTTCTATTAAAACAGATGGACGGAGAAGACATATCATATATATCACAGTGGGGCCCACACAATTAAACAAGTTCTTTTAGACCGATTTTCGAAGCAAAAATACATACTACTTTTCAAACAAGATGAAAAAGTAATAATTGCTTATTTACATGGTATTTACAGAGGATTTGAAAAATCAAATAGGCACTAATAATGCATGTGCGTTTAACCCTTTGTTCATTCTCAACCACTCATAGAATTCATACATGAACTCCATAAGATTCTTCATCAATAAATCTCAACACGCTTTAAAGAAAGCTATAGAGAAATTGTTGCGCCCGCCGCCCCAAGACTTTGGCAATATCCATATCCTCCACGACCTCAATTGGTTGTTTGGAATACGACTTGGAATGGCAATCAATCATCACGCTTCCTTTCTTTTCTCTTTTTTCAAGGATTCTATTTAAAAAGAAAAACTATACAAACAGATGACAAGGCGTCATACAAGAAAAGTAAGGAGCCGAACCCCGAAATTCCCCAAGACAACCCCATGGCCATCCCCCAATAGTTTAAAAGTCAATGCCAATCCAAGATCAATTTATTCACTTTGATGGCACCACTTATCTTGAAACAACAAACCATTAAGTTCTCCCGATATTGCCTAGAGGCCCAGAAACAATTTCATCTTGCTTTCGTTCAAGCCACGATGCCACAATCTAACAAGTGGCCCCGAGGATAGTGGCATCACCTGCTCAACCCCATCATTTACACAACTCTCTTCACTTATGTTCTTCCTTTACCTACAACTCCTCTAAAACCAAAACCCTTTCATCCCACATTCATTTTTTTTTTACCTTTCCCCATCAAACCCATCAAAACGCAACCATCCAATTGAACCCACAAAAACGTCCGCACGTACGTCCATATAGACTAGCCTTACAGACAGCCCTATCCCCTCCTTTTTTTACATCATCTTCTTTCTCCTTGCATCATCCTCTACACCCTTTCGCTAACCATGGCATCAATCTTAAACCTAAAATTGTAATCCCCGATTTCCTAAAACCCTAAATTCGTAAGTCCCTAATTCCCAAAATCCCCAAACAAACCCATTATCCCCAAATCTGATTTTTACAGTGCCATTGTTTCTTCATGTGAATGTTGCCCTACCTATGCTAGATTGGACGTCCCAACTTCCAAGTGGGTCACTCTTGTGATATTCTATACATTCTTGCACCGTGTATGTCATAGCCTAGGTCCATTGAGTGGTTAATCTGAATTTTCACAACTTATAATGTTGATGTGATTGATTTTATTTGTTGAATGTATAAATTGATACATAGTTTTGATCTCACATCATTCATCCCAGGCTAGTTTCACTCATCCTACATAAGAAACGGTGGAATTTTTTAGTGAAACTTCAGGAGATGCCTAAATACACATATTTGCATATATATACACACACACACACACACACACACACACACACACACACACACACACACACACAAAAAGAATGCATACATACCACAATCTAATAATGCACGTGGGTTTAACCCTTTGTTCATTCTCAACCTCTCATAGAATTCATCCATGAACTCCACAAGATCCTTCATCAATACATCTCAGCACGCTTTAAAGAAAGCTATAGAGAAACTGTTGAGCCCTAAGACTTTGTCAATATCCATATCCTCCACGACCTCAATCAGTTGTTTGGAATACGACTTGGTATGGAAATCAATCATCACGCTTCCTTTCCTTTCATTTTTTTTCAAGGATTCTATTGAAAAGAAAAGTTATACAAACAAATGACAAGGCATCAAACAAGAACAATAAGGATGCCAAACCTCGAAAATTCCCCATGACAACCCCATGGCTGTCCCCCAATAGCTTAGAAGTCGATCCCAATCCAACATCAATTTATTCACTTTGATGGCACCACTTATCTTAAAACGACATACCATTAAGCTCTCCCAATATTGCCTAGAGGCCTATCGAAACGACTTCAACTTGCCTTCCTTCAAGCCACCATGCCACAATTTAATAAGTGGCCCCGAGGATAGTGGCATCACCTGCTTAACCCCATCATTTACACAACTCTCTTCACTTTTCTTCTTCTTCCTTTATCTACAACTCCTCTAAAACCAAAACCCTTTCATCCCACATTCATTTTTTTACCTTTCCCCATCAAACCCATCAAAACCCAACCATCCATTGAACCCACACTCACATCCGTATGTGCGTCCGTACGGACTAGCCTTACGGACAGCCTTATCCCCTCCTTTTTTACATCTTCTTTCTCCTTCCATCATCTTCTACACCCTTTCGGTAACCATAGCATCAATCTTAAACCTAAAACCATAATCCCCAATTTCCTAAAACCCTAAGTTCCTAAGTCCCTAATTCCCAAAATCCCCAAACCTCGATTCCCGATTCTCAAAACCCTCTTCAAAAAATCAGATTTTCAAACAAACCCATTTTCCCCAAATCTGATTTTTATAGTGTCATTGTTTCTTCATGTGAATGTTGCCCTACCTATGCTAGATTGGAAGTCCCAACTTCCAAGTGGGTCACTCTTGTGATATTTTATACTTTCATGCACCGTGTATGCAATAGCCTAGGTCCATTGAGTGGTTAATCTGAATTTTCATAAATTATAATGTGGATGTGCTTGATTTTATTTGTTGAACGCTTAAATTGATACATAGTTTTGATCTCACATCATTCATCCTAAGCTTGTTTCACTCATGACTCATCCTACATAAAAAATGGTGGAATTTTTTAGTGAAACTTCAGTAGATGCCTATATAGTATATACACACATTTGCATATTTAAAAAATAATAATAAAATAAAATAAATACAAAAAGAATGCATACATGCCACAATCTAATAATGCACGTTTGTTTAACCCTTTGTTCATTCTCAACCTCTCATAGAATTCGTTCACGAACTCCTTAAGATCCTTCATCAGTACATCTCAGCATGCTTTAAAGAAAGCTATAGAGAAATTGTTGAGCCCCAAGACTTGTTCAATATCCATATCCTCCACGACCTCAATCGGTTGTTAGGAATATAACTTGGTATGGAAATCAATCATCACACTTTCTTTCTTTTCTTTTTTTTCAAGGATTCTATTGAAAAAGAAAAGCTATACAAACAGATAACAAGGCATCATACAAGAACAATAAGGAGGCCGAACCCCAAAAATTCCCCATGACAACCCCATGGTTGTCCCCCAATAGCTTAGAAGTCAATGCCAATCCAACATCAACTTATTCACTTTGATGGCACCACTTATCTTGAAACAACATACCATTAAGTTCTCCCGATATTGCCTAGAGACCTGCATAAACAATTTCATCTTGCTTTCCTTCAAGCCACCATGCCACAATCTAATAAGTGGCCCCAAGGATAGTGGCATCACCTGCTTAACCCCATCATTATTTACACAACTCTCTTCACTTTTCTTCTTCTTCCTTTATCTACAACTCCTCTAAAACCAAAACCCTTTCATCCCACATTCATTTTTTTTACCTTTCCCCATCAAACCCATCAAAACGCAACCATCCATTGAACCCATACACACGGCCGTACGTGCGTCCGTACGGACTAGCCTTACGGACAGCCCTATCCCCTCCTTTTTTACATCTTCTTTCCCCTTGCATCCTCCTCTACACCCTTTCACAAACCATAGCATCAATCTTAAACCTAAAACCGTAATCCCCAATTTCCTAAAACCCTAAATTCCTAAGTCCCTAATTCCCAAAATCCCCAAACCTCGATTCCCGATTCTCAAAACCAACTTCAAAAAATCAGATTTTCAAACAAACCCATTTTCCCCAAATCTGATTTTTAGTGACATTGTTTCTTTACGTGAATGTTGCCCTACCTATGCTAGATTGGAAAGTGGGTCACTCTTGTGATATTTTATACTTTCATGCACCGTGTATGTCATAGCCTAGGTGCATTGAGTGGTTACTCTGAATTTTCACAACTTATAATGTGGATGTGCTTGATTTTATTTGTTGAATGCTTAAATTGATACATAGTTTTGATCTCACATCATTCATCCTAGGCTAGTTTCACTCATTCTACATCAGAAACGATGGAATTTTTTAGTGAAACTTCAGGAGATATGTAAATACAAGCCACAATCGTGTGTGTGTGTGTGTGTGTGTGTGTGTGTGTGTGTGTGTATATCAAAAAGAATGCATACATGCCACAATCTAATAATGCACGTGGGTTTAACCCTTTGTTCATGAACTCCATAAGATCCTTCATCAATACATCTAAGCACGCTTTAAAGAAAGCTATAAAGAAAATGTTGAGACATAAGACTTTGTCAATATCCATATCCAACATGACCTCAATCGGTTGTTTGGAATACGACTTGGTATGGAAATCAATCAACACACGCTTCCTTTCTTTTCTGTTTTCTCAAGGATTCTATTGAAAAAGAAAAGTTATACAAACAGATGACAAGGCATCATACAAGAACAGTAAGGAGGCCCAACCCCGAAAATTCCCCATGACAACCCCATGGCTGTCCCCCAGTAGCTTAGAAGTTGATGCCAATCCAACATCAATTTATTCACTTTGATGGCACCACTTATCTTGAAACAACATACCATTAAGTTCTCCCGATATTGCCTAGAGGCCTACAAAAACAACTTCATTTTTCTTTCCTTCAAGCCACCATGCCACAATCTAATAAGTGGCCCCGAGGATAGTGGCATCACCTCCTTAACCCCATCATTTACACAACTCTCTTCACTTTTCTTCTTCTTCCTTTATCTACAACTCCTCTAAAACCAAAACCCTTTCTCCCACATTCATTTTTTTACTTTTCCCCATCAAACTCATCAAAACCCAACCATCCATTGAACCCACACGCACGTCCGTACGTGCGTCCGTATGGACTAGCCTTACGGACAGCCCTACCCCCTCCATTTTTACATCTTCTTTCTCCTTCCATCATCCTTTACACCCTTTCGCTAACCATAGCATCAATCTTAAACCTAAAACCGTACTCCCCAATTTCCTAAATTCCTAAGTCCCTAATTCCCCAAATCCCCAAACCTCGTTTCCCGATTCTCAAAACCCCCTTCAAAAAATCGGATTTTCAAACAAACCCATTTTCCCCAAATCTGATTTTTATAGTGCCACTGTTTCTTCATGTGAATGTTGGCATACCTAAGCTAGATTGGAAGTCCCAACTTCCAGTGGGTCACTCTTGTGAGATTTTATACTTTCATGCACCGTGTATGTCATAGCCTAGGTCCATTGAGTGGTTAATCTGACTTATAATGTGGATGTGCTTGATTTTATTTGTTGAACGCTTAAATTGATACATAGTTTTGATCTCACATCATTCATACTAGGCTAGTTTCACTCATCCTACATCAAAAACGGTGAAATTTTTTAGTGATACTTCAGGAGATGCCTAAATACACATATTTGCATATTTAATATATATATATATATATCAAGAAGAATGCATACGTGCCACAATCTAAAATGCACGTGGGTTTAACCCTTTGTTCATTCTCAACCTCTCATAGAATTCATTCATGAACTCCATAAGATCCTTCATCAATACATCTCAGCATGCTTTAAAGAAAGCTATAGAGAAATTGTTGAGCCCTAAGACTTTGTCAATATCCATATCCTCCACGACCTCAATCGGTTGTTTGGAATAAAACTTTTGTATGGAAATCAATCATCATGCTTCCTTTCGTTTCTTTTTTTTCAAGGATTCTATTGAAAAAGTAAAGCTATACAAACAGATGACAAGGCATCATACAAGAACAGTAAAGAGGCCGAACCCCGAATATTCCCCATGACAACCCCATGGCTATACCCCAATAGCTTAGAAGTCAACGCCAATCCAACATTAATTTATTCACTTTGAAGACAACCTTAGCCACTTGGCACCACTTATTCTCAAACAACCTACCATTAAGTTCTTCCGATATTTGCCTAGAGGCATGCAGAAACGACTTCATCTTGCTTTCCTTCATGCCACCATGCCCCCCACCCCCCCCCCCGGTGTGTTGCTTAAGAAAATGTACAATGAGTAAAGAGTTGATCGATTGACAACTCCTCTTTAAGGCACATAATGCATCTATTAGTGATAGGAAGATTTCTTTTCCTAATATTATATATTATCAATCGTAAGGAATCTTTTTTTGGCAAGGAGCCAAGCAAAACCACTACTCAAGGAGGGGCTTTGAATTTGCAAAGGAGGGAAGAAGGATCCCTCAAAGACCCTTCTGGAGTCCCCACCAACGAGAAGTAAAAAAACCTAACTGAGAAATGTCCTGATCTTTCCGTTTTTCATAACCACTTTTCGTGACGAGAGGGGAAGGTCTTAAATTCCTAAATGTGGCCCAGCAAACAAGTGAAGCTCTCTACTTCCTCATCATAAGGATTTGTACAAAAGCTCAAATATCAAACTTAATCTTGACCCACGTAGGATACAAAATGAGACATCGAATCACACTCTTTCATAGCTAATCTGAAAAGGTTGGGAAATTTGGAGCATTGGATAGACCCCCACACCATCTATCCACCAAGGATGCTATATTCCCAATCCAAGGTGAGTAAAAACAGTCAAGCTTACACATCAAAAGATTGTTGATTGTTTGACCATGTAAAATGGTGGCACAACTTAAAAGGAATGTCTTACCAATTCACTTCACACATGAAACTACAAACTTTCTCATGGAAATGGTAATATGACTACCACTCGTCTTCTCATATGAAAAACTCATCATATTAAAATCACAACCAACATACCACAATAGCTTCCATCTTCTATTCGCCTATAATAGTTAAAAGACAAACTCATATATTAATCTTGGGTTGTTGCTGTTACCATATGTAGTTGGAAGTATTGATTGTGAAACCAATAGTATTGGCCTATATCGATAGTATCAGGCAATAACGATGATACCATCGGTATCACACATCACCTATACAATATAACCAGGGGGTTATTAAACTTCCCCATATCACACGATATACCATTCATACCATGCATTATCGATGATATAACTCAATGTATTGTTTAACCCCCTTTATAAAGTTCCATCATATTGTTGATACATATCGCATATATCTGTGTATCCCCTTGGAGAAAAAAACCAAAAACTCAAAATAAGAAAACATCATGCTAAACTACATTTAGGCAACTCCATGTTGAGTCGTTCTAGACAAAATATCATGTTTGGCATAGACATTGAGATAAAAGAGCAGAAACGGGCCAAAACCCATGATGTAAGATTTTTGTTATTATCTACAATTTTACTTCAATACTTCGCTCACAAATGATAGAAATAAGCTAGTAGCTATGATCTGCATTCAAAATCATAGGTTTGAAGCTCCCAAATTTTTTAATTTGGGAAAATCAAAAAATTTGGGGAAAATCTCATTTTCTTCCATTTTCGCCCAGTTAAATTACAAGTAAGATGTCAAAAAAATCATTGGACACTACTTGTAGGCCGATCTACGGATTAGCAACATTTTCTTGAATTTAAAAAATATAGTTTTTTAATTACAAAAATAGTGAAAATAATTAAAAATTCATACATTTTTAAATAATGTCAATCAAGCAAAATAAACGGTTGTATGTGTATAATTTTTTACTTGTATTAATCTATGAATTATATGAACTCATTTGGCTATGATTGCACCACTTCTCTCAAGCAACACATTGTTTAGGACTCTATACAAAGGAAGCTTATTATGCATACATGTTATTTATGATATGTTGAGTTGTAAGTGTGGAATCATGTCTCTTTTAACATCTCCTAAAGTTCCATTGAAAATTTCCATCATTTTCCTAATGTTTCCACAATGTTTCCCTTAGACAGCAATGCATTCCCCGTTAACACGTGATATTTCCCATGCAATACCAATATGTTTTCATATCTCAAGGGTGTGATATATGCATCAATACCTATACTACGAGCACTGATTGAAAGCATCCATCTGAAGTTCTTCCCAACTTGGTCACATAAAATAGAAACCGAGAACAATTCTCTCCACTCACCTTCAACTGAAATCCTATCAATATTCAACATATTATAGTTCCATGCCAAACCTAACAATGGTGAGAAAACATACTCTGTATTAAGAGTGTCCCACAATTCCTCCACCAATCTGGAGTTCACGCCATCCACCCTAGACTCGTAATAAAACTATATCTAGTTTCCATCCTGGACATGTAATAGAACTATATCTACTTTCCATCCTGGACACGTAATAGAACTATATCTACTTTGTGTCCTCTAAGGTCTTTCATAACCAACATCCTATTAAGGTTACCAAGACCCCTGAGATTTCATGACACTACTTTCAGTTTTACCCATTGCTTACCCAATCCCTTTCCGCTATTTTCCTCGCCTTCCCATGGATTTTAAGCCCTTCTCATGGTCAACCAAAGATGCTAGATTCTCCAAGTTCCTCTCTAGATTCTGAACTCAACTCCCCCTAAACTCTTATTCCTTTATTCCAACGCACATTTTTAGTCCCCATCCCTTTAGTTCCCCCTGCATGGGATAAGCCTGAATCCATGCCAACTTCCTTGCCTCCAAATATCCATCACCTTTATCCCATCTACCCTGTATTGACACCTATCTCCAAGTCCTTGCTACGTTAATTATTTCTAATTGTCCTTGTTAAAACCCCTCTTACTAGTTTCTCCTTATCAACATTCCCTCTCCACCTCATCCGAGCCACTAGGTTTCCATTTTTCTAATGTGGAACCCAAGCCACTAAAGGAGGGATTTGACTCAACACCTTGTTGGACTTACCCCTAGCCACTCTCCCAACTTCTTCTTTGCATGGTGATGCTCCTCTTCCTCCATTCCTACATCATATATCCCTTCATAGAGAGGTCGACCTTTTTGCTACAGTGAAGAGTCCATTCTTCTCTCTACCCCCTCGAAAATCTAAAATCTCTCTCTCTACTCTGACGTTCTCTGGGAAGGCAAACCCCTTAAGCATAAGCAGGATCACTATCCACATGAGAAACTGCCATCTACCATGACCTTAATTCTCCATGCTCTGATTACTTCCTGACAAACCACCCTCTAGTCTATATCAAAAATTTTCTTGATGCAAGAGACGATAGCTCTAAATGTATTGCATCCCAAGCATAAAGAGGAACTTACAATACCCTCATCCACAAGGTCCTCTTCCAGCATCTTGACACCACGTCCCACCTTCAAAGCATAGAGAATGACCCATATGCAATATATTGATGCTCAGTCAAAACCCTATTCACCTCCACCTTTTATGGTAGAAAAAGAGCAATATCAATTCCCTATTGATTTTTTCTCACTCACATGGGTCAAATGGCTAGCAACCACTTAGCTATTTTGTCAATTGGTAGTAGCTGAGAAGTTCACCTTACGAAGTAAACATCTTTGAACAGTGATATTTTTCAACAACCAATGCATCATTGACAACAACCCTCATCTTTTTGTCCAATGCCTCCTTACGCACATTTACATTCTTCACCAATCTTCCTTCATAATCACCTCCTAATAGGATTTTCCCTTTCTTCAATCAACAAATATGAAACCTTTCCTACGATCCACCTGATCCGAAACCCTAGATCCATTACTCCAGCCATCCCCAACCCCATTATGGCATTGGCCTTCTTACTTCCATTCTACTCCCAAACATACTTATAGAAATGGACCTCCAATTTCAAACCACCCGACATTTTTCCATCAAGAATATCAATAGCATTTTGCGTTTCATCTTTGTATTTGAAGCAAACTAAGTTACAACAGCAAACCACCTCAAAATCCTAAACTTATGATGCCTCGGGATTACTCTCTCAACTAGCTTCCCATATTTCTCAAAGATGGTAATAACACCTTCTACATCCCACTAGGATCAATATTGAATACAGATAGCACAAACCCACCACATTTTGGATTATGTCAAAGATTTTCAAGAGAAAATTGGGTCTAGCCCAAGCAAGAATCGGTATCAATCTCTCCTTCAATAGCATCATTGTCACTCTCCAGATGATAGAATGCGGGATGCCTCACACCGATCGATCTTCAGAAAACTGTAGTAACTTCCCCCTGTTCATTTTCTACCAGGAAGTCTTTCCCCTTCAAGTTTAGTGACTTCACCTACATCACCAAGAAGTTTTGAGTGGGCTCGGAGACTCATTCATTCCTTTAAAATCCTTTGTTGAGCTACAGATTGATAGACGGCTCCTTAAGGACAAAGAGATGACGAGAAGTATAATTTATCAAATATTATGGGGTCAGTGACATATCTCTAATAGCTACAGATTGATAGACGGCTCCTTAAGGACAAAGAGATGATGAGAAGTATAATTTATCAAATATTATGGGGTCAGTGACATATCTCTAATAGCTGAGGATGAGCTAGCTGCAACCAGTATGATAGCCTTGAGAGGCAGCTATTTTCGAAATTCAATTCACTTTCAGCCTCACTCCACACACACACACACACAAGCTTAAACTAATCAATTGCATGTATTGAGTTCTCATTTCTTTCACTCAAGAGAGGGATCCAAACTTGTAAATGTACTTCATGATATATCAAATCAAACTCTTTTAGCTCCCTACGTGATTAGTTCAACTTTAATCACGCATCTGACCATATTAAAAGATAAAGGTTTCTAACAGCATCAAAGCAGATTGCATGAATAAGCTGCTATCAGTTTCAACAAGTTCAAAATTCCAAGTTGTGAGCAGTAAGGATAAACATGCATAAAGTTGAAATTACAGTCAAATAACTCAATTTATCAAAACGAAGATAAATTTGTAGAAAATCACCTCAAAGAACTCCTTATACTCCGGCTGGGAGTCGATCCCTCCTTCAGAAAGTACCACTGAGCAACAGTCCCACTAATCACATACACCTGAGCTTCCACCATTACAGCAGCTGACCATAGCATTGTGACAATCGCCAGAGTAAAATATGCAGGCACCCAGCTATGCTGCTTCCAAACACAATCATACTCGGTCTCACCACTTGCCTTGGGCACGATCTTACCATTCAACCGTGCAAAAACTAAGAAAACAACAATTGGCACAAAATACACAATGATCCCGAAGCTCAAACATGGAAGCACCCCCAAAAGCCCAATGTTCCTTGCGAGCGCATCTGAAGCGACACCAACGATCCTGATCGTGAGTTCGATCCGGTGCCAGTTGGCAAAAATAATCCAGGCAATGATCACAATGATCAAGAAAACAAAGACAAGAATGAGGATGCGGTATGCAAGAGAAAACGAGTCGCGGCAGGTTGGTGTCACAGTGCATGCGACGAACCAGAAGACATTAATGAAGACGGGAATGATAATGAAGAAAGGGAGAGACGCATAGACAATCTGTTTGGTGTAATGCCTGAGAGACCAGAGAAGGCAAAAGATGAAAGGGCCGCTGAGGATGAAGGTGATCACGAGAGTCCAGGTAAGATCCTTGATCAACGGTGATGATGACGATGATGAGGAATGGGACGAGAAGGACGGAAGCTGGAAGATCGCGAGCGGTGAGACGGAGGACTTGTGGATGCACGAGGTGGTGTTGTGGTCGTAGATGAAGGAGGAGATATGGGAGGAGTAGGGGTTGCGGTGAGCAATGGAGAAGATGCCGAAGGCAAAGGTGGAGAGAGAGAAGAGGAGAAAGAGGAAGAGGAAGGGGAGGTCTTGGAAATGCCTGGGCCCATAATTGAAGGTGATCAGAGGGTAGGGATTCGATTCCGATTCTTCAATAGGATGGTGCGGATCGGTTTGGGAGGGTTTGGGCAGAAGGGGGTGAGATGGGGATGAGTCGTAGAGGATGGACGGCTTGGATTCGTCGCCGCTGCTGCTGCCCCCCATTGGGATTTGAGAGAGAGAGAGATCTGAGTAGAGTTAGACGACGAGGATGGTATTTGGGGGTTACATTTCTTCTTCTTTCTTTTTTCTTTTTCTTTTTTTAAATTTTTTATGTTTTATGGATGTTTACCGGAAAATTATTCAACGGACATAGTTTTTCATAAAAAAGCTTCAAATATACGATTTTACTGTCTATGACTCTCACCGAACGGATGGAGTTATATCATATGCGTCTTTTTCGTTCCCAACCGATTTAAAAACGGACGCGGATTGCGTCCTACCCCCGCCCGGACGGTATTCCGTCCGGGCAGGGCTCTGTGGAGCCCACCGTGATGTAACTGTTTCATCCTGCCGTCCAACCATTTATTCAGAAAATTTTAATATGTGAACCAAAAAATGAGACAGGTCCAAGGCTTGAGTGGACCACAAAGTGAGGATTGAACGTCCACCATTAAAAGCTTCTTGGGAGCCAGAGGAGTTTCAGATCAAGCTGATATTTGTGTTTTCACTTCATCCACGTCTACGTGACCTTATAAATAGGTTTTATGGTAAAAAAAAACTTCACGTGGGCCCTTAGAAAGGTTTCAACGATGGGTGTCATATCTGTGCAGGTTCCTTTGGTGTGGTCCACTCAAGCCTTGGACCTTACTCATTTTTTGGGTCACATATTAAAATTTTCTGAAAAAATGGTTGGACGGTGGGATAAAACAGTTACATCACGGTGGGCTCCATAGAGCCTGCTTGGACGGATTACCATCCGGGCGGGGGTAGGACGCAATCCGCATCCTTTAAAAACGCCATGTGTATGGGATCCATACCATCCATTGAGTGTGGCACCCGTTCTTGGCCTTGGATCCAAAAATCAAATTAATCCAAAACACAGGTGGGCTACACCAGGAACAGTGTTATGTCATATGTCATTGTTGTACCGTATTCTTGGTTGTCATTAGATAACCAATTGAAAAGTAAAAGTGTTTCAGCAAGGAAAAGATATCATAAGCTAAAGATCTTCAAGTATGTTTAGAGTACTTTCTACGTAATCACAACTAATAGGATAATAAGATAGAGAGTAGTTGAGAGGAATTCAAAAGCAAATGAAGCCGATGATTATCAAAAGATCGAGCAAATGATTGATAGTCATCCAGGATCTCGATTAAGTGGTCGATATTGAAAAATGAGTTACAGATGTCGTAAAAGGGAGGTGAATAGGACAATCAATTTTTGATAATTGATCGTGGAAAATAAATTGTCAATAACAACAGATATTAAAATCTTGATTTCAATTGAATCATAAAACAGTCTTCACCTAAAATCTTAGGTAAGATAACCTTATTTTAGGACATTCTTGAAACTAATCTTTCAAAATAATAAAAGCAGATAATAAGATAAACAATCACCACAAATACATAGAGAATTATAGTAGTTCAGTGTTTAACACACACTTACTCCACTCTCAAAAATACTACTACACATAATTTTGGCTTTCGACTAGTTTCAAGGATTTCACAGGATTACAGCAAAAACCTCTTATAGTTCTTGTGATTTTCACAACCTTATCACAATAAAACCTCTAGTGATTTTCACGAGCTAACTATTACACAACCCGATGAAATTTCTGGGCAATCTCAAAAAATCCAAAATAAAAGTAATATTTTGAAAACAAATACTTTTCTTTTTTAAGACAAAATGTCGATACGAAGATATTGATGAAATCTTATAAATGTTTCAATCAATGCAGAGATCCTCTTTCTTGGATGATGATGAATCAATATATGCTTAACCAGAAAGAATATAGGGATATATAGTTTCTCAAATAATAAAACCCTAAAAGCTGCAGATTCAATTCTCTAATCTCGAGTATTGCTTACTCTCTAATTGAATTTGAATCTAACTTGAGAAATAGAATTAAATAAGTTAAAACAAAATAACTCTTATCTACGCTATTTATTTCCTACAGAACTTTATTTTTTCTTTTAGCAACTCCATTTTGCTGAAGTGTTTTTTGGAGTTGAGAATTCATGTAATATGCCATGTTCATTGCAGTATTTTTCAAATTCAGTTCCATGATCACTTCTTATTCACTACAAACAATTCTTTTTCAGTCTGGATACGTTTAATAAACTTTTTGACCTTGTCAATAGCATCCGACTTTTTTCTCAAGAAAGCTGTAATACCCAGAACTTTTCAATACCCAAATATTGAAAGTTCTCGAATATTACCATGAAATTTAACTTAATATGTACATATGTACGATACCACTCTAGCTATCCTAACCTTACATACATGAATCTGACCGTTAAGAATGATCTCCATCCATAAATCAAGTTATTCGATCGTTGATTTTAATACAAGATTATCATATGTCCAAGTATTCCTACTTGTCCATCATAATCAATTATTCAGTCAACTATCCATCGATAGGTAAAGATATCTGACCGTCCACTTTGAGTTTGGACCACCCGATCATAGTAAACCAACTACTTGATATGCAACTACTTGATATCTGCATTCACTTGTACACATGTCAAATTGAGATTCTGATCCATTTATCTTGTTCACCACTTATAAATATGCTTAACCCACCATCAAAACTACAATCTGATAAACTTACACATGTCAACAAGTCATTTGAATTTAACAGTATACATGTTCTGCCTCTTGATTACTCCAAAAACCCACTAGTGATTATCCGTTTACAAAATCAACTGTACACCCACTTACATACATGATCAGAGAACTAACCATCAAGTTTTTCTATTTTTAACATATCATCTAACCATCCATTATGTTGGTTGATATATGTACATTCCGTTAATTAATTTGATTAATAATTCTTTATTCATAATAATTTAGATAAATATTTTTTTTGTAAGAATTACTTAGAAACGTGCCTATAACCATGTAGAATCATTAGATTTTCCAAAACTCTTTTATCAACAATAATTATAAAAATGTCATTAACCTAAACCCTTGAATTCTATATCACATGGTTCTCACGATCCGTTTGATGTGAAATTTTATACCATGCCTATGTATCATAAATTAACCATACTTGTCAAATTTCAGCCCTTAGATCATTGTAAAAGTAACCCAATTGACAAATTAGTCCCTTAACCGTTGATTTTGGTGTCCATCGAGTGAAGAAACCTCATGGGTAGTCGTAGTAGGATGTTTCCATTCATATGAACGACTTGTATTGCCCATCATATAGACCAAGTATGAAATATGAAGACCCCACTTTGGTATAATTTTCCTTAGGCGCGAAGTTATCCTGTCAAGGCCTACCAACTCCTTATAAATATGAATATTTCAATTTAACCACTTCCTTCCGTCCATCGCAACTCAAAGTTAGACCACACTCGGTCTCATATGACTACGAGGTTATATAAAATTTATGTTTCGATTTATAATCCTACACCGTTGAAGGTTGAAGCCAGTTCCTTCCTTTTGGTACAAAAGGTGAAATTTTAGATCTAGGCTTTTTCCATCATCGATCAACCACCAAATTTTGTCCAACCATTTGCCTATATTGACTACACATTTCTCCCAAAATTGTGTCTTGATTATTAAGTGTGGACCGTTTATTGAGATCAAATTCATTTTGGCACCCGTTAGGAGAATTTTCAAGATAGACCAATCTAAATTTCGGATTACCAAGAAAATCATATACCATGACTCTATTCAACGACCCTGACACAATGAATGAATTTGATTTAAAGAAAGATCGTCAAAAAGGAAAAATTGGAGAAACTCAATCCAAGTGGGATGTGAAATACACCCCTCTCACACACTCACTCCTTTTAAAAGGGGTGTGCGTTCCCCTCTCCACTTACATGCCCAATCTCCCAACACCCAAGGGGAGAGAGAGAGAGAGAAAAAAAAAAAAAGAAAGAGAAAGAGAAAGATAAGCTTAGACATCCACCATCTGCTTCCTTCTCACACATATGGTATCTCCCTCTTGCTCAAGTGATGTCGTGATTCATGTAGAAGCTTCCCTACATGAATATCTACCTAAGATTTAGATTTAAGGCTAAGGTGAGAGATTCATTTAAGCTTACACTAATTTGATTTGGTATGATTTATCTTATTTTTACATGTTTCCATATTACTGTGAATCCTCCATGCAATTGTTTAGTTTACCATTATCAATTATTTATTTTATGAGAATTATGGTTAAGGTATGATTTTAATTATGCGTGATCTTTATAAATATATGTGGGGCGATGGATATAAGGCTTGCCCTTTGCCAATTTTAAGAGCGACATGTGCCTCCACTTTATATTGAGTTGGCATTTTTCTCATCTCCCCTTATTCTTGATGAGTTAGCCTATTTGCTACTCTTCTCTTTTATTGAGATAACTTAATGCTATTTTTCTCATTTATTATGTTAGTCTTATGTTACCTCCCTTTATGGCTTGAGCATTTGTCTTGGAATTCTAAAACTCATATGATTCAATTTATTTTTCCTTTGGTGCAAGTGATGTGTTAGAGGTGTCACAACTAGTGATTTAAATATTTTATCGTGGACATAATGCGCTCTGGGTATAAACCCTCTTGATCAACTCGTAATTCCATGGGTTTGGGTAGTGGTGCACAAATCGATGTAAGTAATTCGCAATGCGTATTACATCACTTTCGGGATTGGATGTCGCAAATAGTCGCTCCATGAACAAATTGTGTCACGTAATTCATTCGACTCATGTATTGTACCGCTTTGAGATGTTCACGTAAATCCACGGTAGCGTTGGACACGCCGGTGAATCTCTGTAATTATGAGATGCGGGGCGAGTTGGGTTTTCTATGAATTATATCGCACATTGTGATGATCACGACGTATGATGAGCCGTACATACTCTACCAGGCATGCATTCATATATATATTAGTTGAGCACGCTGATACCTCTCATAGTAGTGGAGTATGAGACGTATCAGAACCCTTACAATACTTTTATGAATCTCTTGAAATATTGCTAATCTTAAAGGATAACCATCACTATGAGTAGGGTGTTGACCCTCTCCAACCATACAGATGATGCAGGTGACGTACAGATTGAAGACCCAGAGGACCATCTCCCAATAGAAGACTATACTAAATGAATAAAAAGATAGTTTTATGATTTAGTTTTATTTATATTTACACTGCAAACTCGATAATGTAATAAGCTCTCATTGAGAGGGCATTTGATAATTTGTTGAATTCTTTTAATCTAATGGAACAATAAAAACGGTTGATTTTACTCTCGTGAATGTAACTGGATGTGAGCTAAATGGAAAAAATAAGGTGCAATTTTTAAAGCATCCAATTTATATATTATTAACACCTAGATTTCTCGGGCACGAGTATGTACTCGGTCCCCGAAAATTCGAAGCATTATAAAAGCTACCCGAGAATATCTAGTATGGTCATCAACTATGACAAGGAAGTATTTCTTTCCACCTCTACTCTTCGTTCTAGTTGATCTGACTAAATCCATATAGAGAAGTTCTGGAGGTCTTGTAGTGGCTAAGGAATTCACATACTTTATTTTCTTTCTTTTTCAGTTTGGGTAAACCGCCCAAGTAATCTCTGTTGATGTTGAAATCTGGTCGATCCTGCTTCACCTCCTACGAGCCGTTAAGTACCTGCAATTAACTAAGATACGAAATAATGCACTAGGGGCGCCGATTAAGGCTAGGGACCCTCCAATTCCTAAGTCATGGTAGGTCTACAGAAGGAGTAGAAGAATTGGGATCGTGTGTACCTTTACCCATGACAGCGGGTATATTTATAGGCTTTCTAGGCGGTCTATGTATCTGAGTTGATTTGAGGGGCCCGTATTGGAGTTGGACTCTGACTCCAAAAATATATCTGACTTTACCTCGATTGACCTGTTCTTCGATGGAGATCTCAGAGGGTAATCCTATCTTTGTATATTATAAGGATATTTCTATCTCGAGGTCGATATCGATATCCGAGGTCGAGGTCAGTACCTAAGGTCAGATCGATATCCAAGGTCGGGGTCTATGGTCGAGGCCAACCTCCGAGGTTGTGTTCGTCCCTTGAGATCGAGGTTGGTACCTGAGGTCGGTACCCGAGGGCCAAAGTGACAACTGAGGCCGAGGTAGAAAGTAGCCGACACCATAGGTCGGGGTGATTTTCTAGCCCTCAAGTAATACATAGTCATCGAGTCTGGCTACTCGGCACATCTGTCTTATACATTTGTTTAGCCTCATTTTACCCATAACAGTAGCCCCCCAATCTGAGGTCTATACTTTATGAGCTTGAGAAGTAACTTTTGAACTAATGTATGAGAAGGTCAGCTCATTCCAGTATGTTTTGAAAGTGCTATATTGATAAATCCTAAGTATTGTCAAATTTTGGTGTGCCAAACCAATTCAAGTTTGTATCTTGATTTGTATCAAGCTTGTGCATCTGTTCACATTGAATCTTTGACATTCGTTCTATTCGTGCTGAATGAATCTATCTTATCTACGACGAACTTACCGAGATCTTCAAATTGGAAGAAAGTGAAGACTTTCATATATTGAGTGAAGACAGAGTTTTCAAGAACATTGTGGTTCAAGATCTGGAACCAGAAAAGTTCAAGAATTCAAAACCTAGTTGAAGATCATATTTGGTATGTCGAGTTCAAACTTTAAAGATCGCAAGAATTAAAGCTACTGAAGTGATCGATATATTAAGTGTTCATATGTTCTATCTCACAAGTAAGGTATGATTAACCTAGATTGACCTTAGAACATGATTAGATCATTTCATACTTTTAGTCGGTCATTTTGGTCATTTTATAACTGTAAAATTCTGTTCTTTCGACTAGCCCTAGCACTGGTTCGACCAGTCCTAGTGTTTCCTCGACCAGTTCAGGATTTATTATGAATTTTTAGAATTTTTCTGTTGGTCTAGGACTAGTCCCGGAAGCTGCTAGACCAATCGTGTGAATAGTGCTTGACCAGTCGTGCAGTGCTTGACTCGTTTTCCAGCGTGTAATCTAGACTCACACGACCAGTCGTGTGGTGTCCACGACCAGTCGAGCAGGCCACTCGACAGTCGTGGGACCCACAAGGCTAGTCGTGCAACTGAAAAATCTTATCACGCCGGAATTTTTGAAAATCTGTTTGGATAAGGCCAGTCGTAGTTAACCAAAGGCCAGTCGTGCGAACTGATTTTTCACCTATAAATAGTGCTCAAATTTCAGAGTTTTCTATTCAATTCTTATCATTCTTAAGTAATCACTCTGAGTTTATTTTAAGTACATTCTAAGCTATTTTGTGCATATTTAAGATTCTTTAAAGTAGCTCTTGTAATTTGATTTTGAATTTCTATTCCATTCTTATATTGAAAAAGGATATTCGATTTACCTTTCCTTGATATCAAAATCAATACAAAACCCTTTCTGATTTAATTAAAAATCATCTAGACTTAGAACCTTATATACTTATGAGACTGAACATTGAACATCTACGTCGTCATCAAGTTGGTTCTACCGGACTGCTTCAGAATCGTCACACAGATAAGTTTTTGCTTTTTCTGTAATTCAATTCCTTTTTAATTTGTGAGATTGTTCTAGAAAATCTCCAATTTTGATTTATCTGAGGTGATCTAGAAAACTCAGAGCGTGGGATTTTTGAATTGTGTAAGCCCACTTGAAAGACACAATTGTGAAGGTTTTAGGTGAACCTTGAAAAACCTATTTTGACTAGTGAAGGCTAATATCCCGAGGGAGTGGATATTAGGAGTGGAGTAGTTGTGTGGCTATTGTTTAACAGTTGGTGTACACACAAGCGAACCACTATAATTCTTTGTGTTTGATAGATGTGTGGTTTATTATTATTATTTTTTTATGATTTAAGATTGTGGGATGTATTTGTGGATGTGAATGTTGTAATCTTTAAATTTCGGCATTGTGTGGTGAATGTTGTAATAGATTAATTTCTATTTATTTCATTTCTTCTTCAGTTTGAGTTTTTGATACTCACCCATATTCTAGTAAGGTTGTCCTGTCATAAACCATTGGTTTTTGGTGTTAGGTTGTCCTTAGAACCAAGTTTGTATCAACCTCTCAATACTTGATTTTTGAGGATGTTATTTCCTTTGGTTATTTGCAATTTATTTGACTATCTTGTTATCCCCCCCCCCCCCCCCCCCCCAAGGACATTTTTGGTTAGCCTTTTCAAGTGGTATCAGAGCCTAATAGCTTGTTTATTTGGATTTAATTCCTGAGCTAACCGATCTGAGCATTTAAGATGTCAAATTTTGATAGCCTTTCTATCATTAGGCCTCCACCTTTTGATGACTCTAATTATACTTATTAGAAAGCCAGAATGAGAATATTCTTGAGGTCTATTGATTAGAATGTGTGGCAAACCACAGTAACTAAATGGACTCCACCTACTATTGAAGTTCTAGGCCTTAATGGAACTAAAACTCTAAAAGTTGCTCCTTATACCACTTGGACCACTCTTCAGAGAACTGAGAGTAATGTCAATGCCAAGACTTTAAATGCAATTACTTACGCACTATCACCAGATGAATTCAAGATAATTATATCTTGTGATACTGCGAAACAAGCCTGGGATATCTTAGAAATGACACACGAGGTACGACTACTATCAAGAAATCTAAACTACAAATCCTCACCACTAGGTTTGAGGAAATACATAAGGAAGAAAGTGAAACATTCATGGACTTCTATACTAAGTTAATGACATAGTCAACTCTATGTGGGGTCTTGGAGATAGCATCCCAGAAAGCAAAGTCTTTGTAAAGATACTATGTTCACTACCTGAAAGGTTCAATTCGAAAGTCATGGCCATTCAGGAACTTCATGATACAGACCACATGCAGGTTGAAGAACTGGTTAGTTCTTTACAAACCTACGAGTTAAACTTTAAATCTCCGAAAGGTAAATCTATCGCCCTTAAATCTTCTAAAAGTATTTCTCATGAAAATAACAATTCTGATTTAGAAACTTCTGAAGATGATATGGCCCTTCTAGCTAAAAAGTTTTATAAGATTTTCAAAAGTAAAAAAGAGGGTTGATGTTCAAAAACCTGTTGAAAGAAAAGATTAAGATCTAAAAATTGAAAATCTTTAAAAGACAGTCATTGCTACAATTGTCATGAATATGAGCATCTAGCAAACAAATGTCCTAAAAAGGATAAACCTAAAAAGAAAGGTATGTTGGCTACATGGGATGAATCTTCCTGCTCTGAAGCCTCTTCTGAGTCAGAAGATTCTGAAACCGAGTCGGGTAATGATGTTAAAGCCCTAATGACTCTAGCCAAGTTCACTTTCTCAGATAATGATACAACCAGCGAAGAAAATCTGGAAAGTGATCATGAGAATGAAGAAGATTTTCAGGATGCTTATGATGCCCTATACAGGGAAAGTTGTAAAATAATTGTTAAATTAAAACTTCATAAAGAAAAGTTTTTAAAATTAAAAGAGAATTTTGATAATCTGGTTTTGGAAAAATCACACCTTTCAGATTGCTTTGAAAAAACTAAGTGTGACTTAGATTTCAAAACGTCCCAAGTTGAAAACTTAAAATCTGAAAATGAAACCCTAAAACTAGAAGTCTCTTCACTTTTGAGTTTGAAGGACACATGAAGGTATGCCCAAGGTGACCCTAAATTAGAAAAACTTCTATCTGAATCCAGAAATTGTGGTGATCGATCTGGATTGGGCTACGATAAAAATACTCCTCCAAAATATAAGAATACTCCTCCTAAATTTGTTAAAGGAGAGTTTTCAAACTCAAAAGGGAAAATTTTGAATCAAAATATTTTTAAAATGACTAAAACTTTTCAGTCCTTAAATCCTAAAAAGAACCATATCAACTATAAAAATCAGAACCGTAATCCTTTAGCTGAGAAAATTGTAAACTTGCTTAAGGAGCTCTTAAAATCTAACTCAGTGGGTAGGACATATAACAATTATAATAAAAAGAAGAACAACTATGTTCCTAAACCCAAAACTGTAATGAAATGGGTCCTTAAGGTTGCTGTTTGGTTGCCCACACCGCATTCAAAGCAATGAGCCATTCAAAGTGGTACCTGAATAGTGGTTGCTCCAGACATATGACAGGTGACAAAAGTTTGTTCACCAGTCTTAAAGACATGACTGATGGTTCAGTCACATTCGATGATGGTAGCAACTGCAAAATTGTTGGCCAAGGTATGGTTCAACTCCCTAACTCTCTCTATTTGAGAATGTTTTATATGTAGAAGGTTTAAAACATAATTTATTAAGCATTTCTCAAATTTGCGATAATAATCACAATGTAAAGTTTTCAAACCAAAAGTGTGAAATTTTAAATAAGAATAGTTTTGTAATATTAATTGGTCACAAAACTTCTGAGAATCGCTATATAGTTAGTGACTCAAGCTCATCTAAGCTATCGTGTTACATGGTTTATACCGATTAGACCGAACTATGGCATGAGTGACTAGGATAGGTACACTACCGCAACTTGTATAAATTGTGCAAAAGTGATTTGGTAAGAGGTCTACCCAAAATAAAGAAAGTGGATAAGATATGTGGTGAGTGCCAAATTGGTAAACAAATCAGGAGTGTTCACAAAAAGATAAACTCAAATGCCACATCTAAACCACTCGAACTTCTCTACATGGATCTTATTAGACCAACTAGAACGGAGAGTCGAGGTGGTAAGAAGTATATTCTGGTCATTGTAGATGACTTTACTAGTATACTTGGGTACTCTTCGTAAGAGAGAAATCTAAAACTCTCGATGAAGTACAAAGGATACTTAAACGTATCCAAAATGAAAAAGAATTACAAGTCACTAAGATCCGTAGTGATCATGGGTTTGAGTTTGAAAATAACAGTTTTGAGAAATTTTCTAGTGACCAAGGAATATCACATGAATATTTTACTCCCAAAACACCACAACAAAATGGGGTAGTAGAGAGAAAAAATAGGGTGCTTCAAGAAATGACAAATGTAATGTTAAATAGTATGAAGTTTCCTAAAAATCTCTTAGCTGAAGCCGTAAATATTGCTTGCTATATAATTAACTGTGCTTATATTAGAAAATCTAATAATAAAACGGCTTATGAAATGTGGTTTGATAAGAAGCCTTCTTCAAATACTTTCGAGTTTTCGACAGTAAATGCTATATCTTGCATGACCGAGAATATCTGGGTAAATTTGACACCGAAAGTGATGAAGGGATATTTTTAGGGTATGCTCTGAATAGTTAAGCATATCGGGTACTTAACAAGAGGACCGGTGTAATACAAGAATCTATTAATGTGGTCATTGATGATCATTTGAATACACCGTTCTCCAGTTTAAAAGATGATGAGGCTCTTCTAATTGATAAACCAAACTCTTCATCTAATCAAAATAACACTGAACTAAGAACAAATAAAGATCATCCTACTGATCAAATCCTTGGAAATCCCCTCACTGGTGTACGCACTTGTAAATAATTAGAAGATATGTGTAACTACGTGTGTTTTACATCTCAGATGGAACCGGCTAACGTAAAAGAAGCCATAACTGATGAAAACTGGATTGTAGCTATGCAAGAAGAGCTCAATTAGTTTGTGAGAAATGATGTTTGGTATTTAATTCCAATACCAACTGATAAACATATTATCAGAACAAAATAGATTTTCAAGAATAAGTCTGATGAATTTGGTAACATAATTAGAAATAAGGCTAAGCTGGTTGTACAAGGATACACCCAAATTGAAGGTATTGATTATGATGAAACCTTTACCCCAGTAGCTCGTCTTGAATCAATCAGACTGTTTATATCCATTGCGTGTTTTTAAAAATTCAAAATATATCAAATGGATGTTAAGAGTGCATTTTTAAATGGTGATTTGCATGAAGAAATATGCGTTAAACAACCAAAGGATTTTGAAGACCAAGCATGCTAATCATGTTTATCGCCTAAAAAAGGTACTCTATGGTTTGAAATAGGCTCCCAAGGCATGGTACAAGAAATTAATAAAATTCTTGTTAAGTCATGAGTTTGTAATAGGGAGTGTAAATAAAACATTATTTGTTAAGAAACATAAAGATTATATTCTAATTGTACAAATCTATGTTGATGACATTATCTTTGGATCTACCTGTGCTAATATGACTATTGAGTTTGCAGATCTCATGAAGTCTAAATTCAAAATGAGCATGGTTGGAGAATTAAATTATTTCCTAGGATTGCAAGTCAAACAACTTCTTGATGGATTCTTCATTTCTCAAACCAAATATGCTCTGAACTTAGTTAAAAGGTTCGAATTTGAGAGTGGAAAAAATTTTGATACTCCAATGAGTAGCACTCTAAAACTCTCCAAGGATTTAACAGATAAGAGTGTGGATCCTAAGCT
This sequence comes from Magnolia changhungtana, assembly GCA_030180095.1. Classification (NCBI taxonomy): domain Eukaryota; kingdom Viridiplantae; phylum Streptophyta; class Magnoliopsida; order Magnoliales; family Magnoliaceae; genus Magnolia; species Magnolia changhungtana. The sequence continues at coordinate 17,412,364 of JASAUF010000343.1, forward strand.
GTATCGCAGTATGATAAGAAGTTTACTTTATTTAACTGTGAGTTGACCTAATATTGCTTTTAGCGTTGAAATTTGTGTCAGATATCAATCGGACCCTAAAGAGTCCCACTTAATTGTTGTTAAGTGAATTTTGTGATATGTCGCTAGTTCAGCTAATCTTGGTCTCTGGTATTCACATGATACTAGTATGCAATTAACTGGTTACATGGATGCTGATTGTGCTAGTAACATTGATGATTGCAAATCAATCAGTGGTGGTTATTTTTATGTCGGGAACTGTCTAGTTTCCTAGCTAAGTAAGAAACAAAGTTCTGTATCGCTCTCTACTGCTGAGGCTGAATATATTGTTGCAGGTAATGCATACACTTAGTTAGTATGGATGAAGAGAATGTTAAGCGATTACGGAATTGCACAAGAATCTATGATGTTATATTGTGATAACACATGCACAATTAATATTTCCAAAAATCCTATTCGGCATTCACGAACCAAGCACATTGACATTAGGTATCATTATATTCGTGAATTGGTGGATGAAAAGATAATTTCATTAGAATATATTTAGACTGAGAATCAACTAGCTGATGTATTCACAAAACCGCTTGACAAAAATTGATTTGCAAAATTGAAATTTGATCTTGGTATGTGCAATATAAACTGATGATTTGTGCTCATTTGTATCATAATGTTTGTATATATTATTTTGCATTTTTATTTTATTTAAATATATACAAAATTGCACATTTTCAGTGTTACACGACCAGTCGAGTACATACTCTACCAGTCGTGGCACGACCAGTCGAGTATGTACACGACCAGTCGTATAACTCGTGAATTGGGTTTTTATTTGGGGAAAAGTGATTTTTCTTCATTTCTTTCTTCTTCTCCATCAAGCCCAATCACGACCGATCAAACCCATCACTCGATTACTCTCTGGTTAGTGCTTCATTTTTTATTCCCTTCTGGATTTAAGTTCTTTGATCATCCTTAATCTTGATTTTGCTTCTTATTTCAAGATTTATGGTGGTTTGAAAGTGTTTCTTCCTTAAAATCTGATTTGCTTGGAATCTTTTCATTCCTTTTTGCAAACCTTTGTTTCCTTGTTTTCTTGGTGCAATGGAAGGAAGAACTAGGAAGAAAACCACTTGCGATCCCTCTTTTTCCCGTTCCGCAACCATTACCGTGCGTCATCTTCGGCCCCCCATAGAGGATTCCAAGAGTATGCAGGATTTCTATCTTAGAAATGTTATTGTTGAGCGTGTTGTCATTGTTGATCATATTGAGCGCTTCAACATTGTCCCTTTCCTTCAAGCTGTAAGATGAGAAAATATACTATCTTGGGGCGGTCCTGCATACCGATCCATTGCGCAAGGCATGTACGCTTGCATTACAGAGTTCTCTTAAGATGATTTGACATTTACTGTGTCAACTAGAGAATGTCTAATTAAGGTAAACCGTCTTTTGATTTCAACAATCATGGATATACCTGTTGTTGATGACGGTGTACCCATATCCACCTTGCAAGCTAGACCTTCTGAAAACACTAAACAATTGATTACGAGAGTTCTCTACAACATGAATGCAGAATGAAATGGCGGTACTGCGCTCAGTTCCAAATATATGTTGCCCAGATACAGGGTCTTGTATTGGATTTTTATTTCGAATGTCTATCCTCGCTCAGGTAACAAGACTGAGCTGACCTCTTTTATGATCCGCATTGTGCATTCTGTTGTAACTGGCATCCATATCTGTCTTCTTTCTCTTATCCGTCATCGTATTATTCAATTTCGACTCCATCCTGGTCATAGCGATATTCCTTTCGCTTATCTTATGACTGCCTTATCTAATCATGCTTCGATAGCTATGCCTGTAGGAAAAGGTTCTATTAATGTCCGTCTTTTAAGAACTCCAATATCAACAAGATGAACCTAGACTTGACACCTAGTCAAGTTGATGGGAATGCTGGAGGAGATGAAGAAGCTAATGCTTTACCTCAAGAAGACGTTAATATGGATGATTTATTTGATGAGCTTGAATCAGATTCTGAGGCTGACCCTGATTATCAGCCTTCTGATTTCGATGAGAGGTTGCATACTCTTGAGGAATAGGTGGCTCAGATTCGTGTAACCCAGGATTCTTGATTTTCTTATATGCGTAAATATATGAGGTGCATTAATAAGGGTTTACATCAAATTGATCCATCTATTCCTGCTCCCTCTTTAGGATCTGATTAGTTTCGTTTTGATTTGATGGTATCTGTAATAACCTTATTCTCACTCTTTTCCTTATAACTGCTTGGATAATGTTGTTTATCCTCTTATCTATTCAGTTCAGATACTTTATTTTATTTGATTTGGATAAGTAGTTATTGATTCTACTTGCTATCTTATTATCTTCATTTATCATTATTCGCTTCCTTTGTCATGTTGTGACAAAAAGGGGGAGAACATTGTTGAAAATAAGGATAATGATTAATGATGATGAAATATAGCTAATATATATATATATATATATATATATATATATATTTACAGAGAGTAGCGGATTAAGGGGGAGAGTTGATTATTGTGCATGATATCATAATATGTTTGTGCAATGTGTTATTTGAATATCTATTGCATATTGTAATTTTAGTTTTGTCACAAATTTGACAAAAGGGGAGATTGAAAGTACTATGTTGATAAATCCTAAGTATTGTCAAATTTTGGTGTGCCAAACCAATTCAAGTTTGTATCTTGATTTGTATCAAGCTTGTGCATTTGTTCACATTGAAGCTTCGACGTTCGTTCTATTGGTGCTGAATGAATCTATCTTATCTATGACGAACTTATCGAGATCTTTAAACTGGAAGAAAGTGAAGACTTTCATATATTGAGTGAAAACAGAGTTTTCAAGAACATTGCTGTTCAAGATCTGGAACCAGAAAAGTTCAAGAACTCAAGCCCTAGTTGAAGATCATGTTTGGTATGTCGAGTTCAAACTTTGAAGATCGCAAGAATTAAAGCTACTGAAGTGATCGATATATCAAGTGTTTATATGTTCTATCTCACAAGTAAGGTATGATTGACGTAAATTGACTTTAGATCATGATTAGATCATTTCATACGTTCGGTTGGTCGTTTTGGTCATTTTATAAGTGTAAAATTCTATTTTTTCGACTAGCACTAGCTTGACCAGTCCTAGTATTTCTTCGACCAGTCCAGGATTTGTTATGAATTTTTAGAATTTTTCTATTGGTCTACGACCAGTCCTGGAAACTGCTCAACTAGTCGCGTGAATAGTGCTCGACCAATTGTGCAGTGCTCGACTCGTTTTCCAGCGTGTAATCTGGACTCATACGACCAATCGTGTGGTGTTCACGACCAGTCGAGCAGGCCACTCGACCAGTCGTGGGACCCACAAGGCCAGTCGTGCAACTGAAAAATCTCATCGCGCCAGAATTTTTGAAAATCTGTTTGGATAAGGCCAATCGTAGCTAACTAAAGGTCAGTCGTGCGAACCGATTTTTCACCTATAAATAGTGCTCGAATTTCAGAGTTTTCTATTCAATTCTTATCATTCTTAAGCAATTATCTAAGTTTATTTTGAGTATATTCTAAGCTATTTTGTGCATATTTAAGATTCTTTAAAGTAGCTCTTGTAATTTGATTTTGAATCTTTTTTCCATTCTTATATTGAAAAGGGAAATCCAATTTACCCTTCCTTGAGATCAAAATCAATACAAAGCCCTTGCTGACTTAATTAAAAATCATCTAGACTTAGAACCTTATACACTTGTGAGACTGAACGTTGAGCATCTACGTCGTCATCAAGTTAATTCTACCGAGCTGCTTTAGAATCGTCATACAGATAAGTTTTTGCTTTTTCTGTAATTCAATTCCTTTTTAGTTTGCGAGATTGTTCCAGAAAATCTCCATTTGTGGTTTATCTGAGGTGATCTAGAAAACTCAGAGCGTGGGGTTTTTAAATTGTGTAAGCCCACTTGAAAGACACAATTGTGAAGGTTTTATATGAACCTTGAAAAACCTATTTTGATTAGTAAAAGCTAATATCCCGAGGGAGTGGATATTAGGAGTGGAGTAGTTATGTGGCCGTTGTTTAACAGTTGGTGTACACACAAGCGAACCACTATAATTCTTTGTGTTTGTTGGATGTGTGGTTTATTTCTTTTTTTTTTTTTATGATTTAAGATTGTGGTATGTATTTCTGGATGTGAATGTTGTAATCTTTAAATTTCAGCATTATGTGGTGAATGTTGTAATAGATTAATTTTTATTTCTTTTATTCCCTCTTCAGTTTGAGTTTTTGATATTCACCCACGTTCTAGTAAGGTTGTCCTGCCATAAACCATTGGTTTTTGGTGTTAGGTTGTCCTTAGAACCAAGTTTGTATCAACCTTTCAATACTTGATTTTTGAGGTTGTTATTTCTTTTGGTTATTTACAATTTATTTGGCTATCTTGTTGTCTTTATTTCGCTTATTAATTTTTATTTGGCATAGTCCTATTCACTCCCCTCTAGGACATTTTGCTTGGCCTTTTCATGTTCCTCGATTTTATTGCCTTTATGTGTGGTGGTCGTGTATGATGACTTAGTAGATATAATAGTCGAGCATGTAGTAATAGGTTATGTACGGTAGAATCAATAGGTCGACCGCTAAATAGTAGACGTTGTAATAGGCCGAGCACTAAGGACTTTCTTCCTTTAAATTGGGGGAAGTCCTTGTGATCGATCGTACAGCTCAGATAGGACTTTCTTCCCTTGCACTAAGGGAAGCTCTCGTACTCGATCGTGTATGATAGATGGTTGAGTTTTGAAAGAAATTCTCCTCCCCTGGCCCGGGGAGGTTCTTTCATTATAAAATTCAGTAAAGGACTTTCTTCCCTTCCATTAAGGGAAGTCCTCGTAGTCGGTCGTGTAGTTCAAATAGTCGAGAAATCATTAAAACAAATTCTCTTCCCCTTACCTGGGGAAGTTCTTTTATTGTAGAATGCATGAATATATTAGATAGTAAAATAACAGTAATATCCTGAGTACCTTTTCCCTTTGAGAAGGGAGGTCGCCCTTGTCAAGTAGGTCGAGGTTGGCCGATGAGTCTTATTACCGAGCTTAGTTGAGCTTTATTACCAAGCTTGGTTAATTGATTCAGCTTGGTTGTTAGGTTTCCTTGCTCAGTCCAGCTTCCTCAAGTACCTGCGCCGGCTTGGTGTTCAAGAGAGTGTACCGATTGAAGCGACTTTCCAAATGTTGGCTGGTACGCTAGTCTCAGTCTTGATCGTCCTCTTTCTTTCTTTTGGCATTAGCGGCAGAGGACTCTCCTTCTTCTCTTCACTTCTTATCCTTAACTGAGTTGTTTTCTACTCGAGTAAGTCTTCGTGAGGGTATTCGGGGGGTTCTTACTAATAGAGAAGATGAACTTTCCTTGTTTAAGGCCGGCTACCATGGCAGTCAAAGCTATCTGGTCAGAATAACCATTGACCTGGACAGTTTCAGCGTTGAAACGGATGACGTAGTCTTTTAGCAGCTATTCATAACCCCAAGTGCAGGGTCACAATGTAGTAATAACTCGGTGAGACCAAGGTCGAATTTACAGGGACAAAACTTGTACGTATTTTGAAAAGTAACTAGAACTAGAAATATGATGAGATTTGAAATAAAATCTGGAATATTTGATTTTAATTGTGAAATGATTATCGATTAAAAGAGGAATTAGAGCGCCAATGATCCCATTGTAGCTGTTAAGATGCTACCTCTCTTGATTCAATAAACACAACTGGAATTGGAGTCTTATCCTATCAAGTTGGAAGCAATTTAGGGCTTTTTATTAAATGGAAAACCATTGTGAAGATTAGAAGAGAATTCAACCATCCACCATGCCTAAAAGACGATGGTGAATCATGAATTTTACCAATCCCAGCAAGATCAAAACATAGAAGAAGATATTTAAAAGTATCACAACAAAACTGAAAATATTCCTTAATTCAAACTAGAATTCAATGAGTTTTAACATAAACATGAATCAAAGTAAGATAAACATCTCATCACACTACAAGCTTCACCTCTTAGCCCTAGCTAAGAGATTAACTAGTCATAGTTAACTCAAAAACATAAGAAAAACTAAAAGATATACCACTTCGAAACGTCAAAGAAAAAGATATTATGAATTTTATCTGACACACGATAATATATTGTCATGGAATTTTAAAAAGAATCATCACTGATAATGGTACTCCTTTCAAGAATAGATGAATGAGGAAATTATGCCAGAAATTTGGCATTCATCAGTTGTAACGCCCCGAAAATCTGGGGTCGAGTAGCAACTCGACTCCCTAGTTCCAACGCATCACTTATGCAACACAGATAATGGTGATTAATATGAGTGCATTCAAACATGAGTGAGATTATACTAAATAACATATCATACTCTAGGGATGAGTAAATAAAGCAAGCGGAAACTGTGATATATATATATATATATATATATATATATATATATATATAAAGTACATAAGTGGTTTCAAATCCCCAGAATACGCATATGTAATAGGGCTGAATATATACATGTTTTGTGACACATTATACAAAATACCAAAATGTAAAGTGATCAACTAAATCATATATCCCTGTAATCCCGTCGAATCGTCGAATCAAACCTGGTCTACCTAGACCCGCCTGATAGCTGCATATAGGAGAAACCCTCCTCATTATCATAGAAGTCTGGCTCCGCTTCGCAAGCATCGCCATCATCTGAAACTAAGATAGGGTCTCGTTGGTGTGTACAACATCGTCCCGTAACGTGGGAGTGAGTGATTAACTCAGTGGAACAATAAAGCAAAGGTTAACATGTTATCAACTCAGTCAAGCAGTAATGATAAAGCAGACATATCAGACATTTCTAGATACTCTTATTAATGCAAGGATGAAATGTATTCATGATGCATGCCCTCGCCTACACTCCCTCCTGCGACACTATCTTACGGTCGCGGTATGCTTTCTTCCCTCTGTGCTCTTCAACCCGAGGCACATGCAATGCGATATTATGAGCGTGATTACCAAGTTTTTATTAGTCCTTTTCATACAGCAAGATTGAAAAACTAAGGTACCTCCCTTATGTCATTTCCCAAACAATGATCCATTCTAGGGTCGTCAGTCTTAGTAACTCTCATACGATGTTGTGGTTCTAGGTCACTGCAAAGAGCTCGTCACCTGATCAGTGCAGGCTTAGTTTATACTCTGATTACTACAGAAAGGCTCGTCACCTCAACGCAGGTTCAGGGTATGCTCGAGGTCACTATAAAGGGCTCGTCACCTTATCAGTGTAGGCCGACAGCTTGAATACAGTATCCCATACCACCGTATTTGGCTCACGAGTTTTGGTTACTTACTGGTTACTACGGGTGGGCTCGTCGCCTCGGCGTAGACCGACAGCTCGACCATGGTGTCCCATACCACCATGTCTGGCTCATGAGTCTTAGCGGATTGAGGTACCAAGGTTAACGGGATTTCACTGGTGAGTTTGGTACCTTAGGTTCAAACATTAGCGTCCATACATGGTGAACATATAATAGGCAAATTGGGGTACTTGACGAGCTTGACTAGTACGAGCGCACATCGAGTTGATCGACATAAAGTGCGTGAGCACTTCATGTGGCCTAACCACTGTCGACAATCGAAGTACGGCTCGGATTCATCGAACACGTCCTGCGTGGCGAAACAACCTCAGCCACCAAATCAAGGCCTGTTATCGATTTCCTGGACTATATCATAGTCCCAACCTCATTCAATTTCAACAGGTAATCACATGAGACAATCAAAGTAGTAATGAACAAATAATTCAATTCTTATAATCATATGAACATGGTGTAAAGTGCAACACAAACATGATTTCACACACATTCATTCCATAAATAAAACAGACATCATAATGTAACATATATGGAGGAAATCATATACATATTTGAGGTAACCGAGATTCATATCTCAACCCTCATACAAAGTACTTCTTAGTAACAACTAGCTCATTCAAACATTTCTACAAACACTTAGACTACATACATCATCATACCTGATGTATGTTGATTACACATGTGTTAGGCCAAATCCTTTTACTAGGGAGTTGCCCCATATGCCACACGCATATACCCACAGCGGATAATCATGGCATGCATGAATCCGGGTTCCATATTCATTTAATCATTTCCACAAACACTTGGGCTACACACTTTAACATATATAACGTATATTGGCCGTGACGTGATTTAGGGCAAATCCTTTCGCTAAGGAGTTATCGCATATATAACAAGCATATATCCATGACAGATAATCATGTTAGGCACAAATCCAAATTTTATACGTATTCAAACATCTCAACATATACATAGAATACACTATATTCCACATAGTTCATATATAATTGTAAGGCGAAACAGACGACGCATTTTGCATGTGAAATAGCACCCACGTCAGTTATAAATCATTAACCGACATTGAAAGCCTTGAAAACCATAACCTATACGTTTATAGTCCGCACTTTACGTCGATAAACGCAGAACGGAGTCATTTTAAATACGTAGTCTTTGTCACCGGCAGAATGACAACCTATAGCATGAACTAGGTTAGCTATTTCATCATTTCACTATTTAAAACCCTAGAACGGATTAGGGTTAGGTTTTCTCACCTAAGAACAGGATCGGTATCGCCAGTAGAGCGATACAGAAGTGATGGTAAGGCACGTGGAGTAGCGGGGATCGAATCCCAGGAGTGACTCCAACTCTCCCACACACTCTCTCTCTTTCCTTCTCTTTCTCCTCTTCTCTCTCTTAGGGTTTAGAGAATTCGTATGTAGTGAGAGAGTGAGGGTTTTAAGCCCTTATATAGGCCTAAAACTGATGGGAATGATCCCAGGGCCAAGGTATACTTAGGTTATGTCCAAAGAGCGTTTGTTTTAGCTCAATGGCGCACTTCCGAAACCCCCTTGAGCTTAAGGTCGGACTTAAGCTCCCTTATGATGGATCTAGGTCAAGCTGAGTTTTCGGTCCAATCGGGTTTACAGATCGGCTGTGGCTGACCAGTTTCAGTTCAACGGTCCACAATCACCGATCAGGGCCACAAGTACACTGACCTGTATATGAAATTTCCCCTGATCTGAGGGTGTATTTAGGTCAGATTCTGACGGTTTGAATCCTTATATTTAGCCCGCGAGCGACATGACTCAGATTACTTAAATTCGGATTTCATTTCTAAATATATTCACGTTTCTCACACACTTCGCTCTGGGCTCAAGTTGTCCGTTTCTGGATACTATCTGGATTTGATTTCAGAGATGGTTGTCAAGCCCAGCAAGCGGTCTTAAGCGTTTAATTTCACGGTAATCAGACTTTTGACGTGTGGTCTAGGTCCGATACGGAGCTTCGTGATGCTCCCGATAGCAACTGGGTAATGAGATTGATCCTAGATTATAAGGTAATATGGTGTCGATGATTCTGCAAGTTTTGGGTCTTGCAGTTCATATTTAAAGTGGTTCAAGCGAATTTCTTAGCTACTCTAGTTTAACACTTAGTTAATTTCGTCTAATTTCTAAAGGATTTGGTCCTGAGTGATTTTTGCCTAAGGTGGTACTCGGGCCTTCGTAATTTGTATAGAAGGTGATTCAAGCTATTAAGACTTAATTAAATTACACCCTAATCACGGCAGAATAAGGTCCTAGGGCAGTTCTACGTCCAAGGACGTCCATTGCCAGAAAAAATCCGGGATGTTACATCAGTCGTTCTCAACACCTTATTATTCGCCAATCAATGAATTAACAGAGGCTTTCAACAAAACGATTGTGAGAATACTGAAGAAAACTGTCATTGGGAATAAACGCGTTTGAGATAAAAAATTACAAGAAGCTTTATGGGCTTATAGGACTACTCATCGCACCATGACGAAAGCCACACCGTATTCATTATTATATGGTGTCGAAGCCATCATACCCATCAAAACGCAAGTTGGCATCACTTAGAGTAGTAGTATGTCAGTCGATAACAAATGATGAGAATGCCAAAATAAGGTTGACCGAGTTAGATTTGCTTGATGAAAAACTCCTAGTAACCCAATAACGATTAGAATTATATTAGGCAAGAATTTTAGCTGCCTTTAATAAAAAGGTTAAACATCGCTCATTCAAAAAAGGGGATATGATGCTAATGTTGAAAAGACCTATAGTGGTCACTCAAAGAACTGAGGGCAAATTTGATCCCAAATGGGATGGACCATACGTAGTACGTGAAGTATACTCGAACGGAGCCTATTGAGTTGTGGATCAGAATGGACAAGACATCGGTATACCTATCAATGCTCACTTCATCAAAATATATCATCCCTGAAGAGCACTGAAATTTTGATTACGAAGATTATCAGTATAATACTTCCCAATCAAAGGGGGGCAAGACAAACATAATGATGAGAAAGCCTCAAAAGGCAATGTTATGTATTCTTCTTCTTATATGAATGAATAAAAGGCAGATTCTCAAGCATATCAAACGTATCAAATTTATCACCGATTATCGCTAAACGCTGATGATTATCGCCAAAATTAATACTATCACCGATTATCGCCAAGCGCCGATGATTATCGTTAAACTGATATTATCGCCATTGCTAATCGCTACTGACCACTATTATAAAAGCCATTATTATTGAATTGATATTATTGCCAAGTTGAAACACTATTTTAAACATAAATATTATAAAGAATATTATTATCAGCAATGATAATATATCATTTATCGACTTATCATCTACGGCAGCGGCGATGGCGATTTATTATCTACAACAGCTGTTCACAACCCCAAGTGTAGGGTCGTGATGTAGTAATAACTCGGTGAGACCGAGGTCGAATCCACAGGGACTAATCTTGTACATTTCTAAAAGTAACTAGAACTATAACTAGAAGAATATGTGAATCTACATCTTAATTAATTGAGAGAGTAATTGTGATTAAAGTGATTAAAACTAACATATTCAAAGGTGGTAACTAGGGTTTCCAAGGATCCACTTGTAGAGATCAGGGAGCTCTCTTACTTGATTCAAGTCACACAATTAGAATTGGAGTCTTATCCTATCCAATTGAAAGATATACAATTAAGATCAATCCGAACTTTCCTTGATCTAATTCTCAATGGAGGAGAATTTTGATAATTGAAAGAGATTCCATCATCGAACCATGCCCATGGGACAATGGCTAACAACAGGATTTACCAATCCAACAATCTCAAAATCAGGAAAAGTAGATACTCAAAGCTATTGCAGATCTACTGTAATTTGAGTCACAATAAACCATTAAGAACTGAAAGTATTCCTTTAAAGGTTCAACATAAACATTAATCAAAGTAAAAGAAACATCTCATCACGCTACAAGCTTCACCTCTTAGCCCTAGCTAAGAGGTTTAACTTACCATAGACATGATTAAACTAAAATCTCTTAAGAAAAACATAAAAACAACTAAGGAAAAGGAAGAAAAACTCTTGGCGATGGCTTCTCCACCATTTTGCTTCACTCCTCAAACCCTAGAAGATGCCTAGGAACATCTTAGGGACTCCTATTTATAGTTTTGCAACTCTAACTTTCACATCGAGTTGGAAAAATCTGGAAACTGCCTCAAATTTATGCAGTTCGTCTGCTGTCTGCGTAACCTTAGATGAGTTGAGGAAAACCTTCGACTGGTCAAGGGCACCTTCGACTGGTCGAGGAAAGTCTTTGACTGGTCGAGGATTGTGTGAAATTAGAAGTTCATGTTACTAGAGTTCGAGTCGAGGAATCTTCGACTAGTCGAACAAGAGCCTTAGACTGGTTGAAGGAGGGCTTAGACTAGTTGAAGTAGACAGATTTTTAGGGTTCCTTTTCTTCACTGTAAGTCTTCAAATTTCTTCATTCCTCACTTGATTTTCTTGGATCTTTGGCATGTGAATTCTTCATTTTTGTTCTCATAAGATCCATCGTTGCTTTGGTGATTCTTGAGCATTAAATCCATGCTTTTAGCGTCCTTTTCAATCCAAGCTCTTAAATTCACCTTGCAGCACAAACATGATTAAAATAGGACATTAAGCATTATCATGTTCATAAAACCAAGTAATAAATGGGGGATAATAATGTAATATTTGACCCTCAATAGTAGCGGAATGCTACGCATAAGACTTACCATAATTAGCGATATATCAAATATTATGCGGGTAGCATTGAGAAGCCAGTGGCCCTAAAAAGCCCGCGTAGGCCATCACATACTTAAACCCATGTGGGCAGCAGAGAGAGCCAGCAACTAAAAGTCCTAAGCAGTTAAATTCCAGAATGGCCAATCATGCGTTAGACCAATGCCATCTGTACAACTTCCGACAGCATCACGAGGGAAGGTGTGAGAAAATGCTCTCTCGTGAATGGGTCCAACCTGGCAGACAAAAAAAAAGTAGGCTGCAGTGTGTGCTCTTTAGCTTGTCCATATATAGGCCAACCATGCATAAGACCCCCCAGATTCCTGATTTGATTCCAGTAGAAACTCATGAGGACGGGTCTTCAAAGAAAATTACCCTATCATTGATGCAACCTTGGATTTGGTACTCTTAAGGTAGCCTTACGTGCCCTGTGAACTCTAGAGAGTTACTGTGGCCAACCCTGTGTGTAAAACCCACCAAGTTCACTGTCCCGGTAGCTTCACTCGGCCCCTCTGATGGATCGCAGTTGGTGAACTCCCTGACCGCGATAAGTCCAGCGAACTCATAAGAGTTACAGAGACAATTTGCGTAAGACCTGACTCCAACTACTTATGAGTCTAAAAAAACTGTGCCTGCTCTGCTACTCAAGAGCTTAAATCGTGTGAAATTAACTAAGATTGAAGATTAGCACTGCCCACTAGAAAAAATGCCATGTAGGTGACATCATACTAACAATCACGAATAAGTTGTAAATTTACTAGCATGTGTTATCAAAGTATGTTTGCAAGAACTGATAAGACAAAAGTCATGTAAATATATGTTTAGTTATTTCTAATATACTTACGAAATTCTTCGAACAACCAAAAGTCATTTATGATCTGTGAACATGAAATTACATTAGATGCAAAAAGAAAATTTACCAATCTTCTGATATTCCTAATGCAATAATATATATTTGGAAATCCTGCTTCAATTGAACTTCGGCAGCCGCAAAGTCTAACCCCACATCAACAACAAGTTTAACTTGATCAGGAACATCAGACAATTCTTGTTTCAGGGAGGCTATGGTTGCTTCATCTTTTGAAATTTTCAACTGTTCCAGATTAGTTATTCACGTGATATCTTCAATGCCAGCTTCAAGCTTGCTAGTATTCAAATCTACTTCACGCTGTTGAGTCTCGAGATCAGAGATCTGCTGTTTAAGACTCAAAATCTTCTCGTTAATAACCAATGAAGAATGTTTAGGGCGTTCACTTGTTCGTGGAGGGATTTGGATTCTTTATTGTACCTAGAAATTGTCGTCATTGCCCTCACAAACTTGTCTTCAGGTTGTAGCAGCTCCTTCTGGCGAGCAAGTATTTCGGGGGCAATGGTCATATCTCAAGTAGACTCCAGCTTACGAAGAGTGGCGCAAAAATGAGAGAGAGATTCATGCAAAGGAGAGATATTTATCTTCGCCATCCTCACAGCATTGTCTAAAGATGCTAATGCTATCTCCAAATCTAGCCATTGTGTCGGATCTTTGAATATATACATGGTCGCTGATAAAGAACCTTTCAATAAGACCAATGCATGGGGAGGAATCTTCTCTAAAGATATTATATTTGAGACAGTGGTAACGGAGTTGAAGCTTGTGGAGCCATTAGAAACAGGGCAACTACAAAATATACATATAATAAAGTATGAATTGGAAGGGAGTTTATGAAATATCATTGTAAAATAAGAAATTAAATAAGTATACTTGCAATCAAAACCACTAGAGTGGGTGCTGGTATCTCTACAGATTGCATTATCTCAAGAATGGACGAAGGGCTAGGCATGTCCGAAGCCATATTAACAAAAAGATGGCACTCTAGCCTCAGTACTAGAAGCAACTATAGTCGGAGTTGTGGTATCAATTGGCTCCGTTGGAAAGTTTATTTCACGAGCCACTGTGCTGGTTTTGACTAAAGGCGCAAGAGATGTTTTAGCCATTTTAACAGAACGTGTACCGGAAATAGGAGCAGCATGACAGTTTGAGCTGCGTCTGTAGAGGTTAGAAGAGTCTTTGGAGCTGTTGCAAAACCGGCTGTCGGACCTAAAAGTATTGTACATGGTAGAGGGGAATAATTGTTACTGAATAACATAGTCAAGTTGACCCCAGGTACATCTTCATATTCTCTATAATCAAGAGGCTCTTCCTCTTCGTCAGCTTCTATAGCCGTTGTATGAGGAGCAACAACATCTTGAGGCATTTCTTCATTTACTTCAGTAGCTACAACGACCTGCTCTTCATCACTGATCTCCAACTCTCCTCCTTCTTCTTCATCTATGTTCAATTCACCCTCTTCTCTTGAGTCACCAGAGGATGATTCACTCTCGGTAGAAGAAGAGCTACCAGAGGAGGATTTTTCATCTTCTTCCTCTAATGATGACGAAGATGATAATAAATCTTGAATCAGTTCTTCAATAACTACTTGTTTTCCTTTCCTCGGAGATCTTACCTTATCAATAGGGGTGGGTTCCTCTGTGGTAGCAAGCACAGGAGAGATAGAAGACCTACCTCGGGTTTGCGATCTGGTGACCGGAGATGACAAATATCTACGAACAGCCTGAGATGACAAATCTCTACGATCAAATGATGGTTGACAGACAGACGGAGATACCCCTTGAGGTTCAGACAGTCCGGCAGCCGTTGGAGTGAGGGATGGAACATAAATGTAGGGATTTGAGAAGTCTCTGCAGCACCTGTGGTGTCTTTCTGACCAGTGTGCTCTCTTTGAGTTTTCAAATACTCTAACGGAAATCCATGAGTGTAACGCCCCAAATTTTCATAGCTAAAGTTCATACTCATGCCCAAGAAAACCGGGTGTTAATAATGTATAAATGTGGATACTTTTGACAATCGCATCCTATTTTATTTTATTTTTTATTTGGATCACATCCAGATATATTCATGAAGGTAACATTCACAAGAATAAAATCAACTGTATTGATTATATTTCATCAAAGTAAAAAGAATAATCAAATGCCTTCTCAATGGAAGCTTATTACATTTATCAAGTTCGCAGCAGAAGTATAAAACTAAATCATAGATTGTCTTCTTATTCTTTCAACATAATCTTCCTTAAGGAGAATGTTCACTAGGTCATCAATTTGTACGTCACTTGCATAATCTGTACAGTTGGGAGAGGGTCAATGCCCTATTCATAGTGATGGTCATCCTTTAAGATTAACAATAATTTAAAGCAATATAAAGGTTCTGATACGTCCCGTACTCCACAACTACAAGAGGTATCAATGCACAAGCAGTCTACATGAGATGCATGCCTAGTAAAGTATATGTAGTTTATCACACTTAGCGATCGTCACAATATGAAATACGACTATAGTTATCCGACTCGCTCCGCATCCCATACTACGGAGATTCGCTAGCGTGTCCCACGTTTAACATAGATTTATATGGTTATCTCAAGACGAACACAACACATGACTGGGTGAATCATGCAACCAGGATTGGAGCGACTAATTATGACATCCAACCTCCAAAAGAAAAGACTGGATTAGAGCGACTAAATGTGACATCCAACCCCCAAGAAAGAATTGATGTATCACATATATATATAACGATTTACATACACCAATTTGTGCACCATCACCCATGAAACATGGAATTACGTGCCACCCCAGTGCCACAACCGAAAACGCGTTACATCCAGGATACTTATTCGATCGCTAGAAGAGGGATACTCAACATAGTACTTGCACCAAAAAGAAAATCCATTGAATCATGGGAGTTCAGGAATATTAAGACATGCCCAAACCCTTTAAAAATAGATAGCACAAGACCAATAACATAAAGAGAAGAATGACAATGGTCAACTCAAATAGTGGTAATAGCCAATATAACAAATAGGAGAGTGACAATAGTCAACTCAATAAAAGAAGAGTAGCAATGATTAACTCAACAAATAGAAGAGCGACAATGGCCGATTCAATCATAAGGAAAGTGGCAATGGCTAACTCACAAATAAAAGAGCGGTAACAGCCTATTCAATAATAAGGAGAGTGGCAGGGCCAACTCAAATAAATTTGATAGGGCAAGGGCAAGGCTTGTATCCATAGCCCCACATAAATTCAAAAAGATCACTTATAATCAACATTATACCGTAAGCCAAAGGCAAATAATTGATGGTAAAACACATAATTGTAGGGAAGATTCAAAGTAATATGAAGGCATGTAAAAGGCAAAATAAAATAACAAGAAGGCATGTAAAAGGCAGGATAAATATAAAAACTTAAATTAATGTAAGCTTAAAGGATAAAAGTCTCACCTTAATCTCGACTCCAACTTGGCCCTTATTTAGTCCAGGACGGAGCAAGTCACACAATCTTTCTCTCTCTTCCTTTCTTTCCTTTCCCTTTTCTTTTCTTTTTCTTTTTCTTTTCTTTCTTTCACTTTTCTTTCTTTTTCTTTTCCTTCTTTCTCTTTTCTTTCTCTTCTCTTTCTCTTTCTTTCCTTTCGGTCGGCAGATGGTATGGACAAACCAGGCATCTCCCCTTTTTCCATGGAGTGTTTCTCTCAGCCGAGCTCTTTCTCTCTCTCTCTCTCTTAACCGTTCTCTCACCCTATCGAACGAGAGAGGTTTTTATAGTTTTTAAGACGTCTAAAAGTTTCTTGTGTAACTGGTGTGTATTTCTTACATCGTGTATTGTGCTGCACTCATGCAGCCCTATTTTCTTTACGCAGCACGATCAGAGGTGGCGTGAAAGTCCTGGCTTTCATTTCTAACCACACTGCCGATGTGAGAGGGATCGGTTTTGCATAGCCCACCATTTGAAAGACCCAAATCCCTCAAGGGTGTTGGTTCCCGCCACCTAAGATCTCAGGTTTTCACAAGATACCACGATAAAATCTACTCGGGGTAGCGATTAACGTGTGCGATGCTTCCTGATCTCTCCGGACTCCTAGTGTCATGCCCCAAACTCAGAAACCGGTCTCACAAAATTCTCAATCACCGAATCCGATGCCAATAGCCTTTGTAGTACCCCATTCTCGGTTTCCGGCACCTATACACCAGGTTTCGATCCTGGGATCCTACAAGGAGGATTTTTAACATGAATTTGATTCGTTATAACCATAAGCATAACCCACGAACAATAACCAAGACACCATCACAAAATCCACTATGATAAAAAACTTTAAGGTACAATGCGCATAAAGGAAAATACGATGATAATAACGGAAACTCTTGAAGCTCAACTACACTCCTGCTCCTACTAAGCTACAGTTGGGTCCTGGCGTCACTTGCACGCATTAATCATGCATAACTCATAAAAAGCTTAGAGGGTAATGTAAGTGTGTGTGCAATATGAGTATGCTCAGAATGCAATATCAAAGTAATACGGAATCAAGCTGATGAGTCCATGAATGCAATTAGCCATCCCAAGGCTACGCGATGTAAGACATGAATGCTATCGGCCATATCAAGGCCATGCGATGTGAGATGCAACTCAAGCATACCAGTCCTTATCCGAATCC
This sequence comes from Magnolia changhungtana, assembly GCA_030180095.1. NCBI lineage: Eukaryota > Viridiplantae > Streptophyta > Magnoliopsida > Magnoliales > Magnoliaceae > Magnolia > Magnolia changhungtana. The sequence goes on from JASAUF010000343.1 coordinate 17,430,073, forward strand.
ACAAATCAATGCAGCTCATCACTAGAGCATCAAATATCAGTACAGTTCTCACTTTGGATAATCACCGGGGTTTAGTGCACTTCAAATGACACTACCCCTTTCCCATGCGCACAGTCCAAGTGAGTGTAAGAAACCTCACTATCCGCTTGGCCAATAATCAGCTAATACTATCCAGCACGTCGATAGTGGACCCATTTACGAGCTGGTCATACTCAACCTAACAATGTCCCCTACCCTCTGGTGGCTAAGGCCTCACCCCCTTCCAACCGACCATGACACAGTGGGAGACATGACCTCCTGGTATTTGTCCCTCGTGCGCTCATGTATCCACTCGGTCTCGATGTTGGAGCATCTTCCGTTACTGTCAGGTTTAGGGATTTTCACCCAGGGACATCTATGGTGCCCCGATGCTAATAACAATATTTTCGGTGTCCAATCCTACTGTCCATGATATGCCTGTGGAGGCTACAGCCCTGATGCTGCTAGGAGGTACAGAAATCATGTCACACAAATACGAGGAGCAAGAATCACATGATTAGTTATGTAGCTGTAAGACCCGTATCCTAGACCGTACCGTTCCTTAAACTCCCGCTGTCCTCCCGGTCGAATTCCGTGACCCGTAATCTGTAATTGGCTTTTGCACTCGACCTTAAGTCGCATCCCATGTATCTAAGTCGACTCGACCCGAAACTTGTACCCTAGCGACCGTGCCCTCACCGCGATTCCAACGCCACATCTCACACGCCGATGTGATACCCAGGCTAGAAGTTGTGGGCCTGGGTTTACGTCGAGGAAAACGTCGCATGTTGTGAATTCTGAGAGAATCTCTACCAAATATCCCATCAATCAATCAAGTACATCACCCATGCCTTTCTTACCAACAAAGCATGATACCCCTCTTTCTCCCATCTCATTAGTCAACCTTCCTTACAACAATCCATCCTTCTCCCCTTACATCCCCCCCCTCTCTCTCATTCTTCACCCATTCTCCCAAGAACCAAGAGAGAGAACCAAAGTCTAAGCTTCCCATGTGAGAGCTTAGAGTGTGGCCCACCTTCCTATCCTAAGATCTTCCATTTCCACCCTTCAATCTTCATCTTCCACCATCAAAGGGAAAGCCTAGGAGCTAAGGAGTCCATAGAGCCTAGAAGAAGCGAAATCGGTGGGTGTTCGTAACTCTAGATCGTGATTTTAACTTAGGGCCCACTTATGATGGGACCCACTTTGATGTATGTGTTGTGATCTAAAGAGGGGCCCATAGTGGCGAGGTCCCTCAACTACGCCGATCTCTCTCTCTCTCTCTCCCTCTCTTTCTTCTTCTTACGATTGATGATGATATGTTTGTGGCCCACCCTGATACACCCCACCATGAAGTATGTATTTTATATCCATGCCAGCTACCCATGGGGCCCACCTTATTGATGCCCAATAAGTGGCTGGATGGTCCAGCGCTGCTGGCATCGTCCGGTAACCCTGGATGAAAGGAAAATACAAATATCAGCTTATTAGAATTGAGGTGGGCCACATGTGTGGACCCACCCATGGTGCATGTGTTTTACGAACACTGTCTCCATCTTGCTGTCCAGATGGTGGAAACCCCCCGTGATATATGTTTTTAATGTACACTGTACATCCAGGGAGCCAACGTGATGTATATATTTTATACATTCACACCGTCCACACACACATGGACCCTACCTTGATGTATGTATCTAATCCACACCGACCACCCTTTTTCCCAGCTCATTTTAGGTGTTGAGCCAAAAAACGAAGCTAATCCGAATCTCTGGCAGGCCATAATGTAAAAAATAGTGGTTTTGGGTGATTTAAACTGTTAAGGCCAGCTATGATATTTCTATACGCTGAAAAATATTGTCTATTGGACTCGTTAGACCTGTTACGAGCTGGGGAGACCAATAGTTGGTGTGGATTTTCCTGATGTGGGCCCCACCTATGAAATACTTCAAAAAAAATACAAAACAGTTGTCACGCCCCGAACTCGGAGACCGGGCTCACAAAATTTTCGATCGCCGAATTCGGTGCCGACAGCCTCCGTAGTACCCCATTCTCGGCTCCCGGCACCCATATACCAGGTTCCAATCCTGGGATGCTATAAAGAGGATTTCTAACAATCCATTTGATTCGTAATAAGCATAACCACAAGCATAACCCACGAACAATAATCACAAGAACACCACCACAAAATCCACTATGATCAAAAACTTCAAGTACAAGGTGTATAAAAAGAAATACAAGATAGTGCAAATACAAAAAACTCCAAAAAAGCTCGACTGTACGCTCCAACTGTGTCGAAGCTACGACTGCATCCTAGCGTCACCTACACACATCAATCATGCATAAGCTTATGAAAAGCTTAGAGGGCGGTGTAAGTGTGTGCAAACGTGCTTAGAATGCAAAGTCAGAGTAATGCGGAATCATGCTGATGAGTACGTAAATGCAACTAGCCGTACCAAGGCTATGCAGTACAAGATATGAATGCAATCGGCCATAACAAGGCCATGCGATGCAACATGTAGGTCAAGCATGCTAACCCTCATACCAATGTAACTCCTCACTAGAGCACCAAATCAGTACGGTTCTCAGTATAGATAATCATCGGGGTCAGTACACTCCAAATGACACTATCTCTCTCCAAGCAGCACAGTCCAAGTGAGCGTAAGAAACCTCACTATCTGCCTGGCCAATAGTCAGACAATACCTATCTGGCATGTCGATAGCGAACCCATTTCTGAGCTGGTCAAACTCAGCCTAGTAATGCCCCCTGCTCTCGGACGAGTAAGGACACCACTCCTTTTCAACCGACCATGACACAGTGGGAGACGTGGCCTTCTGGTATTCGGCCCTCGTGCGCTCGTATATCCACTCGGTCTCGACGTTGGAGTCATCCTCTGGTACTATCAGGTTCAGAGACTCTCACCCAGGGACATTTATGGCGCCCCAATTGCTTAGAACAAGATTTTTCTGGTATCCAACCAGCCACCCACGATATATCTGTGGAGGCTATGACCCTGATGTCGCTAGGGCATATCACAATCACACAGATGCAAGTGCATGAATCATACTACCCGACATGCATCAATCCTGTGCATACCGTGCGCTCATGTAGGGCAACTCCGCATATCAGGGAGCCCATAAACGATCTGCCCGTAGGCATATGCTATGATCAGTCACTCTCCATATCAAACATACATATGATGCGTATGATCATGAATCATGGGGCTATGCTAAACATGTTATAAAGCAATAAACTATCCTCTCAATGAAGATGGGCCTAGATGACCTACATGAAACAGATACGGGCCTATCAGTGGTCTTAGGGAGAGTTATAATGTGGACATCTAACCAACATTACTCGTACAATGTGGACGTCAAACCAACATTGTCCCCAAGGTTCGGCTCACCTTAAGTACCATTAAATAAATCTTGGTGGAATTACACATTGCAATGTGCCTTAGGTACATCCCATGGGGCCCTAAATACATCAAATGGGCCGTATCTCATGGGCCTTATATTCATCAAGTGGGCCACCTCAATGAGCTTCATCGATGGGCCTTAGGTACATTGCAATGGGTCATCACCCATGGGCCTGAGAATGCATTAAAATGAGCCCGATCACATAAGCTTTATGTGAATCAAATGGGCCTAATCACATAGGCCATATATATATATATATATATATATATATATATATCAAAGTGGGCCTCAACAATGGGCCACAAATACATCAAATGGGCCTCATAATGTGGGCCTATATATAACATGATAGGCCTAAACAACGGGCGCATAAACACATCAAGATGGCCTACATACATGGGCCCATATATATACCAAAGTGGACTCAACATCGGACCTATATTCATGCCAAGATGGGCCTAAATGCATGAGCCCATAAATATCCAAGTGGGCCTTAATAATGGGCCTAAAAATATATCAAGATGGGCCTAAGTACATGGACCCATATGCATCCAAGTGGGCCACATGTGAAGCCCACCATAACGTTTATTTTACTATCCAATCTATTGATAAGGCCACATGAATAGGGGGGCCCACCAAAACATTTATTTTCAATCCAACCTTTTCATAAGGTCTCATGGGCCTAGGGCCCATTGTAATGTTTATTTACCTCCAATCTGTGGACCAAGGGTAGGGCCCACTGGGATGTTTATTTGACGTCCAAGCTGTTCGTGAGATCACGTGGGCCAGGACCCACTGTAATATTTACTTGCCACCTAACCAGTTCATAAGGTCATACGTGACTTGGGCCCACGGTCAGGGAGCCCACCGTAATATTTATTTGCCAACCGACCTGTTGATAAGGTCACATTGTCAGGGGTCCCACCGCGAGGTGGTTCACAAATCCAGTCCATACATTAGGTGTGTCCCACTTTTCTGAGGGTCTAGACCAAGTTTCAGCCACATCAAAAATTCAGGTAGGCCCCACCAAGTGTTTTTCTATGATTTAGGCATGTCTTCACATGATTTAGATGGTATGGCCCACCTGAGTTCCATTTGCGGCTGAATTTTGGGGAAGCCCTACAGAAAAAGGGGACCCACCAAATGTATGGTTTTGATGTTCGAAACGCATCACGTGGGGCCCACGGCTGGAGTCGTGAGGGCCTGGCTCGTCCGCCCGCCGTCCATGCAGCGCAGGTGCTGCCTGCGTCTGCAGCAGCAGCGTTGCTCTCTCTCTCTTTTTTTTTTTGTTCTGGGGCCCACCGAGATGTGATTCATAATCTAGCCCTCCCATTATGTGTGTCCCACTTTTCTGGCCGTCCAGACCAAGTTTCAACTGCATCCAAACTCCAGGTGGGTCCCACCAAGTACTTTATATGTTCTGGCGTGTCTTTACATGATTTTAGAGGGTATGGCCTACTCGGTGATCAGATCACCTTAAGACTTTCGCTCAACGCCTAAAATGAGCTGGAGAACAGAATGGACGGCATGGATTAGCCTCATACATCAAGGTGGGGCCTGCATGAGCAGCCCACCCCAAAAGCACTACCTTTTTTTTGTTAGCTTGTTAGTACACCACCATGTCAGTACACGCACTCCGTGTTAGCCTCTCCTCACGTCCAGCATCTCAGGATGCTGGACGGCACAAATATCATGGTGGGTCCCTCATGGTGGGTCTCACATGCACATGTCCATGCTCATCAAGGTGGGTCCCGCATGTTTGTGGCCCACTATACATATAAATATTAATAGAATATTATAATATATCATATAATTTAAATAGGTGGTGGATCTCTTCTAAAATGAGGTGGGCCACCCCATTTGATGGATGGAGTAGATTTAACATATTGGTGGGGCCCACTTCGTTCTAAGGAAGAGAGAAAGAGAGGGAAAGAGAGAAAGAAAGAGAGAAATAGAGAGAGATCGATGGAGTAGAGGGACCTCGCCACTACGGGCCCCTTTCTAATCACAAATACATACATCAAGATGGATCCCATTATTTGTGGGCCCCTTTAATAGAAATCAACGGTGGATCACCCACCTCTTGTACTCCTCCTTGCTCGTTAACCTTAGCTCCTAGCCTCCACTTGCAATGGTGGTTGATGATGATCCAACGGTTGAGATGGGAGATGTGAGAGTAGGGGAAAGTGGGCCACACTTGGCTTTGGGGAAGGGCTTGGACATATGAAATTTTTGTTGCTTGGAGAGATTTGAGAAAAAATGAGGGAGAGAGAAAAGTGATGGGAGATATGGATGGAAGGGATGGGTGGAGTGGTTGTAATAAATGGGAAAGGGTTAAGTTAAAAAATGGGTAAAGGAGGGATGGTGAGTGGGGAGAGAGAGTGGACTTATGATAAGGGAGGAGTGGTCATGTGTACTTGTTGTTGGGTGAGGTGGCATGGAGGTAAGGTGGTGTACTTGACTTGATTTGATGGGACATCTCGTAGAGATTCCCTCGAGATTCATAACGTGCGGCGTTTCTTCGAACTGAACGCTGACCCGTATCTCCTGGACTGGGTATCGGTTCGGTGTGCGAGTCACGGTGTTAGAACCGTGGCAACGACGTGGTCGCCAAGGTACAAGTTTCGAATGGAGCCACCTTCGGTAAGCAGGACTCGGCTTAGAATCGTGCGCAAACATCGGAACGGGTCGAAGGTTGCCAGAATTCGACCGGTAGGATCGCAGAAGCCTACAGAACGGTATGGACTAGGGTACGGGTCTTACAACAGTAAACGCTATTGCTGCTAGCGTCAAGAGGACACTACAGCAAGCATCGTCCGCTGCTTGGTTTGGACGTAGGGTCAGTGGGCCCCCACCACAGGCCCCACCTTGATCCGTGTTGAACATCGACATCGTCCATTTGATGGGTCCCCTTTAATTATTGGGACATCCCAAAAATCAATCGTTCACGGCACTTAGGTGGTCCACACCACCAAATAATAGGGGATTGAACATCTACCATTGAAACCCTTTTTGGGTCACAGAAGTTTTGGATCTATATGAAATTTATTTTTCCTCTTTATTTAGGTCTTTGTGACCTTATGAACAGATGGGATGGGAAATAAATGTTATGGTGGGCCCCACGTGTGACCCACTGTGATGTATGGTTTAATCCACACCGTCCATCGCTGGACGGTGTGTTGCATGGGGTCCTGATGTATATGTTTTATCTACACCATCCATAGGACGGTAGGCCCTATCGTGGTGTATGTATTTTATCGGTATCGTCCAGCTGGGACGGGACTCACCTGAGGTATGTTTTGTATGCACGCCATTCATGGGCTACGGTCCACCATGATGTATTTTATCCATGTCGTCCAGGGCAGGCAGCCCATTGTGATGTATGCATTGTATGTCCATGCTGTCCATCTAGTGGGGTCCATCTGACTCGCGTAGGCCCACCTACTCTATGTGAAGGGCCCACCTGTTATATATGAGGCTCGTGTTTGAGGTCTGATGAGATGTACACACGGCCCAAGTGATGAGGCTCATGTTAATGTATTTGAGGCCCAAGTACAAGGTCCATTGTGGTATATTTATGACCCATTTGATGAGGCCCATTACGATGCATGTGGCCCATGAGTGAGGCCCATGGTGATGTACATTAGGCCATTGTGTGAGGCCATGGGCCCATTATAGTTTGGCTCTATGTGAGCTACTCCTTAGGAGCAATGTTGGTTAATGTCCACATTGATGAGTAATGATGGTTAAACGTCCACATTGTGACCTTCCCTTAGGCCTATGTTAGGCCAATTCTCATTATTCTGGGTCAACCCAAATCATTGGGCCCCATTGATATTGCATGGTTCATCATTACCGTAGACGGATGGCTCCGTACTATCGAATTTGGTAAATCCACGGCCGAGGGCCGATTCTTATATTATGGTTTAGATCGCCTGTTCATCTATGGACCCCGCCTTGCATATAGGCCGATTGTCGAGGCCGAGTATCGTGACTGATTGTCGAGGCCGATTATCGCGACCGATTATTGAGGCCGATTATCGAGGCCGATCGTCGAGGCCGATTGTCGAGGCCCTTTATTAGGCCAATTATCGGTGCCGATTATCGATCTTATATTGGTGTCGATTATCGATGCTGATTATCGGTGCCGATTATCAAGGCCGATGCTGATCATCGAGGCCGATTATTGAGGCTGATTATGGATGCTGATTATCGGTGCCAGTTATCGATACCGATTATGAGTATGTGACAACATAACATCATGATACATGCCCATAAGCATCATCTGCATGTTTGTTATGAGATGTAATTAACCATTGCATGTGTCATTGGGCTGATTGTTTATGTGACTCCCTGATAAGCGGAGTCATCCCACATGAGCGCACGGTATGCGCAGGATTGATACATGATTAGATTGTGTGACTCGTGCATCTCGCATTTTAGGATATGACTACTGTACGCCCTAGCGACATCAGGGTCGTGGCCTCCACAGGCATATCGTGGATGGCTAGATAGGACATCGAAAATCTTTTTCTACATGGGGTGCCATAGATGTCCCTGGGTGAAAGTCCCTAAACCTCCATGGCCAGGAGACGCTCTAACGTCTAGACAAAGTGGATATATGAGTGCCCGAGTGCCAAATACTAGTAGACCGCGTCTCTCACTGTGTCGTGGTCGGTTGGAAGGGGGTGTGGCCTTACCCGCCCGAGGGTAGGGGGCATAGTTAGGCTGAGTTTAACCAGCTCGTAAATGGGTCCGCATCGACGTGCCGGGTATATATTGGCTGATTACTAGCAAAGTGAATAGTGAGGTCTCTTGCACTTGCATGGTTGTGCGTCCAGTGGGCAGTGATTGCGTGTAGAGTGTACTAGACCCCGTTAATGATCCCAGAGATGTACAGTACTGATATGTGAACTTATTGAGTAGGAGTTACATACTCAGCATTTTACTCATTCATTCATTTACTATCCACTTGGGCTGGTGGTTTGTAACTAATTAATATGTGTACCTTCGTAATGGCCAAGATTTCGTTTGGGGTGCGCGACTAACTTGAGATCAGGAGTTTACCACATTGAGTTATCCATCCAAATTTAGGTATGGGACTGGTTTGGATAGAAGTCCCTTGTGGGGGATCCCGTATCCTGCGATACTACGCACTATCATCCCGACTTCACACTCCTTGGTCATTTCATTCACACCTTATATTGCATTACATCTGCGGCATATAGTATTTGGGTTACTATGTTTCCACATTTATATGGCCTAGATGAGGTTGACGGTATTCGTGGATTCGTCAGGATTTATATATTTCATTGAATCCTCAGTATTCTATGTTTGGCTTACTATGTCTCTGCATTACATAACTGATCTACATTACTTCCTCAGTATATGATATTGGCTTATTATGTTTTTGTATTGCATAGCCTGGATAAGGCTGATGATATTTATGGACTTATCAGCATGTTTCTGTATTGTTTTGATATTGCTTACTTGGCACTTACCTTATGCACACACTTAATCACCCTCTAAGCTTTCTATAAGCTTATGTATGATAGATGCATGCAGGTGGCGTTAGGTTGTAGCAGCGTTAGGCTTGGTGCGTGTAGCAGTCTACTGGAGTTTTGATTTTTGATATATGTATATTTCCCTTTCGGTACTGTATTCAAATGTTTATATTAGTAGATATGTGATGATGATGTTGCCTTTATGATTTAGGTAAACTTGTGGTTATACTTTTTACGAGATAAATGTACGTTGGAAAATCCTCCTGTAAGGATCCTAGGATCGAAATCTGGCGTATGGGCACTGGAAGCCGAGAATGGTGTACTACGGAGGCTGTTGGCACCGGATTCTGCAATCGAGAATTTTGTGACCTCGATTTTTGAGTTTGGGGAGTGAAAACAGCAATCCTGCACGTACCGCGCACTCATGTGGGGCAACACCGCCTATCAGGGAGCCCCATAAACAATCTACCTAATGGCATATGCTATGATCAGTCACTCCTCATATCAAGCATACATACGATACATATGGGCATGAATCATGGAGCTATATTAAGCGTGTTATATGGTGATGAACTCTTTTCACAACAAAGATGGGCCTAGACGGCCTACACACAACAAGTATGGGCCTAACAATGGGCCCTAGGGAGAGTTACAATGCGGGCATTTAACCATCATTGCTTTACAATGTGGAAGTCAAACCATCATTGCTCCCAAGGCATGACCCATCATAAACATTATTAGATACATCGTGGTGGAATCACGTATCACATCGGTCCTCACATACACCGCTTGGGCCACATCCCATGGGTCTCAAATATATCACAATGGGCCGCACCAGTGGGCCACATATACATCAAATGGGCTGTATCAACGGGCCACACCAATGGGCCTCAAACACGTGCCTCAAAACATGCCACAATGGACCTCATATCTGGGCCTTAAATACATCATAAAGGGCCGTATCAACAGGCCACACCAATGGCCTCAAAACATGCCACAATGGACCTCATATCTGGCCTCAAATACATCATAAAGGGCCTCTCATATGGGCCCAACATACATCACATCAAGGTGGAGCCCACACATCAATTAGAGGTCATTTTAGAGCATTTCCCAAAAATAAATCCCATCGAAAGATCATCTGGACCATAAATAACAGTGGTGATAATGATTTTCACTATTAAAACCCCATAGGGCCCACCATAGCGTTTATTTTCCATCCAATCGGTGCATATGGTCACAAAGACCTAAATTAAATGGAAAAATAAATATCATATTAATCCACAGCTATATAGCTGGTGTGAGATACACCAGCCAATCCACTTCTCTCAGCAGGTAAGTCCCACGTGGGGCCCACCAGATATATATAGTATATAGTATATATATTATATTATATTATCTATTATTATTATATATTTTTTAAAGACTACCAGCCTAGCATCCAGCGTCCTGGATGGACAATTGGATGCATGGCACGTACGTTGAAGTAAGCCCCACCGTCCAGAGAGAGATGGACTGGATGGTGAGGATATGACGCATATCTCATGGTGGGGTCCACACGCGTGGCCCTCCAGGGAGAGAAATGGACGGACGATTGGGATATAATACATACTTCATGTGTGACCCCAGAACTTGCTGACGTTATGCAGCAGCTAGAGCTACTGCGTGGGGTCCCCAAATGGGTGGTCTGGATGAAACGATGGATGGTATGGGATGAAACATATACATCACGTCGGACTCCCACCTGTCCAGTCGATGGGCGGTGTAGATGGTGGGACCCATTGCACTAGCTGATGTCACAGAAGTGGGACCCACAGAGCTTGGTGGCGTCAATACACCAGCTATATAACTAGTGTGAGGTACCCAGCCAATCCGTTTTCAAGGTGGGGTTCATCTCGTGGACGGCATGGATCAAGTGGGCTATACAATCATCATCATCATCAAGAACAAAAGGAAAGAGAGAGAGAGAGAGAGAGAGAGAGAGAGAGAGAGAGAAAGAGTGAGAGAGAGAGAGTGCAGTGGAGGGACCCCACCACTATGGGCCCCTCATATAATTACAACACATACATCAAATTGGGTCCCATCACAAGTGGGCCATCAAATTGAAAATCGATGATGGATCACCCACCTATATCACTCCTTCTTTAGCTCCTTGGCTTGCTCTTTGATGGAGGATGATGAAGATCGGATGGTTAAGATGGGAGATTGGGTGGTAGGGAGTGGGCCACACAAGACTTCTTTCTCTATGAAATTTACTTGGACAGTTGCTCTCATTGGGAATTTGAGAGTGAAGAGAGAAAATGAGAGAAAGAGAGAAGTGATGGGATGAAAAGGGTGGAGTGATGGAGTTGTAAGAAAGGAATGGGTGGAGAGAGAGAGAGAGAGAGAGAGAGAGTTGACTTTGGGAAGGTAGAGGGATGGGCTAAGTAAGGTTGTATACTTAACATTGATTGATGGGTTGATGTGATGTGTTGTAGAGATCTCCTCGGTATTCGCAATGTGTGGCATTTTTCTCGAAATAAATGCTAGCCTACAACTCTTGGCCTGGGTATGGCATCGGCGCATGAGACGCGGTGATGGCATGGTCACAGGATATAAGTTTCGAGTCGACTTGACATAGATATATAGGATGTGACATAGGGTCGCGCGCAAACGCCGATTACAGGTCGCGGGTTGCCGGAATTCGACCAGGAGGATCGCGGAATCCTACGGAATGGTACAGACTATGATATGGGCCTTACAACTAGGCTTAGATTAGAATCCTCCTTGGAGGAGTTTGGATGGTTAAGATGCAGTGGAGGCTGCGTAAATAGATGTAATAGGAAGGAAAGAAAATTGCACAACGATTTCTTCAGCATGTTTACAGCGAGTACGGAGGGAGATCCGTTTTTGTTTCCTGATTGGGTTTAGAGTGAGGAGAGCTAGATCCTGGTTAAATTCATCCCACAGGCAAAAAGGACGGATTAGATCTCTGAGATGGGTGGTCACGCTGGGCCATAGCGTGCTCCAAACGGACGTTGTCTGTTTACGTTGCGGAAGGATCCAGTTCCGACCTTCGCTCGAGTCGATGGGGCCCACTTGTGGTGATCTTTTTAATAGATTCGGGTCGCTCATTGGCTTCTTAGTGTTGGTCTAGGCCACGAGTCGAGATTCAAATTAGATCCAAGTTTTAGGTGGGCCACACTACTAGTCAATGCAGTATTGCCCATACCTACCATAGCTAGCTTGTGTGTGTGCATGGGTGTACCTGGTCGGCAAGGTTTTGGCCGAAATCACCTCCCGGACACTATGGATGGTCCTGATCCTCCATGCAGGCGATGATGGTGGCCCACCATCATCACAGCGGACGACCGTCCGTTGCTACCGTAAGAAAGGAATGGGTTTCTGTTCTTTTACGAAATTCATCGGTCAAACATGGTTTGACCCGATATTCGGTTCGGTGCACCGCTGGTGCACATGTACCGTGCACACTGGGACTACTAGTGGGGCCCCCAGTGATGTCTTTTAGAGCGATCTACACCATTCATATGCTTCTCCATCTAATTTAAGGGGTTGAGCCCAAGTTTGAAGCATGTCTAATGATCAAGTACCCCCAAAATCAACGGTTAATGGCTAATCTCTCCATTGAGTCATTTTTATAATGATCTAAGGGTTGAAATTCGACGTGTATGGTTAATTTATGATACTTAAGAAAAGTATTAAATTTCACAATAAACGGATCGTGGGAACCATGTGATCTAGAATTCAGTGGTCAAGGTTAATGACATTTTCGTAATTATTGCTGATCTGTGAGTTTTGAGAAATCTAATGTTTCTACATGGTTATAGGCACGTTTCTAAGCAATTCTTACAAAAGAACGTATATCTAAATCATTATGGGTAAAGAGTTTATTCGTCATTTTATTCAAGGGAAAGTACTTACGTCAAATCACGTGATGGATGGTCTTGTCTTGAAATTCAACGGTCAGATGGCTTGAGCTATGAATGGAGATCATCCCCAATGTTTAGGTTAGTGTCAGGGCAAGGATGTAAAGCTAGAATAGTTGGATTGGTATCGTACACACGTATATGTTACGTTGAATCTTATGGTAACGCTCGAGAACTTTCGATGCTCGAGTATCGAAAAGTTTAGGGCATTACAATGAGCAATCCAACCCTCATGGGTATTGGCGGGTTTGATTTGACGAATTGGCTCTTTAAGAGAAATTTTCACATAGGCCTCACTAGGAGGGGGGGCACGATCCCGTTCAATAGAGTGTCCTACCCCTTGTATGAGATTACGCTTTCTGATCCTAGGAGTAGGTACCCATATAGGAGAATCTACTGGCATACATTGAAGAATCAAGAAAGATTGGTGTGCCCACCATCTCATCCATGGATACGTTGTATGAACAAAGCATCCGAAGCCAGGAATGATGAATTTTGAATTAATACGCACTACAAGTAATTGTCTCCAATCCAATCCCCAATTGTAAGGCCCTACACCATAACTCCTCATGCCGCGGGTCACTACTTCAGGGTGCTCAGGAATAGTTTGATCATATCCAAATTGTCGAGCGAATCTCCTTGGATAGTAGGGTTCTCTCCAAAATTCGTTGCCTTCTCTTAGGGACAGACTTTTAGACTGTATTGAGATGAAGAAGGCTCGTTCAACCGGAGGAAGATCTTAACCATCGAGTGTCTCATGATCTACAATATATTTGGAGAATGAAAATTGATAAAAGTCAATAGCATTGGTTGATTCAATCATATCAATCACCCATTCATATGCTCTTTTTGGCATCAACCGCTTTTGATAATGACATAATATGATGCGTGAAGGATGGACATAAGCTTTCTCTGGGTTGTTATATGTCCAGGGAAAATAGATACCTAGCCACTCAGAGAAGTAATGGCATGGTGTAAATGTTAAACTGGCTCCAACAGCTGGATTCTAACAGTGAGTGGCCACATTGCCGAAAGCCCTATACAACGAGCAGAGAACAGAGGGTGCTAATGAATATTTTTGACCTTCTACTAGTCCTCTTGCAACAGCAAATACGGAGGGTCTGATGGCATCAGCCCATTTAAAACTTGGGAGCACAACTATGCTGAGCCAGTATGCAAGAAAGGTTGCTAGTTCGCCCTTAGAAGTATATTCTAGGGAATTCTTTATTTTATAGCGAGCATACTCCAAATCATCAGATTGGCTGTTTCTGAAACTACAAGGAAAAGAGAAGAAGGTAAATAAGGCGAATGTTGGTAAAATACATGAATTCATGATATGAGTTGAAGGCTATACTATAGCCCTTGAGAAAAGTGAGCCAACCAAAGAAACTGAGGAATTTTCTTGATGTCAGGAAATTTGGACATTTCCCTGAACAATTTGACTGAAGCATCAGACACCAACGCCTGTCTTCTAGAAGGTGAAAAATGCGAAAGCTCTTCATTTGTGGGGATGTATTCGTCGTAGAAATGACCTGTTATGGGAAGCCCCGCCATCTTATGTAAGTCCCAGAGGGTAATACTGACTTCACCTAGAGGTAGGTGGAAAGAATTGGTGGTGGGACACCGGTAGCTGAGGAACCCCTTGTAAATCATAGGGTCCTTGTAGAAGTATTCAGAAGTAGCTTCGATAGCGCCATAGAGACCAACTTCTGTCAGTACAGTAGAGTGTTTGTTGAGAATCGCTTTAACCCAGTCAGTATAGTAATTGCGTGAGGACAAGAAGCCGTGTGTGTGAAATTCTTCGTTTCCCCACAAAGATCTCTTGTCTCTGAAGCGTTAATGTACTGTTTCATCGAAGGTCATAGGAAATAGTTCATGGGGGTTGTAGCAAGGAATGAGGAATCACATCAGATGAATGTCGCCAACTTGCTATTTCGATCCTCTCTCTGACAAGATACCCTTTGACATCCTTGGTTCTTTCATTGACCAGTTTGGGGTATACATCATCTTGCTCTAGGTCATCCAATCTGTGGACTCACTTTGAAGAATAGACAGATGGCGATGAATGTTCAAAAGACTCACTATCAACACATTTCTGAAAGGGCTATTAAATTTCATGATGCCCTCCTGGACTTTTACAGTGTCTCAGGTGCTCAGAAGCTTCCTCTTCTTGTGCTCTTTGATCTTCTCTTGAAGTTCTTGATTCTTAGATTTGCTGCGCTTCTTTTTGGAGAAAGAGGGTGGTGGTGTATCTTCTCTGAGAGGTGAACAGGTGATATCAGTGCGAAGATTGGCTATTGAATTTAGCCATGTTTCCCAGTCAATCTCTCGTCCTTGCTTTGGAGGTCTTGTTAGATCTCCAGCAATGATGGCTTTGCATATCGGCCAAGATAACATTTGAATTCTATTAGAAAAATCGAGGATGAGCAAAACAAGTTCTTTAATATAGGCATGATGTTTTTTAGTGAGTTTGATTCTCTTTCTTGGCCGATCTTCATGGGTAAGGGGGGAAGAAGTAGGTTCAGGGATTGAAGAAGAAGGTGCAGGAACAAGAGAAGAAGATTCAGGAATTTGAGAAGGGGTTGGGGAGAATGAAAGGCTAGCATGGGAAGGCTAGCTAGTTGGTGGTTTTATTAGACGAAAAGTCCTTTTGGTGCGAGCCATGTCTGAAAAGATTGAAATTGGATTAAGTCTGAGAAGCTGGAAATTTGGCTAAGTTCGGGAAGATTGAAGAAATTTAGGCAGAATTTTAGAATGAAGGGAAAATGCACTAAGTGCAGATGATTTGCGCGATAATAGAGTTGCTCGAGAATGAAGTTGCGTGACCCAGTGAGTTGCCCAGTAAGGTTTCTCTGATCAGAAGAAGAATTTAGAAATGAAGAAATGATTGGAAATGATGGGAACTCTCATATTTATAGCCAAAGCGAGATCCGATCCAAGGAGTTGAGCGGGGCCGCGCTACTCGATTATCAGATGGAATAGTTTTGATCCTTCATTTTGCCTGATAATCAGGCAAACATTGGATTAAGGCGGCATCTATTGGAGCATAGAATTGAGTAAATAGGAGTAAGCAAATAAAGGAGATTGAAGAAAAAAATATTGAAGGACATCAAGTTGCGCGGAGCCAATTGAGTAGCGCAGTTAAGATGAGTTGCGCAGACATTCAAGATGAGTAACACGGAGCCAGTTGAGTAGCACGGTTCATATGAGTTGCCCAAATATATGAGTTGCACGAGACCACGCAACTCATCATAGTTGCGCTAGTCTGTGCAACTTACCATTAATTAAATCATGTTAGAGTTTGTAAATTATACGAAGTGGGGTCCACGAAACTAGATTCGATGGTTCACACGTGCGGAAGTCTATAAATACCCCCTACCCCTTCATTTGGGGGGAGGGGGGGGTCAGATTTTTCAGTAGACTGGTACCTCTGACAGGTATCACAGAGAGGAGAGAAGGAGAATACAAGGCTAGGCCGGGCACCTCACATTGAGTTGCGCGGGCCCGCGCAACTCCTCGGGCCACGCAACTCATTGTTGAGTTGTGCGGATAGTTGAAGGATGGTTTATATTTGATAGTTTGAAGAGTTTTCTTTAGGATATTTTAATATTCCATCATATTATTCATGAAGACATATATGTGAAAGAAGATCCGCACAACTCTTCTCCTATGGAGACTTGAATGATATGAGCCGAAATGCTGCTGAAATTTACATTTGAATCCGTTTAATACTTATATTTTCTTTATCTTAGAATTAAAGTGAAAGTGCCTTGGTTTGTAAATTAGCGTGAGTGTTGAGTCAGCAATACAAGTGAGCCCCATAAGAAGATCATTCAAGCGTCTGCCTCAATAGGATGTGTGCCTGAACTCGTCAAAGGTAAACTTAGCCTCACATCCCCTGACCCAAAACACCAGGTAAATAAAACCCTTAAAAATGGATAGAGTAACTTAGGGTTTAAGGTGTGAAAACTGTTTTGCAAAATCAGGAAAATCTCTAAGTTTTCAGCCTTTGTCGATTTATCGATAAGTGGTTCGATGAAATCGGACTCTGTTGTCGATGTTCTCGATACTCACTCAATGTTATCGAAATGAGGACTTCAGATGTCCAACAACCACAATAAATCCTGGACTGAATTATCGATGAATCGATGACAGGCTCGATATCATTGACTTTCGAATCTCGAGTACATCGAGACGGCTTGATAAAATCGACATTTGGTCAGTTTGTGTGCAATATGCAGTTAAGGAAAATCATGTGATTTTCGATATCTTGAAGAGAGCCTCAATATCCTTGAAATTCAAACCTCGATGATATCGATGGATCTTCGATGATATCGGATTGGGACACAAATCTGTCCAGCAAGCTTTCAAGTGAAATCTTTCAAAATGTTCAAAGTATTGAGAATCACTCGATGATATCGATATTCAAAGATCGATCATATTGAGACCAAGTCGATAGCATCGAATTAGGACACAAAACTGTCCAGCAAGTTTATAGGAAAAATCCTTGAAAAGATCGATGAATCGAAACTGGTATAGATATCATCGATATTCAAAACCAAATGATATCGAGGGATACTCGATCATATCGATGCCTGTTCAGTTTCAAAGGTAAGTCTGCTCTTAGGTTTTTCAAATGTCGAGGAATCAATCCATGGGTCAATGTTATCGGAGTTCGAAATCCGATGACATCGAAGCCTGCTCGATTTCCTCGATCTATTGGCAAAAAAGTTCAAAAGCATTTGACAGATTGAGTTTGTATCATCGAGCTGCCATTCGATGCTATCGAACTCTATTAAAAATATGACTGTTTTATTTCCATTGGAACTTTTTTCCTATTTAATGAGAGCTTGCATAAGGTTGTTAGTAGAGAAAATAGACAGAGCTTTTGAGTGCTTAAGTCAGATCACCTACCCTAAGCCTTTTTCTCTCATGAGAGTTCATTCCTCAATCCACCCTCATCATTGATATTTAATAGAGTGGATTGGTGAATGAACTTCTACATTCAAGGATCCTCCAGCTACCATCTTAATGGTAAATCATTGAGTTGGGATACCTTGAATGCATAGATACTTGGAATCACTCCTTCTCTAATATAGGAAAACATTTAATAGAGTAGGATTCCAACATAACCTTGACCCAACCCGTCGCCTTACATTGGAGCATCATAAGTGTTGCAGATCAAGGGAGCTGAAGATTCTTCATCATCAAAGGAGGAAATCTTCATCAACGTGCTAAATGGGACTTATGTACTTATCTATAAGTCATTAGAGTCTAGAGACCTTGCTGATCATTCCTTTCTGTAGGATTGGGTCATAGGTGATTCTCACCCCTTTCAAGTCCTCATAGGAGGCCTCCGACAAGAGAATACGTGTGGGTGCTATGTGTTGACCCTTGCTCATGGGAGCATAAACTCCAGGTTCCTTGTGTGGATCCTTGGCTTGTGTGGCCTAAAACCTAGGTGCTGTGTGTTAACCTTTGCTCTTGTGTAGGGCATAAACTCCAGGTTCCTTGTGTGGATCCTTAGCCTGTGTGGCCTAAAACCTAGGTGCCGTGTTGACCTTTGCTCTTATGTAGGGCATAAACTCTAGGTTCCTTGTGTGGATCCTTGGCCTGTGTGGCTTAAAATCTAGATGTTGTGTGTTGACTCTTGCTCCTGTATGGGGCATAAACTTGTGTCTCGTGGAGACATGTTAGGTACCTTGTGTAGGTCCTAGAGTCAGCCTTGTGTAGGTTGTACTGGTTTGAGGTGAACCTAATTTGAAACCTCTGTTAGTGAGATTCAGTACACTCAAGGGTTGAGTGTGTCCGCCGGAAGTGGAGTAGATACGTAGTCGAACCACTATAAAACGATTGTGTTTGGGATTGCTATTTACTTTTACTGCTTGTGTGATTTCTCTGAATGTTCTCATAATGCATGTTTACATGATTACCTAAAACTAATTAGAATCACATCTCACACAGTCACATCCATCATGAACTATGTTCTACATCTTGTTTATGTTTTGAATAGTCTTATGATTGGATCCTCTATTTGGCTTGGAAGCCATTAGAGTTACATTGAAGAAATCCTGATATTGATTATTAGTTTACGAAGGGTTGATAGGTTTTAAATCATCATAAAATTCTAAAAAGTCCTATTCACCCCCCTCGAGGACATCTTGGCATATTCCCACTTCTACTAAAGCGGTCATTACTGCAATTTCATAAAGGATAGAAAGGATGTAAATGAATTCAGAATATATATAAAATATGATGATTATTCTCTTCATTCCTTCTCTTTGTTATTATTAAGTAAGATAATTCCCCAAATTAAGTACTTTTCATTTTCTGGTCGAAACAGAGCTCCAACATTCAATAATCATGAGAGGGAATAACCTAGAATAAAGGAAACTACAAATATAAAAGGAACTACCCGAGGGCTGATCAAGACCTTATGAGTTCAACACCTTTGATGTTTTTGGAGATAATGACAATTAATCCTTAAAGCGTGTAGCTTTAGAGTTAGTAATGGTGTGGACAGTTTCATATGGACTTCCATTCATCTTTTGTGTTCATATTGGAATGCACCCTTATGGTTGTTGAATTTTCGTCACTTTCCCCACAATTTTTCCAAAAGGAATGCGATTATATAGATAGATTTACTTGCAAATAGGATTCATTTTACACAATTAAATATACATTAACACTGCAAATGGATAAGTTTTTGCACAAAGATTTCCATAATCTAAATAAAGAAACTCGCTTACCTATTCAACACTTGCTGCTCTCCAGACTTATTTCTATAAAACAGAAAAGCTCTTAAAAAGCATTAAAGACAATAGCTAAACAATTACAGTCCAAGTTGCATGAGAAGATTGTGCCATCTTAGAGGCTCTTCATAAAAAAATGTATGCCAATGGAGAAATCAAAACACCACTGCCATCAATTTGCAAATACAACAAATTCACAATGGGAGAAAAGAAACCTAAGGGCCCATTTGGAACTCTGTCAGGACTCAGGAGAATGTATTATGGATTTCTCAATAGTTCAAGCCCTTCCCCCGTCATCTGAATAATGCTATTTTGCATGATGACAAAAAATATTTTTACTTGGAAATTTTCCAGTGTGGTTTTGCAAGACATCTCCTGTAAAATGACACATTTGTGACAACATAAAGGACAGAGGGTTCAATTCAGAATATGTTGGGAAACCTAGGGTATAATTTTCTAGCTCTAAATTGACTCTGAACCTCCCAGCTTTCTAGGAAACAAAGGAAACTGTCCTGAACTTCAATGAAGTCAAAGAAAGTTGCCCAAAATATGTTGACAACATACTATTTGCTAAGGCCTGTCATAGATTGCTTATGATTCTAAAGAAGCACTTTTATTAGGCAATTGTAACCACCCCACCCCATTCATGGGTTCAAAAATGTATGGCTATGGAAAATTAGGTTATGGAGAATGAAGGGGAAGTAAATCGGGGTAAAATATTAAACACTTTATCCCTTCTGTGCTTCAGTAGAAAAGATATTGATATTTAAGTATTAAATATGGCTTGGCACCTGCCCTCTCTTGGTGCTCTTAATTTTTGAAATTAAAGTAGGAGGTGATTTGTTCTGCTTTACCTCATTTGGTTGTACCCTTGAAATGTCTTTTTATCGTTCTGCACATGCTAGCTAATATTACAGACAAGGGTTTAATCTACTGGATTCTAATTTTTTTTGTACATCTTTCTCTTGATCAGTTACACTATCAAAATTCAAGAGAGAAGTTCTGATTAGTTGTCGGTTGTAAATATTTAGTCTGCATGCTAAAGTTATGACACGTCACTTATGTTTGCTATGAGAAGTATCATTTACATGTCTCTGTGTCTGTTTGAACAGATTGGCTAGCATTGACCTGGAACCTTTTGAAATGGAGGTAACAACAAAATCAAGTCCATTGGCTATTTCTCTGGCAAAACACCTACGTTTGATAGGAGCTAAGATTTATGGAGCTTTCTGGTGTTCTCATTGCTTAGAACAAAAATAGGTACTTTCTCTTATGTAAATCATTTCCCAGGATTTATATTGGAATAACATGTGTATGGAGAATCGATGAAAATGGATGCTTACTAAATGAGTTAGTGGTGCTCTTTGTTTTTATTTTTTATTTATGAAAGTGCCCTGGTTTGTCAGTTAGCGTGATGGTTGAGTCGGTGAGTCAGGTGTGCCTCATATGAAGATCATACAAGCATTGGCCTCAACTGGATGTGTGCTCCAAACTCATCAAAGGTAAACTTAGCCTCACATCCCATGTCACCCAAGTATATAAATCCTTAAAAAGCTTAGAACAATATAGGAATATAAGTATGAAAGCTGATTTTGCAAATAGGAAAATTTTCTAAGTTTTCCGCTTTCTTCAATGTATCGAGCTTACATTGATGACATCGAACACTTGTTTTCGATGACATCAATACAACCTCGATGACATTGAATTGAGGTCTTTTATGTCCAACAACCAACATGATATTTGGACAATATTCTCGATGAATCGACCGAGCTTCGATGTCATCGGAATTCAAACTTCGATGACATCGAGCAAGGTTCGATGTAATTGAATATAGGCTAGTCTGTGTCTAGCAAGCTTCAAAGGTAAATCGAGAATTTTGTCAATGACTTGAAACGAGCCTCAATGACATAGGAATTCAAATTTCGATGACATCGAGGGAGGTTTGATTTCATCGAATTTAGACAAGACTGGTCCAGTAAACTTGATAGGAAAATCATCTGAAAATGGTCGAGGAATCGAGATACCCTCGATGACATTGAAATTCAAATCTCGATCATATCGAAACTAAGTCGATGACATCAATTTTGGATAAAGGAGTGTCCAGTAAATTGACAAGGAAAATATTCTGAAAAAGATCGATGATATCGAACTATGTTTCAATGACATTGACATTTGATATCCGATGACATCGAAGTCGGCTCGATGACATTAAAGCCAGCTTGTTCATGTCCAGCAAGCTCTTGTGTTATAATGTCGAGGAATCGAAACATGAATTGATGACATCGAAATTCAAATATCAATGAAATCGACTCGGTTTCGATATCATCGTGTAATGTCTCAAAAAAACCCGTACAAAGACCTAAGTACCACCTCAGGCAGAAATCTCTAAGGACCGAATTCTGTAGAATTTAGGCGAAGTTTAATTAAGTACTAAATTGAATTAATCGGTGGATTAGCTTGAACCACTATCTATACGATCTGCAAGACCCAAAACCATTAAAATTACTAACTCAGCATTACTTAAAAACCTAGGAGCAATCTTAAAACCCAGTTGCCCTCGGGAGCAAATTGAAACCCGTATCGGACTTGGATCGAGTGTCGAAAGTCCAATTACCACGAAACTATAAGGTTATGACCGCCTTATTGGGCTTGACAACCGTCGAGGGAATCAAGCCCAAATAGTATCCAGAAACGCACACTAGAGCCCTGAGTAAAGTGTGTGAGAAACGTGAATATCTTTAGAAAATGAACTCAAACTTAAGTGAATTGGACTGTTCACTTGCCGACAAAATTGAAGACTTCAGACCGTCAGATTCTGACCCAACTACACTCATGGATCAGAAAAATTTCCCTGCACCTATTGGTATACTTGTGGCCCCGATCGAGTAACGACGACCGTTGATCTGATACAGGTCCTTCACAGCCGATCAGTTTGTCAAATCGCACCATAAACACAATCTTGGCGTACATTGAGTGTCAGGGAACTTGATCCATGACTTAGGCGAGAAATGGACCTTCTTGAGGGCCCCGTTTATAAAAAACATGCACCTTTTAGCTATACCCTAAGTATACCATGGCCTTGGGGCCATTGACATCACTTTTAGGCCTATTTAAAGACCTTAAACCACCCCCTCTCATTCCATACGAATTTCTCTAACCCTAGGAGAGAAAAGAGGAGAAATGAGTGAGGAGCAGAGAGAGAGAGATCAGTAGATCGTTGCTAGGATTCACTCCCACTACACTTCGTACCGAATCGCCACCCCACCATCGCTGCACCATCGATTCTAACTTTGATTTGGGTAAGAAATCCTAACCTTAATCTTATTTTAGGAATCCAAATAGAAGAATCTAAGAAATAGCTAACCTATTTCAATGTATAGGTACCTGTTGTTCCGTATTTAGGAACATAGTGTACGAACCAAGTTCGTAATGGGCGTACCGACGAAAGGTGTGGACTATAAACGTTTAGGTTATGGTTTTCAAGGCTTTCAATGTTAGCTAATGATTTATGTCTGACTTGTTTGCCATAATACGATATTAGTTATGACGTATTCGATGAATTATATGTGTATGAACTATGTGAATATATTATGCATTCCATGTGTTTGTTGAAATGTTTGAATGAAATTACAATTATGATTTGTACTTGTCATGACTTTTAATCTAGAATACATGTTTGTTGTATGTATGACAACTACCTTGTGAAGGGATTTGCTAGAAAATATGCTATAACTATGATAGTTCATGTATGTAGTAATGTGTAGGCTAAGTGTTTGATAAAATGAGGAATTTCATTTAATAAGGGTGTTGAGATAGGATTCTCAATTACCTTATCTATAGTTACAGTTTCTTTCATGTAACCTATCTTGCCACTACGTGATTTATGGATGAAATGTCTATGTATGATGACATGTTCAATATGTTTGTTAAAATGCTCAAATAAGAATTATATTTGAATCGGTTATTAAATGCTGCTATGACTATCACATGTGATTATCTATTGAAATTGAGTGCGATTGGGACTACTACGTAGTCCAGGCAATCGGTAACGGTTCCAAATCGAGTGGCCGAACTAGTCTCGCTACAATGGATACGTTCGGCCAATCCGAGCCGTACGATGAGTGTCGACAGTGGTTAGGCTACATGGAGTACTTATGCGCTCCATGTCGATTAATTCAACGTGCGCTGGTACCAATCAAACTTGTCAAATAACCCGATTGACATATTGTGTGTTTACCATGTATGTACACTACTGCTTGAATATAAGGTACTACTTACTAATGTAAAACCCGTTTCAACTATGGTATCAAGATTCGCTAAGACTCATGAGCCAGGCATGGTGGTGTATGGGACACTGTGGTCGAGCTTTCAGCCTACGCTGGGGTGACGAGCCTCCCCGTAGTGACCAGTGAGCAACCCAAACTCGTGAGTCTAATATGGTGGTGCATGGGACACCGTATTCGAGTTGTCGGCTTACGTTCAGGTGATGTGCCTCCCGTAGTGACCTCGAGTATAAATTAAGCCTACGCTGAGGTGATGAGCCTCCCTGTAGTGACCTCGAGTGTAAACTCTTGAACTTGCCTATCTACTGTTTTCATCAGGGGTGATGCCCTACAACTTGCCTATCGTATGTGAATAACTAGGTTGACGACCCTAGATGGATCCTTGCTTGGGTAAATGATAAAAAAGGAGGTACCTTAACTTCTCAAATCTGTTATATGAATAAGCCTAATAAATTACTTGGCTAACACGACCATGCACCGCGTTGCATGTGCTTTGGCGAGAAAGCGCACTTTTAGGAAGTTTGCTATGCACGACCGTGAGAAAAAGTCGCTGAGAGAGTGCAGGAGAGGGCATGCATCATTACAGCATACCATTTCTGCATTAATAAGAGTACTTAGATATGATTGTTGTGCTGCTTTATCATTACTGATTGACTGAATTGATAACATGTTAACCTCTGCCTTATAGTACCATTGAGTTGATCACTCACTCCCTCTCTAGGACGGTGTTTTAAAACACCAACCAGACTCTTATTTAGATGTAGGTTATGACGAGGCTTTTGCGATGGGGCCAGATTTCATTGATGATGAGGAGGAGTTCTCCTACATGTAACTCTCAGGCGGGTCTATGTAGACCTTACGCTGCCTTGATGGGATTACAAGGATATTGGATTAGTTGAACATTTACATTTTGGTATTTTGTGTATTTTGAAATAAAATATTTATATATTCAGCCCGGCTATATGATCATACTCTTGAGGTTATGAAACCCGTACATATACTTTATATACCTATCTTAGTCTTCCACTTACTTAATTACATTAACTCTGGAGTATGATATGCTGTTTAGTGTAATCCCACTCATGTTTAAGGCACTAATATGGACAACATTTAAACATCATTATCTATGTTACATAAGTGATGCGTTGGAACTCAGGAGTTGAACTTTGCTCGACCCCCGATTTTCGGGGCATTACACATGGATAGTCTATTAAAAAGTTCCCGGAATAACTTTTAAGAGAGTTCGTATCATCGAACTATGATTTAATGGCATCAAAAGTATACATTCGATGACATCGAATCAAGATCGATGATATCGAACTCAGTCAGATCTTGACAATTTTATTTTCGTTAGAACTTTTTGGCTATATAAGGAGAGCTTGTTCTTGGTTGCTTTAGTGAGAAAAATAGAGAGAGCTTTGAGAGAGTAATTGCATATCACCTATCCTAAGCTCATTTTCTCATGGAAGTTCATCATTCAATCCACCCTCATTATTGATATTCAATAGAGTGGATTAAGGAATGAACTTCCCCATTCAAGGATCATCCAGCTACTATCTTAATGGCAAATAATTGAGCTGGGATACCTTGAATGCTAGAATGCTTGGAATCACTCATTCTCTAAAATAGGAAAACATTTATTAGAGTAGGATTCCAACATAACCTTGATCCAACCCATCGCCTTTATTGGAACATCATCAAGTATTACAAATCAAGGGAGCTGAAGAATCTTCATCATCAAAGAGGAGATCTTCATCAACATGCTTAATGGGGCTCATTACTTATCTGTAAGTCATTAGAGTCCAGAGACCCTGTTGATTATTCCTTGTGTAGGATTGGGTCACAGGTACATCTCACCCCTTATAAGTCCCTCATAGGAGGCCTCCGACGGGAGAGTACGTTTGGGTGTTGTGTGTTTACTCTTGCTCTTGTGTATGGCATAAATTAGGTCATTTGTGTAGGTCATTGGCCTGTGTGGCCTAAAGCTAAGTTCCTTGTGCCTGTGTGGCCTAAAACGAAGGTTCCTTGTGTGGGTCCTTTGCTCTTGTGTAGGGCATAAAACTTAGGTGCTTCGTGTTGACCTTTTCTCTTGTGTAGGGCATAAACTTGTGTCTTGTGTAGGCATGTTTTAGGTACCTTGTGTAAGTCCTAGAGTCAACCTTGTGTACGTTGTAACGGTTTGAGGTGATGTCACGCCCCAAACTCGAAAAACGGGCTCACAAAATTCTCGATCGCCGAATTCGGAGCCGACAGCCTCCGTAGTACCCCATTCTCGGATCCCAGCGCCCATACGCCAGATTCCGATCCTGGGATCCTACAAGGAGGATTTGCAGTATGATTTTTTTTGTAATGGAGCATAACCACAAGCATAACCAAGTCACAAAACAACATCACCACATATCCACTATATCAAAACTTTAAGTACAATGCGTATGAAAGGGAAATACAGTATAATGAAAGTAACAGAAACTTCAGAAGTCCGCTGCACACTCCAAGCTCAACGCTGCTGCAACCTATCATCACCTGCACGCATCTATCGTGCATAAGCTTATAGAAAGCTTAGTGGGTGGTGAAAGTGTGTGCACAAGGTAAGTGTCAAGTATTCAATACAATGTCATCATCATACAATACCGAAATTACTGGTAATCCATAAATCGTACATTATCGGAATAAGCAGAAATACTGACAAGATCATGAATTATCAGATAACATAGTAAACGAAAGTATGGACAAGTCCACAAGTCAATCAATATCAGAGTACGCAATATAGAACAGCTATGCAATAAGGAGTCATAAAGAGCCAAATATCATATGCCGAAGATGCAGTGCAATATACAAATCCTGCTAAGTCTGTCTAGGCCATATAAGTGCAGAAACATAGCAACCCAATATGTCATATGCCTGCGGATGTAATGAAATATGCGATGTGAATGAAATGACCATGCTGGAGTGTGAAGTCGGGATGATAGTACGTAGTATCGCAGGCTACGGGGTCCACCACAAGGGACCTCTATCCAAACCAGTCCCATACCTAAATTTGGATAGTCAGACTCAACGTGGTAAACTCCTGATGTCAGGTTAGTCGCGCGCCCAACCGAAATCTTTGCCATAACGAAGGTACACAACAATTAGTTGCGCACCACCAGCCCGAGTGGATAGTGAATGAATGAATGAATGAGCATGCATATCCTACTCAATAAGTCCACATATCAGTACGGTTCCTCTCTGGGAAATCACCGGGGTCTATTACACTCCAAACCAGATTGCCGCCCCATCGCGCGTAACAAGGTGAGTGAAAGAGAGCTCACTATCCGCCTGCCAATATCGGACCCGGCTCGTCGATAGCGAACCCATTCCTCGAGCTGGTCAGACTCAGCCTAGCATTGCCCCCTCCTCTCGGGCAGGTAAGGCCGTACCCCCTTCCAACCGACCACGACACAGTGGGAGACGCGGCCTAACGGTATATGGCCCTCATGCGCTCATGCATCCACTCGGTCTAGACGTTGGAGCAACCTCTGAAACCAAGAGGGTTTAAGGACTTTCACCCAGGGATATCTATAGCACCCCATGTAGAACAGATTTCCGGTGTCCCGTCTGGCCATCCACGATATGCCTGTGGAGGCTACGACCTTGATGTCGCTAGGGCACACAATGCAAGATGCATGAGCCATAAAATCCAGTCATGCATCAATCATGCGCATACCGTGCGCTCATGTGAGATTACCTCTGCCTATCAGGAAGTCTCATAATAATCTGTCTAATGACATATGCAATGGTCAACCACATCTCATAACAAACATGCAGATGATGCGTATGGGCATGTATCATGATGCTATACAGTCACATACTCATAATCGGTATCAATAACCAGTATCAACAATCGGCCTCGACAATGTGGACATTTAACCAACATTGCTCTCAAGGAATGGCTCACACAAAGCCAAACATATAATGGGCTTACGGCCTCACACAAAGGCCTAATATACCACACAATGGGCCTTACTTAAGGGCCATATATACACAACGGGTGGGCCCTGCTCATGGGCTTTAAATACATGACATGTGGACCCTACACATGGGTCTCGAATACATCAAATGGGCCATGCATCATGGGCCTAATACATATCACAATGGGCCTTGCCCATAGGCCACGAATACATCACAGTGGGCCCCAACTACGGGTCGCATATACATCATATAAGTCTCGACAATCGGCCTCGGCCTCAACAATCGAATTTACACTTAGAATCGGCCTCGATACGCGGCCTCGACAATCGGAATTAGCCTCGATACTTGGCTTCGACAATCAGAATCGGCCTCAACAAATCAGAATCGGCCTCGATAATCAGAATCGGAATCAGCCTCAATCGGCCTCGACAATCGGAGTCAGAATCGACAATCGGCGTCGACATCGATAATCGGCCTCGATACTCGGCCTCGACAAATTGAAATCATCGGAATTGGCCTTGATACTCGAAATCGATCGATAATCGGGATCGGCAAATCGGTCACGACAATCGCACCTATCGACAATCAAAATTGGCAAATCGGTCACGTCAATCGGAATCGGCAAGCGGTCAAAATAATCAGAATCAGCAAATCGGTCACGACAATCGCACCGATCGATAGTCGGAATCGGCAAATCGGTCACGTCAATCAGAATCGGCAATCGGTGAAGATAACCAGAATTAGCAAATCGGTCACGACAATCGCACCGATCGATAGTCGGAATCGGCAAATCGGTCACGTTAATCGAAATCGGTAATCGGTCAAGACAATCAACCTCGATCACTAATCGACAATCGGCCATGACAATCGGGGTCGATCGATAATCAGAATCGGCAAATCGGTCACGTCAATCGGAATCGGCAAGCAGTCAAGATAATCAGAATCAGCAAATCGTTCACGACAATCGCACCGATCGATAGTCGGAATCGGTAAATCGACCACATTAATCGAAATCGGTAATCGGTCAAGGCAATCAGAATCAGCAAATCTGTCACGATAATCGCACCGATCGATAGTCGGAATCGGTAATCGGTCAAGATAATCAGAATTGATCGATAATTAGAATCGCCAAATCGGTCACGTCAATCGGGATCAGTAATCGGTCACGACAATCGGAAGCGATCGATAATTAGAATCGGCAAATCGGTCACGTCAATCGAGATCGATTAAGAATGGGCCTAACAAGGCATAAGGGAAGGTCACAATGTGGGCATCCAACCATCATTACCCATCAATATGGACGTCAAACCAACATTGCTCCCAAGGAGTAGCCTACATACGGCTAAACATATAGTGGGCCCATGGCCTCACGTACAATCATGATGGGCCTTATTTACTTCACATGGACCTCGTCACACGGGCCAACATACATCACATCGGGCCTCGAATATACCCAACATGTGGGCCTCGCACCAGGGCCTCGAATACATCTCAATGAGCTTCTTATGTCAAGCGGGCCACATCACATAGTCCTCAATTACATCATATGAGCCTCATCACATGGCCTTAAAATGCACAACAAGTGGGCCTGCACATCTCTGCACAGAAAATAGATGGACGGTTGGGATATACCCACATACATCATACATCAAGGTGGAGTCCACGTGCATGGCCCACTAGAGGATTGAATCTACTTCATTTTTCATCAAATGTATAGACGGTTAGGATGTGATAGATACATCATTGGAAGGGGGGGGGTCCCACCCGTCCAGATTGTTGGACCATGTATACACATCACACGTACAGCAAGGTGGGTCCCATCCCACACGTGCAGCACGTGTGGGGTGGCCCCACACACGTGCCAAGTGGATGAATGGTGAGTTAAAACGCATACATCAGGGAGCCCATCATAATATATATTATTATATTATATAATAATTCCCAAAAGGTGGTCCACGTGGGCCTACCATATATATTACATACATATATATTATAATAATATAGCATTATATATATATATATTATAATATATATATATATATATATATATATATATATATATTATAATGAAAAGCGTCGGCGTCCAGGGTCTGGACGCTGGATGGACGATGTGGATGTAAGGATCATGCATCATGGGTGGGTCCACACGTGTGGCCCACCCCCACATAATATAATACATTATTATTATTATATATATAAATATATAGCTTCAAAAAAAAAACACCAACGTTCAGCGTCCATGTTCAGCGTCCAGATGGACGGACGGATGGAACATGCACATCATAGGTGGGACCACCGTTAAATGGACGGCGTTGATGAAGCACACGCATCACGGTGGACTCCACCCGTCCAGATGGTGGATGGACGGCGTGGATACAAATATACATCATGGTGGACCCCACCCATAAAAATGGATGGATGGACGGTTTGGAGATAACGCCAGCGTTACGGAAGGTGGGTCCCATGTGGTGGGCCACCCACTGTAACCTTCTCTCTCTCATATATATATATAATATATTATATCAATATACACCACATGTGAGGCACGTACAGAGCCATCATCCACAACTGGATGAAACAGATGGACGGTTGGGATTTAACACATACCTTATGATCACATCCCAGCACCGGACGGATGGTCTGGATGCAATCCATACCTCATGCTAGTGCCCACACGTGTACACAGCGTGAATACAAGTCATACATCATGGTCCAGACCCACCGTCCAAAGGTCTGGACGGTGTGGATTTGAAACACATACATCATGCTGGAATCCACCGCACCGTCCCGGACAGTGGGGATACATAGCACGTACATCGAAGTGGGTCCCTCCTGCCACACGTGTCACACATGTGGGACAGGTCCCATGGCAAACAGATGGACGGTGTGCTGTAACACATCACGGTGGTGCCTCTCTACACCGTCCATTCATGGACGGTGTGGATATTAGAACGCATACATCAAGGTAGGGTCCCACATGTGTGGATGCAAAGCATCCACCAAGGTGGGCCCCACGTCCGTACAGATGGACAGTGGGAGGAACGCATACATCATGGCAGCCCACAGAACTTTGCTGAGGCAATGCTGCAGGGACCATCGTCCTTGTTTCAAATGAACGGACGGCTGGGAGTATAAAACTCATATATCAAAGGTGGGTCCATCCCACACGTGTAGCACGTGTGAGGTGGCCCACACGACTGAAATGAATGGACGGATGGGATATATCACATATATGAAGGATGGGTCCACTCGTGTGGGACCTGGATAGCTGATATTTGTATTCCCTCTTCATCCAGCGAGTGGATCTGGACGTGCAGAGGCCCTGCGCGTCCCTGCTACTACTATGGTACAGCCTACAGACGTTGGATCTGGGCCGTACAAATGGGCGATTTAGGATATAAAACTCACACCTTAAGGTGAGGTCCACGGATGGGGGTCCACACGGCTGGGAAACCAGTCTCTATTGGTGTTTTCCCCACCATCCAAGCCTGCCCAAAAACCGGCAGCAAGGCTGTCCCACTCGTGGACAGCGTGGATCTCACATGCACATCAATGGTGGGCCACTAAATCAGGAAAGAGAGAGAGAAAGCCCACCTTTGATCTTCTATTTCTTCTTCCGCCAATGCGATTTTAGAGCTCAAATGGGTGTGATTCAACGACTGAGATCGGCTTTGAAGGATTGGATTGGATGGTAGAGAGCGGGCCACACAAAGCTCCTCCTATGGAGAGCCATGGACGTGGGTTGCTTGGAGAGGAAAATGAGAGAGAGAATGAAAGAGAAAGAAATGATGGGAGAGGAGTGATGGGGTGTGTAAGAGATGGGATGGAAAGGTTGACTTTTGGGGTTGTTTGGGGATGGGGTAATGTGTACTTGACATGAGGTGATGGAAGTACTTTGATTGATTGATGGGTTGAAGTGACATTTGATGTGATTGATGAGACATTCTCTTGGAATTTACAACGCGCGGCGTTTGCTCGAACTGAACGCGGGCCCACTCTTCCTGGCCAGGGTATCGTTTCGGCGCGCGAGACGCGGCATCGGAACCGTGGCGACGGCGCGGTCGCACTGGTACAAGGTATCGGGTCTAGCCGACTCAAATCTACAGAATATAACTTAGGATCGCGCGCAAACGTCGATTATATGATGCGGGTTGCCGGAATTCATCGGGAAGGATCGCGGAAGTTGACGGAACCGTACGGACTAGGATACGAGCCTTACAGGTGAACCCGATTTGAAACCTCCGTTAGTGAAATCTGGTACACTCATGGGATGAGTGTATCCGCTGGGAGTGGAGTAGGCACATAGCCGAACCACTATAAATGACTGTGTTTAGGATTGATTCTTGCTTGATCTTTCATTATGTTAATCTTTTACATGTAAGCATGATAATATGAATGCCTTGATTTGAATCACATCTCACACACATTCACACTTCTCATCCGTCTTAGACTATTTGTTGTATCATGTTTAATATTGAATAGTCTTGTGATTGGATCCTCTACTTGGCTTGGAAGCCATTAGAGTTAAATTGAGGGATATCTTGATAGTTGCATATTAGATCAAGATTAATGTAATAAGATTTAAAATGAAGCATAAAATTTTATAAAGTCTTATTCACCCCCCTCTAGGACACCTTGAGCTATTTCCACTTCAACTAAAGCGGTCCTCACCGCAATTTCAATTTATTCTTTTCTAATTGATACTGCAACTTTATTAAAACTAAAGGGAATTTTTGTGTCATTAGAAGTATTTGGATTCCCCCCCTCTTCTATTGCCTTTGTTTATATCTGATTGATTGTTCTCATGATTTCTTAATTATACAGGTCAGTCGCCTTTTGGACTTGATAGTTCACAGTCTGTATAACCACAATGAAGTATTTCTTTGGGAGCTTCTAAGGTCTGTATCTTGCTACTGATTCAATTTTTTTATTGGTCATTTAGAGTATTTGACCTATGCTCCAAGGTGCATTGGAGTTATCATAATTGATTGACAACTAACCAGAAATGCCTTTGATTGGGGAATTTAGGTTGTTTGATCAATGAACTTTTTCTCATTGAGTATGATTGATTGCAATGATGTTGTTTTGGTTTTTAAAACATTTCTATATACATAAGTCCATTTCGGGTGCTCTCCATGATGTCATCTCCTTTGCAATACCATGTCATCTTTTTATGCATACATGGACACATTGACTGTCTGCGTAGCTTTTATGGCCAATTAATGATTTAGTTGAAGTGTTTGGTCCATGTTTTGTCTCCTTGATACATTTATAAAATAGAACTAATTAACATAAGTTTAAATAAAATTCAGTAAATTTCTTTAGAACAACAATCCGTTTGGTAGAAGAGGTAACACCTCTAGCCATGCTCTTTGAGCAGTAGCTCCTTTGGAGCCCGCTTTCACGTCGACCCAAGGGTCCTAGCGTGGAACTACCAGATCTATCCTTTGAGTCTAAAAGAGAGATGCAATGTTGTTTATTTTTATTTTAGTCTTATTTTATGCTTATACCTATGAAGGCACTTAATTTAATGGATTTGATATTGAATTTGGTATGCTTATAGGAGTTGAGGCTAGGGACTTTATATTCGCCCCTCCAATTGTGTTAGTGATTGGTGTAAAGTTTGTTCCATTAAGAAAATCAAGAAAATTGCTAGGTATTATTCATCAATCTCTTCCATAAATAATTGATCTTGCTTAATTTATATTTTTGTCACTTCATTTATATGCTTTACTAGAGGCCCAACTTGTAACTCCTCAGAACCCGATCTGCCATAAGACATTACGGTGTATGATAGTTCCCAGCAGGTTTAGTTGTAAGTTATTATATAGAGTTGATTGGATATCTTCTATTTTTGTAAATGTTGTTAATAGTTGGTTAGATGATGAATGATACTTGTGATTGAGAATGACGATAAATAACTTATATATATATATATATATATATATATATGTTATCCTTGGAGGATTTTTTTTTTTTTTTTTTTTTAAGGGGACATGATATTCTTGTAGCCTATGGTATGGTGCCCTAATATTGCTTGTATGTTACTAGTATGTAGTAGATATTACTAGGTTAATTTATCAAAACAAAATATATTTCTTTAGTGTAAAATGCATTGTGTTATTAGTTAGCTAGATGATGAATGCCAATTGCGATTGATTATGTAATTGTTTAAGTATAGGACAATCAGTTGCCCATTTGAGAATTTTTATGTGGCCAAGCATAGATATAGTGTGCTTTTGGAGGCATAAAAATTCTCAAATTGTCTAACGTTTGGACAATTTAAGATTGGATGTATTAGAATGCTTTTGGTTCTCTGATTTAAATGCACATGCTAGTTTTGTGTTGTATCTATCCTTTTCTCTCCGGTTACGTTTCTTATATTTATTTCTAATATCAAATATCCTCACATTATGTGGATACTTGACATGGGAATCAAATGCAAGATCAACGTATCCGGAGAAACATGAGGAGATGTTACTAGAATTTCGGTGTGGGCATTTAAATGGGAACATGAAAGCATTACAATCTATCCAGTCTTGGATGGGTGACTGATTTAGTTAGTCAGTTAGAGATACCAATAAGGATTTTATTAGATGCATCACATGAGGCCCATATCCTAGACCGTACCATTCTGTCAGCTTTTGTGGTCCTCCCAGTCGAATTCCAGCGACCCGCGATGCGTAGATAGCATTTGCGTGCATCCCTGAGTTGTACACTGTCAATCTAAGTCGACTCGACCCGAGACTTGTATCCTTGTGACCGAACCGTCGCCGCGGTTCTGACGTTGTATCTCGCGTCGAGGCGATACTTGGGCCAGGAGATGTGGGCCCGCGTTTAGTTTAAAGAAAATGCCGCGCATCACAAATCCCAAGAGAATCCATCATATCAAATGTCAAGTACACATCTCATCACTCCCATCACTCACACCCATCCCCAAGTACAACACCCATCCCTAAAGTCAACTCTCTCTCTCTCTCTCTCCACCCATCACTCACCCATCACTCACCCTTCTCTCTCATCTCTGTCTCTCTCATTCTCCCAAGCAACCCACCATCTAAGCTAGCTCCATGGGAGAGAAGTTAGTGTGGCCCACCTTCCTACTATCCAATCCCACCCTCCAAAGATCATCTCGACCGTTGAATCGTATCCCTTGAAGCTCTAGAACGCGTTGGTGGAAAAAGGAAGAGGAGATCAAAGATGGGTGTTCATAGTATTTAATTTTGATGTAGGATCCACATGATTTGGGACCCACTTGATATATGCATTGTATAAGGAGAGCCCATAGTGGCGGGGTCCCTCCCCTCCACTGATTTTCTCTCTTTTTCTCTATTTCTCTCTCTCTCTCTCTCTCTCTCTCTCTCTCTTTTGTGTGGCCCACCATGATGCTGGACGATGGAGATCAACTACACTATAATGTATGTGTGCATCCAGTCGTCCATCTGCTGGACCTGCTTGGACAGTGCTATAGGGCCACACCGTGATGTATTTATTCCATCCACACCGTCCAGGCCATTTAGATGGTGCTGGACCGGCTTGGACGGTGGGAATTCATCCCACATGTGGGGCCCTTTTTTTAAAAATGGAAGTGGATTGGCTTGCGTACCTTGCCAGCAGCCATTGCTGCTATTGCGTTTGACGTCAGCAAGGTTTGTGGGACCCTCATGACATATGTGTTTCATCTATGCCATCTACACCGTCCATGTAGGGACGGTGGGGTCCTGATGTAGTGACCATCCACACGTGGGACATGTGGACCCCACCTTGATGTGTGGGTTTTATATCTATATCATCCATTGCTGGACGGTGGTAGATGGGACCCACCTTGCTGTATGCATTCTGTACCCACACCGTCCATCAGGTTGGGACGGTGGGGACCCCATATGATTTATGTGTTAAATCCACACCATGTATCTATGTGGCCCACCTTGATGATAGGTGTTTAATCTAAACCGTCCATCCGAATGGACTTCAGCAAGTCTGTGGATGCTGGATCTATTATAATGATTAAAAAGAAGAAGAAGAAGAATATAGATAATAAAATTATATATATATATATATATATGCATATAATATAATATATATATATATATATACCATATATACATATATATGTGTATATTTGGTGGGCCCCACGTGGGACCCACATCTATGGGAGGTGATTGGCTAGTGTATTTACATCATCTTTATAGCTGCTGTACTGGACGTCAGCTAGCCCAGTAGGTCCGATCATGAGGTATTGTTATATCCTAATCATCCATCCACGTGGGACCACCGTGATATATGTATTTTATTCCCACCATCCGGATCACAATAATATATGTGTTTTATCAATACCGTCCATCTAAGGGGACCACCATGATGTATTTATTTCATCCACACCGTCCAGATTGTGCTGGATGATGCTGGACAGTGTTTGGACGGTGCTGTCCAATGTTTAGATGGTGCAGATTTACGTGGACAATGTTTGGACGGTGCTGTCCAATGTTTGGACGGTGCAGATTTACATGAACAATGTTTAGACAGTGCTGTCCAATGTTTGGATAGTGCTGATTTACATAGACAATGTTTGGCAGTGCTGATCATCATTAGTGAGCCATGTGCCCCATAGAATGATAGTGTACAGTGATACACATGTTACACCTGTAACTATTGAAATGATTTTTTTGGTGTAATCCAAGATCTCTCTTAAGGCCCACTGATGCGGCCCACTTATTGTTTATGAGGGCCATTGGTGCGGCCCATTGATGCGGCCCACTTGATGTATATGAGGCCCATTGGTGCGGCGCATTGATACGGCCCACTCGATGTTTATGAGGCCCATTGGTGCGGCCCATTGATGAGGCCCACTTATTGTTTATGAGGCTCATTGGTGTGGCCCAGTTGTTGTATTTGAGGCCCATGGCTTGTGTCCCATTATGATGTACTGAGGCCCATGGGTCGTGGCCCATTGAGATGTATTTTCAGCGTATATGTCATGGCCCATTGTGATGTATTTCCGGCCCATTTGGTAAGGCCCAATGAGATGTATTTCCTGCCCATATGGCGTGACCATTGTGATGTTTTTGTAGCCCATTTAATGAGGCCCATTATGATGTGCATTTGGTCCATGGGTTGTGGCCCGTGTGATGTATCTGAGGCTCATGTGCAGGGCCCACCTGTTGTGTATATGAGGCCCATGAGTGAGGCCCATTGTGATGTATTTGAGGCCCATGTGATGCGGCCCATCATGATGTGTATTGGGCCCATGTGATGTGTCTCACAGTGATGTGTATTAGGATCATGTGATGCGGCCCATAGTGATGTGCATGTAGCCCTTGTATGAGGCTCATTGCGATGTATATTAGGCCTTTGTGTGAGGCCATGGGCCCACTTTATGTTTGGCACTATGTGGGTTACTCCTTGGGAGTAATGTTGGTTAAACGTCCACATTGATGGGCGATGATGGTTAAATGTCCACATTGTGACCTTTCCTTAGGCCTTTTGTTAGGCCGATTACCGATTCCGATTGTAGAGGCCGATTCCGATTATCGAGGCCGATAGTTGAGGTCGATTCCGATTGTCGATGCCGATTATCGATGCCGATTATCGATGTCGATTATCAATACCGGTTATCGATGCCGATTATGAGTATGTGACAACATAACATCATGATACATGCCCATACGCATCATCTGCATGTTTGTTATGAGATGTGATTGACCATTGCATATGCCATAGTGTAGGTGGTTTATGGGACTCCCTGATAGGTGGAGTTATCCCACATGAGCGCACGGTATGCACAGGATTGATGCATGATTGGACTGTGTGACTCATGCATCTTACGTTATGTGATTGTGATTACTATACGCCCTAGCGACATCAGGGCCGTGGCCTCCACAGGCACGTCGTGGATGGCCAGATGGGATACCGAAAATGTTTGGTTCGAGTATCTGGGCACTTTAGATGTTCGTGGGTGAAAGTCCTTAAACCTCTGAGGCCAGGAGACGCCCTAACGTCTAGACCGATTGTATAGGCCGATTCCGATTGTCGAGGTCGAGTATTGGGGCCGATTCTGAGTGTTGATTCCGATTGTTAAGGCCGATTTCGATTGTCGAGGCCGATTTCAATTGCCAAGGCTGATTGTCGAGACCTATGTGATGTATATGCAGCCCATGTTTAAGGCCTAATGTGATGAATATGAGGTCTATGTGATGAGGCCCATTGTAATGCATTTGAGGGCCAGGCGATAGAGTCCACTGTGATGTATATTAGGCCCATGTGAAAGGCCCATCGTGATGTGTATTAAGCCCTTGAGTGAGGCCCATGGTGTTGTATATTTGGCCTTTATATGAGGCCATGGGTCCACTATATGTTAGGCTCTATGTGGGTCATTCCTTAGGGGCAATGTTAGTTAAATGTCCACATTGTCGAGGTCGATTGTTGATGCCGGTTATTGATACCGATTTATGAGTATGTGACAGCATAGCATCATGAACATGCCCATACGCATCATCTGCATGTTTATTATGAGATGTGGTTGACCATTGCATATGTCATTGGACGGGTTGTTATGAGACTCTCTGATAGGCGGAGATTTCTCGCACGAGCGCACAGTATGCGCAGGGTTGATGCATGATTGGACTACATGACTCATGCTGTCATGCCCCAAACGCGGAAAATGGGCTGACAAAATTCCCAATCACCGAGTCCGACGCTGACAACCTCCGTAGTGCCCCATTCTCGGATTCCGGCACTCATATCCAGATTCCGATCCTGGGATCCTACAAGGAGGATTTTTAGTATGATTTTTTTGTTGTAATGGAGAATAACCACAAGCATAACCAAGTCACAAAACAACATCACCACATATCAACTATATCAAAGACTTTAAGTACAATGCGGAAACGGAAATACAGGGTGATAAAAAACTCTAAAATAATCTGATGTGCGCTCCTGCCTCAGCGCTGCTGCGAACCAATGCCACCTGTACGCAACGGTCGTGCATAAGCTTACAAAAGCTTAGAGGGTGGTGTAATTGTGTGCGTAAGGCAAGGGCCAATTGTACAATATCAGAGTAATGCGAAAATATGCAGTAAGTCCATGAATGCTATCACCTGTACCAAAGCTATGTGATGCAAGGCATGAATGTTATTGGCCATAACAAGGTCATGCGTGCGAGGCCTATGTAGCCAAATGTCATATGCGAGATGCAAAGCATGCCAGTCCTCATCAAGTACACATATCAGTAGAGTTCCTCTCTGGGATATCACCTGGGTCTAGTACACTCCACACTAACTGCCACCTCCCTAGCCACATAGCCTAGTGAGCGAAATAGACCTCACTATCCGCCTGACTAGTAGTCTGCCAATACCTACCCGACTCGTCGATAGTGGACTCATTTGCGAGCTGGTCAAACTCAGCCTAGCTTATAGCCCCCTCACTAGGGCGGATAAGGCTACACCCCCTTCCAACCCACCACATCATGGTGAGAGATGCGGCCTACTGGTAGTCGGCACTTGGGCGCTCGTGTATCCACTTGGTCTAGACGTTAGAGCAACTCCTGGTACCAAAAAGGTTCTGAAATTTTCATCGAAGAACATCCTAAGTGCCCACATTGCTAGAACCAAGTATTTTTAGTATCCGATACGGCCATCCACAATATACCTGTGGAGCCACGGCCCTGATGTCACTAGGGCGTACAATGATCAAGTCACACATATGCGGGATGCATGAGTCACATTGTCAAATCATGTAACAATCCTGCGCGTACCGCGCGCTCATGTGGGGGCACTCCGTCTCATAAGGAGTCCCATAAATGTCTCAGCCCAACGGCTTATGCTATGATCAAACATTCCTCATATCAAG
This sequence comes from Magnolia changhungtana, assembly GCA_030180095.1. Classification (NCBI taxonomy): domain Eukaryota; kingdom Viridiplantae; phylum Streptophyta; class Magnoliopsida; order Magnoliales; family Magnoliaceae; genus Magnolia; species Magnolia changhungtana. Next base: position 17,469,768 of record JASAUF010000343.1, read on the forward strand.
CATACATATGATGCGTATGGGCATGAATTATGGAGCTATACTAAGCATGTTATAAAGTGATGAATTGTCCTTATAATGAAGATGGGCTTAGATGTCCTACACACAACAAGTACGGGCCTATTAATGGGCCCTAGGGAGAGTTATAATGTGGACATTTAACCAACATTATTCTTACAATGTGGACGTCAAACCAACATTGATCCCAAGGCATGGCCCGCCATAAATATCATTACACAAACCATGTCGGAATCACACATTGCAATGGACCTTAAGTAAACCCATTGGGCCTCGACCCATGGGCCTTAGATACATCAAATGGGCCGCATCACATGGGCCTTATATTCATCAAGTGGGCCGCATCAATGGGCCACACAATGGGCCTTATGTACATTATAATGGGCCTCGACCTGTGGGCCTTAGATACATTTAATGGGCCTCATATATATCAAGGCGGGCTTCAACAAATGGCCACAAATACATCAAGATGTTTATTATATATATATATATATATATGAATCATATCAAGAGATCAACCGGACCTCACTCCAAATAACAGTGGTAATAATGATTTCCACCATTAAAATTCCCAAGGCCCACGATAACATTTATTTCCCATCCAATCTGATCATAAGGTCACACTAGCCTGAAAGAGGTTTTAATAGTGGACGGTCAAACCCACTCTTTGCTATAGTGTGGTCCACCTAATCCTGGATCTGTCTTAATTTTGGTCTCAAGCCCTAAAATAAGCTTTCAAAATGGTTGGACAGATTAGATGTAACACATGCATCATGGTGGGTCCCACCGTCCACACCACTGGACGGTGGTGTGAATAAAACACATACGTCATTAGTGGGTCCCACGTAGGGCCCACCGTAACTCTTATTTGCCATCTAATCTGTGGACGAGGTCACACAGACCCGGATGAAGAGTAAAAACAAATTTCATATTGATTCAAAACTTCTGTAACCCAAAAAGGGTTTCAATGGCAACCATTCAATCACACTGATTCCTATCGCGTGGGCCACCCGAGTTCTGGATAGGGTTGGTTTTTAGATGGGGCCCATTGCCCTAAGGGGCCTACCACATGCATGACGTGGATGTTTAAAACACATCACGGTGGGGCCCACGCATGGGACCCCTGCTTCCAGCGCCCGGGATGTTGCTGGGCATCCTTACTTGTCGACAGCAGCAGCGTCTGCTGTTGTTGCTTAAATATTTTATTAAAAAAAAAGTATTTTCAAGGTTTTTCGTAGGTGGGGCCCGCATCAGGTGGATCCGACCCAACCATTGGTCGCTATGGCTCAAGATAAGCCAAACAAGCCCAATATTCGAGATGTTTTGGCATGTGGAAACATCAGGTGAATTTCAACGGTAAAAAACACTGTTTGCTATGTTATGGCCCACTAGAAATTCGAATCAGCTTCATTTTTTGGCTCAAAGCCTAAATAATCTAAGGAATGGAATGGATGGCTTAGATTAAAAACATACATCAAGGTGGGGCCTGCATGAGTGGCCCGCCCAAAAGCTTGTGAATCAAGCTAATATTTTTATTTTCATTACACGTCCAGCGTCCCTAAATGATGGACGGTTTGGCATAACACATACTTAAGGTGGGCCTTGCTCAGGTGGGCCACCAAATGATGGATGGTGTGGATACAACATATATGTAAAGTGGGCCCCACCTATAGATGGCTTAGACAAAATACATGCTTCATGGTGGGGTCCATCCAGGTAGGTCACATGGCCACATCATCACATACAATGGGAAGAAATGAAAGAGAGGGAGAGAGAGAGAGAGAGAGAAAGTGGGACACACGTGTGATGGAGGGACCCCGACACTATGGGCCCTCCTTTTTAAGCATTTAATCATACATCAAGTGGGTCCCAATACATGTGGGCCCACCAAATCAAAAATCAATGGTGGAGATTACTTCTCCACCAAAATGGAAGGTCTAGATGACCTCTTTAGATCTTAGGAAAGTAAACATCATGATGAAGTCCACGGAGAATGGCCTCATCATGGAATGATAATGAAAATCAAGGTGGGCCATCGGCCACATCAAGGGTCTAAAGTGAGATCCATACCATCAATCGGTAGGCCTCACTTGGCCCATCATAAAAATATGAAAATCTAGCCTATAGAAACACCCACCGTTTGATCTTCTTGGTCTGATGGAAAGCCAATCTCCTTGTGCTTCACTTTGATGGAGGGTGATGAGAAGTGAATGGCTAGGATGAAGGATTTTGGGATAAGAAAGTGGGCCACACAAAACCACTTTTCTCTCTTGGAATTCCTTGGACGTGCACCACTTTCCTTGCTTGGAAAATGTGAAGAGAAGGAGAGAGAGAGGGTTGTAAGGGAGAGAGAGTGATGGGTGATGGATGTGAGGTGAGTGATGGATGTGAGGTGAGTGATGGGTGAGGTGAGAGATTGGTTGACTTTGGGGTTTGTTTGACTTGTGGAGAAAGAAAGCATGGGTTGCTTTTGTACTTGACATGAGGTGATTGATTGATTGATTGATGGGACATGACGTAGAGATTCTCTTGGGACTGCAAACGTATGACGTTTTCTTCAAAATAAACGCCGGCCCACATCTCCCTGCCAGAGTATCAGATCGGTATGTAAGACGTGGCATTGGAACCGCGGCGATGGTGCGGTCGCAATGGTATAAGTCTTGGATTAAGCCGACTCAAATCTACAGGATACGACTTAGGGTCGTGCGTAAACATCGATTATAGGTCACGGATTGCCAGACTTTGACGGGAAGGATTGTGGGAGTCAACGGAACAGTACGGACTAGGATACGGGTCTTACACATGCATCTTGCATTGTATGATTATGATTACTGTATGCCCTAGTGATATCAGGGCTGTGACCTCCACAGGCATGTCGTGGATGGCCAGATGGGACACCGAAAATGTTTGGTTCTAGCATCTGGGCACTTTGGATGTCCGTGGGTGAAAGCCCCTAAACCTCCGAGGCCAGGAGACGCCCCAACATCTAGACCAAGTGAATACATGAGTGACCAAGTGCCGAATACCAGTAAGCCGTGTCTCTCACTTTGTCGTGGTCGGTTGGGAGGGGGTGTGGCCTTATCCGCCCGAGCGAGGGGGCTATAAGCTAGGCTGAGTTTGACCAGCTCCCAAATGGGTCTGCTATCGATGAGATGGGTAGGCATTGGTATACTACTGGCAGGCATGTAGTGAGGTCTTTTCCACTTGTTGGGCTACACGGCCGGCTGGGGCGGTAGCTAACTTAGAGTGTATTAGATCCCGATGATGATCCCAGAGATGTACAATGCTGATATGTGGACTTATTGAGTAGGAGTTACATAATCATTCATTCATTCACTATTCACTCAGGTTAGTGGTGCATAACTATTTGTTACATATACCGTCGCAAAGACTAGGATTTCGGTTGGGGCGCATGACTAACCTGAGATCAAGAGTTTACTACATTGAGTCTGACTATCCAAATTTAGGTATGGGACTGGTTTGGATAGAAGTCCCTTGTGATGGACCCCATAGCCTGCAATACTACGTACTATCATCCCAAATTTACTCTAGCTTGTTCATTTCATTCGCACCGCATATTGTATTGCATCCGCAACATTTAGCATTTTGGGTTGCCATGTTTCTGCATTGATATGGCCATTAGTATTCATGCCTTGCATCGCATAGCATTGGTACGGCTAATGACACTCATGGACTTATCAGTATATTTTTGCTTACTTTGATATCGTATGATTCATGATCTCGTCAGTATTTTGGCTTACTCCGATATTGTATGGCTTGTGGACTTATCAGTATGTCCGTTTACTCTGATATTACATTTTGAGCACGCGTATTCTGCTCACACACTTTCACTACCCACTAAGCTTTCTATAAGCTTATACATGATAGATGTGTGCAGGTGGCGTTAGGTTTCAACAGCGTGGAGCTTGGAGCATGCAGCGGACTTCTGGAGCTTTAATTTTCGATATATATATTTACCTTTCAGCATTGTACTCAAGTGATTAGATTAGTGGATATGTGTTGATGATGTTGTTCTTATGATTTGGGTATACTTGTGGTTATACTTCTTATGAGACAAATTCATGTTTCAAATCCTCCTTGTAGGATCCCAGGATTGGAATCTGGCGTATGAGCGCTGGGAGCCGAGAATGGGGTACTATAGAGGCTGTCGGCACCGGATTCAGCGATCGAGATTTTGTGAGCCCGATTTTCAAGTTTGAGGGGTGACATCCCAGGATCGGAATCTGGCGTATGGGCACTGGGAGACGAGAATGAAGTGCTACGGAGGCTGTCGGCACCTGATTCAGCAATCGGGAATTTTTGTGGGCCCGATTTCCGGGTTTGGGGCATGCCACCTAAATAGTTGTCGCTTGTGGGGTAAGCAATATTGGTGCTTGTTTCATTCTAATTTGTCTCTTTAATACTCTTCCTTAAATTTCTCTTATACCCATTCTAGTTTATCTCTCTTAGGAAACTTTGTCGGGCCCACGTTATATTTCAACTAACTTGTCGAAGTGGCCGAGGAACATATTGATGCATAAGAGTTGGATTCATTTGTCAAGGTATCTTAGTAACTTCTCATTCTAATTGTTGTGATCCAATGGTTAAGATGCATTGTTTGACATGTCCTCCAATTGTATTGAATGATTTAGGATAAGAAATGCATACTTAAGTGGAGCTACGGAATTCCTAGACTTTGCATTTACAAATACAAGTGATAGAAGGAGGATCCTATGTCCACGTAAGAACTGCAATAACAACTTCTAGGTATCTCGAAGAGAAGCATATGATCATATCATATGTGACGGATTTAATACGAGTTATACTCATTGACATTTTCATGGGGAAGCCACGTCTTCTTCTATGCCTAATCTGGATCCAAACGATGATATGCACGAATTGTTACACGATGCATTCGATTTTTCGAGCACGGATGATCAAGAGAGTGATGCAGCATATAAATCTACACATGGGCTTAATACCGAAGCACAACAATTTTTCAAAATAATAGAAGATGCTGATAAGGAATTGTACCCAGGTTGTAAGAAGTTCAGTAAGTTCTGTTTCATTATTCGACTATATCACATAAAGTGCCTTGGTGGATGGAGCGACAAGTCATTCACGATGTTACTTGAATTGCTGAAGGATGCACTTCCCAAAGGTGAAACCTTACCAAGGTCTTTCTATGAAACCAAGAAGATTATTGGGGACTTGGGCCTAAAATACAATAAAATTGATGCTTATCCCAATGATTGTATGTCGTATTGGAAGGAGGCTATCGACGAGCAATCATGTGGTATATGTGGTACTTCCTGAACATCAATCTGATGACGAGGCGACTTCTTTGACTGCAAAAGATAGAAAAACTCTAGCCAAAATATTATGCCATTTTCTTTTAAAACTAAGGCTTCAGAGGTTGTACACGTCATCAAAACAATGTCCTCTATGAAATGGCATTACGAGTGTCGCATCGAAGATGGAATGTTAAGACATCCATCTGACTCCCCAGCGTGGAAAACTTTTGACCACTATCATCCGACCTTTTCGTAAGATAGTCGCAATATTAGACTTGGGTTAGAAGCTGACAGTTTCAATCCATTCAAGACAATGAGTATTGCTTATAGCACATGGACTGTTATTCTGATTCCATAAAACTTGCCACCATGGATGTGCATGAAGCAACCTTATTTCATGATGTCCTTGCTTATTCTTGGTCCTTCTGGACTTGGTAATGAAATTGACATGTATTTGCAACATTTAATAGATGAGTTGAAGGAATTGTGGGAGGTTGGCATAGACACTTATGATGCCTCAAGCAATGAAATATTTCAAATGCGTGCAGCATTGTTGTGGACTATCAGTGACTTTCTTTCATATGCGAACTTGTCTGGATAGAGCACTAAAGGACGCCTTGCTTGTCCTTACTGTAACAAGGACACTTCGTCTAAATACTTGAAGTATGGTTGAAAGTTTTGTTATATGGGTCATCGTCGATTCTTGGAACTTGATAATAGATTTAGAAGTAATAGCAGATCTTTTGATGGTACAAAAGAATTTAGTGAGGCACCAACTTTATTATGTGGGTCTGATGTGCTAGATCAGTTACAAGGAATTGATGTCACATTTGGGAAGAAGACTCCTGACAATCATGGGCACAAGAGAAGACTAGTTGTTGATGCAAAAGATTGATATAACTAGAAGAAGCAGAGTATCTTTTTCGATTTGTCGTATTGAGAGCATAATTTATTGCAACACAATCTTGATGTGATGCATATTGAAAAGAATATGTGTGACAATGTGCTTGAGACACTATTGAACATTGAAGGGAAAACAAATGACAGTGTAAAGGCACGTCTTGATATGCAAGATATGGGTATAAAACAAATATTGTACCCAAGGAAGCTTTTATCGAACAAAACATATTTGCCACCTATATGCTTTACCATGTCATTGAGTAAGAAAGGTAATTTCTGCACATTTTTAAAGCCAAGGGAAGGAGAACAACTACATTTATGTAAGTATTGTTGTTGTTATTCTTGGTACATATTTATATATTATAAGTCTTAAGCTCTATTTGGTCATCACATCAATCTTTATGAATATAAATTTTTATCAACCCAAATGGATCTTAAGACCCTTTTTAACTTTGCCAATGCAACTACTTGCATTGCCGGTCCTAAGCCCGGGTAAAGGAGGAACAAGGGCTTGAGTGTCGCAAAGTCAATAGCAGAGGAACCTCTATTCATCGTCTATGCTCTGTGAGTTGGGGTTAATTGCCTGAAATTGATAGATGATAGGATATTATATGATTGTAAGTTGTGGTTTAATTATATCTTGTCAATCCTTCAATTTTCATGGTGGTGCATATTGTTTCCATGGTACTGATGTCCTTCACAAGTGGCATGTTGGCGAGAAGCATGGTATGGTTGTTGTACTAGTGCTTGAATATAATTTCCTGTTAAACCTTTTTGGGGCTATGATTTATTAATTATTATTATTATTATTATCATCATTTTTAAATGAATAAAATTTCAAAGGCTGATTCTAACAGTTGAATTCTGATGGACTACATCTCTTCTTCTGATCTGATAACTTTCAGCTTCCTCGGATTCAACTGACTGACCCGATTGCTAGATATTACGGCCTTTAACGCGGACAAGTTGTGAAGATTATCCGACCGAGTGAGACCGCAAGCAGATACATCACCTACCAATATGTTGTCTGAGTTACCTTAGATTTGATTTTTGTGGTTTTGTTGTTGTTATTGCATATGAAAGTTGGAGTTATTGGCATTCGGATATAATTTTATCAATGGATTGTAATCTTTATATTACTAAGTTATGACAGTGGCTTAAGCAGAAAAAACAGGCCCATCCCTTTTGCTTTTGAGTTGGCCATTTCAAGTTTGGGTGTTTGTACCTTAAATGAAAATGAAGTGATAATCATTTTGTTATTTATTTGAGTAGTTCATGCTTCTAAAAAATGTCCGATGGGGCCCATTGGTCTCTGATCTAGTCCATTGACCTGATGGACCAAACAGTGATGGGCTATCTCCTAGATTGAAATAATCTATGGTTTGTATCTTTGGACCATTTTTCGTTGAAGATGGAATGTTGCTGTAATTTTTTTTCTTCTCCCATCTATTTAAAGGATTAGGATCTTCCAATCTTGGAGTTTTAGTAACATACTCCATCTGCTGTTGGCGTAATCAGATCACTGACCTGGATCACCAAACCATGGTCCTGTGGTTCGACAATCCAGATTGGTGAACCATCGGGCTTGCCATGAATGGGGTATGCTGCAATCTTAAATTGGAAGATCCCAAGACTTCTAACCCTAGTTTCAGTTGAAGGCGGCCCAGTCGTAATTTCTTCTTAACTGTATATTTTGTAGGTAAATGATGATATGGTTATTTCCACTTTTGCTATTCAATGTGATAATGCAACCAAATGCACCCTAAGCTAGATAATGACATAGTCAGATTTCTATGCCACAGGTACCCATCGTTGCTTCAACTGCTGGATTAATTGATACTGTCAAAGAAGGTTTCACCGGATTCCAGATGAGATCCTTCAATGTTGATGTAAGTAACAGTTCTTTTATTCATCAATTGAATTCCCCATCCATTTTAACTATTCCCTTTACAAAAATTGAATTCACATTCCATGTTCCTTTTTCGTTTTATTTTTTTCAGTGCGAGGCTGTCGATCCCATAGACATGACTGCAGTTGCCACAACCATCAAGAGAGCCCTTTTCGTCTACGGCACGCCTGCTTTCACGGAGATGATTAATAACTGTATGGCCCAAGATCTTTCCTGGAAGGTGAGTAAAATTCCAAGTAACCTATGCTTAGATGAATGGAACTTACAAGAAAAGAAATTGTATGAAAAACAAAACCACATTACTTCTCTCTTTGTGCTAGATTTGAATCTGTTGGTTGTTGCACAGGGACCTGTGAAGAAGTGGGAGGAAGAGCTGCTGACTCTAGGAGTTGATGGCAGTGAACCCGACATTGATGGAGAGGAATTTGCTCCTCTTGCTAAGGAGAATGTGGCCACTCCTTGAAATCTCGTCCACCGACACTAACCTAAGCTTTTTACAACTAATTGTATCTTTGTAATTCATGGATCCGTTGGCTAGAAATTATCACAAGATGGAAGCACAATATTTTTTTCTTATGGAAGTCCAATTCTCTTACTACGAACAGATGTAATCTTTTATGTATGCGACAGACTGATAGTTTGCTCACCCCATTTATGAGCATTGTCGGTAAGGTTATAGAGAAGGAATGTAATCTTTCTCTATGCATTCATTTTTCTTTTGGCCCACTGTAACTTCTGAGACATGTAATGTACTAGCAAGATCATCTAATTAGCTAATATGAGACCCACAATATTAAATTTTTGGCGTTGATGTGATATGGATTGTTCATTCATTTGGTAAGGCTAGGGATGCCATGGCTCATTGCCTCATCACTTAAGGTTTATGTAAAAACATTTCAATTGAATTATATATAATAAAAAAAAATTACTGGCCTGCGCTGGGACCTCTCAAATCCATAGAAAGACTTTTGTCAGCGCCTGTATAGATTTTTGGCGGCGCTTTTTCATGCTTAGTCCAATAACTGTGTTTTTACCGACACTTGGACAGACTCTTGCCAGTGCTTTTTTTCACTTTTACTAGCACTTCTTTCAGAAATACCAGCGGCCACCAAAATTGTCAGTGAAGTCAGAGCGAGTGCTGAAAAAGAATACATGATTACTGGTGCTCAAACAAGCGTCGGTAAAAGTGGCTTAGCATCGGCGGAAGTTTTGCTGGCTTATTCCTTTAGCGGCGCTTGTCTAGTGCCACTAAAGGTATTATCGGCGGTTTTGGGGATTTTAGCGGCGCTTTTGACTGCCAGTAAAAGTCCCTTTTCTTATAGTGACCACTCTGATATCATGAAGAAAGGATGAACAACCCATCAAGCTGATTAACGGTTTTTCCCTTCACATGGGCAACGAGCGCATAAGCTTATTGTGCATTTATTAGCAGAAGAAAAGATGGAGAGAGAGAGAGAGAGAGAGAGAGAGAGAGAGAGAGAGAGAGAGATTGCATGAATAACAAACCTTAATTCCATAGCTTTATTTATAATAGCTCCATATGTTTACCAAACGTGTATTGGGTCCATTGGGCCTTTGACCATGGCGAGGTTCAATATTTACATATTCAGCTCATAGTCAATCCTATGCTGCTACTTATTTGAGTCTTTACAAAACTTATTTAACTTGATCTAGAAATAAATTTCTTTTGACATTTCTTAATTTGTAATCCCATAGCTTATTACCCCATTAACCATAGGAGACTCTTATTACATAGGGCTGAAAGTCGGGCAGGTTCAACCCGACCAACCCGAGACCGACCTGACGTTGGGTTGGGCTCGGGCAGGATATGGCGGGTTCGGTCTCGGGCCTGGGCTGTAAAAACACCAACCCGATAGAATTTCGGTCGGGCTTGGGTTGAAGTCTCGGGTTGCCGGACCCAACCCGAACCCAATAATTATAACATAAATATAGAATAAATCAACGGGATTGTCTTCATTGCACGTCATTTCCGATGAAGTATTTCTCTCTCCCACGCGGCACCGGATTTTTCTCTCTCATGCGCCAGATTTTTCTCTCTCAGATTGCATGGGATGTGGATACAGTGCGAAAGCCTTTCGCATAAAGATACTGTGCAAGGATGCAATGTGGGTTCCACCATGATGTTTATTAGAAATCCAACCATCCACTCATTTTTTAAGCTCATTTTAGGACATTAGACCAAAAATGAGGAGGATCCAAAACTCAACTGGGCCATAAAAGATGAAACAGTGGGAAAAGGAATTCCTACCGTTGAAACCTTTCTAGGCTCTGCCTTGATGTTTATATGCCATCCAAACCGTTTATAAGGTCATTTTTACTAGGATGAAATAAAAACACTAAAAACTTAGACCTATGAAACTTTTATAGCCATATAAATATTTCAACGGTGGTCACTAAATCTCCACTGTTTCCTCTCGTGTGGCCCATTTGAGTTTTGGATCTATCTTAATTTTGGTCACATGTTCTACAATAAACTCAAAAAATTGATGAACATGTTTTATTTCTAATAAACATGGCAGTGGGCCCCACCCGAAATCCTTGTAGAAGGCTTTTGCGGGAAATCCGCATCCGTTTGCATGCTCATGGCAGCGAAAACGGATTGGCTATTCCCAATGGCCAGTGGTCGGTGCTCTATGGACCCCAACATAATGTATGTGTCTCATCCATGCCGTGCATCCATTTTTCCATATGATTTTATGGAATCAACCTAAAATCGAGGCAGATAAAAATCTCAAGCGGACCACACCATGGGAAAACAGTAGTGATTGAAGATCTACCATTAAAAACCTCATGGGGCCCACGGTAATGTTTATCTGACATAAAACCTGTAGATTAGGTCATAGAGACCAGGATGAAGGCAAGAAACAAATATCAGCTTGATCCAAAACTTTTGTAGCCCTAAGAAAATTTTAAGAAGTTTTTAATGGTAGGATTTCAATCAACGCTATGTGGCCCCACATGAGATTTTAATCTACCTCAGTTTTGGGCCGATAACATAAATTTATCAGGAAAAATGGATGGACAACATGGATGAGGCACATACATCATGTTGGGGTCCACAGAACACCAACCACTAGCCATTGAGTAGCGAATCCATTCCCACTGCATAACTTCTATCCTGATTGCTTGATCCACCGCATGACTTTTAACGTGTGGTAGTTCTTTGGCCCCACAATGATTTGTATTTTATATCCATACCATCCATCAATTTTTATGGATCATTCTAGAGCATGACCCCAAAAACGAGGCACATTCAAACCTCAAGTGGACCACACCACAAAAGGTACTATGGATTGAATAAACTACCGTTGAAACTTTCCTAGGGCCAAGCTTGATGCTAATTTTTCAGCTAACCTGTTCATGATATCACACACACACACACACACCTGAAATAAGTTAAAATACAAATATCGGGTTGATCAGAGTCTTCTATTGCCCCAAAATTTTTTTAACGGTAGTCATTTAATCCCCGTTCCTTTCTGTGGTGTGGTCCACTTGAGCTTTGGATGTGTCTCATTTTGGGGCTCAAGCTCAATAATGATATGTAAAAATTGATGGACAGTGTGGATGTATAACCTAAATCACTATGGGGCCCCAAGAAATTTCACATGCTAAAAGTCATGGTGTGTAATAAGCAAACTATTTTGGAGAGAGAAATTCAGGCGTACGAGTGAGAGAGGGAGTCAAGGAGCTCGTTTGCGCTAGAGAGAGATTGAGAGAGAGAGCATCTCACAATGTATGTAACTATGTATCATCATCAATCTATTATTCTCTCTTTCTCTCTACATCATACAAAGGTTGGTTTGATTTTTTTTTTTTTTTTTTCTGCATTTGAAATTGTTTTGATATTTTTCACGGTCATGATCAGCATATGCGCGCAACACATGTAAAGATTTAGTTTTTTGGTAATCATATCATGAAATATAAAATGCACATGATTAGTAATATTGATGACTTGTTTTCAACATGTCTCTTATGTATAGATTTTTATTTTTATTTTTATAAATTATTTTAATATGAGGATATATAAGTGGATTTCTGGAATGGGTGATAGTAATGCTCCGTTGATGTTACGGGTAGTTTTTAAATTGATACGTTGTTGATATTTGATAATACTTGAAATTTGATGTGCTTGATTGTTAAAGGAGCAGTTGTCCTATATTTGAGCTTGTTTGTTTAGAAAAAATAAAGTTCTTCGTGATAAATAACTACGTATATAATTAATAAAATCATATGTATAAAAAAAAAAAGGCATGTATTGAAATATAGTAGACTAATATAATAACAAAAATATTAGCATGTATCAACCCGACCAACCCGACCGAGCCTACTTGGGTTGGGCTTGGGTTGAGAATTTCCAATCTGAAGTTGGGTTGGGTTGGGTTAGGGTTGAGGTATAGTAACCTTGGGTTGGGCTAGGGTTGAGCACCAACTTGACCTAACCCGCCTGACTTTCAGCCCTATTGTTACATCCCTTATTCTTTTGGTGAAGTGCATGCAAAAAAAATATAAAGGTAAGGTAAATGGAGTGTGAAGGGAGAAAGCCAACGAGTGTAAATATCATTTGCCGTGACCTTATTACAATTCAACTTCCAATTTCTTCACATCAAAACCATTCTCCACCCATGCAGCATAACCCCCTCCCATGTTCTTCACATGCTTGAATTCCTGCCATTCAAAAACAACCTTCATTTCCATCTTTTTCTTTTGTTTGAAACAAAAAACTAAAGAGGCATGACCTCAATGCCAAACAGGATTCACCCAATGCTGTCTGCTCATTATTTCCACCACGATAAGGTGGTTGGGACTTTCTTTCTTGGATTGGGGTAAACTAAGCGAAGCAAATCATTTCCCTTTCAATTGACATTTCCTCTGGATTTTGTAAAAAGAGAAGGAACCCATTGCTTTCCTCAACAAGGGAGCTAACGTTTTTCTTCAAAATATTAAATGATAGAGTAGAGGTTTCCCTCAGATGTGGGGTTTTGAATGACGAAATTTGAGAGGAGATCTCCCTTTGGAAATCGTAACTGAACAATGAAAAATACGAAGAGAAAGCACTTTCCTTCAAAGATTCTCTAGCAAAACAAACAAGTGCAAGAAGCTTACTTCCTCTAATGCTGATGTCACTTAACCATCTGCCTATTTTACAAATTTGCTTTCCCTTAGACTTCCCCTAGTTTACACCCAATCCAAATCTGTACTGGTGACAATCAAGAAGCATTTCAAAATTCTACTTTTCAGAAATCCATTTTGAAATGTGCCTTGAGGTTCCCACCCACCATTTATGGAACCGTGGGGAGAGGAGTGTTCAAGGAGTACTCTTGGGTGAAAATTTAGACTTAATGATGAACAAAGAAAAATTCATATGAAATTATTTTTGGACAAGGTAAATATTATTTCCACCCAAAAAAGCTGTTACTCATTGCATGTTTTTTTATTCAACTAGTGCTTTTATCAGTTACTTTGGTAACCAAATCATCCTTGTAGGGATGGAACTAGTAATTTTTCAGAGATGGAAATAACAAATTATTTCTAAATAAACTTACAGCGTTGAGAAGATCAACGGAGGCATGCAATGATCGAACCCCACTTTGGCAGCCCTTCACAATTCCAACCAAATAATTAGCCACAAGGTTTCAATGAGTAAGCGACAATCTACACAAAGCCAATGCAATGGTTATCTGGGAAGGTAATGGGGCCCGGCCTGGGGTGATTTGGTCCGATTTTTGAATCGCTGGGGCTGAATCTACCAGCCGGACCTATTGCCATCCCTGACTATAACACTCAATCATAACGGCACCTGGGACGACAACAAATACGACAGTTGAGAGATATAGTGCAGCAGCTCCCTTTTGTCGTGATATAAACATACATGTAACAAGCATGTATGTTGCGGTAGACTGCCGTGGAATAAGCCATTTACCAAAAGCACGCCGAATGCACTTTGGTAACCATCCAATCGATGGCCTGCAAATGAAACGTTGTGAGCGACAAAACAACTGGATGGTGGAATTGTGCAATCACCATTACTTTTGGTAAATGGCCCATCCACGTAGGGGCTCTTCGGATTAACGGTCCTGACCACACCAAAGATGTTTGTTGTATACATGTTGACGAGGGAGCTACCCGTGCCGCGGTGGTAGACAAGAGTGCATCTCAACGCTGAGATCCCCTTGTTTGGACTTTGGACCATGCGCGCAAATGAGGTAAGACACTCAAATGCAAATCCAGTCTGTTGTTTTTTGTTTTTAATCAATTTTGGAGACCAAACCAAAATTACATTCACGAGTCCAATTAAAGGACATTGTTGACTATATTTTGCATGGCCATTCTATTGGATGGACCCGATCTCATTTAAGGTTAACACTCTTCGCCAATGTATTCAAGGTTAACAGATTCAAATCCACAAGTACCAGGACACTTCACACCAGGTGACATTGAAGCTCAGTATACTTGCCATGTGTGCACGATCTTATGCCATTCAAGGAGATTTATGGGCCATGATCCGTCCAAAAGGGGCCGTTGATCTCGATTGCTGAAATACTAGAGCCTTCAGCTCGTTTTAGTGGATCCCATGATTAAGTGATTTAGACCACTGGTCAGCTAGGTTCAAGGTTCCCGGCTGGTACTGTTGCGCGCAGCTGCTATGGGAGGCACAATGGTTATTATTCCCCCTTATATAGCCGCTGGATTTTATTTTTTTTTTCTTTTTTACAAATTAAAAAAAAAAAAAGAAAAATCCTAAATTTAGAGAATCATACACACACACATAAAGAGAGATAACACCAGCTCCATAACTCAAGTGGTAGACTGAGTGAAAGATACCTCCTTTCGACACTAAGGTCTTGGCCTTATTCCCTAGTGGGGGTGGCTAACAGTGAAGTGTGATATCACAGTGCTTGTACTAACAAGCTAACAATATATATATATATATATATATATATATATATATATATATATATATATATATATATATATATATATATATATATATATATATATATGCACACCTTTGCACACGTGTCTTGGGTGTCGAATCTGATAGCAAAGAGAAATTCAAATTAAGGGAAGAAACTATTTGCATTTTTCATGGCCCACTAAAGTTTTGGATTAAAGTAAAATTTCGTACTAGGGGGTTTCATGAGGTTCTGCTTCATGTGAACCGTTCAGATTTTTGAGACTCATCAGATAGGATGAGTTCTCAAAAAAGTTCGTATGTAGTACGTACGAACTAGTTCGCAGGTGAGCGTTTCTGTGTGTATGTATATATATATATATATATATATATATATATATATATATATATATATATATATATATATATATATATATATAGGGAAAAGGTACTATGCGCTTGAGCGTAAAGCGGTCGTCCATGAGGTCGAGCTGGGGTGGGCCCCACCGTGATTCCGTTCGAAGATCCACACCGTCCACCAGATGCACCGTCCCATTTTGGGCCTGAACGGCCAAAAATCTTCCGTCCACCGTGATCAGGTGGGCCATACCATCTGAAAACATAAGTATACAAGCAAAAACATGTAAAAACACTTGGTGGGCCCCACCTGAGATGTGGATACCACCTGAAAAGTGGTTTAAAATTACTTTCAAGTGGGACACACATGATGGACAGTTTTGATCATGAAGAAACCTCTCGAAAGGCCCCCACAACTGGTTTTGAATGTTTCAATGGTGCACGGCCCCTCTCCACTTTTGTACGTGGTGTGGCCCACAAAAGTCACGGATTGAGGTGATTTTCAGCCGTGTGGGCCCCACCTGAGATGGTACATCTGACTGAGGGGGTAGATGTTCGAAAGGCATCACGGTGGGCCCCACACCAACTCGACCTCATGGACGACCGTATGCGCTTGAGCGCATAGTACCTTTTCCCTATATATATATATATATATATATATATATATATATATATATATATATATATATATATATAAAGAGAGAGATGTATGATCACCTGCCCACCTTTGAGTGTCCAACTTTTAGCTCGATCCAAAACTTTGATGGGCCATAACAAAGGGAAACAGTTTCCTCTGATTTACCTCCATTTTCTATGGCCCACCAGGGTTTTAGATCAAAGTAAAAGTTGGCTGTTCGAATTTTGTGCCCATAATAGGCGTATAAAAATATGTAGGTGATCATGTCTTTGTACACACACATATTTGTTTTGACTATACTTATGATTATATAATGATCGACTCTTTGGCAACAATGCTGTCTCCACATGTTGATGATTTTGTGAACTTGATGCAGTTATACTGACAGAAAAATTCATATTTAATCTTTTAAATATCTAATACCAATGATAAAATCATATTAGCAAGAACGTAATAATAATAATGAAACAACTCGTTATTTATATTTATGTCACAGAAAATATATTTCCGAGGGATTTTTCATAACAGACTATTCATCCAAAAATCAACCCAAAAAAATAAAAATAAAAATCAAAATGGTAATAAAATGATTGAGCTAAGGCATGAATTCGAAATTTATTTCATCCTACATCTATTCCAGTCATTTACAATTAACATTAAACAAAAAAAATACATTTTTGGAATTTTTCTTGACAGTAACAATTCATCCGAAAACCAGCCAAAATTAAAATATAAAAAACTCAAAATGAGAATTGAATGACTAATCTAAAGCATGAATATATACATCTATTTATCTTTTATATATTCCAACAACATGCAATCAATTTTAAACTTTTGGGGGGAAAATTGGCAGAAAATAATAAATTTTAAAAAATTACAAAATGGTTTTTAATAACTAATTTAAGGTATGAATTTTTACATTTTATTCATCTAACGTCTATTCCAACCATTAAGAATCAATCTTAAATTAAAATATACATTTTTTGGAGACGTTTCTAGACAGCCATGGCCATTCGAAAATAAATCAAAGTGAACAATTTTTCTTTTTTAGACAAAAAAAAAAAAAAAAAAACACAGAGATTTGATTCGTCCAAGGAGCTCTTGCTTTTCCCCGAGGAACTTTGATTCATTCGAATAGCCTAAATTGAGCGTTTTAATCCACAAAGAATGTACAAGATATGTCGAAATTAGCATAGGATTACTCCAAGAACAATACACACACACATACGCTCACATGCGAACCAGTTCATAACTTTTCTGAGAACCCATCATACGTGATGTGTATCCAAAATCTGAACCGTTCATGTGAAGCAGCACCTCGTGAAACCCCCTGGGCCCAAGTTTTACTTTGATTTAAAACTTTGATGGGCCATGAAAAATGAAAACAGTTTCCTCCCTTGATTTGCATTTCTCTTTGCTATGGCCCACCGGAATTTTAGATTGGGGTGAAAATCTGTCACATGAAGTTTCATGGGATTCCGCATCACATGGATCGTTCAGATTAGACACCCATGGTACGTGTGCAAAGGTGCACATGTGCGTAGGTGCGCAGGGGAGCATGACTCTCTCTCTCTCTCTCTCTCTCTCTCTCTCTATATATATATATATATATATATATATATATATATATATATATATATATATATATATATATATATATATACACGTGCGCGCACAGAAACGCTCACCTGCGAACCAGTTCGTACGTACTACATACGAACTTTTTTGAGAACTCATCATATTTGATGAGTTTCGAAAATCTAAACGGTCCACATGAAGCAGAATCTCATGAAACCCCCTGGTAGGAAATTTTACTTTGATCCAAAACTTCGGTGGGCCATGAAAAATGCAAACAGTTTCTTCCCTTGATTTGAATTTCTCTTTGCTATGGCCCACCACAATCTTAGATTAGGGTGAAAATTCATTCCCTAAGGTTTCATGAGATTCTGCATCTTATGGACCATTCGGATTCGACACTCATGACACGTGTACAAAGGTGCACACGTGAGTAGGTGCATAGGTGAGCATCCCTATATATATATATATATATATATATATATATATATATATATATATATATATATATATATATATATATATATATATATATATATATTTGAGCGATAGAAAGGGGGGTCATTTGAGCCGGGTTTTAAAGAAAAATAAGAGTTGCTTTTCTTTACCGTTATAGGGGAGTCACGGCCATTACACATGACATTTTTAGGGGTGTCCATTACACCCCTTATCGCATAACGGTCACCACTGATATGGGTTCCACGATGCGTGAACGGTGGACCATTTATTTTTAGCTAAATGTGAAGGGTAAACGCATTTCTTCTCTTAACCTTCAAAATGGAAGATTAAGATTGTCACGTTAAGGAGATTTTTGGAACATGGTCCATTAATCCATCCAAGGCGGGGCCTGGTAGATCAGTCCGAATTGATAAAACCTAGCCCCAACTTGTACAATGTCCAAACTGAAAGCTTGTGCATACTCTACATATCCTAGGGGCGAGAATCGTAAACCGAAAACTCGTGCTCCACTGCATATCCTCTGGGGAGAATCATATGATTCTGTATAGAAAGTGGGTGAGGGTCGGAATGGCCCTGGTGACCTGCTCATTCGACAAGCCCGACCTGGCTTTGGACTGGAATTGGACCTGTTGCTTGGTCCATGGGTCGGGCTTGGGCCTAGCATGCATGGTGTAATCAATTTTTCAGCTGGGCTTGGGCTGAAGTCATTTTAACCTGACATGACTTCATATGTACATATCTTATATCTTACAAGTATGTAATTCTAATCCTTTATTTGTGAACATATACATCTTCAATGTAGCCTATTGATTTCATTCTTCTAGGTCTCCATTTCTTTAGTGCATGTGTGACCCACTTGATCTATCAATTTTTGGGCCTGTCCAGGCCGGGTTAGGTCAGGCCTTATTGTTTTAGCGTCCACGTGGCATTGAAATGTCAGGCGGGCCTGGAGCTAGTCTGGCTCGGCCCATTACCACCTCTAAAAGTGGAGGTGGGTATCAAAATATTCAAAACCAGTAGGCTGAGTACACAGGCACCATGCGCATGCTAACTAAACCTGATTCAACAGTCATGAATCATTGTAATCCATGAATAAAAAGCCAAATTAAGGATGATGATGATGTTGATTACCACGACCAGATGATCTTCCTTATTGCAAATCAATGAAACCTGCTCCAGAAATTGAGCGTTTTTCACCCTACCTGAATTTTCCAAACAAACCACAAAAAAATATAAGAATATTACAATAATAATGAGAAGACTAGGGGGAAAAATGGAACTAATATATGCATCCTCTATCTTTTGCTTGCCTATACAAATACAATTACTCTCTATTTTTCGGCGGAAAATATATATAAAAAAAGGAAATGATACGAAAAGCAAAAACCTTGAGACGTAATAAACATGTAAGGTACATTCAACGCGTTTTCCAAATGTCCTTTCTTGTACTCTTCAACCGTCCTATTATCATCCAAATTTAACAAACAAATGCATTA
Source organism: Magnolia changhungtana (assembly GCA_030180095.1). Taxonomy (NCBI): domain Eukaryota; kingdom Viridiplantae; phylum Streptophyta; class Magnoliopsida; order Magnoliales; family Magnoliaceae; genus Magnolia; species Magnolia changhungtana. The sequence goes on from JASAUF010000343.1 coordinate 17,489,326, forward strand.
AAAGAAGGACAAAAGCTCATAATAATAAGAAGAAGAAGAAGAGAAAAAAAAACCATGGAATTAAAGGGAACTGGTTGCTACGCCATCCCACCTCACGTCCAGGTAACGATGGCCTGAGCGAATGAGATCCTTAGCAGTATGGACATCGACGGTCACAACTTCTTCGGAGCTGCAATGTACAAGAAAGATGGAATAAAAGCATATGGCCCAAGATAGAGTACTAGCCATGTATGAGAAGACAAATTCCAATATTTGAAAGAGAAATAGACAGACGTTTTCTGAGCGTCCATCAGAGAAAGGGTCGTTGTTTTGTAGGAGGTTAAAGCCCCTGGTTTGGAGCTGTGGTTTCTTCTTCCCTTTGTTTCTCAAAGAAAACCATCCAAGGATTTTTCTTTCTAAAAATTTCCAATTAAATAAAAACGAAAAGAAAGAAGACAAAAGGATGGGCTTGCTTTCGCTTGTTTATTCTGGGAGCGGATTAGGTAAGACCCTGGCCTCACCCAAGACGGGTGCGGCCCTTATCGTGGGGCCTACATTGATGTATGTATTCTGTATCCACACCGTCCATTCTATTTTCCATATCACTTTAGCACATTATCCCAAAAATGAAGCATATCCAACTATCTGTTGCACCATACTACAGGAAATAGTGGTGATTGAACGCCCTACCATTAAAAACTTCTTAGGAAGAATCTCAATGTTTCCGTAGTGTTTATTAGCCATTCAATCTGTTGATAAGGTCACATGAGCCTGGATGCAGGGAAAAAATAAATAAATATCAACTTATCCAAAACTTTTGTGACCTATTAATGATCAATAATTGTTGTTTCCTATGGCATGGTCCACCTGATAATTGGATCTGCATCATTTTTGGAATAATATCCTAAAATAGTCTGAAAATACGGGAGGACGGAGTGGATACAAAATACATACATCAAGTGGGCCCCACGGTAAGGCCTGTACCATCTTGGGTGTGGCCGGGGTCTCACCTAATCTGCCGCCCTTTGTTTTCGGCTCAGGTTAGTTACATGGTGCAGGCGGCCATTGTATTTGTACATTATACATGGGTTTTTAATTCTGACAGTGGAGCCCATTGTCCAATAATCCAGACCTTTGTTCTGTTATCCAGAATATCGATAGAGCATGCAATACCAGAATACCTCAGATTGAATGATTCAAGAAGCCAATACAATAACCTGAACGTGGACCCTTGTTATTATTCATTTATTAAGTATTGACCGACCGTCTATGTGTATGCCAAAAATCTAGAGGTTATTTGACTTTTCCTGTGGATGACGTTTCTGGGCATGAAAAGTGCATCAATGATCAGGATTCCAAAAACATAGCCGCACTTCTCCTAATTTGAATGCCCGTGTTAAGGGTGCAGATGGAAGCCACCAATGATATCATTTTAATTCATGGGCCCATTTGTAATTTCTTCTGTCTTCTAGGTGGGTTAGTTGTAGAGCTGGGCATATCTGACCCAATTCGGTGGATTTGACCCAATCAGACTCACTCCGAACAGAACCGACGGCCTGGATCGGTGCAGATCGAATAGGGTCATTCAAATCCAACAGTTTTTGGGATTGAGATCGGGTTATGGTCAATCCAGACTGATCAGATCCGAAAACCCGTTCGAATGTATCCGGACTGATCCGATCCGACCCAATCCGGAGTAGTTCTTATCAATAATTCTACTTTTTCCTGTGGTATGGTCCACTTGAGCTTTGGATACGTATGAATTTTGGGTTCAACCACAAATGATCTGGAAAAACGAATGGACAGCGTGGATAAACCACATGCATTCACAGGGAGATAAAAGTTATATGGGGCCCACAGTGATGTATTTATTATATCTACACTGTTCATATATTTTTAGAGATCATTAGAGAGCATTATCTAAAAAATAAATCATATCCAAATATCATCTGGACCACACCACAAATAGTAGCAGAGAATGATTTTCACCGTTAAACAATTCATAAGGCTCACCATAACGTTTATTTTCCATCCGATCTATTCATAAGGTCAAAAAGACCTGAATTAAGAGGAAAAACAAATTTCAAATTGATCCAAAACTTCTGTGAAACTGTGACCCCAAAAAGGGTTTTAATGTTAGATGTTCAATACCCACTGCTTTTTTCAATGTGGTCCACTGGATAGTTAAATCTGTCTTATTTTTTGTCTCAAGCCTTAAAACGAGCTTGCTAAATGGATGGACGGTTTGGATATAACATGTACCCCATGATCAAACCCACAGGACTTACTAACGTCAATACAGCAATGCATGACACTTTCACACAAAGCACGTCACAGCTGCACGCCATGCACAACACGTCAACACAACTGTACGCGCCTCGAGCTCTGAGTTATACGAACGACTCAAATGAGATCAACATTACATAGGCCCCACAATGATGTATTTATTATATCCATACCGTTTATCCATTTTTCGTGATCATTTTAGAGCATTTGGAAAAAAATGAATCATATCTAAAGCTCAAATGGACCACACTAAAAATAACAGCGAGGATAATGATTTTCATAGTTAAAAAATTTGATCTGAATTGTACCCAACCCAATCCGACTCGGTTTCCCTGACTGAGTCGGACTCGGTTCGAGTCAGGCCAACTATGCATCGGATCGGTTCGAGTCAGATGTCCCGGACTTGGTCCCGGATCGGATCGGGTTTGGGTCAGCCCAGGTAGATTTTGGACCCAATTCGATCCGACTCGATTCGATGCCCAACTCTACTTAGTTGATACCCTTCCTTTGTAATTAGTATGATGGTGATGCACTCATAAATTGAACATTCACATGTGGCATCTCATCTCAAGTGGAGTAATCTTAATCTTTGATTAGTGGACAAATTTCCACCATTTCATTTTTTTTAAATTATTTTTTTTTTATTTTAATGTCTAATAATCTCCACCAGATAGATACCGAGAAGGGTGGTAAAGGAAATTACATTTCTCATTAAGTAAATGCGGAAAAGGAAATAACATCTTTTATGTTTATTTGTCAGTAACATTTTGTTGTGAAAATTGAGAAGTGATGTAATTTGGCAAAATAAATTTATCTTAAGAAATTCAATAACCATTGTTTCCCATGATTTCGTCTACTTAACATTTGGACGTGCCTTGTTATCACTTCAATATGATTAAACCCGCAACTCCACATGTGGATTACGAATACCCACACTTAATAAAAAGACAACAGACAATGGGGGATGTTGGTTGTGGCCGGGGACCCTCCGATGCCAAAGTGTAGGTAAATGAATTTCCAGTACATGCGGTTGGAGTTGGGATTCTTTGGTGCGTACCTCTCCCCTAAGCAGGGTGGCATATTTATAAGGTTTTTTTCTTATATGAATGAATATGCCAGACACATTGGAGGGGCCCATGTCACGCCCCAAACTTGGAAACCGGGTTCATAAAATTCCCGATCGCCGAATCTGGTGCCGACAGCCTCTGTAGTACCCCCATTCTCGGCTCCCATTGCGCATACACCAGATTCCGATCTTGGGATCCTACAAGGAGGATTTTTAACATCAATTTATCTCATAAGAAACATAACCACGAGCATACCCAAATCATAAAGGCAACATCATCATTACATATCCATTAATATAAATATTTGAATACAGTGCTAAAAGAGAAATATATATATCAAAAATCAAAGCTCCAAAAGACAGCTCCACGTTACAAGCTCAACTCTACTGCAACCTAACGTCACCTGCACAATCTATTGTGCATAAGCTTATAGAAAGCTTAGAGGGTGGTATAAGTGTGTGTACAAGGTAAGTGCCAAGTATTCAATACAATGCCGTAATTATACAATGTCGAAAATATTGGCAAGATCATGAATCATATGATATCAGAATAAGCGAAAATACTGACCAGTCCATGAGTCATATAATATCAGAGTACGCAATATAGATCAGCTATGCAAAGGAGGAGTCATGGAGAGCCAAATATTAGATGCCGAGGGTACAATGCAATAAGCGATGAGAATGAAATAACCAAGCTGGAGTGTGAAGTCGGGGTAATAGTACGTAGTATCGCAGGTTATGAGGTCCATCACAAGGGACTTCTATCCAAACCAGTCTCATACCTAAATTTGGATAGTCAGACTCAATGTTTTAGACTCCTAATCTTAGATTAGTCGAGCGCCCCAACCGAAATCCTGGCCATTGCGAAGGTACATGTAACAAATAGTTGTGTACCACTAACCCGAGTGGATAGTGAATGAATAAATGAATGAGTGAATATGCAACTCCTGCTCAATAAGTCCACATATTAGTACTGTTCATCTTTGGGATCAACAACAAGGTCTAGTACACTCTATATGCAAATCGCCGCCCACTAACGTGAGACCATGCAAGTGGAAGAGACCTCACTAACTGCCTGACCAGTAGTCAGCCAATATCTACTCGGCACGTCGATAGCGGACCGATTCACAAGCTGGTCAAACTCAGCTTAGCTATGTCCCCTACACTTGGGCGGGTAAGGCCATACCCCCTCCCAACCGATCACAACACAGTGAGAGACATAGCCTCCTGGTATTCGGCACTCGGGCGCTCATGTATCCACTCGATCTCAACGTTATGGCATCCTCTGGTACTAAGAGGGTTTAGGGATTTGCTGTCACGCCCCAAACTCGGAAACCAGGCTCACAAAATTTCCGATCGCCGAATCTGGCGCTGACAGCCTCCGTAGTACCCCATTCTCGGCTCCCAGCGCCCATACGCCAGATTCCAATCCTGGGATCCTACAAGGAGGATTTTGCAGTATAATTTTTTTTTGTAATGAAGCATAACCACAAGTATACCAAAATCATAAATGCAACATCATCATCACATATCCACTAATATAATCGTTTGAATACACTACTGAAAGGGAAATACATATATCGAAATCAAAACTCCAAAAGCTCTAGAGGTCAGCTGCATGCTCCAAGCTCAACGTTGCTGCAATCTAACGCCACCTGCACGCATCTATCATGCATATGCTTACAAAAGCTTAGAGGGTGGTGGAAGTGTGTGTAAGGTAAGTGCTAAGTATCAATAAAGCACATAATTCATACATCATTGGGATAAACAGAAATACTAATAAGATCATGAATCATATGACATCAGAGTAAGCGGAAGTATACTGGTAAGTCCATGAATGTTATCAGCCGTACCAAGGCAATGCGATGTAAAACATAATAAGACAATAACAGATGCTGAGAATGCAATGCAATATACAAATCCTGACAAGCCACGAATACCATCAATCCCATCTAGGTCATATAAGTGTAAAAACATATTAACCTAAAATGCTAAGTACTGCGGATGCAATGTAATATGCGGTGCGAATGAAATGACCATGCAGGAACGTGAAGTCAGGATGATAGTACGAAGTATCACAGGCTATGGGGTCCATCACAAGGGACTTCTATCCAAACCAGTCCCATACCTAAATTTGGATAGTCAGACACAATGTGGTAAACTCCTGATCTTAGGTTAGTCGCGCGCCCAATTGAAATCCTGGCCATGCGATGGTATACGTAACAAATAGTTACGCACCACCAGCCCGAGTGGATAGTGAATGAATGAATGAATGGGTATGTAATTCCTACTCAATAAGTCCACGTATCAGTACGGTTCCTCTCTGGGATCATCACCGTGGTCTATTACACTCTACGCCAGCTTGCCACCCCCATCTGAGCGCACAACTGGGTAAGTGGAAGAGACCTCACTATCCGCCTGCCAATATCGGGCCCGGCTCGTCGATAGCAGACCCATTCCTCAAGCTGGTCAAACTCAACCTAGATATTGCCCCCTCACTTAGGCGGGTAAGGTCACACCCCTTCCCAACCGACCACGACACAGTGGGAGACGCGGCCTCCTGGTATTCGACCCTGATGCGCTCATATATCCACTCGGTCTCGACGTTGGAGTCATCTCCTGGCCACGGAGGTTCAGGGATTTTCACCCAAGGACATCTATGGCGCCCGTATGCTAGAACCAAACATTTTCGGTGTCCCGTCTGGCCATCCACGATATGCTTGTGGAGGCCACGGCCCTGATGTCGTGTACAATGATCAAGTAACATGTATGCGAGATGCATGAATCACACCGTATAAACATGCAGCAATCTCGCGCGTACCATGCGCTCATGTCGGGCACTCCATCTCATATGGAGTCCCGTAAATGTCTCAGCCCAACGGCTCATGTTATAACCAAACATTCCTCATATCAAGCATACATATGATGCGTATGGGTATGAATCATGAAGCTACACTAAGCATGTTATAAGGTGATGAACTATCCTTACAACTCAGATGGGCCTAGACGGCCTACACACAACAAGTATGGGCCTACCAATGGCCCTAGGGAGAGTCGTAATGTGGACATTTAACCAACATTATACTTACAATGTGGACGTCAAACCAACATTGCTTCCAAGGCATAGCCCGTCATATAGGTCAACACATAAAACACGGTGGAATCACATTCAATGGGCCTTATGTATACCCTATTGGGCCTCGACTCATGGGCCTCCAATACATCAAATGGGCCTCACAACATAGGCCTCATGTATATCAAGGTGGGCCTAAACAACGGGCCATAAATATGACAAGTGGGCCACATCGCATGAGCCATATGTACATACCAAGGTGGGCCTCAACGGATAGTCACAAGTACATCAACGTGGGCCTCACCACATGGGCCATATGCATATCAAATGGGCCACACCAATGGGCCTTATGTACATTGCAATGGGCCATATCCCATGGGCCTTGAAAATATCTCAATGGGCCTCATAACATGGGCCACAAATACATTAAATGGGCCTAAACACATGGGCCATATATACATCAAGGTGGGCCTCAACGATGGCCACAAATACACATCCAGGTGGGCCTCAACAACGGCCATAAATACACATCCAGGTGGGCCTCAACAACGGCCACAAGTACTCATCCAGGTGGGTCTCAACAACGGCCATAAATACATATCAAGGTGGGTCTCAACAACGGCCACAAGTACACATCAAAGTGGGCCTTAACAACGGCCATAAATATACATCCAGGTGGGCCTCAACAATGGCCATAAATACACATCAAGGTGGGCCTCAACAACGGCCACAAGTACATTAATGTGGGCCCCATCACATAGGCCTCACATATGTACTAAGGTGGGCCTAATCACATGGATCAAATGGGCCAAACCACCATTAAAATTTCCAAGGCCCGCCATAATGTATACAATATATAATATAATATATAAATGAGAAATATATATAGGGAGAAGGTACAATGAGCTCGAGCTAACAATTAAGCTCCCATGAGCTCAAGCCGAGTGGACCCCACGGCTGATGTTTGTTAAACATCTAACCCACCAGTCAGATACACCATCCCATCGTGGGCCTAGGTCTAAAAAATTAAGTCAATCCGTGACTTGTGTGGGCCACACCACATACAGAAGTGGAGAGGGGTCGTGCACCATTAAAACCTTCGTAACAATTTTTGAGGGCCCACCGCGATGTGGTTTGCAAATCCAGCCCATCTATTAAGTGTGTCCCACTTGAATGAGGGTTCAGACCAAGTTTCAGGTGCATGCAAAAACTCAGGTGGGTCCAACCGTCCACAGCAGTGGACGGTGTGAAACACATACATCACAATAGGCTCCACTGTCTGCTGGACGGTGGAACACAACACATACATTGCAGTGGGCTCCCACCGTCCACCTGGACGGTGGGGATAAGACACGTACATCACTGTGGGCTCCCACGTGGGGCCCACGATAGTGGTTATCTTCCATCCAATCCGTTCATAAGATCACACGGGTCTGGAAGAAGGGGAAAAACAAATTTCAGCTTGATTTGAAACTTTGTGGACCCCAAAATAGTTTCAATGGTAAACGTTCATTCACACTGTTTCCTATGATGTGGGCTACCTGAGCCATGGATCAGGCTGATTTTCGGAGGGGACCCACCTCAGGAGGTGGTCCACCTCATGGACGGTTTGGATACAAAATATACATCATGGTGGGGCCCGCGGCTGGAGCCGTGGGTCCCTGCCTATACACCCACCCGCCGTGAGAGCGCAGCAGCGTGCTGCTGCTGCTGTGTCAGTGGCAGCAGGCGCTGCCTCTCCCCTTTTTCTTTTTTTTTTGAAACCAGTTTTTTTGAGGATTTTTCTGTGTGGGGCCGGCGTCAGGCGAATCCACCCCGGCCATTGGTTTCCATGGCCCATAACAACTCCATCAAGCCCAATATTGGGCCTGTTTCGCTGTGTAAAAAGAATCTGGAGGACTTCAAACGGTGGAGATCACTGATTGCTAAGGTATGGCCCACCAGAAGATTGGATCAGTTTCTCTTTTTGGCTCAACGCCTAAAATGGTCTGGGAAAAATGGTGGACGGCTTAGATTGAATACATTCATCAAGGTGGGGCCTACATGAGCACCCACTCCAAAGCTTGGCAAACCAAGCAAATATTTGTGTTTTCCCATTGCGGTTTACGTCCAGCATCCCAGGGACGCTGGACAGTTGGGGATAACACATGCATTCAAGGTGGGCCACCAAATGTATGGATAGTGTGGATAAGACATGCATTAAGGTGGGGTCCATCCAAGTGGCCACATGGCCACCCCATCACACACAAAGATAATTAAATAAATAAATAAAAGAGAGGGAGAGAGAGATAGAGAGAGAGAGAGATGGGCCATGCATGATGGAGGGCTCCGCCACTATGAGCCCTCCCTTACAAGCAATCATACATCGAGTGGGTCCCATTGCATGTGGGCCCACCAAATCAAGGATCAACGGTGGAGATCCCTTCTCCACCAAAATGAAAGGTCTAGATGACCCATTACAAACTAGAAAATAAACATCATGATGGGCTCCATGGAGAATGGCCCCATCACGGAACAATCATGAAGATCAAGGTGGGCCATCGGCCACATTTTAAGGTCCCAAGTGAGATCCATACCATTGATCGGTAGGCCTCACTCGGTCCATCATCAAAACGTGAAACACCTATCTTATAAGGCACCTATCGGTTGATCTCTTCGGTCCGTTGGAACGCCACCCTCCTTGTGCTCCTCTTTGATGGTGGAGATGAGAAATGGATGGCTAGGATGATGGGTTTGGAATAGGAAAGGTGGGCCACAAAAACCACTTTTCTCTCATGGAAACCATGGACGTGTGGGCTCTCTCTCTTGCTTGAAAATGGTGTGAGAAAAAAGGGAGAGAGAGAGTTGTAAGGAGAGAGGGATGGGAGATGTGAGGTGAAAGGGTGAGTGATGTGTGATGTGTACTTGACATGTATGGTGGTGTAAGAGAGGGTAAGAAAGAGTTGACTTTGGAGAGAGAAAGCATGGGTTGCTTGTACTTGACATTGAAGTGATTAATTGATGTGATTGATTGATTGATGGGATTGATTTGACATTGTGTAAAGATTCTCTCGGGTTCGTAAAAGCGCGGCATTTCTTCCAAATAAACGCCGGCTCACATCTTCTGGTCAGGATATCGGATCGGTGCGCGAGTCGCGGCGTTGGAACCGTGGCGACGGTGCTGTCGCAATGATACAGGTCTCGGATTAAACCGACTCGAATCTACAGGATACGACTTACGGTCGTGCGTAACGTCGATTATTGGTCGCGGACTGCCGGACTTCGACGGAAAGGATCGCGGGATTCATCGGAACAGTACGAACTAGGATACAGGTCTTACATTTTCACCCAGGGCCATCTATGGTAGCTCGATGCTAATAACAGATTTTCGGTGTCCCATCTGGCCATCCACGATATGCCTGTAGAGGCTACAGCCCTGATGTCGTTAGGGTACACAATACAAGGTGCATGAGTCATACAATCCAGTCATGTATCAATCCTGCGCATACCATACGTTCATGTGAGATAACCTCTGCCTATCAAGGAGTCTTATAACAACCTGCCTAATGACATATCCAATGGTCAACCACATCTCATAACAAACATGCAGATGATGCGTATGAGCATGTATCATGATGTTATGCTGTCATATACTCATAACCGGTATCAATAACCGGTATCGACAATCGACCTCGACAATGTGGACATTTAACCAAAATTGCCCCCAAGGAATGGCCCACATAGAGCCTAACATATAGTGGACCCATGGCCTCACACAAGGGCCAAATATACAACACCATGGGCCTCACTTAAGAGCTTAATACACATCTGAAATAGCGGTGAAGACCGCTTAAGTAGAAGTTAGAATATGTCAATATGTCCTAGAGGGGGGTGAATAGGACTTTTTAAAGATTTATGAGTTATTAAAAATCCTATCACTGTAATCATATTATGTATGCAATTTTCAGGATTACACAAATGTAACTCTACTGGCTTCCAAGCCAAGTAGAGGATCCAATCACAAACTAATCAAGATATAACAATAAGTAACTTAGTCTATGTTGGATGTGACTGTGTGTGTGTAATGTGTTCAGATATATGAATATGAATGCATTGTCATGAATCAGACATATAGAAAAGTAATCACAAATACAATCATTTTTATAGTGGTTCGACTACTTGTCTACTCCACTCCCGGCCGTCGCACTCAACCCTTGAGTATACCGAATTTCACTAAGGAGGTTTCCCAGGGTTCACCTCAAACCTAAGGTTTTAAATCAGGTTCACCTTCAACCTTTACAGAGGTTTTACGTGGTTCACCTCAAACCCAGAGTTTTGCTGGTTCACTCCTAACCAGATGTTTATGCTCTCCAAGAGCAAGGGTCCATATTATGCACCCACACGTACACTCCCGCCGGAGGCCTCCTACGAGGGCTTCAAAGGGTGAGAACCACTTAAGACCAAGACCTAGAAATGAATGATCATAAGTGTCCTGTGGACTCTAGATACTTACTGATAAGTTGATGAGTCCCGTTAAGCACAACGTCAAAGATCTCCTCCTCCTTGTTGACGAAGAGTCTTCTGCTCCCTTGATCCGCAACGTAAGATGATATACCAATGCTTGGCTTCGGGTTGGGTCAAGGGTGACATGGAATCCTACTCTCTAAAGATTTTCCTATAAGGAAGATAGAGTAGATCCTCTCTTATGCATTCAAGGCATCCCAGCATAATGATTTGCCATTAAGGTAGTAGCTGAAGGATCCTTGAACGCGAAAGTTCATTCCCCAATCCACTCTATTGAATATCAATGGTGAGGGTGGATTGGAGGATGAACTCCCTTGAGAGAAAGGGCTTTAGGTATAGGATATAAGTTAAAATACACAAAAGCTCTCTCTACTTTCTCTCACAGCAACAAAAGACAAGTCCTCTATAAATAGGCAAAAAGTTCCAACGGATATAAAACGATCACATTTATGACAAAGTTCGATATCATCAAGCAGGTTCGATATCATCGAGCGTATACTCTCGATAAAATCGATGGTCCGCTCGATGACTCGAACTCGATGTCATACGCTTTTGAAACTCTTTGTCAATAGGTCGATGAATCGAAGCTATTGTCGATATCATCGGATTTTGAACTCCGATTCCATCGAAGACAGATTCGATCCATCGACACATTGAAAATTGGGAGAGACTTGACTCAGATATTCTAGGTTTTCATGAATGATCGGGGGAACCGTCGAGGTCATCGGAATTTGAATGTCGATGACATCGAGATCAGAGTCGAGGCATCGATAAATCCAACTAATTTATCATTGAACTTGCTGGACAGATTATGACATAGTTCGATGCAATCGATCTGGTGTCAATATCATCAATATTTGAATATCGATTAAATCGAAGGGCCCCCGATCATAGTTAAGACCAACCTGAAATAAATGCTGTAAGGAATGCGCGCCCACTGTCGATATCATCGATGGACCTCCGATCTTATCGATATTTGAGTTCAGATCATATCGGACGGTCATCGATATATCGAAGATTTTTGATATTTTCATTAAAAAATAGGGGCGCTGAAAATCTGCCTGTCGATCTTATCGAGCCACTCTCGATGGGCTCGAGTTTTGAATATCGATGATATCGATATGAGTATCGGTATATCGATAATTCGTCCAGATATATTGTGAAATTATTGGACATATTTGTGCTTATATCGATGATATCGATAGGTGTATCGATACATCGATAAATCCGTCTAGATGAGTATTTAGTTGCTGGACACTTTTGGTCCTCTTATCGATAATATCGTTAAGGTATCTAGGACATCGACAGTGCAGGTCGATCATATCGATGGTGCTCCGATAGAATTGACAGGGCGAGAAAAACTTAGAGATTTCCTATTTTGAAAAAGTTTTCTCACCACAAAAATCCTAAGATGTCTATCTTGTTTTAAGGGTTTTAATCACCTGGTGTTTTGGGACATGGGATGTGAGGTTATGATTTACCTATTACGAGCTTCTACACATCCGGTTGAGATAGATGCTTGAAATAATCTTCCTATCGAGTTCTGCAGCCAGTCTGACCCACCATACACGTAACTTGACAAATCAGGGCACTAGCAGGTGCACTTTCAACATCACGATGGGCCTTTCACATGGGCCTAACATACATTACAATGGGCTCCATCGCCTGGCCCTCAATGCATCACAATGGGTCTCATCACATAGGCCTCATATACATTACATTGGGCCTTAAATACGGGCTGAATACACATCACAATGGGCCTCAAATACGGGCTGCATATACATCACATTGGGCCTCAAACATGGGCCGAATGTACATCACAATGGGCCTCAAATACAAGCAGCATATACATCACATTGGGCCTCGACAATCGGCCTCGATATCTGGCCTCGACAATTAGAATTGACAATTGGAATCGGTCTCAATAATTAACCTCGACAATCGAGCTATATAATTTACCTCAACAATCGGAATCGTCCTCGATGATCGGAATCGGCAATCGACCACAACAATCGGAATCGATCGATAATCGGCCTCGATAATCAGAATCGACAATTGGCCACAATAATCGGAATCGATCAATAATTGGTCTCGATGATCGAAATCAGTAATTGGTCACAACAATTGGAATCGATCGATAATCGGCCTCGATAATCGGAATCGACAATCGACCACAACAATCAAATCGATCGATAATCGGCCTCGATAATTGAAATCGGTAATCATCTATGACAATCGGAATCGACAATCGATCATGATAATCAGCCTCGATCGCTAATCGACAATCGACCACGACAATCGGAATCGATCGATAATCGGCCTCGATGATCGAAATCGGCAATTGGCCACAATAATTGGAATCGATCGATAATTGGCCTTGATGATCGGAATCGGCAATCGGCCACAACAATCAGAATCGATCGATAATCGGAATCGATAATCGGCCATGATAATCAGAATCAACATTCAGAATCAGCCTCGATAATTGACCTCATTAATCTGCCTATACAATCGGCTTTAACAATCGGAATAGACCATGATGATCGGAATCGGCAATCGGCCATAACAATCGGAATCGATCAATGATCGGAATCAGCAATTGGCCACAATAATTGGAATCAATCAATAATCGGCCTCGATGATCGGAATTGGCAATCGGCCACAATAATCGAAATTGATAGATAATTGGCCACAACAATCGGAATTGATAGATAATCGGCCATGACAATCGGAATCGGTAATCCGTCACGATAATTAGCCTCGATCGCTAATTGGCAATCGGCCAAAACAATTGGAATCAATCAATAATTGGCCTCGATAATCGGCCTCAACAATCGGCCTCGGTAATCGGAATCAATAATTAGCCGAATAAAGGGCCTAAGGGAAGGTCACAATGTGGACATTTAACCATCATCGCCCATCAATGTGGACATTTAACCGACATCGCTCCCAAGCAGTGGCCGCCGTAAACATCATTATATACATCATGGTGGAATCTCACATCGCAATGAGCCTCATATACATCACATTTGGCTCACACAAAGGCCTCACATACGTCTCATTAGGCCCGCTCATGGTCCTTATATACATTACATTGGGCCTCAACCCATGGGCCTCAAATACGTCTCAATGGGCCTCATATACATCAAGTGGGGCCACATCATGTGGGCCGCTCGAATGGGCTAACATGCATCAAATGGGCCACATCATATGGGCTGCACCAATGGGCCCATATACATCAAGTGGGCCGCATCATGTGGGCCTCAAATACATCAAATGGGCCACACCAATGTGGGCTTAATACATATCACAATGAGCCTTGCCCATAGGCCACGAATACATCACAATGGGCCTTACCCATAAGCCTCGAATATATCATAATGGGGCTTGCCCATGGGCCTCGAATATACATCATGATGGGCCTTATGGATGGGCCGCACCAATGGGCCTCAAGTGGGCTTAGGCCACACCAAAAATCATTTCAATAGTTGTAGGTGTAACATGTTTATCACTGTACACAATCATTCTATGGGGCACATGGCATCACTAATGATGATCAGCACTGTCCAGACATTGTCCATGTAAATCAGCACTGTCCAAACATTGTCCAGCACCATCCAACACAATCTAGACGGTGTGGATATAACATATATATCATGTGGGCCTCACTGATCTAGACAGATGGGAGGAATGAATATAGAATAAATACATCAAGGTGTGGCCATAGAACTTGCGGACGTCCTACAGTGGGACCCACTTGTAACACCTCGACTTTTCAGGACCCGAGTACACGACCCGTTTCCCAAAAACCCAAGTGTTAACTTTAAAGGATGGTCAATTTCGAGTGTACATTTTTCATTCTATCAGAGTAAGCAAATGAGCATAATATGGATAAATCGACATAAAGGAAAATTTCATTATCATTCAAATATATAAGAAGCTGCCCATAATGACTTATACAATGCAATGTCTCTGAATTTAAATAAATACAAGATTTACATGATTTAATACATGAAGAATAACAGAAAGCATATAAATATAAGCCGCAAGATCAAGCAGCTCCTCCAAGTAAATACAGTCATGCATCCCTGACGATCATACCCTGCTCCTCATCAAGTCCGAACATGCATATCACTTAAGCCACCTGTACTACCTGTACGGTTGTATATTTGATGGATGAGTGGCCAACTCAGTGTGAACTCCCCTCAAGATTACACACTGCCGCATTAGGTAAAAAATAGTATAAAACATCCAGATAAATTCGAAACACGGTAGATGCAGTCTTATTAAGTGCATGGATGTATGGAATGCAATCTTCGCCCCGGGGATGCTCATCCTTGCAGACAGTGGGCTCGTCATTGAACTGGGGAAACATCATCTAGTCGGAACAATATGTAAATCATCCATGCAATCATTGAACTCGAGACACATCATCCAGTCAGAACAATACGTACATCACCCATGCAATCATTGAACTCAGGACACATCATCTAGTCGGAACAATACATACATCACCCATGCAATCATTGAACCCAGGACACATCATCCAGTCGAAAAAATACGTACATCACGTACGATAGCAATAGATGTTGATCTGTGCGATGCATGCATGATTATCCAACCCATTATTAGTCCAATTGCAACTAACCAATTGAAATAAGCTCACGGTCACTATGGGGAGCACATAGCCCAGCGTAGGCTGACGACTCGGGCATAGTGTCCCATAACCACCATCTCCAGCCCATAAAAGATAACGTTAATTGCTCTTTGATATTTTTAACTTAAATGGTATAACCACCCAATAAAAAGTTTTCAAAGGTCTCGAGCATCTAAATGTCATTTTTGGTACATCATCAAGCACTATGCTGATTTAGTTATATACTGAATGGTTGTCTATAAAGGAAAATATCTAACACCCAACTACTTGGTCGATTAACTGATCGGCCATTAGCATTGGATATTCATCTTTAGGTGTGGCTTGATTTAAATTTTTAAAATTAATACATACTTAGAGCTTACTATTTTTCTTGATGACCGAAACCACATTGGAGATCCACTCAACATATTTGATAGACTTGACGAATCCTGCTTTCAACATTCATTCAATCTCCTTTTTTATTTTCTCGTTAACCTTTGTTGTCATCTGCCTGGGTGACTGCTTGTGTGGTCAATACTCTTCCTTTATTGGTAACATGTGCTTGATCAAGTTTCAATCTAAACCAGGCATTTCATGGTAATCCCACACGAAACAGTAAGAAAACTCTCTGAGTATATCAATAAGCTCAGCCTGGACTTGTAGTTCTAATAGACCGCTTATAAAAGTCGGCTTGGGGTTTTGCTATGTCCCCATATTTACTTCAACTAGGGGATCCTGGACCTAGGCCAGAGAATCCTCTAGCTTTTTTGGATCTTTCTTCAAATCTTTGAGATTTATGCTGTCTTCAACGAAATCATTGGCCGGTACTATAGCTTTGGCCAGGTTAACAAACCAGCCATTGTAATGTTCACTCGAGCTTTCCTCGAGCTTCTTTATTTTAGCCATGAACTCGGTCATCCTCCTATCAACTGATGGTGAACTTGTCATGAGATTTCTTCTATCGTGGAGCGTGGACCTAGCTGATAAGGTACTATATCCTTTGGCAGCTCATCATCTAGGCGTATCATGGTGGTTATGTCTTACACTATGTTTTCTGGATTAATTCCAATAAATATTCCAGTTCAGCTCCTATATTTATTCCTTCCAGTGAAATGCATCGATCCAACTTCATCTCCATATAGTATGCCTTAGTCACATTAGATGTAGCAAAAAATGGCTTGTTATTGTCCAACACTAATTCAACATTGTCCTAGTTATTTATTTATTTATTTATTTATTTTTTTTTACAAATTAGTGCAAAGATAACGGGATGCATGAGAAAGAATGTATCAAATCCCTCCCTAACAAAGCATTATAACTAGATGAGGTGTCAGCCATGAAAAAAGTGGCCAACCCTTTCTTGGTTCCTATCATCAATTCGATAGGTAGGACGCCACGTGTTTTCATTATTCTACTGACAAAATTAGTAACCGTGACCTCAATTGGAATTAAGTCAACCTTGATTTTTCCTACTTTTGCCATCATTCTGGTAGGAAGAATGTTCACAATTGCCCCATTATCAACTAGGACTCTTGCAAATCGAACATCCCTCTAAATGATATGGGTCATAGTAATAGTGGGTCTTTCTATAACTACCTCCTCAAAACATATGCCTGGCTCAACGGTGATAATTGATATACTTCTAGATCCCTCTCCTGGGTAGAATGAACCATGTTATATTATCACTAGAGTACCAATCTCCTCCGCGTCTCCTACCATCTCGTTGGGGTTAAGATGGCTTAGCTTGAAAATAGGATGGGAGTGTGATAACCATATTGTAGTCCACCACGACTAGTGGCAATAATCCAAACCTTATTACATAATTTGGACATTGTGCCCTAGCCATTTTCAAATTCTATTACCCATCAACATTTGTGATAGTTGGTACAGTACTTGTCAAATTTATGTTAGAGCTACCTCTGCCTTTTCAAGACTAGGTGGGTTTTTCTCCAGCAACCTTGTTGTTTCCAGAAGCTCTTCAATCAACAAGTCATCATTTGAGAAGCACTCATCGCTGAGATACTTAGCCGAGCCCTCGAGATCTTCAATGTCTCTACTATGTTTTGCATTAATTGGCTAGCTTGCTACAGCTGAACCATCCAGGGAAGGCTTTATGATCAAATCGATCATGTTTGGCTTCACAACTAAATCGATCGTGTTAACATCCAACTGGTCATTTCTTAGGTGAGGAATTATCAATGTCTAGCGTGACCTCTAGTTGCAGCTCATGTTTCAAGTGAGCTAATTCTCTTTGCTTGGCAACTTGTTGTTGTTGCCAACACCACTTCTGAGTGCAAGTCATCCCCTCAGGCATGACTGAAAATTTGGGGTGACTTACCCTCCTATAGAACTCCTCCTGAGTAGGGAGAGGTCTGACCACTCTTCATCTTGACCTCCAGATTAGGTGGAAATGGACCAATATCAATAAGCATTGCTTCCTTATCCTTATCAAGGAATTTTAGCAATCACTGATTGACGTTATCTTGGATAATATTCCTGAAAACCACACAATTGTTAGTGGAGTAGGAATGGATTTTGTGCCACTTTCAATATTCAATCTTCTTTAACTCTTCAATCGTAGATATTTTCTATTTAATGGAAACTTTAATGAACTTCCCAGCCAACATGATATCTAAGATTTTGTCGTCCCAGATAATATAAAAAAATATATATTTTATGAGTTTTTTGTGTAGTCAGTGCAGTGGCCTCAATTCTAACCAATGTCGAACACACAAATGGCTTCTTGGCCACTATCTTGGCCATAGCCACCACGTAGTTAGGATCATAGTAATATGTCTTAGTCGATGAGTTCTTTTATATCACTCCCTCTTGAAGAAGAGTTTCATATCGAGATACTTTCCTTATCAAATCATATAAATCGACAAATTCCATCTCGATAAACTTTTTGCGGTGTTTGCATTCCAAACCTTCCTGGGCGAGTTGTACAAACTCGATCTCAGTTGTGACCACCTTGCAAGGGCTCTTTTCTCTCTTGAATCGGGCAATATAATTTTCGACCGATTCACCAAGAAACTGATTGAATCGCGCAAGATCGACCATAGAAATTTTCCTGTCATTGTAGAAGAAGTGGACGTGGAATTTCTCTTCCATCTCTTTCCAGGTTTGGATATAATTTGGCAATAGGTTATAATACCAAGGAAAAGCCATTGCCATAAGGCCCGTATCCTAGACCGTACCATTCCGTAGGTTTCCGCAGTCCTTCTAGTCAAATTCCGGTGACCTGCGATCTGTTACTGGCATTTGCACGCGATCTTGAGTCGTGTCCAGTATATCAGAGTCGGCGCGACTCGAGACTTGTACCCTTGCGACCACGCCATTGCCGCGGTTTCGACGTCGCGTCTCGCGCGCCAAGGAGTTACCTAGGCTAGGAGATGTGGACCTGCGTTCAGTTCGAGGAAAACACCGCGCGTTGCAAAACCCAAGGGAATCTCTACCTAAATGTCACATCCATCAATCAATCAATCCCATCAAGGGTCAAGTACAAGTCAAGTACTCACATCACTCAACACATTACCCAACTTATCACAACCCATACCCTTCCTACACAAGCTACCCCAAAAGTCAACAATCCCTTACACAACCCATCCCTCTTTCCCATCCATCACTCCATCCCATCCTTTCTCTTTCATTTCTCCATTTTCAAGCAAGTTCCCAAGAGCAACCGTCCATGGTTTTCTAAGGTGAGGAAGAAGTCATGTGTAACCCACCTCCCTACCACCCAATCCAACCGTCTAATCTCCATCATTCTCCGTCAAAGTCGAAGCCGAGGAGCTTAGCTTTCCATTGATCCAAGGAGCGGGAAAGGTGGGTGATTTGTTTGGATTTGATGATTAGAGGGCCCACACTTATGGGACCCATCTTGATGCATGTGACTGTAAGTTTGAGGGGCCCATAGTAGCAGGGCCCCTCCCCTTCTCTCTCTTTGTCTTCCCTTCTCTCTCTCTTTCTTTCTCTCTCTCTCTTTCCTGATTTGGTGGCCCACCATTGATGTGCATGTGAGATCCACGCTGTCCATGAATGGGACAGCCTTGCTACCCATTTTTGGGCAGGCTCGGATGGTGGGGAAAACACCAATAGAGTCTGGTTTTCCAGCCGTGTGGACACCCATTGCTACCCATTTTTGGGCAGGCTCGGATGGTGGGGAAAACACCAATAGAGTCTGGTTTTCCAGCCGTGTGGACACCCATTGTGGACCCCACCTTAAGGTGTGAGTTTTGTATCCTAAATGGCACATTTGCACGGCCCAGATCCAACGTCTGTAGGCTGTACCATAGCAGTAGCAGCGACATGCAAGGATGGTGGGATCCACCATGATGTAAGTGTTTCATCAAAACCGTCCATCCACATGTGAATTTCACACGTGACTGTGGGTCTGAACATAAGGTATGTGTTATATCCTGCATCTTCCATCCGTTGTAGACCCACTCCACACGTGTTGTACATGTGGAGATGGGTCACATTGATGTATGCACTCTATCATCCCCACCGTCCAGTGGTTTGGACGGTGGGACCACTTTTAATGTATATGATGTATACTCACCGTCGAGATGTTTTTGGATGGTGGGGATTCACCAGATGTACGTGCTGGCAGCACATGGCCCACCATAATGTAAGTGTTTTACCTACACAGCCCACCCATGCAGCTTACCTTGGTGTATGTATTTTGAATCCACGCAGTTCATCTGTTCCATCTAGCCGTCTATTAGGACGTTTTGCTGGGTGCGGCCCTCGTTGATGTATGTGCTGTAAATCCAGCCATCCGTCCATCCTTTGGACAGTGAGGCCCACCACATGATATATGTGTTTTCAGCCTCGCCGTCCATCTAAATTCTGGGCAGGTAGGGCCCACCTCAAGGTATGTGATGTATTCACACCGTCCACCGGGCTGGACGTGGGCCTACCATACTGTACGTATTTTATCTAGGTTGTCTATCCCTGGACGTGGACCCCACCATATGATGTATGTGTTATATCCTAACCAGCTATCAAGTGGACCATCCTGCAAGAACAGTGAGGGGATTGAACGACTACCCTTGAAACCCCTTTTGGTTGCACATTGGATCAATGTAATATTCCACTTAATTCAGGTCCTTGTGACCATATGAACAGATTGGGTAGAAAATAAATGTTATGGTGGCCCTATAAGATTTTAATGGTGGAAATCATTATCTCCGCTGCTACTTGTGATATGGTCCAGATGATCTTTTGATGCGATTCATTTTTGGGAATGTGTGTGGCCCACTTGATGTTATGAGGCCCATTAGTGCGGCCCACTGATGCAGCCCATTTGGCGTATATGAGGCCCATATGATGAGGCCCGACTTTATGTACACGAGGCCCATTACGATGTGTATTAGGCCCCTATCGTGCGGCCCATTGCGACGTGTATTAGGCTCATGACACATGGCCCATTTGATGTATTCGAGACCCAGATACGTGGCCCATTTGATGCATACGAGACCCATGTGTAGGGCTCACCTATTGTGTATTCGAGGCCCATGGGTTGTGGGCCATTGTGATGTATTTGAGGCCCATGGGCGAGGCCCGATGTGATGTATGTGTGGCCATTACGTTGCGTATGAATCCCTTATGTGGGCCACTCCTTGGGAGCAATGTTGGTTAGATGTCCACACTAATGGGAAATGATGGTTAGATGTCCTCATTGTGACCTTCCCTTAGTCCTTGTTAAGCCCATTCTTACCGATTCCGATTGTCGATTCCGATTGACGTGACCGATTTGTCGATTCTGATTATCGATCGTTCGGATTGTCATGACAGATTGTTAATTTCGATTGACGTGACCGATTTACCGATTCTGATTATAAATTGATTCCGATTGTCATAACCGATTGCTGATTCCGGTTTTCATGATCGATTGCCGATTCTGATTGAAATGATCGATTTGCCAATTCTGATTATCGATTGATTCTGATTGACGTGACCGATTTGCCGATTCTGATTATCGATCGATTCCGATTGTCATGACCGTTGCCGATTCCGATTGACGTGACCGATTTACCGAATCTGATTATTGATCGATTTCAGTTGTCATGACCGATTGCCGATTCCAATTGACATGACCGATTTATTGATTCTGATTATCGATTGATTTCGATTGACGTGACTGATTTGCCGATTCTGATTATCGATTAATTCCGATTGTTATGACTGATTGCCGATTCCGATTGACGTGACCGATTTGCCGATTCTGAATATCGATTGATTCTGATTACCGATTCTGGTTGACGTGACCGATTTGCCGATTCTGATTATCGATCGATTCCGATTGTCATGACCGATTGCCAATTCCGATTGACGTGACCGATTTGCCGATTGATTTCGATTGTCATGACCAATTGCCGATTCCGATTGACATGACCGATTTACCGATTCTACTTATCGATTGATTTCGATTGATGTGACCGATTTGCCGATTCTGATTATCGATCGATTCCGATTTTTATGACCGATTGCCGATTCCGATTGACATGACCGATTTGCCGATTCTGAATATCGATTGATTCCGATTACCGATTCCGGTTGACGTGACCGATTTGCCGATTCTGATTATCGATTGATTCCGATTGTCGTGATCAATTGACGTGACCGATTTGCCAATTCCGATTATCGATTGATTCTGATTGTCGTGGCCGATTGCTGATGATCAATCGAGGACGATTATCATGACCGATTGCCGATTCTGGTTGACATGACTGATTTGCTGATTTCAATAGTCGATATAGATTCCGATTGTCAAGGCCGAGTATCAGGGCCGATTCCGATTGTCGAGGCCAATTGTATAGGCCGATTCTGATTGTCGAGACCGAGTGCCGAGGCCGATTGTTGAGGCCTATGTGATGAGGCTCATTGTGATGTATTTGAGGGCCAGGCGATGGGGCCCATTATGATGTATGTTAGGCCCATGTGAAAGGCCAATCGTGATGTGTATTAAACTCTTGAGTGAGGCCCATGGTGTTGTATATTTGGTCCTTGTGTGAGGCCATGAGCCCACTATATGTTAGGCTCTATGTGGACCACTCCTTGGGGGCAATGTTAGTTAAATGTCCATATTGTCGAGGCCGATTGTCGATGCCGGTTATTAATACCAATTATGAGTATGTGACAGCATAACATCATGATACATGCCCATACGCATCATCTGCATGTTTGTTATGAGGTGTGGTTGATCATGGTATATGTCATCGAACATGTTGTTATGAGACTCCTGGATAGACGGAGATTGTCTCACATGAGCGCACGGTATGCGCAGGATTGATGCATGACTGGATTGCATAACTCATGCATCTTGCATTGTGTACTGTGATTACTGGATGCCCTAGCGACATCAGGGCCGTAGCCTCCACAGGCATATCGTGAATGGCTAGATGGGACACCGGAAATCTGTTCTACATGGGGTGCTATAGATATCCCTAGGTGAAAGTTCCTAAACCCTCTTGGTTCTAGAGGTTGCTCCAACGTCTAGACCGAGTGGATGCATGAATGTATGAGAGTCGTATACCGTTAGGCCGCGTCTCTCATTGTGTTGTGGTAGGTTGGAAGGGGGTGCGGCCTTACCTGCCCGAGTGGAGGGGGCAATGCTAGGATGAGTCTGACCAGCTCGAGGAATGAGTCCGCTATCGACGAGCTGGGCCCAATATTGGCAGGCGGATAGTGAGGTCTCTTCCACTCACCTTGTTGCGCGCGATGGGGTGACAATTTGGTTTGGAGTGTAATAGACCCCGGTGATTTCCCAGAGAGGAACCGAACTGATATGTGGACTTATTGGGCAGAGATTACATACTGATTCATTCATTCATTCACTATGCACTCGGGCTGGTGGTGCGCAATTAACTGTTGTGTACCTTCACATGGCCAGGATTTCGGTTGGTCGCTCGACTAACCTGAGATCAGGAGTCTACTACATTGAGTCTGGCTATCCAAATTTAGGTATGGGACTGGTTTGGATAGAAGTCCCTTGTGATGGACCCCATATCCTGTGATATTACGTACTATCATCCCGACTTCACTCCAGCTTGGTCATTTCATTCGCATCGCATATTACATTGCATTTGCAGTACTTAGCATCGATATGGCCGTTAGCATTCATGCCTTGGTACGGCTGATGACACTCATAAACTTATCAGTATATTTCCGTTTGTTTTGATATTGTATGATTTATGGTATTGTATCCTCGGCATCTAATATTTGACTCTTTTTGACTCCTCATTTGCATAGCTGATTTGCATTGCGTACCCCTGATATTGTATGACTCATGGACTTGTCAGTACTTCCGTTTACTCTTATTACTCTGATATTGCTTACTCGACACTTATCTTGCGCACACACTTTCACCACCTACTAAGCTTTCTATAAGCTTATGCACGATAGATGCATGCAGGTGGCGTTAGGTTGCAGTAGCATTGAGCTTGGAGCGTGCAGCAGACTTATGGAGCTTTGAGTTTTTTTGACATATGTATTTCCCTTTCAGCACTGTATTCAACTATTTATAATAGTGGATATGTGATGATAATGTTGCTTTTGTGAATTGGGTAATTTTGTGGTTATACTTATTACGAGTTAAATGTACAAAAAAAAAATCCTCCTTGTAGGATCCTAGGATCGGAATATGGTGTATGGATGCTAGGAGTCGAGAATGGGGTACTACGGAGGCTGTCGGCACCGAATTCGGCAATCGGGATTCCTATGAATCTGATTTCTGGGTTTGGGGCGTGACAATTCAGTTAAGGAATGATTAAATAATTGTAACTTGTGATAGTCATTGTTAGCTAATTTGACACATTGCATAGTAAATCGACCTATATACTCTATGATCGATTGACCACTGCCGCCATTGAAAAGTGTAAAGTCTGGTCAATAGTTTATGGGTAATGGATATTTTTAGTCGATCCGTTCCAATTATGGTTTGTAATATATCGGGATAGTAGTGCATCTAAAAACTTGGCCTGCCACATCCTAGACTAGTTACATTACTTGGTCACGATCCATACGTTGAGGTTCAACTACTAGTGGTGAATCTGGACCTATTGGATATTATGGCCTATGCTAAGGTGGATTCCTAAGGAGAGGGTGCCCCTCATGCATCCATTGATTTCGAACTTCAGGAATGATGGTTCTGGCTTCCTACTCAGATTACCTGAATTCAATAGGCAGAGGCACAACCCATATACCCTATGTTTGGGTAGGATGTGCACTCCTTCGTAGGGGAGGTACATGTGGTATGGTGCCAAATTTCCAACAGAACTACCCTCAACGTTCTGTTAAGGTTAACAATGATAATCACCATCTAATTCAAGTTCTTGATCTGGCTAGCCATCCACCTATTGAAGGATTCTGCCTGAATTTGTGATTGCTTTGCCCGAGCTCGTTCTTGCTCGATTTGAGCCCTCCCCTGCTCCACGATATGTTAGATTCCCAAGTGCATATCGTGCAGCTCAATCAATATCGCCTCGAGAGGGTCAATCTGAGACGATGATGTTCGATCCTTATTTGGAGGATTGCGCATTGGGTTTGATGGTGACCCTAGGCGTTCAAGTGTTGGTTGCACATGCATTTCCTCGGATGGAGGGAACACAAAGGGTGTTGCAGGCTCATTATCCCTAGAGGAGCTTCGGGTACCCTTTCGACTCATATTTTTGAAGTTGGATAACTAAACTAAACACGCTTATATCACACCAGTATATACACCGGATCAGGTGTCCCATCGAGCGTGCCAAAAACTATTGCTCTCTTAAATTTAGAATTCGGTTACGTGTAGTATTTGTGGGCGTGCCAGAACCAACTGTGCAACTCAATTCCAACTAAACAACTTTGACCCAAAGTGCCAAGATAGTCAGATATGTCAAAATTAATAATATATGACCGAGATCTAAGAAGATCAGTTGTCTACTCAGCCATTTGCAAGATGTTGTTTAAAATGACCAGGAAATTATCAGAGGGTAGGGTTTGTCCTCCGAGAATGGGTTGCGCCTTTCCTTCCGTACGAAAGGACTTTCAAATATAAAAGGAAACAAAAAGGAAACACTTAAAGTTGACTGCAGGGAAAAACTACAAAAGTGCCTTTTTAAAATAGGAACTACTTATATTGCAATGGAAATTTGTCCAACATATGAGCATAGACTTGTTTCCAGCTAAGGATTATTGCTACTCATAATGTAAGATTAGGTTATTGGTTCCACTATGGAACGTAAATGACTGATTATACTAAGGAACGCAAAGGATTGATTATGCTAAGGAATATAAAGGATAATTGAAAGATTGATTTGATTTGTTTGATTAGGTTGGTATGAGACACTTTTCTTCATCCAAATCCTTTGCTATTTATAAATCTCCTTGCGGTAGTCATGTA
Source organism: Magnolia changhungtana (assembly GCA_030180095.1). NCBI lineage: Eukaryota > Viridiplantae > Streptophyta > Magnoliopsida > Magnoliales > Magnoliaceae > Magnolia > Magnolia changhungtana. The sequence continues at coordinate 17,515,256 of JASAUF010000343.1, forward strand.
AATGCTTTTACCGTCCATACCATATTTTGGCGCTTTAATTGGAGTTAAAATTATTTGAGATGTTCAGTATTAAGGGCAAGCATGTGAACCATCGCTCTCTACTGGAGTATCAATTATAATAACGATTTAAGTTTCTGACAATACCGATAATAAATTGTAGGGGGAGGGGGGGTGGGACAAGCAAACATTTATTAATAAGAGGCTAGATTATGGGGATCTGCCTATTATTGTGATGTGACCTATCTACAGTCCCTACCATATTTTGACGCTTTAATTGGAGTTGAAATTATTTGAGATGTTCAGTATTAAGGGCAAGCACATGAACCATCGCTCTCTACCGGAGTATCAATTATAATAATGATTTGAGTTTTTGACAATACCGGTAATAAATCGTAGGGGGGGACAAGCAAACATTTATTAATAAGAGGCTAGATCCGGGAGACCTGCCTGTTATTAGTAATGTGACCTATCTACAGTCCATACCATATTTTGGCGCTTTAATTAGAGTTGAAATTATTTGAGATATTCAGTATTAAGGGCAAGCACACGAACTATCGCTCTTTACCTCAGTATCAATTATAATAGCGATTTGAGTTTTTGACAATACCGATAATAATTCGTAAGCCCCGGATCTATGGGGCTCACCGGGGAGCGGATTAGGTGTCACCCGGATAATACCTTGGTGCGTGTTACCCTTACCGTAGGTCCCACTTTAATGATTTGTTGTATATCCGCTCTGTCCATCTGTTTTTTCCGTCCATTTTAAGACGTGGTCACAAAAATGAAATAGATCCAAATCTTAGGTGGACGATACCAAACACTGGTGATTGAACATCCCACCATTAAGAATTTCCTAGGGCTACATTAATGCCCACTGTAACGTCCTTTTTAAAATTTATTATTATTATTTATTTATTTATTACTACTATTATTATTTTTTTTCATCCCACCTGTTGATAAGGTCAAACAAACCCAGATGATGGGAAAATATAAAGATCTGCTTGATCCAAAACCCGTGGACTACAAATTTTTTTTAATGATTATTCACCATTGTTTTCAGTGGTATGGTCCACCTGAGATTTGAATCCCCTTAAGTTTTGGAATCACGTTCTAAAATGAGCCGAGAAAACGGATGGACAGCATGGATTTATCAAGGTGGTCTCCGGGAAACACCCACTACGCTGTTACCCGGGTGACAGCTAATCCGATCCGAGGGCTCTAATCGTCGTCCGGACTCTATGCTAAAGTGACCATCTTTAAAAAAAAAAAAAGAAAAAAACAAATTATACGCGTGTGCACTTTATGGAATAATAACTTATTTATGCTGGCACATGTGTAGCCTTTACGTGGTAGAGCAACATGATGGATGGATTGGATCTCACACCTATATGCTAGCTGGCACATGTGTAGCCTATACATAAACTTCATTACACACGTGTGCACTTTTTGGAATAATAATTTATTTATTGTAGAAGTAAATCGTGTGTGCACTCTACGGCATAATAGTTTAATTATTGTGAAGGGGTCAAATCACAGGACCCTCTGCAATAAGTAGAGGGATCAAATCTTGGCAAATGGGTCCCAGTATACAGCGACACAGGGAGCAGCTACAGACGGAAGACGAATTCCAGTTCCCAACAGAGGACGCGGATTGAGTACATCCCCTTAGTTAGAGAGGGACGGTTCTGACAGGGCCTCTGTAGGGCTACCACGATGTATGTGTTTTATCCACGTAGTCTGTCTACTCATTTTGACAGATCTTTTAAGGTTATAAACCAAAGAGAGAGATCGAAAGTTTATTTGGACCACAACACAGAAGCAGCCGTGACAATGACATCAACGATTGAAACCTTTTTAGGGCCACCGACGTTTATTTGCCATTCAACCCCTTTGTAAGATCAGACAGAACTATACCACGGGAATACATAAATATAAGCTTCATCCAAAACTTATGCAGCCAGAGAAGGTTTTCAACCGTAGATGTTCCATCCCCACTGTTTCCTGTGGAGTAGTCCACTTGAGCCTTAGATCTTCCTCTCTTTGGGCTCATGCCTAAAAATGATCCGTAGAAGTGAAACGACGGTGTGTGTAAAACAGATACATAAAGGTGGGTTCCAATGATCCCCTGTCAGGACAGTCCATCTCTAGCTAGGTCCCGGAGGAGATAGCAATAATCCGCGTCCAAAATAGGAACCCGGGGACACCGGAGATGACGCGTTGATTTTCAACTAATTTCGGCAGAGCTTTGAAAAAGAAGAAAAAATAAATATCGTGCACCAGAGGAAATGCCTACATCACTTGTTTTCAATTGGTACAAGTGGGCTATTATTTAGTGATCTAGACCATTGATCCTAGGATCCCCACCGTGGATGAACAATGACCCAAAATTTTCTTGATAGGAAGATCCCAGTCTGGAGCAGATTTCTGCCGTATTTCAATTCTTAAACAACCCACTTTGCAAGGCACCAATGGCTAGATTAAATGTTCTTATCCAATGACTTTTGGGCTGTACTCCAAAATTGGTGGCACATCAAATCAACAGCGTTCATCTCCATTGCGTGGTCCCCTCCTGTAAAAATTAAAGACACGAGAATAATATGTGCATGTCCTTAGGCGCCATTAAAGAGTCCCGAATCCAGTCTCAGTCCTTTCCAGCTCTAAAGTCGAGTGATTGAGACCACATCCAAAATAAAAGTAAAAGGCCAAGTGTAAAAAACTGCTAGTTCTCGGTCTACTGAAACGGTTGTCTGCCATCTTTGCCACGTCTAGGCAGGTCCACTGTGTACAAATCATATAACGGATGATCCGTTTTTGTATAAAGATAATCCCAGATGCTCAGAATGATGGACTTGAAAGTAAACCATCTTGACCACTTAGAAGACCGAATTGGTAGGGTAGTTTATGGAAACTCATGCATCTGTGGAGGCCACAGCGGGCTCCCGATGACATGGGTTATAAAATATTGATTTATAAAATATATTTTAAAATAAAATATAATATAATATATTAAAAGTTTTATAAAAAGTTTTTTAGAGGTTTTTGAGAATTGTCCCACATGGAAAAGGGAAGAAAAGATTTTGTGATTTAAATAAAAATAATGAAGTACCTTACGTGAACCGGAGCGAGACGTGTGCGAGTTGCGGTGTGACTAAGTGGCTAAGGAGAGTGACTCTTTGGAAGAGAGACTAGAGGACTGAGAGAAAAGTTCTTTAGTATATGTAGAAGAATATGACTGTAGTAGCAGATGTGTAATAATTGTGCCATTAGTGCAGAAACAATGCTGTAACTGCTGCATGGCTAACCCAACAGCTAGAAAATGGCTAGCCAGCTCTTATAACGGTCAGCATACAACTGCTGTTATAAGCCATGCACAACAGTCAGAAAACGGCTAGTTTTCCAACAGTTAGAATTGGCTTAATGGGAGTTAATTCCCTGGACCATAACCCCAACCACAAATGCCTATATAAACAGGGTAGGGTTTCCAAACCATCTCTCAATCTACTCCAGTGGACCCATACGAACTGAGCTATAGCCACTCCTCTCCTATGTTGCGCAGCACGCCAACAACGCAGTGAACAGAGATCCAATCTCAAGTCTCACCCACAAACAATAAACAAGAAGAAATATAAACTAGAAAAAGAATTAAAGCATTCCAAACAAACCACAAGACAAAATATACGTGGAAAAACCCTAACCAGGGGAAAAAAACTACGGATGCAAACTTCCACTATGAAGAAAAACGAAGATTACAAGACAATATACTAACCTCTCACTTGGAAGTACATAAAAAACCTTTTGCCCACACCTTAAAATTATTTCTCATACCTTAGAAAAGCCCTAGGGACACTTATTTATAGTTTAGGCAACTTCCCTTTCGTACCATTACGAAAACCGACTCAAATTTCCGCAGTCCGCATCAAATCCGGAAACGAATCTGCGTAATCTCGACTGGTCGTGAAGGCTACACGACCGGTCGAGAGGACCCCACGACCGGTCAAGAATGGCCCACGACCAGTCGAGCACCTTGGACCCCAAAAATTGATACTCGCTAGACTTTGAGTTGAGTCAGTCCACGACTGGTCGAGCGGACCCCACGACTGGTCAAGCAGGAGCCACAACCGGTCGTGCGACCCCCAAATGTGGCTCCGCATCTCAACAATCTCCCACTTGGAGACACATCGCCATAAACCTGTCTTCTTCATCCGGAGTGCATCGCCTCCCCATCCTCATGCCTAAGATTTGTTTTGTAACTCCTAAATCCTTCATGACAAATCTCTAAACAGTTGTCTTTTGAGATCCGAGATGTCCTTCATGCTTGAACCGGCCACAAGCATATCATCAACATACAGAAGAAGGATGATGTACGACGTATCAAACTTATTCAAATAACAACAATGGTCTGCATGACATCTCCTAAAACCATTTCCCGACATGAAACTGTTGAACTTTTTGTACCACTGCCTCGGGGCCTGCTTCAGGCCATATAGACTCTTCTTCAGTCTGCATACATTATTCTCCTTTCCTGGTGCTACGTATCTTATCGGTTGATGCATATATATCTCTTCTTCAAGGTCCTCATGAAGAAAGGTTGTCTTAACATCTAGCTGCTCTAGATGTAAGTCTTTTGTAGCAACTATACTCAAGACCATGCGAATCGTAGACATTTTCACTACAGGTGAAAATATTTCAGTAAAATCGATACCTGCCTTTTGTTGGAACCCTTTCACAACCAATCTAGCATTGTACCGTTTCGAACCATCGTGCTTCTCCTTCAGTCTGTAAACCCACTTGTTATGAAGAGCTTTCTTACCCTTAGGTAGAGTGATTAGCTCCATGTACTATTAGAGTCAAGAGAGTCCATCTCATCATCCATGGCCTGCTCCCACTTAACCCGTGTATCCGACTGTAATGCCTCTTCAAAACACTCTGGTTCACAATTATCTGTTAGCAGTAGATAATGTAAAGAAGGTGAGTATCGGACTATGGGTCTCCTCTCCCGAGTAAACCTCCTCACAACCAGTGTCTGCTGCTCTGCCTCATAATGATCTTGTGCATGATCATCCTGTGCCGTTGTAACACCCGTGTCCAATAACTTTTCAAACTCTACGAATTCTTTCTCCTTGACCTTAGTTTCTTGTGCATTGTCCTTATACATAACTTTTTCGTTGAAGATTATGTCCTTGCTTCTGATGATTTTCCTGTTTTCTGTATCCCAAAACCTGTAGCCAAAATCATGCTGCCCGTAGCCTATAAACGTGCACCTCCTGAATTTCGCATCCAACTTATTTCTGTGTTCTGCATCAATGTGAATGTATGAAGTGCAACCGAACACTCTAAGATATGTTTAACGACTCAAAAATTTTCGTACAATGGCTCGAGTGCCACCTCGACCAGAAATCACTTAGGATTAAATCCTTTAGAAATTTGACAAAGTTAACTAAGTGCTAAACTAGAGTAGCCATGAGATCCGTTTGAATCGCTTTAAATACTATCTACAAAACCCAAAACTTGTAGAATCATTGACGCTAGGTTACCCTAAAATCTAGGATCAAATTCATTACCCGTCTGCTCTCGGGGGCACATTGAAACTCCGTATCAGGTCTGGACCGCATATCGGGAGTCTGAATAATACGAGGTTAAGGACTTAGGACAGCCTCGCTAGGTTTGACAACCATCTCGAAAATCAAATCCAGCCAGTATCCCACGGCTGTTCGTTTGAGTCCGGAGTGAGAGAGTGTGAAAATACTTGTTTTCTTTTCAAAATAAATATCTTGAATAGTAATCTGAGACTTGTTACTTGCGGACATTTTGTAAGCAACTTGACCATCAGAATCTGACCCAAATACACCCTCGGATTAGGAAAAATTTCATAAACATATCCATGTACTTGGAATTTCAGATCGGGATCCGCTGACCGTTGAACTGAAACTGGTCTGCCACACGTGATCTGGGAATCCAACTGAAACTAAAACCTAACTTCACCTGGATCCAAGATTGGTGAGCTTAAGTCCGACTTTTGGCTTAAGGAGGCCCGCCAGAAGTCCTCCGTTGAGCTGGAAAAGTGCCGCTTTGGTTATAACCTAAGTATACCTTATCCACAAGTCTATTTCAAAGTGTTTTTAGGCTATATAAGGACCTTAGAACCCTCTCTCTCACAGCCATACGAATTTGAGAGAAACCCTCGAGAGAGAAGAGAGAAAGAGTGAGAGAAGTGGGAGAATCTCCCTACTACCATCTCCTGCCACTACTCGAGCTCCACCACTCCATTCTTGTCGCTTTCCCGGCGAATCCGACTTCGTTTCTAGGTAAGAAACCCTAACCCTAATCTGTTTTGGAGTTGTAAGGGTTGTAGGTTATGAAGTAGCTAACCTATTTCATTATATAGGCTACCAAACTGCCGAATACGGAAGCTTGGTAAACCTATCATATTCTTTGCGATTCTACGGTATAAGGTGAGGACTTTAGGTGTATAGGTTATATTTTCAACGCTTTCAATGTCAGATAATGATAGATTCATGATCTGCATGTAATTGCACATGTACAAAGTGTCGTCTGTTTTCCATTTCGATTAAAGATGTAGAATATGGAATTTTACATATTCTAGGTATTCGTAGAAAATACCGTATACGTATATATTTTGGAAATGTGTTTGACATGATTATTTGTTGTATGAATATATGATATATGGATAAAATACTTATTTGGCGAAATGATTCACCCTAATACATGTTTTGCTAATATACACTATGTATGTAGAAATAGTGTATTGTAGAAAGTACCGTATACGTATATATTTTGGAAATGTGTTTGTCATGATTATTTTCTGTATGAATATATAATATGTGTGTAAAATACTTGCTTGGCGAAAGGACTCGCCCTAATACATGTTTTGTTAACATACACTATGTATGTTGAAATTGTGTATTCTAAGTGTTTGTGAAAATGCTTGTGAGAGTAAGTGTTTGGATGATGGTGCCTTAGGTAGGTGTTGAGATGGGATTCTCAACTACCTTAAAGACCTGTAGGATTTCCTCCATGTGGTTGATTACTTTAACCGCTTACTTATGATATATATGTGTTTGTGTTGCCTGTTTATATAGTGCTTTATAACATGCTTTATGACATGCTCGTTAACTTGCTTGAATTACTTTGTTTGATATGCTTTACTCCATATGCTATGAATAAGGATTAATTAAGTTTGGGACTATGTTTATAGTCCAGACAATTGGAACCAGACTTGACATCGCGGTTGAGATTCATTTCGCCACGTAAGATGTGTTTGACGAACCCGAGTGGTACTTCGGTTGGCGACAGTGGTTAGGCCACGCGAAGTGCTTATGCACTTCATGTCGTTCAGTTGATTGTGCGCTCGAGCTAGTCAGGCTTGTCAAGTAACTTGATGTGTCTAATGTATGTTCACCATGTTTGGTCGCTACTGCTTGAACCTAGGATACTAAGCTTACCAGTGAAATCCCATTAACCATGGTACCTCGATCCGCTAAGATTCATGAGCCGGGCATGGTGGTATGGGACACCGTGGTCGAGCTGTCGGCCTACACTGGGGCCACGTGCCTTCCCGTAGTGACCAGTGAGCAACCAGACTCGTGAGCCGATTATGGTGGTATGAGACACTATATTCGTGCTGTCGGCCTACATTGATAAGGTGATGGGGGAGCGGTGTAACCTTTGTGCATATGACCACACAATTGACCCTTTGTAGTGACCTCGAGCATACTCGAATTTGCGGTGAGGCGACGAGTTTTGCCGCGTGATGTATAGAGTATAAACTAGGCCTGTATCTGTATAGTGATGAACCGTTAAAAAGGTGATGGGGGAGTGGTGTAACCTTTGTGCATGACAGCCCTGACAGCCTTTGCAGCTACCTAGAAACACACTATCGTATGAGATTAACTAGGACTGACGACCCTATAATAGATCATGTTTGGGAATGATACAAGGGAAGTACCTTAGTTTCCTAATACTGCTATTTGAAATGACTAATAACTACTCGGTAATCATACTCATCATCGCACTGCATGTGCCTGGTAGATGTGGAGCACTGAGGGATGAACGTATATCGCGAACGTGAGATGGTGTCGCATGAGGGTGGTTTGGGAAGGGCATTCATCATGTCATTTCATACTTGCATTAAATAAGAGTAGTTAGGATTATTTGATTCTACTGCTTTATTATTACTGCTTGATTGAATTGATAACATGTTAACCTATGCTTTATTGTTCCACTGAGTTAGCTACTCACTCCCACGTTACGGGACGGTGTTGTACACACCAACCAGACTCTGTCTCAGGTATAGATGATACGTCGATTCAGGAGGCTGAGCCAGACTACGATGAGGACCAGGACGAGTTCTCATACATGCAGTACTCAGACGGCTTTGCTTAGGCTGACTGGATCACGGGGATTTCAGGATATATCTGTTTTAGTTGTATTTTGACCTTTTGATTCAGAAACAATACATGTATATAGTTACTCAGTTTGTGTTCATACTCTGGAGATCGAGATGGTTTTGTTTCTTCACATACCTTATATATACAGTTTCAGTCTTTCACTTGCCTTTATACAATTGATCTGGAGTATGAACTACTATTTTGGTATAATCTCACTCATGTTTATTGCACTGACACAGACAACATTCAATCATCATCATCTATGTTGCATAAGTGATGTTCTGGAACTTGAGAGTTGAGTTGTTACTCGACCCTCGAATTTCATGGCGTTATAATGTGCAAGGTTCACTTCTTTTCCAGTCCACGTTTCTTCTGGTAGCCCACCATCCAATGGTGCTGAGGGACTTCTATTTATGAGGTATGTGACAGTATTCACAGCATCTGCCCAAAAGATCTTAGGCAACTCGACATATAACCTTATGCTCCTAGCGCGCTCAAGGATGGTCCTGTTAATGCGCTTAGCCACACCATTTTGCTGTGGTGTCCCTAGAATAATTTTCTGATGTTTGATTCCATTTGCTGCATAATACTCCTTAAATCTCTTATCACAGTACTCTCCCTCATTATCAGATCTAAAACATTTTACTATTTTACCTGTCTCATTTTCTACCATAACTTTCCACTTCTTAAATACATCAAATACATCAGATTTATGTTTTAAGAAATAGACCCACAGTTTTCTACTAGCATCATCGATAAAGGAAACAAAATAACGTGAGCCACAAAGAGATAATACCTATGTCGGTCCCCACACATCAGTGTGTACAAGCTCTAATATATGCGTCTTTGGAGCGCTTATCACGCCCCAAACTCTGAAAACGGGCTCAAAAAATTTTCGATCACCGAATCTGATGCCGACAGCCTCTACAGTGCCCCATTCTCGGATCCCAACATTCACATGCCAGATTCCAATCCTGGGATCCTATAAGAAAGATTTTCAGTATGATTTTTTTTTTTTTTTTTTTTGTAATAGAGCATAACCACAAGCATAACCAAGTCACAAAACAACATCACCACATATCCACTATATTAAAAATTTTAAGTACAATGTTGAAAGGAAAATACAAGGTGATAAAAAACTATAAAATAATCCGACATGCGCTCCTACCTCAGCACTGCTGTGATCCAATGACACCTGCATGCAGCGGTCGTGCATAAGCTTACAAAAGCTTAGAGGGTGGTGTAAGTGTGTGCGCAAGGCAAGTGCCAAGTGTACAATATCAGAGTAATGCGAAAATACGCGGTAAGTCCATAAATGCTATCAGCTGTACCAAAGCTATATGATGCAAGACATGAATGCTATCGGCCATATCAAGGCCATGTGATATGAGGCCTATATAGCCAAATGTCATATGCAAGATGCAAAACAAGCATACCAGTCCTCAGCAAGTACACATATCAGTACAGTTCCTCTCTGGATATCACCGGGGTCTAATACACTTCACACTAACTGCCTCCTCCCTAACTACACAGCCAAGCAAGTGGAAAAGACCACACTATCCGCCTGACCAGTAGTCTGCCAATACCTACCCAGCTTGTCGATAGCGGACTCATTTGCGAGTTGGTCAAACTCAGCCTAGCTTATAGCCCCATCACTTAGGTGGATAAGGCCACACCCCCTTTCAATCGACCATGACAGTGGGAGACGCGGCGTACTAGTATTTGGCACTCGGGCGCTCGTATATCCATTCGGTTTAGATGTTGAAGCATCCCCTGATACCAAAAAGGTTATGAGATTTTCACACAAGGACATCTTAAGTGCCCACAATGCTAGAGCCAATATTTCTAGTATCCGATATGACCATCCATGATGTGCTTGTGGAGGCCACGACCCTGATGTCGCTAGGGCGTGCAGTGACCACTACACACAATGCGAAATGCATGAGTCACACCGTCAGTCATGTAGCAATCTCGCACGTACCATGCACTCATGTGGGTAACTCTTATCAATGAGTCCCATAAGTAATCTGCCTGATAGCATATGCTATGATCAGTCACTACTCATATCAAGCATATATATGATGCGTATGGCATGAGACATGGAATTATACGAAGCATGTTATAAAGTGATGAACTATCCTCATAACGAAGATGGGCCTAGACGGCCTACACATAACAAGTATGGGCCTATCAATGGGCCCTAGTGTAATGCCCTGAATTTTTGCCACCCTGAAGTTAGACGTCCTTAGGCAATGGATCGATCTTAACATCTTATTAATTTCTCAAAACTTAATCCCAAAGTCTAAAATCTTTTTTTAACCCATTTCCTTCAAAATCTCACCTTTCACCACCTTATTCTCCAAAATTTTCTAAGTACTTTCATATTAGACATAACTCCTAAAGTTTAGGTGAGGAAGAACAATACTTAAATTAAAATTTACCATAAATAGTAAATAAATAAACAAATAGATTTTTGACCATTAACCATTTGGAATATCAATAAATAAATAGGTTATTTGGATAGATCAGCTTCTCCTATCCCAAAATCATATATTGCAAGTCGAATAACTCATCCCGGCTCACAAGATACGCCCGTTTTAAAAATCACGTGGCAAAAACCACCACCAGATAGTCCAGTGAACTGCGGCGGTGCCGCGCCTACTGCGGTCGACCGTGGTCCAGCGGCCTGGGCGGGCCACAGAGGGCCGGGTGGCCCGTTTGATACCCCATTTTCTGTAATTTTTTACTCAATTTTGAAAAGTCATATCTCCCTCGTTATAACTCTGATTTAGGTGATTCAAAAGCCATATTGAAGCTTGATAAGTCTAATTTCATATAAAAATAAGTAAAATATAAAATAAAAATGTTAATATAGTTTAATCCAGGTTGATGTGACAACTATTCAAAAGTTATTAATTTGGACAATGGTTACTTCTAGAATTTTTAGAATTTTTCTACAACACAAAATCTAATAAAATTTAGTGAAGATGAAGTAATTTTATTATGAACTACTATAAAAATAATTAAATTAATATGGTAACTAAAAAAGCCAAAAAGGGATGTAGAACTGCCCTAGGACCATATTCTGTCGTAATTAAGTCATAATTTAGTTAAGTACTAAACTGAATACTCAGTAGAATTAGCTTGAACCACTTCAAATACGATCTGCAAGACCCAAAACTAATAGAATCATTGACGCTACATTATCCTATAATCTAGGATCAATCTCATTACCCAGTTGCTCTCGGGAGCACATTGAAACTCCATATCGGATCTGGACCGCACGTCGAAAGTCCATGACCACGAGATTAAGCATTTAGGACTGCCTTGCTGGGCTTGACAACCATCTCGAAAATCAAATCCAGATAGTGTCCCATGGCTATTCACTTGAGCCCGGAGTGAAGAGTGTGATAAAACGTAGGTTTCTTTAGAAACTAAATCCAATTTAAGTAATCTGAGACTTGTCACTTGCAGGCCTGATATAAGCAATCAGACCGTCAGAATTTGACCCAAATACACTCTCGGATCAGGAGAAATTTCATACATAGGTCAGTGTACTTGTAACCCTGATCGAGTTTCAGTGACCATTGAACTGAAACTGGTCCGCCATGTGTGATATGGGAACTCGATTGGAGCAAAAACTTAACTCGACCTAGATCCATAGTCTGTGAGCTTAAGTCCAACCTTTGGCTCAAGGGGGTCTCCAGAAGTGCTCCGTTGAGAAGGAACAGTCCGTATTTGGACATAACCTAAGTATACCTTGGCCCTGGGTCTAATTTGGTGAGTTCTGGGCATATATAAGGACCTTAAACCCTCACTCTCTCATTCCATACGAATTTGAGAAAACCTAGGAGAGAGAAGAGAGAAAAGAGAGAGAAAGTGTGAGAGAAGTGGAAGCATCTTCCTGATACTCCATCCCCCTGCTATACGTGTTTAACCATCGCCATCTAATCACTTTTTCGGTGATTCCGGCTTCGTTCGTAGGTAAGAAAATCTAACCCTAAGCTGTTTTAGGATTTCCAAGAGTGTAGGTGATGGAATAGCTGACATGTTTCATGATTCAGGTTGTCGTTGTGCCGTAGACAAAGGCATTGGGTTCAAACTGGTTTCAGTTCAAGTTTACCGATAAAAGGTACAGACTTTAGACGTATAGGTTATGGTTTTCAACGCTTTCAATGTTAGATTATGATAGATTCATGATCTGGATGCTATTGCACATGTACAAAGTGCTGTCCATTTCGATTTTCGGTTATACGTTAACTATGTTGAATATACTGTATTCCTCGTATTTGTAGAAAATACCATATACGTATGAAATACGGATTTGTGCTTATCATGGTTAATTATTGTCTAGGTATGCTAGATACATGTGTATCAACTTCTGGGTGAACGGATTAGCCTAACACCTGTTATATCAACATACGTTGTGTACGTACTAGTTGTAGCCTAAGTGTTTACAGAAATGTTCGAATGAATATGGAACTATGATTTATGCTTGCCATGACTATTAGTCGTGAATGCATGATCGTGGTTCATGTGGTAATCCTTTATGAAATGATTCACTACAACTTGTGTTTTAACTAGTATATTATAGGTATGTTGGAATGTGTAGTCTAAGTGTTTGTGAAAATGCTTGTATAGATATGTACTTAATCTAGTAGTGCCTTGAGTAGGTGTTGAGATAGGATTCTCAACTACCTTAGTGATGTGTATGATTTCCTTCATGTAAGTTGTTTAGTTTAATCACTTACTGGTTTATGAAATGTATGTGTTTGAATTTTCTGTTTGCATTGTGTTTTATAACATGCTTGTTAATATGTTTGAATTACTTGTTTATTTAATTCTGCTCTGACTACTTCACATGTTTAAGTTGTATTTCATAAAATCTGTGATGGGTGATGGGGGAGTGGTGTAACGATTCCGTGTAACAGCCCTGACAGCCCTAAGCGGACAATATTGGATATTTGATTGTATGATTTGAAAATTTGATCCATTACTGCTTTAACTATTCCGTAATTGAATGTGATTGGGGCTATTGTATAGTCCAGGCAATCGGTAATGGGATTGAATTCGTGACTAAGATTCATTCACCACGTGAGATGTATTCGACGAACCCGAGTCGTACTTCGGTTGGCGATAGTGGTTAGCCACACGAAGTGCTTATGCACTTTCTGTCGTTCAACTTGTCGTGCGCTCCAGCCAGCCGAGCTCGTCAAGTAACCCGATTTGTCTAATGTATGTTCACCATGTTTGGACGCTATTGCTTGAACCTAAGGTACCGAACTTACCAGTGCAACCCCGTTAACCTTGGTACCTCGATCCGCTAAGACTCATGAGCCGGGCATGGTGGTATGGGACACCGTGGTCGAGCTGTCAGCCTACGCTGGGGCGATGTACCTCCCTGTAGTGACCAGTGAGTAACTAGACTCGTGAGCCAAATACAGTGGTATGGGACAATGTATTAGAGCTGTCGGCCTACACTATTTTGATGGGTGATGGGGGAGTGGTGTAACGATTCTGTGTAACAGCCCTGACCATACCCGGTGTAGTAACCTCAAGCATACTTTGAATCTATAGTGAGGTGATGGGCCTTCCCGTAGTAAATAGAGTATAAACTAGGCCTGTATTGATAAGGTGATGGGGGAGCAGTGCAACAAGTGTGTGTAACAGCCTTGGTAGCCCTTTACAGCGACCTAGAACTGCATCATCATATGAGAGTATATAGGACTGACGACCATAGAATGGATCATTGTTTGGGAATGATATAAGGGAGGTACCTTAGTTTCCCAATACTGCTGTATGAAAAGGACTAATAACAACTCGGTAATCATGTTCATATCGCACTGCATGTGCCTGGAAGATGTGGAGCACTGAGGGATGAAAGCATGCTGCGGACGTAAGATGGTGTCGCATGAGGGAGTATGTTGGCGAGGGCATCATCATGATAGCATTTCATTCTTGCATTAACAAGAGTACTTAGGATTGTTGATTGTACTACTTTATCATTACTGCTTGACTATTTTGATAACATGTTAACCTATGCTTTACTGTTCCACTGAGTTGATCACTCACTCCAACGTTATGGGAAAGTGTTTCGGACACCCACCAGACTTTGTCTGATTGCAGATGGCGACGCTACTCCTGAGGCGGAGCCGGACCTTTGTGACGACGAAAATGCTTTCTCATATATGCTGTTTTCTAGAGGCTTTATGTGAGTCGTGCCTTGATCGACGGGCTTACAGGGATGTTGACTAGATGACACTACACCTTTGGTATATTTTGAAATTGTACTTGTAATTCATTAACCTGACAACATTATCACACTCTGGAGACTTACCATAGTATATAACTTCTATACATCTATCACAGTCTTTCGCTTGCAATTTATCTGTCTCTGAAGTATGATATGCTGTTTTGGTATAATCTCATTCATGTTTCAATGTTCTCATCACAATCATCGTTATCTATGTTGCATAAGTGATGCGTTGGAACTCGGGAGCTAAGCTTTGCTCGACCCCCGATTTTCAGGGCGTTATACCTAGGGAGAGTCATAATGCGGACATTTAACCAACATTATACTTACGGTCAAACCATCATTGCTCCCAAGGCATAGCCCACTATAAATATCATTACATAGACCATGGTGGAATCCTCATGTACATTGCAATGGGCCATAACCTATGGGCCTTAGAATACATCAAAATGGGCCTAATCACATGGGCCTTATGTATATCAGATGGGCCACACCAATTGGGCCCCATGCATATCAAATGGGCCATACCCAAAGATAAGTGGAGATAGTGATTTTCCACCATTAAGATTCCCAAGGCCCACCATAACATTTATTTTCTACCCAATCTGGTCATAAGGTAACACAGACCTGGATTAAGAGGAAACAAATTTCCTAATGATCTAAACTTTTGCGACAACAAAAGAATTTCAATGGCAGGAACTCAATCCCCACTACTTTTGCAATGTGGTCCACTTGATTCTAGATCTACCTCATTCTTAGCTCATGCCATGAATAAACTTCAAAATGGTTGGACGGCTTGGATGCAACACATGCATTATGGAGTGGGTCCCATATAGATGGACAACATAGATGATACCGGTGGGACCCATGGAACTTGGTGACGCCACTCCAGCAGAGGTACACTAGCCGTGCACTCCTATGTGTATGGGGATGGTTTAGGTGAAAGGTAACATCAGTGGGTCCCACATGAGGCCCACCATAATGTAAATTTTCCACCCAACTGTTAATAAGGTCCCACGGACCTGGAGGCAGAGGAAAAACAAATTTCATATTGACTCAAAACTCAAAAGATCTCAATGGCAGCCATGCAATCACCACTGTTTCCTATGATGTGGGCCACCTGAGCCATGTATATGGCTAATTTTTGGAGGGGGCCCACTTCAAGAAGGGGCTCACCTAATGAATGGTTTGGATGACAAACACACATCATGGTGGGGCCCATGGCTGGGACCGTGGGTCCCTGCTGTCTGCCCGTTGAACGCCACAGGTGCTGCCTGTGCGCCTCTGACAGCAGCAGCGTCTGCTGCAGATGTTTTATTTTTTTTTTTAAATCGATTTTTTTGTGGTTTTTTAGGCGTGAGGCCCGCATTGGAAGAATCCACCCTCCCCACTGGTCCCCATAGCTTAAGACAAGCCAAACAAACCCAATATTCAGTATATTTTGGGGTATAGAAATGACAGGGGGTATTTCAACGTTAAAAACGTTGCTTGCTATGCTATGGCCCACCAAAAAATCGGATTAGCTTCACTTTTCGGCTTAACGCCTCAAATAATCTGAAGAATAGGATGAACGGTATGGATTACATTCACGTATCAAGGTGGGGCCTACACAAGTGGCCCACCCCAAATGCTTTACACCAAGCTAATATATGTGTTTTCCATTCAACGTCCAACATCCAGGGACGCTGGACGGTTATGCATTTCAAGTGGGCTGCCCACGTTGGCCACCAAATGATGGGTGGCATGGATACAACACTTATAAAGTGGGCCCCACCTATAGATGACTTGGATAAAATACATGCCTTATAGTGGGGTCCATCCGGGTGGGCCACATGGCTACATCATCACAAACAACAAGTGGGTCCCATAACAATCAATAGAGAGGGAGAAAAAGAGAGAGAGAGAGACACGCATGTGATGGAGGGACCCCGACACTATGGGCCCTCCTTTGTAATCAATCATACATCAAGTGGGTCCCATAACACGTGGGCCCATCAAATCAAAGATCAACGGTGGAAATTCCTTCTCCACCAAAATGGAAGGTATAGATGACCTCTAGCCATGCAAAGAAAATAAACATCATGATGGGGTCCATGGAGAATGGCCCCATCATGGAATCATCATGTGGATCAAGGTGGGCCATCGGCCACACCTACGGTCCAAAGTTAGATCCATACCATCAATCGGTAGGCCTCAGTTGGCCCATCATCAAAACATGAAAAATTTAGGCTAATAAGCACCCACTGTTTGATCTTCTCGGTCGATCTTCTTGGTCCGTTGGAATGCCGGTCTCCTTGTGCTTCACTTTGATGGAAGGTGATGAGAGTTGAATGGCTAGGATGTATGTTTTTTGGGGTGGGAAGTGAACCACACAACACTTTCTCTTTTTCTCTCCTTAGAAAACCTGGGACGTGCACCTCTTGGTTGTTTGGAATTTGTGTTGAGAAAGAGAGAGAGAGAGGTGTGGTGATTGTAAGAGAGATGTGAGTGATGGATGTGAGGTGAGTGATGGGGGAGGTGAGAGATTGGTTGACTTTTGGGGTTTGCTTAACTTGTGGAGAAAGAAAGCATGGGTTGTGTACTTGACATGAGGTGATTGATTGATTGATTGAGTGATTGATTGATGGGATATGTTATAGAGATTCTCTTAGGATTTCAAATGCACGGTATTTTTTTTTCAAAATAAACGCCGGCCCACATCTCCCTGCCAGGGTATCGAATCGGTATGCAAGACACGGCGTCGGAACCGCGGTGACGGTGTGGTCGCAATGGTACAAGTCTTGGATTAAGCTGACTCAAATCTATAAGATATGACTTAGGGTCATGCGCAAATGTCGATTATAGGTCGTAGGTTGCTGGCATTTGACAGGAAGGATCGCGGAAGTCGACGGAACAATACAGCCTAGGATACGGGTCTTAAAGCACGTCCTGTCTTCTTGAAGCTTACCCTCTTCTGCTTGCCATACATTCAGTCATCGCAGAATTCTAAGTCAATGGACTTCAACCCTGGTAGCTTCTCTTTTGACAATAGCACTTTCATCCCTTTCTCACTCATATGTCCAAACCTCTGATGCCATAACCGCCCATTCACTCCACTTGATATGACTGTGAGTAAACTATATGATCCTAAAGTCATGTATAAAGTACCTTCCTTCTTACCTCGAGATATCACCAAGGCACCTTTTGTGATCTTTTAGGAATCACCAGTGTAAGACCCATATCCTACACCATACCATTCCTTAGACTTCCGCGGTCTTCCCGGTCGATTTCCAGTAACCTTCGACCCTTAACCGGTATTTGCGCGCGATCTTGAGTCACGCGCCGTCAACCCGAGTCGACTTAACCCAAGACTTGTACCCTAGCAACGGCACCGTCGCCGCTGTTTCGATGCCATGTCTTACGCGCCAAGGCGATACCCAGGCCAGGAGATGTGAGCCCACATTCAGTTCGAGGAAAACGTTGCATGCAAATCCGTAGAGAATTCATCACATCAATCACTTCACTTGTCAAAGTACACCCATTAAGTCAAGTACCCTATCCCATCCCCCAAGTACACCACACCATCCCTAAAGTCAACCTTTCTATCCCATCTCTTACACACCCCATCACTCCTCTCCCATCATCTCTCTCATCTCTCTCTCTCATTTTCTCCCAAGCTCCATGAGAGCAACCCACGTCCATGGCTTCCATGGGGGAGAAGCTAGTATGGCCCACTTCCTATCTCTCATCCTCACCATCCAAAGTCCATCTCAACCGTTAAAATCCACCGCTTAGAGCTCTAGATCGCATCGGTGGAAGGAAGAGTCCGAGAAGATCAAAGGTGGGTGCTTCTCTCTCTCTCCCTCTCTTTTTCATTTGTTTTATGTGTGAAGATGTAATTGTGTGGCCCACTTAATGAGTTCTGAGATGTCCAAACCGTTCATCAAATGGACCTCACTTTGATGTGTGTATTACCCACACCATCCAACCATTTGGTGGCCCACCCTGGTAGCATATATGTGGGTGGGGCCCACCTTAAATATATGTGTTATATGCAATCGTCCAGTGTCCAGGGATGCTAGATGTTGCAACTATGAAGGATGCACTGATAGTGGGTGTTCTAAACGTCAAAAAAGAAGAAGAGGAAGAGTGATTTTTAGGTGGGCCACTCGTTCAGGCCCCACCTTGATGTATGTTGTTAATCTAAGCCATCCATTCCCTTTCCTACCTCATTTTAGGTGTTGAGCCGAAAAATGAAGCTGATCCAAATTTCTGGTGGGCCATAGCCTAGCAAACTGTGATTTTTTACCGTTGAAGAATCACCTGATGATTTTATACGCTAAAACACCTCGATTGGGCTCGTTTGGCTTGTTTTGAGCCATGGGAGCTAATGGACGGGATGAACTCTTCCGATGCGAGCCCCACGCATGAAAAACCTTAGGAAAATTGTTATTTTAAAAAAAAAGCAGCTAACGCTGCTATTGCT
Organism: Magnolia changhungtana; assembly: GCA_030180095.1. Lineage (NCBI taxonomy): Eukaryota > Viridiplantae > Streptophyta > Magnoliopsida > Magnoliales > Magnoliaceae > Magnolia > Magnolia changhungtana. The sequence goes on from JASAUF010000343.1 coordinate 17,534,382, forward strand.
ACTGACGCTGCAGCAGCGTCCTGTTATGTGGTGGGTGAGAGAGGCCAGGGCCGTGAGCCCCACTACCGGCCCCACAGTGATGTGCAGTGAACATCAGCCCCGTGCATTTGAAGGCCCCTTAGGTCAGTAGGCCCCCTACCAAAAATCAGCTGCACACGTGGCTCGGGTGGCCCACATAGTGTGATTTAACGCCTACCATTGGAACCCTTTTCTGGGTCACAGAAGTTTTGGATCACCATGAAATTTGTTTTTCCTCTTCTTATGTGTCTGTGTGACCATACCAACGGATTGGATGGAAAGTAAACGTTATGGTGGGCCCTAAGTGGGACCCACGTTGATGTATGTGTTTTATTCACACCGTCCACGGCAGTGGACGGTGGAACCCACCATGAAGTATGTGTATTATCTGTGCAAGCCCACTGTGTGTGCAGCGTCCTTGTAGCGTGGGACCCATGTGATGTATTTGTTTATCTACACCATCCACTACATTGGACGATGAAACATCATGATTTATGTGTTTTATCCACACCGTCCACACCTAGGCGGTGAAACCATGATGCATGTGTTGCACCATTTTGAAAGCTCTTTTTTTTTTTTTTGCATGAGCTAAAGAATGAGTCACATCCATCTATTTGGTGGGATCCACTCCATGGTGCATGTGTTGCATCCAAGTCATCCTATCGTTTTGAAGCTCATTCATGGCATGAGCTAAAAATGAGACAGATCCAGTTGTCAAGTGGACCACACAACAGAAAATAGTGGAGTGAATGCCTACCATTGAAACTTCCTTTGTGTTACAAAAGCTTTGGATCAATATGATATTTGTTTCTCCCCAGGTCCTTATGACCATGGGAATAGTCTGGATGGAAATTAAAAGTTGTGGTGGGCCCACTGGAATTTGAAAGTGGGAAATTAATATCACCACTGTTAGTTGTAGTATAGTCCAGAGATCTTTGGATATGTTTCATTTTATTATTATTATTATTTTATATAATTCATTTTATCTATTTATTCATTTATTTAATGCTCTATAATGATCTCTATTGACAGATGATTGATTCGGCCCATTCGAGTCGACCCATTCGACTCAACCCATTTGCTTGGCCCACTTGCTATATATGAGGCCCATATGATTAGGCCCATCTTGATGTATTTGTGGCCCGTTGTTGATGCCCAGCTTGATATATACGAGGCCCATGTTATGCGGCCTATTTGATGTATCTAAGGCCCATGGGTCGAGGCCCAATGGGATGTATATAAAGCCTTTGCAATATGTGATTCCACCTTAGTTATGCAATGATGTTTATGGTAGACCATATCTTGTGAGCAATGTTTGTAATGCCCTGAAAATCGGGGGTCAAGCAAAACTCAGCTCCCGAGTTCCAACGCATCACTTATGCAACACAGATAATGATGATTATGATGAGAGTATGGAAACATGAATGGGATTATACCAAAACAACATATCAAACTCCAGAGATAGTTAAATTTGCATGTGGAAGACTGTGATAGATATATAAAATATATAAACTGTGGTGAGTCTCTAGAGTGTGATAATGTTACCAGGTTAACTATTTACAAGTACAATTCCAAAATATACCAAATTGAGAAAGTGTAATGTCTTCTATCACAAATACAATAGCCCCGTCATTGTAATAACAGGTCTTCATAGACCCCTCAGAGAGTTACATGTAGGCGAACTCCTCCTCAACATCATAGTAGTAGTCCGGCTCTCATAAGCATCGCCATCACCTGCAACTAAGACAGTCTGGTTGGTGTTGCAAGAACCGTCCTGTAACGTAGGAGTGAGTGATCAACTCAGTAGAACAATAAAGCATAGGTTAACATGTTATCGAAATAGTCAAGCAGTAATGATAAAGCAGTACAGTCAACAATCCTAAGTACTCTTGTTAATGCAAGGATGAAATGTTGTCATGATGCATGCCCTCACCGACATACTCCCTCATGCGACACCATCTTATGTCCGCGGCATGCGTTCATTCCTCAGTGCTCCACATCTTCCAGGCACATGCAGTGCGATGATGAGCATGATTACCGAGTTGTTATTAGTCCATTTCAAACAGCAGGATTGGGAAACTAAGGTACCTCCCTTGTATCATTCCCAAACATGATCCATTCTAGGGTCGTCAAACCTAGATAATCTCATACGATAGTGTGGTTTTAGGGCGCTGCAAAGGCTGCCAGGGCTATTACACGCAATCGTTACACCACTCCCCCATCACCTTTTTAACGGTTTATTAATAAATTGATACAGGCCTAGTTCACACTCTATTCATCGCGGCAAAACTCGTTGCCTCACTGCAAATTCAGAGTATGCTCGAGGTCACTACAAAGGGCTGCCAGGGTTGTTACACGCAATCGTTGCACCACTCCCCCATCACCTTATCAATATAGGCCGATAACATGAATATAGTGTCCTATACCACCATAATCGGCTCACGAGTTTGGTTGCTCAATGGACACTACGGGGAGGCTCGGGCTGACGCACTCGCAACACCACGAAACCCTAGCGTAGGCTGACAACTCGACCACGGTGTCCCATACCACCATGCCCGGCTCATGAGTCTTAGTGGATCGAGGTACCATGATTAACGGAATTTCACTGGTAAGTTTGGTACCCTAAGTTCAAGTTGAGGCATCCAAACATGGTAAACATACATTAGACATATCAGGTTACTTGACGAGCTCGGCTAGCTCGAGCGCACGACAAGTTGAACAACACGAAGCACATAAGCACTTTGTGTGGCTAACCACTATCGTCAACCGAAGTACGACTCGGGTTCGTCGAACACATCTCGCATGGCGAATGAATCTCAGCCACGCATTCATTTTCGTTTCCGATTGCCTAGACTATAATCATAGCCCCAAACACAATCAATCCTTAACCAGAAGCATGTAGAGTAAAGTAGAATAAACAAAGTAATTCAAGCATGTTAACAAGCATGTCATAAAGCATGTTATAAAGCACGTTATAAGGCACAATATAAACAGGAAATACAAACACATATATTTCATAAGTAAGCGGTTAAATTAAACAAACAACATGGAGGACATCATATACACCTCTAAGGTAGCTGAGAATCCTATCTATTAAATTTAGTTCGTCACACAATTTCTCACACAGGCATTTTATCAAACACTTAAACTACACCACTCCAACATACATGACGTATGTTGATTTCAATATAAAATAGGACAAATCCTTATAGCAAGGAGTTGTCTCATACACATTAATCATGTTCTTACATTTAATACATATGGTAGGCATAAATCGTAAATCCATATTTATTTAGACATTTCAACAAACACTTAGACTACACAATTAGCCTACATAAACAATGTTAGCCAAAAAGTGTATTAGGGCGAATCCTTTCGCCAAATAGGTCATACATCCATAACTAGCATATATACACAACAAATACTCATGGCAATCATATCAGTGAAATTTATACGAATACGGTATTTTCTACAAATACCTAGAATACACAAAATTTCATATTCTTCGTATTCGCTTCGAAACTAAAAAGACAAAGACTTTGTACATGTGCAATTGTATGCAAATCATGAATCTATCATTATCTGACATTGAAAACGTTGAAAACCATAACCTATACGTCTAAAGTCTGCACCTTTTGTCGTAGAATTGTAACGGAGTCGATAGAATCTCTACGCTTTAGTATACGACAGTTTATCAACCTATAGCACGGGATACGTTAGCTATTTCGCTACTTGAATCAATTCAAACCCCAAAATAGGTTAGGGTTAGAGTTTTCTTACCTAAGAACGAAGCCGGAATCGTCGGGTAAGCGATTAGATCGTGATGATTAATCACATATAGCAGCAGGGTAGAATAGTAGGAAGACTCTCCCACATCTCCCACACTTTCTCTCTCTTTTCTCTCTTCTCTCTCCTAGGTTTTCTCAAATTCGTATGGAATGAGAGAGTGGGGGTTTAAGGTCCTTATATAGGCTAGAAACTCACGGAATTAGACTCGGGAACAATGTACACTTAGGTTATGTCCAAAGCGGCTCTATTTCGATCCAACGGAGCACTTCTGGTGGCCCCCCTTGAGCCAAAGGTCGGACTTAAGCTCACTAACACTAGATCTAGGTTTAATTAAGTTTTCATTTTGGTCTGGTTTCCAGATCACAAATGGCGGACTAGTTTCAGTTCAAAGGTCAGCGAATCTCGATCAGAGATTTCAAGTACATGGATATATTTGAGCAAATATCCCTGATTTAAGGGTGTATTTAGGCCAGATTCCGACGGTCTGATTACTTATAATCTGCCCGCAAACATCAAGTCTCATATTACTTAATTTCTAAAGAAAACTAGATTTTCTCACACTCCTCGCTCCGAGCTTAAGCAAATAGTCGTGGGACACTATCTGGACTTGATTTCCAAGATGGTTGTCAATCCCAGCAAGGCGGTCCTAATAGTTTAACTTCGCATTAATCGGACTTCCGACGTGCGGTCCAGATCTGATATGGAGTTTCAATGTGCTCCCAAGAGCAACTGGGTAATGAGATTGATCTGAGATTTTAGGGTAACCTAGCGTCGATGATTCTACAAGTTTTGGTTCTTGCAGATCATATTTAAAGTGGATCAAGCGGATTTCATAGCTAATCTAGTTTAACACATAGTTACCTTTGAAGGATAAGGTAGTGAAAGGTGAGATTTGTGAAGGAAAAGGGTTAAAAAGTAATTTTAGACTGTGGGATTGAGTTCTGACAAGTTAATAAGGTATTAGGATCGACCCATTTCCTAAGGACGTCTAATTCCAGGTTGGCAAAAATCTGAGATATTACAATCTACTCCCCTTAAAAATAATTTCGTCCCCGAAATTGGCTAAAGGTAATAAGTAAGAATTCTATTATTTCATTTGCCTAAGACTTATTGATTTCAAGTTTATATGCGCAGTAGGGTGTATATTGTGCATGCTAGTCTAGTACATTTTAGGCTACCCCCCTTAAAAATTTATTTCTTTATCCCTTGCTTATTCCCTAATAGTTTGCTACAATTTATTTCTTAATCTATTTAGAGTCTTAACGACGATTCCCAACAATTTAGAGTAAGATAGTTGTTTTCAATGTTTGACCAACACGGAGAGACGGTTATAGTAGGCTTGATCCTGATACATCGATCAGCTACCTGACCAGGGTAGAAGGCTCATCGTATCCCTTCCTAGTCCTGGTGGCCCCTGGTCTTCTGCTCGGTCAAGCAGTGGGTCCATTGGTAGTCGCCCACGATTGAGAATTGGGTCAAGCCACGAATGCTTCGCAGTTTATATTTCAGTAACTCCGTAGTATGATCACTCTAAAAACGTAGGGAATGTCCATCATTGAGAGGCTCAAATTTCCCATTTCTCGGGTTGCCCTTATTAGGTTCATATTCAACGAGCACAGTTGTGGATACGTTGACCTTGGCTATTGTAATTCAGTTCGTGCCCATTGTTAGGGCTCTTCTATAATATGAATGGGTTTAACACTCGAACCCCAATTGATTTCCTTCCATGACTTCATTATTGGCATTCTAAGGAAGATTTAGATCCTATTTAGTGACCTATCTTTACGTATAGCTGGGAGTAATTTCTTTCGATCCTGGGCCAGTGGGGCAAGGGCCAACCATGCTTCCGCTGCGCCACTTTGATCCAACGGATGTATTAGCGGACCTAACATTACATCGAGGGATATATAAGTTTTCTCTGAGTGTGACTAGTTACTAATCAAATAACCTTCCTAAGAGTTATTAAAGAAGCCTATGAGTATTAAGGGGATTCAAGAAAGGAATGGGGTCCCGCTCTAACCTACTCAAGCCGACTAACTAAGTCTATCATTCAATTGGCTTAGCATAACTAATTAGTCCTTTACCTCCCTTAGTCTATCCAGTAGCCTAGTCCCAACGTATGAGTAGCGGTAATCCACTAGTTGTAATCTAAAATCTATGCTTATACAATAGATGATTTTATATTATTCTAATACAGGAAGTTGTTTTATCGCTTAGGGTCAAAAGTTGTCTGATTGGAATAGAGTTGCCCGAACTTGAATTTAACTACGCTCGAGCTCAACACACATGCTCGTACTATCTAAGGAGGTCATAGGGTTCACGTTATTAGTTTATGGGATTTCCTATATTGTCAAATTCTTTGAAATCTAATGGTACCAGCTTTGAGTCCAAAACTCTAAGGGCCTATTTGGGTTAAATGGGTTATGTTGCTAATCCCGCCTCGGGATTAGGAGTGGTATGTTTGATAGGAGGGTGGGTGGGATTAAAATTAATTTTATGGGCTTTGGAAAATGAGCCTTGTGTTGGAAAGTGCGAGATGGGATTTTCAAACCCCATGATGATGAATTTCTAAGTGTAATTTGAAAGGAAAACCCGGGATATACTTTTCATCGTATACATTCCAAACATGGCATTGGAAAACATGGGATACACCCAATCTAGGGGCCATACCTTACACATACATTTATTATTACTTTTACAATTCCATCCACCTAATCTCACTTAATGTAGTTGGCCGAACGGCCCTAAACGTCCCAACATTTGGAGGTTGTGAAAATTATGGGATACAAAACTGTGGATTTGGTGCTCAAATGAAAGGAAATGAAGAAGATAGGAGAGGGGTTGTTGGGTTTCGGAATCTTGAGCTTACATAGGCTCAAATGAAAGGGAATAAAGAGGGAAAATGGAAAGATAGGATGGATTAGAGAGCTTACACGATTTTGAGCCTCAAATGGGGGATGTACAGACTCAAATGAGAGAGAATGGAGAGGGTAGGGGAGTAGGACTTGCTGTAAACGATGGAGGTGAATAGGTTGTGACAGAAAATGACGGAATGGGTGATTGGAGGGAAGGTTTGGGAGAGGAAACAGCAAGTTGAAAGGGAAAAGAGGACTTGAAGGGGTAGGAAATGAGAGAGGGGGCAAGAAGGTCATGAAATAGGGGCCCCCACGCATTTTCACGGGCCTCACATGTGTCCAGGGGTCGGGCCGACACCGACCAACACCGGCTTGACTAGCCCGGCCCAAGGGGACCGCGGTGGGCATGACGCCGCCACGGTCCTCTGGACTATCAGTGGTGCCTCCACAGTAGGGCGGTGGCCAGCCCCCTCCCAAGGTGCCAATGACACCTCGGGTCCACCGTGGGTCCCCCTGGATTACATCATGTGGCCCATGGCTCCGTTTCGAGTCGTTTCGGGTTATTCTGAGTATGTTTTGATACATAATGGTATTTTACCAATTTTCAACGGCTGGGATTGGGTGGTTTGTGATCTAGACCCATCACTTGATGGTCTAGAAGTGATTTGGGATCATTTCATGCAATCATTGAGGCCTACGGTCCAATCTCTACGGTTGATCTCAACCAATTATGCTATTTGGTGTAATTGGAGAACCTAAGTCTGTTTCTACATTCCGTCACTCCCTCCTAGTCAGAGTGCGTTAGTGTGCATTGTGAGACTATAACCCAGGTTCGGTTTAATCCAAATCATGCTCTGATACCATCCTGTAATGCCCTGAAAATCGGGGGTCGAGCAAAACTCAGCTCCCAAGTTCCAACGCATCACTTATGCAACACAGATAATGATGATTATGATGAGAGCATGGAAACATACATGAGATTATACCAAAACAACATATCATACTCCAAAGATAGTTAAATTTGCAAGCGGAAGACTGTGATAGATATATAAAATATATAAACTGTGGTGAGTCTCCAGAGTGTGATAATGTTACCAGGTTAACTATTTACAAGTACAATTCTAAAATATACCAAATTGAGGAAGTGTAATGTCTTCTATCCTAAATACCATAGCCCCGTCAATGTAATGAAAGGTCTTCATAGACCCATCAGAGAGTTACATGTAAGCGAACTCTTCCTCAACATCATAGTAGTAGTCCGGCTCTACTTCATAAGCATCGCCATCACCTGCAACTAAGATAGTCTGGCTGGTGTTGCAAGCATCATCCCGTAACGTGGGAGTGAGTGATCAACTCAGTGGAACAATAAAGCATAGGTTAACATGTTATCAAAACAGTCAAGCAGTAATGATAAAGCAGTACAATCAACAATCTTAAGTACTCTTGTTAATGCAAGTATGAAATGCTGTCATGATGCATGCCCTCACCGAAATACTCTCTCATGCAACACCATCTTACATCCGCGGTATGCGTTCATTCCTCAGTGCTCCACATCTTCCAGGCACATGCAGTGCGATGATGAGCATAATTACCGAGTTTTTATTAGTCCATTTCAAACAACAGGATTGGGAAACTAAGATACCTCTCTTGTATCATTCCCAAATATGATCCATTCTAGGGTTATCAAACCTAGATAATCTCATACAATAGTGTGGTTCTAGGGCGCTGTAAAGGCTACCAGGGCTGTTACACGCAATCGTTACACCACTCCCCCATCACCTTTTTAACGGTTCATCACTAAATTGATACAGGCCTGGTTCATACTCTATTCACTGCGGCAAAACTCGTCGCCTCACCATAAATTCAGAGTATGCTCGAGGTCACTATAAAGGGCTGCCAGGGCTGTTACACGTAATCGTTGCACCACTCCCCCCTCACCTTATCAATGTAGGCCAACAACATGAAAATAGTGTCCCATACCACCATAATTGGCTCATGAGTCTGGTTGCTCAATGGACACTGCGGGGAGGCTCGGGCTGACGCACTCGCAACACCATAAAACCCCAGCGTAGGACGACAGCTCGACATGGTGTCCCATACCACCATGCCCGGCTCATGAGTCTTAGCGGATCGAGGTACTATGGTTAACGAGATTTCACTGGTAAGTTTGGTACCCTAGGTTCAAGCAGAGGTGTCCAAACATGGTGAACATACATTAGACAGATCGGGTTACTTAATGAGCTCGGCTAGCTCGAGCGCACGACAAGTTGAACGACATGAAGCGCATAAGCACTTCGTGTAGCCAACCACTATCGTCAACCGAAGTACGACTCGGGTTCGTCGAACACATCTCGCATGGCGAATGAATCTCAGCCACGCATTCATTTTCATTTCCGATTGCCTGGACTATAATTATAGCCCCAAACACAATCAATCCTTAACCAGAAGCATGTAGAGTAAAGTAGAATAAACAAAGTAATTCAAGCATGTTAACAAGCATGTCATAAAGCATGTTATAAAGCATGTTATAAGGCACAATATAAACAGGAAATACAAACACATATATTTCATAAGTAAGCGGTTAAATTAAACAAACAACATGGAGGACATCATATACACCTCTAAGGTAGCTGAGAATCCTATCTATTAAATTTAGTTCGTCACACAATTTCTCACACAGGCATTTTATCAAACACTTAAACTACACCACTCTAACATACATGACGTATGTTGATTTCAATATAAAATAGGATAAATCCTTATAGCAAGGAGTTGTCTCATACACATCAATCATGTTCTTACATTTAATACATATGGTAGGCATAAATCATAAATCCATATTTATTTAGACGTTTCAACAAACACTTAGACTACACACATTAGCCTACATAAACAATGTTGGCTAAAAAGTGTATTAGGGCGAATCCTTTTCCAAATAGGTCATACATCCATAACTAGCATATATATACAGCAAATACTCATGGCAATCATATCAGTGAAATTTATACGAATACGGTATTTTCTACAAATACCTAGAATACACAAAATTCCATATTCTTCGTATTTAACTGAAACGGAAAACAGACAGCACTTTGTACATGTGCAATTGTATGCAGATCATGAATCTATCATTATCTGACATTGAAAGCATTGAAAACCATAACCTATATGTCTAAAGTCTACACCTTTTGTCGTAGAATCGTAACGGAGTCGATAGAATCTCTACGCTTTAGTATACGACAGTTTATAAACCTATAGCATGGGATATGTTAGCTATTTCGCTACTTGAATCAATTCAAACCCTAAAATAGGTTAGGGTTAGAGTTTTTTTACCTAAGAACGAAGCCGGAATCGCCGGAAAAGCGATTAGATCGTGATGATTAATCACGTATAGTAGCAGGGTAGAATAGCAGGAAGACTTTCCCACATCTCCCACACTTTCTCTCTCTTTTCTCTCTTCTCTCTCCTAGGTTTTCTCAAATTCGTATGGAATGAGAGAGTAGGGGTTTAAGGTCCTTATATAGGCTAGAAACTCACGGAATTAGACTCGGGAATAAGGTACACTTAGGTTATGTCCAAAGCGGCTCTATTTCGATTCAACGGAGCACTTCTGGCGGCCCCCCTTGAGCCAAAGGTCGGACTTAAGCTCACTAACATTGGATCTAGGTTTAGTTAAGTTTTCGTTTCGGTCAGGTTTCCAGATCATAAATGGTGGACCAGTTTCAGTTCAACGGTCAGCGGATCTCGATCAGAGATTTCAAGTACATGGATATATTTGGGCAAATATCCCTGATCCGAGGGTGTATTTGAATCAGATTCTGACAGTCTGATTGCTTATAATCGGCCCACAAACATTAAGTCTCAGATTACTTAATTTCTAAAGAAAACTAGGTTTTCTCACACTCCTCGCTCCGAGCTCAAGCGAATAGTTGTGGGACACTATCTGGACTTGATTTTCGAGATGGTTGTCAAGCCCACCGAGGCGGTCCTAATCGTTTAACTTCGTGTTAATCGAACTTTCGACGTGCGATCTAGATCTGATACGGAGTTTCAATGTGCTCCCCAGAGCAACTGGGTAATGAGATTGATTCGAGATTTTAGGGTAATCTAGCGTTGATGATTCTACAAGTTTTGGGTCTTACAGATCATATTTAAAGTGGATCAAGCAAATTTCGTAGCTAATCTAGTTTAACACATAGTTACCTTTGAAGGATAAGGTAGTGAAAGGTGAGATTTGTGAAGGAAAAGGGTTAAAAAGCGATTTTAGACTGTGGGATTGAGTTTTGACAAGTTAATAAGGTATTAGGATCGACCCATTGCCTAAGGACATCTAATTCCAGGTTGGCAAAAATCTGGGATATTACAATGTTGGTTTGACGTCCGCATTGTAAGATTAATGTTGGTTAAATGTCCGCATTGTCACTCCCCTAGGGCCCATTGATAGGCTCAACTTGTTGTGTTTGAGGCCCATGTACAGGGCCCACATGTGATGTATATTAGGCCCATGTGTAGGGCCCATCCAATGTGTATTAAGGCCCATGGGTTGTTGCCCATTATGATGTATTTCCTGCCTAGATGGCAAGACCCAATGTTATGTATGAGAGGCCCATGGGAGATAGTCCATTGTAATGTACATGCGGCCCGTATATGGGGACCATTATGATGATACATATGGCCTTGTGTGAGGACTAATGTGATGCATGTGAGGCTTATGTGATGAGGCCCACTTTGATATACTTGAGGCCCATTAGTGCGGCCCAATATGCAGCGCACTTGATGTGTATGAGGCCCATTGTGTGGCCCATCCATGAGGCCCATTGGCGTGTCCCGATTTGATATACATGAAGTCCATTGGTGCGGTCCATATAATACAGCTCATGTGATGTGGCCCACTTGACATGCGAGGCCCATTGTGATGTATTCAAGGCCCATGGGTAAGGCCCATTATGATGTATTCGAGGCCCATGGGTGTCGCCCAATGTGATGCATATGTGGCCCATGATTGAGGCTCATAGCGATGTATGTTAGGCCCTTGTGTAGGGCCATGGGTCCACTATACGTATAGCTCTATGTGGACCACTCCTTGGGGAGCATGTCAGTTAAATGTCCACATTAATGGGTAATGGTGGTTGAATGTCCACATTGTGACCTTTCCTTAGGCCGATTGTTTGGCCGATTCCGATTGACGTGACCGATTTACCAATTTTGATTATCGAACGACTCCGATTGACGTGACCGATTTGCCTATTTTGATTATCAATCGATTCCGATTGTCATGACCGATTGGCGATTCTGATTGACGTGACCGATTTGCCGATTTTGATTATCGATCTATCTAGATTGTTGTGATTGATTTGCCGATTCTGATTATCGATCAATCCTGATCACTGTGGCCGAATGCCGATTCCGATTGGCGTGATTAATTTTCCAATTCTAATTATCGATCAATTTCGATTGTCATGACCGATTTGCCAATTCTGATTATCGACCTATCCCGATTGTTGTGACCGATTTGCCGATTCTGATTACCGATCGATCCTAATTGTCATGGCCGATTGCCAATTTTGATTGACGTGACCGATTTACCGATTCCGATTATCGATCAATTCCGATTGTCGAGGCCAAGTATCGAGGCCGACTCCGATTATCGAGGCCGACTCCGAGTGTCAGTTTCGATTGTTGAGACCTGTGTGATGTATATGCGACCCATGTTTGAGGCCCAATTGGATGTATATGTGGCTCATATTTGAGACTCATTGTGGTGTGTATTTAACCCATGTTTAAGGCCTAATGTGATTAATATGAGGTCTATATGATGAGGCCTATTGTGGTGCATTTGAGGGCCAGGCGATGGAGACCATTGTAATGTATGTTAGGCCCATATGAAAGGTCTATCGTGACATGTATTAAGCTCTTGAGTGAGGCTCATGGTGTTGTATATTTAGCCCTTGTGTGAGGTCATGGGTCCATTATATGTTAGGATCTATGAGGGCCATTCTTCGGGGGCAATGTTGGTTAAATGTCCACATTGTCAAGGTCGATTGTCGATGCTAGTTATTGATACCGATTATGAGTATGTGACAGTATAGCATCATGATATATGCCCATATGCATCATCTGCATGTATGTTATGAGATATGATTGATCATTGCATATGTCATTGAGCATGTTGTTATGAGACTCCCTGATAGGCAGAGGTTATCTCACATGAGCGCACGGCATGCGTAGGATTTATGCATGACTGGATAGTATGACTTATGCATTTTACATTATGATTACTGTACGCCCTAGCGACATTAGAGCAGTAGCCTCCACAGGCATATCGTGGATGGCCAGACAGGGCACCAGAAATTTGTTCTAGCATCGAGCTGCCATAGATGACCCATGGTGAAAATCCCTAAAACCCTCTTGGTACCAGAGGTCGCCTCGACGTCGAGACCGAGTGTATAGATGAGCGCCCGAGTGCCAAATACCAAGAGGCTGCGTCTCCTACTGTATCGTGGTTAGTTGGGAGAGGGTGTGGCCTTACCCGCCCGAGCGTAGGGGGCATTGCTAGGCTGAGCCTGACCAGCTCGAGGAATGGGTCTGCTATGGACGTGCTGAATAAGTATTGACAGACTATTGGCCAAGCGGATAGTGAGGTTTCTTACGCTCACTTGGACTGTGTGGCTGGGAGAGCGGCAGTACCATTTGGAGTGTACTAAACCTCGGTGATGATCCTAGAGATGAACCGTACTAATATATGTACTTATTAAGTAGGATTTGCATACTCATTCATTCATTCATTTACTATCCACTCGGGTTGGTTATAACATCTCAGATTTTTTCCAACCTGGTGTTAGACGTCCTTAGGCGATGGGTCGACCCTAACACCTGATTAACTTCTCAAACACTCAATTCAAAAGTCTCAAATCCCTTTTCAAACTATTTTCTTTAAAATCTCACATTTCACTACCTCGTCCTTCAAAATTTTCTAAGTGCTTTCATATTAGACACAAATCTTAAAGTTTAGGTGATATTAATCAATACTTAACCTAAAAATTACTATGACTAGTAAATAAATAAATAAAATGGGTTTTTAACCATTAACCTTTTGGAATCTCACAAAATAAGTAGGCTACATGGATAGATTAGCTTCTCCTACCCCAAAAACATATATTGCACGTCGAATAACTCATCCCGGCTTATAAAATATATCTATTTTACACATCGAACAACAAAATCACCCCAAATAGGTCAGTGACCGGCGAGGGCATCGCCGAGTTGGCGAGGCCTCGCCAAAATGTGGGCCTGGCAGGGCCGCAGCGGGTCGATGGCTCGTTTTCGGCAGAAAATTCTATGATTTTTATCCTATTTTGAAAATTCATATCTCATTCGTTATAACTTTGATTTAGGTGATTCAAAAGCCAGATTGAAGCTTGATAAGCCTAGTTTAATATAAAAATAAGTTAAAAATATAATAAAATAATTAATATAGTTAAATATAGGTCGTGGTGACAATTATCTGAAAGTCATTAGTTTGGACAGCTGTTGCTTCTGGAATTTTTAGAATTTTTTTACAATACGAAACCTAATGAAATTTGGTGGTGATGGAGTACACTTGATGATGAACTAGTAAAAAAATAATTAAAATAATAGACTAACTAGAAATACCAGAAAGAGGCATAGAACTTCCTGAGGACCGTGTTCTGTCATAATTAGAGTGAAATTTGGTTAAGTACTGAACTAAACAATCAGTAGAATTCACTTGAATCATTTTAAATATGATCTGCAAGACCCAAAACTTGTAGAATCATTGACGCTAGGTTACCCTAAAATTTAGGATCAATCTCATTACCCAGTTACTGTTGGGAGCACATTGAAACTCCGTATCAAATCTGGACCGTATATTGAAAGTCTAATTAACGCGAAGTTAAACGGTTAGGACCGCCTTGCTGGGCTTGACAACCATCTCGGAAATTAAATCCAGATAGTGTCCCAGTGCTATTTGCTTGAGCTTAGTGCGAGGAGTGTGAGAAAACCTAGTTTTCTTTTATAAATTAAATCAAATTTAAGTAATCTGAGACTTAATGTTTGTGGGCCAAATATAAGCAATCAGACCATCGAAATCTGACCCAAATACACCCTCAAATCAGGAAACATTTCCCATACATGTCTCTGTACTTGTAACCCTGATCGAGATTCTGTGACCGTTGAACTGAAACTGGTCCGTCACGTGCGATCTAGAAATCCAATTGGAATGAAAACTTAACTTGACCTAGATCCATAGTTAGTGAGCTTAAGTCCGACCTTTGGCTCAAGGGGGGACGGAACAGACCCGCTTTGGACATAACCTAAGTATACCTTGGCCCTGGGTCTATCCTGGTGCTTTATCCTACCATCATACGTGCTTAACCATCAAGATCTAATCACCTTTCCGGCGATTCTGACTTCATTTCTAGGTAAGAAAACCTAAACTTAAGCTGTTTTAGGTTTCCAAGAGTGTAGGTGATGTAATAGCTGACCTGTTTCATGATTTAGGTTGCCTAATCACCGTGGACGAAGGCTTAGAGATTCTAGTGTATTCGTTATGATTCTACGACAAAAGGTGCAGACTTTAAATGTATAGGTTATGGTTTTCAAAACTTTCAATGTCAGATAATGATAGATTCATGATCTGCATGCAATTGCACATGTACAAAGTGTTGTCCGTTTCATTTTTCGGTTATATGTTAACTATGTTGAATATACTGTATTCTTCATATTTATAGAAAATACCGTATATGTATGAAATTTGGATTTGTGTTTAACATGATTACCTGTCGTGACTATATGCTTGTATGTATGCGACAACTCCCTATTGAAAGGACTTGCCCTAAATCACGCCACGGCCACTATACGCTATATATGTTAAAATGTGTAGCCCAAGTGTTTGTGAAAATGACTGAATGAATATGGAACTTGGATTCCTGCTTTCCATAACTACCCGTCATGGGTGCACGCGTGTTATAATTGGGGTAACTCCCTAGTGAAAGGATTTGGCCTAATACCTATATGATCAACATATGTCATGTATGTTGATGTATGTAGTCTAAAGTGTTTGTTGAAATGTCTGAATGAGTAGTAGTTAGTAAATTGTAATGTATAAGGGTGTTAAGATATGATTCTTAACTCCTTTAACCATGTGTATGATTTCTTTAGATATCTGTGTGATTAGGAATTGCATATGTACAAACTCATGCTTATGTTGTACTTTATAACATGCTCAACTGATTGTATGATTTTATCTATGTAATGCATATATTTAAATTCATGTTTAAGTTGTATTCCATAAGGGCTGTGAAGGGTGATGGGGGAGTGGTATAACGATTCTGTGCAACAGCCCTGGTAGCCCTAAGCGGACAATATTGGATAATTGATTGTATGATTTGAAATCTTGATCCATTACTGCTTTAACTGTTCCATAATTGAATGTGATTGGGGCTATTGTATAGTTCAGGCAATCGGTAACAGGCCTTGAGTTCGTGGCTGAGATTCATTCACTACGAAGGATGTGTTTGATGAACCCGAGCCGTACGTCGGTTGTCGGCAGTGGTTAGGCCACACGGAGTGCTTATGCACTTCATGTTGTTCAGCTGGTTGTGCGCTCGTGCTAGTCGAGCTCTTCCAGTAACCTGATCTGTCTCATGTGTGTTCACCATGTTTGGATGCTACCACTTGAACCTAATGTACCAAACTTACCAGTGTAACCCCGTTAACCTTGGTACCTCGATTCGCTAAGACTCATGAGTCGGGCATGGTGGTATGGGACACCATGGTCGAGCTGTTGGCCTACGCTGGGGCCATGTGCCTCCCCGTAGTGACCAATGAACAATCCAAACTCATGAACCGAATATGGTGGTATAAGACATGTATTCGAGCTGTCGGTCTACACTGCTTTGATGGGTGATGGGGGAGTGGTGTAACGATTCCGTGTAACAGCCCTTGTAGCCCTGACCATACCCGATGTAGTGACCTCAAGCATACTCTGAATCTACAGCGAGGCGACGAGCCTTCCCATAGTAAACAGAGTATAAACTAGGCCTGTATTGATAAGGTGATGGGGGAGTGGTGCAACGATTCCATATAACAGCCTTGGCAGCCCTTGTAGCGACCTAGAACCGCACTATCGTATGAGATTATCTAGGATTGACGACCCTAGAATGGATCATTGTTTGGGAATGATATAAGGGAGGTACCTTAGTTTCCCAATACTGCTGTATGAAAAGGACTAATAACAACTTGGTAATCATGCTCATCATTGCACTGCATGTGCCTGGAAGATGTGGAGCACTGAGGGATGAATGCATGCCGCGGACGTAAGATGGTGTCGCATGAGGGAGTATGTTGGTGAGGGTATGCATCATGACTGCATTTTCATACTTGCATTAATAAGAGTATTTAAGAGTGTTTGACTTTACTGCTTGATTGAATTAATAACATGTTAACCTATGCTTTATTATTCCACTGAGTTAATCACTCACTCCCACGTTATGGGACGGTGTTCCGGACACCCACCAGACTTTGTCTGATTGCAGATGGAGACGCTACTCCTGAGGCGGAGCCGGACTTTTGTGACGATGAGGATGTTTTCTCGTATATGCTGTTTTCTGGCGTCATGTAAGCCGTGCCTTGATCGACGGGGTTACAGGGATGTTGAATAGATGACTTTACACTTTCTGTATAAGTTGTAAATATATTTGTAATTCATTAACTGGGTAACATTATCACACTCTGGAGACTTACCATAGCTTATATATTTTATATATCTATCACAGTCTTTCGCTTGCAATTTAACTGTCTCTGGGGTATGATATACTGTTTTGGTATAATCTCATTCATGTTTCAATGCTCTCATCATGATCATCATTATCTATGTTGCAAAAGTGATACGTTGGAGCTCGGGAGCTGAGCTTTGCTCGACCCCCGATTTTCAGGGCGTTACATTGGTGGTGCGCAACTATTTGTTATGTGAACTTTTGCAATGGCCAGGATTTCGGTTGGGGTGCACAACTAACCTGAGATTAGGAGTTTACCACATTGAGTATGACTATCCAAATTTAGGTATGAGATTGGTTTAGATAGAAGTCCCTTGTGATGGACCCCATAGCTTACGATTCTACGTACTATCATCCCGACTTCACACTCCAGGATGGTTATTCCATTCACACCGCATATTACATTACATTCGTGGCATATGACATTTTGGGTTACCTGTGTTTCTGCATTTATATGGTTTAGATACAACATCTGATATTTGACTCTTTATGAGTCCTCATTTGTATAGTTGATCTGTATCACGTATTCTGATATTATTCATCAATTGTATAATTGATCTGTATCGCGTATTCTGATATTATTCCTCATTTGTATAGTTGATCTGTATTGCGTATTCTGATATTGCTTGACTCATGGACTTATCAGTATTTTCGCTTACTCTGATAACATATGATTCATGACTCTACACCTATTTCGACAATGTATGATTATGACATTGTGTTAAATACTTGACACTTACCTTGTGCACACACTTACACCACCCTCTAAGTTTTCTATAAGCTTATGCACCATAGATGCGTGCAGGTGATGTTAAGTTGCAGTAGTGTTGAGCTTGGAGCGTGCGGCGGTCTTCTGGAGCTTGATTTTTGAATTACATATTTCCTTTCAACATTGTACTCAAATGATTATATTAGTGGATATGTGATGATAATGTTGCCTTTATGATTTTGGTATACTTGTGGTTATGCTTATTATGAGTTAAATGTACATTAGAAAATCCTCCTTGTAGGATCCCAAGATTGGAATCTAGTGTATGGATGCCAGGAATCGAGAATGGGGTACATAAAGGCTATCGGCACCGGATTCGACAATTGGGATTCCAGTGAATCCGATTTTCGAATTTGGGGTGTAATAACTAGTGAATGTCCTCATATAACCGGTATCGGCCAACTGCCCCACTAAGATCAAGTTACGTTTCAAACTCGGTACATGTCTGACATCCTTCAATTTCAAAGTCGTTCCGTCTTTCTGATTTACATGAACGTCCCCCTTTCCAACGATACTGCACGGCTCATCATCACCCAGGTAGACTCTCCCGAAGTCACCTGATACATAATTACACAGAACTTCCTTACATGAAGTAGTATGAAACGAAGCACTCGAGTCTATAACCCAAGACTCATTCCTCACATCAAAAGACAATATCAACACCTCTATGTCACTCTCCTCAGATAGATTCACTGAATCCTTCCCGCCTTGAGAGTTTCCTTCTTTTTTTTAAGCGCCTTGCAATCGCATTTCATGTGTCCCTTCTTGCCGTAATGCCAACACCCGTCTTTGTCTTTCGATCCCTTGGACTTCTTCCTTGACCTAGAACGCCCGTGTTTGTTGCCTCCTTTGTTCAGCAATTTTCCTCTTCCTTCAACATTTAGAACATTCCCTGAATCTCGTGAAACTCATGACGCCTTTCTTTTAGATTTTTCGTCGAGAATTAGACCGGCCACATCATCAAATTTCAGCTTTGTCGATCCTGAGGAATTGCTCATAGCAATCACCAAACCATCCTAACTGTCTGTCAAACTGGACAAGATCAATAACGCCCTGACCTCATCCTCAAAAATAATGCCAACGGATTCCAATTGGCTCGTGACTGTATTGAATTCATTTTGATGTTCAGCCATGCTCCCACCATCTGACATCTTCATGTTGAATAGTTGTTTCATAAGATAAACCTTGTTGGACGCTGAGGGTTTTTCATACATGGTGGCTAGGGCTTCCATTATTTCTTTTGTGGTTTTCATCTTGGATATATTGAAGGTGACACTTTTAGACAAAGAGAGTCGGATCATTCCTAAAGCCTTTTGATCCAATAAAAACCATTCATTATCTGTCATCTTATCTGGTTTATTCTCTTTTCCTCCTAGAGGAATGTAACGCCTTAAAAATTGGGGGTCGAGCAAAGCTCAGCTCCCGAGTTACAACGCATCACTTATGCAACATATATAATGATGATTATGATGAGTGCATTGAAACATGAATGGGATTAGACCAAAATAACATATCATACTCCAGAGACAGTTAAATTACGCAAACGGAAGACTGTGATAGGTATATAAAATATATAAACTGTGGTGAGTCTCCAGAGTGTGATAATGTTACCAGGTTAAATAATTACAGGTACAATTCCAAAACATACAAAAGGTGTAATGTCATCTAGTCAACATCCCAGAAATTTCCGTCAATCAGGACACCTCTCACATGAAGCCGCCCGAAGACTACATGTATCGTCATCCTTAAAGTCCGGCTTTGCCTCGCAAGCATCGCCATCATCTGAAACTAAGACAGGGTCTGGTTGGCGTATACAATACCGTCCCATAACTTGGGAGTGAGTGATCAACTCAGTAGAACAATAAAGCAGAGGTTAACATGCTATCAATTCAATCAAGCAGTAATAATAAAGCAGTAAATCACACATCTCTAAATACTCTTGTTAATGCAAGAATAGTATGAATGTATGATGCATGCCCTCACCTACGCTCCCTCAACAACTTCATCTCACGTTTGTGCATGAACAACACTGCCTCAGTGCTTGACCAGCTATGCCTGAACGCACGCGTAATGCAATGCATGCATATGATTACCAAGTTCTTATTAGTCCTTTTCATACAGTAGGGTTGGGAAACTAAGGTACCTCCCTTATATCATTCCCAAACAATGATCCATTCTAGGGTTGTCAGTCCTAGTAAATCTCATACGATGTTGCGGTTCTAGGTCGCTGCAATGGGCTCGTTGCCAAATCATTACAGGCCTAGTTTATACTCTAGATGCTACGGAAGGGTTATCGTCTCCACGTAGACTCAGAGTATACTCAAGGTCACTACAAAGGGCACGTCTAGGGCTGCCAGGGCTGTTGCACGGAATCGTTACACTACTCCCCCATCACCCATCACGGCTTCGTCACCAAAACATTGTTGGCCGATAGTTCAAATACAGTGTCCCATACCACCGTATTTGGCTCACGAGTCTGGGTTGCTCACTGGTCACTACGGGGAGGCTCGTCACCCCAGCGTAGGCTGACAGCTCGACCACGGTGTCCCATACCACCATGTCCAGCTCATGAATCTTAGCGGATCGAGGTACCAAGGTTAACGGGATTCCACTGGTGAGTTTGGTACCTTAGGTTCAAGCAGTAGCATCCATACATGGTGAACATACATCGGCACATCGGGTTACTTGACGAGCTCGACTAGCACGAGTACATCAAGTGAATCGACATGAAGTGTGTAAGCACTCCGTGTGGCCTAATCACTGTCGACAACCGAAGTATGACTCAGATTCATCGAACACATCCCGTGTGGCGAAACAACATCATTCACCAATCTAGGATTTGTTACCGATTGCTTGGACTATACAATAGCCCCAATCACATTCAATTACAACAAAATATCCTAAAAGATAGTTAAAGCAGTAATGGATCAAGATTTTAAATCATACAATCAAAGGTCCGATATTGTCCGCTTTAGGGCTGCCAGGGCTGTTTCACGGAATCGTTACACCACTCCCCCACCACCCTTCACGGCTTTGTTCTTGCATTTTATGGAATACAACATAAACATAGAGTTATACATATGCATTACATAGATAAACAAACACTATAATATATGGTACATGGACGAAATCGTACACAGAATTAAAGGATTTGAGAATCATAACTCAACACCCACTTAGAGAAGAATTTATAAGCACTTACTCATACGGACATGTTTACATACACTTAGTCTGTACATAACATCATACATGGTATGTAGTAGTTAGAATACGTATTAGGGCAAGTCCTTTCGTCAAAGGATTGCCGCCTATACAACAATCACATATCCACGACAGTTAGTCATGGCATACACTAATGTATAGTTTATACTCACTTAGACATTGTCACAAACACTTAGGCTACAACTTGTACATACACGACGTATGTTAATATAACAGGTATTGAGCTAATCCGTTCACCCAAAAGTTAATACACATGCATCTAGCATACATAGACAGCAATTAATCATGACAAGCATAATTCTGTATTTCATATGTACACGGTATTTTCTACAAATATGAGGAATATAGTATATTCAACATAGTTAACGTATATCTGAAAAATGAAATGGACAACACTTTGTACATGTGCAATGGCATCCACGTCAGTAATATATCATTAACTGACATTGAAAACCTTAAAAACCATAACCTATATGTTTAAAGTCCGCACCTTTTATTGTAGAAGCGAGTAACGGACTTAGTTTAAACACCAAGTCTTTATCAACAGCAAAACGGCAACCTATGGCATGAAATAGGTTAGCTATTTCATCACTTACACTAGTTAAATCTCTAGAACTGATTAGGGTTAGGATTTCTTACCCAAAAACAGAATCAGAATCGCCGGAAAAGTGATACGGCAGTGATGGGTAGGCACGGAGAATAGCAGGGATCGATTCCTAGGAGTGACTCCAACTTCTCTCTCTTTCCTCTCTTCTCTCTCGTAGGGTTTTTCCCAAATTCGTATGGAGTGAATGAGAGAGGGTTTAAGGTCCTTATATAGGCCTAAAATTACTGGAAATAGGCCCAGGGCCAAGGTATACTTAGGTTATAACCAAAACCAGCCTGTTTCGACTCAACGAAGCATTTTCGGAGCCCCCCTTGAGCCAAAGGTCGGACTTAAGCTCCCTGACTATGGATCTAGGTCGATTTAAGTTTTTGTTCCAATCAGGTTTCCAGATCACATGTGGCGGGACAGTTTCAGTTCAACGATCACCGGAACTCGATCAGGATTATAAGTACACTGCCATGTGTATGAAATTTCTCCTGATCTGAGGGTGTATTTGGGTCAAATTTTGACGGTCTGATTGCTTATATCATGCCCGCAAGTGACAGGCCTCAGATTACTTAAATTAGATTTAATTTCTAAAGAAAACCATGTTTTCTCACACACTTCACTCCGGGCTCAAGCGAATAGCCCCGGGACACTATCTGAATTTGATTTCTGAGATGGTTGTCAAGTCCAACAAGGCGGTCTTAAACGCTTAGTCTCGTGGTCATCAGACTTTCGACGTGCGGTCCAGATCCGATACGGAGTTTCAATGTGCTCCTAAGAGCAACTGGGTAAGGAGATTGATCCTAGATTTTAGGGTAACCTAGCGTCAATGATTCTACAAGTTTTGGGTCTTGCAGATCGAATTTAAAGTGGATCAAGCAGATTTTGTAGCTAATCTAGTTTAACACTTAATTACTTCTTGTTTATTTTATAAAGGATTTGAGATTTGAGAAGTTAATAAGGGGTTAGGATCGACCCCTTGCCTAAGGACACCTAACTCCAGGTTGGTAAAAATCTGGGATGTTACAAGGAATATAGAGGTCCTTCTGATACAGATAATCCTCCATCTGCATCTTCCAGAAGGAAAGTTTGAACCATCAAACTTCTCAATTTTAGTCTTCCCTTCTTCTGTCATCGCTCCCAATAGAACTAAACCAATATCTTTGATACTAGTTGTTGCGTAGTACGCCAACAACGCAGTGAACCGAGACCCTATCTCAAGTCTCACCCACAAACGACAAACAAGAAGAAATATAAACTAGAAAAAGAATCAAAGCATTCCAAACAAACCACAAGGCAAGATATATGTGGAAAAACCCTAACATGGGTAAAAAAAAACCATGGATGCAAACTTCCACTATGAAGAAAAATGAAGATTACAAGGAAATATACTAACCACTCCCTTGGAAGTACATAGAAAATCCTTTACCCACACCTTAGAATTATTTTCCATACCTTAGAAAATCCCTAGGGACACCTATTTATAGTTTAGGCAACTTCCCTTTCTCAACCTTGCGAAAACTGACTCAAATTTTTGAAGTCCCCATCTGTAAGTGCAATTGTGATTTGCTCCTTTGGTTGTCAAATTTTGTGGTGCCAAAAACACAATCTATGTCTTGTGTAGCATGTTGAAGATCTATTTCAAGAAATTTAAGTTCATGTTCTTTGACTACTTCTGCAAGTTTCATAAGAGCTACATTAAAAGGCATGTTCTTGTTTAAGTCTCAAGTACAACTCAAGACTAGAGTACAAGATGAAGTCCAAACATAAGAAGATCTCAAGTTCAAGCTACATCAGAGATCTCAAGCTTCACAATCTTCAAAGGTCAACCATCATTATAAGAAGTGAAGACTTAATGTCCATACTTCACATTTAAGGTTTGCATGACCTTAGTTTGACCTTAGGGTACGTCATTTTGAATACCTAATTCGAACTGAATTATTTTGTAAGTGTTTGGTCTGTTCTAAGACTAGTCCTGGACCTTGTTCGGCTAGTCCTGGAACTGGCTCGACCAGTCCAAGAAATTTCAAGACCAATCCTAAGTTGTTTCAAATTTTTAGAATTTTTTGGTTGATCTTCAACCAGTCCTGGAGTCTGCTCAACCGGTCGTATGAATAGTGCTGACTCATTCACGGCTAGTCCTGTAACTACGACTCAAACTTCAACAACCATTCTTGGTTCCTCATAACCAGCAGTGGAGGCCTCACGACCAGTCGTGGATGTCCGAAGACCAGTCGTAGAACGGTTTATCCGATCGCGCTTAAAATTTTAAAATGCAGTTCGACCTATGACTAGTCATGGTGGTCACACGACCAGTCATAGACGGGATTTCTGCATCTATAAATCGAACACGAATTTCAGAGTTTTTCAAGAATTCAATTCAAATAAAATCAAGGCATCACTCTAAGATAAGTTTGTGTTATTTAAGCTACATTGTGTATATTTCATATTTTCTTTTGTTAGCTTTATTTATTTGATTTTGTTTGTGCATTTTAATCTAAATTGAAAAGAGGAATTACTGTATTCCTTCTTCTTGGAATCAAAATCAAATAAAGCTAGCCCAACTGGTTTAATTTAAAATTAATTAGAACTTAGAACCATATCAAAGTGAGTATTGGACAATTGAACTTCTATATTCATACTTCTACTTTGATTGGTTCTTCCGGGCTGCTACAAAAGGAGAAATCCAGGTATTTTACATGTGTAAATCTTCTATGCTTTTGGTTTTTGTTTGAGATTAAGTCAGAAAAATCTCAATCTAGTTGTTATCTGAGGAGAGCCAGAAAACACAGAAGTGAGATTTTTTAAATTGTGTAAGCCCATTTGAAAGACACAATTGTGAAGGTTTTAGGTGAACCTGTGAAACCTATTTTCACAGTGAACGCTGATATCCCTTGTGTGAGGATATTAGGAGTGGAGTAGCAATCTTTGTGGCTGTTGTTTAATAGTTTGTGTACACATAGGTGAAGCACTATACTTCTTTGTGTTTTATGGTTTGAATGTTTGTTTGAATTTCTATATCTTTTATCATTCAAAGCTGTGGAATGTATATGTGGATGTGAATGTTGTAATCTTTTACATTTTAAGCATTGTGGGGAATGTTGTAATAGTTTAGAATTTAATTTCTTGCTATTTCATTTATTTCCTTTCAGTTTGAGTTTTTGATATTCAAATTGTTCTAGTAAGATTGTCCTGCCATAAACCCTTGGTTTTTATGGTGCAAGGTTGTCCTTAGAATAACATTAGTATTAACCTCTCTATTGTATTGCTTTACATTTCAGTACTGAGATTTGTTTAAAGTTCTATCTTTCATTCAATTGTTTATAAGGCTAACTTATTCATTTAAATTCTGCTGTTAAAGTTTTAATTTGGCATAGTCTTATTCACCCCCCCCCCCTATGACATATAGCTAGGCCTTTTCAAGTGGTATCAGAGCTTAATAGCTCGTTTTAATTATTATTATTTGGATTTATTTCCTGAGTTAATCGATCTAAGCTATTGATAAGATGTCAAATTTTGATAGCCTTTCAGTCACTAGGCCTCCACCATTTGGTGGCTCCAACTATGCCTATTGGAAAGCTAGAATGAGGATTTTCCTCAAATTAATGGATGAGAGTGTGTGGCAACCCACAGTGACTGAATGGATCCCTCCTACCACTGAAGTGACTAGTATCGATGAATCAAAATCAATGAGAATATTACCTTATTTTTCTTGGACCACACTTCAGAAAAGTGAGAGTAGTGCCAATGCAAAAGCACTAAATGCAATCACTTGCACACTATCACTGGATGAGTTCAAAAGAATTATATCATGTGATACTGCAAAGTAAGCTTAGGATATTTTAGAAATGACACACTACGGTACATTAATTGTCAAGAAGTCTAAAGTTCAAATCCTCACAACTAAATTTGAGGAAATACATATGGAAGAAAATGAAATGTTCATGGACTTCTATACTAGATTGAATGACATTGTAAGCTCTATGTGGGGTGTTGGCAATAAAATCCCAGAAAGTAAAGTGTGTGCAATGATACTACGCTCACTACTTGAACGGTTCAACTCAAAGGTGACTGCGATCCAGGAACTTCGTGATACAGACAATATGAGGGTAGAAGAATTAGTTGGGTCTTTACAAACCTATGAGTTAAACTTTAAAGCTCCTAAAGGTAAATCTATAGCCCTTAAGTCTTCCAAATGTATTTCTCAAGAAAATTCTAATTTTGAAAATTCTGAAGATAATATGGCTCTTTTAGCGAAAAAGTTTTATAAGATTTTCAAAAGTAAAAAGAAGGTAGACTTTCAAAAATCAAATGATAAGAAGAGATCTAAATCTTGAAAATCTTTGAAAGATAGTCAATGTTACAACTGCCAAGAATATGGGCATCTAGCAAACAAGTGTCCTAAAAAGGACAAACCTAAAAAGAAAGGAATGTTGGCTACTTGGGATGAATCTTCTGGGACTGAAGCCACTTCTGATTCAGAAGATTCTGAAACCGAGTCAGGCAATGAAGTCAAAGCCCTTATGACTCTAGCCAAGTTCACTTTTTCAGATCATGATGATTCAACTAGTGAAGAAAATTTGAATAGTGATCATGATAATGAAGAAGATCT
Source organism: Magnolia changhungtana (assembly GCA_030180095.1). Lineage (NCBI taxonomy): Eukaryota > Viridiplantae > Streptophyta > Magnoliopsida > Magnoliales > Magnoliaceae > Magnolia > Magnolia changhungtana. Next base: position 17,561,035 of record JASAUF010000343.1, read on the forward strand.
TCAAGATGCTTACAATGCCCTATACAAGGAAGGAAAGTTGTAAGATTGCGGTAAAACTAAAGCTTCAAAAAGAAAGGTTTTCAGGGCTCAGAGAAAGATTTGAGTCTCTTATTTTAGAAAAATCTCATCTTTCAGATTGTTTTGAAAAATGCAAATGTGATCTAGATTTCAAAACCACCCTTATTGAAAATCTGAAATCTGAAAATGATAAACTTAAACTTGAAGTCTCTTCCCTTTTGAGTTTAAAGGATACGTGGAGGTATGCCCAAGGTGATCCAAAATTATAAAAACTTTTAACTGGATCAAGAAAATGTGCAACTGATCCTGTTTGGGCTACGAAAAAAATATTCCTCCTAAACAAAAGAATACCTCTCCTAAGTTTGTAAAAGGAGAATCCTCTAACTTAAAAGAGAAAAGTTCAAGTGAAAAGTTTTCTAAAAATGTTAAAACTTTTCGATCTTTTAAAACTAAAGGTAACCATATCAATTACAAAAATCAAAACCGAAACCCTTTAGCTGTGAAAATAGTTGATCTACTTAAGGAGCTCTTAAAATCTAACTCAGTGGGTCAATCTTACAACTACTACAAACATAAGAAGACCAACTATACTCCTAAACCCAAAATAGTTATGAAATGGGTTCCTAAGGTTACCTGCTTGGTTGCCCACACAGCATTTTAAGCGACATGCCATACAAAGTGGTACCTAGATAGTGGGTGCTCCAGGCATATGGCAGGTGACAAGGCTTTATTCACTGACCTTAAAGATATAACTGATGGGTCAGTCACATTTGGTGATGGTAGCAACTGCAAGATTATTGGCCAAGGTACGGTTCAACTCTATAATCTTCCCTTATTTAAGAATGTTTTATATGTTGAGGGGCTAAAACACAACTTATTAAGTATATCTCAAATATGCGTTAACAATCACAGCGTGAACTTTTCTAATCGAGATTGTGAAATTTTAAACAAAAAGAGTTCTGTAATATTAACTGGTCGCAGGACTTCTGAAAACTGTTGTATTGTAAGTGAAGGTAGCTCATCTAATCAATTGTGTTAGATGGTCCATACCGATGAGACAGAATTATGGCATAAATGCCTGGGATACGTACACTACCGTAATTTATGCAGATTGAGTAAAGGAGAACTAATTAGAGGTCTACCTAAACTTCAAAAAGTAGACAAAATATGTTGCGAATGCCAGATTGGCAAACAAACTAGAAGTGCTCACAAAAAGGTGAACACTAATGTCACATCAAAACTGCTCGAACTTCTCCACATGGACCTTATAGGACTTAGCAGAACAGAGAGTCGAGGTGACAAAAAATACATACTGGTATTCGTGGATGATTTTACCAGATTCATTTGGGTAGCCTTTTCAAGGGATAAATCAGAAACCCTTGATGAAGTAAAAAGGATTCTCAAACGGATTCAAACTGAAAAAGGTTCTCAAGTTTGTAAGATCCGTAGTAATCATGGATCTGAGTTCGAGAATAGCAGTTTTGAGAAATTCTATAGCTATTAGGGAATATCGCATGAATTCTCTGCGCCGAAAACACCACAACAAAATGGAATTGTAGAAAGGAAAAATAGAGTGCTTTAAGAAATGGGAAATGTAACGTTGAATAGTATAAAGCTCTCTAGAAATCTTTGAACTGAAGCAATGAATACTGCATGTTATGTTATTAATCGGGTTTATATTTATAAATCTAATAATAAAATAACTTATGAAATGTGGTTCGATAAAAAGCCTACTGTCAAATACTTTTGAGTTTTTGGTAGCAAGTGCTATATTTTACGTGACTATACTAAAAGTGATGAAGGTATCTTTTTAGGGTATTCTTTAAATAGTAGTGCATATCGAGTATTGAACAAAAGGACTGGTGTTATTCAAGAGTCCATCAATGTGGTCATTGATGATCACTCGAATACACCTGCCCCAAGTTCAGATAATGATGAAGTTCTTTTAATTAACAAACCAGATACTTTATCAAATCAAACTAATTCTGAACTGAGGACTGTTAAAGATCATCCAACCACTCAAATTCTTGAAAACTCTCTCACTGGTGTGCGCACTCGTAGACAAATAGAAGGCATATGTAATTACATGTAACGCCCTGAAAATCGGGGGTCAAGCATAAACTCAACTCCCGAGTTCCAAAACATCACTTATGCAACAAAATGAATGATGATTGAATGTTGACTGTATTTGTGCATTGAACATGAGTGAGATTATGCCAAAACAGAATATCATACTCCAGAGACAATAAATTAGCAAGCGGAAGACTGTGATAGATAGATAAAATATATAAACTGTGGTGAGTCTCCAGAGTGTGATAAAGTTACCAGGTTAAATAATTACAAGTAAATTATACCAAGTTGTGTAGTATGATCTAGTCAACATCCCTGTAGCCCCGACAATCAAGGTACGGCTCTCACGAAGCCGCCAGAAAATAGCATATACGAGAAAGCATTCCCGTCGTCATAGAAGCCCGGCTCCGCTCAGAAATAGCGTCGCCATCTGCAATCAGACAAAGTCTGGTGGGTGTTCGGAACACCGTCCCATATCGTGGGAGTGAGTGATCAACTCAGTGGAACAATAAAGCATAGGTTAACATGTTATCAATTCAGTCAAGCAGTAATGATAAAGCAGTACAAATCAAACAATTCTAACTACTCTTATTAAGTGCGAGAATGAAATGACATGATGCTGTATGCCCTTGCCAAACCACCCTCATGCGACATCATCTTACGTTCGCGAATGCTTAACTCCCTCAGTGCGCCACATCTACTAAGCACATGCGGTGCAATGATGATCATTATTACCGAGTTATTATTAGTCCATTTCAAACAGCAGTATTGGAAAACTAAGGTACCTCCCTTGTATCATACCCAAACATGATCCATTCTAGGGTCGTCAATCCTAGTTAATCTCATACGATATTATGGTTCGAGAAGCATAGCGAAGGCATCGCAAAGGGCTCGTCACCCGTCAGCGCGGATACAGATCTCACTGTATGCGGCTCAATTGCTGGCCGTCAGCTCGAGTACAGGTCTCACCGTACTCAGCTCAATCACTAGTCGTCAGCTCGAGTACAGGTCTCACCGTACTCGGCTCAACTCATACTCTAGTTTCTTTGTGAAAGACTCGTCGCCAATCACAGACCCTTGGAGTATACTCGAAGATACTACGGAGGACTCGTCGCCCGTCAGCACGAGCACAGGTCTCACCGTACTCGGCTCTCGCCGTAAGTATCGACAGCTCGAATATAGTGTCCCATACCACCATAATCGGCTCACAAGTCTGGTTGCTCACTGGTCACTACGAGGAGGCACGTGGCCCCAGCGTAGGCCGACAGCTCGACCACGGTGTCCCATACCACCATGCCCCGCTCATGAGTCTTAGCGGATCGAGGTACCATGGTTAAAAGGGATTTCACTGGTAAGTTTGGTACCCTAGGTTCAAACAGTAATGACCAAACATGGTGAACACACATTAGACCGATCGGGTTACTTGATGAGCTCGGCTAACTCGAGCGCACAACAAGTTGAACGACATGAAGTGCATAAGCACTTCGCGTGGCCAACCACTATCGCCAACCGAAGTACGACTCAGGTTCGTCGAACACATCTCACGTGGCAAATGAATCGCAACCACGAATTTAATTCTGGTACCGATTGTCTAGACTATAATCATAGCCCGAAACACAATCAAGTGCAGATAGATAAAGCAGTAATGGATCAAGATTCAACTCATACTATCAAGGTATGGTATTATCCGTTTAGGGCTGCCAGAGCTATTGCACGCATTCGTTGCTCCACTTCCCCATCACCCATGACGGATCATACAATGTAAATATAAATTTAAACATATGCATTACATAGTTAAAATCATAAAGCAGTTGAGCATGTTATGAAGCACAACACGAGCATGAATTTGTACATGTTCAATTCCTAATCACACAACTATCCAAGGAGATCATACACATAGTTAGAAGAGGTTGAGAATCATATCTCAATACCCTTATACATTACAATTTGCTAACTACTACTCATTCAGACATTTCAAGAAACACTTAAATAAACATGCATCAACATACATGACATATGTCGATCGCATAGGCATTAGGCCGAATCCTTTCACTAGGGAGTTGCCCCAATCATAACACGCGTACACCCACGACGGATAGTCATGGCAAGCAGGAATCCAAGTTCCATATTCATTCAGTCATTTCCACAAACACTTGGGCCACACATTTTAGCATATATGGTGTCTATTGGCCGTAGCGTGATTTAGGGCAAATCTTTTCGTCAAAGGGGTATCGCCGATACAACAATCATGAATCCATGACAATTAGTCATGGCGAGTACGAATGAGAATTCGATACTCATTCAATCATTTTCACAAACACTTAGAATACACTATTACAACATACATGGTGTATGTTAGCAAAACATGTATTAGGGCTATCCTTTAGCCAAGTGAGTATTTTATCCATGTGTAATATATTACTACAGCAAATAATCATGATAAATACATCTCCCAATATTTATACGTATACAGTATTTTCTAGAATACGTATTTTCAACATACATAGTGTATACAAGCAAATATGTATTACGGCGATTCCTTTCGCCAAATAAGTAATTTATCCATATATTATATAATCATACGACAAATAATCATGGCAAACACATTTTCAAAATATACATGTATACGGCACTCCTTACAATACAGTATTTCTACATACATAGTGTGTATTAGTAAAACATGTATTTAGGCGAATCCTTTCACCAAATAAGTATTTTATCCATACGTCATATATCCATACGACAAATAAACATGTCAAACACATTTCCAAAAAAAATATGTATACGGTATTTTATACGAATACCTAGAGTATGTGAAATTCCAGTTTCTACAATTCTAATCGAAACAGAAAACGGAAAGCACTTTGTACATGTGCAATTGCATGCAGATCATGAATCTACCATTATCTGACATTGAAAGCGTTGAAAACCATAACCTATATGCCTAAAGTCCTCACCTTTTGTCGTAGAATCGTAACGGAGTCGATAGGTTCGCTAAGCTTCCGTATACGGGATTTTGGCAACCTAGAGAATGAAATAGGTTAGCTATTTCCTAACCTACAACTGTCTAATCCCCCAAACAGGTTAGGGTTAGGGTTTATTACCTAGAAATGACACCGGAATCGCCGGGAAAGCGGCAAGAATGAGGTGGTTAAGCACCGATAGTAGCAGGGTAGAGCGGCGAGGAGATCTTCCCACAACTCCCACACTTTCTCTTTCTTTTCCCTCTCTCAAATCTCAAATTTGTATGGCTGCCATGAGAGAGGGTTTAAGGTCCTTATATAGTCTCAGAATTCTCCAAAACAGACTCCAGGTCAAAGTATACTTATGTTATAACCAAAGCGGACCTGTTTCAGCTCAACGGAGGACTTCTGGCGGGCCTCCTTGAGCCAAAGGTTGGACTTAAGCTCACTAACGCTGGATCTACGTTCTATTAAGTTTTCATTTCGGTCGGGATTCCAGATCACGCGTGGCGGACCAGTTTCAGTTCAACGGTCAGCGGATCTCGATCGGAGATTCCGAGTACATGTAAATGTGTATGAAATTTTTCCTGATCCGAGGGTGTAATTTGGTCAGATTCTGACGGTCTGGTTGCTTAATACTGATCCGCAAACAAATGATGCCAGATCACTATTCCAGATATTTATTTTGTAAAGGGAATAGTGTTTTTCACACTCTCTCGCTCCGGACGCGATCGAATGGCCGTGGGACATTGTCTGGACTTGATTTCCGAGATGGTTGTCAAGCCCAACGAGGCGGTCCTAATTCCTTAACTTCGAGTTATTCGGACTTCCGACGTGCGGTCTAGATCTGATACGGAGTTTCAAGATGCTCCCGAGAGCAGCCGGGTAATGAGTTTGATCCTAGATTTTAGGGCAACCTAGCGTCAATGATTCTACAAGTTTTGGGTCTTGCAGATCGTATTTAAAGCGATTCAAACGGATTTCGTAGCTAATCTGGTTTCACACCTAGTTACTTTGTCTCATTTCTAAAGGATTTAGTCCTAAGTGATTTCTGGTCGAGGTGGTACTCAGGCCTTTGTAATTTGTATATAAAGTGATCCAAGTTATACTACTTAGCTAGTTTAAGATAGTGTCTAGGGTGAAAGTTCTTAGAAAAATTGGAAGATCAAGGTGATGAAGGGTGAGATTTGTGAAGGAAATGAGTTCAAAGGCGGCTTTAGACTTTGGGATTCAGTTCTGACAAGTTAATGAGGTATTAGGATCGACCCATTGCCTAAGGACGTCTAATCCCAGGTTGGCAAAAATCCGGGGCGTTACAATCTACCCCCCTTAAAATAAAATTTCGTCCCCGAAATTGCCTAAGGGTAATAAGGAAAGATTTCTATTATTTCATTTGCCTAAGACTTATTGATTTCGAGTTCCTACGTGTGGTAGGGTATATACTAGCCTGGTTCATTTTAGTCTACCCCCCTTAAAATTTTATTTTCACCCTCAAGGCTCAAGGTTTATGTCCTGTTCCGTACATCGGAACAATGTATAATTTAGGACCTATCCTTGACATGAAATGGGATGCGATCTCCCACTACGTTGGTCTTCTTTTCATCAATGATGTGTATTATGGCATTGATACCTATGGTCATAGAAAGGAGCTAAAGATGAAGGGTATTGTGGTTGATTCGGGGTCAGGTGTAGTTTGTGGCGAGATGCCTAATTCTACCAAGGAATTTTGTCGCGGTCCAGACTTATCCTATTTAATCATGTCTAGCTTAATAGGCAGGCTATCTTTTTACGTTCATAAGCACAATACGTATGCCGACATGGCATGCGATTTGAGACCTAATTCCTAACTGTCTGTTACCCATTTGGGCAATTCCTTAGGCCTAAAGGACATAGTCTCTACCAGCTATATACTCTTAACACTTTTCAAGGACAAAATTATAAACTTTTAGTTATAAATGGTTGGGCCCACACGGAAAGAAAATTGTGTAGTGGGTCTGAGCCGGATACATAGACCTTCTGCCTCGCGAAGACAGAAAATCGTCGTATCAGTCCTTAATCCTAGCTGATCCCGACCTTCTGCTTGATCAGAGCATAGGGTTCATTGGTCACTACCAGGATTGAGAATTCGGTCCAAACCGCGAATACCTCGCTAATGTGTAGTTTCTCTGCCCCGTGTTCCCGATTGTACTAAGTCCTTGAGAAGGCAATTCTGAGGGTGTATTGATTTGATCTAACATTAAATCCAATGGATATATAAGTTTTATATGAGCGTGAATAGTTTCTATGTCATACAACCTTCCTATGAGTTATTAAAGGAGCTTATGAGTATCAAGAGGATTTCAACAAAGGAACGGGGTCTCGCTCCTACCTAATCAAACCGACTCACTAAGTATATCACTTAATTATCTTAGCATTTTTTTGTCGTTTACATTTCTTAGCCTAATCAGCAGCCTAGGCTCAACTGATGAGTAGCGGTAATCCACCAGTTGTAATCTAAAGTCTATGCTTATACACCAGATAATTTTATATCATTTCTAATAAAGAAAATTGTTTGTTCATTTGAAATTGAGTTGCCCGAACATGAATGTAGCTACGCTTGGGCACTTCACCTATGCTCAAACCAACTAAGGGGGTTCTAGAGTTTACGTTCTCAATTGGTTGGATTTCCTATACTGTCAGGTCTGTCGAAGCACTGCTCTAGGTCCAAACTCTATGGGCCTATCTATCAAACAACCATTTACTCCAAAAGCTTAAGCTATCAGAGTGTGGTGGGTTAATGTATATCAAGGGACTTTATCACTTCAACACAATTTGGCCAGTGGCCTTAAGTTGTATTAAATGGGACCGCATTACTAATCCTACCTTGGGATTGGGTGTGACATGGTTGGTAGGAGGGTGGGAGGGGATTAATTTGATAGGCCTTGGAAAATGAGCCTGGTGTTGGAAAAACGTGAGATGGAATTTTCCATCTCCCACGATGGGGAAATTTCTAAGTGTTATTGGAAAGGAATTCTCAGAATTTACTCTTAATTGCGTACATTCTAAACATGGTTTCGGAAGACATAGGATACACCCAATCTAGGGGCCATACCCTACATACACATTTATTATTACTTTTACAATTCTATCCACCGTAAACTTACCTAATGTAATTTGGCCGAACGGACCCTAAATGTTCTCAAATACCTAAAACATTCTACCAACTACTACACCTATCAACAGGAAAACATAACCACCCTAAGATAGTAGCCCATGCAAACTACAAGACAACATAAGGATGAACTCGGATAAAGCCATAGAAAATGAGGACAAGGGAAATGGGGGGCTGGAGTTTTTGGTTCTCCATGGACTTGAGCCTCAACAGGGATTGTAAAGGCCAAAAAGGTAGGGAATGAAGAAGGTAAAAGGGAGAAATGAGATAGGTTAGAAGGCTACACGATTTTGAGTCACAAATGGGGCATGTAAAAGCCCAAATGAGAGAGAACAGAGAGGGTAGAGGGGTAGGGATTGTTGTAACTGATGGAGGTGGATGGATTGTGGTCGGAAATGATGAAATGAGTGATTAGAGGGAAGGGTTGAGAGGGAAAACAACAAGTTGAAAGAGGAAGGTGGGCTTGGAGGGGCGTTAGAGAGAGAGGGGGGCAAAACGACGTAAAATAGGGGTCCCCCAGCAATTCCGCACGCACCACACGTGCCAGGGGGTCAGGCCGACCATGACTAGACCCGGCCCGACCAGCTCGGCCCAACCCGACCGCGGCGCGCCCCGGTGACCGCGGTTCCACCGCGGTCCGCCTTGCCCGGCGCCACGCTGCCGCAGTGGGGTTACGTCCCCCACCATCCCAAGGGCCAAATACGTCCTGGGTCCACTTGGTTTGCCTCCGGATTGATGCGTGTGGCCCCCTGACTCCGTTTCGAGTCGTTTCGGGTAAACCGGAAATATCTTGCAATCCGGAATGAGTTATCTGACGTAAAATATATGCATTTGAGGTAGAACGAGCTAATGAAGCCAACCAACCTAGCTACTATGCCGGGCTGCGCAGCCCGGAATTGTGAAAAAAGCCTCCGATTGACAGTCATTTCCCTGTTTTAATTTCGTTTTACTAAAATAGTAATTTTTGTTTGATTACTCTTCATCTGTTGGGCTTTAGGAGTTGCGCTCATCGCGTAAAGAGCTTAGAATAATTAGGAGGATGGTTTGGTGAAGTCAAATAGGACACTTACTATTTTTGGCCGAAAGCCTTGCACGACTAGTAGACATCACAACCTAGGGGTTTTAGTTGTAGTTTGTTTCTGATTTCCTTCCCATTACTTGGTATTCCCATTTAAAGGGTTGTGAACTCATTTTTTTTATTCATTAATCAATTTTGGATTTATTAGTATTTATTTCTAGTTTCTGCTTTCTTTCCTCATGGATTCGAGAAGTCTCTGCGAGGAGTCCAGAGAAGTTTCGAGGATTTGGAGTAGCTATCCTCATCACGCCTATCCTATATTCTACCGATTGTCAACGGTTGGGGTGAGGTGGATGGTAACCTAGAATTATCTATAGACGGCCTAAGAACATTTTAAGGTCGACCCGTGCGACCAAGGGTTAATACGGACTCGATTTCGGCGTTTGTTTTCAGCGAACTTCGCCAATTGGTGAAGTCAGGATACCCATGACTGTTTCTACATTCCGTCGCTCCCTCCTAAGTCAGAGTGCGTCAGAGTGCGTCATGTGACCATAACCCAGGTCCGGTTTAATCCAAATCATGCTCTGATACCAACTTGTAACACCCTGAAAATCGGGGGTCGAGCATAAACTCAACTCCCGAGTTCCAGAACATCACTTATGCAACAAAATGAATGATGATTGAATGTTGACTGTATTTGTGCATTGAACATGAGTGAGATTAAGCTAAAACAGAATATCATACTCCAGAGACAATAAATTAGCAAGCGGAAGACTGTGGTAGATAGATAAAATATATAAACTGTGGTGAGTCTCCAGAGTGTGATAAAGTTACCAGGTTAAATAATTACAAGTAAATTATACCAAGTTGTGAAGTATGATCTAGTCAACATCCCTGTAGCCCCGATAATCAAGGTACGGCTCTCACGAAGCCGCCAGAAATCAGCATATACAGAAAGCATTCTCGTCGTCATAGAAGTCCGGCTCCGCCTCAGAAATAGCGTCGCCATCTGCAATCAGACAAAGTCTGGTGGGTGTTCGGAACACCGTCCCGTATCGTGGGAGTGAGTGATCAACTCAGTGGAACAATAAAGCATAGGTTAACATGTTATCAATTCAGTCAAGCAGTAATGATAAAGCAGTAATATCAAACAATTATAACTACTCTTATTAAGTGCGAGAATGAAATGACATGATGCTGTATGCCCTTGCCAAACCACCCTCATGTGACATCATCTTACGTTCGCGAATGCTTAACTCCCTCAGTGCGCCACATCTACTAAGCACATGCGGTGCGATGATGATCATGATTACCGAGTTATTATTAGTCCATTTCAAACAGCAGTATTGGGAAACTAAGGTACCTCCCTTGTATCATTCCCAAACATGATCCATTCTAGGGTCATCAATCCTAGTTAATTTCATACGATATTATGGTTCGAGAAGCATAGCGAAGGCATCGCAAAGGGCTCGTCACCCGTCAGCCCGGATACAGATCTCACCGTATGCGGCTTAATTGCTGGCCGTCAGCTCGAGTACAGGTCTCACCGTACTCGGCTCAACTCATACTCTAGTTGCTGTGAAAGACTCGTCGCCAATCACAAACCCTTGGAGTATACTCGAAGATACTACGGAGGACTCGTCGCCCGTCAGCACGAGCACAAGTCTCACTGTACTCGGCTCTCGCCGTAAGTATCGACAGCTCGAATATAGTGTCCCATACCACCATAATCGGCTCACAAGTCTGGTTGCTCACTGGTCATTACGAGGAGGCACTTGGCCCCAGCGTAGGCCGACAGCTCGACCACAGTGTCCCATACCACCATGCCCAGCTCATGAGTCTTAGCGGATCGAGGTACCATGGTTAAAAGGGATTTCACTGGTAAGTTTGGTACCCTAGGTTCAAACAGTAATGACCAAATATGGTGAACACACATTAGACAGATCGGGTTACTTGACGAGCTCGGCTAACTCGAGCGCACAACAAGTTGAACGACATGAAGTGCATAAGCACTTCGCGTGGCCAACCACTATCGCCAACCGAAGTACGACTCGGGTTCGTCGAACACATCTCACGTGGCAAATGAATCGCAACCACGAATTCAATTCTGGTACCAATTGTCTAGACTATAATCATAGCCCCAAACACAATCAAGTGCAGATAGATAAAGCAGTAATGGTTCAAGATTCAACTCATACTATTAAGGTATGGTATTATCCGTTTAGGGCTGCCAGAGCTATTGCACGCATTCGTTGCTCCACTCCCCCATCACCCATGACGAATCATACAATGTAAATATAAATTTAAACATATGCATTACATAGTTAAAATCATAAAGCAGTTGAGCATGTTATGAAGCACAACACGAGCATGAATTTGTACATGTTCAATTCCTAATCACACAACTATCCAAGGAGATCATACACATAGTTAGAAGAGGTTGAGAATCATATCTCAACACCCTTATACATTACAATTTGCTAACTACTACTCATTCAGACATTTCAAGAAACACTTAAACAAACATGCATCAACATACATGACATATGTCGATCGTATAGGCATTAGGCCGAATCCTTTCACTAGGGAGTTGCCCCAATCATAACACGCGTACACCCACGACGGATAGTCATGGCAAGCAGGAATCCAAGTTCCATATTCATTCAGTCATTTCCATAAACACTTGGGCCACACATTTTAGCATATATGGTGTCTATTGGCCGTGGCGTGATTTAGGGCAAATCCTTTCGTCAAAGGGGTATCGCTGATACAACAATCATGAATCCATGACAATTAGTCATGGCGAGTATGAATGAGAATTCGATACTCATTCAATCATTTTCACAAACACTTAGAATACACTATTACAACATACATGGTGTATGTTAGCAAAACATGTATTAGGGCTATCCTTTAGCCAAGTGAGTATTTTATCCATGTGTAATATATTACTACAGCAAATAATCATGATAAATACATCTCCCAATATTTATACGTATACAGTATTTTCTAGAATACGTATTTTCAACATACATAGTGTATACAAGCAAATATGTATTACGGCGATTCCTTTCACCAAATAAGTAATTTATCCATATATTATATAATCATACGACAAATAATCATGGCAAACACATTTCCAAAATATACATGTATACGGCACTCCTTACAATACAGTATTTCTACATACATAGTGTGTATTAGTAAAACATGTATTTAGGCGAATCCTTTCGCCAAATAAGTATTTTATCCATACGTCATATATCCATACGACAAATAAACATGTCAAACACATTTCCAAAAAAAATATGTATACGGTATTTTATACGAATACCTAGAGTATGTGAAATTCCAGATTCTACAATTCTAATCGAAACAGAAAACGGAAAGCACTTTGTACATGTGCAATTGCATGCAAATCATGAATCTACCATTATCTGACATTGAAAGCGTTGAAAACCATAACCTATACACCTAAAGTCCTCACCTTTTGTCGTAGAATCGTAACGGAGTCGATAGGTTCGCTAAGCTTCCGTATACGGGAATTTGGCAACCTAGAGAATGAAATAGGTTAGCTATTTCCTAACCTACAACTGTCTAATCCCCCAAACAGGTTAGGGTTAGGGTTTATTACCTAGAAATGACGCCGGAATCGCCGGGAAAGCGGCAAGAATGAGGTGGTTAAGCACCGATAGTAGCAGGGTAGAGCGGTGAGGAGATCTTCCCACAACTCCCACACTTTCTCTTTCTTTTCCCTCTCTCAAATCTCAAATTCGTATGGCTGCCATGAGAGAGGGTTTAAGGTCCTTATATAGTCTCAGAATTCTCCAAAACAGACTCCAGGTCAAAGTATACTTATGTTATAACTAAAGCGGACCTGTTTCAACTCAACGGAGGACTTCTGGCGGGCCTCCTTGAGCCAAAGGTTGGACTTAAGCTCACTAACGCTGGATCTACATTCTATTAAGTTTTCATTTCGGTCGGGATTCCAGATCATGCGTGGCGGACCAGTTTTAGTTCAATGGTCAGCAGATCTCGATCGGAGATTCTGAGTACATGTAAATGTGTATGAAATTTTCCTGATCCGAGGGTGTAATTTGGTCAGATTCTGACGGTCTGGTTGCTTAATACTGATCCGCAAACAAATGATGCCAGATCACTATTCCAGATATTTATTTTGTAAAGGGAATAATGTTTTTCACACTCTCTCGCTCCGGACGCGATCGAATGGCCGTGGGACATTGTCTGGACTTGATTTCCAAGATGGTTGTCAAGCCCAACGAGGCGGTCCTAATTCCTTAACTTCGAGTTATTCGGACTTCCGACGTGCGGTCTAGATCTGATACGGAGTTTCAAGATGCTCCCGAGAGCAGCCAGGTAATTAGTTTGATCCTAGATTTTAGGGCAACCTAGTGTCAATGATTCTACAAGTTTTGGGTCTTGCAGATCATATTTAAAGCGATTCAAACGGATTTCGTAGCTAATCTGGTTTCACACCTAGTTACTTTGTCTCATTTCTAAAGGATTTAGTCCTAAGTGATTTCTGGTCGAGGTGGTACTCAGGCCTTTGTAATTTGTATATAAAGTGATCTAAGTTATACTACTTAGATAGTTTAAGATAGTGTCTAGGGTGAAAGTTCTTAGAAAAATTGGAAGATCAAGGTGATGAAGGGTGAGATTTGTGAAGGAAATGAGTTCAAAGGCGGCTTTAGACTTTGGGATTCAGTTCTGACAAGTTAATGAGGTATTAGGATCGACCCATTGCCTAAGGACGTCTAATCCCAGGTTGGCAGAAATCCGGGGCGTTACATTACATGTGCTTTACATCCCAGATTGAACCGGCTAACGTAAAAGAAGCGCTTTCTGATGAAAACTGGATAGTTGCTATGCAAGAAGAACTTAACCAATTTGTGAGAAATGATGTTTGGTATCTTGTTCCTAGACCTAAAGATAAACATATTATAGGAACTAAGTGGATTTTCAAAAATAAGTCTGATGAACTTGGTAATATTATTCGAAACAAGGCAAGATTGGTTATACTAGGGTACACTCAAATAGAAGGGATTGATTACGTTAAAACCTTTGCCCCAGTAGCTCGTCTTGAATCAATCAGACTATTCGTATCCATTGCGTGCTTTAGAAAATTCAAAATTTATCAAATAGACATAAAGAGTACCTTCTTAAATGGTGATCTACATGAAGAAGTTTATGTTAAACAACCAACGAGTTTTGAAGACCCTAAGAACATTGATCATGTTTATCACCTTAAAAAAACTCTCTACAGTTTGAAACAAGCTCCCAGGGCATGGTACGAAAAATTGACTAAGTTTTTACTAAGTCATAACTTTCTAATGGGAAGTGTTAATAAAACTCTGTTTGTTAAGAAACATAACGATCATATCTTAATGGTACAAATCTATGTTGATGATATTATTTATGGATCTACCTATACTAATATGACTGTTGAGTTTGCAGATTTAATGAAATCTAAGTTCGAAATGATCATGGTTGGGGAATTGAATTATTTCCTAGGGTTGCAAGTAAAATAACAACCTGATGGTATTTTTATTTCTCAAACCAGATATGCTTTGAACTTAATTAAAAAGTTCAGATTTGAGAATGGTAAGTATTTTGATACTCCTATGAGTACAACCTTAAGACTCTCAAAAGACTCTATAGGTAAAAATGTAGATCCTACACTATATCATAGCATGATTGGCAGTTTACTTTATTTAACTGCAAGTAGACCTGATATTGCTTTAAGTGTTGGTATTTGCGCTAGATATCAGTCAAACCCTAAAGAATCTCATCTAACTGTTGTTAAGCGGATTATGCGATATGTCACAAGTTCTACTAATTTGGGTATCTGGTATCCATATGATACTAGTGTTCAATTGGCTGGGTATTTAGATGCTGATTGGGCTGGTAATATCGATGATAGGAAATCAACCAGTGGTGGTTGTTTCTATATCAGAAATTGTTTAGTTTCTTGGTTTAGTAAGAAGCAAAGTTCTGTATCGCTCTCTACTGCTGAGGCTGAATACATCGCAGCTGGAATTGCATGTACTAGCTTGTTTGAATGAAACGTATGTTAAGCGATTATGGAATTTCACAGGAATCAATGATATTATATTGTGATAATTCCAATGCTATAAATATTTCAAAAAATCCAATCCAGCATTCTCATACCAAGCACATTGACATTAGGTATCATTACATTCGTGAATTAGTGAAAGAAAAAAATAATCTCTTTAAATTACATTCCGACCGAGACTCAACTTGCTGGCATTTTTACTAAACCGATCGACAAAAGCAGGTTTAATAAATTGAAATTTGATCTTGGAATGTGCAATTTAAATTGACTATTCATGCATATGTGTATCATAGTGTATATATTTGATAATTTATTGATTTAAATTTCAATTTTTTTATGAAAAATGCTGTTTTTTTGTTCACGACTAGTCAAGGATGTGCTCGACCAGTTGTGGTACAATCGGTCGAGAACAGTCCTCGACCTGTCGTGTAGCGCGCTGGACCTTTTTAATTTGGGGGGAAAAACTCATCTTCCTTATTTCCTATTTCTTCTCCAACGGGCATAAGCACGACCAGTCGTACCCAACCATTTGATTTATCAAGGTTAGTGCATTTTTTTGTCAATCTTGTAGATTCATGATCTATTCTTCTCATTTTTGTCATTTGAGTACTTAATCTCAAGCTTTGTTGAGATTTTGGGGTTTTTCTATTCCATTTATTGATCTTAGAAAACCCATCTCTACTTCCTTTGTGATTTCTTGTTGCTTTGGTTTTCTATAAGTAAATGGATGCTAGAGGGAAAAAGAAAACTGTCCGTGGTCCATCATCCTTCAGATTAGCTCCTATTACTAGGCGCCATCTTCGGTCATCCGAAGATGATCCCGCTCATGTTAGGGATTTGCGTATGTGCAATGTCATTGTTGAAAAGGCTATGTCTATTGATCACATTGCTCCGTTTAGTATCCTTCCTCTTCTCCAATTTATAGGTTGGGATAACATCCTACATTGGGGTGGGCCTGCATACCAATTCATTGTACAGGCTATATGTGTATGTATCTCTGAATTTTCATATGATAATTTAACTTTTAATATTAATACTAGAGAAGGTCCATTTACTGTAGACCATCATCTGATTATGGATCTAATGGAAATACCTGTTAATGATGGGGCATCCCTATTCATATTCTAATGGAAAAACCTTCAGAATCAGAAAAACGGATGTTAACCAGAGATTTATGTAATATGGACATTCAATGGACTCATAAAGGGAATGTGCTCCCCGCAAAGTATTTGTTACCCAAAATGAAGTTCTCCATAGAATTTTTATTTCAAATATGTATCCTCGTTCTGGTAACAAAATAAAACTAACTTCTTTTATGGTTCGAGTTTTACATTCTATTGTTACTGGTGTTAAAGTCTGTCTGCCTTCTTTCATATGTCATTTCATCATTCAATTTTGTCTTCATACAGGACACAGTGATATTCCATTTGCTTATATTATAATTGTGTTAGCTACTCACATGCTAATTGCTATGCCTGTCGGAGAGGCTCCTATTCATCATCTTTTGTTTAATAATTCTAATTTAAATAAGATAAAATTGGAACTAGCACCTGGGCAAAGAGATGTGGGTGATGTGGTGCTGAAGCAGGGAATGAAGAAGGTGGCAATCTTCCTCCTGATGATATAAATATGGATGATATTTTTGATGAAATTGAATCAAACTCTGGAAATGATCCTGACTACGAGCCATCAAATTTTGATGTTCGTCTTCATGCTTTTGAGGAGAAGGTAGAGAACATGAATGTTGCCCATGATTTGCAATTTAAATATACGCGCAAGTATCTTAGGCTTTTAAATAAGGGCCTTCATCAAATTAATCCTACCATACCTGCTCCTTCCTCAGGATCCGATTAAATATTTTAATCTTTAGTCTGTAATAAATTCTATACTACTTTTGTTGGTGTGTGGACTTTGATTTTACTTCAGTTTGTATGACTAACGTTTGATTCAGCTGGTTAATGCTATGTGAACTTTAAATTTGCTTATTTTTACTTGCATATCTTAACTCATTATTCCTTTCTTTACTCTCTTATTGGTCTTCCACTATCATTTCTTCCTTTCTTCCTTTATCATATTGTGACAAAAAGGGAGAGAATAATTAAATGGTTATATGGGGGAGATGAACATGGATTGTGGGGGAGTAGAATAAGCATAATTTTTTAAGAAGGATTTATGTATGCTACTCAAGGGGAGTAAGTAATGAAAATATTTGTGAATGACAATTGGTGCATGATTCTTTAATCATGCTATAACTAACTAGTGCATGATTCTTTGTGTTCATATTGATCATATTCTTGTTAAGTGTGTTTTATCACAAATTTGACAAAGGGGGAGATTGTAAGTGCAATTGTTATTTGCTCCTTTGGTTATCAAATTTTGTGGTGCCAAAAACACAATCTATGTGTGGTGCCAAAAACAAAATCTATGTCTTGTGTAGCATGTTAAAGATCTACTTCAAAAAATTCAAGTTCATGTTCTTTGACTACTTCTGCAAGTTTCACAAGAGCTACATCAAAAGGCATGTTCTTGTTCAAGTTTCAAGTACAACTCAAGACTAGAGTACAAGATGAAGTCTAAGCTTAAGAAGATCTCAAGTTCAAGCTACATCAGAGATCTCAAGCTTCACAATCTTCAAAGGTCAACCATCATTATAAGAAGTGAAGACTCAATATCCATACTTCACATTTAAGGTTTGCATGACCTTATTTTGACCTAATACATAATTTGAACTATTATTTTATAAGTGTTTGGTCTGTTCTAAGACTAGTCCTGGACCTTGTTCGACTAGTCCTAGAACTGGCTCATAGTCCGAGAAATTCCAAGACCAGTCTAAAGTTATTACAAATTTTTAAAATTTTTTGGTTGAGCTTCGACCAGTCTTGGAGTCTGCTCGATCGGTCGTAGGAACAATGCAGACTCATTTACGGCCAGTCTTACAACTACGACTCAAACTCCAGCAACCATTCTTAGTTCCTCACGACCAGTCATGGGATGGTCACGACCAGTTGTGGAGGCCTCACGACCAGTCGTGGATATCCTAAGACCAGTCATAGAACGGTTTATCTAATCGCCCTTAAAATTTCAAAATGCAGTTCGACCTAGGACCAGTCGTGGTGCCACACAACCAGTTGTAGACGCGATTTCTGCATCTATAAATTGAACACGAATTTCATAGTTTTTTAAGAATTCAATTCAAGTAAAATTAAGGCATCACTCTGAGATAAGTTTGTGTTATTTAAGATACATTGTACATATTTCATATTATCTTTTGTTAGCTTTATTTATTTGATTTTGTTTCTGCATTCCAATCTAAATTGAAAAGAGGAATTACTGTATTCCTTCTTCTTGGAATCAAATTCAAATAGAGCTAGCCTAACTAGTTTAATTTAAAATCAATTAGAACTTAAAACCATATCAAAGTGAGTGTTGGATAATTGAACTTCTATATTCGTACTTCTACTCCGATTGGTTCTTCCGGGCTGCTATAAAAGGAGAAATCCAAGTATTTTACATGTGTAAATCTTCTATGCTTTTAGTTTTTGTTTGAGATTAAGCTAGAAAAATCTCAATCTAATGATTATCTGAGGAGAGCCAGAAAACTCAGAAGTGGGGTTTTTTGAATTGTGTAAGCCATTTCAAAGACACAATTGTGAAGGTTTTAGGTGAACCTGTGAAACCTATTTTCATAGTGAATGTTGATATCCCCTGTGTGAGGATATTAGGAGTGGAGTAGCAATCTGTGTGGCTGTTGTTTAACAATTGGTGTACACACAGGCGAACCACTATACTTCTTTGTGTTTTGTGGTTTGAATGTTTGTTTGAATTTCTATATCTTTTATCATTCAAAGCTGTGGAATGTATATGTGGATGTGAATGTTGTAATCTTTTACATTTCAAGCATTGTGGGGAATGTTGTAATAGTTTAGAATTTAATTTCTTCCTATTTCCTTTATTTCCTTTCAGTTTGAGTTTTTGATATTCAAATTGTTCTAGTAAGGTTTTCCTACCATAAACCCTTGGTTTTTATGGTGCAAGGTTGTCCTTAGAACAACATTGTTATTAACCTCTCTATTTTATTGCTTTACATTTTAGTATTGAGATTTGCTTAAAGTTCTATCTTTCATTCAATTGTTTATAAAGCTATCTTATTTATTTAAATTTCGCTATTAAAGTTTTAATTTAACATAGATTCACCCCCCCTCTAGGACATATAGCTAGGCCTTTTCAGTATCAAATCCGGAAACGAATCTGCGTAACCTCGACTGGTCGTGAAGGCTGCACTACCTGTCGAGAGGACCCCATGACTGGTCGAACACCTCGGACCCCAAAAATTGATGCTCGCTGGACTTTGAGTCGAGCTAGTCCACGACTGCTCACGACTGGTCAAGCGGACCTCACGACCGGTCGTGCGACCCCCAGATGTGGCTCCACATCTCACCATCCTATACTCTAGTGACTCCAACAACAATAGCAAGGTTGAACTATTGCTTGAAGAGCAGACCAACGGTATGGCCTGGAACTGTTCAACTGAACCAATAACTGAAGAACTAGAAGAACAGATCGGTGCAGTGGTCTTACTCAGAAATCTTCTTATCTCCTTTCTTTTTGGGATTTTTCTTTTTCTGTATTTCTGCTATACTGTGTTACAAAGTTCCAGTAGTGGGCCTTCATGTTTGTTGAACGTGGACCCACATCAAGCTCGTCGTATCCTAGAAGCAGTTTTCCTGTAACCTTTCAGCATACTCAATTCACTTGAGTAGGGGCAAATAACGTTTTAAGGACAACATCCTAGACGTGCTTCAGCCTGTCCTTATTTTAGATCATTTTGATTTTCAGTTTTCATATTTTATAAAAAAATCTATTCTATAAATTTTTGTAACAACATGCAGGGATGACCCTCATGTATATATTTATATCCATGCCGTCTATTTAAATTTCGAACTTATTTTAGATAGTAGCCAAAAAAAAAGTAAAGTACATTAGGTATAAATAGACGACACCATAGGAAACAACTGGAATAACACTCACCATTAAAACCTTCCTAAGGCCCACTATTACATTTATTTTCCATCCGTCTTATTGATAAAGTTACACAACTTTGGATGAAAAGTAAGAAAAGCAAATATCAGCTTCATTGAAAACTTTTGTGGCTGCCAACAAATTTTTAATAATAGGCATTCAATTACCACTATCTCTTGAAGAAAATCTGGGATGGCAAAACAAATGGATGGCATGGATGAAACAGGTACATGATGGTGGACCCTTACAAGCCTGCTACATAAGCTGATTTTCTGGTGGTATGATCACAAGCGATATGTTGTGACCCATGTGGTGGGATTTACTTGGGGCACTTGTTGCTGTTGGAGATAGCTACTTGGTTGTGGCTTTAATGGGATCCTAGGCTCCACTAAGGAGGGTGGATCCTTGACTCTAGGCCCACCTTGATGTATGTGCCTTACATCCACGTTGTCCATTTGATTTTACAAATAGTATAAGGGTATGATGCCAAAAATGAAACAGATCCACTTCTTAAGCAGACCACACCACGTGAAACATTAGTTTTTTAACATTAAAAATTCCTCTAGGGCTACAAAAGTTTTGAATAAGCAGATATTTGTGTGGTCCCTTCGTCCATGTCTTTGTGACTTTATCAATCGGTTGGATGACAAATAAATAATCCAGTGACCACCAAGAAGTTTCTAATGGTGGGTATTCATTTCTTCTAATGTGGTGCACCTGAGATTGGGATCTACTTTATTTTTGGTATCGTAACCTAAAATGATGTTAAAATGGATGGACTACATCGATGTAAGGCACATATATCATGTTGGGACCCATAGTCATGGATCCACCTATTAGTGCGCTGATTTGTGAAAGTGCCTTTGTTTGTCAATTAACGTGACGTTTGACTCAAAAAGTCGAGTGAGCCCCACATTGAAGATTCAACATGGTGAAGATGTTCAAGGTATTTTAAAGGTAAAGTAAACCTCATATCCCATGACCAAAACACTAGGTAATAAACCCTTTAAAAGTAATCCAATCTTACCTAAAACCAACTAGGAAAACATTTTGGTAAGGTTTAAAAAAGAAAATTCAAGTTGCAAGCTAAACTGAACAGGAACACGTATTTTCTGCAATAATAAATGACATCAAGAACCACTCAATGACATTGAACCTTAAGGTTCGATGACATCGAAACTGTTTAATAACATCGAAAAAGTGCCCCAACTTGTCTAGTAACCAAACCTAAATTTCTAGTGAAATTCTTGATGAAATCAAACAGGTTTTAATGACATTAAACATATGTTCGATGACTTCAAACCCATATCGATGACATCAAAAATGGGCAGACAATGTTCTAGCAAGCTTAAAAGGAAAATTAGTAAAATTCTCGATGAATCGAATAATGTTCAATGACATTAAAAAAAGGACTAGTTTTGTCAAGGAAGTTTTTAAAGAAAAATCTTGAAATCTTCAATAATATCAAAATTCAAATTTCAATGACATCGAAGTACATTCGATGACATCGAGAAGTGAACCAAATTGTCTAGTAAGCTCCAAGTGTTTTTAAAGAAAATCCCAATGACATCGAAGGTCACCTTCGATGGAATCGAACGAAACTCGACGACATCGAGCAGATCTATACGACACTTGTATGAAGATCTTAGTGCAGGGATTCGATATCATCGAAGGAGACTTCAATGACGTTGAATCTTGTCAAAAATCTGCTCATTTTTTTTACCATTGGGATTTTTGTCTTTTTATTTGGGGGCCTACTTTCTTGATTCTTAGTGAGAAAAATAGTGAGATTTAAGAGAGTTATTACTACAAGAATACCACCTACCATCTTAAATCCATTTTCTCATGGGAGTTCATCCTTCAATCTTATCTTAAATGTAATCATTGAAAAATCAATAGATTGGATTGAAGAATGAACTCCACCATTTAAGGATCTTCCAGCGACTCATTTATTGGTAAACCATTGAGCTGGAGTCCTGTGAATGCTTAATATTTGGGAATCTCATCAACACTAAAAAACCCACATTCAGTAGGTAGGATTCACCAAAATACATTGACCCAACACTGGCGACTTACATTGGAGCATCTATAGTTGTGCAGATCAAGTGAACTGAAAGTCCTTCACCACAAAGAAGATCATCATCAACATGTGCTAAAACGGGGCTCTCTCACTTTCAAGTAAGTATCAAGAGTCCATTGAGTCTGAACTTGTAACGCCCCGGATTTCGAGGGTCAGGCAAAGCTCTACTCCCTAGATCCAGCACATCACTTATGCAACATGGATGATGATGTTCTGATTTCTTCCATATTAATGAGTAAAACATGATTGGGATTATACAAAAATAGCATATCATACTCTGGATACAATTAAATTAAGCAAGCGGAAGTCTGAAGCATTTATATTTAATTAAGTACGTGTTTCACAACCTCCAGAGTATGATTATGTTACTGGGTTGAATATTTACATGTATTATCTCAAAATATATAAAATGTCAAAATGTAAAGTGTCCAACTAATCCACATATCCATGTAATCTCATCGAATCAGCACGAGGTCTACACAAACCATCTTGAGAGCTCCACGTAGGAGAATTCTTCCTCCTCGTCTATGAAGTCCAGCTTTATTGCGTAGACTACATCGTCACCTACATCTAACTAGTGTTTGGTTGGTGTTTTAAAATACCGTCCCAGGGTGGGAGTGAGTGATCAACTCAATGGTACTATAAGGCAAAGGTTAACATGTTATCAATTCAATCAAGCGGTAATGATAAACCAACATAACAATCACTTCCTAGCTACTCTTGTTAATGCAGGAATGGAGTGCAAATAATGATGCATGCCCTCGCATCAAAAGCTCCCTTAACAAGCGATACCGACACCATATCGCATATGACAACACTACCTCTTGTGTCACTTCCACGCCTTTAAAGCACGTCCTAACTAATGCAGTGCTATGCATGGTCATGTTAACCCAGTAATTAATTAAGTTTATTCATACAACAAATTTGAGAGGCTAGGGTACCTCCCTTTATATCATTTACCCGAACAGAAGGATCCATCTAAGTTTGTCACTCCTAGTCAAGCACATACGATAGGCAAGTTGTGGGGTTATCACTCCCGATTGAAAGCAGTGGATAGGTAAGTTCATAATTTTGTGCTCGCGGACACTACGGGGTGGCTAATCACCTCGGTGTAGGCCGACAGCTCAAACACGGTGTCCCATACCACCATGCTTGGCTCACGAGTCCGAGTTTTCTCACTGGTCACTACGGGGTGGCTGATCACCTCAGTGTAGGCCGACAGCTCGAACACGGTGTCCCATACCACCATGCTCGGCTCATGAGTCTTGGTGGATTGTAGTACCATAGTTAAGGCGGGCCTTTACATCGGAGGGGGTACATTAGATTCAGGTAGTGGTGTCCATATATGGTAAACACACATTAGGCCAATCACTTTATTAGACATATTCGATTGGTAAGAGCACACGCTGACTTAATCGACATGGAGTGCATAAGCACCCCTCATGGCCTAACCACTGTCGATAATCGTCGCGCGACCCGGATTCGTCGAATATATCTGAGGTGGCGAGATTAATTCGACCACCTAGATAGGGACTGTTGCCGATTGCCTGGAATACAGCGTAGCCCCAATCCTACTCATATGTAACAAGTAAACATATGTGACAATAATTCCAGCATTTGGCAATCAGTCCATACAAATCTCTCATTTGAGCATTTTGTCAAACACATTGAACATGTCACCAACACTTGCATTTTAACCATAAATTGTATAGTGTCAAATATGATTACATGAAAGAAACTATATATATGATTAAGAAAATTGAGAATCCTATCTTGATACACTGAACAAATACACTTCATCAACATTTTCTCATTCAGACATTTTATCAAACACCTAAGTTACACTTCACCAAATACATAGACTAGATTAGTTACGACATATATTACTGCAATTCCTTACACAAAGAGATCATTATGCAAATGACGAACATGAATCCTAGGTTAACAATCATGGTAAGCACAAATCACAATTTGCATGTTCATTCAAACATTTCAACAAACACATGGGATGCATCTTGTATTCAACATAATTCACACATGCATGATATATATCGAAAACGTCGGATCTAAGACAATATGGAGGCAATCAAGTCAGACATAAATCATTAGTTGACATTGAAAGCATTGAAAACCATAACCTAAACGTTTATAGTCTGCACCTTCCGTCAGATTACTCGATTCAGGCTAGGTTTAAACACTATGTCCTAAAAATAGAACAACGGGTACCTAAACCATGAAATGGGTTAGCTAGTTTATTTATTATTCAATCCGGATTTCTAAATCAAGATTAGGGTTAGTATTTTTTACCCAAATCGTTCCTGAAACAAATCGGTTAGCTAAATGGAAAGGTGATTCAGTGCGTGTAGTTGTGGGAGAGAAATACTGCAACGATCTCCCAAACTTTATCTTCTCTCCTCACTCTTTTCTCTCCTTTTCTCTCTTCACTCTCCTAGGGTTTGGAGCAAATTCGTATGGAATAGAAATGGGGTGGTTTAAGGGATTTATACCCAGGGCCATGGTACACTTAATTTATAACCAAAGGGTATTTGTTTCGGGCAGATGGGGCTCATCGGGATGTCCATTACTTACCTACGTCATAGGGTAAGTTCCCTGATAATGGATCTATGCCAGGATGTGATTTTAGCACGATTGGATAGGCCGATCGATCGTGGAGGACCCGTGTCAGAACAACGGCCGTACTTACTCGATCGGGGCCACAAGTATACGGATATGTGAAGTGAAATTTCCCTTATCCATGGGTGAAGTTTGGTTAGAAACTGATGGTCTAAAATCCTCAATTTTACGTGTAAGCGAATGACCCAATTCACTTAAGTTTCAGTACATTTTTTAAAGATATTCACGTTTCTCACACACTTCGTTCGAGGCTCAAGTTGTGCGTTTCTAGATACAGTATGGGCTCGATTCCCATGATGGTTGTCAAGCCCAGTAGACGGATATAACCCTATAGTTTCACTGTCATCAGACTTTCGACGTGTGGTCCAGGTCCGATACGGAGTTTCAATGTATTCCCGAGAGCTACTGGCTCATGGGATTTCTCCTAGATTTTCGAGTAGTGTTGAGTTAGCAATCTTGATGGTTTTGGGTCTTGCCATTTATGTAAATGGTGGTTCAAGCTAAATCCACCGATTAATTTAGTTTAGTACTTAATTAATTTTCATCTAGATTTCTACAGAATACGATCCTTAGAGATTTCTGCCTAAGGTGGTACTCGGGTGTTCGCACGGATTTTTTCGAGATGTTACAATTTATCCCCCTTAAAGAAAATTTTCGTCCCTGAAATTAGTACCTTTTAATACTCCTCGAGGATCTGAGGGTAGTTCTTATGGACATCGGCCTCCGTTTCCCAAGTAGCCTCTTCCTCAGTGTGGTGCGTCCATAATACCTTCACAAGCGGGATTACCTTATTGTATAGCACTTGTTCCTTCTTGTTAAGAACACGCGTTGGTTGTAGTACGTAGGTAGCATCTTCACTTAACTATACTTGCTCCCATTTGATAATGTGGGTAGGTTTAGGAACATATTTCTTCAACATGGACATGTGAAATACGTTGTGCAGGCTTTCAAGTGGTGTGGGAAAAGTAAGGCGATACGCTACCACACCCACTCGATCTAGTATCTAGAATGGACCAATAAATCGTGGCATAAGTTTCCCTTTCTTGCCAAAACGAAGGACTCTCTTCATTGGGGAAACCTTAAGGAATACATGGTCCCCAACTTCAAATTCCAGTTGTTGCCGTCTTATATCGGCATAATTCTTCTATCTACTCTGGGCTGCAAGAAGTCGACGCCTGATAATAGCGATCTTCTCTGAGGTCGCCTGTACCAAATCTGGGCCAACCAGACTCTTCTCGCCAACTTCTGCCCAACAATGTGGAGCTCGACTTGGGCGCTCATACAAAGCTTCATAGGGAGTCATGCCAATGCTCGCTTGAAAGCTGTTGTTATAAGCAAACTCAGTGTTGGGGAGACAGTTATCTTAACTGTCCTTGAAGTCAAGTACGCACGCTCGCAACATATCTTCTAGTATCTGATTCACCTGTTCCGTCTGCCCATCAGTTTGTGGGTGGAACGCGGTACTCAACTTCAGTTTCACTCCCATTGCTTCTTGGATTCGAGTCCAGAAAATAGAGGTGAATCGTTTGTCTCGGTCCTACACAATCTCCATAGGAATCCATGCAATTGCACTATCTCTTTAATGTATAGCTTGGCCAGGTCATCAGCCGAATTAGAAACTCTAATAGGGAGGAAATGGGCCAATTTCATCAATCGGTCCATAATCACCCAAATGGAGTCATGCTCCTTTCTGGTCTTGGGTAACCCAGAAATGAAATCCATGGATATGAAATCCTATTTCCATTCAGCTATGGGCATGGGCTGAAGTAAACCAGGGAGTCGGTGATGTTCGACCTTAACTTGCTGGCACGTGAGACAATGGGATACATAATCTGTTATCTGGGCCTTCATGTTGTCCCACCAGTACAAACGCTTCATGTCTCGATAAATCTTTGTACTACCTAGATGTAACGCTATCTTGGAATTGTGAGCGGTTTCTAGGACTTCCTTTCTCAAGTCATGGAGATTCAGAACGCATAGGTGTCCACAGTATCGTAAACCTCCGTCCGAGCTAACTCTCAATTCGGATTCTTCACTGTCGTTCGCATGCTCTCTCATCTTCACCAACAGTTCATCTTCTTTCTAAGCTGCAATGATTCGGTCATCGACAAGTGGTTGCACGCGGATGTGTGCGACATTCTCGAATGGCTCCTCTACTGTAAGCTTTTGTTCGAAGTCTCACATGAACTCCACTATATTCTAATCTTTTATCATCAGCGGAGCTACAAATTCTATTATTTTCTTGCGGCTCGACGCATCAACCATAAGTTTAGCCTTGCCAGGATGGTAGGAGACCTCAAACTTAAAGTCTTTCAAGGTCTCCATCCAACCTCGTTGCCTCATATTCAGGTCTCTCTGTGTAAAAATGTACTTAAGGCTCTTGTGGTCGCAAAAGAGCTCGAACTCCTCTCCATAGAGGTAATGTCTCCAGAGCTTTAATGCAAAGATGACTGCCTCCAATTTCAGGTCATGCATGGTGTAGTTTTCTTCGTGTTTTCTCAACTGTCGCGAGGCATAGGAGATCACCTTATCCTTCTGCATAAGTACACATCTTAAACCAACACGAGAGGCGTCAGTGTAAATGGTATATTTGACCCCTTGCTCTGACAGTACTAGCATGGGTGCGGACGTGAGCTTGTCCTTTAATTCCTGAAAGGCTGCTTCTACTTTACAAGCAAACTTAAGAAATTTTCAAGTGAGTTGAGACAACGGTCAGGCTATCTTGGAAAAATCTCTAATGAATCGACGGTAATAGCCGACAAGTCCGAAGAAACTCCCCACTTCTGTAATTGAGCCAGGCTACTCCCAGTCTTGCACTGCGGCCACCTTGGCAAGGTCGACGACAATTTCTTCCTTAAAAATCATGTGTCTTAGGAACTTGACTTCTTCCTTCCAGAAGTTGCATTTTCGATACTGAGCAAATAACTGATTCTGCCTGAGAGTATCAAGAACTACTCACAGGTGTTCTTCGTGATCCTTCTGACTCTTAGAGTATATCAAAATGTCATCTATAAACACGATAATGAATCAGTATAAATACAGCCAAAACACCTGGTTCATGAGATCCATGAATACGGCTGGTGCATTTGTAAGTCCAAACGGCATCACGAAGAATTCGTAGTGCCTGAAACTAGTTTTGAAAGCTATTTTCTTCACGTCTTCCTTCCTAACGCACAACTGATGGTACTCGGACTATAGGTCGATTGTTGAGAAATACTGCGCTCCCTTCAACTGATCGAACAAGTTATTTATCTTGGGTAAAGGATACTTGTTGTTCACCGTAACGTGATTCAACCTGCGATAATCTATACATAACCGTAGTGATCCATCCTTCTTCTTCACGAACAACACAGGATCTCCCCAAGGAGACACGCTAGGCCATATAAAACCTGCATACAACAGGTCATCTATCTGCTTCCTTAATTCATCCATTTCACACGTAGGCATGCAGTATGTCGGTAAAGAAATAGGTGTCGCATTTGGCACAAGGTCGATAGTGAAGTCGATCTCGCACTGAGGAGGTAGTCCAGGGATCTTTCTGAATACGTCCGTGAAATCTCGGACTACTGACGTGTCCTTAAGAGTCGGATATCATAATTCTCTAGTAGGGAAGTATAACAACTGATGCGATAGGGCCAACTGACCTGAACAGGAAAAGTGAAGGTCGTGCCCTCAGGTCCATGGGATATCACCAATCTGGTATCATAGTCAATTTCTGCCTTCATTTCGGTGAGCCAATCCATGTCGAGGATGACGTCGTAATGATATAGGGTGGTGACAATTAGGTCAATACACACCACCCTGCTCCCTAAATCTATCAAGTAACCCTTACACAGCTTAGTGGCATCTGTGAAAGTTCCCACTGCCACAATGACTCTCACCCCAATCATAGGGGTAGTGTTTAGCCCTAAACGCTTGACTACAGAGTATGATATTATCAAAGTAGTGGACCCGGTGTCCACTAACAGAAGCACAGGTGTACCTTGAATGTAGGCAGTGACTTCAAAGGCTAATGGTATTGCAGTTTCTAACTCAGATGCTTCAGCTGCAAGTGCATGTACACGAGCTTATTGTGGATGATTTTCTTACGCTGCCATAGGTCATTGAGGCAGCCTATTTCGAGGTATGGGTGGTTGGTAAAATGGCTGTGCTGGTGGTACAGATCGTAGAGGTGGAGTTGCTATAACTCGCAGTGGCTGACGGTTAATCTTCTGAGGTGGCGTGAAACCGTTGTCCTTCATCTTGGTAAAAAGAAGGGGTCAGTGTGTCCCCCTTTGTTGCAATAAGTACACCAATGACCAGTTTACCGCTACTGGGTTGACGGAGCCATGAGCTTGGGAGGCGAGTCCATACGTGGCCTCTTGTCAAAGACTAGCCAATTCTATAATTCAGACTGAGGCCTCGAGCCCATTGGCATATGTGTTCGAGATAATCTCTCACCATCTCGTTCAGCTCGCAGGGACATGTTCACTAGCTCAACATAATTGGGAATGTTAACGCAACACATCTTAGTGTGAATATTAGGCCACAGACCCTCTGAAAACTGTCGCATTCTCATCGGCTCATTCGCTAGGATCAATGGAGCATATTTGGCCAGCTCCATGAAGTGGTTCTCGTATTCAGCCGCTGTCATCCCTCCTTGTTAAAGGCAGAGGAATTCACCCTCCTTTTCATTACGGTAAGTGAGGGGGAAGTACTTTTCATAGAAACGAGTTTTGAATGTGTCCCACATCCACACATAGCCTGCGGGAACAGTTCGTAGGATGCTATCCCACCAGAGACTAGCCTCCTTCTCTAACATGTAAATAATAAGCTCCACTTACTCTACCTCAATATAGTGCAATGGCTTCAACATCTTGAAGATGCGATCCAGCCAGTATTCAGCCTCCTCGGGCCTGTGAGTACCCATAAAAGTAGGAGGGCGGAAGCGCTGAAAGTGCTCAAATAAGCCACTTGTATTCATTGTTCCAGTGGGCTACATGGGTGTCATAGGCGTGATTACATTCATGTTTTGGACAATAGACCCCGCAATCGTTGCCAAAACTTATTATTATGCATTAGGAGCATCATTTACTCCAACCTATCAGGAGGAGAAGTTGCCTGAGACACGTGTGGCGTCGATGTAGATGCATGGTTCTATCCCAGAACCGGTGGTGCACTCGGTGTTGGACCATTGGTGGGGCCAATGTCAGGTTGTGAATCCGGCATTGTCTCACTATTCGGGCCTAAACTGGGGTCCGTATGGCTATCGCCCAGGGGAGGTGCCCCATCAATCGATCCACCAAGTGGGAGACGTGTTGTATTCCGAGTGATTTTAGGAGGCATTCCCTATATACAACATAGGGTGCAACGTATGTAAGATTAGGATAACACCGCCCACTATTTCCAAACATTCTATACATTTCAAACCAAAAGAAGCTTCATGCATTTCATTTAACCAAAATTTATCACAATACATGAGATGTAGTATTACATGAATTATGACAGAGAATGCATGTGAGCTAATTTAACAAAAGGTTTTAACACTAATTACTCTAACATCCAACTAAGCCAACCAAGGCTATTACAAAGAAAAACAAGAAACAAAGAAAACAAGAAAACAACGATAACACATGACTAGTCTTCCGACTCTGGCGAAGGTGGAGGCGCACCCTTATCCTGCATACAACACAGGAGGGCCTTCAAGGTGCGAGACATTTTCTTGAATTTCTGTTTCAGATAGGCCTGGTTCTCCTTCAACTCCTGCTTCAGGGCGGCCTGGTTTTCTTCAATTCTAGTCATGTGGGCTTCCAAGGCGGCTCGATCATGACGATCTTCATGTGTAGTAGGAGGTCCCCCATCTAAGTCATAGGCCTCCACTTCTTCTTGAAAAGGCCAAGCTATATGTCGTAGAGGGGGGGCGGGGGGGCTGAATAGGACTATGCCAAATTAAAATGATAACAGCGAAATTTAATTTAATAAAAAAATATAGCACTATAATCAATTCACAATACTTAAATGTAAAGCAACCTCAAATGTATGAGTATTAAGAGATTGATACAAATGTTGTTCAAAGGACAACCTTATAACAAAAACTAAGGTTTATGGTAGGACAACTTGATTCCTTGAGAGGTCTTTGTATCAAAAACTCAAACTTGATACAGAGGAATAAATAGATAAATAACAATGAAATGAAATCTTAGTTATTACAACATTCCCCATAATGCTTGAAATGTAAAAGATTACAACATTCACATCCACAAATACATCCCACAATATTGAATAATAAAAGATATAGAAATTAAACCACACATCCACAAAACACAAAGGGTTATAGTGGTTCGCTTGTGTGTACACCAACTGTTAAATAATACCCACACAGCTTGCTACTCCACTCCTAATATCCTCACACAGTAAATATTAGCATTCATTATAAAAAAGGTTTTCCTTAGGTTCACCTAAAACCCTCACAATTGTGTCTTTCAAGTGGGCTTACACAATTCAAAAACTCCACACTCTGAGTTTTCTGGATCACCTCAGATAAACCAAGACAATGAGATTTTTCTGGCTTAATCTCAAAAGAAACCAATACAATGGAAATTACAATAATGTAAAATACCTGAATTTCTCCTTTTGTTGCAGCTTGGAAGAACCAAATCGGAGTAGAAGTTTGAATATAGAAGTTCAATGTCCACACTCACTTTGAAATGGTTATAGATTCTAAATTGATTTTAAATTAAATCAAGTTGGGCTAGCTCTATTTGATTTTGATTCCAAGAAGTGGAATATCACAATTCCTCTTTCAAATCAAATTGGAATGCAGAAACAAAATTAAATATAAAAAGCTAATAAAAAGAGAATATTAAATATGCACAATCTAGCTTAAGAAGATTACATACTTATCTCTCAGAGTGATGCCTTAATTTTACTTGAATTGGATATCAAACTCTGAAAATCGTGCTTTATTTATAGTTGCAAAAATTACGTCTACGACTGGTCCTGTGGACACTACGACTGGTCGTAGGACGAACTGATTTTTGAAATTTTGAGTGCGATTAGATAAAATCGTTCCACGACTGATCGTAAGTCTTGCACGACTAGTCAAGGGACCTCCATGACTGGTCGTGACCTGTCCACGACTAGTCGTGACCTGTCTGCGACTGGTCGTGTGGAACTTGGAATGGTTGCTGGACTTTGAGTCGTAGCTGCTGGACTGGTCGTGAACGAGTCGTGTACTGTTCACACGACCGGTCGAGCAGTCTCCAGGACTGGTCGTAGCTCAACCAAAAAATTTTAAAAATTTGCAACAACTTAGGACTGGTTGTGAAATTTCTTAGATTGATCGAGTCAGTACTAGGACTAGTCGAACAGATTCCAGGACTAGTCGAAGAACAGACCAAACACTTATAAAGCAATTCAATTTGAATTATGTATTCAAAATGACCTACCCTAAGGTCAATCTAAGGTCTTCCCTACCTCGGACATGATGTATGAACATTGAACCTTCTTTTCTTCAAATAATAGATGGTCTTTGAAGTTCATAAAGCTTGAGATCTCGACACATGATGGAGCTTGAATTTAAGATCTTTTGAAGCTTGAATTTGTAGTAGAGCTTGAACTTCACCTTGAGTCTTGAGTATGAACAGTTGACTTGTTTTTCAATGTCGCTTTACAATCATTGAACTTTGAAGCTTAAAGGAGTGAACAATGTACTTGACCTTGCATTTATTGAAGTAGATCTTGTTCTTGTCTTGAAGCATTGTCCTTGTACATGTGATGCATTGCCTTAAACATATATAATTATAATTATTTATTTTAAACTGCTCCAGTGCCCAGATACCCACTGTCCAGGATTGGACGGTGAGGATACAATGCAAACATCAAGGTGGGTCCCACCCACACATGCAACACGTGTGGGATGGGTCCACATATCAAAACAGATGAACGACTGGGGGGATCACATACATCAAATGGGACCCACATAACTTGCTGACGTCATTCACAATAGCTATATAGCTGGTGTATTCGTACACCAGCCAATCCTCATGTAGGTGGGTCCCACGTGGGGCCCACCATAACGTTTATCTTTCATCTCATCTGTTGATAAGGTCACACGGACCTAAATAAAGAGGAAAAACAAATTTCATATTGATCCAAAGCTTTTGTGACCCAGAAAAGGTTCTAACGGTAGACGTTTAATCCCTCACTGTTTCTTGTGATGTGGACCACATGAGTTCCTCATACGATTGATTTTTGGAGGGGGGCCACTGCCCTAAAGGGGCCATCAAATGCACGACGTGGATCTTTAACACACATCACGGTGGGGCCCAGGACTGGGACTCACAGTCCCTGCCCATCCATTCACAGCGCAGCAGGACACTGCTGTACATCTTCTAGACGTTAGCAGCAGCACCTGCTGCTTCATATATTAAAAAAAACATTTTTCTGTGGTTTTCACAGGTGGAACCCGCATCAGAAGGATCTGACCCAGCCGTTGGATTTTATGGTCCAAGACAGGCCAAATAAGCCCAACATTCAGCATGTTTCGGTGTGAAGAAACATCAGGTGGATTTCAACGGTAAAAGGACAATGTTTTCTATGCTATGGCCTGTTAGATAGTCGGATTAGCCTCATTTTTCGGTTCAACACTTAAAATGAGTTGGGAAATAGGATGGATGGTGTGGATTGAATTCATACATCAAGGTGGGGCCTGCATGAGCAGCCCACCCGAAATTCTAATATTATATTTTATTTTATTTTCAAAGCATGTCCAGATGCTAGAGTGCATCCCACTGCCTGCCACACTTCACTACACGTCCAGCGTCCAGGGATGGTGGATGGTGTGAACATACATTTCATCACAGTGGGTCCCACATGGACATGGCCCATGTGATTTGGATCAAGCTGTTATTCATGTTTTCCATCATCCATCCAAAGGGCAGGGCCCACATAGCTTGGATGGCTATGGGGTCCATTTGATGGACAGTCTGGGCATCACATACACTCATTTAGTGGGCCACAAAATAGAGGAAGGAGAGAGAGAAAGAGAGACACATGACGATGGAGGGACCCCGACACTATGGGCCCTCCCTTCCATGTATTCAATCATAC
This sequence comes from Magnolia changhungtana, assembly GCA_030180095.1. Lineage (NCBI taxonomy): Eukaryota > Viridiplantae > Streptophyta > Magnoliopsida > Magnoliales > Magnoliaceae > Magnolia > Magnolia changhungtana. Next base: position 17,595,172 of record JASAUF010000343.1, read on the forward strand.
ATCAAGTGGGTCCCAATACATGTGGGCCCACCAAAACAAAAATCAATGGTGGAGATTCCCTCTCCACAAAAATGGAAGGTCTGGATGACCCCTTTCAAACTAAAAAGTAAACATCATGATGGGGTCCTTGGAGAATGGCCCTATCATGGAATGATCATGAGAATAAAGGTGGGCCATCGACCACATCTAGGGTCAAAAATAAGATCCATATCATCAATCGGTAGTCCTCAATTGGCCTATCAGAAAAACATGAAATCTAGGCCTATAGAAACACCCACTGTTTGATCTTCTTGATCCGATGGAACGCCGATCTCCTTGTGCTTCTCTTTGATGGAAGATGATGAGGAATGAAGGGCTAAGATGATGGATCTTGGTAGAGGAAGTGGGCCACACACACACACTTTTTTCCTTGGAAGAGCTTGGATGTCCACCATTTTTGTTGCTTGGAAAATGTGTAGAGAAAGAGAGAGAGAGAGAGAGAGAGAGAGAGAGAGAAGGGGGTGGTTGTAAGAGAGATGATGGATGTGAGTGATGGATGTGAGGTGATAGTTGTACTTGACATGTATGGGTGTGTAAGAGAGAGAGAGAGAGAGAGGGAGAGAGTTGACTTTGAGATTGCTCTTGTACTTGAAATGAGGTGTTTGATTGATTGATGGGATATGATGTAAAGATTCTCTTGAGATTGTAAACGTGCGATATTTTTCCTTGACCTGAACACGGGCCCACATCTCCTGGCTAGGGTATCGGATCGGTGTACAAGACACGACATTGGAACCGCGGCGACGGTGTGGTCACAATAGTACAAGTCTTAGATTAAGCCGTCTAAAAGCTATGGGATACGACTTACGGTCATGTGCAAATGTTGATTATAGGTTGCGGGTTACCAGAATTCTACGTGAAGGATCGCGAGAGTCGACGGAATAGTATGGACTAGGATACGGGTTTTACATAAGAGGTCTACCCAAATTGAAGAAAATGGACAAAATTTGTGATGAATGTTAAATCGAGAAATAAACAAGGAGTAATCATAAGAAAGTTAACTCCTTTGCCACATCTAAACCCCTTGAACTCCTCCATATGGATCTTATTAGACCAATTAGAACGGAGAGTCGAGGTGGAAAGAAATACTTTCTGGTAATTATGGATGACTTTACCTGATTTACGTGGGTAACTTTTATGAGAGAAAAGTATGAAACTCTCGATGAAGTGAAATGGATACTTAAGCATATCCAAACTGAAAAGGAAATGAATATCTCTAAAATATGAAGTGACCCTAAATAGGAGTTTGAGAATAGTAATTTTGAGAAGTTTTGTAGTGATCACGGTATATCACATGAGTTTTCTATACCTAAGACACCTAAACAAAATGGGGTTGTTGAAAGGAAAAATTGTGTGCTTCAAGAAATGGCTAACGTTATGTTAAATAGCATGAAGTTACCTAAAAATCTATGGGTTGAAGCTGTGAACACTGCATGTTATATAATAAACCATGTTTATATCAGAAAATCAAAAGATAAAACAACATATGAACTGTGGTTTAACAAGAAGCCCACAGTTAAATACTTTCGAGTTTTTAGCAATAAGTGTTATATTTTGCGCGACTACGAAAATTTAGGGAAGTTCAACACTAAAAGTGACAAAGGGATTTTCCTAGGGTATGATCTAAATAGTAGAGCTTATCGTGCTCTTAACAAGAGAACTGGTGTCATTCAGGAATCCATAAATGTGGTTTTTGATGATCACTTAAATACACCATCTACAAGTTCAGAAGATGATGAAGTCAATATAATTGACAAACCTGACTCCTCATCTAGTCAAATCAACACTGAACTTAGATCAGTTAAAGACCATCCTACTGATCAAATACTAGGTAACCCTCTCACTGGTATGCGTACATGAAAGCAATTAGAAAAGATATGTAATTATATGTGTTTTACTTCCCAAATTGAGCCGGCCAATGTAAAAGAGGTGCTTGCTGATGAAAACTGGATAATAGCCATGCAAGATGAACTGAATCAGTTCATTCAAAATGATGTGTGGTATTTGGTTCCTAGATCAACTGATAAACATATCATTAGAACCAAGTAGATCTTTAAAAATAAAACTGATGAGTTAGGGAATATCATAAGAAATAAGGCAAGACTGGTTGTACAAGGGTACAAACAGATAGAAGGGATCGATTATGATGAAACCTTTGCCCCAGTAGCTCGTCTTGAATCCATCAAATTATTCATATCCATTGCAAGTTTTAAAAAGTTTAAAATTTATCAAATGGATGTCAAGAGTGCTTTCTTGAATGGTGATTTACATAAAGAAATTTATGTAGAACAACCAAAGGGTTTTGAAGACCCTGAACACACTGATCATGTGTATCGCCTGAAAAAGGCACTCTATGGTTTAAAATAAGATCCTAGGGCATGGTACGAGAAACTGACCAAGTTTTTACTAAGTCGTAACTTCGTTATGGGGAGTGTTGATAAAACTTTGTTTGATAAGAAAAATAATGAACACATACTTATAGTGTAGATATATGTTGATGACATTATCTATGGTTCTACATGTTCTAACCTGTCTACTGAGTTTGCAGAGTTGATGAAGTCAAAGTTTGAAATTAGCATGGTTAGAGAACTGAATTACTTCTTAGGTCTACAAGTGAAACAACTTAAAGACGGTATTTTCATTTCTCAAACCAAGTATGCTTTAAACTTGGTTTAGAAGTTTGGTTTTGAAAGTGGTCAGCACTTTAATACTCTTATGAGTACAAGTCTTAAGCTTTCTAAAGATGCATCAGGTAAGAGCGTAGATCCTCGGTTGTATCGCAGTATGATTAGTAGTTTGTTATCTTTAACTGCAAGTCGACCAGATATTGCATTCAACGTAAGTATCTGGAGAAGATATCAAGCATATCTTAAGGAATAGCACCTAATTGTTGTCAAGAAGATTATTAGGTATGTCGCAAGTACAGTTAATTTAGGTTTATGGTATCCACATGATACTAATGTTCAATTAGCTGGATACTCGAATGCGACTGGGCTGGGGATATAGACGATAGAAAATCCACTAGCGGTGGTTGCTTTTATGTTGGGAACTGTTTGGTTTCCTGGCATAGCAAGAAACAAAGTTCTGTATCCCTATTCACAGCTGAGGTTGAATATATCGCAGTCGAAAATATCTGTACTCAGCTTGTGTGGACGAAAAGAATGTTAAACGATTACGACATTGGACAAGACACAATGATTCTATATTGCGATAACTCTAGCGCAATCAATATCTCTAAGAATCCCATCCAACATTCCTGTACTAAACATATTGACATTCGGTATCATTATATTTAGGAATTAGTGGAAGAAAAAGTTATTTCATTGGACTATGTGTAGACTGAAAATCAATTTGCTGATATATTTACTAAACCACTTGACAGAAACAGCTTTTCTAAATTAAAAATGGATATTGGTATGTGTAATTCTACTTGAGATTTTCATAATTACATGCTTGTATTTTTGTATTTTTTTGTAATTTATTTTTATTTTAAAATTATAAAAATATGTAAATTTTTGTACTCTCATGACCAGTCGAGCACATACTCGCATGTACTCGACCAGTCGTGGTACGCAGGCCAACACCCGTTTTTAGGGTGAAAAATCACTTTTCCTCCAAAAAAACTCATCTTCCTCACTTGGCCCTTCTCCGACCCATCGAACATATTTTTTATTACTATTTGGTATGTGCATCATTTTCATTTTTCTTTCAGATTTGGGTTCTTTGATTGTCATTTAGCTTGATTCTTGCCTTTATTTCAAGTTTCCTTGTGATTTCCTTGGAGTTTTAGAGAAAAATCTGTTGGGTTTGAAACCCTTAAATCCTTTCTTGCAATTTCTTGTTTACTCTTGCAATGGAAGGTAGACCTAAGAAGAAACCTACTAGAGCATCTTCTTCTCGTTCCATTTTAGTGCGTACTCTTTGACCACCCGAAGAGGACCCGGAATATGTGCGAGATATCCGTCACCGCAACATAATTGTTGAGCGGACCGTCAATGCAAACCATCTTGTTCAATTCAACATTATTGCCCTCCTTGTTGTTGTAGGATGGGATAACATTCTGAATTGGGGCGGACCTGCATACCGCTCCATTACGCAAGCAATGTATGTGTGTATAGGTGATGTTTCTATTGAAGATTTGACCTTCACTATCATGTTTAGAGAAGGATCATATAAAGTAGATCGTCACTTAATTTCTGGGTTGATGGAAATTCAAGTGAATGATGAAGGCATTCCTATTCCGACATTGGCTGAAAGGTTGAATGAGTCAAAAAAACGTTTATTAACCAGAAATTTATGCAACATGGACTCGAAATGGAGTTCCGGGAATGCACTCCGGGCCAACAAGATATTGCCCAGATACAGAGTATTACATCACATTTTTATTTCTAATATTTACCCTAGATCTAGTAACGAGGCCAAACTGACTACCTTTATGGTGCGTATTCTTCATTCTGTTGTGTCTGGCATTCCAATGTGTCTTCCTTCGTTAATCTGTTATTTCATTATCCAATTTCAACTTCATCTGGGGCATAGTGATATTTCATTCGCTTATTTAATGACCACCCCTTGCTTTACACTATTTTGTGGTCACGCCACCTGGAGAAGCTCTTACTTCTCATCTTCCATTCAATAATTCAAATATCAACAAGACGCATTTGAAGTTAGCACCTGGTCAAATAGATAGGGATGCTGGAGAAGTTAAAAAAGCAGTTGGAGAGGAAGATGTGCTGCCAACTGATGCAGATATGGATGATATTTTTAATGAATTGGAATCTGATGACGTTGAGGCTGATCCTGATTTTCAGCCTTCTGGTTTTGATGAGCACCTTAGAGTCTTAGAAGAGAAGGTGGATGGATTGACAATATCCCAAGAAAATTAAATGAAGTATATGCGTAAGTATTTTAGACGCATAAATAAGAGATTACACCAGATTGATTCATCCATTCCACCTCCCTCTTCATCTAATTCTGATTAAATCTCTTTCTTTTGTTGGACTTGTATTAACTACTTAACTTTACTCTTCTTGTGACTCTTATATTTGGACTTGTTTAACTATGTGTGATGTGGATACTCTATTCTATTATGTTTTAATTTGCTAACTTTCACACTCTTTCTTGCTCTCTTCACATATTTAGATACCACATTCACATATTTTTCATCTTTTCTTCCTTTGTCATTTTATGACAAAAAGGGGGAGAAATTGGGGGGAGTATATGATTGCTTATTACTTAATTTGTTTGTTATTATGTTATTATGTGGTTTTGGAGTGAATGTAGAGATGTGGATATGCATGTGGTATTGTGGAATTTTGTTGGATATGTATATGTATATCTTAATAAAGGTCTCTACTAAGCTCAAGTTGAGGGGGAGTTGATTGAAGGGGAGTTATGATTGTTGGATTTAATGTGAACTGAGTGAATATGTATATTATAATAGGTTAATCTTCTGTAAGTTAGTTTTGTCACAAATTTGACAAAGGGGGAAATTGTAAGTGCTATGTTGTAAATCTACACCCTGTATTGTCAAATTTTGTTATGCCAAAATACTTCGAAATGTTTGACTTATTTTGATAGATGGAAGGTTCACCTTCAAGTTCAAATAGATGGAAAGTTCATCTTCATTCGAAGATGAGCTTCATGTTATCTACATCGATATTTAGTGTGCTACAATTATGCATGTTCGACTACGAGAACAAGTTGAAATTCACCAAGTCCAAGTACTCAAGTCCAAGTGCACTATCTCAAGCTCGAGTTCAAGTGTATCACATGCTCAAGCTTAAGTTCAAGCTCAAGTTCAAGCTTAAAGCTCAAGATCAAGCTCAAATACATTTAATCAAGCTTAAGTCTCAAGTCACATGCTCAAGACACAAGTTCGAGATATAAACTCAAGTATACGAGGTCAAGCTTCATGTGCTTCAAAGTGACCTATTTACCGAAGCGACCGATGTTTTAATTTCAATACTCACATTTAAGGTAAAATGACCCTAGAAAGACCTTAGGATTAGGTCATTAACATTACATGTTTAATTTGGTTCATAGTTCTTATTTTAGGCTTTGCTTCGACTAGTCCTAATCATTGTTCGACTAGTCCAGGCACTAGCTCGACCAGTCTAGGGTTTTTCTCGACTAGTCCAGAATTTTACTCAAAAAACTGGATAAGGTTATTTGGTCTTTGACCAGTCGAGTACCATGCTCGACCAGTCATGGAAACCTGCTCGACCAATCGAACAGGGCTCGACTCGAACTCCAGCAATGCCAATTTTCTTCACTCGACCAGTCGAGCTGGCCACTCGACCAGTCGAGAGTCTATTTTATCCGATCGCGCCAAAAATTTTGAAAGTTGGTTCTGCTAGGACCAGTCGAACCAAACCTTAGACAAGTTGAGGGAACCGAATTACTACCTATAAATAGAGGACATTTTTCAGATTTTATCATCAATTCCAAGCTATTCAAGTCATCACTCTGAGAGGTTTGTCCCCACTATTGTGAAGCTATTGTGAGGTATTTATAAATCATTTTAATAGCTTTTTAGTTTCTTAATTTCTTGATCTCTTGATTCCATTCTACTTAATATAAAGGGAATTTTGATTTAACCCTTTGTGAGATCCAAGAAATTGAATCCAAGTAGCCTAAGGTTGGATTTAATTTAAAATTCATCTAGACCTAGAACCCCTTCTTCTGTGAGATTGAACATTAAACATCTTCATCTACAAAAAGGCAGTTCTACCGGCTACATCGAAGATCATTCGTCAGATAAGTATATTTCATTTATTATATTATGTTTGTAAGATTGCCAGAAAATCTTTCATTTTGGTTTTGACTGAGATAACCAGAAAATCTCTATGTGTGAGGTTTTTAATTGTGATAGCCTGTTGAAAACACAACTGTAAAGGTTTTAAGGTGAACCTTGAAAAACCTTCTTTCTTAGTGAAAGCTGATATTCCGTGGGTTGTGGATTTTGGGAGTGGAGTAGGGTGGCTATTTGAGAACAATTGGTGTACACCCGAACCACTATAATTCTCAGAGTTTGGATGATGATGATGACGGTGGTGGTGGTGGTGATGTATATGATGTGCTGAATGTTGTATTTATTTTTATGTACATGTGGTGAATGTTGTAATAGCCTGATTTATTTCCTTTACCTCTGTATCGGTTTGAGTTTTTTATACTTACCAACATTCTAAAAATCAGGTTGTCCTACCATAAGCCATTGGTTTTTGGTGTAAAGTTGTCCTTAGAACAACGTTTATATCAGCCTCTCAATACTTGTACATTTGAGGTTGTTTTAGATTTCTATTATCTGTGTTATCTTTTCAAATTTATTTTTTATTTGACATAGTCCTATTCACCCCCCCCCCCCTCTAGGACTTGAGGCTCACACTTTTCCTAATCTTCGACCAGTTGAGAGTTTCTCGGTTCAAAGTCTAGCAAGTAAATCAGTTCGGATTTTGTCTCCTTCAACCAGTCAAAGACCATGTTCGACCAGTTGAGTAGAGTCTTCGACCAGTCGAAGATTTATAAATCATTTTATAGCTTTTTTGTTGAATTCCTTAATCTCAAGATCTGTCATTCTGATTCTAAAAAGGGAGTGAATACTCTTCTTATTGAGAGTTAAAGGAATTAATATTGAAAAGGGTGAGCTCTCAGTCCTAAAGGGGGAGGTGAATAGGACTATGCCAAATAAAAAATAAATGCGAAAAATAAATGTAGATAGCTGAAACAAATAGCAACCTTAAATGCAATAGTATTGAGAGGTAGATACAAACGTTGTTCAAAGGACAACCTTACACCAAAAACCAAGGTTTATGGTAGGATAACCTGATTTCTTGAACGCAGTAAGGATCGAAATCTCAAACCAATGCAAGGAGCAATAAAAACAAATCTAGCTATTACAACATTCACCACAAATACATGAAATAAATACAAGCATTCACCACATACATCATCACCATCCAAACTTGAAGAATTATAGTGGTTTGGTGTGTACATAAACTGTTCTAAAATAGCTACACCTACTCTACCCCTAATAATCACAACTCACGTCATATTGGCTTTCACTATGAAAGAATGTTTTCCAAGGTTCACCTTAAAACCTTTACAATTGTGTTTTGAATGGGCTACCACAATTAAAAACCCCACGCTGAAATTTTCTGGTCATCTCAGTCAAAACCTCAATAGAGATTTTCTGGCAATCTCAAAAACCAAAAGTTGTAATTGAAAATACTTATCTGTAGATTCTCTTTGAATGTAGCCTGGAAGAACCGCTTCTTAATGATGAAGATGTCCAATGTTCAATCACTCAAATGGAAGGGTTCTAGGTCTAAATGATTTTTAAATTAAATCAACCTTGGGCTACTTTGGTTTAATTTCTTGGATCACAAAAAGAGTAGAAAAGAATTCCCTTTTATCAAATCAGAATGAAGTAGCAAGAGATGAAGAAATTAGAAATCAAAAGGCAATTAAAAAAAAATCTTAAATTACCGTATAAAAGTTTAACAATCACGAGGACTTATCTCTCAGAGTGGTGGCTTGAATTGGCTTGGAATGAATGAAAAAAGCTGAGAAAAGTTCTCTATTTATAGGTTGAAAAACGGTTACCTCGACTGGTCTAAGGTCAGCCTCGACTGGTCCTAGGAGCAACCAAATTTCAAAAATTCTGGTGCGATTGGATAAAACTGACCCTCGACTGGTCGAGTGGGGCTTAAAATAGTTGCTGGAGTTCGAGTCGAGACCTACTCGACTGGTTGAGGACCCACCAGAAAAATCCAAAATTTTGAATTTAAACTTGTACTGATCAAGAAAAATCTTGGACTGGTCGAGCCAATGTCTGGACTAGTCTAACATTGACTAGGACTAGTCGAAGCAAAGTCTATAGAAAGCACAATGTAACACCCCGAATTTTTCCTAACCTAGAGTTAGACGTCCTTAGGCAATGGGTCGATCCTAACACCTTATTAACTTGTCAGAACTCAATCCCAAAGTCTAAAATCACTTTTGAACCCATTTCCTTCACAAAGCTCACCTTTCACCACCTTGTTCTTTAAAATTTTCAAAGTACTTTCACCTTAGACACTATCTTAAAAGTTTAGGTGATGAAAAATAAATATTTAAACTAAACATTACTATAAATAGTAAATACATAAATAAAATGGGCTTTTAACCATTACCCCTATGAAATTTCATAAAACGAATAGGTTATTTAGAACATCAGCCTCTCCTGCCCTAGGATCTTCTTCTGTTGTAATTAGGGCGTGCTTTAGTAAGTATTAATAACTTGGATCACTATATGTACAAACTACAAAGGCCCAAGTACCACCTCAGACAGAAATCTTACAAGACTAAATCCTTTAGAAATTAGACAAAATTAATTAAGTGCTAAACTGAATTAACTACAAAATCCGCACTAATCACTTTAAATACGATCTGCAAGACCCAAAACTTGTAGAATCATTGACGCTAGGTTATCCTAAAATCTAGGATCAATCTCATTACCCAGTTGCTCTCGGGAGCACATTGAAACTCCGTATCAAATCTGGACCACATGTCAACAGTCCGAATAATACGAAGTTATAAAATTAGGACTACCTTGCTGGGCTTGACAACCATCTTGGAAATCAAATCCAGATAGTGTCCTGGGGCTATTCGCTTGAGCCCAGAGTGAAGAGTGTGAGAAAGCCTGGGTTTCTTTAGAAATTAAATTCAATTTAAGTAATCTGAGACTTGTCGCTTGCGGGCCTGATATAAGCAATCAGATCGTCAGAATCTGACCCAAATACACCCTCAGTTCAGGGGAAACTTCATATACATGTCCATATACTTGTAACCCTGATCTAGTTACGGTAACCGTTGAACTGAAACTGGTCCACCACGTATGATCTGGGAACCCGACTGGAATGAAAACTTAACTCGATCCAGATCCAAGGTCAGTGAGCTTAAGTCCGACCTTTGGCTCAAGGGGGGGCTCTAAAAATGCTCCGTTGAGCTGAAAAGATGCCCTTTGGACAAAACCTAAGTATACCTTGACCCTGGGTCTATTTTGGAGAGTTTTAGGCCTATATAAGGACCTTAAACCCTCACTCTCTCATTCCATACGAATTTGAGAAAACCTAAGAGAGAGAAGAGAGAAAAGAGGGAGAAAGTGTGGGAGATGTGGGAGTATCTCCCTGATACTCTACCCTGCCGCTATCCAAGCTTAACCATCCCGATCTAATCGCTTTCCCGGTGATTTCGACTTCATTTCTAGGTAAAAAAACCTAACCCTAAGCTGTTTTAGGGTTTTCAAGAGTGTTGGTGATGTAATAGCTGACCTGTTTCATGATTCAGGTTGCCTAATCATCGTAGACGAAGGCTTAGAGATTCTAACATATTTGTTATGATTCTACGACAAAAGGTGCGGACTTTAGATGTATAGGTTATGATTTTTAACGCTTTCAATGTCAGAAAATGATAGATTCATGATCTGCATGTAATTGCACATGTACAAAGTGCTGTCCGTTTCATTTTTCAGATGTACGTTAACTATGTTGAATATATTGTATTCCTCATATTTATAGAAAATACCATATACGTATAAATTTTGAAAGTGTGTTTGCCATGATTAATTACTGTATGAACATGCTATATATGTGTATAATACGTACTTGGCGAAAGGGTTCACCCTAATACTTGTTTTTGCTAAGTATACGCTATGTATGTTCTAGTTATAGCCTAAGTATTTGCAGAAATGTTCAAATGAATATGGAACTGTGATTTATGTTTGTCATGACTATTGGTCATGTATGCATGATCGTGGTTCATGTGACAATCCTTTGTGAAAGGATTCGCTACAACTTGTGTTTTAACTAGTATATTATAGGCATGTTGAAAGTGTGTATCCTACGTGTTTGTGAAAATGCTTGTAAGAGTAAGTACTTAGAGGATTGTGCTTTAGGTAGGTGTTGAGATAGGATTCTCAGCTACCTTAGAAATGTATATGATTTCCTCCATGTTGTTTGTTTAATTTAACCGCTTACTTATGAAATATATGTGCTTATATTTCCTGTTTGTATTGTGCTTTATAACATGCTTGAATTACTTTGTTTATTCTGCTTTACTCTACATGCTTCTGAATATACGATTGATTGTGTTTGGGGCTATGATTATAGTCCAGGCAATCGGAAATGAAAATGAATGCGTGGCTGAGATTCATTCACCATACAAGATGTGTTCGACGAACCCGAGTTGTACTTCGGTTGACGATAGTGGCTGGCCACACGAAGTGCTTATGCGCTTCATATCGTTCAACTTCTTGTGCACTCGAGCTAGCCAAGCTCGTCAAGTAATCCGATCTGTCTAATGTATGTTCACCATGTTTGGATGCTACTGCTTGAACCTAAGGTACTAACCTTACCAGTGGAATCCTGTTAACCGTGGTACCTCAATCCGTCAAGACTTATGAGCCGGGCATGGTAGTATGGGACACCGTGGTCGAGTTGTCAGCCTATGCTAGGGCCACGAGCCTCCCTGTAGTGACCATTAAGCAACCAGACTCGTGAGCCGATTATGGTGATATGGGACACTATATTCGAGCTGTCGGCCTACACTGCTTTGATGGGTGATAGGGGAGTGGTGCAATGATTCCGTATAATAGCCCTGACAGCCCTGACCATACCCAGTGTAGTGACCTCGATCATACTCTAAATCTGCGGTGAGGCGATGAGTCTTCCCGTAGTAACAAAGTATAAACTAGGCCTGTATTGATAAGGTGATGGGGGAGTGGTGTAACAATTTCATGTAACAGCCCTGACAGCCCTTGAAGTGACCTAAAAATACACTATCGTATGAGATTGTCTAGGACTGACGACCCTAGAATGGATCATTGTTTGGGAATGATATAAGGAAGGTACCTTAGTTTCCCAATACTGCTGTTTGAAATGGACTAATAACAACTCGGTAATCATGCTCATCATCGTATTGCATGTGCCTGGAAGATGTGGAGCACTGAGGGTGACAACATGCCGCGGATGTAAGATGGTGCCGTACAAGGGAGTATGTTAGTGAGGGCATGCATCATAATCGCATCTCATCCTTACATTAATTACAGTACTTAGGAATGTTGATTGTACTGCTTTATCATTACTGCTTGACTGAATTGATAACATGTTAACCTATGCTTTATTATTCCACTGAGTTGATCACTCAATCTCACGTTACGGGACGATGTTGTACACACCAACCAGTCCTCGTTTTAAGTTTCAGATGATGGCACTGCTTGTGAAGCGGAGCCGGACTTTTATGATGATGTGGCGTGTTTCTTCTATATGCTACTATCAGGCAGGTCTATGTAGAGCATGTTCTGATCGACGGGGTTACAGGGAGGTTGATTAAACGCCATTGCACTTATTATTTTTCACTTTTGGAACACCCATGTATATTCATTTTGTTCAATTTTGGAGTATACATATTTATATTTAACCCGGTAACATGTTCAAATCTGGAGACTTATAACAATATATATACATTATATATATCTATCACAGTCTTCTGCTTGCAATTTAACTGTCTCTGGAGTATGATATGCTATTTTGGTATAATCCCATTCATGTTTCAATGCTCTCATCATAATCATCATTATCTATGTTGCATAAGTGATGCGTTAGAACTCGGGAGCTGAGCTTTGCTCGACCCCCGATTTTCAGGGCGTTACACACAATGACCCATTTTAAATATGCAATATGAATGACTAATCCTAAGGTCTTTCTAGGGTCATTTATACGTCAAATGTTGAACATTGAACTTGTGGCTTTGGTAAATCCGGTAGATCTTCTTCTTAAAGTACTTGAAGCTTGATCTTGTAGACTTGAAACTTAAAAATTTTCTTGACCATGAAGTGTACTTGAACTTGATCGTGAACTTGAAGTAGCACTCAAACTTGGTCTTGAACTTGAGCTTGGTCTTTAAACTTGAATATGAACTTTAACTTGACCTATGAGCTTGATGAAGCACTTGAACTTGATGTAGGACTTGAAGGTGAACTTTCCATCACTTGAAGAAGTCCATCATACCTAAGTGGTTTGTCACTATAAATTTGACAATACAGGGTGCTAGACATATAACATAGCACTTACAAATACAAGTAGTCATTGGTTTAAACTTAATTAAAATCAATAGAACCATGGACCTTTTCTATCGAACTGAACATTGAACATTCGACATTTCAGAAAAGCGGTTCTTCAGCTATAGGTTCTTCTACGGTGAAAATAAGTATACATTTACATTTTGTATTTAGTTTTTCTGAGATAGCCAGAAAATCTCAGTGTTGGTTTTTCTAAGATAAGCCAAAAAATCTCAGTGAAGGTTTTTTTGTTTGTGATAGCCCGGTAAAATCACAACTATGAAAACCTTATTCATAGTGAAAGCCAAGATTACGTGGATAGTAATTTTCGGAGTGGAGTAGGTGTGCTTGTTTGAGAACAGTTGTTGACACACGAAACCACTATAATTCTTGGTGTTTGCGGTGAATGCTTTTATTATTTTTATGGTGAATGGTTGTAATTTCATTTCGGTACAAGTGGTGAATAATTGTAATATTTATTTTATTTACTCTTGCTTAGTTTGGAATTTTGATTCTTATCACATTCGTGAAATAAGGTTGTCCTACGAATCAGTTTAATTCAGTGTTTCAATACTAGCGCAATTGAGTTATCTGATTTATTTATTATTCAGCACTTTATTCAATTATTTGGCATAGTCCTATTCACCCCCCCTTCCTATATGACTTCTTAAGCTCTCCTTTTCAAGTGGTATCTGAGAGGGTTGCTCTATTTTTTTGATTAACTTCCTTGAGTTTAGATCCAGAGCTTTATTATGTCAAATTTCGACAGTTTATCTATTACCAGGCCACCTCTTTTTTATGGCTCTAATTATTCATACTGGAAAGCTAGAATGAGAATTTTTTAAAAATCCTTAGATGAAAGTGTGAATAAATGGAAACCTCCTATGACTGAAGAGTAGCCAAGGATGGATCCAAATATATGAGAGAAACTACATTCTATTTATGGACTGCAGGTCAAAAAAGTTAAGGCAGTGCTAATGCTAAGGCTTATATGTCATAACTTGCGCTCTATCGCCTGATGAATTCAAAAGAATTATTTCATGCGATACAGCTATGCAAGCATGGGATATTCTCGAAATGACACATAAGGAACTACTATAGTTAAAAAATCAAAAGTTCAAATCCTCACTACCAAATTTGAGGAAATTCGTCTGGAAGAAAATGAAACTTTCATATACTTCTATATGAAACTAAATGACATAGTAAATTTCATGTGGGGTCTAGGAGATGGAGTCCCAAAAAGCAAGGTTTACACAAAAATACTGTGATCTCTTCCTGACAGATTCAATTCTACGGTTACTGCTATTCAGGAATCAAGGGATACTGATCTTATGAAAGTTGAAGAGTTAGTTGGCTCTCTTCAAACATATGAGTTGAATTTTAAGGATCTTAAAGCTAAGTTCATTGCTCTTAAATCTTCTAAATATGTTTCAAAAGAAAATAGTTCTAATTCTATTTTTTTTTTAAATGAAGATGATATGGCAATGTTAGCTAAGAAATTTAATAGAATTTTCAAAAACAAGAAAAGATCAGATTTTTAAAAATCAACTGATAAAAGAAATGGAAAATCTAGTTCTTGGAAATCTAAAACTAAGGACAGTCAATGTTTCAACTATCATGAATATGGGCACCAGGCAAATAAATGTCCTAAAAAGGATAGATCAAAAAGAAAAGTCATGATAGCAACTTGAGATGAATCATCTGACTCTGAAAGTTCTTCTGAGTCTGATGAATCAGAATAAGAAAATACAAACGCAAATGATGTGAAAGTCATTATAACTATAGCCAGAGTCACTTCCTTAGATAATTGTAATATATCTAACTATGAAAATCTCAAGAGTGACCCTGAAAATGAAAAAGAAGACGATCCTCAAGATGCCTACAATGCCCTATACAGAGAAAGTTGTAAAATTGCTGTCAAATTGAAAATTCAAAAAGAAAAATATGCTAAACTAAAAGAAGAACTTGAAAACACAGTTTTAGAAAAATCTCATTTTTCAGATTGTCTTGAAAAAACAAAATTAGATTTAAGTTTTATATCTTCTGAATTGCAAAATCTTAAAATTGAAAATGAGAAACTAAACTTGAAGTTTCTTCTCTTCTAAGTTCCAAGGAAACTTGAAAATATGCCCGCGGTGACAAAAAACTAGAAAAATTGTTAACCTCATCTAGAAAATGTGGTGACAAGTCTGGTGTGGGTTATATTAAATGTAATTCTTTGAAATCCAAAGATTCTACTCCTATCTTTATAAGAGGAGAATCCTTGAACTCTAAAGGTAAGACTTTAAGAGATTTCAATCAAAATGATTTCAAAAACTCAAAACCCTTTCAAGTTCCTAAAATTAATAAAAATACCTTCAGCTATAAACATCAAAGAAATAATAAATCACCCTTATCTGAAAAAATTGTGGACTTGCTTAAAGAGATTTTGAAATCCAACTTAGATGAAAATGAAGTTCATAAAAGAAGGAGAAATCCTAACTCTCAAATGTAGCGAAAATCAAAAGATACTCCTAAACCTAGAACCGTGATGAAATGGGTTCAAAAGGTTACGTGTTTTGTTGCCCACAAAGATTTCAAAGTCATTAGCCATCAAGATAGTACCTGGATAGTGGGTGTTCGAGACATATGATAGGCGACAAGGATATATTCACGAACATCAAAGAAGTAAATGGTGGCTCAGTTACCTTTGGTGATGGAAGTAACTGCAAAATAATAGGCCAAGGTACTGTACAACTTCCTAACTTACCTCTCTTTAAAATTGTACTTTATGTTGAAGGATTAAAAGATAACCTCTTAAGCATATCTCAGATCTGTGATAATAAACACAATATGAAATTTTCAGATCACGGATGTGAGATTACAAATGAGAAGGGTAGTGTAATATTAAATGGTCGTAGGACCTCTGAAAATTGCTATGTATTTGATAACTCTTGCTCATCAAATCATTCATGTTACATGGTCTAAACAAACGAAACTGAGCTGTGGCATAAACATCTTGGACATGTTAATTATAGAGAACAATATAAGTTGAGCAAAAGAGATCACTTACGTGGCTTACCTAAGCTTAAAAAGATAGAAAAAATATGTGGCGCATATCAAACTGGCAAACAGATCAGGAGTAGTCACAAGAAAGTGAACTCCTTAACCACGGCCAAACCTCTAGAACTACTCCACATGGATTTAGTAGGACCAACTAGAATAGAGAGTGGAGGTGGAAAGAAGTATTTTCTAGTCATTGTTGATGATTACACCAGATATACATGGGTAGCCTTTTTAAGAGAAACAACAGATACTCTCGATGAAATTAGAAAAATTTTAAAGCATATTCAGACTAAAAAAGAGATGTTTGTGGTCAAAATTAGAAGTCATCATCGCACCGAATTTGAAAATAGCAATTTTGAGAAGTACTGTAATGATCATTGTATATTGTATGAATTCTCTGCTCTTAAAACACCTCAACAAAATAGAATTGTTAAAAGGAAAAATAGAGTTTTACAGGATATGGCTAGTGTAATGCTAAATTGCATAAAACTACCAAAAAATTTATGGGTTGAAGCTGTTAATACTGCTTGCTATATTATAAATCGTGTTTACATTAGAAAAGTAAAAAATAAAATAGCTTATGAACTATGGTTTAATAAAAAGCCCACTGTCAAATATTTTCAGACTTTTGGAAGTAAATTTTTTATTTTACGCGACCGAGAAAATTTGGAAAATTTTGAAGCTAAGAGTGATGAGGGAATATTTCTAAGCTATACACTAAATAGTCGTGCTTATCAAGTTCTTAATAAAAGAACTGGGGTGATTCAGGAATCTATAAATGTAGTGATTAATGATCAACAAATCACACCAACTCCCGATCAAGATGATGATGAAGTCAAAGTAATTAATATACCTGAATCTTCATCTAAATCAGTAAATACTGAGATAAGATTAGTCAAAGACCATCCGACTGATTGAATTCTTGGTAACCTTCTGTAACGCCTTGAAAATCGGGGGTCGTGTATAAACTCAACTCCCGAGTTCCAACACATCACTTATGCAACATATATGTTGATGATTGAATATTATCTGTATTAGTACATGAAACATGAATGAGATTAAGCCAAAACAGCATATCATACTCCAAAGACGATTAATTTAAACAAGCGGAAGACTGTGATAAATATATAAAATATATAAACTGTGGTAAGTCTCTAGAGTGTGATAATGCTAACAGGTTAGATAATTACAAATAAATTTCTAAATTATACCAAAGGTGTAATGTCATCTAGTCAACATCCTAGAAAGCCCTGTCGATTAGGACACGACTCACAGGAACCCGCTTGAAAACTGCATAAAGGAGAAATCCTCATCATCATAAAAGTCCGGCTGCGCTTCACAGCATCACCATCATCTAAAACTCAAACAAGGTCTGGTTGGTGTGTACAACACCATCCCGTAATGTGGGAGTGAGTGATCAACTCAGTGGAACAATAAAGCATAGCTTAACATGTTATAAATTCAGTCAAGTAGTAATGATAAAGCAGTACAATCAAACATTCCTAAATAACCTTGTTAATGCAAGTATGAAATGCAGTCATGATGCATGCCCTTGCTAAACCACCCTCGTGTGACACCATCTTACGTTCGCGGCATGCTTTCATCCCTCAGTGCTCCACATCTTCTAGGCACATGCGGTGCTATGTTATGAGCGTGATTACTGAGTTGTTATTAGTCCTCTTCATACAACAGTATTGGAAAACTAAGCTACCTCCCTTATATCATTCCCAAACAATATCCATTCTAGGGTCGTCAGTCCTAGATAATCTCATACGATGATGCGGTTCTAGGTCGCTGTAAAGGGCTGTCAGGGCTATTACACGCACTCGTTGCACCGCTCCCCCATCACCTTATCAATACAGGCTTAGTTTATACTCTGTGTACTACGGGAAGGCTCGTCGCCTCACTGCAGATTCAGAGTATGCTCGAGGTCACTATAAAGGGCTGTCAGGGCTGTTACACGCACTCATTGCACCGCTCCCCCATCACCTTATCAATGTAGGCCGATAGCTCGAATACAGTGTCTCATACCACCATATTCGGCTCACGAGTCTGGGCTGTTCACTGGTCACTACGGGGAGGCTCGTGGCCCCAGCGCAGGCCGACAGCTCAACCACAGTGTCCTATACCACTATGCCCGACTCATGAGTCTTAACGGATCGAGGTACCAAGGTTAACGGGGTTGCACTGGTAAGTTTGGTACCTTAGGTTCAAGAATGGCGTCCAAACATGGTGAACATTCATCGGGTCAATCGAGTTACTTGACAAGCTCAACTAGTACGAGCGTACGCTGAAGTAGCCGATAAGGTACCGCTGTCGATAACCATCGTACGACTCGAATTCATCGAATGTGTCTTGTGTGGCGAAGTGACCTTAGCCACACAATCAAGGCCTGTTACCGATTGCCTGGACTATACAATAGTCCCAATCACATTCAGTTACAACAAAATATCAGTTAAAGCAGTTATGAATCAAGACTTCAACTCATATAATCAAACATTCGATATTGTCCGCTTAGGGCTGCTAGAGCTGTTGCACGCACTCGTTACACCACTCCCCCATCACCCTTCACGGATTTTATGGAATACAATTTAAACATGGATTTACGCATATGCATTACATAGATAAATAGATACCATAATATACGGTTCATGGAGGGAAACATACAAATAGTTAAAGGAGTTAAGAATCATATCTCAACACCCTTACACATTACAATTTACTAACTACTACTCATTCAGACATTTTAACAAACACTTTAGACTACATACATCACCATACGTGACGTATGTTGATCACATAGGTATTAGGCCAAATCCTTTCACTAGGGAGTTACCCCATTTATAACACACGTGCACCCACGACGAATAGCCATGGCAAGCACGAATCCACGTTCCATAATCATTCGTTCATTTTCACAAACACTTGGGATACACACTTTAACACACATAGCGTGCATTGGCCGTGGCGGGATTTAGGGCAAATCCTTTCACTAAGGGGTTGTCTAGTACACCACAATCATGTTCTTACATTCAATACACATGTCAGGCACAAATCATGAATCCATATTCATTCAGGCATTTCAACAAACACTTAGGTTACACCTTGTACATACACGACGTATGCTAACATAACATGTATTAGGCTAATCCGTTCACCCAGAAGTTAATACACATGTATCTAGCATACATAGACAGTAATTAATTATGGCAAGCACAAATCCGTATTTCATACATATACGGTATTTTCTACAAATACGAGGAATACAATATATTCAACATAGTTAACGTATATCTGAAAAATGAAACGGACAACACTTTGTACATGTGCAATAGCATCCACGTCAGTAATATATCATTAACCAACATTGAAAGCCTTGAAAACCATAACCTATACACTTAAAGTCCACACTTACGCCGTAGAAATGTAATGGATTCACTAAAAACTCTAAGCCTTCGCCAATGTTGATATGACAACCTATAGCACGAGTTAAGTTAGTTATTCCGCTACTAATAATAATCAACACCTTAGAACTGATTAGGGTTAGGTTTTCTTACCCGAAAACGGACTCAGAATTGCCGGAAAAGCGAGACGGATGGGATGGCTAAGTATGTAGGACGATGGGATTAAATCTCAGGAAGAATCCCCACTTCTCTCTCACTCTCTCTCTCTCTTTTCTCTCTTCTCCCTCCTAGGGTTTTCCAAATTCGTATGGGATATGAGAGAGGGGGTTTAAGCCTCTTATATAGACCCAGAATTGCTGGAAATAGGCCCAGGGCCAAGGTATACTTAGGTTATGTCCAAAGGGAGACTGTTCCATCTCAACGGAGTACTTCTGGAGCCCCCCTTAAGCCAAAGGTCGGCTCACCAACCTTGGATCTAGGTCGAGTTAAGTCTTCGTTCCCATCGGGTTTCCAGATCACACGTGGTAGACCAGTTTCAGTTCAAGGGTCACCCGAACTCGATCAGGGCCACAAGTACACTGACCTGTGTATGAAATTTCCCCTGATCCGAGGGTGTATTTGGGTCAGATTCTGATGGTCTGATTGCTTATATCAAGCCCGCAAGCGACAAGTCTCAGATTACTTAAATTTGGAATTTATTTCTACTTAATTTCACATTTCTCACACTCTTCACTCCAGGTTCAAGCGAATAGCCTCGAGACACTATCTGGATTTGATTTCTGAGATGGTTATCAAGCCCAGCAAGGCGGTCCTAATTCTATAACGTCGTATTATTCAAAATTTCGATGTGCGGTCCAGATCTGATACGGAGTTTCGTAATGCTCTCGAGAGTAGCCGGGTAATGCGATTGATCCTAGATTTTAAGGTAACCTAGCATCGCTAATCTACAAGTTTTGGGTCTTGCAGATCGTATTTAAAGTGAATCGAGCGGATTTCGTAGCTAATCTAGTTTAACACTAGCTAATTCTCGCCTAATTTCTAAAGGATTTAGTCCTGTAAGATTTTTGTCTGAGGTGGTACTTGGGCCTTTGTAGTTTGTATATAAAGTGATCTAAGTAATTAATACTTAACTAAATCATGCCCTAATTACAATAGAAGGTCCTAGGGTAGGAGAGGCTGATGTTTTTAAATAACCTATTCGTCGATGATTCCATAAGGTTAATGGTCAAAAGCCCATTTTATTAATGTATGTACTATTTACAGAAATTTTGAGTTTGAGTATTGTTCTTCATCACCTAAACTTTAAGATTAGTGTCTAATGTGAAAGTACTTAGAAAGATTTAAAGAACGAGGTGGTGTAAGGTGAGAGTTGTGAAGGAAAAGGGTTAAAAAGCGATTTTAGAATTTGGAATTGAGTTCTGACAGGTTAATAAGGTGTTCAGATCGACCCATTGCCAAGGATGTCTATCTCTAGGTTGGCAAAAATCTGGGGTGTTACAATCTACCCCCCTTGAAAATAATTTCGTCCCTAAAATTGGCTAAAGGTAATAAGTAAGGATTCTATTATTTCATTTACCTAAGATTTATTGATTCAAGTTTATATGCATGGTAGGGTGTATCTTGTGCATGCTAGTCTAGTACATTTTTGGCTACCCCCCTTAAAAATTTACTTCTTTATCCCTTGCTTATATCCTAATAGTTTGCTATAATTTATTTCTTTATCTATTTGGAGTCTTAACGATGATTCCCAACAATTTAGAGTAAGATAGTTGTTTTCAATGTTTGACCAATACGGAGAGACGGTTATAGTGGGCTTGATCCTGATACATCGATCATCTACCCGACTAGGGTAGAAGGCTCATCGTATCCCTTCCTAGTCCTGGTGGCTCCTGGTCTTCTGCTCCATCAAGCAGTGAGTTCATTGGTAGTCGCCCAAGATTGAGAATTGGGTCAAGCCATGAATGGTTCGCAGTTTATATTTCAGTAACTCCGTAGTCCGATCACTCTAAAAGCTTAGGGAATACCCATCACTGAACGGTTCAAATTTCCTATTTCTAAGGTTGCCCTTTAGGTTTTGGTCTAAGAGAGTCCTCGCCTTATTTTATGTCCGAGGTAGGGGTGAATCAATACCTTAGTAGATCATCCTAAAATGATTTCTCATAGTAGAACTTGCTAAGGCTTCTATTATGTTCATATTTCACGAGCAGATTTGTGGATAAACTGACCTTGACTATTGCAATTCAGTTCATACCCATTGGTAGGCCTCTATTGTTAATACGAATTGGTATACTACTTAAACCCTAATTGCTTTCCTTCTAGTAACTCCATTATTGGCGTACTAAGGAAGATTCAGATCCTATTTGATGACCTAACTTTACATATCCTGGATCAATTTCCTTTGATCCTAGGCCAGTGGGGCAAGGGTCAACCACGTTTCCGCTACGCCACCCAGATCAAAGAGGTGTAGTAGCCGACCTAACTAGATTGGGCTCATAATGTTCTACCTCCCTTAAAAATTATTTCTACCACCAGGGTTCAAGATCTATGTCCTGATCCGTATGTCGAAACAAGGTGTAATTTAGGACCTATCCTTGACATGAAATGGGATACGATTTCCTAATACATTTGTCTCCCTTTCATCGATGATGTGTATTATGGCATAGGCACCTATAGTCATAGAAAGGAGTTAAACATAATGGGTGTTGAGGTTGATTCTCAGGGACGGGTGTGTGTATGCCAACATGGCATGTGATTTGGGATCGAATTCCTAACTATCTGTTGCCCATTTGGGAAATTCTTTAGGCCTAAAAAGAAAATCTCTATTGGCTATATGTTCTTAACACTTCTTGAAGACGAAATAATAAACTTTGGGTTGTAAGTGGTTCGGCCAACACGGAAGGAAAGTCGTGTAGTGGGTCTGAGTCGGATTCATGGACCTTCTGCCTAGCTAGGACAGAAAATTGTCATATCAGTTCTTAGTCCTAGTTAATCCCGACCTTCTGATTGATCAGAGCATAGAGTTCATTGGTAACTACTAGGATTAAGAATTCAACTCAAACCGCGAATACCTCGCTTATATATATAGTTCCTCTACTCCGTGTTCCTGATTATAATAAGTCTTTGGGAAGGCAATATTTCTAAGGGTTATATTGATTTGACCTAACATTAAATCCAAGGGATATATAAGCTTTCTATGAGCGTGAATAGTTTCTACGTCAAACAACCTTCCTAAGGGTTATTAAAGGAGCCTGTGAGTACCAAAGGAATTCAACGAAGGAACGGGGTCTCGCTCCAACCTAATCAAGCCATCTAACGAAATTTATCTTTTAATTATCTTAGCATAATGAATCTCTTACATTCCTTAGTCTAACCAGTAGCCTAGTCACAATGTATGAGTAGCGATAATCCACTAGTTGTGATCCAAAGTCTATGCCTCTATACTAGATGATTTCATACCATTTTAAATAAGGGAAATTGTTTTATTGCTTAAAGTCAAGTGTTGTCTGATTAGAATCGTGTTGCCCAAACTTGAATTTAACTACGCTCGAGCACTACACACATGCTCATACTAGCTAAGAAGGTCTTAGGGTTCACGTTATCAATTTATTAGATTTCTCATACTGTTAGGTCGTTCGAATCTAGGAACACCACTTTAGGTCCAAAACTCCAAGGGCCTATTTGACCAGTGATCTTAAGTTTTGTTAAATGGGACCGCATTGCTAATCCCACCATGGGATTGGGAGTGGCATGTTTGGTAGGAGGGTGGGAGGGGATTAAAATTAATTTCATAAGCTTTGGAAAATGAGTCTTGTGTTGGAAAGTGTGAGATGGGATTTCCAAATCCCATGATGAATTTCTAAGTGTAATTTGAAAGGAAATCTTGAAATTTACTTTTAATTGCATACATTCCAAACATGGTGTTGGAAACCATGGGATACACCCAATCTAGGGACAATACCTTACACCTACCTTTATTGTTACCTTTACAATTCCATCCACCGTAAGCTCACCTAATGCAGTTGGCCGAACGAGCCCTAAACATCCTAACATTTGGAGGTTGTGAAGGTTATGGGATACAAATATGTGAGTTTTGTGCTCATATGGGTGTGAAATGGTGAGGCCAAGAGGAGTAAGAGATGGGTTTAGAGGAGTAATGGTGGAGGGGTGGAAGGAGTTCATAATTGTCAAGTACAACTCCAACTTGTCAAGCATTCTACACCTTTGATAACAAAAGGAGCTTCATGCATTTCATTTAACTCAAAATCGTCACAATACACGGGATGTAGCCTTACGTGGACCATGACAAAAGATGCATGTGAGCTAATACAATTAAGGCGTCAAACACTAGAATATACTACCAACGACTATAGCTCTAGGCCTAAGGCAGCAACAAACAAACTTACGAAACGACGGCATGGACATCTAGGCAAAAATTGAGAAAATGATCGTACTAAGCTCAAATAGAGCCATGGAAAAGTGAAGAAAAGGGAGGAAAGGGCTGGGGTCTTTAGGTCTCCATGGATTTGAGCCTCCAAGGGGTGTGTAAAGGCTCAAATGATAGGGTTTGAAGAAAGGAAATGAAGAAATAAGATGGGTTAAGAGCTTGCACGATTTTAAGCTTCAAATGAAGGGTGTAGGAGCTCAAATGAACGAGAATGGAGAGGATAGGGGAGTAGGTATTGTTGCAAACGATAGAGGTGAGTGGGTTGTGACAGAAAATGACGGATTAGGCGATTGGAGGGGAGGTTTGAGAGAGAAAATAACAATTTTAAAAGAAAGGGGAGAGCTTGGAGGTGTGTTTTGTGAAGGAGGGATGACTTTTGGGGGGTTTTAATCAAAAACCCACATACCAGTGGGCTACCCTAGGCCCCAAAGGAGATCGTCCTGAGTGGCCTGCCCAGTTGAGCCCGCTGACCGGCGAGGGCCTCGCCACCCTCTGGACCATCTGGCGATGCCTCGCCATTAGGGCAAGGTCCTCGTGCCCCCTAGGTCCTAAAAATGTCTGGGTCCCACCTTGGGTCCCTCTGGATGAGCGTGGGTAGGCCCATGACCCCGATTTGCTTTGTTTCGGGTCCTTTCGAGTGGTTTCTGATGCACAACTATATTTACCGATTTCTAACGGCTGGTATGGGGTGAGTTGTGATCTAAACCCGTCGTTTGACGGTCTAAAAGTGTTTTGGGGTGGACTCGTGCGATCCCGGTTGCATACAGACTCCAACAACACGACCAATTTCAGTGAACTTCGCCGATCGGCGAAATCGGGCTACCTATGACTGTCTCTAAGTTTTTCTCACACCCACCTAAGTCGAAAAGCGTCAGCATACGTTGTGAGACTATAACCAAGGTTCGGTTTAATCCAAATCATGCTTTGATACAATCTTGTAACGCCCTGAAAATCGGGGGTCATGTATAAACTCAACTCCCGAGTTCCAACGCATCACTTATGCAACATATATGCTGATGATTGAATGTTGTCTGTATTAGTATATGAAACATGAATGAGATTAAGCCAAAATGGCATATCATACTCCAGAGACGATTAGTTTAAACAAGCGGAAGACTATGATAGATGTATAAAATATATAAACTATGGTAAGTCTCCAGAGTGTGATAATGTTACCAGGTTAGATAATTACATGTAAATTCCAAATTATACCAAAGGTGTAATGTCATCTAGTCAACATCCTAGGAAGCACTGTCGATCAGGACACGGCTCACAGGAACCCGCCTGAAAACTGCATAAAGGACAAATCCTCCTCATCATCATAAAAGTTTGGCTCCGCTTCGCAGCATCGCCATCATCTGAAACTCAAACAAGGTCTAGTTGGTGTGTACAGCACCATCCCGTAACGTGGGAGTGAGTGATCAACTCTGTGGAACAATAAAGCATAGCTTAACATGTTATCAATTCAGTCAAGCAGTAATGATAAAGCAGTACAATCAAACATTCCTAAATAACCTTGTTAATGCAAGTATGAAATGCAGTCATGATGCATGCCCTTGCCAAACCGCCCTCGTGCGACACCATCTTACGTTCGCAGCATACTTTCATCCCTCAGTGCTCCACATCTTCCAGGCACATGCGGTGCTATGTTATGAGCGTGATTACCAAGTTGTTATTAGTCCTTTTCATACAGCAATATTGGGAAACTAAGGTACCTCCCTTATATCATTCCCAAACAATGATCCATTCTAGGGTCGTCAGTCCTAGATAATCTCATACGATGATGCGGTTCTAGGTCACTGTAAAGGGCTGCCAGGGCTGTTACATGTACTCGTTGCACCTCTCCCCCATCACCTTATCAATACAAACCTAATTTATACTCTGTGTACTACGGGAAGGCTCGTCGCCCCACCGCAGATTCAGAGTATGCTCGAGGTCACTATAAAGGGCTGTCAGGGCTGTTACATGCACTCGTTGCACCGCTCCCCCATCACCTTATCAATGTAGGCCGACAGCTCGAATACAGTGTCCCATACCACCATATTCGACTCACGAGTCTGGGTTGCTCACTGGTCAGTATGGGGAGACTCGTGGCCCCAGCGTAGGTCGACAGCTCGACCACGGTGTCCCATACCACTATTCCCGGCTCATGAGTCTTAGCAGATCGAGGTACCAAGGTTAACGGGGTTGCATTGGTAAGTTTAGGACCTTAGGTTCAAGCAATGGCGTCCAAACATGGTGAACATTCATCGGGTCAATCAGGTTACTTGACAAGCTCGACTGGTACGAGCGTACGCTGAAGTAGCCGACAAGGTATCGCTGTCAACAACCATCGTATGACTTGGATTCATCGAATGTAGCTTGCGTAGCGAAATGACCTTAGCCACACAATCAAGGCCTGTTACCAATTGCCTGGACTATACAATAGTCCCAATCACATTCAGTTACAACAAAATATCAGTTAAAGCAGTTATGAATCAAGACTTCAACTCATACAGTCAAACATCCGATATTGTCCGCTTAGGGCTACCAGGGCTGTTGCACGCACACGTTACACCACTCCCCCATCACCCTTCACGGATTTTATAGAATACAATTTAAACATGGATTTACTCATATGCATTACATAGATAAACAGACACCATAATATACGGTTCATGGAGGAAAACATACACATAATTAAAGAAGTTAAGAATCATATCTGAACACCCTTACACATTATAATTTAGTAACTACTACTCATTCAGACATTTCAACAAACACTTTAGACTACATACATCACCATATGTGATGTATGTTGATCACATAGGTATTAGGCCAAATCCTTTCACTAGGGAGTTGCCCCATTTATAACACACGTGCCCACATGACGGATAGCCATGGCAAGCACAAATCCACGTTCCATAATCATTCGTTCATTTTCACAAATACTTGGGCTACACACTTTAACACACATAGCGTGCATTGGCCGTGGCGGGATTTAGGGCAAATCCTTTCGCTAAGGGGTTGTCTAGTAC
This sequence comes from Magnolia changhungtana, assembly GCA_030180095.1. NCBI lineage: Eukaryota > Viridiplantae > Streptophyta > Magnoliopsida > Magnoliales > Magnoliaceae > Magnolia > Magnolia changhungtana. The sequence goes on from JASAUF010000343.1 coordinate 17,622,217, forward strand.
ACCACAATCATGTTCTTACATTCAATACACATGGCAGGCACAAATCATGAATCCATATTCATTCAGGCATTTCAATAAACACTTAGGCTACACCTTGTACATACACGATGTATGTTAACATAACATGTATTAGGCTAATCTGTTCACCCAGAAGTTGATACACATGTATCTAGCATACATAGACAGTAATTAATCATGAAAAACACAAATCCGTATTTCATATGTATACGGTATTTTCTACAAATACGAGGAATACAGTATATTCAATATAGTTAACATATATCTGAAAAATGAAACGGACAGCACTTGTACATGTGCAATAGCGTCCACGTCAGTAATATATCATTAACCGATATTGAAAGCCTTGAAAACCATAACTTATATGCTTAAAGTCCGCACCTTACGCCGTAGAAACATAATGGATTCACTAGAAACTATAAGCCTTCGCCAACGTTGATATGACAACCTATAGCATGAGTTAAGTTAGCTATTCTGCTACTAGCAACAATCGACACCTTAGAACTGATTAGGGTTAGATTTTCTTACCCGAAAACAGACTCAGAATCGTCGAAAAAGCGAGACAAATGCGATGGTTAAGCACGTAGGACGATGGGATTGAATCTCAGGAAGAATCCCCACTTCTCTCTCACTCTCTCTCTCTTTTCTCTCTTCTCTCTTCTCTCTCCTAGGGTTTCCCAAATTCGTATGGGATATGAGAGAGGGGGTTTAAGCCTCTTATATAGGCCCAGAATTGCCAGAAATAGGCCCAGGGCTAAGGTATACTTAGGTTATGTCCAAAGGGAGACTGTTCCGTCTCAACGGAGCACTTCTGGAGCCCCCCCTTGAGCCAAAGGTCGGACCTAAGCTCACCAACCTTAGATCTAGGTCAATTTAAGTCTTTGTTCCCATCGGGTTCCCAGATCACACGTGGTAGACCAGTTTCAGTTCAACGGTCACCGAAACTCGATTAGGGCCACAAGTACACTAACCTGTGTATGAAATTTCCCCCGATCCAAGGGTGTATTTGGGTTAGATTCTGACGGTCTAATTGCTTATATCAAGCTCGCAAGTGACAAGTTTCAGATTACTTAAATTTAGAATTTATTTCTACTTAATTTCATGTTTCTCACACTCTTCACTCCGGGCTCAAGCGAATAGCCCCGGGACACTATCTGGATTTGATTTCTGAGATGGTTATCAAGACCAGCAAGGTGGTCCTTATTCTATAACTTCGTATTATTCAGACTTTCGATGTGCGGTCCAGATCTGATACGGAGTTTCATGATACTCCCGAGAGCAACCGGGTAATGCGATTGATCCTAGATTTTAGGGTAACCTAGCGTCACTGATTATATAAGTTTTGGGTCTTGCAGATCATATTTAAAGTGGATCGAGCGGATTTCGTAGCTAATCTAGTTTAGCACTAGCTAATTCTCGCCTAATTTCTAAAGGATTTAGTCCTGTAAGATTTCTGTCTGAGGTGGTACTTGGGCCTTTGTAGTTTGTATATAAAGTGATCCAAGTAATTAATACTTAACTAAATCATGCCCTAATTACAACAGAAGAAGGTCCTAGGGCAGGAGAGGCTGATGTTTCTAAATAACTTATTCGTCGATGATTCCATAAGGTTAATGGTCAAAAGTCCATTTTATTAATGTATGTACTATTTACAGAAATTTTGAGTTTGAGTATTGTTCTTCATCACCTAAACTTTAAGATTAGTGTCTAATGTGAAAGTACTTAGAAAGATTTAAAGAACGAGGTGGTGCAAGGTGAGATTTGTGAAGGATAAGGGTTAAAAAATTATTTTAGACTTTGGGATTGAGTTCTGACAAGTTAATAAGGTGTTCGAATCGACCCATTGCCTAAGGACGTCTATCTCCAAGTTGGCAAAAATCCGGGGTGTTACACCTTCTGTAACGCCCCGAATCTTCAGGACCCGAGTATATGACTCATGTCCCAAAAACCCGAGTGTTAACCTTAATGGATTGTTAGATAATATATTTTTTCTTTTATCAGAGTAAGCGAATGAGCATAGTGTGGACAAATCGACATAAAGAAAATTTTCATTATCATTCAAATATACAAGAAGCTGCCCATAATGACTTATACAAACCAATGTCTCTGAATTTAATAAGTACAAGATTTACAAGAATTTAGTACATGAAGAATAGTAGAAAGCATATAAATATAAGCCGCAAGATCACGCAGCACCTCTAGACAAATACAGTCATGCCCCCTGGTGATCGTACCCTGCTCCTCATCAAGTCTAAACATACATATCACTAAAGCTACTTGTACTACCTGTACGGTTGTATATTTGATAGATGAGTGACCAACTCAATGTGGATTCCCCTCAAGATTACACACCACCGCATTAGGTAAGAAATAGTATAAAACATCCAGACAACCAAAACAGAGTAAATGCAGTCTTATTATATACATGAATGCATGAATGCAATCAGTCCCGGGTAAAACATCTGGACGGACTGTGCCCCAGGTAAAACATCCGGACTGGCGTCACCCATAGATAAGACTGGTCATAAGCACAACACGCAGCGTAATTGCAGGGCAGAGTGATCCAAGTCATTATCACAATCGAATGGCTGGTCATAAGCGCAACACGCAGCGTAATCGCAGGGCAGAGTGATCCAAGTACTTATCACAATCGAATGGCTGGACATAAGTGCAACACGCAGTGTAATCGCAGAGCAGAGTGATCCAAGCCATCGAAATACGCCATGTATGCATGATTTGCCAGCCCATTATTAGTCCATTTATAAGCAGCTAATTTAAATAAGCTCAAAGGTCACTATGAGGAGCGTATAGCCCAGCGTAGGCCGATAGCTCGGGCATAGTATCCCATGACTACCATCCCTGGCCCCTGAGGCTACCACCTTAAGATGTTTAATGGAAACCCATTGACTAGTGGCCAATCACATTACAGTATATGGGGCTTACCACTACATAGTTGCACAGTATAAAACATCGAACCCATCTAGGGCAAGTATCCAAATAAAATCACGTAGGGCGAGTATTAAAATATGCTACATAGGGCAAATATCAAAACCATACAATGAAAACCATCCTTAAAAATCATTGGGCACAACAACACTGGATGGTAGGCCCACATCAATGATCCATCTAGACCATCACCCAACAACTACCAAGTTGAAGATCCATTAAAATTACAACTAGTCAAGTTACATCCCAAGTATGGGTGTACATTCATATGTGGGAATTCCCCACTAATGTACCAATTTAAGTTCCATAGCAATCCATAAAAAGAACACAAGCATGAACAATTATACAGGATAATCATAAAACATGTAATATAACAATTTAATTTCCACCAGCTAACACATGTGATTATAAAGGGAGATATCAATTATGAATTTCAGTAAAAACTATAACTTAAGCTAATGAGAAGATGGAAAGCTCAAGGGGAAGAATCATCTCCTTATTTGTCGACTCGCTTTTTAATGTCATTGGGAAGTGTGCACGCCCTTAAACTTGGGTCCTATCATAAGTTATGAGATTGTACCATTAGATCCAAACTTATCTTCACCATTTTATGTTTAATGTATTGTCCTAGGGTTTAAATTTCTTAGGGTGTTGATGCAGGACCAGGGTTTACGCCCTAGGGTTTAGCCCTAGACTTAGATTCTAAGATTTGAATTGTGGTGGGTGTACATTACATTATAATGATAACAAATACTAAGATCTACCATTAATGATACTATTTATGAGAGTTAAATAAAATACTAGTAATTGATAATTATAATTTTTTTCATAGTATAGTTTCAACATGAATGGCCTAATAATTCCTATTCATATACAATATAAGAAATCTCTATAATAAGGGTGATGGCAATACTGAAAGGAGCCTAAATATTAGAGAATCAACTCCTTAACATAGTTCTATCCTGATGAAAGAAAGTGAACCAACTCGAATGGTCAGATTCAATTTTATACACTATCTATGGTTAGGATCATAACCTGTGATTTACGTTACTTAGATTTAGAGTGTATCCACTAATCTATTTTTAGGCTTCGCCTTAGAGTTTGAAATTAAATTTCTATAATAATATTAACAGTGGAGTAATGATAAATACTAATCATTGGTTAATACTATCAACACTGATTTAAAATAATTAATCTACTAATGATAACGTAATGCTAATTAATTGTGAATAGCTAGTTTCCATAATCACTAACACTAGCAAAAATCAACCCACTAATGGTTAACCACAACTAGGTGGACTTTATTGGGGTTTACCCAACCCATGAAATTTAGGCTTAAGCCTACATAAACTGGGCCCGAATTGAGGCTGGGGTGGCTAGGCTTAGCACAGGCCCATCCGTGTGGCCCCAATGGGACCGGGATGCGTCCAGGCCCACTGCTGGCCCAGAACTGCTGATGGGTTTGGCTCAACACACGGCTCAGATGGTGGTAAGCACCTAGCCCAGATCATGGCCCAAATTAGGGTTGATCTCGTCCCACTTTTCAACATGGTTCGGAGGGTGGGACCCAGCTCAAGCTCGGCCCAGAGCCTGTGGCCGAGGTGGGCCTGGTTTTTAGTTACGGCCCAAGGAGCTGGCTGACCTCAGCACGATTTCCAGCTATCCACAGAGCCTAGACGGATGCTCTCATTCTGCCACGATCTCAGCCTCAAGCGCAAGCATTTCTTGGCCTGATTTCGGTTCATAACAGGCTCCAAACACGGCTATAGTTTGGCCTATTTCCAGCGTGAAGTACAGCCATTGATTGGCCTGATTTCAGCCTGCGAAATGCAGCCATTGCTTGGCTGAATTTCGGCCCACTCAGGTGTCGATTTAACATAAACAGAACAGGCAAGAAGGTGCTCACCTAGCTCAGGGATTGGCAATGCACTCCCCCTACTTCCTCCTTCCTTTCTCATTCTCTACTAGAACTCGACATCGTTCGAACCAGGCTTAACTCGAACCCGGCCCGGTTCGGGTCGCCTGGTGCAATGGTGGACCCATTCTTCCTCTCATTTTCTTCTCTTTTCTTCTTCTTTTTCTTCCCTCAGCTCCTTATGAGGGCCAACAACCCCACTGGACTCAGACGAGCTCGTTCAACACGCCCGGACTCACCTCAACTCGACGTGCTGTGGCTCCTCTTCAACGAGGAAGATAATGGCAGATTTGTTACCTGCAACCATTTCTTTGAAATGAGAGCATGGGATGGCTCAAAATGATGTCATGAAGCTTGATGAAGAAGCAAAATGAAGCTTCATTGGAGTTTTGGTGGTGGTTTTGAAAGGAGAAGAGAACGGCGGATTTCTGAGTGTAGCCGCAAGAATGGGAGCGTAGACGCTGTTGCTGCTCGATCCTCCATTTCTTATAGGAAACTGTGGTTCTTTCTAGATCATTGGATGGAAAATAAATGGTCAGGATCCGACCTAGGGCTTCCTCTCTTTCTCTCTTCAAAATATCTGGGCGTTCGGTTGTGCAACTGGCAACAGTGTTTGCTATTTTCAAAGGCCAAGATTCACCCTCCATGGACGGCTAGGATGCAAGGGAAAGAGGGCGCGGGGATTACCAACCTGGCGGTGAGAAATGTTTCCGTTTTTTAAAACTAGTGTTTGTAGGCTCTTCTTACGCCAAAAAATGTGTGCCCGTACATTCATGAAAACCCATTATGAAAGCTGGGTTTTGGTCTATCGTCTGTCTCTGTCAAATGGACGGTTCGGATCGTCCCAAAGAGTTAAGGTGGTGGGCCAGCGATCAGAGAAACGGACATGCGTCCATCGGCTGCCAATTCGAAGAGAGAGGGAGAAACCTCTCCTTATTTGGAAAACGTGGGTCAGACAGGTCTAACCGAGCTCCTTGGCTCAGTGCACAGTGGTGCACAACCTTGGTGCAGACACGACCCATTAAGTGGGGTCCACTGTGATGTCTGCGATAAATCCACTCTGTCCACTCTCCTTGGAAGCGTTAGTTAGGTCTTTTGACCCAAAATCAGGCAGATGTCAGGTCTAGGTGGGGCCCACAACTTGATTTAGGTCATGGTGGTGGGTTTCTCGCCAATCTAGTGGTCGGATGATTTCAAAGTTGGACATCAACGGTTAAAAGATCTTAAAGGGACATTTGTAAGACTTTCGTCATATATTACTTACCGATACTAATATCAATATTGTAACATCCTGGATTTTTGCCAATCTAGAATTAGACGTCCTTAGGTAATGGGTCAATCCTAACACCTGATTAACTTCTCAAACACTCAATTCAAAGGTCTCAAATCCCTTCTTCAAACCATTTTTCTGAAAACCTCATTTTTCCTTCACAAATCTCATCTCTCACTATCTTATCCTTCAAACTTGCTTAAGTGATTTTATGTTAGACACAAATCTTGAAGTTTAAGTGAATATAACGACTCGAAAAAATCCCGTGTAAAGACCCGAGTACCATCTCGGACCGAAATCACTTAGGATCAAATCCTTTAGAAATTAGACAAAGTTAACTAAGTGCTAAACTAGATTAACCATGAAATCTGCTTGAATCACTTTAAATATGATCTGTAAGACCCAAAACTTGTAGAATCATTGATGCTACATTATCCTAAAATCTAGGATTAATCTCGTTACCCGACTGCTCTTGGGAGCATCTCGAAACTCCGTATCAGATCTGGACCTCACGTAAGAAGTCCGATTAACACGAAGTTAAGGAATTAGGACCGCCTTGCTGGGCTTGACAACCATCTCAGAAATCAAATTCAAATAGTGTCCTAGCGCTATTCACTTGAGCTCGGAGCGGAGAGTGTGAGAAATGTGAAAATAATTCCACTTGTTGCTTGCAGGTCAGTATTAAGCAAACTGACCGTCAGAATCAGGCCAAATACACCATCGGATCAGGGATATTTCCTCAAACATATCCATGTACTCGGAATCTCCGATCGAGAGTCACTGACCGTTGAATTAAAACTGGTCCACCATGCGTGATCTAGGAACCTTACTGGAACGAAAACTTAACTCCACCTAGATCCAAGGTTGGTGAGCTTAAGTCCGACCTTTGGCTCAAGGGAGGCTACCAGAAGTCCTCCGTTGAGCTGGAACTGACCCACTTTGGTTATAACCTAAGTATACCTTGACCTTAGGTTTATTTTGGTGACTTTTTAGGCTATATAACGACCTTAAATCCCTCTCTCATTCAGCCATACGAATTTGAGAAAAACCCTAGGAAAAGAGAGAGAGTGTGAGAGAAGTGGGAGCATCTCCCTGTCATGCTTCCCTGCTGCTACGCGAGCTTAACCACTTCCTTCTAATCGCTTTCCTGGCGATTCCGGTGTCATTTCTAAGTAAGAAACTCTAACCCTAAACTGATTTGGGGTTTTGATGGTTGTAGGTTATGAAATAGCTAATCTATTTCGTTCTATAGGTGGCCAAACTGTCGTATACGAAGGTTTAGCAAACCTATCGAATTCGTTACGGTTCTACGACAAAAGGTGCGGACTTTAGGTATATAGGTTATGGTTTTCAACGCTTTCAATGTCAGATAATGATATATTCATGATCTACATGCAATTGCACATGTACAAAGTGCTGTCTGTTTTCCATTTCAATTAAATACGAAGAATATGAAATTTTGTGTATTCTAGGTATTTGTAAAAAGTACCGCATATGTATAAATTTTGGAAATGTGTTTGTTATGATTATTTGTTGTATGAACATATTATATATGTGTATAACACTTACTTGGCGAGAGAGTTCATCCTAATACATGTTTTTGCTAATATACATTATGTAAAAAGGGTGTGTTCTAACTGTTTGTGAAAATGACCGAACGAATATAGAATTCACATTCATGCTCGCCATGACTGATTGTCATGGATACATGATTGTTGTATAGGAGACACCCCTTTGACGAAAGGATTTGCCCTAAATCACACCACGACCAATATACACTATATATGTTAAAACTTGTAGCCCAAGTGTTTATAGAAATGACTGAATGAACATGGAACTTGGATTCCTGCCTACCATGACTATTCGTCGTGGGTGCATGCGTGTTATAATTGGGGCAACTCCCTAGTGAAAGGATTTGGCCTAATACCTATGTGATCAACATACGTCATGTATTTTGATGTATGTAGTCTAAAGTGTTTGTTGAAATGTTTGATTGGGTAGTAGTTAGTAAATTGTAATGTATAAGGGTGTTGAGATAGGATTCCCAACTAACTTAGAAACATATATGATTTCCTCCATGTTGCTTGTTTAATTTAATCGCTTACTATGAAACATATGTGTTTGTATTTCTTGTTTACATTATGCTTTGTAACATGCTTTATGACATGTTTGTTAACATGCTTGAATTACTTTGTTTATTATACTTTACTCTACATGCTCTGAATAAGGATTGATTGCGATTGGGACTATGATTATAGTCCAGACAATCGGTACCAAACTTGAGTTCGTGGTTGAGATTCATTGCTCCACGTAGGAGGTGTTTAACGAACCCGAGTCGTACTTCTATTGACAACAGTGGTTAGGCCACGCGAAGTGCTTATGCACTTCATGTCGTTCAGTTGATTGTGCGCTCGAGCTAGTCAGGCTCGTCAAGTAACCCGATATGTGTAATGTATGTTCACCATGTTTGGACACTACTGCTTGAACCTAAGGTACCGAACTTACTAGTGCAACCCCGTTAACCATGGTACCTCGATCTGCTAAGACTCATGAGCCAGGCATGGTGGTATGGGACACCATGGTCGAGCTATCAGCCTACACTGGGGCCACATGCCTCCCCATAGTGTCCATTGAGCAACCAGACTCGTGAGCCGATTATGGTGGTATGGGACACTATATTCGAGCTGTCGGCCTACACTAATTGGTGACGAGCCCTTTGTAGTGACCTCGAGCATACTCTGAATTTGCAGTGAGGCGACGAGTTTTGCCACAGTGAATAGAGTATGAACTAGGCCTGTATCAATTTAGTGATGAACCATTAAAAAGGTGATGGGGGCGTGGTGTAACAATTGCGTGTAACAGCCCTGGCAGCCTTTGCAGTGCCCTAGAACCACACTATCATATGAGATTATCTAGGTTTGATGACCCTAGAATGGATCATGTTTGGGAATGATACAAGGGAGGTACCTTAGTTTCCCAATACTGCTGTTTGAAATGGACTAATAACAACTCGGTAATCATGCTCATCATCGCATTGCATGTGCCTGGAAGATGTGGAGCACTGAGGAATGAAGGCATGCCGCGGACGTAAGATGGTGTCGCACGAGGGAGTATGTGGTGAGGGCATTCATCATGATTGCATTCATACTTGCATTAATGAGAGTATTTAGAATTGTTGATTATGTTGCTTTATTATTACTGCTTGACTGTTTTGATAACATGTTAACCTATGCTTTATTGTTCTACTGAGTTGATCACTCACTCCCACGTTATGGGACGGTATTCCAAACACCCACCAGACATTGTCTGATTGCAGATGGAGACACTACTTCTGAGGCGGAGTCGAACTTTTGTGACGACGATGATGCTTTCTCGTGTATGCTATTTTCTGGCGGCTTCATGTGTGTCTTGTCTTGATCGATGGGATTACAGAGATGTCTAGATGACACTACACCTTTGGTATATTTTGAAATTGTACCTATAATTCATTAACCTGGTAACCTTATCACACTCTGGAGACTTATTATAGTTTATATATTTTATTTATCTATCACAGTCTTCCACTTACAATTTAACTGTCTCTGGAGTATGATGCGTTGGAACTCGGGAGTTGAGTTTATGCTCGACCCCCGATTTTCAGGGCGTTACAAGATGGTATCAGAGCATGATTTGGATTAAACCGGACCTGGGTTATGGTCACACGACGCACTCTGACGCACTCTAACTTAGGAGGGAGTGGCGGAACATAGAAACCAACTTAGGATTTTCCAAATTCGTCGAACGGCGAAACCGACCGAAATCGACCCCTGAGATTAGGCCCGTACGCACCCATGATCACGCGAAACAATCTCGAATCACTTCTAGGCCGTCAGTTGATGGGTTTGAGTCGTTCCCTAGAAATGAATGTCCTTAGGTTGTTGGTCAACTATAACACCTTACACTTAATCTCAAAGCCTAAAACCCCTTTTTGTCCAATTCCTTCAAAATCTCACCCTCCACCACTGTATTCTTCATTTCTTTTTAAGCACATTCATAATACACACCAATCCTAGGGTATAAATGAAGAAGAATAATACCAAAACTAAAACTTACCATAAATAAGAAATAAGTGGATAAAATGGGTTTTGACCCTTAACCTTTTGGGATCTAACTAAATAAATGGGTTAGTTGGATAGATTAGCTCCTCCTACCCCAAAATCATGTGCCACACGTCACATAAACTCATTTCAGTTTGTAAATTGGCCGCAAAAATACCTCAAACAGAGTCATGGGCCACATGATGCAATCCAGAGGGACCCGGGACAGACCCAGGGTACCATTGGCACCATGGGAGGGTGGTGAACACCGCCCTACTGCGACGGCACCGCGGCTGGTCCGATGGACCGCGGTCAGGATGGGCCGGGCTGGTCGGGCCGGTGCTGGTCATAGTCGGCCCGACCCCTAGGCACGTGTGGTGCCCACCAAATTTTGTGGGGGCCCCTATTTCACGTCTGTTTTGCCTCCTCTCTCTCAACTACACCTCCAAGCTCTTCGTTTCTCTAAAAATTGTTGTTTTCGCTCTCAAATCTCTCTCTCAATCGCCCAATCCCTCATTTTCGGTCACAACCCATCCACATCCATCGTTCACAGCAACACCTAGCCTCTACCCTTTCCGTTTTCTCTCATTTGAGCTCCTACACCCCCCATTTGAAGCTCAAATTTGTGTAAGCTCTCTAATGCATCCATTTTCTTCCCTTTCCTTCTTCAAACCCTGCCTTTTGGGCCTTTACAATCCCTGTTGAGGCTCAAGTCTATGGAGAACCAAAAACTCCAGCCCCCGTTTCCCCTTATCCTCATTTTCTATGGCTCATCTGAGCTTGTACGTCATTTTCTTGGAGGCCTAATCATCTATATTGTTGTCTTGTAGTTTGCATGGGTTACCGTCTTTAGGTGTTTTTGTTTTCATGTTGATGGGTGTAGTAGTTGGTAGGATGTTTTAAATGTTTGAGGACATTTAGGGCCGTTCGGCCAACTGCATTATGTGAGTTAGGTGGATAGAATTGTATAAGTAACAATAAATATATGTGTAAGGTATAGCCCCTAGATTGGGTGTATACCATGTTTTCCAATGTCATGTTTGGAATGTATGCAATGAAAAGTATATCCCGGGTTTTCCTATTACACTTAGAAATTCCTCATCCTGGGATTTGGAACTCCTATCTCACGCTTTCCCACACAAGACTCATTTTACAAAGCCTATAAAATTGATCCCCACCCACCCTCCTACTAACCATGCCACTCCTAATTCCGAGGAGGGATTAGCAATGCAAGCCCATTAAATACAACTTAAGACCACTGGCCAAATAGGCCCTTGGAGTTTTGGACCTAGAGCGGTGCTCCTAGATTTCGACAGACATGACCGTATAGGAAATTCAAGAAATTTATAATGTGAATCTTAGGACCCTCTTAGTTGGAATGAGCATATGTGAAGTGCTCGAGCGAAGTTAAATTCCAGTTCAGGCAACTCAATCCCAATCAGACAACGTTTGACCCTAGGTGATAAACAATTTCTTGTGTTAGAATATAGACTTTGGATTACAACTATTGGTTGGCTATACTAAGGAATGTAGATAAATTTAATTAGCTGACTTGATTAGGTTGGAGCGAGACCCCGTTCCTTCGTTGAATCCCCTTGGTACTCATAGGCTTCTTTAACAACTCTTAGGAGGCTTGTTTAATTAGTAACTATTCACGCTCAGAGGAAACTTATATATCCCTTGGATTTAATGATAGGTCAAATCAATACACCCCTTAGAATCGCCTTCTCAAGGACTTAGTACAATCGGGAACACGGAGCAGAGAAACTATATATAAGCGAGGTATTCGCGGTTTGAATCGAATTCTCAATCCTGGTAGTGACCAATGAACCCTATGCTCTGATCAAGCAGAAGGTCGGGATCAACTAGGATTAAGAAATGATATGACAATTTTCTGTCCTAGCTAGGCAGAAGGTCCATGTATCCGACTCAGACCCACTACACAACTTTCCTTCCGTGTTGGCCCGACCACTTACAACTAAACGTTTATAACTTCGTCTTTGAGAAGTATTAGGAGTATATAGCCGATAGAGACTTTGTCTTTTAGACCTAAGGAATTGCCCAAATGGGCAACAGATAGTTAGAAATTAGATCCCAAATAACATACCATGTCGGCATACATATTGTGCATATGAACGTAGAAAGATAGGCTGCCTGTTAAGCTAGACATGATTACATAGGATAAGTCTGGACCGTGACAAAACTCCTTGGTAGAATTAGGCATCTTGCCTCAAACTCACACATGCCCCTGAAATTAACCACAATACCCATCATCTTTAGCTCCTTTCTATAATCATAGGTACCAATGTCATAATGCGCATCATCGATGAAAGGAAGACCATTATATTGGGGGATTGTTTCTCATTTCGTGTCAAGGATAGGTCCTAAATTACCCCTTGTTCCGACATACAGATCAGGACATAAATCTTGAACCCTGGAGGTAGAAATAAAGTTTTAAGGGGGGTAGAACATTATGAGCCCAATCTAGTTAGGTCGGCTAATACACCTCTTTGATCTGGGTGGTGCAGTGGAAGCGTGGTGGACCCTTGCCCCACTAGCTCAGGGTCAAATGGAGTTGATCCAGACTATACGTAAAGACATGTCACTAAATAGGATGAGCTACCCTATCTCGGACATAGAATGAGACGAGGATTTTCTTAGACCAAGACCTAAAGGGCAACCTTAGAAATAGAAAATTTGAGCCTTTCAATGATTGGCATTACCTACGGTTTTAGAGTGATCAGACTACGGAGTTATTGAAATATACAACTGCGAAGTATTCGCGGCTTGGCCCAATTCTCAATCATGGGCGACTACCAATGGGCTCACGCTTGGCCGAGCAGAAGACCAGGATCCACCAGGATTCGGAATGGATACGATGAGCTTTCTACCCTGGCCTGATAGATGATCGATGTATCGGGATCAAGCCCACTATAACCATCTCTCCATGTTAGTCAAACATTGAAAACAGCTACCTTACTCTAACTAGGTGGGAATTGTCATCAAGACTCCAAATAGGTAAAGAAATAAATTGTAGAAAACCATCAGGATATAGGAAATGGATAAAGAAATAAGTTTTAAGGGGGGTAGACTAAAATGAACCAGGCTAGTATATACCCTACGCAATAAAACTTAGGTAAGGAAATAATTAAATCTTTCCTTATTACCCTAAGGCAATTTCGGGGACGAAATTTTATTTTAAGGGGGGTAGACTGTAACATCCTGAATTTTTGTCAATCTGGAATTAGACGTCCTTAGGTACTGGGTCAATCCTAATACCTGATTAACTTCTCAAACACTCAATTCAAAGGTCTCAAATCCCTTCTTCAAACCATTTTTCTGAAAACTTAATTTTTTCTTCACAAATCTCATCTCTCACTATCTTATCCTTCAAACTTGTTTAAGTGCTTTCATGTTAGACACAAATCTTGAAGTTTAGGTGAATATAACGACTCGAAAAAATCCCGTGCAAAGTCCCGAGCACCATCTCGGACCAAAATCACTTAGGATCAAATCCTTTAGAAATTAGACAAAGTTAATTAAGTGTTAAACTAGATTAGCCATGAAATCTTCTTGAATCACTTTAAATACGATCTGCAAGACCCAAAACTTGTAGAATCATTGATGCTACATTACCCTAAAATCTAGGATCAATCTCGTTACCCGGCTGCTCTCGGGAGCATCTCAAAACTCCGTATCAAATCTGGACCGCACCTCAGAAGTCCGATTAACACAAAGTTAAGGAATTAGGACCGCCTTGCTGGGCTTGACAATCATCTCGAAAATCAAATCCAGATAGTGTCTCAGCGCTATTCGCTTGAGCTCGGAGTGGGGAGTGTGAGAAATGTGAAAATAATTCTAAATTAAATTCAAAATAAATAAATCTGAGACTTGTCGCTTGTGGGTTAGTATTAGGCAACCTAACCGTCAGAATCAGGCCAAATAACACACTCAGATCAGGGATATTTTCTCAAACATATCCATGTACTCGGAATCTCCGATTGAGAGCTACTAATCGTTGAATTGAAACTGGTCCACCACGTGTGATCTAGGAACCCTACTGGAACGAAAACTTAACTCCACCTAGATCCAAGGTTGGTGAGCTTAAGTCTAACCTTTGGCTCAAGGGGGCCGCCAGAAGTCCTCCGTTGAGCTGGAACTGACCCACTTTGGTTATAACCTAAGTATACCTTGACCTTAGGTCTATTTTGGTAAATTTTTAGGCTATACAAGGACCTTAAAACCCTCTCTCATTCAGCCATCCGAATTTGAGAAAAACCTTAGGAAAAGAGAGAAAGTGTGAGAGAAGTGGGAGCATCTCCCTGTCATGCTTCCCTGCTCCTACGCGAGCTTAACCACTTCCTTCTAATCACTTTTCCGATGATTCCGACGTCATTTCTAGGTAAGAAACCCTAACCCTAAACTGATTTGGGGTTTTGATAGTTGTAGGTTATGAAATAGCTAACCTATTTCGTTCTATAGGTGGTTAAACTACCGTATACGAAGGTTTAGCAAACCTATCGAATTCGTTACGGTTCTACGACAAAAGGTGTGGACTTTAGGTGTATAGGTTATGGTTTTCAACACTTTCAATGTCAGATAATGATAGATTCATGATCTGCATGCAATTGTACATGTACAAAGTGTTGTCTGTTTTTCGTTTCGATTAAATACGAAGAATATGAAATTTTGTATATTCTAGGTATTTTTAGAAAGTACCGTATATGTATAAATTTTGGAAATGTGTTTGCCATGATTATTTGTTGTATGAACATATTATATATGTATATAACACTTATTTGGCGAGAGGGTTCGCCCTAATACATGTTTTTGTTAATATACACTATGTATGTAAAAAGGGTGTGTTCTAACTATTTGTGAAAATGACCGAATGAATATAGAATTCGCATTCATGCTCGCCATGACTGATTGTCATGGATACATGATTGTTGTATAGGCGACACCCCTTTGACGAAAGGATTTGCCCTAAATCAAGCCACGACCAATATACACTATATATGTTAAAACCTGTAGCCCAAGTGTTTGTAGAAATGACTGAATGAACATGGAACTTGGATTCCTGCTTACCATGACTATTCGTCGTGGGTGCATGCGTGTTATAATTGGGGCAACTCCCTAGTGAAAGGATTTGGCCTAATACCTATGTGATCAACATACGTCATGTATGTTGATGTATGTAGTCTAAAGTGTTTGTTGAAATGTCTGATTGGGTAGTAGTTAGTAAATTGTAATGTATAAGGGTGTTGAGATAGGACTCTCAACTACCTTAGAAACGTATATGATTTCCTCCATGTTGCTTGTTTAATTTAATCACTTACTATGAAACATATGTGTTTGTATTTCTTGTTTACATTGTGCTTTGTAACATGCTTTATGACATGTTTGTTAACATGCTTGAATTACTTTGTTTATTATACTTTACTCCACATGCTCTGAATAAGGATTGATTGCAATTGGGACTATGATTATAGTTCAGACAATCGGTACTAGACTTGAGTTCGTGGTTGAGATTCATTTCACCACGTAGGATGTGTTTGACGAACCCGAGTCCTACTTCCGTTGGCGACAGTGGTTAGGCCACGCGAAGTGCTTATGCAATCAGTTGATTGTGCACTCGAGCTAGTCATACTCGTCAAGTAACTCGATATGTCTAATGTATGTTCACCATGTTTGGATGCTACTACTTGAGCCTAAGGTACCGAACTTACCAGTGCAACCCCGTTAACCATGGTACCTCGATCTGCTAAGACTCATGAGCTAGGCATGGTGGTATAGGACACCGTGGTCGAGCTGTCGGCCTACGCTGGGTCCACGTGCCTCCCCTAGTGTCCATTGAGCAACCAGACTCGTGAGCTGATTATGGTGGTATGGGAC
The DNA here is from genome assembly GCA_030180095.1 of Magnolia changhungtana. Classification (NCBI taxonomy): domain Eukaryota; kingdom Viridiplantae; phylum Streptophyta; class Magnoliopsida; order Magnoliales; family Magnoliaceae; genus Magnolia; species Magnolia changhungtana. The sequence continues at coordinate 17,638,337 of JASAUF010000343.1, forward strand.
ACTATATTCGATCTGTCGGCCTACACTGATTGGTGACGAGCCCTTTGTAGTGACCTCGAGCATACTCTGAATTTGCGGTGAGGCAACGAGTTTGCCGCAGTGAATAGAGTATGAACTAGGCCTGTATCAATTTAGTGATGAACCGTTAAAAAGGTGATGGGGGAGTGGTGTAACAATTGCGTGTAACAGCCCTGACAGCCTTTGCAGCACCCTAGAACCACACTATCGTATGAGATTATCTAGGTTTGACGACCCTAGAATGGATCATGTTTGGGAATGATACAAGGGAGGTACCTTAGTTTCCCAATATTGCTGTTTGAAATGGACTAATAACAACTCTGTAATCATGCTCATCATCGTATTGCATGTGCCTGGAAGATGTGGAGCACTGAGGAATGAAAGCATGCCGCGGACGTAAGATGGTGTCGCACAAGGGAGTATGTGGTGAGGGCATGCATCATGACTGCATTCATACTTGCATTAATAAGAGTATTTAGAATTGTTGATTGTACTGCTCTATCATTACTGCTTGAATGTTTTAATAACTTGTTAACCTATGCCTTATTGTTCCACTGAGTTGATCACTCACTCCCATGTTATGGGACGATGTTCCGAACACCCACCAGACATTGTCCGATTGCAGATGGCGACGCTACTTCTGAGGCGGAGCCGAACTTTTGTGACGACGAGGTTGCTTTCTTGTGTATGCTATTTTCTGGTGGCTTCATGTGAGCCGTGTCTTGATCGACGGGATTACAGAGATGTCTAGATGACACTACACCTTTGGTATATTTTGAAATTGTACCTGTAATTCATTAACTTGGTAACCTTATCACACTCTGGAGACTTACTATAGTTTATATATTTTATTTATCTATCACAGTCTTCCGCTGACAATTTAACTGTCTCTAGAGTACGATATGCTGTTTTGGCTTAATCTCACTCATGTTCACTACACTAATACAGACAACATTCAATCATCATTCATTTTATTGCATAAGTGATGCGTTGGAACTTGGGAGTTGAGTTTATGCTCGACCCCCGATTTTCAGGGCATTACAAATATACTTTTTATTAATTTTGTATATTACTTATAATTACATATTTAAAATCTCATAATATTTATAAATATAATTTTAATATTAACATACCACTAATTACATGTTGTTGTTCACACATTCATTAATAGACATACTTTATAATATACAATATCACGTTTAATTAGAATTATATTTGTATTTAATAATATCGTTAAATATAAAATTTCATTAAGGTATCTAATGATTTTTGTATACATACTTATAAGAGATATTTAATACTACTTTATAATTCAACTATATATTGTAAAACCATTATTCATTATGTTTATTTAATACCATGTTATTTTCATAATATTTTATATACATTAGTTATATACATATCACCCTACTACTACACATTTTCATTCATTATTTATATGATAAATAAATTACCAAATACATCCATAATTCTTTTGATCTATGTTTGTGTAAAACTTATAATATAACAAATAAAATATACCCATATATACTTACGGAATAGTACTAGATGATTTGATTCTCTTATTGAAGTGATTTGGGATCCTAAAATAGACGTCTTTAGACTATACTTGAAGATCAATCGAATGGATACGAATAAATGATATACAAGACAGTCGAGATGAATGGATAGAGGATTTCTGGGTTTCGGTGTGCATGGATGACTACGTGTGTTTTTACACACGTGGAAATAAATTTAGACTTCCTTGATGACACCCGAGTACGCAAAAGTACGGGGTGTTACAATCTACCTCCCTTAAAGAGAATTTCGTCCCAAAATTCATTACTTCAACTATGATTATTAGCGGTAATTTATTTTACGGTGTCTGATAGTTTTCCAACTAAATTTATTTGTGTGCGCAAGCGCCTATGACTTACTACTAGAACACGAATCATTTCACCTACCCCCCTTAAAGAAGGTTTTACCCGCGAGATTTGATAATACTCACCCTAATCGTTAACGGTATAGGTAGAAGGGTTATCCTAATGGTGTATCCTATCTCATTTGTGTCTGAGTGTAAAGTCACAACTTCCATCAAGATATTTCTAATTCCTCACATCTCTTGGCTATTCAATGGGCTAATGTGTATGGGTTCCATAAAAAAAACTTACAACTCTTCTCAGTACCCACCAAAACTAGAAATTTATTTCCATGCCTACCAATCCCATGGTTTCATGCATTCGAGCTGTCACGGACAAATGGGTGTAGTGGGTTTGAGTCTGATACATCGATCATTTGCCTGCGTAGAACAAAGGATTACTAGCATCAATTCATAATCCTACTAAATCTTGATCATTTGCTTGATCAGGGCATCAAGATCATTGAGACTTGTTAGGATTTAGAATTTAGGTCAAACCGCGTACTCATCGCATAAACATGATTCCATCAATCCGTGACCCCAATTACTCTACGCTCATGGGAAATATCATTTGATCATTTACTTTCATAATGAACAAGACTACGTGGCCCATTACGCTTCTAAGGCGCACTCTGATCAATGCACTACTCAAAAATTTTCGGGCCAAAATTCCTACATGGGAACTCTTGTTTTAACACTTTATCTAGACTCCCAAAACTAGTCCTCATAAGCTCAACTAGGGTTAAAAATTTATCTAAATTCTATAACTCCACCTTTGATAAATTTTACGTGGTGGAATTTTGGGAAATGTTATTTCTAAGTAAGGGGACGTATCAGGGAGTTTAAATTACAACCCCTAACGCGATCCTTAGGTTTAGAAAGCACTTATTTTCAATCAGTTGTATGATATGGTATCTAAGGGAATTTCTACAAGTCCAAGTTTGATCCATGTGCTGGTTATTGCAAGAGTGTTACCCCAAATCATGAAATTTTTAGGAAGGTTTATATCCTAGATCTCTAAAAAGTTGTCATTTGGAAGTCAAGTGTAAGGATGTCCTTATGTAGTTTGGTACACATTTAATTCCTAAGTCCACACAACTATTTTAGTAGTTTACTAGGGAACCAAAGTTTTCATTCCTAAGTTTAAATGACTAAACCTAAAGTGTTCAGAGGGACCTATGTTCAATTCATAATTTCTAAGATTATCCATCAACTCTCTAAGGGACCTAAAATATTGAGTATCTATATTTTTCAAGGAACCTTAGATCATTTCTAAGTTCTATGATCACTCAAACAACCTTTTGAAGGGCCTAAAATTTTGAGTCTCTATATTCTCAATTTCTCCTAATTTCAATGAGACTCCTTATCAATTCAAATGATCACCTTAACAATTCCTAAGGGAATTCCACATATATTCAAAATGACTAATTTTATAATTCTCAAGGAACCCAAGGTTGAAGACCTCCGTTCCCGATTTCTCCTAGCTACCAAGGAATTTGGCATCAATTCAAATAGCTACCATAACCATTTATAGGGGAGCCTAAGTTTGGATTCCTACGTTCTCAACCATTGTTCTAAGTTTAGGAAAAATTCATCTAAGTTCAAATTTCTAATCTCAAACATCCTAACCTGAGACATCTAAAGCTTATATAAGATCATTTCTCAAGGCCAAGTTTGTCTAAACTATGCTCTGATACCAACTGTAATGCCTCGAATCTTCAGGACCCGAGTATATGACTCGTGTCCCAAAAACCCGAGTGTAAACCTTAAAGGATGGTCAGATAATATATTTTTTCTTTTATCAGAGTAAGCAAATGAGCATAGTGTGGACAAATCAACATAAAGAAAATTTTCATTATCATTCAAATATACAAGAAGCTACCCATAATGACTTATACAAACCAATGTCTCTGAATTTAACAAGTACAAGATTTACAAGAATTTAATACATGAAGAATAGCAGAAAGCATATAAATATAAGTCGCAAGATCACGCAGCTCCTCCAGACAAATACAGTCATGCCTCCCTGGTGATCGTACCCTGCTCCTCATCAAGTCTGAACATACATATCACTAAAGCCACCTGTACTACCTGTACGGTTGTATATTTGATGGATGAGTAACCAACTCAGTGTGGATTCCCCTCAAGATTACACACCACCGCGTTAGGTAAGAAATAGTATAAAACATCCAAACAACCAAAATAGAGTAAATGCAGTCTTATTATAGGCATGGATGCATGAATGCAATCAGTCTCGGGTAAAACATCCGGACGGACTGTGCCCTGGGTAAAACATCCGGATGGGCAATGTCATACGATGGTGTGCCCCGAGTAAAACATCTGGACGGGCATCACCCATAGATAAGACTGGTCATAAGCGCAACACGTAGCGAAATCACAGGGCAGAGTGATCCAAGTCATTATCACAATCGAATGGCTGGTCATAAGCGCAACACGCAGCGTAATCGCAGGGCAGTGTGATTCAAGCCATCAAAATATGCCATGTATGCATGATTTGCAAGCCCATTATTAGTCCATTTATAATTTAAAAGTGCACCTGCTAGTGCCTTGGTTTGTCAAGTTACGTGTATGGTGGGTCAGACTGTCTACAGAGCTCAATAGGAAGAACAATTCAGGCGTCTACCTCAACCGGATGTGTGGAAGCTCGCAATAGGTAAATTATAGCCTCACATCTCATGTCCCAAAACACCAAGTGATTAAAACCCTTAAAATAAGATAGACATCTTAGGGTTTTTAGGGTGAGAAAACTTTTTACAAATAGAAAAATCTGTAAGTTTTTCTCGCCTTGTCGATTTTATCGATGCACCCTCGATATGATCAACCTGCACTGTCGATGTCCTCGATACCTGAACAATATATCGATAAGAGGATCAAAAATGTCCAGCAACTAAATATTCATCTGGACGGATTTATCGATGTATCGATACACATATCGATATCATCGATAAAAGCACTAAATATGTCCAGCAACTTCATAACATATCTGGACGAAATATTGATGTATCGATACACCTATCGATATCATCGATATTCAAATTTCAAGTCCATCGAGAATGGCTCGATAAGATCGACAGGCAGAATTTCGACACCCCTATTTTTTAAAGAAAATCTCAAAAGTCTTCGACAGCATCAATGCTCTTCCAATATGATCTGAATTCAAATATCGATAACATCGGAAGTCCATCGATGATATCAATTGTGGGCGCGCATATCTTACAGCAGATATTTCAGGTTGTTCTTAACTATGATCGCGGGCCCTTCGATAGAATCGATATTCAAATATCGATGATATCGGCACTAGGTCGATTGCATCAAATAAGGACACAAATCATCCAGCAAGCTTAAAGAAAAATTCGCTGGATTTATCGATGCATCGACTCTGATCTCGATATCATTGACATTCAAATTCTGATGATCTCGATGGTTTCCCCGATCATTCATGAAAACCTGAAATATCTCAATGTCAAGTCTCTCTCATTTTTCAAGTATCGATTAATCGAACCTGTCATCGATGGAATCAGAGTTCAAAATTCGATGACATCGACAATAGCTTCGATTCATTGACCTATTGGCAAGAAGTTTCAAAAGCATATGACATTGAGTCGAGTCATCGAGCAGACCATCGATGCTATCGAGAGTATATGCTCGATGATATCAAACTCTATCATAAATGTGACCGTTTTATATCCATTGAAACTTTTTGCCTATATATAGAGGACTTGTCTTTTGTTGCTGTAAGAGAGAAAAGAGAGATCTTTTGTGTGTTTCAACTTACATCTTATACCCTAAGCCCTTTCTCTCGAGGGAGTTCATCCTCCAATCCACCCTCACCATTGATATTCAATAGAGTGGATTGGAGAATGAACTTTTGCATTCAAGGATCCTTCAGCTACTACCTTAATGGTAAATCATTAAGCTGGGATGCCTTGAATGCATAAGATTGGAACTACTCTACCTTCCTTATAGGTAAACCTTTAGCGAGTAGGATTCCATCTTAACCTTGACCCAACCCTAAGCCTAGTCTTGGTATATCTTTTGTGTTACGGATCAAGGGAGCAAAAGACTCTTCGTCAACAAGGAGGAGGAGATCTTCGGCGTTGTGCTTAACAGGACTCATCAACTTATCTGTAAGTATCTACAGTCCAAGAAGACACTTGCGATCATTCCTTTCTAAGATTGGGTCTTAAGTGGTTCTCACCCTTTGAAGTCCTCAAGGAGGCCTCCGGTGGAGTGTACATGGTGGGTGCGTTGTGTGGACCCTTGCTCTATGGAAAGCATAAACATCTGGTTAGGAGTGAACTAATGAAACTCCAGGGTTAGAGGTGAACCGAGAAGAAACCTCTGGGTGCGTTGTGTGGACCCTTACTCTATGGAGAGCATTAACATCTGGTTAGGAGTGAACCAGTAAAACTCCCAGGTGCGTTGTGTGGACCCTTGCTCTTTGGAGAGCATAAACATCTGGTTTGGAGTGAACCAGTAAAACTCTAGGTTTTAGGTGAACCTGTTAAAACCTTAGGGTTTGAGGTCAACCGTGTAGAAACCTTCGTGTAAAGGTTGAAGGTGAACCTGATTTAAAACCTTAGGTTTGAGGTGAACCCTGGGAAACCTCCTTAGTGAAATCTGGTACACTCAAGGGTTGAGTGCGGCAGCCGGGAGTGGAGTAGACAAGTAGTCGAACCACTATAAAAATGACTGTGTCTGTGATTGATTCTTATGCTTGATCATTTGTGTGATTATGTTAACTGAATTCATATCTGCTCACACTTCACACACAGTCACATCCATCATAGACTATAGCTGCTTCATGTTTATTATTTGAATAGTTCTATGATTGGATCCTCTACTAGGCTTGGAAGCTAGTAGAGTTACATTTGAGTAATCCTAAAAATTGCATACATGAGAGGATTAGAGTGATAGGATTTTTAATATAACTCATAAGTCTTTAAAAAGTCTATTCACCCCCCTCTAGGACATATTGACATATTCCAACTTCAACTCAAGCGGTCTTCACCGCCTTTTTCAATTGGTATCAGAGCGTGTCTCTTTTTAAGGGCTTCACCGCCTATAGAGTGATCTTTACTGAAGTTGGGAATATGGCCAAAGGAGTGGGCTCATCAGTCACCAAGCCTCCATTATTTGACGGCTTAAATTATGCATACTGGAAGGCTCGGATGCACTACTTTCTGAGATCTTTGGATCATGACATTTGGGATATAACTGAAAGTGGATATGTGCCACCAACTGAACAAATCGTACTTGACAATGGCACAACAATCACAAATCCCAAACCCAAAGAAAAGTGGACAACATTCGACAAAGAAAGGCAAACATCTGAAGCCAAGGCTATGAATGCTATCTACTGTGTCATGTCCCAGGATACATTCAATCAGATAAGTATGTGTGGGACATCAAAAGAAGCATGGGATCTATTAGAAACAACCCATGAAGGCACAAGTACTGTGAAGAGGTCCAAACTTCAACTATTGACCTCACAGTTCGAAAGTCTCAGAATGGAGGAGCATGAGACATTTATGGAGTTTTTCACCAAATTGAACATCATTTGCAACTCCATTGGTGGATTGGGAGAGAAAGTTTCGATACCGAAAATTTGTAGGAAAATTCTAAGATAGCTACCGGAACGATTTAATCCCAAGGTTACAACAATTGAGGATGTAGGAATATTTATGAGATGAAAGTAGAAGAACTGGTAGGTTACCTACAAACTTTTGAACTACACTTCACTCAATCCTAAAAATCTAAAAACACGGTCCTAAAAACTTCAAGGAAAACAATTCATGAGGATAGTGGAAGTGAAAGAGAGGATAATGATGAGGAAGTGGCTTTGCTGGCACAAAAATTTAGAAGATTCTTTCGGAAGAATCATGGCCGTCCTTCTAAAGGAAGAAAGGTGAACAACAAACATCCTGCAGGCAAATTTGGTAAAAGAACCAAAGAACCTCAATGCTACGCCTGTCACGAGTATGGACACCTATCTACCGAATGCCCAAACAGAAAAACCAAGGGCAAGGCTATGGCCGCCACGTGAGATGATACTGAGGAGTCAAATTCAGAATTTAGTGACTCAGAAAGCGACGGAGATCAGAAATCATTGAAAATACTCATGGTCTCCACTGCTTCAACCATCCCCACTGAATCTGAGAATGAGAAAGAACAGCTAGCCACTGAATCATTTTCATCTGACAATGAGGAAACTGAAGAAAAAGAAGAAGAAGAAATCGAAGAGGATAAACTGCAAGATGCCTATAATCAACTTTATATTCATAACATCAATATCCTCAAAAGACTCGGAATAGCGGAGAACAAAAGCAAGTTGCTGCAAAAAAGATCTGGATAAAACACTGGAGATCAATTCACACGTAATTAATGATCTACAACAATATTATGTAGATAATGACAAGTTGGAAAGAATCAACCTATCCCTAAAAATTGAATCATCTAAGCTTACCAAACAAATTGAATTGTTAGAAGATGAAAATAGGCATCTCAAGAATGAGAATCACACACTCTGCTATGACTTAGAGAAATCTAGAAACTTTGCTGAAATAAACTATAAATTTTCTCAGAGTGGTGAAAAGCTTGAAAGGATGTTAGGGATTGGAAGGCCCAAAAAGGATAAGAGTGGCCTAGGGTATGAGAAAACCAAGAAGAAAATAAGAAATGCAGCACCAACAACTAAATCGTCGGCTGCTTCAGGAAGCAATATAAGAACTCTCCAGTTTGTCATTTATGTGGTGATACAGGTCATTATGAGGTTAAATGCCTAATACCTAGACGGACTTTACATAACTCTGGACAAAATCACATTGGTAAATTCAAATCGATCAGAGAAACATAGAATGTCAAGAGTCCACCTAGGAGAAACACTCATCTATCACCACCTAAGATGAAAGACAGGATAAAGAAGTCTGTTTCAAAATGGATAGAAAAAGAAAAACAAAATTGTCACAAATCCTGAAATTCCAAGCATAGAAGGACAAGTCCAAGTTATGCATCTTGACCTGGATATTTGCTGAAATGATGCAAATTTTGCTGAGCTTAAAATGATACATCTGAGGCTCCTGACCTCAAATTTTTTGTATATAAACATTTTATATGTTAATTTTGCTGTGTTCAGTGTGTATACATAATTTTTGTTGAGAATACTGTTGATAGAAATATGAAGAGTATATTTGAAGATCTGTCTGAATGAAGAAAACTGAAAATTCTCATCTTCGATATGACTATCGATATGACATTCTCGATTCATCGATAGAAGATCGATATTATCGACACCTCTTTAGGATATGAACAGTCGGATGGCCAAGAATGATATCGAAGACAGACTCGATGGTATCGATAAGCAATCTCTCGATATTATTGAAACAATGATCGATCATATCGAAAGATGTCGCCCGATAAAAGCAAGAGAAACGAAAAAGGGGTCATTTTCTCAAGGGTTTCACTATCACTTTCTCTCGACCAAACCAGTTGAAGCCACGTCAGATTACTCAAATCATTCTACAAATCCGGTAATACCCTTCTAACATGTCAAGAGGCCTTTCTCTTTTGGGTATTTGCCATTTTTGTCATTTTTTTATTATTTTTGTTGTCTTTCCTAAATCGCTCAACTTTCTTTCTGATATATGGGAAAGGACAAAGGGGTTATATCTGGTCAGGAGGAGTCTTCAAGAGCTACTCGACAAAAAGTCCTCGCATTTAGAGAAAGAACGAGGGCCCTGAATAGTGGGATCCCCACTCGACAAAGATCACAGACTTCGTGAGGTGGGTCCCAAACCGTATCACCAGCACCATCTCCTCCAACTGGAGCGAGTTCACGACCACCTAAATACACGGGCAGGAAGCTTATTTAAGAAAGAAGGGTTGACAGGGAATGCCTCAAACATACAAATTGGAACCCCTATTTGTCGCAATAGATTGGCTGCCTGTTCTAAACTTTGGTGGGCCATGCCAACTTGAGAGAACACGCAACTTCCTTGCTGCGTGTCATTCACCAGTGGCTGACCCTCCTTCGTTCATGGTATTCTTGGGTGGTGATGATGCATTTATCACACCGGTTACAATAGTTGAAACTATCGGCCTCAACATGGTCCCAGAAGGTATCCCAGAGATGAATCTTAATGACATGGACATTCGATCCAGGGTTACGAAGTATCTGTGTAATGGTAGGGACATCCCCTGGCATCAAGGGAATGCATTAAAGCAAGGTATATGGATCCCAAATTTCGAATCCCGCATGGTATCTTCGCTACTAACATCTATCCCCGAAGTACCAACAGATCTGATCTCACCGAGCTCATGACCATGATCGTGTACTCTGTTGCCAAAGGTTCAAGGATCTGCCTGCCATCTATAATGGTCTCCCAGTTAGTAAATGTCATTCACACATCTAGGGATCTCCATCTGTCGTACCCCTAGATTAGCAACATGCTATGCGACAAAATCGGGTTTCCATCAACTACTGATCCGGTATTCCCGCTCCAAGTGTTTAATAAAAGAAATATCCGGAGAATGGATTTGGAGTTTCACGAATACAAGGAGAACCCAGAGGAAGAAATCCAGGCGGAAGAAGTTGAAGGAGAAGGTGGCGATCCCATGGAAGGAGCTGTAATGGGTGAAGATGCACCTCTTGGACCTGACCCAGCCCCGTCCACATCATCAGTCAGGCATGGCAAACGGTTCAAACTGGACATAATCGACACAATCCAGAGAGATATTCATTCTGTACGGGAGCAGCTGACTGTCTTGGAGCGAGTCATCCACAAAGTTCTGCAGTCGGTGCAACAGCTGGTGGATCTGATGACGTGCCGACGAGATGACACGATGCCATCTCATTCTGCTCCGTAAGGCTAGTTCATACATGCTATCATACACACCTTACTGTTATCTCACATTTAAACATCAGTATCTTTTTGGATGCTCTTTGCTATCATTGGTGTGCATGACAGCCTTCTAGATGAGCATTTTTTTTTTGTATATGCCCAAGGCTGGGCTTATGTTGATGGATGTTGTTGGGTGCCCATGTGCGGGCTTAATACTTCATGGTTACTATTGTGTGGAGCAGTATATATATTTTTCTTTGGATGAACTGAACATTTTTTTGTTTGGGTTTGGAATTTACTGTTGTCTGGGGCAGTTTTGGTTCTTTTATGGCTACACAAAATTCATATCTTTTACTGCCATATGTGTGTTAATTTTTCCCTAACTTATCAAGTTATGGAATGCATGAGATGCCTTAAATAAATATTTTTCACTGATCTACAACTGCTATATCTTATCTAATATGTATTCATGATTTCTGAAATTGATGTTTGATTAAGTTGTGTTAACTTTTATACATCAATGATCTGCTTCTAACTGATTGGATCTCCCATACAATTCACTCTTTAGTCAATATTACTTGTTATACCTTTGCCAATGACTGACAAAAGGGGGGAGAACAGTTCAACACACCCCGAGCGGAAATTGTATATCTAATGTTGTTGCAGGTGTTAGGGGCAGCAGCTGCACCAAGAAAGGGGGAGTTTTGAAGTAAGGGAGAGCAGATACTACTGGTTGTGTACATGGGGTAGAAAAATTGTAAAATTATGTAAACACATGTACACACAATTTAGGGTGTGTTTGTCTAAAAGTATCTTAGGGTGTTTTGGGTATTTTGTCACGTAATTGACAAAGGGGGAGATTGAAAGTGCACCTGCTAGTGCCCTGGTTTGTCAAGTTACGTGTATGGTGGGTCAGACTTTCTACAGATCTCGATAGGAAGAACAATTCAAGCGTCTGCTTCAACTGGATGTGTGGAAGCTCGCAATAGATAAATTATAGCCTCACATCCCATGTCCCAAAACACCAGGTGATTAAAACCCTTAAAATATGATAGACATCTTAGGGTTTTTAGGATGAGAAAACTTTTTACAAATAGGAAAATCTGTAAGTTTTTCTCGCCTAGTCTATTTTATCGATGCACCCTCGATATGATCGACCTGCACTGTCGATGTCCTTGATACCTTAACGATATATCGATTAGAGGACCAAAAATGTCCAACAACTAAATATTCATCTAGACGGATTTATCGATGTATCGATACACATATTGATATCATCGATAAAAGCACTAAATATGTCCAACAACTTCATAACATATCTGGACGAATTATCGATGTATCGATACACCTATCGATATCATCGATATTCAAATTTTGAGTCCATCGAGAGTGGCTCAATAAGATCGACAGGCAGATTTTCGGCGCCCCTGTTTTTTAAAGAAAATCTCAAAAGTCTTCGATAGCATTAATGCTCTTCCGATATGATCTGAATTCAAATATCGATAACATCGGAAGTCCATCGATGATATCGATCGTGGGTGTGCATATCTTACAACAGATATTTCAGGTTGTTCTTAACTATGATCGGGGGGCCTTCGATAGAATCGATATTCAAATATCGATGATATCGGCACCATGTCGATTGCATCGAACAAGGACACAAATCGTCCAGCAAGCTTAAAGACAAATCCGCTGGATTTATCAATGCATCGACTCTGATCTCGATATCATCGACATTCAAATTCTGATGATCTTGACAGTTCCCCCGGTCATTCATGAAAACCTGAAATATCTCAATATCAAGTCTCTCTCATTTTTCAAGGGTCGATTAATCGAACCTGTCATCGATGGAATTGGAGTTTGAAATTTGATGACATCGACAATAGCTTCGATTCATCGACCTATTGGCAAGAAGTTTCAAGAGCGTATGACATTGAGTCCGAGTCATCGAGCAGACCATCGATGCTATCAAGAGTATACGCTCGATGATATCGAACTCTGTCATAAATGTGACCATTTTATATCCGTTGGAACTTTTTGCCTATATATAGAGGACTTTTCTTTTGTTGCTGTAAGAGAGAAAAGAGAGAGCTTTTGTGTGTTTCAACTTACATCTTATACCCTAAGCCCTTTTTCTTGAGGGAGTTCATCCTCCAATCCACCCTCACCATTCATATTCAATAGAGTGGATTGGGGAATGAACTTTTGCATTCAAGGATCCTTCATCTACTACCTTAATGGCAAATCATTAAGCTGGGATGCCTTGAATACATAAGATTGGAACTACTCTACCTTCCTTATAGGTAAACCTTTAGAGAGTAGGATTCCATCTTAACCTTGACCCAACCCTAAGCCTAGTCTTGGTATATCTTTTATGTTGCGGATCAAGGGAGCAGAAGACTCTTCGTCAACAAGGAGGAGGAGATCTTCGGCATTATTCTTAATGGGACTCATCAACTTATCTATAAGTATCTAGAGTCCAAGAGGAAACTTGCGATCATTCCTTTCTAGGATTGGGTCTTAAGTGGTTCTCACCCTTTGAAGTCCTCAAGGAGGCCTCCGGCGGGAGTGTACATGGTGGGTGCGTTGTGTGGACCCTTGCTCTATGGAGAGTATAAACATTTGGTTAGAAGTGAACCAGTGAAACTCCAGGGTTAGTGGTGAACCGAGTAGAAACCTCTAAGTGCTTTGTGTGGACCCTTGCTCTATGGAGAGCATAAACATCTGGTTAGAAGTGAACCGGTAAAACTCCCGGGTGCATTGTGTGGACCGTTGCTCTATGGAGAGCATAAACATCTGGTTTGGAGTGAACCAGTAAAACTCTAGGTTTTAGGTGAACTTGTTAAAACCTTAGGGTTTGAGGTCATCCGTGTAGAAACCTCCATGTAAAGGTTGAAGGTAAACTTGATTTAAAACCTTAGGTTTAAGGTGAACTCTGGAAAACCTCCTTAGTGAAATCTAGTACACTCAAGGGTTGAGTGCGGCAGCCGGGAGTGGAGTAAACAAGTAGTCGAACCACTATAAAAATGACTGTGTCTGTGATTGATTCTTATGCTTGATCATTTGTGTGATTATGTTAACTAAATCCATATCTGCTCACACTTCACACACAGTCACATTCATCATAGACTATAACTACTTCATGTTTATTATTTGAATAGTTCTGTGATTGGATCCTCTACTAGGCTTGGAAGCCAATAGAGTTACATTTGAGTAATCCTGAAAATTGCATACATGATAGGATTTTTAATATAACTCATAAATCTTTAAAAAGTCTTATTCACCCCCCTCTAGGACATATTGACATATTCCAACTTCAACTCAAGCGGTCTTCACCGCCTTTTTCACAATCAGCCAATTTAAATAAGCTCAAAGGTCACTACGGGGAGCGTATAGCCCAGCATAGGCCGACAGCTTGGGCATAGTATCCCATGACTACCATCCCTGGCCCATGAGGCTACCACCTTAGGATGTTTAATGGAAACCCATCGACTAGTGGCCAATCACATTACAGTATATAGGGCTTACCAACGCATGGTTGCATAGTATAAAACATCGAACCCATATAGGGCAAGTATCAAAACAAAATCACGTAGGGCGAGTATTAAAATATGCCACATAGGGCGAATATCAAAACCATACGATGAAAACCATCCTTAAAAATCATTGGGCACAACAACCCTGGATGGTAGGCCCACATTAATGATCCATCTAGACCATCACCCAACAACCGCCAAGTCGAAGATCCATTACGATCACAACTAGTCAAGTTACATCCCAAGTATGGGTGTACATTCATATGTGGGAATTTTCCATTAATGTACCAATTTAAGTTCCATAAGCAATCCATAAAAAGAACACAAGCATGAACAATTATACAGGATAATCATAAAACATGTAATATAACAATTTAATTTCCACCAGCTAACACATGTGATTATAAAGGGAGATATCAATTATGAATTTTCATAAAAACTATAACTTAAGCTAATGAGAAGATGGAAAGGTCAAGGGGAAGAATCATCACCTGGTTTGTCGACTCACCTTTTAATGTCATTAGGAAGTGTGCACGCCCTTAGACTTGGGTCCTATCATAAGTTATGAGATTGTAATATTAGATCCAAACTTATCTTCACCATTTTATGTTTAATGTATTGTCCTAGGGTTTAGATTTCTTAGGGTTTTGATGCAGGACCAGGGTTTACGCCCTAGGTTTTAGCCCTAGACTTAGATTTTAGGATTTGAATTGTGGTGGGTGTACATTACATTACAATGATAATAAATACTAAGATCTACCATTAATGATACTATTTATGAGAGTTAAATAAAATACTAGTAATTGATAATTATAATTTTGTTTATAGTATCTAGTTTCAACATGAATGGCCTAATAATTCCTATTCATATACAATATCAGAAATCTCTATAATAAGGGTGATGACAATACTGAAAGGAGCCTAAATATTAGAGAATCAACTCCTTAACATAGTTCTCATCCTGATGAAAGAAAGTGAACCAACTCGAATGGTCAGATTCAATTTTTATACACTATCTATGGTTAGGATCCTAACTTGTGATTTACGTTACTTAGATTTAGAGTGTATCCATTAATCTATTTTTAGGCTTCGCCTTAGTTTAAAATCAAAATTCTATACTAATATTAACAGTGGAGTAATGATAAATACTAATCATTGATTAATACTATTAACACTGATTTAAAATAATTAATCTACTAATGACAACGTAATGCTAATTAATTGTGAATAGCTAGTTTCCATAATCACTAACACTAGCAAAAATCAACCCACTAATGGTTAACCACAACTAGGTGGACTTTATTGGGGTTTACCCAACCCATGAAATTTGGGCTCAAGCCTACATAAACTGGGCCCAAACTAAGGCTGGGTCGGTCCAAGCTCACTATGTGGCTAGGCTTAGCACAGGCCCATCCGTGTGGCCCTAATGGGACTGGGATGTGTCTAGGCCCACTGCTGGCCCAGAACTAATGCCGGGTTTGGCTCAACCAACAGCTCAGATGGTGGCAAGCACCTAGCCCAGATCATGGCCCAAACTAGGGTTGATCTCGGCCCACTTTTCAACATGGTTCGAAGGCTGGGACCCAGCTCAAGCTCGGCCTAGAGCTTGTGGCCAAGGTGGGCCTGGTTTCTGGATACGGCCCAAGGAGCTGGCCGACCTCAGCATGATTCCCAGCTATCCACAGAGCCTAGACGGATGCTCTCATTCTGCCACGATCCCGGCCTGAAGCGCAAGGATTTCCTGGCCTAATTTTGGTTCGTAAAAGGCTCCAAACACGGCTATAGTTTGGCTCATTTCCAGCATGAAGTACAGCCATTGTTAGCCTGATTTCAGCTTGCGAAATGCAGCCATTGCTTGGCTGAGTTTTGGCCCACTCAGGTGCCGATTTAACATAAACAGAAACTGCAAGAAGGTGCTCACCTGGCTTAGGGATTGGCAATGCACCCCCCCTGCTTCCTCCTTCCTTTCTCATTCTCTGCTGGAACCCGACATCATTTGAACCAGGCCCCGCCTAACTGGGACAGGCCCAACTCGAACCCGGCCAGGTTTGGGTCGCCTAGTGCAACGGTACACCCATTCTCCCTCTCATTTTCTTCTCTTTTCTTCTTCTTTTTCTTCCTTCAACTCCTTATGAGGGCCAGGAACCCCACTGGACTCATACGAGCTCGTTCGGCACACCCGGACTCATCTCAACTCAACATGTTGCGGCTCCTCTTCAACGAGGAAGATAATGGCAGATTTGTTATTTGCATCCGTTTCTTTGAAACGAGAGCATGGGATGGCTCAAAATGATGTCACAAAGCTTGAGGAAGAAGAAGCAAAATGAAGCTTCATTGGAGTTTTGGTGGTGGTTTCGAAAGGAGAAGAGAACAGCAGATTTCTGAGTGCAACCGCAGGAATGGGAGCGTAGATGTTATTGCTGCTCGATCCTCTATTTCTTATAGGAAACTGTGGTTCTTTCTAGATCATTGGATGGAAAATAAATGGTCAGGATCTGACCTAGGCCTTCCTCTCTTTCTCTCTTCAAAATATCTGGGCATTCGGTTGTGCGGCTGGCAACAACGTTTTCTATTTTCAAAGGCCAAGATTCACCCTCCATGGATGGCTAGGATGCAAGGGAAAGAGGGCACACGAATTGCCAACCTGGTGGTAAGAAATGTTTCCGTTTTCAGAAACTATTGTTTATAGGTTCTTCTTGTGCTAAAAAATGTGTGCCCATATATTCATGAAAACCCATTATGAAAGATGGGTTTTGGTCTATCATTTGTCCTCTATCAAATGGATGGTTCGGATCGTCCCAAAGAGTTAAAGTGGTGGGCTAGCAATCAGAGAAACAGACGTACGTCCATTAGCTGCCAATTCGAAGAGAGAGGGAGAAACCTCTCCTTATTTGGAAAACGTAAGTCAGACAGGTTTGACCGAGCTCCTTGGCTCAGTGCACAGTGGGTGCACGGCCTTGGTGCACACACGACCCATTAAGTGGGGTCCACTGTGATGTCTGTGATAAATCCACTCTGCCCACTCTCCTTGGAAGCGCCAGTCAGGTCTTTTGACCCAAAATCAGGCAGATGTTAGGTCTAGGTGGGGCCCGCAACTTGATTTAGGTCATGATGGTGGGTTTCTCGCCAATCTAGTGGTTGGATGATTTCGAAGTTGGATGTCAACGGTTAAAAGATCTTAAAGGGACATTTGTAAGACTTTCGTCATATATTACTAACCAATACTAATATTAATATAATTTTTATTATTTTTGTATATTAGTTATAATTACGATATTTAAAATCTCATAATATTTATAAATATAATTTTAATATTAACATACCACTAATTACATGTTGTTGTTCACACATTCATTAATATACATACTTTATAATATACAATATCACATTTAATTAGAATTATATTTGTATTTAATAATATCATTAAATATATAATTTCATTAAGTTATCTAATGATTTTTGTATACATACTTATAAGAGATATTTAATACTACCTTATAATTCAACTATATATTGTAAAACCATTATTCATTATGTTTATTTAATACCATGTTATTTTCATAATATTTTATATACGTTAGTTATATACATATCACCCTACTACAACACATTTTCATACATTATTTATATGATAAATAAATTACCAAATACGTCCATAATTCTTTTGATCTATGTTTGTGTAAAACTTATAATATGACAAATAAAATATACCCATATATACTTATGGAATATTACTGGATGATTTGATTCTCTTATTGAAGTGATTTGGAATCCTAAAATAGTGGTCTTTGGACTACACTTGAAGATCAATCGAATGGATATGAATAAATGATATACAAGACAGTCGAGATGAATGGATCGAGGATTTCTGGGTGTCGGTGTGCATGGATGACTATGTGTGTTTCTACACATGTGGAAACAAATTTAGACTTCCCTGATGACACCCGAGTACGCAAAAGTACGGGGTGTTACACCTTCGTACTGGTGTACAGACAAGAAGACAATTAAAAAATATTTGTACTTATGTCTGCTTCACTTCCCAAATTGAGCCGGCAAAAATAAATGAAGGACTTACTGATAAAAGTTGGATAGTAGCCTTGCAAGAAGAATTAAATCAATTTGTTAGAAATGATGTATGGTACTTGGTTCCTGAACCTTCTGATAAACACGTAATTAGAACCAAATGGATTTTTAAGAATAAAATAGATGAATTAGGAATATTATCAGAAATATGGCTCGACTGGTTGTACAAGGGTACACTCAAATAGAAGGTATTGATTACGATGAAACTTGTGCACTGATTGCGCGACTTGAATCCATAAGATTATTCGTTTCAATTACATGTCATAAGAAATTCAAAATATATTAAATAGATGTCAAAAGTGCATTTCTAAACGGTGACTTACATGAGGAAGTATATGTTGAACAACTTAAGGGTTTTGAGGACCCCAAACTTTCAAATCATGTGTACCATCTTAAGAAGATACTTTTTAGTTTAAAACAAGCTCCGAGGGCATTGTATGAATAATTGACTAAATTTTTACTTCATAAATTTATTATGGGTAGTGTTGATAAAACTTTATTCGTCAAGAAATATAACGATCATATACTGATAGTTCAAATCTATGTTGACGATATCATTTATGGATCTACATGCACTAACTTATCAATTGAGTTTGCAGATCTGATGAAATTCAAGTTTGAAATGAGTATGGTTAGTGAACTAAACTACTTTCTTGGATTACAAGTTAAGCAACTTAAAGATGGTATATTCATCTCACAAGCCAAATATGCCTTGAACCTTGTAAAAAGGTTTGAGTTTGAGAATGGAAAGAATTTTGAAACTCTAATGAGTACAACTCTTAAACTCTCAAAGGATGAATTGGGTAAAAGTGTAGACCCCCATCTATATCAAAGCATGATTGGTAGTTTCTTATATTTAACTACTAGTAGACCTGATATTGCTTTTAGTGTTGGAATATGTGCTAGATATCAATATAATCCTAAGGAATCACATCTAATTGTTGTTAAATGGATAATCGGATATGTCGCAAGTTCTGCTGACTTAGGACTTTGGTATTCGCATGATACATCCGTACAAATTATTGGATATACTGATGCAGATTGGGCAGGGAATATTGACGATAAAAAATCTACCAGTGGTCTAAAAAGAGAGTGAATACTCTTCTTATTGAGAGTTAAAGGAATTAATACAAGTAGCCATTAGTTTAAATTTAATTAAAACCAACAGAACCCTAGACCTTTTCTATCGTATTGAACATTGAGCATTCGACATTCAAGAAAAGCAGTTCTTCAGCTATAGCTTCTTCTACGGTGAAGATAAGTATACATTTACATTTTATATTTGGTCTTTCTGAGATAGCCAGAAAATCTGTGTTGGTTTTTCTGAGATAAGCTAGAAATTTTCAGTGAGGGTTTTTGTTTGTGATAATGTAACGACCCGTAAATTTCCGTACGTTGGCTCGAGTACCACCTCGACCAGAAATCAATTAGGATTAAATCCTTTAGAAATTTAACAAAGTTAACTAAGTACTAAACTCGATTAGCCATGAAATCCGTTGGGATCGCTTTAAATACGATCTGCAAGACCCAAAACTTGCAAAACAAGTGACTCTATGTTACCCTAAAGTTTAGAACTAAACTCATTTCCCGGCTGCTCTCGGGAATGAAATGAAACTTCGTATTAGGTCTAGATCGCACATCGGAAGTTCGATTAACACGAAGTTAAGGAACTAGGACCGCCCCACTGGGCTTGACAATCATCTCAAAAATCAGCTCCGACCGATGTCCCATGACCATTTGTTTCGATCCGGAGCGAGGGAGTGTGAAAAACACTATTCCCATCCTAATAAAAATATCAGGAATAGTGATCTGGCATCGTTCGGTTGCACGTCAGTATTAAGCAACCTGACCGTCAGAATCAGACCAAATTACACCCTCGGATTAAGAAAAATTTCAGGAACATTTACATGTACTTAGAATTTCTGATCGTGGCCCACTGACCGTTGAACTGAAAGTGGTCCGCCACATGCGATCTGGGAATCCGATCAAGTCGAAAACGTAATCCCACGTAGATCCATAGATGGTGAGCTTAAGTCTGACGTTTGGCTCAAGGAGGGCCACCAAAACCTCCCTTTTGAGCTGGAAAAGTGGTGAAATACCTATATAAGCAGTCACCCTTGAACCTGAGTCTATTTTGAGAATGTTTTTGGCTATAAAAGGGGCTTAGAACAGCTCCTCTCACAGCCATATGAATTTGGGAGAAAAACCCTAGAGAGCGAGAGAGAAAAGAGAGAGAAAAGCTTGGAATTTGTTGCTGATCTTCCTCCTACTGCTTTGGGTTGTCGCACGGCCTACACCGCCCCGTTCTAGGTGTTTTCCCAGCGGTATCCATCCCATTTGAAGGTAAGAAACCCTAACCCTAGTTCTGATTTAAGGTAGGATCGTTATGGGTTATGAAAAGGCTAACCGATTCCGCTCTTTAGGCTAGAAAACTCCCGTATACGGAAGCTCTACTACCCTTACTGATTCGTTGGAATTCCAAGGGCAAAGGTGAGGACTTTAAGTGTATAAGTTACGGTTTTCAACGCTTTCAATGTCAGATAATGGTAGATTCATGATCTGCATGCAATTGCACATGTACAAAGTGCTTTCCGTTTCCTGTTTCGATTAACGTTGTAGAATATGGAATTTCACATACTCTAGGTATACGTAGAAATACCGTATATGTATTTTTTTTGGGAAAATGTTTGACATATTTATTTAATGTATGATTATATGATATATGGATAAAATACTAATTTGGCGAAAGGAATTGCTAAAATACATGTTCACTTGTAAATGCTACGTATGTTGAAATTGTGTATTCTAGAAATACCGTATACGTATTTTTTTTGGAAAAATATTTGACATGTTTATTTAATGTATGATTATACAATATATGGATAAATTACTAGTTTGGCGAAAGGAATCGCCGTAATATATGTTCGCTTGTAAACACTATGTATGTTGAAATTGTGTATTCTAGAAATACCGCATGTGTAAATTTTGGAAGTGTAATTGTCATGATTATTTGTTGTATGAATATGGTATATGCGGATAAAATAACCGCTTGGCGAAAGGATAGCCCTAATACGCATTTGCTAACATACGTCATGTATGTTGGAATAGCGCACTCTAAGTGTTTGTGTAAATGCTTGTGTGTGAAAAAGCTTGAGTGTTAGTGCCTTAGATAGGCGCTGATATGGAATTCCCGACTCCCTTAGAGACATGTAGGATCCCCTCCATGCGGTGGTTCACTATAACCACTCCTTTGTAATGTGTACGTAATTGTATCCCTATGTGGATAGTGCTTTACTACATGCTTCACAACATGCTTTACAAAATGCTTTACATCATGTTTTACTTCATGCTTTATAACATGCCTGCTAACATGCTTGTATTACTTCGTTATCATGCTTAACTCCACATGCTATTGATGAGATCTGTTTAAGTTTGGGACTAAGTCTATAGTCCAAACATTCGGTACCAGACTTGAGATTGTGGCTGAGACTCATGTCGCCACAAAGTATGTGTCTGGCGAACCCGAGTCGTACTTCGGTTGGTGATAGTGGTTGGCCACATGGAGTGCTTTTGCGCAACATATCGCCCAACTTGTGGTGCGCTCGAGCTTATCAGGCTCGTCAAGTAAACCGATATGTGTATGTGTGTTCACCATGTTTGGTCGCTACTGCTTGAACCTAGGGTACCAAACTTACCAGTGGCGATCCCGTTAACCATGGTACCTCGATCCGCTAAGACGCATGAGCCGGGCATGGTGGTATGGGACACCGTGGTCGAGCTGTCGGCCTACGCTGGGGCCATGTGCCTCCCCGTAGTGACCATTACGCAACCAAAACTCGTGAGCCGAATACGGTGGTATGGGACACTGTATTCGAGCTGTCGATACTTACGGCGAGAGCCGAGTACGGTGAGACCTGTGCTCGTGCTGACGGGCGACGAGTCCTCCGTAGTATCATCGAGTGTACTCCAAGTGTCTGTGATTGGCGACGAGTCTTTCATAGTAACAAGAGTATGAGTTGAGCCGAGTACGGTGAGACCTGTACTCGAGCTGACGGCTAGTGATTGAGCCGAGTACGGTGAGACCTGTACTCGAGCTAACGGCCAGCAATTGAGCTGCATACGGTGAGATCTGTATCCGCGCTGACGGGTGACGAGCCCTTTGCGATGCCTTCACTATGTTTCTCAAACCATAATATCGTATGAGATTAACTAGGATTGACGACCCTAGAATGGATCATGTTTGGGAATGATACAAGGGAGGTACCTTAGTTTCCCAATACTGCTGGTTGAAATGGACTAATAAAAACTTAGTAATCATGAGCATCATCGCACCGCATGTGCTTTGTAGATGTGGCGCACTGAGGGAGTAAGCATTCGCGAACGTAAGATGATGTCGCTTGAGGGTGGTTTGGCAAGGGCATACAGCATCATGTCATATCATTTTTGCACTTAACAAGAGTAATTAGAAATGTTTGATTTGTACTGCTTTATCATTACTGCTTGATTGATTTGATAACATGTTAACCTATGCTTTATTGTTCCACTAAGTTAGCTACTCACTCCCACGTTGCGGGACGGTGTTTGCAACACCCAACAGACTCTATCACAGGTGTAGATGGCGCCTTGGTTCAGGAGCCGGAGCCCGACTTTGATGAGGATCAGGAGGAGTTCTCCTTTATGCAGTATTCTGACGGCTTTGCTTAGGCCGGCTGCATCGCGGGATTCTCAGGGCCTCTCATGAGGATTGTATTTTGATTTTTGACTTAGAAACAATACATGTATATTGGTACTCAGTTAGTACTCATACTCTGGAGTTCATAAAATTTTGTTACTTTACATACTTTGAATATAAAATTTCAGTCTTCCACTTGCCTTTATACAATTGAACTGGAGTATGATTTACTGTTTTGGTATAATCCCATTCATGTTTATTGCTCTAACTCAGACAACATTTAACCATCATTATGTATGTAGCATAAGTGATGCGTTGGAACTCGGGAGTTGAGTTCATACTCGACCCCCGAATTTCAGGGCGTTACAAGTTGATATCAGAGCATGATTTTGATTAAACCGGACCTGAGTTATGTCCCCACTATGTACGCTAACGTGTTACAACCTAGGAGGCTGCGCAAAAATATAGAAACAGTCTTAGGGTCTCCCGATTTCACCGTTCGGCGAAATTCATTAAAAACGGACACGTTGATCGAGTTTGTACTCGATCCTGACCGCACATACGGATTCTAAATCACTCCTAGACCGTCTATTGAAGTGTCCAGGTCACTATCCACCCAAAACCAGTCGTTAAAAATTAGGAAAAATCGGTTTAGTTCAGAAATTTCTCGGAACCAACCGTTCGAGAGCTAAACTGAGTCAGGGGCCCCTCCACGTCAATACACTAAGCCCCCAGATCGAACCAGGGTGCATTTGGCACCCTGGACACGTGGCAAACAGGGCCCCACCACGGCGGCGTGGTTCTGACCAAGTCTGACCGCGGTGGAGCCGCGGCTCCGGCGGCGGACCGCGGTCTGGTGGGCCATCTCGAGTGGGGCCAGGGCTGGGGTTGGTCGGCCCGACCTCCTCTACCCCCTGGCACGTGCAAAATCCCCATATGTTTAGGTTTTAAGGGGCTGGAGCACCCTTCTCCCTCATTTCTTCCTTTCCAAGCACCTCCAAACCCCATTTTCGATTTTTCTCTAAACCCATCCCTCCAAACTTTGCGATCTTCCATTTTCTTCCATAACCCACACACCCCAACCTTCCACAACAGCCCTAGCCTCCTCCTTTCCCCATTTTCTCAAGTTGGAGCTCTCATACCCCTCATTGGAGCTCAAAATCGGGTAATCTCCTAACCCATTCCATTTTCTTCTTGTTTCTCCTTCATTTCCTACCTCTAGTGCCCCTTCCACACCTATTGGATTGTTGCTTGTGGTGGATCAAAGAGATCAGCCCCTTTTTCCCCCATTTTGGCAATTTTTCATGGCCCTCCTTGGTGTGGTGGCGACTATTTTCTCGGTTTCCTCCATCCTATCTTTCATGGGAAAGAGGAAAACCGCGGCCGATGACGCCGGCCCAAGTAGGCCAACCCATTCCCGAAGAAGATCCGACGTTGGGGCCGGCACTAGCACTATTCGGGAGTTTAGGTCTAAGCGAGACCTGGATCCTGACCATCCCATCAGAAATGCTTATCCGATAGGCATCGAATACAGGCGCTTCGCAGGCCGTAAGGTTGTGTTTGAAGCTCATGTGGATGAAAGAATGTTTGGCCTACACCCGATGATGGACCACTTGGTGGATATCGGATGGAATTCTATATTTGAAGGCGAGTCTCCCGCATGTGAGAACACGGTTCGCGCTTTCTATGCTCACATCATAGATTCATCGTTGGAGCCTCTTCAGTTTACTATCTCTGTGAGGGGCATAAGACGCACAATCACTGTGGATGAGGTGGTTCGAATCACGAAGATTTCACTTGGTCAAGTGCTTCCTAGTGACGACTTCTCCAGGAGTGCGCGAGAAAGGGATCACCGCACGCGATACCTTTGTGGTCGCCGAGTTACTTGGAAGTGAGGAAATTGTATTGCGGCGACAAAGATGACCGAAGACTTCCGTTTACTCCATCACATTTTTACATACAATGTATACCCACGGTGGGGTAACCGCACGGAGTGTACTCGGTTGATGGTGGACTTTTTATACAAGATGGGACGCGGGGACAACATATGCCTGCCCACATTCATCCTATTTCAGATAGTTCAGGTTGTTCGTTCTGCCAGGAACGATCTTTCACTCACATTTGGCAGCCTGATATGTAGGATGGCTCGTGATGTCGGCTATAGACTCAACATGGAAGACCTTGCACCAGTCCAAGTCATAAGCGAGGCGACACTTAAGAATATGAAGATCGGCCCTCAACAGCGGCAAGCACGACTCGACGAGTCTGGAGATGAGTCGGATAGCGCCGGTGAGGAGAGTTTTGACCTCCAGGCTGAGAGTGATGAAGAGCGCGATGATGACATACAGGAAGAAGAACCTGAGGCTCAGGACACTGAGGAGAGTTCACCTCCTGAGGCTCAGGAACAGGGTGTGAATCGGGATGCTTTGGATGCACGTTTGGCCCGTCTCGAGGAGGGTCAAGCCGCCCTGCAGCAAGAGATTGGTCAAGTTCGAGCCAAGCTTGAAGAGAATGAAGCCTACATGAAGAAGAGTTTTAAGAAGATGTCCCGTACGTTGAAGGCCATTCTGTGCTGTGCGCAGGATAAGAATGCTCCTCCTCCACCGCCTGCTTCGGATGCTTAGTCATCCACGTGGTTGTGTGTTGTTGTTTGCTTTGGTTACTGCGATAGGCGGTTTATGTTTTCATGTAGATGATGTAGTAGATAGTAACATGTTTTAGGTGTTTGATGTAGTGGATGTATTGGCTATCATGTGATTTCTGTCGTGATTCATGTAACTCTGTATTCCATGTATTAAGACAATTTTGGGTAAATAAAAAGCATGTAGCCTCTTTTGTTTTGATGATGTGTGGAATGCTTAAGTGCTTTATGAAGTGTATTGTGCTTTATCTCACAAATGATCTACCCTATATTGTCTAGGGCATACCGCGGCAGTATACGCGGAGCACGGCACATCTTCTTCCGACCGGCTCTATGGACCAGACTCCTTCTGGTAGTAGCGGTCCTGCGGACCGAGTCTTGGGATCCGATCGCCTCCGCCTTTGGTCCTACTGGGTGGACGACCACCTTATACGCCCCACCGTGAGCGTGACGGTCGTCTTCTTCACAAGAAGATGACTCTCGAGTCGCTCCGCCGACTGATAGGTTTGAGCAGCTGATGATGATGATGCATCAGTAGTAGATGCAGCAGCAGCAGATACAGCAGCAGCAGCATCAGCAGCTTATGGCCACTATCGCTGAGGCCTTGTCCTATGGTGGTAGTGCGACTCCACCTACGACATCTGCACATCCTGATGAGCATTCTGAGCCTCCTGCTCAGGTTGAGGATGTGCCTCTGCCCACATCCGTCGCACCTCCTACTGGAGAGGTCAGTACTCGTGGTTTACTCGAGCGATTTCAGCGCTTGAGGCCTCCCCTCATTTATGGGTTCTCACAGACCCGAGGAGGCGAGTTCTGAGTTAGACCGCATCTTCAAGATGCTACGGATGCTGCACTATTCAGAGGCAGAGCAGGTCGAGCTGGCTTCCTTCATGTTTGAGAGGGAGGCCAGCTTATGGTGGGACAGTGTGCTGCGCACGGTCGCAGTAGATTTCGTGTGGACCTGGGAGGCTTTCGAGTCTCGGTTCCACGAGAAGTACTACCCGCAGACATATCGGCATGAGCGGGAGGATGAGTTTCTGTGCCTCAGGTAGGGAGGCATGACGATCACGGAGTACGAGCACCGTTTCACTGAGTTGGGCCGCTTTGTCCCAACTATCCTCGTGGATGAGCAGATGCGGATGCGTCGTTTTTCCTTAGGTTTGCAATCGGAGATACGGTCGAGGATTTGCTACCTCAGTATACCTACCTACGCGGCATTGGTCCACATGTCTATGACGGCCGAGCAGGATGTGGACCGATTGGCCAGATCGCGTGGTGCTATGGTTGCGAGGCCACGCCAGGATTTGTAGAGCAGGCCTATCTTAGGCAAGAGGCCACGTGCTGATTCGCCCCCCAGGGCCGCAGCACCTGTTGTTCCTGTGAGACGCCCGTTGGTGACCTGCACGTATTGCGGGAAACCAGGACACCCTGCTGAGAGTTACTTCTAGCGTATGAGGGCTAGTGGATTTGCACCACCGCAGAGATTGGATCGCCCTTATCCACAGGCCATATCAGCTCCACCGCTACAGACTGCTCCTGCACATCCTTCCTTCCGACCTCCTGTGCCGCGCTTCAGGCCGCCACAGCGACCCTTGGCTCCTCAGCCGAACCGTCAGCAGCAGGCGCGCGTTCATACGCTTGTGGCTGAGGCACCTGAGACGTCGATCTCGGCTCCGACGGCTTTTGAGGGTACGGCTTATATTCATGGTACTCCCGTTTCTTTATTGGTGGACACTGGGTCCACTACTTCTATTATTTCTTATGGGGCGATTAAACGTCTATCTTTGCCTACGATTCCCACAAAGGGAATGAGACTCACTACGGCTACTGGGACCTTTTCGGATGTCACACGGTTATGCGAGGGTTGTTCGATAATTTTGGGTAGCAGCACAGTGCTCGTCGACCTCATTGTTGCTCCACTATGGCACTACGACGTTATCCTTGGTATGGATTGGCTCGCCAAGATGAGGGCTGAGATAGATTGCGATACTCGGATCGTGACTACCTATGGACTTGATGGTACAGCTTTCACGTTTCCAGTACAGGTCAGTTGGCCTTGCCGTGTTGATTGTTATATTGCTTTATTGACGCCGATTGATGGTCCGACGTTGAGGAATACCCCGGTGGTTCGAGAGTTTGCAGGGTGTTTGAGACTATTCCTGGTTTACCTCCTCGACGTGAGATCGATTTTACAATTGACCTTACGTCGGGTGCGACACCCATCTCACTGCCGACTTATCGTATGCCTCCATGTGAGATGGAGGAGCTGCGGAAACAAATTGACGATCTGGTAGACAAGGGTTTTATACGACCTAGTGTGTCTCCTTGGGGAGCACCTGTGTTGTTCGTGAAGAAGAAGGACGGGTCGCTACGGTTGTGTATTGATTACCGTAGGTTGAACCAGGTCACGGTGAAGAACAAGTATCCTTTGCCCAGGATTGATGATCTGTTCGATCAGTTGAGGGGGGCGAAGTATTTCTCGAAGATTGACCTTCAGTCAGGGTACCACCAGTTGCGCGTGAGAGAGGAGGACGTGCAGAAGACAGCCTTCAGGACGTGCTTCGGGCACTATGAGTTTTTGGTGATGTCGTTCGGCCTGACGAACGCACCAGCCGTGTTCATGGATCTGATGAACCGGGTATTTCGGCCCTTCCTTTACCGATTTGTCATCGTCTTTA
Source organism: Magnolia changhungtana (assembly GCA_030180095.1). NCBI lineage: Eukaryota > Viridiplantae > Streptophyta > Magnoliopsida > Magnoliales > Magnoliaceae > Magnolia > Magnolia changhungtana. The sequence continues at coordinate 17,666,723 of JASAUF010000343.1, forward strand.
TCGATGACATCTTAATATACTCCACGAGTCGGGAGGAGCACCTGCGAGCAGTATTGGGTACGTTGGAGAAGAACCAGTTGTTTGCGCAACACAAGAAGTGCGACTTCTGGCAGGAGGAAGTCAAGTTCCTGGGACATGTAGTGTCCAAGGATGGGATAGCAGTGGACCTTGCTAAGGTAGCCGCGGTTCAGGATTGGCAGCAGCCTGAGTCGGTTACCGAGGTGAGGAGTTTCCTTGGTCTGGCTGGGTATTACAGACGCTTCATTCAGGATTTCTCGAAGATCGCCAGGCCATTGTCTCAGTTGACTCAGAAGGACCTGAAGTTCGCATAGAATGAGAAGGCGGAGGCAGCTTTTAAGGAGCTGAAGGACAAGTTGACGTCCGCCCCTGTATTAGTATTGCCAGAGCAAGGGGAGAAATACACGATATATACTGACGCGTCTCGCGTTGGTTTGGGTTGTGTTTTAATGCAGAAGGATAGGGTGATTTCGTATGCCTCGAGACAATTAAGGAAGCACGAGGAGAATTACCCTACACACGACCTGGAGTTGGCAGCTGTCATCTTTGCATTGAAGCTCTGGAGACATTACCTCTATGGAGAGGAGTTCAAGCTTTTCTGTGATCACAAGAGCCTTAAGTACATATTCACACAGCGAGACTTGAATATGAGACAGCGCCGATGGATGGAGACCTTGAAGGACTTCAAGTTCGAGGTTTCCTATCATCCTGGCAAGGCGAACCTTGTGGCAGACGCGTTGAGCCGCAAGAAGGCGATTGCATTTGCGGCACCACTGATGATAGCTGAGTGGGACATGGTGGAGTTCGTACGGGACTTCGAGCAGAGACTCACTGTCGAGGAGCCATATGAGTGTGTTGCCCACGTTCGGGTGCGACCACTTATTGACGACAGGATTGTTGAGGGCCAGGAGGGCGATATGCGGCTGTCTGAGCTTCGAGAGCAGGCTAGCGACGCCGAGGATTCCGAGTGGAGGGTTGATTCTGATGGAGGTTTACGATTCCGTGGCCGCCTATGCGTTCCGGATGTGCCTGACTTGAGACGCGAGCTTCTCGAGTCCGCCCATAACTCGAAGTTTGCGATGCATCCTGGTAGCACGAAGATGTACCAGGATATGAGACGGACGTATTGGTGGGATAACATGAAGGCCCACATTACTGAGTATGTGTCTCGATGTCTGACGTGCCAACAGGTCAAGGTAGAACATCGCCGACCTCCTGGACTACTTCAGCCCATGCCTATAGCGGAGTGGAAGTGGGACTTCATCTCCATGGACTTCATATTAGGGTTGCCGAAGACGAGGAAGGGGCACGATTCCATTTGGGTGATTGTGGACCGGTTGACGAAATCGGCCCATTTCCTCCCTATCAGAGTTACGAACTCTGTAGACGAGCTGGCTAGATTGTACATCAGGGAGATCGTCCGTCTGCACGGGGTTCCTTTGGAGATCGTGTCGGACAGAGACACGCGGTTCACATCTATCTTCTGGACTCGTATCCAGGAGACAATGGGTGTGAAGTTGAAGTTCAGTACAGCGTTTCATCCTCAGACTGATGGGCAGACAGAGCGGGTGAATCAAATTCTGGAGGATATGTTGCGAGCATGTGTGTTGGACTTCAAGGACAGCTGGGATGATTGTCTTCCGTACGCAGAGTTCGCCTACAACAACAGCTTCCAGGCGACTATTGGCATGGCGCCATATGAGGCTCTATATAGTCGACCTTGTAGGGCACCGCACTGTTGGGCAGAGGTTGGCGAGCGTAGTCTGATTGGCCCGGAGTTGGTACAGGCGACTACAGAGAAGGTCGACATTATCAGGCGTCGATTACTTACAGCGCAGAGCAGGCAGAAGAGTTACGCCGATACGAGGCGGCGACCGCTGGAGTTCGAGGTCGGGGATCATGTGTTCCTTCGAGTTTCCCCTATGAAGGGAGTCCTTCGGTTTGGGAAGAAGGGGAAGCTCACACCGAGGTTTATCGGTCCATTTCAGATACTGGATCGAGTGGGTGATGTGGCGTATCGTCTCGCTTTGCCCACACCACTTGCGTCTATACACAACGTATTTCATGTATCTATGCTGAAGAAGTACGTTCCTGATCCTTCGCATATCATCAGATGGGAGCAGGTACAGTTGAGCGAGGATGCTACATATGATTTGCGCCCGACGCGCATCCTTGACAGGAAGGAGCAGGTACTGCGTAGTAAGGTCATCCCACTTGTGAAGGTACTTTGGACAAATCATTCCGAGGAGGAAGCTACTTGGGAGACTGAGGCCGAGGTCAGGAAGAACTACCCTCAGATTCTCGAGAAATATAAAAAGGTATAAATTTCGAGGATGAAATTTTTTGTTTAAGGGGGGTAGATTGTAACGACCCGTAAATTTCTGTACGTTGGCTCGAGTACCACCTCGACCAGAAATCAATTAGGATTAAATCCTTTAGAAATTTAATAAAGTTAACTAAGTACTAAACTTGATTAGCCATGAAATCCGTTGGGATCGCTTTAAATACGATCTGCAAGACCCAAAACTTGCAAAACAAGTGACTCTAGGTTACCCTAAAGTTTAGAACTAAACTCATTTCCTTTGCTCTCGGGAATGAAATGAAATTTCGTATTAGGTCTAGATCGCACATCGGAAGTCCGATTAACACGAAGCTAAGGAACTAGGACCGCCCCACTGGGCTTGACAATCATCTCAAAAATCAGCTCCGACCGATGTCCCACGGCCATTTGTTTCGATCCGGAGCGAGGGAGTGTGAAAAACACTATTCCCATCCTAATAAAAATATCAGGAATAGTGATCTGGTATCGTTCGGTTGCACGTCAGTATTAAGCAACCTGACCGTCAGAATCAGACCAAATTACACCCTCGGATTAAGAAAAATTTCAGGAACATTTACATATACTTAGAATTTCTGATCGTGGCCCACTGACCGTTGAACTGAAAGTGGTCCGCCACATGCGATCTGGGAATCCGATCAAGTCAAAAACGTAATCCCACGTAGATCCATAGATGGTGAGCTTAAGTCTGACGTTTGGCTCAAGGAGGGCCACCAGAACCTCCTTTTTGAGCTGGAAAAGTGGCGAAATGCCTATATAAGCAGTCACCCTTGAACCTGAGTCTATTTTGCGAATGTTTTTGGCTATAAAAGGGGCTTAGAATAGCCCCTCTCACAGCCATACGAATTTGGGAGAAAAACCCTAGAGAGAGAGAGAAAAAAGAGAGAGAAAAGCTTGGAATTTGTTGCTGATCTTCCTCCTACTGCTTTGGGTTGTCGCACGGCCTACACCGCCCCGTTCTAGGTATTTTCCTGGCGGTATCCATCCCATTTGAAGGTAAGAAACCCTAAACCTAGGTCTGATTTAAGGTAGGATCGTTGTGGGTTATGAAAAGGCTAACCGATTCCGCTCTTTAGGCTAGAAAACTCCCGTATACGGAAGCTCTACTACCCTTGCTGATTCGTTGGAATTCCAAGGGCAAAGGTGAGGACTTTAAGTGTATAAGTTACGGTTTTCAACGCTTTTAATGTCAGATAATGGTAGATTCATGATCTGCATGCAATTGCACATGTACAAAGTGCTTTCCGTTTCCTGTTTCGATTAACGTTGTAGAATATGGAATTTCACATACTCTAGGTATACGTAGAAATACCGTATACGTATTTTTTTTGGGAAAATGCTTGACATGTTTATTTAATGTATGATTATATGATATATGGATAAAATACTAATTTGGCGAAAGGAATCGCTGAAATACATGTTCACTTGTAAATGCTACGTATGTTGAAAATGTGTATTCTAGAAATACCATATACGTATTTTTTTTTGGGAAAATGTTTGACATGTTTATTTAATGTATGATTATACAATATATGGATAAATTACTAGTTTGGCGAAAGGAATCGCCGTAATATATGTTCGCTTGTAAACACTATGTATGTTGAAATTGTGTATTCTAGAAATACCGCATATGTGTAAATTTTGGAAGTGTAATTGTCATGATTATTTGTTGTATGAATATGGTATATGCGGATAAAATAACCACTTGGCGAAAGGATAGCCCTAATACGCATTTGCTAACATACGTCATGTATGTTGGAATAGCGCACTCTAAGTGTTTGTGTAAATGCTTGTGTGTGAAAAAGCTTGAGTGTTAGTGCCTTAGATAGGCGCTGATATGGAATTCCCGACTCCCTTAGAGACATGTAGGATCCCCTCCATGCGGTGGTTCGCTATAACCACTCCCTTGTAATGTGTACGTAATTGTATCCCTATGTGGATAGTGCTTTACTACATGCTTCACAACATGCTTTACAACATGCTTTACATCATGTTTTACTTCATGCTTTATAGCATGCCTGCTAACATGCTTGTATTACTTCGTTATCATGCTTGACTCCACATGCTATTGATGAGATCTGTTTGAGTTTGGGATTAAGTCTATAGTCCAAACATTTGGTACCAGACTTGAGATTGTGGCTGAGACTCATGTCGCCACAAAGGATGTGTCTGGCGAACCCGAGTCGTACTTCGGTTGGCGATAGTAGTTGGCCACACGGAGTGCTTTTGAGCTCCATATCACCCAACTTGTGGTGCGCTCGAGCTTGTCAGGCTCGTCAAGTAAACCGATATGTGTATGTGTGTTCACCATGTTTGGTAGCTACTGCTTGAACCTAGGGTACCAAACTTAGAGTGGCGATCCCGTTAACCATGGTACCTCGATCCGCTAAGATGCATGAGCCGAGCATGGTGGTATGGGACACCGTGGTCGAGCTGTCGGCCTACGCTGGGGCCATGTGCCTCCCCGTAGTGACCATTGCTCAACCAAAACTCGTGAGCCGAATACGGTGGTATGGGACACTGTGTTCGAGCTGTCGATACTTACGGCGAGATCTGAGTACGGTGAGACCTGTGTTCGTGCTGACGGGCGACGAGTCCTCCGTAGTATCATCGAGTGTACTCCAAGTGTCTGTGATTGGCGACGAGTCTTTCATAGCAACTAGAGTATGAGTTGAGCCGAGTACGGTGAGACCTGTACTCGAGCTGACGGCTAGTGATTGAGCCGAGTACGGTGAGACCTGTACTCGAGCTGACGGCCAGCAATTGAGCCGCATACGGTGAGATCTGTATCCGCGCTGACGGGTGACGAGCCCTTTGCGATGCCTTCACTATGTTTCTCAAACCATAATATCGTATGAGATTTACTAGGATTGACGACCCTAGAATGGATCATGTTTGGGAATGATACAAGGGAGGTACCTTAGTTTCCCAATACTGCTGGTTGAAATGGACTAATAAAAACTTGGTAATCATGAGCATCATCGCACCGCATGTGCTTTGTAGATGTGGCGCACTGAGGGAGTAAGCATTCGCGAACGTAAGATGATGTCGCTTGAGAGTGGTTTGGCAAGGGCATACAGCATCATGTCATATCATTTTTGCACTTAACAAGAGTAGTTAGAAATGTTTGATTTGTACTGCTTTATCATTACTGCTTGATTAATTTGATAACATGTTAACCTATGCTTTATTATTCCACTGAGTTAGCTACTCACTCCCACGTTGCGGGACGGTGTTTGCAACACCCACCAGACTCTGTCACAGGTGTAGATGGCGCCTTGGTTCAGGAGCCGGAGCCCGACTTTGATGAGGATCAGGATGAGTTCTCCTTTATGCAGTATTCTGACGGCTTTGCTTAGGCCGGCTGCATCGCGGGATTCTCAGGGCCTCTCTTGAGGATTGTATTTTGATTTTTAACTTAAAAACAATACATGTATATTGGTACTCAGTTAGTACTCATACTCTGGAGTTCATAAAATTTTGTTACTTTACATACTTTGAATATAAAATTTCAGTCTTCCGCTTGCCTTTATACAATTGAACTGGAGTATGATTTACTGTTTTGGTATAATCTCATTCATGTTTATTGCTCTAACTCAGACAACATTTAACCATCATTGTGTATGTTGCATAAGTGATGCGTTGGAACTCGGGAGTTGAGTTCATACTCGACCCCCGAATTTCAGGGCGTTACAGATAACCTGGTAAAATCACAACTGTATCAGGTTTTATGGTGATCCTAAGAAAACCTTATTCGTAGCGAAAGACAAGATTACGTAGATAGTAATTTTATGAGTAGAGTAGGTGTGGTTGTTTGAGAACAGTTGTTGACACACCAAACCACTATAATTCTTAGTGTTTGTGGCGAATGCTTTTATTATTTTTATGGTGAATTATTATAATTTCGTTTCAATACAAGTGGTGAATAATTGTAATATTTATTTTATTTACTATTGTTCAGTTTAGAATTTTAATTCTTATCACATTCGTGAAATAAGGTTGTCTTACCTAAACTTGTTTGGGTGAAGGTTGTCCTACGAATCAGTTTGAATCAACGTTTCAATACTAGTCCAATTGAGATCTCTGATTTATTTATTATTCAGCACTTTATTCAATTATTTGGCATAGTCCTATTCACCCCCTCTTTAGGACTTCTTACGCTCTCCTTTTTAGGGCACCATTCGAAAGAGGGAATAGAGAGCAAGAGGGTGTGTTTGGAAATCCCTCTTTGAAATACAATAATACTTTCAAATTTGAAAATTGTGCATTTTCCATCATTTATAACATAAACTATATTAACAAGCCATACATGTAATGAACCATTTACTGGATGGTTAAGATAGTTTTATATAAGAAATGTATACGTATTAACCATTTCAACTAGATTCATTATTTGGATGGTTTGGATAACTCTAAATCATTGCCACTATTGTTATGAATGAGTCACCACTATTTTAAATCAAATACAAAGCTCACACTGTTTCAGTGTATAATAAAAACATGAACTTGGGCTTTGGATCTAGCAGGGCTCTATAGGCCCCACCATGATGTTTGTGTTTTATCCACGCCATCCATCCATTTTTCAACATCATTTTAGGCTTGATCCCAAAAAAATAATCTGACATAAATCTCGAGTGGACCACACCATGAGAAAACAATAGTGATTGAACGTCCACCATAAAAAAACCTTTTTTTCACCGACGGATTATTATATTAAAATCCTCCTAAGGCCCACTGTACTGTTTATTTGACATCCAATTTGTTGATTAGGTCAAACAGACCTAGATGAAGGGAAGAAACATAGTTCTACTTTATCCAAAACTTTTATGGCCCCCAAAAAGTTTTTAATGATCTACGTTCAATCAACACTTTTTCCTGTAATGTGGTCCACTAGAGATTTGGATATACCTCATTTTTGGGCTCATACCATAAAATTATCTAGAAAAATATATGGACAGCATGGATGAAACACATACATCATGGTGGGTCCCATAGAACACCGACCACGCTAGTGGTAGGGTGAGTAGCCCATTCATTTCCGTCGTGGGAAGAGGAGCGCTGACATTCCTCGAGCTCCAAGTTATATGAATGGTTGAAATGAGATCAAAGTTACATGGGCACCACAATGATGTATTTATCATATCTACACCATTCATATATTTGGAGAGATCATTATAGATCTTGATCCAAAAAATGAGTAATTTTCAAGGTTCAAGTGGACCACACCACGAATAGCAGTGGGACAATGATCTCACTATTAAAAACATTTGTCGAGCCCACCGTAACGTTTACTTTCCATCCAATCTGTTCATAAGGTCACACAGACCTAGATGAAGAGAAAAACAAATATCATATTGATCCAAAATATATGTGACCCCCAGAAGGGTTTCAATGGCAGGCATTCAATCCCCCACTACTTTTTATAGTGTGGTCCACTTGATTTTTGGATGTCTTATTTTTCTACTCAAGCCTTACGAGGAACTCACCAAGTGGACGGATGGTTTGGATATAACTCATACCTCATGATGGGACCCATAGAACTTAGTGACGACAACACACCGGGCATGTTGCCGGTGCATGGTACAACAACCAATTTGCTTCCAAACTGGGCGGGGCAGAGTGGACGCGGATTTCTTGCAAAAGCCTTTACAGGAAGTTCCTGTGCTGGGAACCTAGTTGGGGCCTACCGTGATGTTTGTCAGCAATCCACCCATCCATCCATTTTGTAAGCTCATTTTAGGACCTAAGATAAATAAAAAATGAGCTGGATCCAATACTCAAGTGGACCAAAAATGGGAGGATTGAATGTACACAGTTGAAATATTCATGGGGCTACATAAGTTTTGAATCAGGCTAATATTTGTATTTTTAGTTCATCCTAGTAGGAATGACATTACGAACGAGATAGATGGCATGTAAACATCACTTTTGAACCTAAGAAGGTTTTAACGGTAGGAATTTTCCTACCCACCTTTTCCTTTAGTGCGGCCCACTTGCTCACTTTTGGTATCAAGTGCTGAAATTATCTCATAAAACGGATGGACAGGGTGGATTTCTCACAAATATCACAGTGGGCCCCACCTAGGTTTCCAGCCCAGGAACTTTATGCAAAAGACTTTAGCAGGAAATCCACATCCAAGCGAAGCCATCCACATCCAAGCAGAGCCAGAGACGGATGATTAATTCAGGAGTCGTGGAGCCCACTGTGTAATGTATTTTGTTCATCCATTTCTACAGTTTATTTTAGGGCATAATCCTAAAAAGGAGGTAAATCGAAGCTCCGATTGGAGCACAGCACTTATCAATTGTATATGCTTAATCTCTATTATTTCCTACTGTGTGGTCCACTTGGGCCTTTAATGTACCTCCTTTTTGGTTTATGCCTTAAACTGAGCTTTTAAAATGGATAGACGACTTAAATTAAACACAAATATTGTAGTGGGTGCCATAATCCACTTTTTTTGGTAATGCACTCGCTATTAATATTCCCTTGCCTTCGCTGATAGCTTATTATGATTCGCCGACAGCTTATTATGATTCATCAACAGTTTATTATGATTCACCGATGGCTTTTAGCCGTCGGGGAAACCAATAGATGGTCGTCGGCGTTGATCTTTTTTTGGTAGTGTGACGGAGATGTATTATGTGTTGTGGGGATGTACTCGCATAAATGAGGGATGTTCAATACCTGACTCATGCTTTCATTCATCCACTATTCACTCGGGCTGGTGGTGGATAAATAAATCATTGTGCACCTTTACAATGGCTATGATTTCAGCTAGGTATGGGACTAACCTGAGAGCGGGAGTTTACCACATGGAGTCTAGCTACCCAAATCAGGTATGGGACTAGTTTGGATAAAAGTCCCTTGTGATGAACCCCATAGCTTGCGATACAGCGTACTATTATCCAGACTCCACACATCAGCTTTTGTTATTCATTCTCCATCATATGCCTTATAGTAGATATGGAATTTGATTATCTTATATATAATGATTGGATATTCTCATGATTCATGGTTGCTTGTCGAGTGGCATGCTTAACGTTGATGACAAGATTCATGATAAACTGTCTAACTTTAATAACATGCCTGATTGGTAGCATCCTCACCTATGATAATAAGCTTGGTTGATAATATGCATAAGTTGTTTTAGATGTCTTTACGGGAGCACCTTGATAAGCCTTGTTTTACTCCCAGCACGCAATAGACTCACGAGCTGTGGTTTGCTCATACAAATGACTTAAACTTTTTCAGGATGCATGTAAGAGTTGTTGGAGTTTACTATTGTTTCCTTCATTAACAAGTTCTCTTCGATATGCGTTGATACCATGTACAAAATGTGTAACTGCCTAATCAAATTAACCATTCAAAAAAAAAATCCTTCACCATGAGTTGGGTTTGGTGTTCGGTAAGTTTGTTAATCGTTCACTAGGTCCGGTAAGTGGTGAGGAAGTTCTCCAACCTGAGTTTAGGAATTCCTTAGAAATTACTCAGATCTTGTGAAGTACAAGTAGAGTGTGTGCCTAACACCTTCCCTCTCTATACATCAGTACAAGTAGAGTGTGTGCCTAACACCTTCCCTCTCTGTAACCATGATCCCTTACTTAGAGTCTCTGGAACACAAACTCAAGAGTTATCTTAGGGTTAAGGATCTTCAGGTTCTCAATCCTAAGCATTTCTACATAATCTAATCAACTTTATGATCGAAATAATTGGTTAGTGGCAACTCTGGTCAAATATAATACTATCTTAACTCCCAACAAGAAATGTGTGGAAAGAGAGCCAATCCTCCCACCCGGGATCCAAGATCCACAACATCGTTATGAACCTAGGATCAAGCTCCGAGATGGTGACTGTGATGTCGTTTGGGTCTTCCCTGAGGCATTGGAGTTCCTCGGGTACTTGTAGATTAAGTGGGATGTGGACAATGGTTCAATCAATGAAGGGAAATATCTATCCCTTGCCAGGGTTCTTATCAATTCGCTCAGTCAGTCGGCGTAGTTGATCCTCTAGGGCAGAGTTCACCTTGTCACTGGGATGGATGATCCCTGCATTGATGTGTCTGATTGGTGTGCAAATGAATGGATCGTCTTTCTCTTTGTAGACTCATTCTTTTATAGGATCTTGTTACCCTTGCTTCATATTTGAAGTAGGTTGATATCCTGATCTGGTCCGCCTGAATTTTCTCAAACAACAATGACTCAGGTCAAGTCTTAGTATTCAAGGTGATAGTAGAAACTTTGGTACTCACCAAGAGAGAAGATATTCTTTAATCACATAGGACACTAGTGGAAAAAGGCATGCCTGAATGCTATAGATAGGGGTGTACATGAACCGAGTTAGTTTGGTTAGCTCGCTCGACTTGACTCAAAAAAGCTCGATTCGAGTCGAACTAATTTTTTTAGCTCGAAAAAAATTCGAACCGAGTTCAAGCTTGCCCGAGCTCGACTCGACTCGAATCAAATTCCAACTCGAATCGAACTCGGATTGAACTAGTTCGGTGACTCGGTTACTTTGAAATTGATGTTACTCACCAAGTGTTTGATGAAATGACTTAATGAAGTGTCAGCTAGTGGCAAGGAAGGTATGTATATGAAACAAATATCATTTTTTTCTTACTTTTGATGTTACCTACAAGGTGTTTGATGAAATACTTGTAAATAGTTGTTGCTATTTTATGTACAGTGAGAAATTGAAAGTGCACAGCATGTGTTTGTAAAAATGTCATATGTCATGCCCCAAACTCAGAAACCGGGCTCACAGAATTTTCGATCACCAAATCCGTTGCTAACAGCCTCCGTAGTACCCCATTCTCGACTCATAGTGCCCAATGCCAGATTTCGATCCTGAGATCCTACAAGGAGGATTTTCAGTATGAAAATTTTTTTGTAAAGAAGCATGACCACAAGTGTACACAAATCACAAGAACAACATCATCACCACATATACACTATAAATCGAAAACTTTGAGTAGAATGCATATAAAGGGAAAATACAATATAGAGATATCAAAAACTCCAGAAGCTCAGCCGTACGCTCTTGCCTCAGTTCGACTACATCCTATCGACACCTGCACGCATCTATCGTGCATAAGCTTATAGAAAGCTTAGAGGGTGGTGTAAGTGTGTGTGCAATATAAGCGTGCTCAGAATACAATATCAAAGTAATGCGGAAACATGTCGGCAAGTCCATGAGTCATACAATATCAGAGTAAGCTGAAATACTGACAAGTCCATGACTCATACAATATCAGAGTAAGCAGAAATACTAACATGTCCATGAGTCATACAATATCAAAGTAAGCAGATATACTTACAAATCTATGAGTCATACAATATCAGAGTAAGTAGAAATACTGACAAGTCCATGAGTCACACAATATCAAAGTAAGCAATGCAGATCGTCTATGTAATGCGGGGTCATGGTAAACTAAATGTCATATGCTGCAGATGCAATGCAACTGCAGTGCGAAAGAAATGACCAAGCTAGAGTGTAAAAATCAGGATGATAATATGTGGTATCACAGGCTATGGGGTTCATCACAAAGGACTTCTATCTAAACCAGTCCCATACTTAATTTGGATAGCCAGACCTAATGTGGTAAACTCCTGATCTCAAGTTGGTCGCATGCCCCAACCGAAATCCTGGCCATCGCAAGGGTACACATAACAATTTGGTAGTGCACCACCAGCCCGAGTGGGTAGTGAATGAATGAATGAATGAGTCAAATGCTGAGTACGCAACTCCTGCTTAGTAAGTCCACATATTAGTACCGTACATCTCTGGGATCATCACCGGGGTCTAGTACACTCTACCCTGGCTTACCACCCCATCAAGCACATAATACAATTGGGTAAGTGGAAGAGACCTCACTATCTGCCTACCAATATTGGCCCGGCTCGTCGATAACAGACCCATTTATGAGCTGGTCAAATTCAGTCTAACATTGCCTACTCCCTTAGAAGGGTAAGGCCACACCCCTCCCAACTGACCATGACATAGTGGGAGACGCGACCTACTGGTATACGACCCTCATGTGCTCATATATATCCACTCGATTTAGACGTTGGAGCATCCCCTGGCCTCGGGGGTTTAGGGAATTTCACCCAGGGACATCTATCGAGCCCATATGCTAGAACCAAACATTTTTGGTATCTCATCTGGCTGTCCACGATATGCCTATGGAGGCCGCAGCCCTGATGTCGCTAGGGTGCCAAATGATCATGTCACACAAATGCGAGATGCATGAATCACACTATCCAATCATGCAGCAGTCCTATGCGTATCGCGCGCTCATGTGGGCAACTCCTCCTATCAAGGAGTCCCAAATAATCCACCCATGACATATGTTATGATCAATCACTCCTCATATCAAGCATACATATGATGCGTATGGGCATGAATCATAGAGCTATACTAAGCATGCTCTACGATGATGGTGTACTCTCCTCATATCAAAGATGGGCCTAGACGGCCTACTCATATCAAGAATGGTTCTAATAATTATGGGGGGCCAACGATTTGGGTTAGTCTACTAAGGGAAGATGAGAATGGGCCTTAGGGAGGGTTACAATGAGGACATTTAACCACTATTGCCCTTACAATGTGGACATTAAACAATCATTGCTCCCAAGGCATGGCCCATTTAATACTAACTAGAAAGATGGATGGGCATCATAAACATCATTACATACATCATGGTGGAATCACATATCCTAATTGGGCCTCATATACATCATATTGGGTCTCACACAAGGGCTTCACATACATCACATTGGGCCTCACTCATGAGCCTCAAATACATCACAATGGGCCTTGTATCTGGGCCTCAAATACATCTCAATGGGCCTCACCATCTGGGCCTTAATTACAACACAATGGGCTTACATAACAGGTGAGCGCTGCATAGCCAGCAGGTGGGCCTGCATATACAATAAGGTGGGCCCTGCGCATATGGCAGGTGGACCCTGCATCCAGCAAGTGGGCCCTGCGTCCAGCAATAAATGAACGGACGGCGTGGATATGGAACACATACATTAAGGTGAGTCCCACCGTCCACATTGGACAGTGGAGATGCAACACATACATCAATCAAGGCCACATGGATAGATGCGGTAGATAAAGCACGTACATCATGGTGCGTCCAGCACCATCCCACGTTGGACGGTGCAGACAGTACATACATCATGCTGGGTCCCACACATGTGGGTACATCACATACATCACCGTCCAGGGTTTGGATGGTGTGGATATCACACGCACAATATGGTGGCCACAGACGGACAAGGTGGATACAACGCATATATCATGTGGGCTCCACCAACTGGAGATGGACGGCATACATAAAACACAAATATCAAGGTGGGCCTCACCCCCCACACGTGTAGGGTGGGTCCCACTTGAAATTTAGATCTATCTCATTCTCTATGCGATGCCATAAAACGATCTCTACAAATGACTAGACGGTATGGATATAACACATACCTCATGATCAAACCCATAGAGCTTGCTAACATCAATCCAGCAGTTATATAAAACAGTGGTCCCCACCTTCTAGATGGACGGTGGATAAAATACATAGATCACGGTGGTCCCACATGTGGACGGTGGGTAAAACACCTACATCAGGTGGTCCCACGTGGGTGTGGCCACACGTTCTAGATCAAGCAGATATTTGTATTTTTCCTCCGTCTAGACCCCGACGTCTGGACAGTCTAGATGCAACACGTACTTCAAGTGGGTCCACGTGGTGGCCCACCAACCAAGCTAATTTTTGTATTTACCTCTCATCCAAGAGCGTCTAGGAAGGACAGTGTGGATGATACATCATGGTGGGAGTTCCACCGTCCACAATCTGGACAGTGTGGATATAACACTTACGTCACGATGGATTCCCACCATCCATGGCTGGACAGTGTGGATCTAATCCGTTCATCAAGGTGGGCCGCAACAGGGAAAAAGAGGGAGAGAGAGAGAGAGAGAGAGACGCCATGCGATGGAGGGGAGGGGCTCAGCCACTATGAGCCCTCCCTAGGCGAGCCATGTAGATACAATACATACATCAAAATGGGTCCCAAATCATGTGGGCCCTAAATCATAGAAAAATCAACGGTGGAGATCCCTTTCCATAAAAAAAAAATGCAAGGTCTAGATGACCTTTCTCAATGGAAAAAATAAACATCTGATGGGGTCCATGGAGAATGGCCCCATCATGGGATGATCATATGAATCATGGTGGGCCATCGGCCACACCTAGGGTCCAAAGTGAGATTCATACCATCAATTAGTAGGCCCCACTTGGCCCATCATCAAACACACGATCTAATCCTACAAATCACCCACTGATTGCTAATCTTCTAGGCTCCTTGGAATGCTAAGCTTCTTGGCTACAACTTTGATGGAGGATGATGAAGATGGAAGGGCTAAGATGAGAGATGAGGGGGGGTAAGAAGTGGGCCACACTTACTCTCCTTGGGAAGCTTGGACAGTCCACTCTCTTGGAATGGGTAGAGAATGAGAGATATAATAGGATTTGTTGTAAGGGAGATGGGATGGGAGGAATGGGTGTTTTAAGAAGGGTATGGGCTTGGTTGACTTTGTGAATGGGAGAGAGATGGGTGACATGCTTTGTTTGGTAAGTAATGGATGGGTTATACTTGACTTGTACTTGATTGATTGATATGATGGATAGTAGAGATTCTTTTCTCGAGATTTGCAATGCGCGGCATTTCCTCGAAATAAATACGGGCCCACAACTCCTGGCCTACGTATCGCATCGACGTACGAGACGCGGCACTGGAACCGTGGTAACGGCACCGTCGCAATGGTATAAGTCTCAGATCGAGTCAACTCAGATCTACGAGATGTGACTTAGGGTTATGTGCAAATGCCAACTACAGGTCGCGGATTGCCTAAATTTAACATGGAGAATCGTGGAAGTCTAAGGAATGTTACGGACTAGGATACGGGCCTTACACCATAGAGGCTCAATTTTGGCTCGAACTCCGCTCGAACGGGCCCGAGCTACTGATCGAACCGAGCTGAGCCAGCCAATCAAGCTCGAAGACCAAGCCAAGCCGGCCGAGCTGAGTCGAGCTGAGGCCAGCTCGACTTGGTTCGACTCAATGTACACCCCTAGCTACCGAAGACTTGGACAGGGACCATGTGGTTGCCAAACATGGAACCGAGCCACCATGAACCAGTTTTGGGCATAACAAGTCATCCATGTATCAGTTTTGCACATAATCCAACCTTTATTGTCAGGTTTAAGGTGAATCATCTTTTTGAAAAGAAAAATGGGCCCAAGGGTACTTTAGAGACCGTGCTCCTCTATTGTCCTGCCACTTGTATGCCCTGTGTTAGCCAATCTGACCTGATAGCTCTCTCTAGGGCTTGCCCTTAGTCATACAGGTGTTTCAATTAGAGCCCATTTGAAATCGATGAGTAGGATTAATCTAGTTTAAAGTGAAATATCTACATGATCATGCATTAAAATGAGCTTTCAACACGGGTAGACGGTTAGACGGTGTGGATTAAGGCATATACATCACTATGAGCCCCATAGTTAGGGTCCTACTCGCCTGGGTGGATCTGAGGTTTCACCTAATCCACTCTCAGGGATTGTGCGGTATGCCACACACCACCAACCTTGGTGGTGTGTTCCTCTAGAAAAGTTTTATGGCCTACAATGATGTATGTGTTACAGGCACACAGTCCATCCATTTGTGGCATCATTTTAATGCATGATCTTGAAAATAAGGCAGATCCAACCCTCAAGTATACCACAGCACACAAAAGCAGTGAGCACAACGATACCCACCGTTGAAACCTTCTTAAGGCCCACCATGATCTTTATTTACCATCCAAGTTATTTATGTTAAGGTCAAAATCTAGATCACCATCCACTGCGTGCGGCGACGAACCTTGATCGTACACAAAGGGTGAACAAAGGAGACCCTGGCTAAGCCGGGGGACCCTCCGATGCCTAAGTCAGGTCAAGGGAATATAGGTCTAAGTTGAATGTAGAGAGAGGGTGTAAGATGTTATGTACCTGTTGCAATGGAGTCTCATTGTATTTATACCTGCCCATCAGACGGTCTGGGTCCGTTAATCTCAGTAGGATTCACTCAATTAGTGGGATACTATGATCATGAAGATATTATCCGTAATCTGGGAATCCTGTAGTGTATCATGCGTATCTGCGGGCAAGAAAATTGGTCATGTCTACTTAAGGTAGTTTATTAGTTTAGTGCATGGAACATCCACATCCAGCCTCGGCCTTAGCTCGGGATCTCAGGCTAAAGAGACCTTGACTCTAAGCCTTGGACTTATGGTGGACTTGGCCTTACTTATCTGTTGTATACCTTTGAGCTTTCCCTTCCAAACTCCGAAGCGAGTAGCGGACTTAACTCGTTCAGTTGAGTTTCCCCGCAATGGGCGACACGCGAATGTGAGTGGTCGATCAATTCATTTTTGGTCGAGCGATAGTGGGGCGGCTCGAGATCTCACAAGTAGGTTCCGGTCTGAACCTCACACTGACTGCCCCGGCCTCAGATTATTTTGAACTGACAGCCCCAGAGCAGATGTCTAATTGGGCCCGAGCCGAGAATCATCTTTCTCTTCAGTCATTTTTACCGTTACAGATTATCTCTTATCATCCGATCGGATTAAGATGGCATTAGACCTTGGAATGGGAGGGGCTCGAATCTTCCCATAACAGAAGCCCCCTACTCTCTAAGTTCGAACGTGAACTCAAAGAGTAAATATATACAGAAGATCAACAGCTTCCCCTATTATATCCTCCACACATGCGGTTGCAATTATGATTTCTACATTTGAAGAGACATGTCCTCGGAGTTTCTTCTCCATGGGCTAACCCTCGAGGGACGTGTGGCGACAGTTAAGATCTCGAGTTGTTGCTGAACCTATGGCTGACTGCCACGTATGTCATGGGATACGTTCGAGAGACGTTTCTCCTACTCGAGTGCCGCTTCTGCTACCCAGAGCTCATCATGTCATGCCCCAAACTCGGAAACCGGGCTCACAAAATTCTCAATCGCCGAATTCAGTGCCGACAGCCTCCGTAGCACCCCATTCCCGGCTCCCAACACTTATACGCCATATTTCGATCCTAGGATCCTACAAGGAGGATTTTCCAACATGCATTTATCTCGTAAGAATCATAACCACAAGTTTACCAAATCACAAAGGCAATATCATCATCACATATCCACTAATATAATCATTTGAATACAATACTAAAAGAAAAATACATATATCAAAAATTAAAGCTCCAGAGGTCCACTGCATGCTCCAAGCTCAACATTGCTGGAACTTAACACCACCTGCACGCATCTATCGTGCATAAGCTTATAGAATGCTTAGTGGGTAGTGAAAGTGTGTGTGCAAGGTAAGTGTCAAGTATTCGATACAATGTCGTAATCACACAATGTCGAAAATACTGGCAAGATCATAAATCATACGATATCAGAGTAAGTGAAAATATACTGGTAAGTTCATGAGTGCATGCCCTCAGTCATACTAAGGCTATGTAATGCAAAAATAAACATAATATCATATGTTGATGAAGCAATGTAGATCAGTTATGCAATGCGGAGACTGTAAGCCAAATATCAGATGCTGATGATGTAATGTAATATGCATTGCGAATGAAATGACCAAGCTGGAGTGAAGTCGGGACGATAGTACGTAGTATCGCAGCCTATGGAGTCCATCACAAGGGACTTCTATCCAAACCAGTCTCATACATAAATTTGGATAGCTAGACTCAATGTAGTAAACTCCTAATATCAGGTTAGTCGTACGCCCAACCGAAATCCTTGTCATTACGAAGGTACACAACAATTAGTTGCGCACCACCAACCCGAGTGGATAGTGAATGAATGAATGAATAAGTATGCAACTTCTACTCGATAAGTCCACATATCAGTACGATTCCTCTTTGGGATCATCACCAGGGTCTAGTACACTATACATGAAAATCGCCGCCCACTAACGCGGGACCATGCAAGTGGAAGAGATCTCACCATCCACCTGGCCAGCAGTCAACCAATATCTATCCGATAATGTCAATAGAGGACTCATTCATGAGCTGGTCAAAATCAGCCTAGTTATGCCCCCTACCCTCGGGCAGGTAAGGCCACACCCTCTCCCAACCGACCAAGACATAGTAGGAGACGCGGCCTCCTGGTATTCGGCAGTCGGGCGCTCATATATCCACTTGATCTCAATGTTGGGGCATCTCCTGGCCATGGAGGTTTAGGGATTTTCACCCAAGGACATCTATGGCGCCTGTATGCTAGAACCAAACATTTTTGGTGTCCCATCTGGCCATCCACGATATGCCTGTGGAGGCTATGGCCCTGATATCGCTAGGGCGTATAGTAGTCACTACACACGATGCAAGATGCATGAGTCATACAATCCAGTCATGCAACAATCCTGTGCATACCGTGCACTCATGTGAGATAACCTCCGCCTATCAAGGAGTCTCATAACAACCCGCCCAATGACATATGCAATGGTCAACCATATCTCATAACAAACATGCAGATGATGCGTATGGGCATGTATCATGGTGTTATGCTGTCACATACTCATAATTGGTATCAATAACTGGCATCGACAATCGACCTCAATAATGTGGACTTTTAACCAACATTGCCCCTAATGAATGGCCCACATAGAGTCTAACATATAGTGGACCCATGGCCTCACACAAGGGCCAAATATACAACACCATGGGCCTCACTCAAGAGCTTAATACACATCACGATGGGCCTTTCACATGGGCCTAACATACATCACAATGGACTCCATCACCTGGCCCTCAAATGCATCATAATGGGCCTCATCACATAGGCCTCATATACATCACATTGGGCCTTAAACATGGGTTGAATACACATCACAACGGGCCTCAAATACGGGCCGCATATACATTACATTGACCCTCAAACACGGGCCGAATGCACATCACAATGGGCCTCAAATATGGGCAGCATATACATCACATTGGGCCTCAAACATGGGCCGCATATACATCACATTGGGCCTTGACAATGGGCCTTGATATCCAGCCTCGACAATCGGAATTAGCCTCGATAATCAGAATCAGAAACGGCCTCAAAAATCGAAATCAGAATTAGCCTCGACAATCGGAATCAGAATTAGCCTCGACAATCGGAATTGGCCTTGATAATTGGAATCAGAATCGGCCTCAATAATCAGAATTGGAATCGGCCTCAACAATCGACCTCGACAATCGGAATCAGCCTCGATAATTAGAATATGAATCGACCTCAATAATCGGCCTTGACAATTGGAATCAGTATCAACAATCGGAATCAACCTCAATAATCGGCCTCGACAATCAGAATCAAAATCGGCCTCAATAAACGGCCTCGACAATCGGAATCAGAATTGGCCTCAACAATCAGAATCGGTATCAACAATCAGAATCAGCCTCGACAATTAGAATCGGCAATCAGAATCGACCTCAACAATTGGAATCGGAATCAGCCTCGACAATTGGAATCGGCCTCGACAATCGGAATCAGCCTCAACAATCAGAATTGGTATCGACAATCAGAATTAGAATCGGCCTCAATAATCGGCCTAGATAATCGGAATCGAAATCGACCTCGACAATCAGAATCAGCCTCAATAATCGGCCTCAACAATCGGAATCGGAATCGACCTCAACAATCAGAATTGGCCTCGATAATCGATAAGAATGGGCCTAAAAAGGCTTAAGGGAAGCTCACAATGTGGACATCCAACCATCATTGCCCATCAATGTGGACATTCAACCAACATCGCTCCCAAGCAGTGGCCCATATAGAGACAAACATAAAGTGGGCCCATGGCCTCACACAAAGGCCTAATATACTTAGCAATGGGCCTCACACAAATATACCACATTGGGCCTCACATATAGGCCTTAATATACATCAAGTGGGCCGCATCACATGGACCTCGAATGCATCACAATGGGCCTCACTCATGGGCCTTATATACACAACAAGTGGGCCCTACACATGGCCCTCAAATAAATATCAATGAGCCCTCATTATATCAAGTGGGCCGCATCTTATGGGCCTAATTATATCATATTATGTGTGCCCTGCACGGCCAACAGGTGGGCCTGCACCTTCCACATGGGCACACCAAATGAATAGCATGGATGCACAACACATATATCATGGTGTCCCACGAGGCTGGATACGGCACAGATGAAACAGATGGACGGCGTGGCTAAAATACATGCATCAAGGTGGGCCATACATCCATTAAAATGGACAGACGGTGGGGATATAGCCATACATCATGGTGCGGCCCATATAGCCTATCTGATGGACGGCATGGAAAATGATACACACATCATACAGTGGGGTCCACACGCATGTTGGGCCCATGCTACTGGACAGCATGGATAAAATACATAAATCATGTGTGGGGTCCACAACTCCGTCTAAGCATTCTAGCACCGTCCGGATGGTCTGAACGGTGTGGATGAAACAATTACATCACGTAGGTCCCCACGAAATCAGATGGATGGGTGGATGGACGGTCCTGCATACATGCAGCAAGGTGGGCTCCCATGTGGTTGTGGCCCCACTGCAACATACATACACACACACACACACACACACACACACACACACACATCTGGTGGGTCCCACCTGGGGGCCACCACATATGTACACTAAATATGTATATAGATATATATATATATATATACAACAATGTTGGTCCCACATGGGACCCACCACACATATATAATACATATATGTTATATCATTATAATAATAATAATATGCTAACCCTTTTAAGAGGACAGCAACGTCCAGGCCCTGGACGGCCTGGATATTGCATCATGGTGGGGTCCACGATCATGTCCAGATGGACGGATGGCGTGAAATACGAAACATACATCATGCTGGGCTTCACAAGCACCGTCCAGAGGGACGGTGCAGATGAAAATACATCGTGGGTCCCACATGGGTGAACGGTTTGGATATAATACATACCTCAACAAGGACCCATAGTTGCTGACGTACATGACAGCAGCAGCTGCCTGCTGCACTGGACCCATCAGGTGAACGGCTTGGATCAAAACACATTAAAGGTGGGTCCATGATGGACGGTGGTAGATATAAATGCATACGATGGGTGGGGCCACGTCCAGCTTGTTGGATGGTTGGATACAACTCATCCTCCTGTGGGCCACACTGTCTATGTGTGGACAGCATGGACAAAACATACATCGGTGGGCTCCACAAAAATTGCTAGCGTAACAGTATTAGCAGCTGCAGCTGCATGTGGTGCACTAGCCAATCCACTTCCAGGCTGGTGGGTCCCACATGCTAATGCAGCACGTCAAGATGGTGGGCCCCACGTTGGATCAAGCTGCCATTTATGTTTTCCTTTCGTCTAGGGCTGCTAGAGCATCCAACCAACCACTGGACACCAGCAAGGTGGGATCCATGGTTAGATGGTTTGGATCAAATATTAGGTGGGCCATAGGCCATCACAAGAGAGAGAGAGAGAGATGAAGATCGGAGTAGTGGAGGGACCGCGCCACTATGGGTCCCTCTTGATGCAACACATACATCAAGATGGGTCCCACATATGTGGGCCTTTAAATCACAAATCAAATAATAAATCACCCACCGATCGGCCTCCTTCTTGGCTCCTATGGCTTCTTTTGCTCCTTGGCTTCCTTTTGATGGTTGAAGATGAAAATTGAGTGGCTAGGATGAGAGGGATAGGAAGTGGGCCACACATAGCCTCCTCTCTCCCTTGGGAGGCCATGGACGTTGGCTCTCCCTTAGGGTTGCTTGGGAGTAATGAGAGAGAGATGTGAGAGAGAGAGAGTGATGTAAGAGAAGTGAGGGATGGGTGTGATGGGTGAAAGGGTGAGTAATGGGTGAAAAGGTGAGTGATGTGTACTTGACATGTAAGGGTGAGAGTTGACTCTAGGTAAGGTTATATAAGAGAGGAATGGGTGGGGTTGCTTGTACTTGATTGATGGATTGATGTGATGTGTCATAGAGATTCCCTCGGGATTACAAATGTGCGACGTTTCCCTCGAACTAAATGTGGGCTCACATCTCCTGGCCCAAGTATCACCTCAGTGTGTAACACGCGGTGTCGGAACCGTGATAACGGCGCGGTCGCACTGGTACAAGTCTCGAGCCGAGCCGACTCAGGAATACGGGATATGACTCAGGGTCATGCGTAACTGCCAATTATAGGTCGTGAGTTACCGAAATTCGACCGGGAGGACCACGGAAGCCTACGAAACGGTACGGGCTAGGATACGGGTCTCACATGTCGTCCAATGTCAGACGCACACTATCTAGCAGAACTTGAGCCAATGATTTAAAGCCACGTGTGTTTCAAAGTTGACTCACGATGATTCAGCTACGACCATCATGCCTTGTCATTAATGCAAGGATTCCTCCCAGGCTATATAATCCTTAGCACTTCGGGGATGATCCTCATTTTCACATTTCGAGTTCACCTAACTGCTGGTTCCCTGAGGAGGTGATTTTCGCGAAGGCGATTCCGATCAATTTGAAGTTTCTGGCAAGGCGATTCCGGCCGACTTAAAGCTTCCGGCAGAGGCGATTTCCAGTGATCGTCTAATGAGTCTACCGCCCCTTCCTTTAGCACCAGTTATTTTTCCTTTGCGAGATGTCGAACGATTCAAACATGGTCCAGGAACATTACGATGTCGACGATGACTCCGGGCCGAGGAGCTCGGATGACAGGAGGGGGGCATCTGAAGGCCCCTTGGAAGTAGTGCCTCTCTTCCCTTCGCCCCGAAGAAGCAAAGAAGCGGGGGCTCGGACAAGTCACATGAGCAAGAAGAAAACTACCTGAGCCCCTCGAGACTTGTCGGCCGATGGTGTCAAGATGCCTGTGAGCGAGCGGGCCTTGGAGATCATCCCTGGAGGCTCCGTGCTAGCAGAGTCGCAAATGGGACGGATCCGTTCAGAGTTCGAGATCCCGGACTCTATGCAGATAAGGGCGTCAGAGCCCCTCGACACTGTCGGTGCCCCTGCCAAAGGGGAAGTCGCCATTTTTCTTTACACTCTGCAATGTGGGCTCCGACTTCCCATGCATCCCTTTATCCGAGACCTGACGGCTTACCTGGGACTTACTCCCGGTCAATTTACCCTCAACACTTGGAGAGTTTTGATCTCTTCCTTCATCATCTAGCATCAAGTCCGGAACCCAGAGCTAACACTAGAGGAGTTGATAAGCTTGTATTTAGTCAAGCATGATAGCCAAGAGTCGTGGTATTACTTCGCGACTCGAGGCAGCAAAGGGTCGGGACTGGTCATGAATCTTATCCTCTAACAAGGACTGGAAGAACAAATGGTTTTAGGCCTCAGGCGAGTAGGAGGCACCGACAGCGGAGCTCGAGGATTTGCGTCCCCACCCGATTTACCACCCCAGGTCGGACCTTGCACATTTTCTATTTTTTACATTCCTTTCCCTTCTATTATGATTTGACTAAAGTTTTCCTTTTATTTCTGTAGACTTCCCGAGGGGTTCGCCTCTCCTTACCTCGGACTAGAAGAATCAGGTCACTAAGGCCAGGGTGCGCTCAGGAGACCTCCACTCTTGGTCGAACCTAATCACAGCCAACAACCTTCACTGGTCTGGACTCTGCAAGTTCAAACCACTTCCCACTTCCTTCAGTAAGTTCCTCCTTCGTCCCTTATTTTGAAGGAACTAAATTTCTCAGCTTGGATGTTAACTCATTAATCTGTATGCAGGCATGGTCAAGGCTTCCGGGTCCTAGAGGAGAAAGGTCGCCCCGACAATCGAGGAGATGTTGAGGGCCGAAACCCGAACGAAGACTACTGTGTGGAGGAGGCTGGCAGCTCCTCACGGTAAGGGCCCTTTGGCCCTAATTTATGTCGCTGCAGCTCCAACTGCGGCTTCAATTTCTGTTACTGCAGCTCCGACTCCAACGCCTGTTGCGACTGAGGTCATTGTTGACAATGTTTCGGCTCCCACTCTTCCCCCTGTCGCCGGCCCTCATGTCACTGAAGCGCCTCCCGCAGCCCCCGAGCCCTACATAGCCATCCCATCTTCATCCGAACAGGAGGAGGCCGTTCGGATGGCTGACGCCATGCTCTCCCCTCCTGAAATAGGGAATGATCTCAGGGCTGAGGCTCAGGCCTCAGCAGGCAGCAGGACTGGGGCCCGGGAGGCGGCAGGGTCGGCTCAGGTGGGAACGAGAGGGGAGAGGTTCTAGCCGGGCTATCATATGTCCTGCTTGGTTCGCTGGGCTACTAAGCACTCCCCAGAGGAGGAGATAGCTAGCCTGCTCACCAAGTCGGACGAGTCTTTCATCAATAACATGGCTTCCATCTTCTACTGGGTACTTCTATCAACTTTTCCTACCTTCAGTTTCTAATGTGTTTGAATGCTCATTCTTTTATTTTTGTTCAATCCGTCCCGAGGCTCCTTCTAACTCGGGAGAGATTGAGGAAGCTTGCAAAGAAGGATGCCGAGGTCAAAACCCTCAAGTTCGAGGTCGGGACCCTATGAGACGAGGCCACTTTCCTCCGAATGGAACAGGCTAAACTTCGTCGACAAATTGATGACGGAAAGGCTCGTGAGCACCAACTGAAGGAGGTCTTAAGCGATCTCGAGGCCAGGTGCAATGCTGCTGCAGCTGAGCTGTCCCGGGCCAGGGCTCATATAGACTCACTCACCAAGGAGAATGCCTGACTGGTGAATGCGCTGGAGCGGGACAGAGCCGAGGCGACGGAAGAGCTGCATAAAGCAGTCTCCCAGGCGAATTAGGCTCAACGAGCTGAAGACGAGGCCTCCTTGGCCTTGGTGGTGGCTGCCACAGTGGATGCCTTCAAAGCTTTAGAGGAGAGGGTTGCCAAATCTACTAAGTTTTACAATTGTGGCTTCGATACTTGCATCGATGCGGTCTAGGACTTGTATCTGAACCTCAACCTTGAGCCTTTACTGCCCGAAGCAGTGTGGGAGAAGCCCTCTGGAGACGCTAGCCCAGATCAAGCTCCTGCCCCCCAAGTCCTCCTCCTCCTCTGACTAAGTAGCATACAATGTCTCTCTTTTTATGGCTTTCCTGAACTTGTCTTTTGATGAATAGTCTAATGGATGATATTTTTTGACCCTCTGGAGAGGGCATATGGATGATGATTTTTTATATGTTAATCCGTAGTTGATTTTTAGATGGTGATTGTTAATTGTCGATTGTCAAACCGATTCATTAACAAGTTGGTTCATTTCGGGGCATTATCGAGCCGACTCTTTAACGGGTCAACTCATTTCAATATCGTTTCATAGAACTCTGTGGTGTTATAATTATTAGAACCGGACCCCTAGGGGATCGGTTCCTCCCACGATTAGCGAGCGACTTTTAGTGATCCCGTCAGTCGGACGATAAACCGACTCCTTCGTCAGAGAGTCCATGGGCTTTTCCCCTGAACATGAGGGGATACCCTATAGAACTTTCATGGGATAACGTACTCACCCCTTATTTAAGGGATCAGTTCGTTAAGTCGACCCCTACTTATGAGAGGCAACTTTTTATTAGTAGATAATCCGCTCATGTAGATACATAGCAAAGTGAATTTTATTAGGAGCCTTAAAGGCTAGTTGCTCAAAGGTGCACATTTATTGGGGGCTTTAAAGGCTAGTCACTCGAAGGCATACACTTATTGGGGGCCCTCAACAGTTATTACATCAAGGTAGTAGACTTTTAGGTGCTCGGCGTTTCGGGGGTGGGGGAGCTGACAGCCCTCGAGGTCTTCTAAGTGATAGGAGCCAGGTTTGGTCGATCAGACCATACGGTATGGCCCTTCCCAATTAGGCCCGAGTGTGCCAGCCCCAGACTCTGCGGTGTTTTGGAAGACTTGGCGAAGGACTAGGTCCCCTGGACGGAACCGCCTAGTCTTTACTTTGGAATTGTAGAATCATGCCACCTGTTGATGTTGAGCAACGACCCAGAGTCTAGAGATATCTTTGGCCTCTTCAAGTAGATACAGGTTAGCTGCAATATGTTTGGCGTTTTCATTCTCCTGATAATTTCTGATCCGAGCTGTAGGAAGGCCAATTTCGACCAGTACCATTGTTTCTGAACTGTAGGAAAGCGAGAATGAGGTCTCCCTAGTGGATGACTCAGCCGTAGTCCTGTAAGCCTAGAGGACGGATGGAAGTTCCTTGGCCCTGTTACCCTTCGCTTTCTCTGGTTTTGTTTTAAGATGGTGTTTGATGACTTTATTGACTGTTTTCACCTATCCATTGGATTGCGGTGTCAAGGTGAAGAATACGCGTTTATGATGTCAAGCCCCTGACACATGCCTCGAAACTTGTCGTTATCAAACTGCCTACCATTATCAGACATGATAGTGTGTGGGATTCCAAACCGGCAGATGATATTTTTCCAGATAAAATCGATCACCTTCTGTTCTGTGATCTTTACAACAAGTTCGGCCTCGGCCCACTTAGTGAAGTAGTCTACTGCAACAATGGTGAACTTGACTTGACCTTTCCCTGTGGGCAGAGGTTCGATGATGTCGATCCCCCACTGAGCGAACGACCACAGACCGCTCATGAGAGTCATTTCTTCTGCAGGTTTTCTCGGCACAGCCACATATCATTGACATTTGTCACATCTTTAAACATAGTTCTTTGAATCCTCCCTGATGGTCGGCCAAAAATATTCTTGGCAGAGTATTTTCAAAGCTAGGGCTCGACCACCAGAATGGTTTCCACAGATGCCTTCGTAAATCTCTCAAATCACATAATCTGCCTCCTTTGGTCGGAAACACCTAAGATAGGGCTGCGAGTGTCCTTTCTTGTACAGGATCCCGTCCAAGATCATATAATGTGCCACTCTGACTCTTAGGACCTAGCTTTCAACCTATCCGAGGGGACATCATCGAATGTGAGGTAGTTATAAATGAGACTCATCCAGCTCGGAGCATCATTGACTGGATTGACCGCTTTCTTCTCTGTTTGATCAATGCTCAGATGCTCTATGAGCTCCACAGGAATGACTCGCAGGATCCTCCCTTCCGTGGCTGAGGCTAGTTTTGCTAGGGCGTCGGCCTAGGAATTTTTTGTCCTAAGAATCTGACTGATGGTGTAGCTCCAAAACCTTTCTATCAGTTTTCTTGCTTTGGCTAGGTAAGCAACCATCCTAGTCTCCTTGGCCTCGTATTCGGTGGAGAAGCGATTTACTACCAGCTGAGAATTACACCGCACCTGGAGAGATTGGACCCCCAGACTGGCCGTCAGTATGAGTCCAGCCAGCAGAGCCTCATATTCCACCTCATTGTTAGAGGCCTTAAAGCCGAGTCTGATCGCATACTAAATAGGTATATAATCGGGCGCGACCAGGACAATTCCTACTCCGGCACGTTTGTCATTCGATGACCCATCCTCATAGAGAACACATCTTGGATCTGACACTATCTCTTGATATGTCCTTTGATTACTTAGAGGAACAAGCGAAGGATCGTCTCCACTTCGGCACTGATCCCTTCTTTGTCTGGGGTGGTGAATTCTGTGATGAAGTCAGCCATAGCTTGGCCCTTGATCGATGTCCTTAGACGAAATTGGATATTGAACTCTCCGAGTTTGATTGCCCACTTAGTTAGCCGACCCGATACCTCTGGCCTTTGGAGGACTTGCTTGAGGAGAGAGTCGGTTAAGACAATGATGGAATGGGCTTAGAAGTACGGACGTAACCTCTGAGCCGAGACAACGAGACAGAGCACTAACTTTTTTAGAGCCAAATACCTCGTCTCGGCAAGTACCATGGCTTTACTCACATAGTATACAGGATGCTGCTTGCCCCCTATTTCTCTAATTAAGGCCGAGCCGACGGCTGAGGCCGAGACTGCGAGATATAAGAACAGGGGCTTACCTTCTTCCGACTTAGATAGTAGGGGCAACGAACCTAAATACTGTTTCAGTTGTTGAAAAGTTTGCTCACATTTTGAGGTCTACTTTCCTTTCTTATGACCCTTCAACTACTGAAAGAAGGGGAGGCATCCGTCTATGGACCTAGATATGAATCGCCCGAGCGCTGCTACTCGTCCGGTGAGGCATTGTATCTCCTATATGTAATCTTGTAATTGATAGTATAAAGACATTGGTTTGTATAAGTCATTATGGGCGACCACTTGTATATTCTAAATGAAATTGAAATTTTTCCTTTATATATGCTGATTTGTCCATTTTACACACATCTGCTTACTCTAATAAATGAAAAAAATACACTCGAATTTGACCATCCTTTAAGGTTAACACTCGAGTTTTTGGGAAACGAGTCATATACTCGGGTCCTGAGAACACGGGGCGTTACAGTTGGTATCAGAGTATAGTTTGGACAAACTTGGCCTTGGGAAATGACCTTGTACAAACTTTAAATGTCTCAAATTTGGATGTTTGAAATTAGAAATTAAACTTAGGTGAATCTCCCCTAGACTTAGAGGAATTTTGGAGAATGTAGAAACCCAAACTCAGTTTCCCCCCCTTAATAATTAAATAGTCAGTTGAAATGATGTGGAATCCCTTATATGTAGAAGTAATTAAGAATACAAGAACCCAAAACTTTAGGCCCCCTAGAAACTTGTTTTGAGGACTGAAGAACTTAGGAATGAACTTAAGTCCCCCTTAAAAATTATTAGAATAGCCATTTGAACTCATTTGAACCTCCCCTGTAGTTAGGAGAAATTGAAAATATAGAAATTCCAGATCTTAGGCCCCTAGCACATTAATGGATAATCTTAGGACTTAGGAATGGAACTTAGATTCCCTTGGAAATCTCATGTTTGGTCATTTAAACTAGAAGTTAAACTTAAGTATTGTGGGAGAACAAATACCCACCATGACATATTTGAAATCCAACGAGAACATTCCTTGGACTTGACCCTTAGTGAATAAATTTTATAAATCTAGAAATTTGATCTTCTTTAAAGATTTTATAGTTAGAAATCATGTTGTTGCCATCTCCAAGGAATGAAACAACCTTAGGCATTATAAGAAAATCCCATTACTCACCACATCGTACATTAGGTCAGTCATGGGTTAGTCATGAATGTTCCCCAAACTTGAAGAATCCTAGTAGGGGTTATAGTTTAAATTCCCTGATGCATCTCGTTAATTTGAGACAAGAGTTTTATGAATCTCAACACTTAAAAATAATTAGTGACGAATTTATAAAATTCTGAGTAAATTTTCAACTTGAGACTAAGCATATTAGAACTAAATTACTAAAATTTCAGACTCAGGTTCCATATAGAAATCCTGGTCTTGAAACTTCCAAGTAGTACGTTAGGTGATCAGAGCGCGCAGTGGAAGCGTAATGGGCCGCATAGACTTGAGGATATAAAATTACATTGTAAGATCCGTATCCTAGTCCGTACTGTTTTGTCGACTCTCGCGATCCTTCCCGACGAATTCCGACAACCCGCAATGTATAATCAACGTCCGCATGCGATCCTAAGTCACATCTTGTAGATTTGAGTCGGCTCGACCCGATACTTGTACCAGTGCGACCGCGTCGTTGCCGCGGTTCCGATGCTACGTCTCGCTCGCCGAGGTAATACCCTGACTAGGAGAAGTGGGTCCGCGTTCAGTTTGAGGAAAAAAATGCCACGCGTTGTAATCCCAAGAGAATGTCCCATCAATCATATCAAAAGTCAAGTACTCCATCCCATCAAGTCAAGTACAAGCCTCCATTCCCCTCTTACATCACCCTTACCCAAAGTCAAGTCACCCATCACTCTCACATCACTCACATCACCTCTCTCTCTCTCTCCTACACCTCTCTCTCTCATTCCTCTCTCATTCCAAGCAAACCCCCATGAGAGGTGGACGTCCATGGCTCCATGAGAAAAACTAGGTGTGGCACACTTCCTATCTCCCATCCTCACCCTCCAAAACCAATCTTAACAGTTGAAATGCATTCCGTGAAGCTCTAGATCGCATCGGTGGAAGGAGGAGTTCAAGATCTTGAGGTGGGTGCTTCTTTCTCCTTCTCTTTTTCATTTGTTTTGTATGTGAGGATGTGATTGTGTGGCCAACTCGGATGGACCCCACCTTGATGTATGTTTTATCCAACCGTCCAACCACATGGGCCCTACCTTAGAGAGGTGGGAAAATGCAAATATCAATTGATTAGGTGGGCCACGTCCATGTGGGACCCACCTTGAAGGATTTATATATCAACGTGGTTCGTCCAGCGTCCAGGGACGCTAGACATGGTTCACAGCATCAACAAAAAAAAAGAAGCTTTTTGGGTAGGGCCACTCATGCAGGCCCCTCCTTGATGTATAAGTTTAATCCACACCTTCCATTTCATTCCCAGGCTCATTTTAGGCGTTGAGCCAAAAAATGAAGTCAATCTGATTTTTCTGGTGGGCCATATCATTGAAAACAGTGGATATTACTATTGAAACCCACTTTAAATTTTCTACATGCCAACAAATATCGCATATTAGACTCGTTGGGTTTGTCTTGAGCCGTAGGAGCGAGTGGACGGAGTGGATCTTGTTGATGTGGGCCCCACCTAGGTGAAACCACAAGAAAACCTATATATATATATATAATTAAATAAACAGCAGCAGCAACACAAACGTAGGCAGCACCTGCGGCTGCGTGGTCGGCGGACGGACTGGGCCTCACAGCTCCAGCTGTGGGCCCCACCGTGATGCGTTTTGAACATCAACGCCGTGCATTGGGTGAGCCCTTAGGGCAGTGGCCCCCATGCCAAAATTCAGCTGTACACGGAACTCATGTGGGCCATACCATCTAAAATCATGTGAAGACATGCCTAAAACATATAAAATCACTTGGTGAGGCTTACCTGAAATGTGGATGCAACTGAAACTTGGTCTGAACCCTCAGCCAAGTGGGACTCACGTAATGGGTGGGCTGGATTTGCTAACCATATCACGATGGTCCCCTGACCATGACCCTATGAACAGTTGGGTGGCAAATAAATTTCACGATGGGCCCCCTGGTCCATGTGACCTTCTCAACAGGTTAGATGATAAATAAATATCATGTTGGGCCCCTGGTCCATGTGACCTTCTCAACTGGTTGGATGATAAATAAATATCACGGTGGGCCCCAGTCCCACCCCAAGTCCACGTGGCCTTATCAACTGGTTGGGTGGAAAATAAACGTTATGGAGGGCCCCTGGTCCAAGCGACCATATGAACAGTTTGGATGTCATATAAACAGTACAGTGGGCCCTAGGTCTAAGTGACCTTATGAACAGTTTGGAGGTCAAATAAACATTATCGTGGGCCCCCAGGTCTGAGTGACCTTATCAATGGGCTAGATGGAAAGTAAACATTATGGTGGGCCCCACATGGGACCCACTAATGCATGTATTGTAATCCACACTTTCCATTAGTGTGGGTCCCACCATAATGTATGTACTTCATCTATGTCGACCATCCTTTCCATCCTATGGGATCCACCATGATGCATGTGTTTCATCGAAACCGTCCAACCATTTTGAAGATTATTTCAAGGCCATGTGATGTGGCCCATCTTAATGTATTTGTGGCCCGCCCACTGAGGCCCATACGTGAGTCCCAAAATGATGTATTAGGGGCCCATTGGTGCGGCCCATCCATGGGGTCCATCATGATGTATTTGAGACCCATGTGATGAGGCCCACCTGCCTTATGTTTGAGGCCCATGTGTAGGGCCCACCTACTGTGTATCTGCGGCCCATGGGTCGTGGCCCATTGTGAGGTATTATGCCCATTGATCTAGTCCATTCGACGAATATGAGGTCTGTTGGTGGGGCCCATTGACACGATCCATATTGATGTTTATGCGACACAGATATGAGGCCCATTATGACGTATTTGTGGTCATTGTTGAGGCCCACTTTGATTTATATGAGGCCCATGTGATTAGGCTCACCTTGATGTATTTTGTGGCCCATTTGTTGGGCCCACCTTGATATATTTATGACCCATCCCTGAGGCCCACCTTAATATATTAGTGCGGCCCATTGATGCAGCTCGTTTAATGTGTATGATATGAGGCCCATTGTGATGTATGTGGCCCACCGTGATGCGGCCCATTGCGACATATATGAGGCCTATCATGATGTATTTTGACCCATGTGGCAGGGCCCACCTGCCTTGTATCAGAGACACGTAAGATGGGGCCCACCTGTTTGAATCGCAAGCCCATGGGTTGAGGCCCATTGTGATGTATGAGGGCCCATGGGTTGAGACCCATTGTGATGTATTAGGGCCCATAGGTTGAGACCCATTGTGATGTATTAGGGCCCGTGAGTTGAGGCCCATTATAATGTATTTGGAACCCGTGAGCAGAGCCTATCTCATATATGTTCCATCCTAACCGTCCAGGTCATATAGGGCCAGCCTTGATGTATGTTTTATTCACAATGTCCGTGGGATATGTGACCCACTAGATGTATGCATTCTATATCCACACTAACCATCTGGTGGGGCCTATCTGCTGCATGTGTAAGGCCTACCTATTGTGCATTAGTGCCGCCCATTGATGCAACCCACTTGATGGGTAGGAGGCCCATTAGTGCGGCCCATTGACCCAACCCACTTGATGTGTATGAGGCCCATTAATGCGGTCCATTGATGTAACTCACTTGATATGTGTGAGGCCCATTAGTGCGACCCATTGTTATATATTGAGTTCCATGGGTCGTAGCCGATTATGGTATATTTATGGCCAGGTGGTAAGGCCCATGCAATGTATTATGGCCCTTTACGATGTATATTAGGCCTTTGTGTGAAGTCATGGGCCCACTATATATTTGGCTTTATGTGGGCCATTTCTTGGGAGTAATGATGGTTAAATGTCCACATTGTTGGGTAGTGATGGTTAGATTCTACATTGTGACTTTTCCTTAGGCTTGATAAGGCCCATCCTCATCATTCTCTTGTGGGTTAACCCAAACGAATGGGCCTCATTGATATTGCTTGGTCTATCATCGGTCGTCCACATATGGACCCTGCCTTACGATCGAGGCCGATTATCGTGACCGATTGTCAATTCTGAGTATCGAGGCAGATTATCGATCGATTACGATTATCGTGGCTGATCCCTTTCGATTGTTAAGACCTATATGATGTATATGCGACCCGTAGTGATGTTTATTCGGCCTATGTGATGTATATGTAGCCCGTGCTTAAGGCCTAATGTAAGAAAAAGGAGGTCTATGTGATGAGGCCCATTGTGATTGTATTCGGCCCATGATGCATGACCCATTTGATGTATTCAAGACCCATGTGCAGGGCCCACATGTCATATATTTGAGGCCTATGGTTAACGCCCATTGTGATGTATTCATGGCCTATGGGCAAGGCCCATTGTGATATGTAGTAGGCCCATGAGAAGGGTCCACTTGTTGTGTATATGTGGCCCTTGAGTAAGGCCCATCGTGTTGTATATTAGGCCTTTGTGTGAGGTCGTGGGACCATTATATGTTTGACTCTATGTGGGCCATTCCTTGGGGGCAATGTTAGTTAAATGTCCATATTGTCGAGGCCGATTGTTGATACCGATTATGAGTATGTGACACCATAGCATCATGATACATGCCCACATGCATCGTCTGCATATTTGTTATGAGATGTGATTGACCACTGCATATGTCATTGGGCAGGATGATATGAGACTCCCTGATAAGTGAAAGTTATCTCACATAAGTGCACGACATGCGCAGGATTGATGCATGATTGGATTGTATGACTCATGCATCTTGCATTATGATTATTGTACGCCCTAGCGACATCAGGGCCGTAGCCTATATAGGCATATCGTGGATGGCCAGAGGGGACACCGGAAATATTTGGTTCTAGCATACGGGCACCATAGATGTCCCTGGGTGAAAATTCCTAAACCTCCGTGGCCAGGAGACGCCCCAACGTCGAGATCGAGTGGATATATATGAGCGCATGAGGGTCGTATACCAGTAGGCCGCGTCTCCCACTGTGCCGTGGTCAGTTGGGAGGGGGTGTGACCTTACCTGCCTGAGTGAGGGGGCAATGTCTAGGTTGAGTTTGACCAGCTTGAGGAATGGATCCGCTATCGACGAGCTGGGCACGATATTGGCAGGCGGATAGTGAGGTCTCTTCCACTTACCCAGTTGTGCGCTCGGATAGGGACGGCAAGTTGGCTAGAGTGTAATAGACCCCAGTGATGATCCCAGAGATGAACCGTACTGATATGTGGACTTATTGAGCAGGATTTGCATACTCATTCATTTATTCATTCATTCACTATCCACTCGAACTGGTGGTGTGCAACTATTTGTTTTGTGAACTTTAGCAATGGTCAGGATTTTGGTTGAGGTGCGCGACTAACCTGAGATCAGGAGTCTACCACATCGAGTCTACCTATCCAAATTTAGGTATAGGGCTAGTTTGGATAGAAGTCCCTTGTGATGGACCCTATAGCCTGCGATATTATGTACTATCATCCCGACTTCACACTTCAGAATGGTCATTTCATTTGCACCGCATATTGCATTACATCCGCGGCATATGGCATTTTGGGTTACGGTGTTTCTGTATTTATATGGTCTAAATACGGCTGACGTTATTCGTGAACTCATCAGGAATCGCATATTGCATCGCATTCTCGACATCTAATATTTGGCTCATTATAACTCCTCATTTGCATAGTTGTTCTATATTGCGTATTCTGATATTGATTGACTCATGGACTTGTCCATATTTCCGCTTACTCTGTTATCATATGATTTATGATCTTATTAGTATTTCTGTTTGCTCTGATAATTCCTGCCCTTGTCAGTATTTCTGTTTATTTCGATAATGTACGATTTATAGATTACCAGTATTTTCGATATTGTATGATGATGGCATTGTATTGAATACTTGGCACTTACCTTGTGCACACACTTACACCACCCTCTAAGCTTTATATAAGCTTATGCATGATAGATGCGTGCAGGTGATGTCAGGTTACAGCAGTGTTGAGCTTGGAGCGTACAGTAGTCTTCTAGAGCTTGATTTCCGATTTATGTATTTCCCTTTCAGCATTGTACTCGAATGATTATATTAGTGGATATGTGATGATGATGTTGCCTTTGTGAATTGGGTAATCTTATGGTTATGCTTATTGTGAGTTAAATGAAAAAAAAAATCCTCCTTTTAGGCTCCCAGGATCGGAATCTGGCATATGGATGCTAGGAGCCGAGAATGGGGTACTACGGAGGCTGTCGGCACCGGATTCGACGATCGGGATTCCTGTGAATCCGATTTTCGGGTTTGGGGCGTAACATACATGATATTTCCCATGAGTCCAGAATAATCGGGATCACGGATTGATGGAACCATATTTAAGCGAAGTTACGCGGTTTGACTCAAGTTCTAAGTCCTAGCAAATCTTAATGATCTCAATGCCCTGATCAGGTAGAAGATCGAGATATAACAGGATTATGAATTGATACCAGTAGATCCTCTTTTCTGCAGACAGGTGATCGAAGTATCAGGCTCAAACCCACTACATCCATCTATCCGTGACAACTCAAACACTGAAAAACCAGAAAATTGTATTGTGCTTTAGATATTGGAGATTATCATTAAAGGTAAAGGAAAATAAAAGCAAAGCTAGGATATTAGTACCCGCCACCCAGATGAACTTAAAATCTTAGTAAGTGCTATGAGAAACCCTGATGTTGACAAGCACTAGTATGATCCTAACATTTAGTGGAACCTAAACGCACCTGCCATTGGCTAGGATGGAGAGTTAAGGGTTGTGGTAGAATGGGATATAGCATTGGTATTTTCACACTTAAGCATACAAGAAATAGGATACATCTTGTTACCAAATCTCGAGAGCGAGATTTTCTTTAAGGGGGGTAGATTGTAATACCTCGTACTTTCCAGTACTCGAGTGTTACCATTTAATAATAATACAAAAATAATAATAATAATAATAATACAACGTAAATATATATACTATGAAATGTTATAAATATTCAAAGTTTCACATTAAAATGATGTGTAACTAAAATCCATATTATATGCATGTACTTACAACATCATTAATATAAATTACAAGCTACAGAATTTGTAATACATAAATATAAAATGTACTAGGAAAACTTATAATGAATAACATATTTCAAACAATTTGATGATTTAACTTTTAAAAACCAAGCACATATATGACCATACAAATAATATACAAATAACATATATGTATATATGTACATTAATCTCTACTTGTTTACTGACATTTATATAATTTACATATATTAATAAATTGACACAAAATATATAGGAAAATAATTTCTAATAATAATAATAAAATGATAGTGAAAATAATAATAATAATGGTAATAAAAAAATAATAATTATAACAGTAAATAATATTATTAAATGTAGTATAATATAATATTTAGTATTATAAAATCAGAACAGGCCATATATCCATAACCTGACTATTGAGTCTTAGTTTAAATAGTCCCTTGGACCTTTTAACC
This sequence comes from Magnolia changhungtana, assembly GCA_030180095.1. Classification (NCBI taxonomy): domain Eukaryota; kingdom Viridiplantae; phylum Streptophyta; class Magnoliopsida; order Magnoliales; family Magnoliaceae; genus Magnolia; species Magnolia changhungtana. Next base: position 17,703,638 of record JASAUF010000343.1, read on the forward strand.
GTTGATGTTGAATTTCAGGCTGATCCGACCAACAAATCAGCGGAAAATCCATAAACGAAACCCAAATTAAGTTGTGGGGCCCACCTAGGCCTCACATGTGCTCCAAACTGGGCCAGGAACCCTATATAGGGACTCCTAAACATATGAACGGTGTAGATTTATCAAAAACATCACAGTAGACCCCACACACAATGCAAGTGCAACATATATTACCATGCGTGAGATGCACCAAGCCAAGCTTTCTCGGTCAAACACCTTTGACTGAGCAAAACCGGAAAAAGAAGAAAAATTACAAAATTCCCTCCCGCCATCAAAAATTTAAATCTGTAGATTTTCAAACCTCAAAGTGAGCCATCTGAGGGACTTTTCGGACGATCCAAACCGTCCATTTTACTTACGTGGGTCTAATAAACAAAACGGTATACAGTCTTAAGCCCATGCACTGGAACGGTGAAGATCAGCCCTAACCGTCCAATTCCTTGATGTGGGGCTGAGATTCAACGTAAGGGACCATTGGGTAGCTTGTTGGGCAAGCCAACATTCCATGGACCAGAGGTTTTCAGCCTCCCTCCTTGCCAGCTGAGAGGAGTCCTCTCACAGTCCAAAAATGGCTTGGCAATTAAGAGAGAAGGAAAAAGTAGATTTTCTTCTTTTGGATAGTGGTTGCTGTCACACTTGTGACCGTCCAATGAGTCACGTGGCACCATTCCAGCCCTCCCAAGTGGTAGGTACGAGAAGAGAAAAACAATTCTCTCATCTCATGAGAAAGAGAGGAGAAATCGAGACTTTCTCATGAGATGGAGCCAAATATCATCTGAGACCCAAAAAGTCGGCCCCACACCACTAATGGGACCCGTCCAGACCAATCAAACGGTCTGGATTTCCCTGAGAACCCCTGAAAACAAATCCACCATTATCGGGTGGGTCATCTTCCTCAAAAACCCACCCAACCGCGGACTCAAGATGGGCCCCACCAGACCTAGGAACTGTACTTCTGGGTAGCTCTGGACGCCACCAATCCATCCCCATGCGAGGATGGGTCCCATGCATAGCCATTTGTAAATCCCAACCGTTGCATGGGGTGGGCCCTCTCCCAACTGTTGCCAGTTCCTCCCCTAGGCTATAATAGGACCCTGCTGCTCCAGATTTCCAGACCAGAAACAAAGAGAAAAGAGTGAGAGAAAGAGGAAGAAAGAGAGGAAAAGAAAGTAGAGGAGGGAGAAAACAGAGAGAAACGTGGGCGTTTGGTGACCTTGGCACGCACTGCCCCAACTCAGTCCATGAAAACCGAATCGAGTCGAGTTAGTGTGGGACCACTACGTCACCACCTAAGGGAGAGAAAGATAAGGGAAGGAAAGAAAGAGAGTGAAAGGAAGGTGGGTGTATGCGTGCCAACCCAAACCCAAGCTCGGGTCGGGCCGACTGAAACAGGTAGAACCCTTCCCTCTCGGAACTCTAAATTGAACTTGAAACAAGCTTCACCATGCCTTGCTCACGCCATGAACAGCCCTCTAAATAAGGCTCTGTTTGTGGCTGAAAACACAACCCGATAACAGCCATTTTCCAGCATGAAACCAGGCTGAAGACGTGACCTGTGAGCAGCTGTGTATTCGGTTAGAAACGGCTGGGAATCAGCCAAATGCTAAGCTTAAAAACAGACGAGATTTATAAACATAGGATCAGCTGAAAGCCAGCTTGATACCAGCCGGAAGCTTCAGCATGAGAACGGCTGAGATTTCAGCAGAAAAAGGTTCCCTGGCTGAACTGTTAACAAGCCAGAAAACGGGCCAAGTCACGGCCGTTCTTGGAGCTGAAGGTGGGACAGAAAATGTCTCTGTGAGAGCCTTGATTTGGGGCTGGAATCAGCCTCACCAATGATCCATAAAGAAGGTTGTCTCTGGCATGAGGAATGACTGAAAAACAGCCTTAAAAATCCCCATGCAGAGGGTCGTGGGCTGCGCTGGGCCTCACCAAATTGCAGGTGGGCCTCACTAAAAAAATAAAAAATAAAAAATCTGGCGGGATGCACACTGGCGGGCCGCACCACGTTTATGATTGGTGGGCCTCACGTGTTCAGCTAGTGGGCCGCACCATCAGGAAATCACGGTGGGCCACACCTAGATGTTTTCAGATTGTCCATCAATGGACATTACTCCCTGGCCATCCATCAATGGACATGCAGTGATGGGCGAGTTGCTATATAGGAAAGAAAAAAAAGAAAAAAAATATGAAGAGAAAGTATATGTGTATAGCAATATTATAATAATAAATATTATAGTATATATACATATATAAAATACTATATATGTGGTGAGCCCCACGTGGGACCCACCCGTTGTGATTGGATGGAGTACCCCTCCATTACATGAAGAATATAATAAAAATTTTATATGGGCCCTACATCCACATGGGACCCACCAGTTGTATATGTCTATATATGTATATAATATATACACATCATACGTAGGCCACACCACTGGGAGTGCACCACTAAGGGACGTGTTCCATCCCAGTCCATTTGTCAAGCTCATCCATATGACAGTAGGCCACATGTGTGGACCTCACCCTGATATATATGATTCCCCCAAACCGTCCATCTGGGTAGTAGTACCCCCACCATGATATGAGTGTTTTATCCGCACAATCGGTGCAGTGGAATTCCACTATGGTGTAAGTATTTTGTCTGCACCACTTGTGCAGTGGCGGGTCCCAATCTGATATAGGTATTTTATTGGCACCGTACATATAACAGTAAGCCCTACCATTGAAACATATGTTCTTCATCCACACCATCCCGATGGTGTTGAACAATGTTGGGACAGTGTTGGACTGTATTTGATCTGGCACTGGATTACCTAAAGCACATTAGCGGTGCTGGTTCACGTGAACTATATTTAAACAACACCAAATTTACATGAGCTATGCTAGGAAGTGCTAATCATCATTAGTAAGCCGCGCACCCCATAGAATGATAGTGTACAATAATACATGTGTTACACCGCATCTATCGAAATGATTTTTGGTGAAAATCCGAGCCCTCACTTGAGGCCCAATTCAGGCTTTAGCTATAGGAGACTCTAGGCCCAGTCTAGGCCTTAGTTTTGGAAATAACCATGGCCCAACTCAAACCATTTATTGGACCATGATCTGGTGGGGCCTGGACACCACAAAATCTGGCCTAAATACCCTATTCCTAGGCCCTCCCAACTCACACAAATCCAAGCCCTTTTAAATCTTTGTCTATAACCGTATGTGATCATTGTGTGAATTGAACCACAAGGTGTGTACGGGAACGTGGACTAAGGACAGTTAGGTAACCCTTCCAGGTGATGATTCTTCCCCTTGAACTTTCCATTTTCCCATTAGCCTAAGTTATGGTTTTATTTTAACTTGTAATTGATATCTTCATTTCATAGTCATATGTGTTAATTGTTGGAATTAAATTGTTAATTACATGCTTAATGTTTATCCTGCATATGGATTATTTGTGGACTACTTATGAAACTTAAACTGGTAAACCAGTGGAAAACCCCCACCTATACGTGTACACCCATACTTGGGATGTAACCCGACTAGATGTGATAGTAATGGACCTTCGGCTTAGTGGTTATTGAATGGTGGTTTAAATTAACTAGTGATGTGGGCCTACCATCCAGGGTTATTGTGTCCAACGGTTTGAAAGGATAGTCTTTTATCGCATGATTTTGATACTCGTCCTATGTGGCTTATTGACATTTGCCTTATGTGTCTTGCTTTGATATTGCCTTATGTGTCTTTGTCCTGGTATTTTCCCTATATGGGTTCGATGTTTTTATATCGTGTAACCATGGAAAGGTAAGCCTCATATACTGTAATATGATGGCCACTAGTCGACAGGTTTCTATTAAACATCCTAAGGTGGTAGTCTCATGAGCTGAAGATGGTGGTATGGGACACTATGCCCGAGCTGTCGGCCTACGTTGAGCTCTGAGATCCCCATAGTGACCTTGAGCTTACCTAAATTGACTGATTGTAACTGGACTAATAATGGTTTGGCTAATCATGCATCCATAACATGTTGGCGATAACGGGTAGCTAATCTGGATGCTGTATTATGTGCCCTTAGGATTTTCGGGGTATCGTTTCGCTAGCTCCCAGACCACCGACTATCGACCCCTGTCCGACTGGATGATTTTCCCAGGTCGATGATTTGCATGAGCGACGAGCCCAAGTCCGACTGGATGTGCATCCTCAGGCCGCTGTGCATTCATGCATCCATGTATTTAAAAAGACTGCATCATGTATTGTTTTGATTGCTTTGTTATTTTATAACTATGCTTACCTAATGCGATAGTGTGTAATCTTGAGGGGAATTCGCACTGAGCTGGTCACTCATCCATCAAATATACAACTGTACAGGTAAAACAGGTAGCCCAAATGATGTATATGATCAGATATGATGAGGAGCTGTGCAGGTGCCATGGATGCACGGCCGTATTGCTAAGAAGAGTTGCGCGATCTTGCGGCTCTCATTTATATGTTTTATATGTTTTAAATTTCTCATGTATGTAATCTTGTAATTGATAGTGTAGAGACATTGGTTTGTATAAGTCATTATGGGTGACCACATGTATATTTTAAATGAAATTGAAAATTTTCCTTTATATATGCTGATTTGTCCATTCTACGCTCATCTGCTTACTCTGGTAAATGAAAAAAATACACTCAAATTTGACCATCCTTTAAGGTTAACACTCGAGTTTTTGGAAAACGAGTCATATGCTCGGGTCCTGAGAACACGGGGCGTTACAGTCAAACTTCTGAGAATGGGCTTTTCGAGCCCTGTTCGAATCTCCTCCACCGGATGAGCCACCGAAGATGGTACGGATTTCGGTTGGCTTATCTACGGTGTTATTTGGCTGCTCTCGCTCTTCTTTTCGAGCTGTTCTCTCCTCCTTGGTATATTGTCACAGATGACCCTTACGGATAAGGGCATCGATCTCATCTTTGAGATCCACGTAGTCGGTTGTGTTGTGCCCGTGATCTCGATGGAAACAACAATACTTGCGTTTGTCTCAATGATCTGGGTTGGCCTTCATACAAACAGGCCAATTCACAAGCTTGTGCCCTCTGATATCCAATAGAATTTGCTCAGTAGATGTGTTGAGGGGGGTGTAGGAACAGAATTTACCCTCCAGCTTTCTGCTCGGACGACGATCGCGAGGAGCGCGATCATCTGCTCGTTTGCTAGATGGCTCGGGTTCTTCATTCCTTGAACTCTTCCCCTTAACAGTCAGCTCGGTAACTTGAACATTTTTGTGGGCATTGGAGAATTCCTTGGCGTTAGTATACTTTTGAGCTCTGGCGACAAGGTCAGCTAGCATTTTTAGTGGATTCTTTCCAATGGAGAAGGTGAACTTCCCCTCTTTTAGACCACTGAACACGGCAGAGAGTGTCATCTTGTCGTCGTAGTCTTCCACTTGTAATACTTTCTCATTAAAACGAGCTATGTAGTCCTTCAATGACTCCTTAGGCTCTTGCTTGATGGTGAACAGATGAGTATTTGGCTTCCGACTCTCCTTACTGCTTATGAATTGGGTAAGGAATAATCGGCTGAGTTCTGCAAAGGAACCAATGGAAATGGGTTTGAGCTGACGGTACCAACTTCGAGCGGATCCTGTGAGTGTGATCGAAAACTCTCTTCACATCATCGCATCCGTCACCGTCTGGATCTGCATCCACGAACAATAAGCCTCCACGTGCTCGGATGGGTCACCAGACCTAGAGTATTGAATGACGGAAGGTATCCGGAACCTCTGAGGCATCACCTTGTTCATGATCGCAAAGGTGAAGGAAGGCTCGGTCTCTTCCATCATTGCTTGAACGGCGGCAGGAACTAACGATGGCTGCTGCTTCTTTTCCAGTGTCAGAATCTTGTTGTTGAGTTTCGCAAACCGTGTCTCCCACAGATCTTTGTTTTCAGCCACCATTTCTTGTGTGTTTTCTACTTCGAGAGTTCTCCTTCCCCTTCTCCTTTCTAACTCATACGGAGATCCGTCGGTGCTAGGGCCGAGGTGACTGTGGCATTCGCTGGAGCTCAAGTCGTTGTATTCCAGGTTGGAACTCGGAATTGGGTCGAGGGAGGGTTCTGGACCAAAACTGGTGCCCGACCGGGTTGACGTTAAGACCCTTCAGGTCTCATACTCCTCAGCACGGAATGAGCTTCCATTACCGGACCTACCATTTCCTGAAATGGATTTTCCTGACTAGGACGTGGTTGCGGCTCCCGTTGCTGCTTCATCTAGTTAATTTCGTTGCGCAGGACTTGTATCTCGCTTTGCATGGCTCGATACTTGCTTGCCCAATTGCGAGAACGTTGGGAAGGTCCTGGAATCGATTCGGTGTGGAGTAGCGAAGAGGAATGGGTCTTATCATTCTGATCTGGTTCCGCAGCTACCACTTTCTTTTTTCCTTTGCAAGGGGAAGAGGCTAAGGAACGAAGAACCCGAGCCATCCAGCAAGGGGAAGAGCCATCCGAAAGGGTCTGACCATTATATTTAAGAATAGGAACCTGATCTTTCATATCAGATTCCAACAGACGGTGCCAAAAAATGTTGAGGTCAAAATCTGGATCACCCTCCACTCCGTGCGGCGACAAACCCTGATCCTGCACAAGGGCTGAACAGAGAAGACCCTGGCTAAGCTGGGGAACCCTCCAATGCTTAAGTCAGGTCAAGGGAATGTAGGTCTAAGTTGAATATAGAGAGAGGGTGTAAGATGTTGCATACCTGTTGCAATGGAGTCTCATTGTATTTATACCTGCCCATCAGACGGTCTGGGTCCGTTAATCTCGGCACGATTCACTCAAATAGTGGGATACTATGATCGTGAAGATATTATCTGTAATCTGTGGATCCTGTAGCGTATCGTGCGTATCTACGAGCGAGATAATCGATTGTGTCCGCTTAAGGTAGTTTCTTAATTTAGCGCATGAAACATCCACATCCAGCCTCGGCCTCAGCTCGGGATCTCAGGCTAAAGAGACCTTGACTCCGAGCCTTGGACTTATGGTGGACTCAGCCTTACTTGTCTGTCGTATACCTTTGAGCTTTCCCCTCCGAACTCCGAAGCGGGTAGCGGGCTTGACTCGTTTAGTCGAGTTTCCCCGCAATGGGCGACACGCGAATGTGGGTGGTCGATCGATTCGTTTTTGGTCAAGCAATAATGGGGCGGCCCGAGATCTCTCAAGTAGGTTCCGGTCTGAACCTCACACTGACTACCCCAGCCTCAGATTATTCTAAACTGACAATCTCGGAGCAGAAGTCTAACTGGGGCCGAGCCGAGAATCATCTTTCTCTTTAGTCGCTTTTACCGTTCCAGATTATCTCTTATGCATCCGATCGGATTAAGATGGCATCGGACCTTGGAATGGGAGGGGCTCGGATCTTCCTATAACAATTTATAAGGTCAAACAGACTCAGATGAAGGCAAAACACAAATATCAGCTTAATCCAAAACCACTTAGCCCCAAACTAATTCTCAATGATAGGTGTTCAATCTCCACTTCTTCATGTGGTATGGTGCACTTGAAGGCTGGATCTGCCTCGTTTTATCCCACATGTCTTATAATGATCTCCAAAATGAATGAACTGTGTGGATATAACACATACATCATGGTGGGGTTCACAGTGATGGGGTTTTTTCCCCGTCTTCGACCGGTCCAGAGCTCCTCTCGACCGGTCGTGGGAGGTGCTCGACCGGTCGTAGGTTCGAGCCCTGGCATAACTCAAAGTCCAGCGAGTTCGTGCTGTTTTTTACTGTAGCTAGGATTGGTCGTAGGAGAGCTACGACCAGTCGTAGGTGAGCTACGACCAGTCGTAGGAGAGCCAGGACTAGTCGTAGGTTACGCAGATTGTTCCGCGATTTTGCGCGAAACTGCGGATTTGAGTCCTTTCGCAACTGGGATGCGGAAAGGAGTTTTCCAAAACTATAAAGGGGGTTGCCTAGGGTTTTTCTAGGTATCACAAAATAGCAAGAGGGTTTCCTAAAGCTTTGCATGAGAGGATTTGCTAAAGGGTTTAGGCTATTAAAGGTGAGAGAGAGGGAGAAAGAGAGAGAGGAAGCTTATAGAAGAGAGGTTCTGCTCGTGGAGGTTCTCTACTTTGCAATCTACATCTCAGCGCTTCTATGTCCTCGTAATCGGTTTGATCTCTCTGTTTTCTCTATTTCTCTTATTGTTTATCCACTCCTGCGTGAGTGAAGAAGATTGTAACGTTCTACTTCATAGTGGATTGTTGATCTGGACGAGGTCCCGTGGTTTTTACCTCTTTGAGGGTTTTCCACGTAAAAATCTCTTGTGTGGTGTGTGATTGATGCTTTGATTTATTTCATTGCTTTATTATCCATAATTCTGGTTTGTTTCGGGAGACTAGATCCTAAGGTTTGTGCGAGGCATCCCAACAAAGTGGTATCAGAGCTAAGTTCATTGAACGGGTAGGATCGGTTTGAGTTATGGAAGGTGGCTCAAGGATGATCAGCCTCAATGGTTCTAACTGGACCATATGGAAGGCTAAGATGGAGGACTTGCTTTATGCAAGGACCTATATTCTCCAATCTCGTGCATATCAAAGAAAATCCAAGGATATGACCGATGATGATTGGAAGAAGATGGACCGAAAGGCGGTGGGGTTTATCGGACAATGGTCGGATGATTCCGTGTTTCACCATGTGTCTACGTAAACCTCACCGCAAGCCTATGGCTAAAATTACAAGGGTCAGATGAGAGGAAGACAAATTTAGGTAATAAGATATTTTCGATAAGGCAACTTGTAAATCTCAAGTTCAAGGATGGTGGTTCTCGTGGCCGAGCATATGAATGAGGTCAAGAATATAGTGAACCAACTCACCTCTATGAAGATGGTCCTGGATGATGAATTGCGGCAGCTTTACTATTGCTTAGTTCATTGCCCGACAGTTGGGAGACATTGGTGGTGTCTCTAAGTAACTCCGCGCCGGACGGAAAGATATCCATGGAACAGTAACAGTTGTCTCTTCAATGAGGAGACAAGGAGAAAGTCTCGGGGTCTACTCAACAAGAGGCGCTTGTCAGACGCAAGAACGGGGAGAGGAAAGAACAGAAGGGCGGGAAGGCCCGAGATAAATCAAGAGGCAAGTCGAGTAACGTAAAAGAGGTTGAATGTCGGAATTGTGGCAAGAAGGGCCACTACAAGCATGAATGTCGTGGTAAGAAAAACGACAAGAAAGGAAAAGGGAAGGAAGAAGAATCTCGATTCCACTGCGATCGCTTCGATGGCGACATGGTAGTTATTCTTTCTACAGATCACGACGTATGTCTCACGGCTACGAGTCAGGGCACCGACTGGGTGATAGACTCGGGAGCTTCTTTTCATGCGACTCCATACAGGGACTCCTTCACAAGCTACAAGTCAGGTGACTATGAGACTGTGAAGATGAGAAATTCTGGCGTATCAAAGATCGTGGGAGTCGGTGATATTTGTGTGAAGACCGATGTGGGCTGCACATTGGTTCTCAGGGATGTGAGGCATATCCCAGACCTTCGCCTCAACTTGATGTCGACGGGAAGACTGGATGATGATGGCTATGAAAGCCGGTTTGGTGGTGGGCGATGGAAGCTCATCAAGGGTTCGTTGATCGTGGCTAGAGGAAAGAAGTGTTGCACCCTGTACAAGGCAAGTGTCAGTATGTGCAAGGGTGGGTTGAACGCAACGAAGATTCGGCTATTGACATGTGGCATGTGCGTCAGGCCACATGAGTGAAAAGGGCTTCGGCCTACTAGCGAGGAAGCAACTCCTTCCGCACGTGACAGTATGCCTCTCAAAACCCGTCTTGATTGTTTATCGTGAAACAAAGATAGAGTTTCATTCATTAAACCGCTTCTCATGTTAATAAAGTGCATGCATTAGATTTGGTTTATTCGATGTTTGTGGTCCTATGAGGACAAAACCTGGGTGGGGCATTGTATTTTGTCACTTTTATAGATGATGCATCTAGAGGGTTTGGGTTTATGCTTTGAAATCCAAGGACGAGGTCTTTGGTGTGTTTAAGTCGTTTCATGCTATGGTCGAGAGAGAGAGACAGTAGATCATCATGCATCCGCACCGACAATGGTGGTGAATACATTGGCGACTTTCACGAGTACCGCAAGTCCTGTGGTATACGGCATGAACAGACGGTTCCCAAGACCCCCAAAGATAATGGTGTAGCCGAGCGAATGAATCGCACCATTGTTGAGAGAATCGATGCATGTTATCCCATGCGAAGTTGCCCAAGACGTTCTGGGAGAAGCAATGCAGCACGGTGTATTTGATAAATGTGTCTCCATCCCCGTTGAATGGAGAAGTACCGAGAAGGTGTGGACCGGACAGATCCATCGTACAAATCATCTCGTGGTGTTTGGATGCGGGACATCCGTTCACGTACCAAATGACGAGAGGTCCAAGCTCGATATGAAGATCAGCAAGTGTGTGTTCTTAGGGTACGGTGATGAAAAATTCGGTACATGTGTTATGGGATCCGACCGAGAAGAAGCTCGTCAGAGCAGAGATGTGGTTTTCAAGATCAGTGTATCGAAGACATTAGTAAACCAGAGAAGAACCAGCCTAGTTCAGGTGAGCTAGAGGACATGGATCCGATTACTCCTCCCGTGGTGCCTGATGACGGGGGAGTACAGCAAGGTGCAGAGGACGAGGGAGTTCCTTCAGAAGATGGACCAGGGGAGCAGCCCCCACTTGATCCACCTGCTGAGCCACGGGTGAGGAGGTCATCTAGGGACAGACAGCCGTCCAAGAGGTACTCATCGCACGAGTACATTATGCTAACCGATGGGGGAGAGCCAGAAGATTATTCTGAGGCCCTAGCCGACGAGCATAAGGAGGAGTGGTTGAAAGCTATGCAAGAGGAGATGGAATCCTTGCATAAGAACCACACCTATGATATGGTGAAACCGCCTAAGGGCAAGAAAGCTCGAGCAACAAGTGGGTGTTCGTAAAGAAGATTGAGCGTAAGAATTCACAGATGAGGTTCAAGGCCGACTTGTGGTTAAAGGGTTTGGTCGAGGAAAGGTATGACTTCGAGGAGATATTCTCACCAAGTGGTGAAGATGACATCCATACTGGGTGTTGCTTGGGTCAAGCGGCTAGCATGGATCCTGGAGATAGAGAGCAAGTTAGATGTTAAACCGCCTTTCTCCATGGTGACTGGAAGAAGAGATCTACATGCACCAACCGAGGGGTTCGAAGTCAAGGGCAAGGAGCATATGGTGTGTAGGCTAAGGAAGAGCTTGTATGGGAAACAAGCTCCACCAAGAATGGTACAAGAAGTTCGACTCGTTTATGTTGAAACATGAGTATGACAGAACGGAGTCGGACCACTGTGTGTTCACGCGCAAGTTCTCAGATGGTGATTTCTTAGTTCTGCTATTATACGTTGATGACATGCTCATCATGGGAAAAGACATCAAGAAGATTGACAGGCTGAAACAGGAGTTGGGCAAGTCTTTTGCGATGAAAGACTTGGGCCCTGGCCAGACAGATCCTAGAATGGAGATAACCCGTGATGTAATGAAGCAGGAAGCTTTGGTCATGTCACAAGAGAGTATATTGAGAAAGTCCTAGAGCGGTTCAATATGAATGCAGTGAAGCGGTCGGCCAATACTCCACTAGATGGTCACTTCAGATTGAGCGACAGGCAGTGTCCCAAGACGAAGGCAGAGGTGGAAGAGATGCAGAAGATACCCTACGCGTCAGCTGTAGGAAGTTTGATGTATGCTATGGTGTGTACACGCCCAGACATAGCATATGCGGTTGGTGTTGTCAGCCGGTACCTTGCCAATCCTGGCAAAGAACATTGGGCAGCGGTAAAATGGATACTACGGTATCTAAGAGGCTCATCCAGGTTGAGCCTATGCTATGGTGACGGAAAACCTGTGTTAGAGGGCTACACAGATGCAGATATGGCAGGTGACATAGATTCCAGGAAGTCTATATCGGGGTTCATGTTCACGTTTGTGGGGAGCGGTTTCTTGGCACAGCAAGCTACAGAAGGTCGTAAGCATTGTCGACGACAGAGGCCGAATACATTGCAGTCACGAGTAAGCATGTAAAGAGATGCTTTGGATGAAAAGGTTCCTACAGGAACTTAGCCCGAAGCAGAGGAGCACGTGGTCTATTGCGATAGTCGAGTGCTATACACTTGAGCAAGAATCCAAGTCAGCATTCCAAGTCGAAGCACATAGAGATTCGGTATCACCTTGGATCGGGATACTTTGGAACAAAAGGTGTTACAACTTGAGAAGGTCCACACGGACGATAATGGGTCAGACATGATGACCAAGGCTTTGCTCAAGGGCAAGTTTGAGGTTTGTAGAAACCTGGCTGGCTTGAAGAAGGTGGATCCCTCCCGGGTCAAAAAGGGAGAGATTTGATGGGGTTTTTTCCCCGTCTTCGACCGATCCAGAGCTCCTCTCGACCGGTCGTGGGAGGTGCTCGACCGGTCGTAGGTTCGAGCCCTGGCACGACTCAAAGTCCGGCCGAGTTCGTCTTTGTTTTTTTCGTAGCTGGGGACCGGTCGTAGGAGAGCTACGACCAGTCGTAGGAGAGCCAGACTAGTCGTAGGTTACGCAGATTGTTCCGCGATTTTGCGCGAAACTGCGGATTTGAGTCCTTTCGCAACTGGGATGCGGAAAGGAGTTTCCCAAAACTATAAAGGGGGTTGCCTAGGGTTTTTCTAGGTATCACAAAATAGCAAGAGGGTTTCCTAAAGCTTTGCAAGGATTTGCTAAAGGGTTTAGGCTATCAAAGGTGAGAGAGAGGAGAAAGAGAGAGAGGAAGCTTATAGAAGGGAGGTTCTGCTCGTGGAGGTTCTCTACTTTGCAATCTACATCTCAGCGCTTCTATGTCCTCGTAATCGGTTTGATCTCTCCGTTTTCTCTATTTCTCTTATTGTTTATCCACTCCTGCGTGAGTGAAGAAGATTGTAACGTTCTACTTCATAGTGGATTGTTGATCTGGACGAGGTCCCGTGGTTTTTACCTCTTTGAGGGTTTTCCATGTAAAAATCTCTTGTGTGGTGTGTGATTGATGCTTTGATTTATTTCATTGCTTTATTATCCATAATTCTGGTTTGTTTCGGGAGGCTAGATCCTAAGGTTTGTGCGAGGCATCCCAACACACAGAACTTTGCCACGTGAACACACCACGCAATCCGCATCATGCTTGGTAAGGCAATCCACCTCCTCCTTCGTCGGTCGCGATCGGCGGTGGGACCTACCTCTTCAACAGTTTCAATCGAATCAGGCGGAGCACGGATTAGCTTTAATAGTCCGCGTACTAAAGGAATGGGTTGAAAGACAAAACCCTGACCGAAGAAAGCACAAAGAGGAAAAAGAAAATAACAACATCATAGCTGTACATTAATGGCCGGGACCTTTTCACCTTTCTCATCATCACCTTGAGTAATCTTGTTTTCTAAGAAAGAAATGCCGTGAGATTCGGCACAAGTGAGATTAAAGAATGGATTCGCAGCACACGTGGCAATTTAGAATACATGTGAACGATCAAGTCCACTGAGAAAGTATTGTGTGGACATAACCTAGCCCAAAATTTATGAAGGTCGACACATATTTGAGGCATTTTTATTTAATTTGGTAAGAGTTGTTATTTCTCACTGTGCGCCAGAGCATTCTCGCGGTAGTCCCACCTAAATGAATGATCCAGGTCAAGTAATCAAGTTACAACTCATGTTGTGTATGACCATTTCTCTCTGATAAATATACACATACGAATTTTTACCATGTTTTTAATGATCCAGATTGAATTAATCCCAAATATTTCCTCCAGTTTTTTTTTTTTAATTTTAGCAGTATAACAATTTTCTAATTATTGTACGGAAAAAAGATGTTTTTTTAAAGAGCATTTGGTGACTGGTCAGGAGGAAAGCATTGTATTCCGGCGAAGTTCACGATATTTTTTATTTTTTTATTTTATTTTTTTATTTTTTATTTTTTGTAAACACACGCACACGCACCCCCTCACACACGCCATAGTGAAGTTTCACGATTGAACTGCGGCCTGGGCCACGGTTTACTCAAATGAACCCGTCCAAATCTGTCCACTAGTTTCGATGGGACATAGCCCCAAAATTAGATAGGTTGGATACTCATACCCTCCTACCAACAACATAATTTAGTTGAATTTGAGACCCATGTTAGCTTAATTTTAATCTACCATTTCATGGCCGTCAACTAGAAATCAGCCGTTTAGTGCAGTTATATGAAAGGGAAAAAATAAAAATAAAAAATGGGACCCACTATTTGAACGGGTGGATTGAGGTCCATGTATACCACCTGTAAAGTGCTTGTGGGCATGCATTTGGAGTGCACTACTCGGCCAATGGATCAAATATTTAATTTTATGTCTCTTACAATGGACCACAACCCATTTTCTCTAATAAAAAAAACATTATTATTTCCGTGGTATATATTTCCACCGCTCATTTACTTATATCCAGCCAGACATTTGAGTGCGAGAACGTGCCCTCGCTCCACTGATAGCGGTTGTACAATTAGGAAGAGTTTCATGACTGCCAATATGTAAGGGTCTGCATCATCCTTCCATCTGGACCACTCGATTCAAGTGCTGTCTTTTTTAATGGGCCAGATCTAAAATTCGCACCAATTTTAACCGTCCAATCAGATGCATGGAGATGAACGGCGAAAAAGAATGTGAGTAAAGGATCAGGATCTCTGGATCTATTGTATTTATCTATTTATTTATTTATGTGGTTATGGCCCACATACCAGGGACTTCTGCAATCGGCAGTTTGTGATCAAGTAGCACATCCACCTATCATGAGATGGTCCCTGAACCAGGCTATACTAATCTTCTCTGCCTCAGGCCATCAGCACCATGCATGTGGTCGGTGTGGGAAATGATTCAATATCCAAAGCAAAATAAGAGTAACCCCTCTATAAAATGGAGAGAGAAGGCCCACTATTCCTGCATCACTGCATTCCGCGAGACCATTCAATAAAAGTAGCCCCGCGGGGAGATAAGAGGCATCCAGCTACGTACCTACGCTAACTGAGCGTTACGTGGGAAGCAAGCGTGAGATCGCTGCTTCATGCTCATTAGGGAGCCCAAAAATCAAAAAATTTAAGGGATAAAAACTCGAGTAGGTCGCACCATAAGGAACAGTTGGGATATAGACACCCACCATTACTTATGTGTAGGGTTCACCACAGTATTTGATATTTATACGTCGAATCTATTCATTTGATTCAAAAGTTTTCAAAACTCAGGTGAACTCGGTTAGGGGTGCAACTCGCTTAGGTTGGGTCAGGTTGAAGGTCAACCAAAGCCTAACTAGACTTGAACCCGACAATACCGCAATATGTCCCAAACCAACCAAAATTCAAACCCAAGATGCCCAACTTAAACAAGAACTAAATGCATGTTATTGTTCTTAACATGACTCGAATTTGCTCAACCCTAACTCAACTTAAGTTCAAATCAGGTTGGTGTATTATATGGCCGGAACAATCTCCCTATGGTTGCACCCGACAACCCCTACACAAAAAAAATCAGATCTGAAGAAAAATCTAATGAGTATGGGACAAGGAATATAAACATAGCTACCTCTCATCTCGCAGAAGTTGACAATCTTGTCAACTCAGTTCAAGGCACACCTTTCACTCACTCATCATCAGGGACAACAACATGTTTCGAACAAAAAACAAATACATTTCATTTGGAAAATTTCATTCACTTAATAATTAACAAAAGAAGACAAAAAAGATAATCACATTATTTATTCATTCAAAGTTCTTTTATATCATTTTCTCCTTTGATTCCAAAATAGACTTGTAATAGAAAATAAACAAAAGACATCATGTGCTAAGACAATAAGTGCTGGAAGTGTCATATATTGTAGTATATTGTAGACTGTTGTGCGCTTAACACTACAGTGCACTCAGCAGTATCATGCTTTTTGGGCTACTATGCGCTAGCTAGCAGTATTGTGTGCTTGCTTTATTGTGCACTCACACTTGTTGTGCACTGGCTAGCGTTGTGCGCTCAGCACTGCTGTGCGTTCACGGTGTTGTGCACTCATACTTGTTGTGCGCCAATAGCATTGTGCGCCAATGGTGTTGTGTGCCGCACAATACCTATCTTGCACAATGGGTGCGGACTCTACCTCTCTCTCTCTCTCGGATCTTTTTCTCCTTGATTGGTTGCTAATAATCTCCTACTGAGGGGTCAGGGGGTATTTATACCCCTTTCACACGTGTGAACATGCCACGTTGACATTGCGCGGTATCCCTTGTACGCCAATTCCTCTCTGTGTGGACTCTTTTGTGCGAACTCCTTTGTGCGCTCTCCTTCATGTGGAATCCTTTGTGCGGACATTCAACGCACAATGCTCCACTGCGCACAATGATCATCTGCGCACAATGCCTCTATACGCATAAGGACTTCTTGTCTCTCTCTTTTTATGCCTCAACAGATGCCCTCTTGATCCTGTATTTTTTGTTTTTATATCTATAAAATAAATAATGTAGGATCAATATATATATATATATATATATTCATTCTAATTATTTTCGTTTTCCTTTCCTTTGTTGTGCGCATCATCAAACCCTTTGGCGCACAGTCATTTTCTCTATTGTGTGCTCACTGAACTGTGCACAACATATCCCGCACAACGTTTTCCGCACAATGGTCCAGACCTCGCCTATAAATACAACACTTCTACTCTTTTCCCTCACTTCATTTTTCGCCTGCTGCACACTATTTCTGCGTCAAGTTATTCTTCACACCGACACCGTTGTGCGCCAACAGCGTTGTACGCCGCACAACACCTTTCCCGCACAACAGGACTTTGCGCACAATACCTTTCTGTGCTTTTCAGTGCAAGGGCAGGTAGCGCACAATGATATTTCGCACAATGCACTAGCGCACAATGACATTACGCACAATGAACTAGTGCACAATCATCTGTGCACACTGACTTATAATCAAACGCAGACTTGGACTCCAAATTTATTCGCCCCCTCCTTTGTAGCAATCATTTATACTTCCCTTTTAACTTAATGAACTTCTCTTCCTGATTTTAATTTGTTCACTGACTCCTATATAGGTATCTGATGGCTAGCTCAAAAAGACCTCTCGCCTCCCCAAGTACTACTGGGCCTTCTGACTTGCAATCAGCTGAGACCCACAATAAAAAAGACCCCGATCTGCTGAAAACTACACTTCCTTCTTCAAAGAGCCGGCTCCTGTCATTATTAACTTTGTTGATCGTATCCAACGCCTATTTGAACATATCCGCATGGCTATACTAATGAAGAAGATAGAGGGACCCCCTACTTCAGGACAAGAGTCTGATTAGGACGATTGGTTGAAATGCACAACCAATTTTTGCACAGATAACACTCGTCCTTCTTCTGCTGAGGCTTGTCCCGCTCCAACAATTTCGAAGCGAACAAGAGAAAAGAGTAAAGATGAAGCTTTTCAAGAAAAGATTCAAGAACACAATAGGGGCATTTTCAGAATGCCTGGGATTCAATCAGGTTAAATACTGAGGCGATTAAATTTCACAACCCTTATAAAGATGAGACCATTGCTCTCCCTTTGCAACTTCAACGCCACCGGTCCACACTTCAAAGCGAACCGACTGATTACATGGCACAGAACAAGCTCTTGTATGTGTTGAATTGGGTGATTAAAGAGCCGTAAATCCTTGAAGGTTATCTCACAGAGAAAGGTTTAACTCAAAAGACCGGGCAAATAAGAAATATGTGTTTCCTCGCACCGTGTTACAATCCTCATTCCTTATATTTCACTCATTTTTTTGAAACGATTCAACAGCGCTTTCATCATCACGACTCTTTATGGGGTAAGGAGAAATTTAGGACATGGGGTCTTTGGACTGATCATTCATATTACACCGTATGGGCCAAAGCAATCTTGAAGAAGTACGAAGACATCCTTATTGCAGCAAAGATTTATCATGCTATAGAAGCCACTTTAGAGTCAAAAGGACACGATGATTTATAAAGGCATTCTAAAGTACTGGTCTTCCACTACAAATTCTTTCCATCTTCCGTTCGAAGAAGTAAGCATCACCTTGTGGGATTTATACAAGATGGTTGGCCTGCTTGTTTCAGGATCTTTCCTCGATGAATATGTTCCTTCAAACGAGAAATTTGCCTATGTTGCTCCCAACAGAACACCTAAGATTACAGCATCAACAATCGCACTTTTCCGCGAAACGTCCTACTTTGCTGACGTTCATAAGATATCCCCTCTTCAGTGGCTTGCTCATTTTTCCCGATACTTAGTGTAAGTGCTTTAACATTTTTTTCTTACCTTTCAGACAATACTTACCTATAAATATAAATTACTCATTCCCTCGCTTTTCAGGTTTCCTGGCAGCCATTGTGCCGAACTAGAAGCCAACCGCAAAAAGATAAGGGGCCCAGCCAAATTTTCCACTGAGACTGAATTAGCCGCTTTATTAGCTTATTGGTTGAGTTTAGTTGTGCTTCCTAGCTCAAAAGGCTCAAACTCTATTCGGCCAACTTTATTTGTGGCGATGAGTGCGATGGCAGAAGGTAGAAAAAAATATTCCCTGGCCCCTCCCGTCTTATACTTGCTATATAGAGCTTTCGGTCATGCTGCAGCGTACTGCTCAAGCCCGACACTAGGAGTTACATCTTCTTTTACTCCATGGTTCTATTTCTCTAGATGGTTTGGCATTTATTTCCCCTGGACTTACAATGACTCGGAGAAAACTTATGTCCATCCCGATCATCTACCCCTGTGACATTTCTTGAAGCGAAAGATGATGAAGGGATATGAATGGATAGTGGATAAAATTGACAACATGGAATCTATTGACTTCTTCCCTTTTTATCTAGATTACCAAGCTGAAGACAAAGATGTTGAGGACAACAATGACTTGGAACCTACTGAGAGAACCTTCTTTCTTTGTATTCGTTCTTGCAGTCTTCCCTTGCGAGAAGGACTAGAGTTCTGGCGAGAACCATATTATCCGAGTCGATTTGCCAGACAATTTGGATATGATCAAGCTATGCCCCAAGCAAGTGAGGAGGTCACATGGACAATGAAAAGCTATGGAGTCGGCCCTTACAATTGGGCCTTAATATGGAAGCAGCTTCTAACAAAAAATTTTGGCTCTCGATTTCTTCTTCTGGGGTACAATCATCAGGTGACGGCTTCATATTCCTGGATGCGGTGGTGGGCACATCATTACTACTTGGTGCGCAATTATTTTTCGGTGGATCAACCTATCTAAGTTCCTCCTCCACACTTGAGGAATTATAGGCCGGAGCAAGGGATTGGATATTTTTACGAGAATGATCAAGCTGCCATTCCGGGACAGCTTCGTTGTAAAATTTTTGTTGAAGAACGAATTAGAGAAATAAAGCCTCCAAATACTCTGGAAGGATAGATTGTTTTTGGTTCTCCTTTGGATTTAATAAAACGGGGAGAAAGATCGGCTACTCCTTGCAATGAATTTGAAACTACAGGTGGTATCCTGCCTTCTCATACTCCTGAAGGAGGAGATCAGCCTACTCACCCTACTCCAGTCATTCCACCTACTACAGAGCCCACCACTTCTATAATTCCTCCTACTATTGAACATACAATCACCGTAGTCATTCCTGTCGTGGATCTTACAATAACCGCAGCAAAATCGCGCTGCAGCCATAACCTCTCCTGCTGCGCGTCGGATTGTTATTACTACATCTCTCATGACTCATTCGCGTGTTAAATCATTCTCATGAAGTTTTAACACAACAGGTCCCTTCTCCTACTCAAAGTGCACGTCTTCTCCCCGTGAAGAATACTTATAAGGGAAAACAAACCGTATCGGAGGAAGACAGCTCATTAGAATATTCAGTAAATACTGCAAGCGATGATGCATCTTCTCCCACAAGCTTAATTGACGAAGGAGATGTCTTGAATGTAGATATTAATGCTGAAGTGGATATTGGAGAAGAAGATGATGTTAGAGTCGAGCCTTCACTTCCTGATGCTCCAATCACTCATCCGGATGCCTCTCATTCGATTCCAATTACCTCCCTATATGAAGAGCAACTTGATTATGGAGAATATTCTTCTGATGCAAATATCTTTCTTTCTTTTGATGCCTCATATTCTCCCTGTATCATGAAAACTGCTGACGTGGCTGCTCATGAAACATCAACATTAAGGGATACAGAGGCTCAGTCATCCGAAGTCCAGGCAACAAGGGAAAATGTACTTCTTCTTCACAGCACAGAAGAAACCTTGCCAATAGTTCCCTCAACATCTGATGCCTCCATTCAGACTGATAAGTCCCCTTCTATGCGTCCTTCTCCTATCCAGCCAGTAGCTCGGAGTTTAGAATTCTTTTTTGATCCGATTGACATCCCAACTCCGACTACTCTTAACTCGAGTACTGTAGGGGGTCAGGAGCTTTCTTTTAATGCTGCTATGATTACAGAAGCCCCTAGTTCTGCAGCACCCACAACCCATTCTGTTCAAGCTACTTTTCTATTTCCCCTGGACCGGGTACATATTTTCTTTTCTTATTTCATATCGTTATATACATACATATCTTCTTTCAAACTAATAATTTCTTTTTCTTTTTCTTTTAGCTTCAGTTGTGCCAGTCCCCAGTGGATCTGAAGGGTCAAACTCGGTAACCGTAGTTTTTGATAAACTCTCATTGGAAAAGGTGTCTCCTCTTATGCTGAGACTTTTTAAGAACGCAATTTCTGTTATCATCAGCGCTTTTAAAGATCCAGCCCAGTGGCCTTTTTTGGATAGTGCCCTAGCAGTCCTCACTTATTCAGCTCATCTGGCGTATATTGATGTTCAGTCTCTTCTCGACTCATTGTCACAGTTTTATGATTCTATCAAAAACTTGGAAGCAGTACGAAATATAGTCATCGCTCCAAAAATTCTGAACCGTCAGAAAGAATTGACATTTCTTAAGGAGAAACTATCTCGTTCAGACGACATTCTTGTTAATTATAATACTATTCACCAATCTCTTCATGAGAAGTTGAAAGTTTCCAATAGGAAAAAGGCAATCATTGATGATCAAATTTGTCACGCCCCAAATTCGAAAATCGGATTCACTGGAATCTCGATCGCCGAATCTGGTGCCGACAACCTCCGTAGTACCCCATTCTCGGTTCCTAGCGTCCATACGTCAGATTCCAATCCTGGGATCCTACAAGGAGGATTTTCCAATGTACATTTAATTTATATTAAGCATAACCACAAGATTACCCAATTCATAAAGGCAACATCATCATCACATATCCACTAATATAATCATTTGAGTACAATGCTGAAAGGGAAAATACATAAATAAAAAATCAAGCTTCAGAAGACCATTACATGCTCCAAGCTCAACACTGCTGCAACCTAACATCACCTGCATGCGTCTATCGTGCATAAGCTTATAGAAAGCTTAAAGGGTGGTGTTAGTATGTGCACAAGGTAAGTGCCAAGTATTCAACGCAATGTCATAATCATGCAATGTCGAAATAGGCGCAACGTCATGAATTATATGTTATCAGAGTAAGCGAAATTACTGACAAGTCCATGAGTCAAGTAATATCAAAATGCGCAATATAGATCAACTATGCTAATGAGGAGTCATAAAGAGTCAAATATCAGATGCTGTATCTAAACCATATAAATGCAGAAACACAAGTAACCCAAAATGTCATATGCTGCGGATGTAATGCAATATGCAGTGCGAATGGGATGACCATACTGGAGTGTGAAATCGGGATGATAGTACGTAGTATCACAGGCTATGGGGTCTATCACAAAGGACTTCTATCCAAACTAGTCTCATACCTAGATTTGGATAGTCAGACTCAATGTGGTAAACTCCTGATCTTATGTTAGTCACGCGCCCAACCGAAATCCTGGCCATGCGAAGGTACATAACAATTAGTTGCTCACCACCAGCCCGATTGGAGAGTGAATAAAATAAATGAATGAGTATGTAACTCCTATTCAATAAGTCTACATATCAGTACGGTTCATCTCTGGGATCATCACCGGGGTTTAGTACACTCCAAATGGCACTGCCGCTCTCCTAGCGGTATAGTCCAAGTGAGTGTAAGAAACCTCACTATCCGCCTGGCCAATAGTCTGTCAATACCTATCCGGCACGTCGATAGTGGACCCATTCATGAGCTGGTCAAACTCAGCCTAGTAATGCCTCCTACGCTCGGGTGGGTAAGGCCACATCCCCTCCCAACCGACCACGACACAGTGGGAGAAGTGGCCTCCTAGTATTCGGCACTCGGGTGCTCATGTATCCACTCGGTCTCGACGTTGGGGCGTCCTCTGGTAGTAAGAGGGTTTAGAGATTTTCACCCAGAGCCATCTATGGCAGCCCAATGCTAGAACAAATTTTTGGTGTCCCGTCTGGCCAACCACGACATACCTGTGGAGGCTACGGCCTTGATGTCGCTAGGGCGTCAGTAATCACAACATAATGCAAGATACATGAGTCATACAATTTAGTCATGTAGCAATCTTGCGCATGCCGTGCGTCATGTGAGATAACCTCCGCCTATCAGGGAGTCTCATATCATCCTGCCCAATGACATATGTAATGGTCAATCACATCTCATAACAAACATGCAGATGATGCGTATGGGCATGTATCACGATGCTATGCTGTTACATACTCATAATCGGTATCAATGATCGGCCTCGACAATGTGGACATTTAACCAACATTGCCCCCAAGGGATGGCCCACATAGAGCCAAACATATAATGGGCCCACGGCCTCACATAAGGGCATAATATATAATACAATAGGCCTTACTTAAGGGCCACATATACACAACAGGTGGGCCCTACTCATGAGCCTCAAATACATAACATGTGGGCCCTGCACATGGTCTCGAATGCATCAAATGGGCCATGCATTATAGGCCTAATACATATCACAATGAGCCTTGCCCATAGGCCACGAATACATCACGATGAGCCTTAACTACGGGATGCATATACATCATATAGGTCTCGACAATCGGCCTTAGCAATCGAAATCGACACTCAAAATCGACCTCGATAATCAGAATCGGCAAATCGGTCACGTCAATCGGGATCGGCAATTGATCACAACAATCAAAATCGATCGATCAATAATCAGAATCAGCAAATCAGTCACGTCAATCGGGATCGGCAAGTCACGATAATCGAGATCGGTCGATAATCAGAATTGACAAATCGGTCACGTCAATCGGAATTGACAATCGGTCATGACAATTGGAATCGATCGATAATCAGAATCGGCAAATCGGTCACGTCAATCAGAGTTGGTAATCGGTCACGACAATCGAAATCGATCGATAATCAGAATTGGCAAATCGATCACGTCAATCGAAGTCGGTAATCGGTCACGATAATCGGAATCGATCGATAATCAGCCTCAATGAGAATGGGCTGAACAATGCCTAAGGGAAGGTCACAACGTGGACATTAAACCATCATTGCCCATCAATGTAGCCATTTAACCAACATTGCTTCCAAGGAGTGGTCCACATAGAACTAAACACATAGTGGGCCCACGGCCTCACACAAGGGCCTAACATACATCATCATGGGCCTCACCACTAGTCACGAACACATCACAGTGGGCCGTACTAATAGGCCTCATACAGATTAGGTGGGCTGCATCAATGGGCCGCATCAATGGGCCTAATACCATGGGCTCCAAATACACAACAAGCGGGCCTCATGGGTGGGTCACAAATACATCAAGATGGGCCACAAGCACATCAAAGTGGGCCTCATGGATGGGCAACAAATACATCAAGGTGGGCCTCATAAATGGGCCATAAAATACATCAAAGGTGGCCTCATAGATGAGCCACAAGTTTATCAAAGTGTGCCTCTCAAATGGGCCACAAAATACACAAAGTGGGCCTCTCGAATGGGTCATAAAATACATCAAGGTGGGCCCACCCGTCCGGCATTTGGACGGTGTGGATAACACATATATCATGCGTGGGACCAGCAGAACTTGGGACATAACTACAGCAGCTATATAGCTGGTGGACACCAACCGATCCACTACCATACAAGGTGGGTCCCACATCCATGAGATGGACGGTGGGATATAACATTACATCAAGGAAGGCTCCACACAACAAATGGATGAACGGCTAGGACAAAACAATGCATCAGGGTGGAGTCCTCACATGTGTGGGGCCCACGCGGATAGGCAGAGAATATAAAATACATATATCATGGTGGGTCCCTTGTAGGGCCCACCATTATATATATTATAATATAATATATGATAATAACGTTACCTTTATTTTTTTTTCTCTTATCTGTTAGCTGGCTAGGACACCTCCATTGTCAGCACCTACTTCACTGTAACACGTCCAACGTCCTTGGACGCTAGACAGTACGAATACGACACATGCATTTAAGGTGGGTCCCACATGGAGATTAAGGTGGCCCACACGATCTGGACGGTCCAGATGGATGCTCATCCAGGTGGCCCTATGAGCATTAAATGAATGGACGATTTAGATATACAACGCCTGCATTAGAAGTGGGGGCCACAGAACTTGTTGACGTTCAGCGGTTGTGGCCGCTCGTTCAATCAGATGGATGGAGAGGATTTAGAATAAATACCTCAAGGTGGGCCCCACCCCACACGTGTCACACGTGTGGAATGGCCCCACGCGTCCAGCCATGCGGGAGGAGTGAATGTACAACATGTACATCGTGCTGGCCCAGAGCACCGTCCCAATCCATGGACGGTGCAAATAAAATACAAACATCAAGGTGGTTTCCACCGTCCAAATCACTGGACGGTGTGGAAATAAAACACATACATCATGTGTGGGCCCCATGTCCACGTGTGGACGGCGGTGGCTGAAGCACACACATCATGTGTGGGGCTCCACAGGTGTGAATCCAACACACATCATGGTAGGTACCCACCGTCCAGTAGGTGTTGGACGGCTGGGATATAAAATACATTTAAGTGGGGTCCACACCCCACGTCCAGGGACTGGACGTCCTGGATTGCTGATTAGGTGGGCCACATTAATACCATCTAAAGGAAAAGAGAGAGAGAGAGAGAGAGAGAGAGAGAGAGAGAGAGAGAGAGAAAGAGAGAGACCGGGTGAAGGAACGTGAGTAGTGAAGGGACCCCACCACTATGGGTCCCTTTTGAACAATACATACATCAAGATGGGTCCCACCATATGTGGTCCCTCAAATCACAAAAATTAATTCATAAAACACCAACCTCAAGATCTCTCCTTCCTTCTTCCGCCAATGCATGATAGAGTCCCAAAGGGACAATTTCAACGGTTGAGATGAGCTTAGGATGGTGGGATCAGGTGGTAGAAAGGTGGGCCACACTACTCTCTCCCATAGAGCTTAGACGTGGGTTGTTCTCATGGAGCTTGGGAGGAAATGAGAGAGAGAGAGAGGTGATAGGTGAGAGGTGATGGGAGAGAAGTGATGGGAGAGAGGGATGGTGAGTGATGTAAGGGGTACTTTGTTGTAAGAGAAGGTTGACTTTAAGGGGGGTGGTTGTACTTGGGGATGGGTGTGAGTGATGTGTACTTGATTGAGTGATTGATGGGACATGTTATAGAGATTTCCTCATTACTTATGATGCGTGGCATTTTCTCGGACCAAATGTGGGCCCACATCTCCTGGCCTAGGTATCGCCTCGGCGCGCGAGACGCGGCATTAGAACCACGGCGACAGCGTAGTCACTAGGGTACAAGTCTTGTGTTAAAACGACTCTAGAATACGGGACACGACTCAAGGTTGCATGCAACTACCGCTAACAGATCGCGGGTTGCCAGAATTCGACCGGGAGGACTACGGAAGCCTACGGAACAGTACGGGCTAGAATACGTGCCTCACAAAATTGCTCTTCTTAAGAAAGAGATTCTGCTTCTCAAGCGCAAAAAAGAAACAAAAGATTTGACTATTCGTCAAATTAGAGAAGAGCTTGAAATAGATTCTCAAGTTATCGATATCGAGCAAGCTGAGTAGACGAAGAGTAGGGAAGCTGCTTCCCTTCTGAAATTTGAATTGATTGATGTTCCTGATCAAGCCAGGCTCATTCTTGAGGCTGAAGCACGATTGTTACGACACAATCTTAGTTAAAAGAAGAATTACAGCGTTACATAACGGTATTAGACATAGCTGAAGATCTGTAAGGATTGTATTTTCATAAGTCCCTTTTGCATTGTAATATACAAACAGATTGTGGTGTTTTATTCAGAATAAGATGCTTTCTTGATAATACAATTATTGATTTTTGAGATACATGTTAATGCAACACTTTCATACTTATGCTTTGTAATTTTCTACTATTTATATTTGTGCATTGTATGACGACCCTTATGTGATGTTTTATTTCGATGGGCGGAACTATTTCATTTCAAGGTTAGTTAAATTAGCTTTGCACGCAGTTTAAGCTCTTAAGTAGTGGAGCGATCACAATTTTTTAGACTCATAAGTAATTGGAGTCGGGTCTCACGTGATAGTCTCAGTAACTCTCATGAGTTCACTGAACTTCTCACAACCTGGTGAGTTCACAAACTGTGATCTATCAAAAGGGCACAGTGAAGCTACCGGGGCTGTGAACTCAGTTGAATTTACGCATGGGGTTACCTGTAGTAACTCTCTAGAGTTCACGTGGCGCACAAGGCGACCTTTGGGGTACCAAATTCAAGGTTGTCAGTCTATCAATGAGTAGGTTTAAGCCATTCCTCATGAGTTACTACTGAAATTAAGCCAAGAATCTGGGGGGTCTTATGCATGGTTGGCTTATCTATGGACAATGGCCAAAGAGCGCACACTACAGCCCGCGTTTTCTTCGTCTGCAAGGTCGGACCCATTCACAGGAGGGCAATTTCATCTGTTCCCCATGACACTGCCTAAAAGCTATATAGATGGCATAGGTGTTAGCGTGATTGGCCGTTGAGGACTTTTTGGCCTTTTAGGGCTTTTAGTCACTTGCTCCATCCGCTGCCCGTATGGGTATGTGTACGATGGCCTTCACGGGGTTTTTAGGGCCACTGGCTTCCTACCGCTGCCCGAATGGCCATTGGAGATAGGCTTTATGCATAGTTGGCCGTATAAGCTTGGCTAGGCTACCTTAAATGATAAGCTGCCATCGTCGTCGTAATAATAATAGGTGTCTTGATCAATATATCACCACTACTGATAATGTTATCAATATATCACCCATGCTGATGATGTTAACGATATTCACACTATGCTTAGTATATATATCGGCCTGGTGATGATACCAATTTTGATGAGTTTTAGCGAAGCTTTATTTAATGACGACAACGATGGTTACTTTCTTTTAATAAACCGCTTATATGCAATCTTTGACGATATATTTGAAATTCCTCCTTTATTCAATCATTTGACAAAGAATATATATGAACATGACTTCACTTGTCTTTGCCCCTTTTTGATATAGAAGCATTATGATGATAATCTTCTAGATCAAAATCAGAATCATCTTTAAGGATAATATTTCTTGATAAAGCGTGCATTGACTGGTACATTGATACCCCGTCCATCTTGATCAACTACTCTGTATTCTTCATTTAAATATACTTCTTTTATAATGTATGGGTCATCCCATTTAGGCTCAAACTTGCCCCCTGTTCTGTGGGTCACCACTATTGGTCTTTTCAACATCAATATCATATCCCCTTTCATAAAAGAGCGATATTTCACTCGTTTATCAAAGGCGGCAGATATTCTTGCTTGATACAACTGTAATCGCTGGTGGGTTGCCAGGCGCTTCTCATCGAGTAGGTCCAGTTCTTCCAGTCTTATCTTTGCATTTTCATCATCTATAATTGACTGATGCACTACTACTCTAAGCGACACGACTTGTGTTTCAATCGAAATGACTGCCTCTATGCCATAAACTAGTGAATATGGTGTCACGCTTGTTGTTGTTCGATGAGTGGTCCTATAAGCCCATAGTGCTTACTGTAACTTTTCGTCCCAGTTGCATTCATTTCCAGTTACCGTCTTCTTCAGTATTTTCACAATTGTTTTATTAAATGTCTTTGCTAATACATTTGCTAGTGGATAGTAAGGTGTTGAAAATGAATGGTGGATATCGAACTTTTGACATATTTTCTCCATGCCTCTGTTCTTAAAAGCGGTACCATTATCAATAACAATCTTCTTCGGGATGTCGTGGCGATATATTATCACATGTTTAATGAAATTGATCACATCTTTCTCTCTGACAATGCGTAATACGATCGCTTCTATCCACTTAGAGAAATAGTCTGTTGCTGCCGGAATATACTGTTTTCCTTTGGATGAAGGTGGATTTATGGGCACTATAACATCGAGTCCCCAGTCGGCGAAAGGCCAAGAAGTGACCGTTTGATGGAGATGTTCAGGGGGAACATGCACAACATCTCCGTGGATCTAACATTCGTGACACCTTTTCGCATAATCTATTGCATCTTTGAACATTGCAGGCTAGTAATACCCCATTCGATGTAGTCGACGAAATAAATTTCATCCAGCCTGGTGTACCCCGCATTCTCCAGAATGAGCTTCTCATAGCATTTGACCTACTTCTTGTTCGTTGAGACAACGTAGTAGTATCCCGTTGTAAGATTTTCTATAAAGCACTTCACTACAAATGATGAATCTGCTAGATCTCTATCTGATTTGCTGCCTTTGTGCTAGATCTTCTGGCAAGATATCATATTTGAGGTAATCTATGAATGGCTGCCTCCAATCATCCGCTATCACCTCTAAACATGATATAGGAAGTGCTTCGACGACCTCTTTGACAACTTCGGGAGAGGGCAAGAATCTTCTTTCTTCTATAGTCACTTGAAGCAGACTTCGATTTAAATAGGACAGGGCTACTACCAGACTAGCCAGAGCGTCTGCTCTTGTATTTTTAGATCGAGATACGTGCTTGATTTCAACATGGCAGAATTGCTCTAGTAACTACTGGGCTTTTCGACAGTACGGCAAGAGTTCTTGCTTTCTTATTTCAAACTTAGTCATTAGCTGATTTATAATTAGCTTAGAATCCCTAAAAATATGCAACGTCTTTATTTTCATCTCATGGGCGATTTCCATTCCAACGATGAGATCTTGATATTCGACTTCATTGTTCGTACAAGTAATGCCCAATGTGAAAGAATATGGCAATAAATCACCCTGAGGTGTGATGAAAATGACTCCTGCCCCCGCTCCTGACGCTCGAGAAGCACCATCAAAATACATCTGTCATTGGTCTTGTGGTTCAATCATCATTACCCGTTCATCAGGAAAATCATCGCAAATTATCTCACTTTCTGTTACGAGATGCGCTGCCAAGAAATCTGTCACTGCTTGTCCTTTCACTGCTTTTGTCGGCTCATAGGTAATGGTATATTCCAAAAGTAACTACATCCATTTGGCCAATCTTCCTGATAACATCGGTCTTGTCATTAAAAACTTTATTGGGTCTGCCCTTGAGATCAAAGTTATGTTATGAGAGAGATAATAATATCTCAATTTCTATACTGCAAATATCAGTGCCAGATATTCTTTCTCAATTGGAGAGTAGTTACATTCCGCGCCTATCAGAGTTCAGCTCAAATAATAAAGAGCAGTTTCATTCACATGTTTATTTACCTGTGCTAACAAGGCTCCCAACGAGTTTTCAGCTGCAGATATATACAAGATAAGTGGTTTACCTTTTATAGGAGTTGTTAATACCGGAGGCTGTCTCAGCAATTCTTTAATTGAATCGAACACGTTCTGACAGGCGATATCCCACATGAATTCTGTTCCTTTCTTCAAATGGGAAAACAGCTGACATCTACCCGCCAGATTTGAAATAAAACGGCAAATATATGCCAATTTCCCCTGCAAGCTCATTAGTTCCTTTAATGTTTTCGGAGGTGGCATATCTTGGATGGCCTTAACTTTCCCTCGGTCAATTTCGATACCCCTGTGCCTAATGACGAAGCTGAGAAACTTTCCTGAGAGCACTCCAAAAGCACATTTAGTCGGGTTCATCTTTAGCTGCTTCTTTCTGAGCCGACGGAAGACCAATGCTAAATGCTCGCGATGTTCCTGATGATTACCTGACCTAACCACCAGGTCATTAATGTAATATTCAACATGTTTGTGCATCATATCTTGAAAGATACTCTGCATCGCCCTTTGGTATGTTGCCCCAGTGTTCTTAAGACCGAACGGCATAACCTTGTAACAGTAAATTCCTAACGAGGTCCTGAACGTTGTTGCTTCCTCATCTTCAGGAGCCATTCGAATTTGGTTGTAACCAGCGTAGCCATCCATGAAAGACATGACAGCATATTGCGTCGTACTGTCAATCAACAGTTCCATTATTAGGAGAGGAAAGTCATCCTTTGGGCAAGCCTCATTCAGGTCCCTGAAATCTATGCACATCCTGATTTGTCCACTTTTCTTTTTTACTGGGACAATATTTGATATCCACTTGGGGGATATTTGACCACTTTGATAAATCTGACTTTGATTAGCTTGTTCGCTTCTTCCTCTATCAGAGAGACCAAATCTGGATGAAATCACCTTTGCGCTTGCTTAATCGGTCTTTTGTCCTTGAAAATATTTAATCGATATACTGCCACTAAAGGCTCCAAACCCGGCATTTCCGCATATGTCTAGGCGAAGACATCTTCATTTTCTTTCAACAATTGAATATACTCTTCGGCTTCCTCTTCAGGAAGACCAGCGCTTACGAATGTAATTCTTGGCTCTTCTTTTGTGCCTAAATTTACCTCTCGCAAACTATCGATTGTTGGCAGCATTATTAACGGTAATAGGTTTACCACAGATCCATTGTCAAGCATAATCCTTTTTACTTCTTTGTTGTGAATATGACATACTATCATCAATGGCCTATTATGCCCTATATCACAAGCTAAATCATCATCAGAGAAGGAAACTACTGGCATACAGTCTTCTCGCTCTTTACGTTCTTCATTTTCCATTTCCACCAGCAATGTTTCTCTAACATTGTGGTTGGATAGCGCTTAAATCAAACTTTGCCTGAAATCTTCTGATAACTTTAACGCAGTGTAAACACTTAACTGAGCTAGTATACCCTTCAAATGATTCACGACATCATAAATCACTTTTGCTGCTTCATTCCTCTCTTCTTTCTTGTCACTATTGCGCTGGTCCTTAATGACCTCAGTCCTTGTTTTCTGACTTTCTGCCTTAGAGGACTTGCCATTCTTTTTCCTGACCGCAATGTAATTGCTGCGATTTTCCTTGTCATCTCATGACTTTCTTTCTCTACTCTTTCATGTGCACTATCCCGAACTATCAGCACGTTCACCGTCGCCTTTGCGTCCTTTTCTTTTTCTTTGCCTATTACTATTTCGCCCCTGTTTATCATTCTTTATATTATGCATTTTAATATGTAGCAATTTTCTGTCGGATGCCCTATCAGACGATGGTAGTGGCAAAAATCTCTTTCTCTTGATCTTCCTGCATCTTTAGGGTGCTTAGACACAAGAAATTCTATCGTACCAACTTTCAACAACTGATTCACCATATGAACGACGTCTTGTCTGTCGAATGCAAACCCTTCGTGAGAATTAAGTGATCTAGGTCTTGTTCCGGTGAACCTGTTTCTGAGACGGTTTGATTCTTCCTTCCACACTGTCCTTCTTTCTCCTAGATCCCTTGTTCCCTGACTCCTTTTTTTGTGGTCCACAGTATTTACAATTAACCTACTAGGTCCTCTTCTGGCTGTTTTGTAGTGAAACACTGGCATTCTATAAGTCATCAGTTATAAGGCGTGGGCTTTGGTGGCTAAGTCGCGGAAAGTTTTAATATCGACGCTAGTAAGCCCAAACGCAATTCCTGTCTCCATAGAGTTTAGGCACATCTTGACTTATTCTTTTTCTTCCAGAAACTGTCTGCACGAGGCTCTTAACGTCTTTCATCTGTCTATAAACTATTCTACTGGTTCCCCTTCTCTCTGCCATACTGAAGCCAACTCTTTAATACTGACATCGGGTTCTGAAGAGAAGAAGTTTGACATAAAGGCATCCTGCATCTGCTCTCACGTGCGTATCGACCCTGGGGCTAGACTAGAATACCATCGGATGCTTTACTTGTCAGGGATGATCCAAACAAACGTAGGCAGTACTGTGGTATCATGGAGAAATTCCTCATGCAGGTAATAAAATGCATCAAATGTTCCTCTAGCGACCCATCCCCATTGAACTTTTAAAAATTTGGATGCTTGAAGTTATTCGGGAACGGGATATTCTTAACTTCTCTCGGATATGGTATCCGATATCTGAATCTTCCTGTACTCTCACGTTCCTTTTCTAATCTGACTGCTTCTTCAATAACTTGTCGTACCTCTTCTTGTGTTAATGTTTCATCGTAGGGGCAGACCTGTGTGACCCAGCCCGTAGTGGATATGACCCTTCAAGATGTTGTTCTTGTACGTTTATGTTATCGGTCATTGGGGGTGCCGCCATTCATGCCACGTTATGGGCCAGAGTTCCCAAAGCTCCCTGGAGGCTCCTAAATTCCTCCATTAATGCTTTTTGTGCTTCTGTCATCTTAATGATGCGATCTTCTATAATTGGGGAAGATCCTCGGTTCATTCCAGCCATGTGAACTGTAGCCTCTTCATTCCCCGACGAGGCAGTAGTTGACATTATAGGAGTTGCAGAAAGGGGAGACTCATATGAACTCTGTGTATTTTTGGAATAGTCGACCGATTGGGGAGACAAAGATCGGTGATGTGGATCCTGGTGGGCTTGTTAGCAAAGCCTTCCCTTTCTGCTCTCTTGTCCACTAGGGGCTCCTATCAAGTAAAGCAGGGAAATCTTATGCTGCCGAAGGAACCATTGTTTGAGTGGGGTAGATTGCTGGCAGAGCAAATTCAGGATGCTTCCTAGCTGTATTTCGGTTACCGGCCCTCTAGCTCTTCTCAGTGGTGAACTCGCTCATGCTATAGGGACGTTACGGGTCCTTGTCCTTCGGCGAGTGACAACGATCTAGTCATCTACTCTCCCTGTGCAATTGGCGAAGCAGTTACAACTGTGATGGCTACCCGTAATTCTATATGCTTGCTTGAAACCACTTTCTCTTTGCAGCATCCAGTTTGTTCACCAGCATATTCCATGACGAACCCTTTCGTAGTGAAGTAGAAAACTGTTTTCTTCTGAACGATTGTCATTGATTGGTTGGTTGGTTGTGATATCTTTTCTCCTGAATTATGCCAGATTGCAAACAGACAGAAAAATTAGTAATTAAATCAAGTTATATTCTATTTTGGAGATGAAAGGTAGGATGTTCCCACTGAGAGTTGCCATTTTGGCGCCTTCAAGGCACCAAACAGTTGTGATTATCTTTCGTGCAGTTCTTAAATTAATATTTAAGTGAATATGAGAAAAGTCCCTAGCAGAGTCACCATTTTGTTTCGAACAAGAAACAAATGCATTTCATTTAGGAAATTTCATTCACTTAATAATTAACAAAAGAAGATAAAGAAGATAATCACCTTATTTAGTCATTCGAAGTTGCTTTTACATCCTTTTCTCCTTTGATTCCAAAATAGATTTGTAATAGAAAACAAACAAAAGACATCATGTGTTAAGACAATAAGTGCTGGAAGCATCGTATATTGTAAATTTTTATGCGTTGAACACCGCTATGCACTCGACAGTATCATGCTTTTTGGGCTACTGTGCGCTTGTTAGTAGTATTGTGCGCCCGCTTTATCGTGTGCTCACACTTGTTATGCGCTAGCTAGCATTGTGCGCTTGGCACTGCTATGCGCTCACGGTGTTGTGCGCCCACTAATGTTGTGCGCTCACACTTGTTGTGCACCAATAACATTGTGCGTCAATGGTGTTGTGCGCCGCCCAACACCTGTCTCGCACAATGGGTGCAGACTCTACCTCTCACTCTTGAATCTTCTTCTCCTTGATTGGTTGCTAATGATCTCCTACTGAGGGGCCAGGGGGTATTTATACCCCTTTCACACTTGTGAACATGCCACGTCGACATTGTACGGTATCCCTTGTACGACAATTCCTCTTTGTGCGGACTCTTTTGTGCAAACTCCTTTAAGCGCTCTCCTTCATGCGGAATTCTTTGTGCAAACATTCGGCGCACAATGCTCCACTGCGCACAATGATCATCTGTGCACAATACCTCTCTGCGCACAATGATCATCCACGCATAATACCTCTCTGCACACAATGATCATCAACGCACAATGCCTCTCTACACACAATGATCATCTGCGCATAATGCCTCTATGCGCACAATGATCATCAGCGCACAATGCCTCTTTGCGCACAATGACTTCTTACTGTCTTTCTCTCTTCTTTATGCCTCAACACAACAACAACCCAAATGAAACATGTGATACTCGAATCAAAATCAACAAATGGGTGTGGCCCAAGAGCCTAGGCAATTCACTCCCTTGACACAATCATACAGTAATACTTAGCCATGCTAATCCAGATGAAACTTCTTACCCCACTGCCGCCTACATCTCTGGCAAACCATTTGCTACCAGACTACAATGAAAATGATTATTGAGCATTTCACGAAGCCAGGGTTATACAACGGAACATAGTTTCTCTCTAAAATATACGGTCCAAAACTTAATTGACTAAAAGAAAATCATGATTGCAACCCCTGACATGACTACCAATATAACATTGTAACACCCTGGCCCTCCGATACTCAGCTTTTGTACGTCCTTGGATATTACTTGAAAAACTTTTTAATTTAGTATAGCATTCGCATGTGCACACGCATGCGCAAGTCTGACATGTAGGAGAATTTAGCATGACCCCAAACATAGGAGCCCAAACTCAAGTGGAATTTGCACCCAGCTCGCCAATACTGCATGACCACATGTGGGACCTAGATTCTCGGATTCCCGATCCAGTAGGGTAGAACGTTCGATTAGGAAGGACCTACCCTAGAAGTGCATCAAATTGAATATTCAAATTAGGGATTTGATAAATATGACATATTTGATCGGTCCCTAATGCCCTTATGATTGAGCCTTTGCCCGATCTTGCCAAGGGCTCAGATTCCTAAGCCTGGGATGGGCAATGAACCATCTCACCTCATCTGTGGGGTCCAAGAGTGGTGAACTTGGCCAAAACAGGGCCACTTGACCCTTGTTGGATTGATCAGTTTGAGTAGTGCTAAATCAGGTCAGGTTTAGCATATGTCAGTCTGATAGACCAACTGTCAGTTCCTATCGATCTAACCGACATTCATCATCAGTCTGATCAATAGCTCGCTTTAAGTTGAAAATTTATTTTGGGTTATAAATAGTCCTTTCCCCTCATTTTCCCCCTAGTCATAAAATGAGCAGAGAGAGAGTGGAGAGGGAGTTTACGAATATTTGGGAAAACTAGACCAGATCCTCATTGCCCCTAACCACACAAGTCATCTTGAATCATCTCTGGTTGGCTCACGTTCCTTCTACATAAATCTTGAAGCCCTCCTCACCGCGTAGCACTGTCCAGCTTCGAGTGGAAGTCGTGTGTGAGGTGTGACATCGCTAGGCCTCGGATTTATGCCAAATTCTGCTACCCTAGCCAATTAATGAACCTCGATGTAAGTAAACCCTCTCTGAATCCCATAATTAAACCCTAAATTAGAGAAAAATAGTGTAGAA
Source organism: Magnolia changhungtana (assembly GCA_030180095.1). Lineage (NCBI taxonomy): Eukaryota > Viridiplantae > Streptophyta > Magnoliopsida > Magnoliales > Magnoliaceae > Magnolia > Magnolia changhungtana. The sequence continues at coordinate 17,739,406 of JASAUF010000343.1, forward strand.
ACACCTAATAGAAGTTATATCTTAGGTTTTTCTCTAATTTTTTGCCCCGCGTCTCGCCTCTGTCGCGTAACGTCCAAATTGGAGTGGTAGAATTAAGGAATTCTAAGCCCTAAGGTGATAAAACGCCCTTCAAACTTTCTTCAAAATTTTTAGTCTTGCAATAGTCTTAACATTCAATAACTATGTTAATTGATCTATGAATCATGTATCAACCCTTATAACCCACCTCATATGTGTTAAATTAGGGGTAACTTTCTAAATTTATAACATGCTTAGCTCTCTGTAAGAATCATGTATGTGCACACATAATATGCTTAGTACCTTATTTTAAGTCAATTCACACACCTGCACTATAACATCCTGAATTTTTGCTATTTCGGATCGCTAAAAATCTTTTAAAAAATTTTTTATAACTAGCCACATCATCACTTACTGACCCTTGATGCTCGACGTGAGCCTATACGTAGACGATACCAGTAAAGAACCGTACAAATTCAATTAACCAACCGTATGAAGCCAATGAATCTGCCTGATCACTTAAACCTCAAGTCTAGCCTCATGAATTGTTCATCTAGGGTGCAAATCTAACCGACCTATTACTGACTAATCAAGACAACCGTAACTAAATTAAAGATCTACCTAAAGCTGAGCCAGCTATGGACCGGATCTTAACTAACAAACCAGGTCAACCTAATTATCCGCTTAGCCTAAGAACCGACGGTTTAAAGTGATTATGACTGAATCGTCATTTTTGCTAATTACAAATAGGCCACACTATGGACTTAGCTAATCCATACCCTAACCATTGCACACAAAAAGAAATCTCCCTATGCAATTCATTCCAGAAATGCCATGATTATCCGAACAAGCTCTAGACTACTCATTAGTGGGCCACTAGTTTCGAAAATATAGAATAATGTCCGTCTCACTGGGCTTGACGTCCATCGCAGACAGTGGGCCCAAACAATGCCCCGAACCGCATAACTTGGACCATGAAGGTAGAGCTTGAAAGGCATGACTCTCCGAGAACGAAAACCTGAAACTTAAGTGAGTTGGCCCCACCACTAAAATGGTGAAGTTGTGGCTTTCTGACCGTTAGATCGCAACCAAACTCGACAAATGAGTTAAGGATATTTCCTTGCTCATATCCATATAATTGTGGCCCCGATCGATCACCGACGACCATCAATCACAAATAGGGCCCCTGCGGTAAATTAAGTCATCCGTTTACCACCAAATTCGGACCAATCGCTCATCCGACAATGGGTCACTTGCCCCATGGCATGAATAGGCTAGGGGGCCACTGAAATGACCCTAAGGATCAAAATTCAGCCCACTAGGGGCATGCATGTTAGAAAAAGGGCCCCTAGGGCCATTTGGACACAATTTTTGGACTATTTAAGCCCAAAAATCACACTCCCTCACTCCCATAAGAATTTTTCTGTTGTAAGAGAAAGAGGGAGTGGGGAGAATGGAGGAAGGAGCTCCTTGGGGAGCTGATTTAGGGAAAATCTCTCTTGACGCTGCCCACAACAGACCCCACAAACCTGCCCCAACATAGAAAGTGGCTCACCGACAATAGAAAGGTAACTATCCAGCCCCTTTCCCAAATTTTAGAATCTTAGGTCACTTGCATACACTCTAACATGTAAATTTCATCGGCATAGGGCTCCAATACGCCAACCTGCTGAACCAAAACCTTAGGAGCGGCTCCACGAACCGTCAAACTATTCCTAGGTGCGGACCATTATCCTTATGTGGCCAATTATCGAACTTAAGCTGAAGTTAATGATTCTGTTTGTTGAATTTGCTTTGCATGAGTGATTCATAAGGAATTTGTTAGTAGTTACCTCTTTGCAATATGCCTAAGCATGTTTAGAGAAAGTGATGCTTAATCCCATGCCAAATAAACTAAGTCATATGAATATTGCCTTCTTTCCTTACTTTCCCTTCTTATCATGTGAAATTGAAATTGGATCATCCCCAAATTTGAAACAATTTGAGGGAAATTGTGTTGTATGTCTTTTATACATTTAATTTGGCTTAAATGTTCGTTGGTGTTTACATGCATATCTGAATTTTCTGCAAATAGGAGTAATTTACGATCTTTCTATGTTATTAAGAAATTTAAACCCTATATACATTCATGTCTAAACTTCCTGTAACTAGGAGAAGATCATAATATTCTCTATAATGCTAAGCAATCTAAATCTTGATTACATACATGCCTGAATTTTTCTGAAACTAAGAGTAGTTCATTATCTTCTTTAAAATGTTAAGTAATTTAGATCCCTTTCTGGGTTGGCCAGTGGAACTACAAGGCCCGTATTGGCATCCCCACTAGTTGGGCCGCCAAACGACCAATCTGAACAATTAGGTCGAACATGGATAGCTGACAATAGTTGAACTACGTGGGATGCTTGCACCCAATGTCAGGTGTTCAGCAGTTCGCCTGAATTGAACAAATTGACCGACTAACTGACCAACCATGTTTTTTAACCATGTATGATCGTGCCTGTTTGAACCTGAAACACCCTACGCCCATGTAGCGCACATTGGTAACAACTATGATGCGATCCACAAGTCTTAGGAGCTGGGCATGGTGGAATGAGACACTATGCTCAAGTTGTCGGCTTACACTAGGGTGACGAGTGACACACTTCAAACTCAGAAACTGGGCTCACAACATTTTCGATCGCCGAATTCGATGCTGAAAACCTCCGTAGTACCCCATTCTCAGCTTCCAATGTTCATATGCTGGATTCCGATCCTGGGATTCTACAAGGAGGATTTTTAACGTACATTTGTTTCATAAGAAGCATAACCACAAGCTTACCCAAATCACAAAGGCAACATCATCATCACATATCCACTAATATAAACATTTGAATACAATGTTGAAATGGTAACACATATATATCGAAAATTAAAGCTCCAGAAGACCGCTGCACACTCCAAGCTCAATGCTGTTATAGCCTAACATCACCTGCACGCATCTATCATGCATAAGCTTATAGAAAGCTTAGAGGGTGGTGTAAGTGTGTGCACAAGATAAGTGTCAAGTATTCAATACAATGTCATAATCATACACTAATGGAAATACTGGCAAGATCATGAATCATATGATATCAGAGTAAGCGGAAATACTGACAAGTTCATGAGTCATACAATATTAGAGTACACAATACAGATCAGCTATGCAAATGAGGAGTCATAAAGAGCCATATATCAAATGTCAAGGATTCAATGCAATATGCAATTCCTAATGAGTTCATAAATATCGTCAGCCGTATCTAGGCAATGTAGAAACATAGTAACCCAAAATGTCATATACCACGGATGTAATGCAATATGTGGTGTGAATGGAATGCCCATGCTAGAGTGTGAAGTCGGGATATAGTACATAGTATCACAGGCTATAGGATCTGTCACAAGAGACTTCTATCCAAACTAACCTCATACCTAAATTTGGATAGTCAGACTCAACTTGGTAAACTCCTAATCTTGGGTTAGTCGCACGCCTCAACCGAAATCCTGACCATTACGAAGGTACATATAACAAATAGTTGCGCACCACTAGCCTAAGTGGATAGTGAATGGATGAATGAATGACTATGCAACTTCTGCTCAATAAGTCCACGTATCAGTACTGTACATCTCTGGGATCATCACCGGGGTCTAGTACACTCTACGCCAGCTTGCCGCTCCATCAAGCGCACAATACAACTAGGTAAGTGGAAGAGACCTCACTACCCGCCTACTAATATCGATCTGACTCATCGATATCAGACTCATTTAGGAGCTAGTCAGACTCAACTTAGCTATGCCTACTCCCTCAGGTGGGTAAGGCTACACCACTCCCAACCAACCACGACACAGTGGGGAGATGTGGCCTACAGGTATACGGCCATCATGCGCTCATATATATCCACTCGGTCTCGACATTGGGGCATCCTCTAGTACTAAGAGGGTTTAGGGATTTTCACCCAGGGAAAATTATGGCAGCCCGATGCTAGTAACAGATTTTTAGTGTCCCATCTAGCCATCCACGACATGACTGTGGAGGCTATGGCCCTGATATCGCTAGGGCGTACAGTAATCACCATCACACAATGCGAGATGCATGAGTCATGCAGTCCAATCAGGCATCAATCCTGCACATACCGTGCGCTCATGTGGGATAACTCTGCCTATCAGGGAGTCCCATAATCCACCTGCACTATGACATATGCAATGGTCAATCACATCTCATAATAAACATACAGATGATGCATATGGGTATGTATCATGATACTATACTGTCACATACTCATAATCGGTATCAATAACCAGCCTCCATAATCGGCATCGACAATCGGCCTCGACAATGTGAACATTTAACCAACATTGCCCCCAAGGAGTGGCCCACATAGAGCCTAACGTATAGTGGACTCATGGCCTCACAAAGGGCCTAATAGACAACACCATGAGCCCCACTCAAGGGCTTAACACACATCATGATGGGCCTCTTTCATGGGCCTAATATACATCACAACAAACTCCATCGCCTGGCCCTCAAATGCATCGCGATGGGCCTCATCACATAGGCCTAATATACATCACAATGGCCCTTCAACATGAGCTGAATACACATCACAATGGGCCTCAAATACAGGCCGCATATACATCACATTGGGTCTCGCCAAAAGGCCTCGACAATCAGAATCGGCCTCTGTGATCGGCCTCGACAGTCGAAATCGGCCTCGACAATCAAAATCGGCCTCGACAATCAGAATCGGCCTTGACAATCAAAATTGGCCTCAACAATCGGAATCATCCTTGACAATCAGAATCAGCCTCGATAATCGGAATCGGCCTCAATAATCGGAATCAGCCTCAATAAACGAAATCAGCCTTGACAATCGGAATTGGCCTCAACAATTGGCCTCGACAATCGAAATCGGCCTCAACAATCGGAATCGGCCTCGACAATCAGAATCAGCCTCGATAAAAGGAATCGGCCTCGACAATCGAATCGCCTCGATAAACAGAATCGGCTCGACAATCAGAATCGGCCTCAACAATTAGAATCGGCCTTGAGAAACGGAATCGGTCTCGACAATTGGAATCAGCCTCAACAATCGACCTCGACAATCAGAATCAGCCTCAACAATCAGAATTGGCCTCGATAAACGAAATCAGCCTCGATAATCAGAATTGGCCTCAACAATCGGCCTCGACAATCGAATCTGCCTCGACAATTGAAATCGGCCTCAACAATCAGCCTCGATAATTGAATTGGCCTCGATAAACGGAATCGGCCTCAACAATCGAAATCGGCCTCAACAATCAGCCTTGACAATCGGAATTGGCCTCAACAATCAGAATTGGCCTCGATAAATGGAATCGGCCTCAACAATTGGAATCAACCTCAACAATCGGCCTTAACAATCAGAATTGGCCTCGATAAATGGAATCGGCCTCGACAATTGGAATCAGCCTCAACAATCGGCCTCGACAATCGAATCGACCTTGATAAACAGAATCGACCTCAACAATCGGCTTTGGCAATTGGCCTAAGGGAAGGTCACAATGTGGACATTTAACTATCATTGCCCATCAATGTGAACATTTAACCAACATTGCTCCTAAGCAGTGGCCCACATAAACATCATTACCTTCATTATAGTGAAATCACACATTACATCGGTCCGTACGTTCATCGCATTGGGCCTCGGTCATGAACCTCATGTACATCACAATGGGCCGTAATACATGGGCCCCCATATAGGTCAAATGGGCCACAATATATGGGCCAAAAAATACATCTCATTGGGCCTTACTAAATGGGCCTCATCATATGGGCCGGGAATACATCACAATGGGCCGCACCACCTAGGCCTTACACATCAAGTGGGCCGCATCACATGGGCCGCACCAATGGGCCTCATATAATCAAGTGGGTCGCATCAATGGACCATAAATACACAACAGGTGGGCCTTGCACATTGGCCTCAAATACATCAAATGTGTCACAATATATGGGCTTCATATAATTAAGTGGGCCGTATCACATAGGCCTCAACAATGGGCCTCATATACATCAAGTGGGCCACATATATGTACATCAAGGTGGCCCTACACAATGGACATAAGATGGATGGCCTGAATACAATATATACATCATGGTGGGCCTAAAAACTGACGATCGGCAAGGATAAAACATACATATCATGGTGGGCCTCATGGACAACCCAAGGCCCTAAAACGGATGAACAGTATGTATATAACACATACGTCAAGACCCCATGTAACACACTGTCTAGCAATTGACGGCGTGGATATAGAATATATAAATCAAGGTGGGTCCCATCCCACACGTGCGGCACGTGTGGGTGGGCCACACAAGCTATTAGGTGAATAGACAGGGTGGGGAGACACATACATCACAATGCGCCCCACATCACACTGTGTAACGCCCTAAAAATTGGGGGTCGAGTAGCAACTCAACACCCAAGTTCCAAAACATCACTTATGCAACAAAAATGCTTATGATTGAATGTTGTCTGTGTTAGTGCAATAAACATGAGTGAAATTATACCAAAACAGTAATCCATACTCCAGATCAATGTATAAAACGCAAGCGGAAGACTGAAAAACATATATAGATGCGTATAAAAACAAAACGATCTCGATCTGTCTTCAGAGTATAATTACTTCGCTGAGTCATCATATACATGTACTGAATCAAAAACAAAATGTCAAAAATAGTCCAACTATCGTGATAGCCCAATAGACCCGTAGATCTGGATTGCCTAAGCAAAGCCGCCGGAGAACTGCATGAAAGAAAACTCATCCTATCTTCATAATAATCAGGGTCAGCCTCCTGTGGATCGTCGGTACCTGCGTCTAAGACAGAGTCTCGTGGGTGTCTAGAACATTGTCCCGTAACGTGGGAGTGAGTAGTTAACTCAGTAGAACAATAAAGCATAGGTTAACATGTTATCAATTCAGTGAAGCAGTAATGATAAAGCAGTACAATCAATATTCCTAAGTACTGTAATTAATGCAAGGATGAGATGCGATTATGATGCGTGCCCTCGCCAACATACTCCCTCGTGCGGCACCATCTTATGTCCATAGCATACTGTCACCCTCAGTGCTCCACATCTTCCAGGCACATGCAATGCAATGTTGAGCATGATTACCGAGTTGTTGTTAGTCCATTTCAAACAGCAGTATTGGAAAACTAAGGTACATTCCTTATATCATTCCCAAATAATGATCCATTCTAGGGTCGTCAGTCCTAGACAATCTCATATGATGGTGTGTTTTTAAGTCACTGCAAGGGTTGTCAGGGCTGTTACGTGGAACCGTTACACCACTTCCCCATCACCTTATCAATACAGGCCTAGTTTATACTCTATTACTACAGGAAGGCTCGTCGCCTCATCGCAGATTTAGAGTATGCTCAAGGTCACTACACCGGGTACAGTCAGGGCTGCCAGGGTTATTACATGGAATCGTTGCACCACTCCCCCATCACCCATCAAAGCAGTGTAGGCCGACAGCTCGAATATAGTGTCCCATACCACCATAATCGGCTCACGAGTCTGGTTGCTCAATGGTCACTACGGGGAGGCTTGTGGCCCCAGCGTAGGCCGACAGCTCGACCACAGTGTCCCATACCACCATGTCTGGCTCATGAGTCTTAGCGGATCAAGGTACCTAAGGTTAGTACCTCAGGTTCAAGCAGTAGCGTCCAAACATGGTGAATATACATTAGACAGATCGAGTTACTTGACGAGCTCGGCTAGCTCGAGTGCACAACAAGTTGAACGATATGAAGCACATAAGCACTTCGTGCGGCCAGCCACTATTGTCAACTGAAGTACAACTCGAGTTCGTTGAACACATCTCGCATGGCGAATGAATCTCAGCCATGCATTTATTTTCGTTTCCGATTGCCTGGACCATAATCATAGCCCCAAACACAATCAATCCTTTATTCAAAAGCATGTAAAGTAAAGCAAAATAAACAAAGTAATTCAAGCATGTTGTAAAGCATGTTATAAAGCACAATATAAACAAGAAATACAAACACATATATTTCATAAGTAAGCGGTTAAATTAAACAAATCACATGGAGAAAATCATATACATCTCTAAGGTAGGTGAGAATCCTATCTCAACACCTACCTAAAGCACAATCCTCTAAGTACTTACTCTTACAAGCATTTTCACAAACACTTAGAATACACTCTTTCAACATACATATTGTATACTAACAAAAACATGTATTAGGGTGAACCTTTTCGCTAAGTAAGTATTATACACATATATAGCATGATCATACAGTAATTATTCATGGCAAACACACTTTCAAAATTTATACGTATATGGTACTCTCTACAAATACGAAGAATACAGTATATTCAACATAGTTAACGTATAATTGAAAAACGAAACGGACAGCACTTTGTACATGTGCAATAACATACAGATCATGAATCTATCATGATCTGACATTGAAAGTGTTGAAAACTATAACCTATATGTCTAAAGTCCGCACCTTACGTCGTAGAAGCGTAAAGAACTCGATAGATTTGCTAAGCTTTAGTATACGGCAGTTTGGCAACCTATAGAATGAAATAGGCTAGCTATTTCATAACCTACAACTATCAAAACCCCAAAACAAATTAGGGTTAGAGTTTCTTACCTAGAAACGAAGTCGGAATCGCCGGGAAAACGATTAGAATGGAGTGGTTAAGCTTGCAGAATGGCAAGGTAAGATAGCAGGGAGATCCTCTCACTTCTCGCACACTTTCTCTCTCTTTTCTCTCTTCTCTCTCCTAGGATTTTTCTCAAATTCGTATGGGCTGAATGAGAGAGGGTTTAAGGTCCTTATATAGCCTAAAACCACACCGAAATAAACCTAAGGTCAAGGTATACTTAGGTTATATCCAAAGTGGACCTATTTCAGCTCAACGGAGCACTTTTGGAGCCCCCCTTGAGCCAAAGGTTAAACTTAAGCTCACAGACTATGAATCTAGGTGGAGTTAAGTTTTCGTTCCAGTCGGATTCTCAGATCACGCGTGGCAGACCAGTTTCAGTTCAACGGTCATCGAATCACGATCAAAGTTACAAGTTCACAAACATTTATGGGAAATGTTTCCTAATCCGAGGGTGTATTTGGGTCAGATTCCAACGGTCTGATTACTTATAATTGGCCCGCAAACATCAAGTCTCAGATTACTTAAATTTTATTAAATTTCTAAAGAAAACCAAGTTTTCTCACACTCCTTGCTCCGGGCTCAAGCGAATAGCCATGGGACACTGTCTGAATTTGATCTCCGAGTTGGTTGTCAAGCCCAGCGAGGCGGTCCTAATTCTATAACCTCGTATCATTCGGACTTTCGATGTGCGGTCTAGATCTGATACGGAGTTTCAATGTGCTCCCGAGAGCAGTCGGGTAATGAGTTTGATCCTAGATTTTAGGGTAACCTAGCGTCAATGATTATACAAGTTTTGGGTCTTGCAGATCGTATTTAAAGTGATTCAAGCGGATTTCATAGCTAATTTAGTTTAGCACTTAGTTAACTTTGTATAATTTCTAAAGGATTTGATCCTGTGTGATTTCTGCCTGAGGTGGTACTCGGGTCTTGTACGAGATTTTTTGAGTCGTTACACACTGTCCAGGTGGACAGTGTGGATATAAGACACTTACATCAAGGTGGGTCCCACCCCCACACATGCCACACGTGTGGGGTGGGCCCTCATTCCAAACGGATGAACAGTGTGTATAAAACACATAAATCATGGCAGCCCACCTATCCAGAAAGGACGGTGTAGATAAATATCACATGAGCCCCACGTGCAACATGGTAAGCCCCACACATGTGGTCCCCACACAGATGGACGGACGGATATAACACATGACTCGTAATCAGGGCCCACAGTATTGCACACGTCACTACAGCAGCTAAGTTGCTCGTCCAACAGATGGACGATATGGATATTACGTATACATCAGTGGTGGGTCCCACCATCTGGATGGTGGGGATTAGACCTATACATCACGGTATGGCCCATAGAGCTAACGAGCTACTACTGCACGTACATTAGCAAAATAGCTGGTGTGCGTGACCCACTAACCCACCGTCCAGATGGACGGTTTGGATGGATCAGACCCACAGCCTTGCAGACATTAGTACAGCAGCTATATAGTTGTTGTACACCAGCCTGCCTCTCCCAGATAAAAAAAAATGGTGGGTCCCACATAAGGGCCCATCATATATATATTATATTATTATTATATATATATATATATATATTTAACAAGCTGACTATTTTTGTTTTCCCGTCTATACAGTCCAGTAGCAGAAGCTGCTGGACACCCAATGTATGGTTACAATACATTCATTAAGGTGGGGTCCACGTACACGTGGCCCACTAGCCACATACATCAAGGTGGCCCCCATACTTGTAGTCCATAGATGGATGATGTGGATCTAATCCATTTATCACGGTGGGGTTCATATGTCCCAAAATGGACGGTATGGATATAATACATACGGCATAGGTGGGCCACTCACATCATCTTCATCATTATAAAAAAATGAAAGAGAAAGAGAAAAGAGAGAGGGAGAAATGTGATGGAGGGGAGGGACCCCGCTACTATGGGCCCTCCCTATCTTACGATGGATACATCAAATGGGTCCCATCGAATGTGGGCCATAAATCAAAATTAAGATGTAGCACTATGATCACCCACCTATTGATCTCCTCTTCCTTCTTCCGCCTATAGCCTCTAGAGTTCCAAGGGAACGATTTTTAACAGTCGAGATGATCTTTAGATGGTGGAGATGGAGGTAGGAAGGTGGGCCACATCTAGCTCTCCCTCATGGAGCTTGGACCTTGGACTCACATGGGGTTGCTTGGGATGAGAAAATGAGAGAGGGAGGAGTGGTGATGGGATGAAAAGGGATGGGTTCTCTTGACTTTTGGTAAAAAAGGAATGGGTTAAGAATGGGTTGCTTTGACTTTGGGTGAGAGAGGGATGGGTGTGATGGGATATGTACTTGACTTGTACATTGATTAGTTGATGTGATGTGTCATAGAGATTCTTTCAAAATTTGCAACGCGTGGTGTTTTCCTTGAACTTAACGTGGGCCCACATCTCTTAGCTTGGGTATCACCTCAGCGCACGAGACGCAGCGACGACGCGGTCGCACTAGTACAAGTCTCGGTTCAAGCCAACTCAAATCGACAGGATGCAACTTAGGGTCGTGCGCAAATGTCGATTACAGATCGCGAGTCTCCGAAATTTGACTGAGAGGACCGTGTAGGCCTACAGAACGGTATGGGCTAGGATATGGGTCTTACAACGAGCCTCCTTATAGTGACCGCGAGCAATCCAGGGTACAAACTGGCCTCGTGAGCCAGGCATGGTGGAATGAGACATATGCTCGAGCTGTTGGCCTACGCTGGGAGTGACGAGCTTCCCCGTAGTGACCACGAGTAATTCAGCTTACAATCTGCCTTCGTATGTGTTATCAGGGATTGATGAACCCAAAAGGATCAAGGATCGCGGGCGCAAGGCTACCTAGGCCCGCGATCAGGATAGGGCATTGACTCCGTTAGGGTGTCCCAGTTTTCCCAAACTGCTGGATGAATGAACGTAACTAAATACTTAGCTAACATATTTACATCGCATCGCATTAGTTTGGTTGGCAACTCGGTAGTTGAGGTCACATTGAGGGAGTATTGAGGATCACGAACATAAGATGGTGTCGCTCGAGGGAGTGTTGGATGGCGAAGGCATGCATCATATCATAATAACATGCATATGCATTAAAAAGAGTCGTTAGGAACTTTGTGTCTATATGCTTTTCATTAATTACTCATATGGAATTGATAACTTGTGTGACTAATTGTTAATGGAATCCACTGAGTTGATCACTCACTCCCACTCTAGGACGATGTTTTAAAATACCAACCAGACCCTATCTTAGATGCAAGTGTCACGGAGCTCAATGCGCTGGATGGTGTGAGTATAGACGAGGAGGAGGAGCTCTCCTACTTTCAGCTTTTGGACGGATCACTATTGGTCGTCCTAAGACTAGTGATGGGGCCTTTAGACAAGGGGACATTTGCACATTATTTTGAACCATATATTTTGTTGGGACATTTTCCGTATATCATGCATATTATTTCATTTTTCTGATCATACATTTTATTAGTCGCACTTTAATTCAGTAATTTAGTCATGATTTATATCGCATGATCTGTTTAATTTCTCAATTTCTAATGTATCAATTAGATTATATTCATATTTTGTCAATCTGTAAGACATAAGTGGCACCCGGGATGTCGGGAGTCGAGTATCGACTCAGCCCCCGAAATCCAGGGCGTTACACTCACCCTCTTAAGAGCTTGATTCCCTCAAATGTAATATGCTTATCCCTTGGCATAAGAACACATAACATGCTTAGCACATTCCTTAGGTTGAATCGCGCGCACGCACTCGATGACATACTTCAATTTTCTTAGCCCTCTCACATGCCTCATAGTTTCCATGTTAACATGTATTAGGGTAAGTTCAGAGTAAGTTTAGGAGTTGACATGTTGAAGTGCTTGGAATTTAGAACCCCGATGATTGGAGCTCATGTGTGATATCCACAGGGATTATGGGTGATTATGAGTTGGCTCATGAACCCAGCTGTCGCGTCAATGATTCATATAGCTGTGATGCATATATGAGGTTTCACCTTGGACTAATGGCCACCTTAGATTAAATGGAATTTGTTGTGATCTCACCATCCACAAATTTATTATGCTTGGTCAGCTTTGTTTGGGGAAGACCCCTTTGTGGATTGTTGTTCATAAACCCCAAGTGCAGGGTTGTGAAGTAGTAATAACTCGATGAGACCGAGGTCGAATCTATAAGGAATGGGGAACACAGCCTAAAACTAATTCAAATATAATAGTTTTCTAGATTTTTAATCCAACGAATGAATTAAGAGTGAAAACAATTAAATAAAAGACTAAGGATCCAAGAATTCACTCATAGCAATCACAACACCTAATTTATTGATTCAATGGATAACTCAATTGGAATTGAAGTTGTCACGCCCCAAACTCAGAAACCGGACTCATAAAATTCTTGATCGCCGAATCCGGTGTCGACAGCCTCCGTAGTACCCCATTCTCGGCTCCCAACGTGCATACGCTAGATTCCGATCCTGAGATCCTACAAGGAGGATTTTCCAACGTACATTTATCTCATAAGAAGCATAACCACAAGTTTACCTAAATCACAAAGACAACATCATCATCACATATCTACTAATATAAACATTTGAATACAATGCTGAAAGAAAAATACATATATCAAAAATCAAAGCTCCAGAAGACCACTGCACGCTCCAAGCTCAATGCTGTTGCAACCTAACATCACCTGCACGCATCTATCGTGCATAAGCTTATAGAAAGCTTAGAGGATAGTGTAAGTATGTGCACAAGGTAAGTGCCAAGTATTCAATACAATGTCATAATCATACAATATCGAAAATACTGGCAAGATCATGAATCATACGATATCAGAGTATGCAATACAAATCAGCTATGCAATAAGGAGTCATAAAGAGCTAAATATCAGATACCGAGGATGTAATGCAATATACAATTCCTGATGAGTTCACGAATACCATCAGCCGTATCTAAACCATATAAATGCAGAAACATAGTAACCCAAAATGCCAAATGTCGCGGATGTAATACAATATGCGGTGCGAATGGAATGACCATGCTGGAGTGAGAAGTTGGGATGATAGTACATAGTATCGAAGGCTACGGGGTCCAACACAAGGGACTTCTATCCAAACCAGTCCCATACCTAAATTTAGATAGTCAGACTTAATGTGGTAAACTCCTGATCTGAGGTTAGTCGTGCGCCCCAACCGAAATCCTAGCCATTATGAAGGTACACGTAACAAATATTTGCGCACCACCAACCTGAGTAGATAGTGAATGAATGAATGAATGAGTAAAATGCTAAATATGCAACTCCTGCTCCATGAATCAGTACTGTACATCTCTAGGATCATCACCGGGGTCCAGTACACTCCAAACTAGCTACGGCCCCAGCCGGCCACGTAGCCCAATAAGTGGAAAAAGACCTCACCACCCGCCTGCTAGCAGTATATCAATGCCTACTCGGCTCGTCGATAGTGGACCCATTTGGGAGCTAGTCAAACTCAGCCTAGCTTACAGCCCCCTCACTTGGGCAGATAAGGCCACACCCCCTCCCAACCGACCATGACACAGTGAGAGACGTGGCCTACTGGTATCCGGCACTCGGGCGCTCATATATCCACTCAGTCTAGACGTTGGGGCATCTCCTGGCCACAGAGGTTTAGGGACTTTCACCCACGGACATCCAAATGTCCAGATGCTCGAACTAAACATTTTCGGTGTCCCATCTAGCCATCCACGATATGCCTGTGGAGGCTACGACCCTGATGTCACTAGGGCATACAGTAATCACAAACACAATGCAAGATACATGAGTCATATAATCCAGTTATGCATCAATCCTGCACATACCGTGTGCTCATATGAGACAATCTCCACCTATCAGGGAGTCTCATAACAACCTGCTCAATGACATATGCAATGGTCAACTACATCTCATAATAAACATGCAGATGATGTGTATGGGCAAGTATCATGATGCTATACTATCATAATTGGTATCGATAATCGGCACCGATGATCGGCCTGATAATCAGCCTCGACAATCGGTCTCGGCAATCGGAATCGGTCTCGACAATCGGAATCGGCCTCAATTAATCAGAATTAGCCTCGACAATCGGAATTGGCCTCAACAATTAGAATTGGCCTCGATAATTGGAATCAACCTCGACAATCAGGATCAGCCTCAATAATCGGAATCGACCTCGACAATCGGTCTCAGCAATCGGAATCGGCCTCGATAATCAAAATCGGTCTCGATAATCAGAATTGGCCTTGACAATTGGAATCGGCCTCGATTAATCGGAATTAGCCTCGATAATCAGAATCAGCCTCGACAATCAGTCTCGACAATCAGAATCAGCCTCGATAATCGAAATTTGTCTCGATAATTGAAATCAGCATCGACATCAGAATTGGCATCGATTAATCGAAATCAGCCTCGACAATCAGAAACAGCCTCGATAATCGAAATCAGCCTCGACAATCCGAATCGACCTCGATAATCAAAATTGGCATTGGCCTCGATAATCGGTCTTGACAATCGAAATCGGCCTCAACAATCGGAATCAGTAATCGGCCTAACAAACGGCCTAAGGAAAGGTTACAATGTGGGCATTTAACCATCATCGCACATCAATGTGGACATTTAACCATCATTGCTCCCAAGGAGTGGCCCACATAGAGCTAAATGTATCGTGGGCTCATGGCCTCACACAAGGACCTAATACACATCACTATGGGCCTCACTCATGGGCCGCATATACATCACAATGGGCCTCGGCACATGGGGCATAATTGCATCACATCGGGCCTCACTCGTGAGCCGCATATACATCAAATGGGCCACATCTTAGGACCTCATATACATCGCAATGGGCCACAACAATGGGCCTCAAATGAATCATAGTGGGCCTCACACAAGGGTCTCATACATCAGAATGGGCCGCGTCACATGGGCCTAATACACATCACATGGGCCGCATCACCTGGGCCTATATACATCACAATGGACCGCATCACGGTGGGCCATTACAATCCTGATGGGCCACATCCCATAGGCCTCAAATACATCACAATGGGCCATAACCCATGGGCCCCAAACACATCGCAATGGGCCTCTCATACAGGTCCAATATGCATCACATCAAGGTGGGCCTTAATGGATGGGCCATAAATACGTCAATGTAGGGCCCACCATCCACGCAATGGATGGCGTGGACCAAAACATGCATCAGGGTGCGTCCAGTACCGTCCTAAACAACCAGACAATGTGGATGCACAATACATATATCACATGGGCCGTACGTCCAGCAGACTAGATGGCGTGGCTAAAACACATACATCGAGGGGGTTCCCACCGTCCAGACCACTGGACGGTGTGCATACACATCACATAAGGTGGGTTTCCACCGTCTAGATAGCTAGATGGTGTGGATATAAAACATATACATCACATGGGGTCCACATGTACAATAGGTACATCAAGGTGGGACTCGCACAGATGGACGGTCTGGATTAACACATCCCTCATAATCAAACTTACTGAACTTGTGGGGTCAATGCTGCTATATTGTTGCGAGGTTCCCACCGTTTAGATGGACGGTGGGATACAACACATACAATCAAGGTGGGACCTAAAACCTGTGTACGTGAGGTACTCTAACCAATCAGATTTAATATCAAGTGGGTCCCACGTGTGGCTCACCATAACGTATATGTATATATATATATAATATTATAATATTTAAATATCATATTGATCCAGCGTCCGTGAGTGCTGGACGGATGACTAGGATGTACACTACAACGTCCCACCAATCACCGTCTAGGAATGGACGGTGAGATATACAATGCATATATCAATGTGGGCCCCACCTCCACACGTGCAGCACGTGTGGAGTGGGTCCCATGGCTACCAAAAAAATGGATGGACAGTTGTATAAAATACATACATCAAATTAGCACCATAACACGTCCCAATGGATAGTGTGGATGTCGAATAGTTACACCAAGGTGAGGTCCCACTAGCCCACATGTGTCACAATGTGGGGTGGCTCATGCATCCAAACGGATGGACGGTTTGATATAACTCATACCACATGATGGGGTCCACAACATTGCTGACGGTGTGGATTAAATCCATATATCTAATGGGGTCCCCACTCCCTAAGAATGGACAACATTGATGAAACACTTACATCAGGGTGTGTACCACCTGAGATTTGCATCTGCCTCATTCCTAGGCCATGCCTGGATGGACGGCGTGGAAAATACATCAAGGTGGGTCCACGTGTACGTGGCCCACCTGATGAATCAAGATGAAATTTGTGTTTTCTCTACAATTAGGCCCGTCCTGACAGGTGGGCCTACCTGCTGAACGATCCGGCGTTCCACAAATGGGATGGCATGGATGCAGCACATGTATCACGGTGGCGTCCCACCGTCCCAATGAAGTGGACGGTGAGGATATAGAATACATTCATCAAGGTGGGCCCCAAGATGGGAAGGAGAGATAGAGAGAAGAGAGACATGAGGCGGCGTAGTTAAGGGACCCCGCCACTATGGGCCCCTCTTACATCACAACACATACATCAAAGTGGGTCCCATCATAAGTGGGCCCCAAATCAAAATCAACGGTGGATCACCTACTATCGGCCTTCTTCTTTAGATCCTTGGACTCCTAGGCTCCTTAGCTTCAATCTTGATGGAGGATGATGAGGTTTTGATGGTGGGGATAAGAGATTGAGTGGTAGAGAAGTGGGTCACACTTGGGTTGCTTGGACGTTGGATTTTTTTTCTTGGTTGCTTGGGAAATTGTTTGAGAAATGAGGGAGAGAGAGAGAGAGAGAAGTGATAGGATGATAAGGGATGGGTGGAATGGATGTTGTAAGGAAGGGATAGTTAAGGTATGGGCTTAGTTGAAATTTGGGTGAAAGAGGGATGGGTGGAGAGAGAGAGAGAGAGTTGACTTGTGAGGGGTAAGGTGGCATGGGGTATGGGTGGTGTACTTGACTTGTGATTGATGTGTACTTGATTGATTGATGTGATAAGTTGTGCAGATTCTCTCAAAATTAGCAACGCGCGGCATTTTTCTTTAAATGAACGTGGGCCCATAACTTCTAGCCTGGGTATCGGATCGGTACGGGAGTCGCGACATTGGAACCATGGCGACGACGCGATCGCTAAGATTCAAGTTTCGAGTCAAGCCGACTTAGATCCACGGGCTGTAACTTAGGATGCGCGCAAGTGCCAATTACAGGTCAAAGGTTGCCGGAATTCGACCAAGAGGACCACAGAAGCCTACGGAACTGTACGGTTTAGGGTATGGGTCTTACAGAAGTCCTATCCTATCCAATCGAAAGATGATTCCATTAAATCATTTATAAACATTAATAAGAATATGATTTCAATTAATAGGTTCTCTCATGAAGCACTCAGATATCAATCATAGGGAATTAAAAGTATCTAATACACCCTTACGCATCATTGGATCAATCAATTATATAGATTGATTCCTTCTCTAATTCAGGCTAAACAATTGTTAAATTAGAGCATTCATTATATTGGAGTGCACAATAAATTTAGAAATAAACAACTCAAAGACTTATAGTAAATCCAAACCAAATCAATCTACTATCATCATTCAAATTAATGTTATTGAATCTAATAAACTATATAATAAAATTAATGACAAGCTTCATCCCTTAGCCTTAGCTAAGAGATTATCCAACCATAAATATGATTGAACTAAAACTAAAATAGAAATACATAAAAACTAACTAGAAATGACGGTTTGGAGAGGGGAGAGGACTCCTTGAATCTCCACAACTCCTACTCCTTCTACCCTAATTCATGTTTAGAAACTCATAAACCATCCCTTTATATATGCTTTGATCGGATCGACTTCAACACTGACTCAAATTTAAGCAGCTATCGCAGCTTCGATGGCATCAAAGTCCCATCACAAAGTTCGGATGAAATTAAAAAACTACCCAGCAACGAACTTTCGAATCTGCATATTTGAATCTACTGTACTAAATCTAGATTTTCAAAAAGTATTCTATATCTTATCTTAATACTCACAACATATTCAAATTTACAGCATAACTATCTTCAAAAAGAGTTTTGAAACTAAAAATTTTTTAAAAATTTTACTCAACGCAAAACTAAGAAAATAGTGATTAAATCCATCTAATCTCACCCCCCAACCTAAAATCTACACTGTCCTCAATGTAAGAAGTATGCAATAAAACCAAAGTGAGACAATGAAAATAAATGAGGAATAAGTTAGAAAGATAGTACCTGAGAAAGAGAATTGAAATGGTATGAAGTCTTCATCATCCAAAGGGATTAGTTCTAAACTAAAGCAATCCTAACTATCCTAATCCTAAGAAACCGGTAAATTCCTAATCCTAGTTATCAATCATCCTGAGGCATCGGTTCTTCCTCTAGCAAGTATCTCAACTGATTTATCAGCAAGCTTTTCAACAAGATCATCTAGAAACCTACTTTGGAGTAAGTTTTGATGTCCTAGACCATCATCATCTAGAGAAATTTGAGCACCTCATCAAAGATGTCCTTCTTAGTGTAATGAGCTATCCAAAGAATGTATAATTCACCTGTGGCAGAAATTTTTTCAATATTAGTATACCATGGTGAATAAGAGACTACAAACAGTTTAATATCAGAAAAGTTTTTAACCAATGTAGTCTCCTTAAAATCTGAAGTGTCAAACTTCGGTTCAGAATTCAACTCCTCCACCTGTAATGGTAAACATATAGCATTGGTGAAAGGATGGTTTTGAAAAATATTATCTTCCCGGTCAATGTCAAGCACCAAGACAATCCCGCAAGGCATTCACTATGTCTCCAATCATTATTTTATTTTATTTTATGAGTTAGCTTGTTAGTACACACCCATGTCAGTACACACTGTCTCTAATCATATAATCATTTAAATCTGTAAAGTGTGCAAAGCATACGTCTAGAGGTTTAGAATTTTTAGTTGAAAGACGCACATCATCTTCAAATATATCAATCAAGTTTACCTCATGGATCACATCCTCATCCTCTTGTGGTTTATGCAAATTAAACACGTTCAGTTTTAAGGTCATATTCCCAAAAGATATTTTCATGATCCCATTCCAGCGATTGATTATGGCATTAGCAGTAGCCAGAAATGTTTGGTCTAATATGACAGGCATTTGAGTACTCACATTTATAACCGAGTGTGTATCCAAGACAATGAAGTCTACTAGGTAGTAAAATCTATGTACTTGGACCAAAACATCTTCCACCACACCTCCTGATATTCTAGCCGAGCGATCGGTCAATTCTAATGTCGTCTTGGTGGGTTTCAACTCACTAAGGCCCAATTGCTCGTATACCAAGAATGGTATCAGATTGACACTTGCCCCAAGGTCTAAGAGTGCTTTATCAACCTGAAAGTTTTTAATTACACATGAGATCGTAGGACTTATAGGATCCTTATATTTTGGGAGAGTATTTTGATTTATGATGGCACTCACCTGTTCAGTCAAGAAGGCCTTTTTCTGTATGTTCAACTTGTGCTTCACGGCACGTAAATCTTTTAAGAATTTGGCAAAAGATGGGAACGCCTAATCACATCCAACAAGGGGATGATGATCTTGACTTGCTGAAAAACCTCTAAAAATCTTGATTTTCACTTGGCCTTTTTGATGTATTGAGATGTTGGGGGAAACGGTGCCATAGGTTTATATTCCTGCACTGGCTCTATGTCATGTGAAGCACTACTAGATTCACCATCATCCTTTGAGTGTTTGGACTTCTTAGGTTTCTCAACCTGCTTACGAATCTCCTTGTCAATATCTGTTCCACTTCTCAAGGTGGTGATTGATATAACATGTTTCACATGTAGGGTTAAAGAATTGGGATCACTTATCTCAACTTGTCCCTTAGAGTTAGGTTGAGGTTGGGCCGAAAAGGTCCCTTTTTCCCTAACATTTATTCGTGTCTCAATTCCTATAACTAAAGTTCTGAGTTCATTTATGATCTGCAGTTGCCCTTGCATGATGTATTCAATGTATACTTAATAGTTAACTTGGATGGGGGTCCATTAGAGGGCTCTTGGGGATTATTGGTTGCATTCGCAGGTAGTCTATTCCTTCAACTAAATTCAGATGGTTCCCCAATCGGGAGTGTGTGTGTTGGAATTTGTTGCACTGAAGGGACGTTGATATATGTTTGTAGCATTTGCTTGAGTATGCAACATTTCTTAGAATGCTGGTATTATTGGACATTCCTTGTTAGGTGTACGTCACTTTCACAAATACCGCATACGATTTCAATGGCCGCTTTGGGTTGGTTCGTCTCCTTCCTATATTTTAAGGCCTCAATTTTCCTTATGAGATCAACCAACCTTACACTAACATCTTCCTCCTTTTTTAGAACATGTATTCCCTTCTCTCTTGGCACTACCTTGGGATTACAATCTTAATTAGATCCCACGATTGGGCATTTTCGGTTAGCATGTCCAAGTAATCCCAGGAATCTTACAGTTCCTTGCTCATAAATTCGCCATTACACATTATCTCTACGAATTGTCGCACATTTGGATTCAATTCATCATAATAAAAAAAATAATTGTCTGCTAAATGTTGTAGCCATAGTGTAGGCAAGCGAGAAGTAAGTCCTTGTATAGTTCCCAACACTGGAAGAAAGTTTCATCTTCTTTTTTAGAGAAGTTCATTATGTCACATCTAAGAGTGTTGGTTTTATGAGCCAGGTAGAACTTTTTAAGGAACTCCAAGTTCATCTCATCCCGTGTGCCAATGGATCTTGGCCTTAAGAAGTGAAGCCATGATTTGGCCTTCTCCTTTAGAGAGAATGGAAACAATTTTAGTCTAATCATGTTAGGAGGAATATTGTTAAAATGTATGGTTGTGATAATCTCTTCGAATTCTTTTATGTGCAAATATGGACTTTCTGAATTAAGTCCATGGAATTTAGGGAGTAACTCGATCATCTCTGTCTTAAAGTCCACATTTCCTGCATTGGTTGGGAAAATCATGCAAGAAGGTGCACTTTTTCTCACCGGTTGTAAATAATCTCGTAAGGTTCAAACTGGTGGAACTTGGAGTACCCCATTTTCATCACGGACCATCTTAATTGGTGGTGTGTGACGCACATGATTCTCATCAACATATTGTTCAATTTCGGCCATGGTTCCATATGGTGTTTCAGGAGTATTTAGATATTTTCTAACTCGTTGATGGATTGTGAGCCCGTCAACTAAACCTCTTTCACTCAGAAGTCTGAATATATGGTCTCTTACCCACATGTGCATGAACCACACAAAATTCAAATTCTAACCCTAAGTCCTAAGTCCTACAGTAATTATGAAAGTAAATAGAGGGAGAGAGAAAGGATGTTACCTGTAGAGAATAACTAGAACTACGACTAAGAATCCTACATCACCAAAACAAGTGAACAATGTTAGTAATGTTAGAAGATATAAAATAAAACAAACTTAAAAAGAATACTAAAATTTAGAAAGATCTAACCCGAACAAAAATAAAACCTAGAAAACATAAACCTAATTGTGTTCAACGCCACTCCACGGCAACGGTGCCAAAAACTTGTTCACGAATCCCAAGTGCAAGGTTGCGAAGTAGTAATAACTCGGTGAGACCGAGGTTGAATCCACGAGGAATGGAGAACATGACTTAGAACTAATCTAAGTCTAATGGTTTGTCTGGGTTGTTAATCTAACGAATTAATTAAGAGTAAAAATAATTAAATAAAAGACCAAGGATCCATGAATCCCCTCATAGCAATCACAATACCCAATTTATTGATTCAATGGATAACTCAATTAGAATCAAAGTCCTATCCTATCCAATTGGAAGATGATTCAGTTAAACCATTCATAAACATTAATTAGAATATGATTTCAATTCATAGGCTCTCTCATGAGGCACTCAGACATCAATTATAGGGAATTAAAAGTATCTAACATACCCTTAAGCATCATTAGATTAAACAATTATATAGATTGATTCCTTCTCTAATTCAAGTTGAACAATTGTTAAATCAAAGCATTCATTTTACCCGAAGTGCACAACAAATCCAGAAATACACAACTCAAAGACTTAAAGTAAATCCAAACCAAATCAATCTAATATCATCATTCAAATTAATGATATTAAATCCAATAAACTAAATACTAAAATTAACTACAAGCTCATCCATTAGCCTTAGTTAAGAGATTATCCAACTATAAACATGATTAAATTAAAACTAAAATAGAAAAATATTGAAACTAATTAAAACTGAAGGTTTATAAAGGAGAGAGGACTCCTTGAAGTTCCACAACTTCTTGCTCTACTCCTTCTACCCTAATTCATGTTTTGAAACTCCTAAAACATCCCTTTATATAGGCTTTGATTGGACTGATTTCAAAATCGACTCAAATTTACGTAGTTATCGCAACGTCGATGGCATCGAAGTCCCATCGAAGAGTCCGAATGAAATTGAAAAATTGTCCAGCAACAAACTTTTGAATCTGTAAATTTTCTCAATGTCATTGAACATTCTTTGATTACATTGAACTTGGCTTTGATTTCATTGAACATCTCCTTAATGGCATCGAAGAATGCTCAAATATATTTATTCGTCATTATTTTCTACACGGTGTGCGGGCATGCCAGAATTGGTTTTGCGACTCCAATTCGAACCAAACAACAATGACCCCAAGCGCCGAGGTAGCTAGACATGTAGTGTATGACCGAGGTCTGAGGAGTCGCTCAATGTGTAGATTAGATTAAGTGATTTTCAGAGGGTGGGGTTCGTCCTCTGATGATGGTTCACTCCTTTGCCTTCTGTACGAAAGGACTTTTTAATACAGATAATGAAAATGAGAAAGGGATTCTTACAGTTGGTCATGAAAAGAAGTTGCAAAACACCTTTCCAATTGATGATACGAGGTCGAATGCAGAATTTTGATGCCATATTTATCAGCCATTGCTCGCACTTCCCTGGCCGAGAAAGCTGCACCTTGGTCCATGGTAATGGACTCTGGTATCCCAAAATGGTGGATAATATTAGTTTTAATGAAACCAATGATTTATCTATGACCAATTTTCCTCATAGGCTTTTCCTCTACCCACTTGGTAAAGTAATCGGTCACTACGATGATGAATAAATCCATTCGAGTTGATGGTGGGTGAATTTAGCTGATTAAATCGATCACCCATCCTCGAAACAGCCATGGCTTTATTATGTAATGTATTTCGGTCGCAGACACATGTTGGACCAGTCCATTCCTTTGGCATGCCTCACAGCCCTTCACATATTGGATGTCATCGGCCATCACTTTGGCCAGAAATATCCATAACACCTGAGCATGAGCTTCATCTTTCTCCCTTCCCTATGGGCCCTACAAATTCCTTTGTGGACCCCCTCCATAACTAACATATCTTCTTTCTTTGATTAGAACCAAAGTAAAACTCTGCTGGCTCCTTTTCGATACAGTTCATTATCGATCATCACATAATTTACGGCCGACCTTCATATACTCCTATCAATTTTAGTACGTGGGCTTTGCATATAACCTATGAGAGGAGCCCTCCAATCGTCTTCCTCTACTTCTATTTGGTAAACTTCCATCACGTCCTCCCTCTGAAATATAGAAGGTAAGGATTTCCTTTGGATAAAGATGGTCCGACCGGCCGATCCTCTCAAGACTTCAAGTCTCGTGGATAACTGTACCATTTCGTTGGCATCCACATTACGTTCCCAATTGACATGCATCAACTCAACCTCTTCAAATTGGTTGAGTAACTAGACCGTTAAGACATATTATGGTAATAAAGATGGGATGATGTACTTAAACAGTCCTGCCATCTGATTTATTACCAATTGTGAACCTCCAACAATAGTCAGGTTTCTTACTTCTAGGCCAATTATCATAGCTTCATATTCGTCTTGATTATTAGTACAGTCGAATTCTAGTTTGAAAGAAAATTCCTACTGATTCCCATTAGGGGCGACTAAAATGACTCCGACCCCAAACATATCATGTGACCTTAACCCATTGAAGATTAATTTCCATGGCGTGAATTGCACATAATATAGATCTAGGATCCTTGGGGGAATTTGCTCCCCAAGATCTGAAGGATGGTTGGCTAAGAAGTCGGTTATGGCTCGACCTTTCACTACTTTATGTGGCACGTAACGTAGATCAAACTCAGATAAAGACAACACCCATTTATTAATTCGGCTGCTTAAAATCATTTAGTTTAGCATATATTTCACTAAATCGGTAATTATTATTACACTCACTCTCTCAGCTAATAAGTAATGCCTCAACTTAATGGTAGTGTGAAAAGGCCTAGCTATATGTCCTAGAGGGGGGGTGAATAGGACTATGCTAAATTAAAACTTTAACAATGGAATTTAAAAGAATAAGATAGCCTTGAAAGATAGAACTTTAAACAAATCACAGTACGAAAATGTAAAGCACTAAAATAGAGAGGTTGATACCAATGTTGTTCTAAGGACAACCTTGCACCATAAAAACCAAGGGTTTATGGCAGGACAACCTTATTAGAACAATTTGAATATAAAAAACTCAAACTGAAAGGTAATAAAAGAAATAGCAAGAAATTAAATTCTAGACTCTTACAACATTCCCACAATGCTTGAAATGTAAATATTACAACATTCACATCCACACATACATTCCATAGCTTTGAATGATAAAAGATATAAGAATTCAAACAAACATTCAAACCACAAAACACAAAGAATTATAGTGGTTCGCCTGTGTGTACACCAACTGTTAAACAACAGCCACACAGCTTGCTACTCCACTCCTAATATCCTCACACAGGGGATATCAGCATTCACTATGAAAATAGGTTTCACAGATTCACCTAAAACCTTCACAATTGTGTCTTTCAAATGGGCTTACACAATTCAAAAACAACACGTCTGAGTTTTCTGGCCCTCCTCAGATAACCACAAGATTGAGATTTTTCTGGCTTAACCTCAAACAAAAACCAAAAGCATAAAAGATTTACATAAACGTAAAATACCTGGATTTCTCCTTTTATAGCAGCCCGGAAGAACCAATCGGAGTAGAAGTTTGAATATAGAAGTTCAAATGTCCAATACTCACTTTAATATGGTTCAAGTTCTAATTGATTTTAAATTAAACCAAATGGGCTAGGTCTTTTTTATTTTGATTCCAAGAAGAATGAATACAGCAATTCCTATTTTCAATTTAGATTGGAATGTAGAAACAAAATCAAATAAATAAAGCTAACAAAAGAGAATATGAAATATACACAGTGTAGCTTAAATTAAAACAAATTTATCTCAGAGTGATGCCTTAATTTTACATGAATTGGATTCTTAAAAAACTATGAAATTCGTGTTCTATTTATAGTTGCAGAAATCGCATCTTCGACTGGTCGTGTGGCCACCACGACTGGTCATAGGTCGAACTACATTTTGAAATTTTAAGCACGATCGGATAAAGTCATTCTACAACCGGTCTTAGGGTGTCCACGACTAGTCGTGAGGCCTCCACGACTGGTCATGACCATCCCACGACTGGTCGTGAGAAACCAAAAATGGTTGCTGGAGTTTGAGTCGTAGCTGCAGGATTGGTCGTGAATGAGTCGGCACTGTTCCCACGACCGGTTGAGCAGACTCTAGGACTGGTCAAAGCTCAACCAAAAAATTTCAAAATTTTGCAACTTAGGACTGGTCTTGGAATTTCTTGGACTGGTCGAGCCAGTTCTAGGACTAGTCGAACAGGGTTCATGACTGGTCTTAGAACAGATCAAACACTTATAAAAATATTCTATATGAATTATGTATTCAAAATGACCTACCCTAAGGTCAAACTAAGGCCATGCAAACCTTAAATGTGAAGCATGGACATTGAGTCTTCACTTCTTATAAAGATGGTTGACCTTTGAAGATTGTGAAGCTTGAGATCTCTGATGTAGCTTGAACTTGAGATCTTCTTAAGTCTGGACTTCATCTTGTACTCTAGTCTTAAGTTGTACTTGAGACTTGAACAAGAACATGCCTTTTGATGTAGCTCTTGTGAAACTTGCAGAAGTAGCCAAGGAACTTGAACTTGAATGTCTTGAAGTAAATCACCATTCTTAGCTTGTAGCATTGATGCAGTGACTTGAACATATAAACCAACATGCTACACAAGACATAGATTATGTTTTTAGCACCATACATAGATTGTGTTTTTGACACCACAAAATTTGACAACCAAAGGGGCAAATAACAATTGCACTTACATAGTGAAATACAATGATAAGCATAATTTCTCCATGGCCGAATATTGTCTTTTGGCATTAAGCAGCATTCGACTCAAGTAATAGATCGCCGCTCCTTTCGCATGTCATCATCTTGTGCTAGAAGAGCTCTGATCAAGAAGATTAAGGAGTTTAACAAGCAACATCTACAGAACTCTTGGGATAGTGTTAAAGCATCACAAAGTTTAGTCAAATTTCACAATCCCTTTAGAGATGAGATGATCATAAACCCCCTCACTTTTTATTGCCATCATTCTATTCTTTAGAGTGAGCCAACAGATACAATAGCCGGCAATAGAATTCTTTTCCATTCTCTCTAGGCTATGAAGGAAACCGACATCTTAGAAGGTTCCTTAGTTGAACGAGGCTCTAGGAAATGAGCTGGGAAGATTTCTTTAATGCACTACCTGATGCCTACTTATAACCCACTTAACCTCTTCCAACACACTATTTTAAGACGCTACAGCAGAGATACCATATTCATGATACCATTACTCTCTGGGGAATGATGAATTTCACACTCGTGGCTTTCTCAAACTACATGCATACTACAATGCATGGGCCAAGATGATCATCAAAAGACATTCTAATACATTATTAAGATAGGTCTGTTGGATGTCATTGAAGTCACCTCCGATATTTTTCACAAGGATGTCACTATCTTTAAAGGATTTTAAAATTATTGGTTCCCTACTTATTGAGACTCAAATATTGAATATTTAACCCTTCAATTACATTAGTATTGCTGGCATTTAATTACTAATTTGATTTAATTATACACGTTTTTGTCATACGAAGTGATTCGAAAGCTTATGATGAATATGCGCTTAAAATGATGGATTTAGAACTCAAAAGAAGATAATGAAGAATTAGATATTTGGAAGTCATTAATGAAGAATTCGCAAGATAAAGATCCAAGGAAACCAAGTAAGGAATGAAGAGAATCGAAGAATTGAAGTGAAGAAAAGGAATCCTAAAATTGGCCTGAAAAAACATATTCTGAAATTCCGAGGCCAGAAAAACATAGTCCTAAAATAATTCCTAAAATAGACTTCGATGACATCGATAAATTCAGAAATTTCGGGCTCAAATCGCTGGATAGTTCTGGATGATTTTTTATGACATCGAAGCCACTTCGATGACATCAAAGGTGTCATCGAAGGTGCATAAATTTAAGGTGGTGCAAAAGTTTGAGTTACAAAACTATTTAAAGGAGTCTCCAGGCAACTCCAAATCATCTTCTAGGGTTTAGAAAGGGAGAAAAGGCCTAGGCAGAGCACCGACAACGTTCTTCCACTTCGATTTCTTCATGGTTCTAGTAGATCTTTCTATTTTTTTCTTGTTGTTTTTCTTCTAGGATGTTAGTCTTCTCAGGCTAATCTCTTAGATAAGGCTAAGGGATGAAACCTGTAGTTTATGTTGATGTTTAGTTTTCTTTGATTCAAGTTTATGTTAAACTTCTATTATTCTTAGTTTGAATAAAGGTATATTTCCAGTTTTCTATGGTTTATTGTGACTGAAATTACAATAGATGTTGTGAAAGCTTTTGATATTATCTTATTGGATTTGGAATTGTGTGATTTATAAAATCCCATTGTTCACCATCGTCTACTGGGCATGGTGGATGATTGAATTCCCTGCAATCATTACAATTAGATAGATATTTGGGAACTAAACTAATGGAAAGTTCAGATTCTATTTTAACTACTCTATCATCTGATTGGATAGGATAGGACTTCGATTCTAATTGAGCTATCATTGAATCAAGTAGATTAAATATTGAGATTATTATAGGTGAATTCCTGGATCCCTAGTCTTTTATCTTTATTATTTCAAAACCTTTTTCTAAATCACTAGATTAAAAACCCAAACCAACCAAGTTAAACTTAGATTATTTCTAGACCGCGTTCCCCATTCCTTGTGGATTCGACCTCGTTCTCAACAAATTATTACTACATCGCAACCCTACACATGGGGTTGTGAACACTACTACTAACTACTTCCATCTCCTAATCAGTGAAATTAGCATCACCCTTTAGGACCTATATAGAATGGCCAACCTTCTGATCAATTGTCATTTCTTCGACGAGTACATGCCAACTAATGAAGAGTTTGCACACTTTTCTTCAATCAGCTGCACTCCTCATATTACAAAGACCACCATAGAGTTTTTTAAGAAAATGGCCAAATTTTCAGATGTCAAGAAGATAACCAATCCCACATGGCTTACACATTTCACCCTATATCTTCAGTAACTTCCTAACCTATGTCTTTCTTATTTTATATTATTTTTGTGGCCCTCATGTCTTTCAACTTTCCCTTTCACAATATCTCTTATGACACCAGTAAAGATTTAGAGAATATCGGCAAAAAAGTAAACATTATGGTGGCTTCTCCAAGTTGTGCGAACTTACCACATTCTTAGTCTATTTGTTGGGCTCAATAGTTCTTCCTAGTTCAAAGTGGGCTGACGTCATTAGACCTCCTTTATTTGTAGTTGCTAGATCCATGGTGGAATGGAAAAAATATTCCATAGCCCCCCAGTACTTTGTTCTCTATATCGAGCTTTCGGAGATGCCGCAACCCATTGCAAATGTCCTACTATTGGAGCTTCTTCAGTATATGCACTATGTCATTATTTCATAGGCTGGCTTGGTGTATATTTTCCATGGATTTATGAAGAATCAAATAAAGCTTATGTCAAGTTTGATCGCCTTCCCTTATGGCATTATCAATAGAGGAAAATAATTTTTAAAAAGCCCTATAACTAGATTGTGGATAAGATAAACAGCGTTGAATCCATCTCTTTCAATCAATTCTTGATCACCAATTTCATGGAAGAAAAAGATATGGTGGATGATACTTCTTTTATACCAGTCGAACAACATTTCTTTATTTATATCTGATCACGTAACCTGCCCCTGAGAGAGACCAGCAAATTCTGGTGTGAACCCAATTATCCAAGCAGATTTGCAAGCCAATTCAGGTTTGATCAAACAATACCAGTAACTTGAAAAGAGGTAACCCAGATTTTATGGAGTTACGAAACTGGTCCTTACAATCGGGCCTTCATATGAAAGCAATTTCTCATGGTGCGACATGTGCTCATTTCATACTATCGGGCTACAACGACTCCTTTAAAGCCTCATAGGACTAGATGCGCTAGTGGGTACACCGTATTATTGAGTGCGTAACAACTATTCCCTAAATCATTCTGTATGGATCCCTTTGCCTCGGTTCAAGAATGACAAACCCGATCAAGGTATCAGTTATATGTTAAAGAGGGATCATCCCCCTGCCCAAGGTTAAACTCACATCAAGATATTTTTGGAAGAGCCCATTTGCCATATCAAGCCTGTTAATACTTTAGAAGGCTGGATATTTTATGAGATTCCTTTGGACAGATGGATGCTTGAAGAACAACGAATGACTAAAGTAACTCCTAATCCGTAAGGAGAAGGCAACGAACTAACTTCATAGGTACCAGTAGCCAGACTCGATACACCTATTGGAGAAATGCTGGAAGAACAGGTGAGAACTAGGCGGGAATCTCTGACTATCTCTCCCACTATGAGGTCCGCTAGGCAAAGTTTTTCACCACCTGTCACCCGCTCTCCAGTGTCAACTCCTCCTCCGGCTAGGCAAAGTGGGTAGAGTGCTTCTCCAAGTCTTGTAGAGTCAAGATCATAGGCGATCGAAGCTACCTCATCCAATAAAGGCAAATAGGTTATGATAGAAGAACCTGTTCAAGAAGAGACTTTTGAAGAAAGTGAGGATGCCAAATCAACTACCAGTAGTATCTCAAACGAAGAAAACACTCTTCGAAGGATGATAACACAAAAGAGGATGTGAAAGTTAATATTAATGACATCGAAAATAAAGATATTGCAGTTGCCAAAGAAAACCCTTGGGACATAGCAGCTATCACACCCCAAACTTGGGAATTGGGCTCATAAATTTCCCAGCCGCCAAATCTAGTGTCGACTGTTCACCACCCCAAGTGTAGGGTCGCAATGTAGTAATAATCTCGGTGAGACCGAGGTTGAATCCACAGGGACTAATCTCGTACGTTTCTGAAAAGAATTAGAACTAAAAGAAGAAAAAGACCTAAATCTGAATTATGGAATAATTTGAGTAATTATAATATTGTAGATTGAAACTTGTGAATTTAAAGGTGGGAACTAGGGTGTCAAGGATCCAATTATAGCTATTGGGAAGTTACCTTACTTGATTTAAGAGATCCAATTGGAATCATAGTCCTATCTTATCCAATTGGAAAGAGAGATGATTAAATCTCTGAACTTCTCATTGATCGAGCCTCAATTGAATAGGATTGTGAAGATTTGGAAGGGATTCCATTACCAAACTACGCCCAGGAGATGATGGCAAACAATAAGATTTACCAATCCCACAATCTCAAATAAGAAAAGAAGATACTTAAAGCTATTGCATCGTCTATTGTAATTTGAGTCACAATAAACCATTGGAAACTGAAAATATTCCTTAAAATCAACTAGAAATCAATAGAGTTTAATATAAACATGAATCAATGCAAAGTAAACATTCCAATCACGTTACAAGCTTCACCTCTTAGCCC
Organism: Magnolia changhungtana; assembly: GCA_030180095.1. Taxonomy (NCBI): domain Eukaryota; kingdom Viridiplantae; phylum Streptophyta; class Magnoliopsida; order Magnoliales; family Magnoliaceae; genus Magnolia; species Magnolia changhungtana. The sequence goes on from JASAUF010000343.1 coordinate 17,771,064, forward strand.
TAGCTAAGAGATTTAGCCAACCATATACATGATTGAACTAAGAACTCTTAAACAAAGCATAAAAACAACTAAGAAACAAGAAGAAAGACTCTTGGCGGCGGCTCTCCACCATTTTACTCCATTCCTTAAACCCCAGAAGATACCTAGGAACGTCCTAGAGACTCCTATTTATAATCTTGAAGCCCTATCTTACGCAACTCCTTAGAATTTTTGAAAACTGTCTTGAATTTACGCACTCCGCATAAGTCTCGCGTTACACTTCGATCGGACAGAATTAAGGTTGAAAATCACACTTTCTCACTGGACAATTCTGTGCAATTTCAGCCAGACTGAAGTTGACTTCGGTTGGACTGAAGTTGATGCTGAAAAATCTTGTGCAAAAAATCTGTCAAATTTAGGTCAGACTGACTCCAACCGAAGCTTCGGTTGGACCAAAGTTGGCTCAGGTCGGACTGAATTATCCTGTTTTCTTGCTGGACTATTTTTTGCGGTTTCGGTCAGACTGAAGTTAGCTCGGGTCGAACCGAAATGTCCTATTTTCTGTTGTGGATTATGCATTCTTTCAAGTTCTTTCTTTATCCTTTGTACTTGGTTTCCTTGGATCTTTGGCAAGTGAGTTCCATTCTTCGTCTCCTAAGATTCATGTTTTGCCTTGGTGATTCTTGAGCATTAAATCCATGCTTTTAGCATTCTTTTCAATTCAAGCTCTTAGATTCACCTTACAACACAAACATGTGTAAAATATACCATTAAGCCTTATCATATTTATAAAACCAAGATATAAATGGGGAAAAATATGTAATATTTGACACTCAACACTAACAGCCTCCATAGTACCCCATTCTCGGTTCCCAGCTCACATGCGCCAGATTCCGATCTTAGGATCCTACGAGTTGGATTTTTAGGGTAAATTTTTTTGTAAAGGATTAAACCACGAGTGTACCCAAGTTACAAAACATCATCACCATATATCCACTAATATAATCTTTGAGTACAGTGTTGAAAGGAAAATACATGATATAACAAAACTCCAAAAGATTGGGCACATGCTCATGCTTCAATGCTGTTACGGTCTAGCATAACTTGCACATAACGAACATGCATAAGTTTACTATGAAGCTTAGAGAGTGCGTGCATGTATACGTAATGCATGTGTCAAGCATACAATTATTAGAGTAAGCAAAAATGATGAAAGGCTAAACTGGCAAGTCCATAAATGATGTTAGTCATACCAAGGCTATGTAATGCAAGGCCTACATGGCCGAATGTCGTATGATAGAGATGCAACACAAGCATGCCAATCTTCAACTAGTCCACGTATCAGTACAGTTTGTCCCTGAAAACATCACCGGGGTCTAGTACACTCCAACATTGGTTGTCACCCCATCGCGCGCATGACTTAGTGAGTGGAAGATACTCACTATCCACCTTGCCAGTGGTATGTCAATGCCCACCCTGCTCGTCGATAACGAACCTATCTACGAGCTGGTCAAACTCAACCTTGCTTACATCCCCCTACCCTCAGGTGGATAAGGTCACACCCCTTTTCAACTGACCATGACACAGTAGGAGATGTGGCCTACTAGTACTCGGCACTTGGGCGCTCATGTTATCCACTCAGTCTCAACTTTGAAGCATCCTACTAGTACCACAAGGGTTTAAAGACTTTCACCTAAGGACATCCATAGTGCCCTAATGCTAGAATGGATATTTTCGGTATCTAATCTGGTCATCCGTGTTATGCCTGTGGAGGCCATAACTCTGTTGTCTCTAGGGTGTAAAGTGATTGTAACATATAAGATGATCAATGCATGAGTCATACCATTAAAGTCATGCATCAAACCTGCCCATACCGTGTGATCATGTGGGGCAACTCTATCTCATATGGGGTCCCCTAAGTATCTTAGCCTAAAGGCATATGCTATGATCAATCATTATCCATAACATAATACAAATGATGCGTATGGGCATATATCTGGGCATGGTATCATTATACTAAGCATGTTCTCAGTGTGTCCTGCCAGGTTAAGTACACTAGCATGTAATCAAACATATCAGGCAATAATCGGCCTTAATCACCACATCATATATAGAGAGTGGGAACTGAACGGCAGGCCCCACTAGAAATATAGAAGTATATGTGGTGTGGCCCACATTAGACTAACATTAGCTCTTCATATATCCTGCAAGGCATGAATTAAATATATATAACAAGGCGGGGTCCACTGGGATGACCCGGGTGGACACCTGCATGTACAACACGTGTGTCACTAGGCTACCAATCCATTTGGGCACATGGCCCACTAATGATGTCCCAAAATAATCTGATTATCAATTACATCATTATAATTACTTTAGTAGAATGATTTGCACCATCTAATCATTGCTAACGTAAATCGACGGTTACAGATCATTGGTTAGTCACTAGGATGTGATCCTATGCTCATGGCACATCTGAGTCTTGGGACTTCATCAATTCAGGCAAAGTATATGCTTAAATGGATTTAATAAAAGCATATTTTCAACATTCACACACCAAATAATTTAAGGATTTGAATTCAAGATGCCAAACATAACCAAATACCTAAGGGATCTCAATTTCAGGGATTCCCAAGTCCAAGGGATCCCAAAACTAAGAAATCCTAAGTCCAAGAGGTTTCTACCCCACATTACCCTATGGTGCGGCCCACCTTTGATCTGGACCAGCCTTAATTTTGAGCCCATGGCCTAACATGATTTGACAAGATGGATGGACGGAGTGGATAGGATACATACATCATGTAGGGTCTCACGTGTGGGGGCAACCCAAGGAGACTTCCGTCCTTATGTCACTGGGCAAAACCGCCTAGTAACAGCTTTCTTTTTCTGTTTCTTTTTTTTATATATATATAGTATCAGTGCGGCCCCACGTGGATCTTCTACTTCATTCACCACGTAGTCCATCTCGAACAGGTCTAATGGGCTCTGAGTTAGGTTGATTTAGACGAATAGTGACTCCACAATGGACCTTAGAAGCTATCAAAATCAATGGCTCGTTTCCCTCATCGCGGCCCACTTGAGACCCGAATCTATCTCATCTTTCGGTCCATGGCCTAAAATGATCTTGAAAATCCGGTGGGCGGTGTGGATTCAATATAAACATCAGAATAGGGTCTCACAAGTGAGACCCAAAATTGGCCAAGAATGGGTTACCGCCCATGTGCATGGCATTCATATATATTTTTTTAATTATATTCGTTATATGATTTGTATACACTATTAAGGTGGGCCCTAAGTGGATAATCTAATCTGTTCATCGTCTTGGCCAGCTCGATTGGAGTCCAATAGACTCTGGTTTGGGCTATTTGGATGATCAAGGACTCTAAATCGGGTCCTAGAGTGTTTCAACATATGGTCATTAATCCCTTTAGTACAGCCCAGTTGAGATTCAGATTTACCTCAAATTATGGTACATGACCTAAAATTATATGGAGAATATGGTGGATGGTGTAGATTAAACACATACATCATGGTGGGGTCCACGTGTGGGCAGCTAAAAAGGCCTAGCTATATGTCCTAGAGGGGGGGTGAATAGGACTATGCCAAATTTAAAATAATATCAGCTGAATTAAACAATAAGATAGCCTTATAAAGAATTAAATGAAAGATAGTACTTTTAAATAAATCACAATACAAAAATGTAAAGCAACCTCAATATTCTAATATTGAGAGGCTGATATAAATGATGTTCTAAGGACAACCTTGCACCATAAAAACCAAGAGTTTATGGCAGGACAACCTTACTAGAACAGTTTAAGTATCAATATCTCAAATTGAAGAGGAATAAAGGAAATAGCAAGAATTGAAATTCTAAACTATTACAACATTCGCACAATGCTTGAAATGTAAATATTACAACATTTACATCCACACATATATTCCACAGCTTTGAATGATAAAGGATATAGAAATTAAATAAACATTCAAACCACAAGACACAAAGAATTATTGTGGTTCACCTGTGTGTTCACCAACTGTTAAACAACAGCCACACAGCTTGCTACTCCACTCCTAATATCCTCACACAGGGGATATCAGCGTTCACTATGAAAATAGGTTTCACAGGTTCACCTAAAACCTTCACAATTGTGTCTTTCAAATGGCTTATACAATTCAAAAACTCTACTTTCTGAGTTTTCTAGCTCTCCTCAGATAACCAACATAATGAGATTTTTCTGGCTCAATGTCAAAAGAAACCAAAAACAAAGGAAATTTACACATATAAAATATCTGGATTTCTCCTTTTGTAGCAGCCCGGAAGAACTAATCGGAGTAGAAGTTTGAATATAGAAGTTTAATTGTCCAATACTCACTTTAAAATGGTTCTAGGTTCTAATTGATTTTAAATTAAACCAGATGGGCTAACTCTATTTGATTTTGATTCCAAGAAGAAGGAATATAGCAATTTCTCTTTTCAATTCAGATTGGAATATAGAAACAAAATCAAATTGACAAAGCTAACAAAAGAGAATATTAAATATGCACAACGTAGCTTAAAAATTAACACAAACTTATCTCAGAGTGAAGTCTTGAATTTTACTTGAATTCGGATATGAAACTCTGAAAATCGAGTTCTATTTATAGAGGCAGAAATCGCGTCTACAACTGGTCGAGTGGCCACTACGACTAGTCGTAGGTCGAACTGCATTTTGAAACTTTAAGCACAATCGGATAGAACCGTTCCACGACTGGTCGTGAGGCCTCCACGACTGGTCGTGAGGAACCAGGAATGGTTGCTGGAGTTTGAGTCGTAGCTGCAGGACTGGTCGTGAATGAGTCGGCACTGTTCCTACGACCGGTCAAGCAGACTCCAGGACTGGTCGAAGCTCAATCAAAAAATTTCAAAAATTTGTAACAACTTAAAACTGGTCTTGAAATTTCTTAGACTAGTCAAGCCAGTTCTAGGACTAGTCTTAGAACAGACCAAACAATTATAAAAAGATTCAATTTAAATTATGTATATAAAATGACCTATCCTAAGGTCAATCTAAGGTCATTCATACCTTAAATGTGAAGTATGGACATTTAATCTTCATTTCTTCAAATGATAGTTGACCTTTTGAAGATTGTGAAGCTTGAGATCTCTATACTTGATGTAGCATTGAACTTGAGATCTTCTAGAGCTTGAATTACACTTTATCTTGAGTTGTACACTAACATGAGTCTTGAACAAGATCACTTCGTTCGTTGTAGCTTGTACTTGCATTTCTTAAAATGATTTGAAGTAGTTCTTCGTTCTTGACTTGAAGCAAAGATGCAGTCTCTTGAACATATAAATCAACATGCTACACAAGACATAGATAGTGTTTTTGGCACCACAAAATTTGACAACCAAAGGAATAGGAAACCATAGCACTTACAGCAGCCCAATGAGGCTTCCACTCTCACCGTCACCGGGCAATAACGCCCGGTGACACCCCTTCTTTTTTCTTTCTTCCTTTATTTATTTTCGCTTTCTACTATGTTGAGTCCACTAGTGGATAATCCATTCTGTCCATTATATCAGCCAGCTCTCTATGGACCAAAGGAGTGCAAAGATAGGTAGGTCCACCACCTACACACACAACAGTCGGTCTTAAAAAGTTCCAATAATGGGACTTTATTTGCCTTATTGCGGTCCACTCGATGCTCTGATTTGCCACATTTTTCGGCCCAAAACCTAAAATAATCTGGAGAAACTGGTGGAAGGTGTGGATTAAACATATACATTATGGTAGGGTCCACGAGTGAAAATTCACTCCAAACCTCCCATGCAAAGTAAGAAATGACGATGGGTAACCCAAACCCTTAGTATTTATGGTATGGCCCACCTGGGATTTAGATTAGCTTCATTTTTTAATTTAACGCCTAAAATGAGAAGGGAAATCGGATGGACGGTGTGGATGATTTATATATACATCATGATGGGCCCACGAGGGAAGCCTAAACGTGGCTTTGGAAGGTAGATGGTTCCAGCAATGTCTCTAGATATTGTTGTGTCCATGGACAGTGCCACTGTCCCTTTCCCTCTCTTGTGTTTTAAGGGTGAGGTAGGGCCCATCTAGGAAATCCACTCCATCCATTTAAATGTCTAACTCATGGTGGGGCCAAGAAGCTTTGGATCACATCCATTTTTTGTGTATTTTCACCATCCAAGTGTGCTTACACAAACAATTATTTTAAATATAAATTAAACATCACGGTGGGCCACACAAGGTGGTCCACGCTATGATAGCGTGCAGGACACGCTCTCCAATAACATGGCCCACTTGTGGGTCCTACAACACCATGAGAATAAGAAAAGAAATGGAAATGAAGGGAAATAGATCCGGCCATCGAGGTGGCCCCCCGCCACTATGGGGTCCAACACATACTCAATACATGATCAAGGTAGGTCCCACCCTTATGGGCCCACCAAAATAGAGAAATTACAAAGAAGGGGAGGGCTTTGACCCTCCCATGCACTCACTTAGAAGGATGGAGGTTGGATCGGTTTGAATCGGCAATCGGACGGTCCACCAAGCTCCTCTCCACCCCTAACCTCCTCTAATCACTCTTTTTTCTTTTCTCTTACTCTTACTCTCTTGATCTTTCCTAATCCTCTCACAAGCTCTCTTTCTTTTTTCTTAATCTTTCCCTAATCTTGTTTTCTTTTCTCTCTTTCTCTCTTAATTTCTCCCTAATCTTTCTAATATTTTTCTCTCTCTTAATCCCACTCTACTCTTACTAGAAAATGGTAGAAATGAGAGGGAGTTAGGGAGTTTTTGTGGTAGATATTTTAGGATAGGGAAAGAATAAGGGGAAGAAGAAGAGGTAAAATGGGAAGAAAAAGAATAAAAGAATGATGGCTAGCATAGATAGGGGTATGGGTTGCATGAGAATGGCATGGGTTTGTTTGACTAATGAGAAGAGAGTGACATGAGTGATGGATGACTTGATTGATGGATGAGTTAATAGATTGATGGATTGATTGATTTGACAAAATGGGGATTTGTGCAAGTGGGGCCCACATCGGATTGTGCCAAGATTGTAACTTCTAATATAAGGGTTGAAATGAGGCGTGTCGCACAGTGTTGGAATTGTAACACTCGCACGGTCGCTAGGGTACAAGCCTTGGGGTATCGTGGTACAAAAGTAGAGTAACGATCAAAACTCATTAATCTGGTCCATTGGGAACATGTCGTTGTTTAAGTAGAAGTGTACAAAAGGTCTTGCAAGGTTACAAGTCTTATAGCAGCTCCAATTGACAAAGCAAGCAGTCCCGTGGAAGAAGAGATGTTGGACTATGGAAAATTTAGCTACTCATTGGTGGCTAACATTACCATGACTTTCAGCACCAACTATTCCCCACTGCCTCATGAAAAATAAACAGTATCGCTGATTACCATTCCTCCAATCAATCCTCAAATGCTTCCAATGATCATGGAAATTTCTTTATCAAGGGATGCATGACTTTCTACACCGGCACAGAACATGATAGAGGCATGAATATCTCCAAATAAACCTTTTTCAACCCCACATAGTGTAGAATTCAATTAAAATATGACTGCCCTTTTGACGACTATGGAGGCATGCGGAATTGACACAGAACGTGTCTTGACAGATAACACCATGATTGCATCTTTCAATATTTTGTTTACAACCTTCCGTCTAGCTATCCTTACATTGGAAACTATCATCGCGACAACTCCAACGACTTTGGATTCAAGTACTATGGCTAGATAGCCAACTTTCAATATTGCTCCTGTAGCAGTCATTTCTAAATCATCGAATGCCCACGCTGTTGTTAGACCTTCAGCTTCATGTACTCCTTCATTCACAGTTCCACCAATAGGTATGATTTTGAATTTTCAATATTCCTTCTTTTAGTGAGATTATTTTGTTTCTTTTATCGTATGTTGTATTTTCTACTTTTTCTCTAGCCGCACTAGTTCCAAGCTTCTCCACAAGCTCAAATCCACAAGAGAAGGTTGCCCCTTACAAGCTCATCCTTGTAAAAAATGCACTCCTACTGATCGCTTACATGTTTAAAGATCCAGTGCAATTGACCCTCCATGGTGATGCCTTGGTGATTTTAGACAATACTGTGAAACTCGCTAAGATCACGGTTTTGAGTCTTCACGATTCCCTGTCTCAGTTCTATGACTCTCTTCAACATTTGGAATCAAGTCAGAGCATAAAAATCACACTAGAGACATCGCATCGCCAAGAAGAATTGTCACTTTTTAATGATGAGATATCTAAGTGATCTTCACTTATCTCTAGATACCAAAGAGAGTGTGATTCTCTTCAAGAAAAAAAAATTGTAGAATAAACACTGGCTTCAATCAATGAGAAGATCGTTGTTCTTGAAGCGTAAAGGTAAGATGAAGAATTGAGATTAAGCGAGATCCAAGCAAGTATTGCTGAGAATGTGTGTATAATGGAGCTTGAAGAATCTAATCTTTCAAAGAAAAGGACTAATGTCATTTCCTTAGAACAAGAGCTCACAGACATTCCAAATTGAGCCCAACTTATCACTGAAACTGGACTTAATCTCGTTGCAGCTCAAGTTCAATTCACTCAAGATCTGCAAGGATATATGTCGACTATAGGTATTTCGGAATGATTATGAATGTGTAATTCATATGTAATTCAAGGATACATGTACAAATTTTATATCATGTGATTCATAATAATCTTATGATTCAAGTGATGTAAACAATTTCATTCAATTGCTACTCTATTTTCTAGCATATGATTGTGATTATTCCTAACTTTATGAATCATGTTGCCAATTTGTATATGTACTTCTTTCTTTTCTTTTCCTTTTACATATCATTTGCTTTATGCCGTTATTCCTCCTAATTGGCGGATATACCCCAGGGTTTTGTTAGTAAAACTAAGGCGCCAATTACAGTTTAGGCTCATAAATAGTTGGAGCGACCATGGTTTAAGCTCATAAATAGTTAGACCAACCACAATTTAGGCTCGTAAGTAGTTCGAGCAATCACAGTTTAGGCTTATAAATAGTTGAAGCAACCACAATTTAGGCTCCTAAGTTGTTGGAGCAAAAAGGGACTTACACGTGAGCCTTCATGTAACTCTCTTGAGTTCGCATGACACTCTTCGCTACCAAGGAGTTCACAAGGCTACTTGTAGGGATACCAAGTCTAAGGTCACCAATCCACCAATGGGGAAAAGCTCTTATAGAAATTGCATTTTCCATGAGTTACTATTGGAAACAAGCCAGAGAGTTGGAGGGTCTTATTCATGGTTGGTCGACATATGGATAAACCACGGAGCTCACACTTCAACCCTCTTTTTCTACGCCTCTTTGACATAGGTCCATTCACAGGGGGGGCATTTTCTTTCATCCTTCCCTATAACGCTACCAAGAGTGATAGAGATAGCGTAGTTCTTATGTGTGGTTGTTCTTCTTCGATGTTTGCCGCTGGCTCTCACCACTACCCTAAAATTGGCAATATTCAATGGTAATTTTGGAGAATCAACCAGCGATAATTGGTGATAATCTTGAAAAATCGACCGCCAATAATCAACAGTAATTTTGGAGGATCGACTAATGATTGTTCTGGAAAATCAACTATTATCATCTTAGAGAATTAACGACTGTTATTTAGAGAATTAGTGATAATCATTTTAAGAATCGATGGTAATCTTTCTGAGAATCGTCGATAAAAACACGTAGAACTGGAGAATTGAGGATCGAATAGATCCTTGACTTTGAACTCATTGTTTACATAATGCTCTTCTTGACAAGTTATTTTCATCATTATATGACATTTTTTTCATCTTTATATAACATTTTTCATTCTTTTGTGGAGTATACCCTCTTCCTCCTTTTGATTAGGGTAGATTTTTCGTGAAGAATTTTTACAATCAAAACTTTAGTCATCGTTTTCTTTGAGTGGTCAAAATAGACCATCTCATTTTTAGGTCAAATCTGCCCCCCAATCTTGTGTATAACCATGATAGGTTGTTTAAGCATTAGAACCATGTCTCCTTTCTTTTAAGCATTAGAACCATGTCTCTTTTTTAAAGGATCAACGTTTGATATTGCATAAAAGTCATACTTTGGACAATATTTATTTTTTTTCAGAATCTCTTTTCTTTCTTTATGAACACATTCATAGCTTTCTATTCCACTCCTCGCCCCACTCTCAACCTTCACATTAAAAACCTCTAGAGAGAATACGAAAAGCATTGATTCCAGTATGGTGCTAAGAGGTATCATTACATATACTTTTAATAGAAACTGCGCTCATTAGAGCTTTCTTCCCTTCGTCATTTTTTTATAACAATTTCACCTTTATCGATCATCTTTTGGATTATACTTTTAATGGCTTAGTAGTTTTCAATCTGATGCCCTAACATATGGTGATAATGGCATTAATAATGTCTTCCTTTACAAATGCATACCCTTTATGGTCCTTATATCATATGAGCCTTTTATCTGTCGCCCTAATCGTATAATTATTCCTACTTTCTCTGTCATTGTTTCTTTGTCTACTTCAGGAGTCTTCTATTTTCTCTCATTTTCCAGTCGTGTTTGTTGATATTCCATTAAAGCTCTGGCATAGCGGCTTCATCTAAGAAGTTGACACTGAAAGTGCCCTGGTTTATCAAGTTACGTGAGTGTTGAGTCAGACTGTCTACATAGCCTGATAGGAAGATCAATTTAAGCGTCTGCCTCAACCGGATGTGTGCAATCTCGCCACAGGTAAATCTAAAGCCTCACATCCCATGTCTCAAAATACCAGGTGAATAAAACCCTTTAAAACAGGTTAGAAAACCATAGGGTTTTAAGGTAAGAAACTTTTTTCAAAACAGGAAAATCTCTAAGTTTTTCTTACCTTGTCAATTTTATCGAAACACCCTCAATATGACAACATGCGCTGTCGAGTCTCGACATGATCAACCTGCACTGTCGAGTCCTCGATGCTTCATCGATACCATCGAAAAGAGGATCAAATATGTCCAGCAATCTCACAACATATCTGGATGAATTATCGATGTATCGATACACCTATTGATATAATCGATACTCAAATCTCGAGCTCATCGAAAGTGGCTTGATAAGATCGACAGGCAGATTTTTGGCGCTCCTGTTTTTAAAATAAAATCTTAAATTCCTTCGATATATCGATGCTCTTCCCGATATGATCTTAAATCAAATATCGATAAATCGGAAGACCGTCGATAATATCGATCGTGAGGGTACATTTCTTCCAACAGATATTTCAGGTTGTTTTTAACTTTGATCGGGGGCCATTCGAGGAAATTGATATTCATATGTCGATGATATTGAGGCCGAGTCGATTGCATTGAAACCGGACACAAACTATCCAACAAGCTTACTGGTAAATCTAGAGGATCTATCGATGCATCGACACTGCCTTTGATATCATCGATATACAAATTTCGATGACATCGGCTGACCCTCGATCATTTCTTAAAAACCTGAAATAATTTTAGTCAAGTCTCTCTCATTTTTTCAAGTGTCGATGGATCGATCCTATCATCGATGAAATCGGAGTTCGAAATCTAATGACATCGACAATTGTTTCGATTCATTGACCAACTGGCAAAAGGTTTCAAAAGCATATGACTTTGAGTTTAAGTCATCGAGCAGACCATCGATGCTATCGAGAGTATACACTCGATGATATCGAACCTGCTCGATGATATCGAACTTAGTCATAAATGTGACCGTTTTATATCCATTGGAACCTTTTGCTTATATATAGAGGACTTGTCTATTGTTGCTGGGAGAGAAAGTAGATAGAGCTTTTGAGTGTTTAACTTTAGATCATATACCTAAAGCCCTTTCTCTCAGGGAAGTTCATCCTCAAATCCACCCTTACCATTGATATTCAATAGAGTGGATTAGGGAATGAACTTCTACATTCAAGGATCCTCCAGCTACTACTTTAATGGCAAATCATTAAGTTGGGATGCCTTGAATGCCTAGATGATTGGAACTACTCTATCTTCCTTATAGGAAAACCTTTAGAGAGTAGGATTCCATCATAACCTTGACCCAACCCGTCACCATATATCGATTCATTTTTGTGTCATGGATCAAGGGAGTAGAAGACTCTTCGTCGACAAGGAGGAGGAGATCTTCAGCATTGTGCTTATCGGGACTTATCAACTTATTTGTAAGTATCTAGAATCCAAGAGGACACTTATGATCATTCCTTTGTAGGATTGGGTCTTAAGTGGTTCTCACCCTTTGAAGTCCTCGAGGAGGCCTCTAGCGGGAGTGTACATGGTGGGTGCGTTGTGTGGACCCTTGCTCTGTGAAGAGCATAAACATCTGGTTGAAGGTGAACCAGCAAAACCTTAGGTTTGAGGTCAACCGCTGTGAAATCTCGGGTTTGAGGTGAACTGTGTAGAAACCTCCAGTAGGGTCTTATGGAAGATCCTTGGCCAGTGTGCCTAAAAGTGGGTGCATTGTGTTGACCCTTGCTCGTGAGAGCATAAACAGTCAGCCTCAGTATAGGTTGTAAAGGTTAAAGGTGAACCTAATTTAAAACGTTAGGTTTGAGGTGAACCGCTGTGAAACCTCCTTAGTAAAATTCGGTACACTCAAGGGTTGAGTGCAGTTACCGGGAGTATAGTAGACAAGTAGTCGAACCACTATAAAAATGATTGTGTTTGTGATTGCTCTTCTTCTGTGTGTGTGATTTATGTCAATGCATTCATATTTATATATCTGATCACAGCCCACATACATACACAGTCACATCCATCATAAACTAAGTTATATATATTGTTATCTCTTGAATAGTTTGTGATTTGATCCTCTACCAGGCTTAGAAGCAAGTAGAGTTACATTTAAGTAATCCTGATAAATTGCATATCCATAGGATTAGTGAAATAGGATTTCTAAGTAAAGCTGTAAAAACTTTAAAAAGTCCTATTCACCCCCCTCTAGGACATATTGGCATATTCCTCCTTCAACTAGTGCGGTCTTCACCGCCATTTCATACACTTTCCTAGCAATCATTTCAAGAGTATGCGCCTTTATAGCGAGATCACGAAAAGTTCGTATATCAGCACTTATTAGGCCAAAGGTCACATGTGGCTCCTTACAACCCAAACATAGTTTCACCTATTTCAATTCTCCTGGAAGTTGTAGACATGATGCCCTAGGGTTTTCTACCAGTCGATGAATTTTTCAACCAGTTTGCCCTTTTTGGCAGATATAAGCCAATTTGGTTAAGCTAACTTCCCTTTCATAGGAGTTTTTTTTATACCATAAAGGCATCTTACATTTGCTCTCAAATACGAATAGATTTCGGAGCCAAAGCTGAATACCACCAAAGGCTTTTCACGTTAAAGATGATCCGAATAGTCATGAGCAATAATAAGAAATTGTGGAGAAATTTTTCATAGTTGTTATGAAGTGCATTAGATGCTCTTCTAGTGAGTTGTCTCCATTAGACTTTTGGAAGTACAGGTATTTGAAATTGGTGTGAAATGACATTTCCTTTATTTCGCAAGGATACAGTGTCTGATACCATAAACTTCTCTTTTGATCTTGTTCCCTTTGCATGCGAATGGCTTCAATGATCACTTGTCGATTTTCTTCTTATGTTACAGTTTGAGCAATAGTAGGTGCAAACCCATGAGATACAACCCTTCGCAACTGTGACCCTTTTGCTTGTCACCCATTATTTTTCATGGCAGTCGTAATCGGAGGAGCGGGGACTTGAGTCGCATTATGGGTTAATGCCATTAATGCCTCTCAAAGGTTCTACATTCTTCCATCAAGAGGGCTTGTGGATCAATTTGACTATCGCCCATCATAAAGATTGTCACTTCTTTCCCCCTCAGTTGGCGTGATACTGAAGGAGAGGATGAGTACACTGTCATTGATGATGTCAAGGAAAATGAGTCACTGCTCAGCCCAAAACTAGCACATCATTGTCTCGGGGAACTAGCCGACTCAAAATACGATGTCCTTGATGCGAAATCTTGCACCGAATCCATTGTTAGTGGTATATGGCCAAAGGCTTACTTATCACGATAGCTTTCCCTTTATCCTTTTTAACCCTCAGTGAAACTATGGTGGATGTCTTTCCCATTGTAATCAATAATGTGGGAAAATATTATGGGGTGAAGAGTGTTTCAGTCCTTCCTGAGCAGAGTGAAGGTGGAGCTAAGATAGGTGTCACGCCCCAAACTCAGAAACCTGGCTGACAAAATTCTCGATCATCGAATCCGGTGCCAACAGCCTCCGTAGTACCCCATTCTCGGCTCCCAGCGTCATATGCCAGATTCCGATCCTAGGATCTTACAAAGAGGATTTTCGATATAGATTTGTTTCACAATAAGCATACCCACAAGTTTACCTAAATCACAAAGGCAACATCATCTCACATATCCACTTAACAAAAACTTGAGTACAATACATGAAGGGGAAATACAAGATAAATGCCAAAAGCTCCAGAAGCTCTGTCGTACGCTCCTTCCTCAGCTTGCCTGCATCCTATCGTCACCTGCACGTATTTATCATGCATAAGCTTATAGAAAGCTAGAGGGGGTGTACGTGTGTGCACAAGATAAGGGTCAAGCACATAAATATCAACGTAAGTGGAATATTGGCAAGGCTATAAGTCATTCAATATTAGAGTACGCAATGCAGATCGGCTATGCAATGCGGAGTCATAATGAGCCAAATATCAGATACCTAGAATGCAATACAATATGCAATTTTGAAGAACCACGAATACCATTAGCCTCATCTAGGCCATATAAATGCAGAAACATAACAACCCAAATGTCATATGCCGCGGATGAATGCAATATGCAGATTTTAGCAAGTTCATAATACCATCAACCTTATCCAAGCTATGCAATACAGAAGCATAGTAAATCAAATGCTATGGGCTGAGGATGCAATGCAATATGCGATGCGAAAGAAATGACCAAGCTAGAGTATGAAGTCGAGATGATAGTATGTAGTATTGCAAGCTATAGGGTCCATCACAAGGGACTTCTATCTAAACCAGTCTCATACCTAAATTTGGATAGCTAGACTCAATGTGGTAAACTCATGATCTCAGGTTGGTCACGCACCCAACCATAATCCTGGGATTTGTGAAGGTACAAATAATGATTTTGTTGCGCACCACCAGCCCTAGTGGATAGTGCATGAATGAATGAATGAGTTAAATGATAAATATGCAACTCCACATCTCAGTACAGTACGTCTCTGAGATTATCACCGGGGGCTAGTATACTCTATTCCAGCTTGCTGCTCTATCAAGCGCACAACTGGGTAAGTGAAAGAGACCTCACCATCCGCCTACAAATATCGGCTTGGCTCGTCGATAGTGGACTCATTCCTCAAGCTGGTCAAACTCAGCCTAATATTACCTACTCCCTCAGGCGAGTAAGGCCATACCCCTCCCAATCGACCACGACACAGTGGAAAATGCGGCCTACTGGTGTGTGGCTCTCATGCGCTCATATATATCCACTCGGTCTAGACGTTGGAGCATCCCCTGGCCTCGGGGGTTTAGGAATTTTCACTCAGGGATATCTATCACGGTCGTATGCTAGAACCAAACATTTTTGGTGTCCCATCTAGTTATCCACGATATGCCTGTGAAGGCCACAGTCTTGATGTCGCTAGGGCGTATGGTGGTCATATCACAAAATGCGAGATGCATAAGTCATACCATCTAGTCATGCATCAAACCTACACGTACCACGCGCTCATGTGGTGAAACTCCGTTTCTCAAGGAGTCCCATAAACAATCAGCCCAATGACACATGTTATGCTCAATTACTCCTCATAATAAGCATGTGGATGATGTGTATGGGCATATATCATGAAATATACCAAGCATGATTATAATCACATACATCATAATGGGCCGGTATAAGATGGCCCATGGCCCGTAGAGGTAAATAGGTGGTGTGCAATAATCACCTACACATGGTGGACCTCACACATACAATGGGCCTCTTACATCACAATTGGGTCTCATACAATCATAATGAGCCTTATACAATCACAATGTGCCTCATATAATCACAATGGGCCTCATACAATCACAACTAACTTTACAATGACCTTATACAATCATAATGCTATACTAACACATCTTAGTGCGTATACTAATATATTCGTAATCAATAATCGGCCTATATATAGCGGGGTCCATAGAAGGACAGCAGATCTAATCCATAACATGAGGATCAGTTCTCAACAGTGGATATACTAAATCTAATACCACAGATTCTTCTACCTATGGCTAGAGGTGATGATGCATCCTCCTCATAATAAGGATGGGACTAGATGGCCTACTCATGGACATAAGAGTGGGCTTTTAGGTTTGGGTAATTCTACTAACATCAATGAGGGCCCAAAGAATTGGGATAGCCCAATAAGGCGAGATATATCATATTAATAATAATAGGGGCCCATCAATTTGGGTTAACCCACTAAGGGGAAATGAGAATGATCCTAATACAATCACAATGGGCCTCATACCATCTCAATGGCTTGAATCATGATGTTATACTAGCACGTACTCATAGTCGGCATCAATAATCAGCCTATACACAAGGCGGGGTCCATAGATGGACAACAGATCCATAACAATCAGTCCTCAACAGTGGATATACCAAACCTAACAACGCGGATCCCTTCGTCAATAGTGATGATGAACTCTCCTCATATCAAGGTTGGGCCTAGGTGGCCTACCTATAACCTAAGGATCTAGAACGGGCTTTCCTTCACCATATTATCATATAGCCCGCTAGATGCCCTAGGGGGCCCAAATAAGTCCTAGATGGACTCCAAGATTAAAACAATCCTACTAGCAACCAATGGAGGCCCGACATCTTGAGATAGCCCAATGAATAGATGGACCATGTAATATCAATGGGGCCCAATGATTAGGGTCAACCCACTCAAAGAATGATGAGAATGGGCTTAACAGAGGCCTAAGGGAAGGTCACAATGTGGATATTTAACCATCATCGCCTATCAATGTATACATTTAACCAACATTTCTCCCAAGGAGTGGCTCTCATAGAGCCTAATATATAGTGGGCCCATGGCCTCACACAAGGGCCTCATACACAACATAATGGGCCTCACACAAAAGGGCCTAATATACATCACGATGGGCCTCACTCATGGGCCACATATGCATCACATTGGGCCTCATCATATGGGCCACTCATACATTACAATAGGCCGCACATATGGGCCACACTAATATCATATTGGGCCGCACATATGAGTCATACAAGCATCATATTGGGCCTCACATATGGGCCATACAAACATCATATTGGGCCTCACCACATGGGCCAATATACATCACAATGGGCCTCACTCATGAGCACATATACATCATAATGGGCCTCATCATATGGGCCTCTCATACATCACATTGGGCCTTATCATTCATTACAATGGGCCGCATATATGGGCCACACAAATATCATATTGGGCCGCACATATGGGCCACACAAACATCGCATTGGGCCCCACATAAGATAGGCGACATGGATGTAAAATAGATGAATGGTGTGGATGTAAAATACATACATCATGGTAGGCTGCATGGGTGGACAGTGTAGATAAAACACTTACATTATGGTGGGGCCACGTGTTACCGACACGTACATCAGGTGGATCCCCACCATCCAAAAACCTTTGGACGGTGAAGATAAAGCATATACATTAAAGGTGGGTCCCACCGTCCAGACCACTAGACGGTGAGGATGTAAGATACATACATCATGTGTGGGCCCCACGTCCATGTGTGGACGGTGTGGGTGTAAGATACATACATCATGTGTGGGCCCCACAGATGGACGGTTGGAATATAACACATGCCTCATGCTTAGACCCAAGAGCTTGCTGACGTAAATACAATAGTTATATAGCTAGGGTCCCCGACAAATGGATGGTGTTGATAAAACACTTACATCAAGGTACCCTAGCACCGTCCTTTGCTGGACGGTGTGGGAACAACACATACCTCAATGGACGGGTCTCACAGATGGATGGTGTAGATAAAACACATACGCCAGGTGGAGCCACGTGGTGGCCCACCGATCAAACTGATATTTATGTCTTCCCTTCATCCAGGCCCCATCGTCTGGACGGTCCGGATGAGACACGTTCATCAAGTGAGGTCCACGCAAGTGGATGACTTTGATAAAACACGCACATCATGCGGGGTCCACATCCCAGTTGGACGGCCAGTGTGGATAAAACACATACATCACATGTTGGCCCCACAGATGGACAGTTTGGATATAACACATAAGTCACAGCTGCCCCCACCCACCATCCCAGGCCTGGACGGTGTGGATATAATATATAAATCATGGTGGCCCCCGCGTGCAGTGGGCCACATGTTGGATCAACCTGCTATTTGTGCTTCCTTAGTCCAGGCCGGTCAACAGCAAGGTGGGCCGCTGCTGCTGGACAGTGGGCGGCCCAAAGCTGGACAGCGTGGATACATACATTACAGTGGGGTCCATAACACATAGGAGAGAGAGAGAGAGACAAAGAGAGAGAGACGACGATGGAGGGGAGGGGCTCTGCCACTATGAGCCCTCTCTATCTTACAATGCATACATCAAATAGGTCCCACCACATGTGGGCCCTCAAATCATCAAGATCAATGTTGAAAATCCTAAGATCACTCACTGTTGGTCTTCTTCTTTAGCTCCTTGGACCCCTTAGCTCCTAATCTTTCTATTTGATGGTGGATGATGAAGTTTGGATGGTTGGATGGTGAGATTGGGTGGTAGGGAGATGGGTCCTCTCTTGGCTTTTTTCTCTTAAGATTTTTTTTTTCTCATGGTAGCTTGGAAAATGGTAGAGAAATGAGAGAGGAGAGGGTGTTGTAAGAGGGATGGGATGAGAGGAATGGGTGTGTGTAAAGAAGGGAAGGGTGGTGTAAGGAAGAGTTGACTTTGGGGATGGCTTGTGTAAAAGAGGAATGGGTGTAATGGGTGGAGTGATGGTTTGTGTACTTGATTGATTAATGTGATGTTTGGGTATAAATTCTCTCGAAATTCTCAATGCACAGCATTTCCTCGAGATATGCGCAGGCCCACATCTCTTAGCCTGGGTATCGCATTGGTGCACAAGACGCAGTATTGGAACCGCGGCGATGGCGTAGTCGCTAGGGTATAGGTTTCGAGTTGAGTGGACTCAGATATATGGGATGTGACTTAGGGTTGCGCGTAAATGCCGATTACAGGTCATGGGTCACCGAAATTCGACGGGGAGGATCATAGGAGTCTAAGGAATGGTAGGACTAAGATACGGGCCTTACAGCAGGAATGAGCCTTATGGCATTCTACGTGATATGTCCTCTTATCACCCATAGTAGGATCAGGCTTTTTGCAAAAGGGGATTAAGCCTTTCTTCTCTTGAATGTCACCACTGTCCATTCTTCGTTAAATTTTGGGTCATGGGTGAAACAAAAATCATTTCCACCATTGCTCATGGTTGTTTGCTTTAAACTACAGTCGCCTCGACTTTCCTCAGTATCTTCTTTAGTGACATTTCAGTCTTGTCTACGTAGGGTACGACAAACCCATTGGGCGTGAAGTAAATGATCGCATTAGTCGGAAGAAAAGCCATTGCGATTGCACAAGAATATGGTACTTGACATTAAAACAAGTCACCATTAGTTATCTTAATTAATACAAATTGTATCTTATTTTTAGATGAATGGAGGAATGTTCCCATCGAGTGTCGCCATTTTGGCACCTTCGCGGCCCCTTTTTTACAATGAACATCTTTCAAACATTCTGCTACTGTCACTAGATACAAATATTCCAATTCCAAACCAGAGATTTTGCGTTTGATCCTCAACAGAGTCGTCATTTTATTAGGAAGAAAATATGTTGATTTTGATTTGGGAATTGGAACATATATAATCTAATGAACAAAAAGGAAATCTCAAAAAAAAAATGTTCAACGTCAAATATTTCATTTATCTAAATTCTTATTACATTCCTTATATTGCCATTGATTCTAAAATAAGATACAATTAATTATATAAAATCAAATGATAATTGGAAATAATAATTTTGGCTGCATTTTGGCTCCTACAAAATGTCCGTCAAAGTGATAGAAGAGTTGTATAGATTTGGAATGTCTCATTGCACACTACAAAGTAGGAGTGGAATCATTTTAAATTTACAAATGCACCGGGCTTTAATCCATTCCCTTTCACTATAGCCAGTTGCGCGGCCGCACAAGACTGGAAAGTTGCACGGTCGTACAATTTGTCTAAAAGTTTCCTTCTTCTTCAAGTTTCTACGATTTCTTCCACCCCCGAGATACACTGACTTAGCCAGTGCACAACTCTCGGGGAGGAGTTGTTGCACGGATCCTCCTTGATACATTTCTCCTCTTTGGACAGGATCTCCAAAGGGTTCTGAATTCTCTAAAATGTATCCAAATGAGAGGACTAAAGGGGTATTTATAGGCATTCGCAAGTGTGAGACCCGAATTCCGCATAATTTAATCAAGTCGTGCAGTCGCAGAAGGTTGATATTAAGATTGCACAACCGCGAAACTCCACCTAGTTGCACAGTCGCGCAATTGAGACTTTCTACTATAACCCCGATTATGTCCTACATCACCTTTTTCTTCATGTTCTTGCTTCCTCGCGGCTGCACAACTTCTTCTTGTTGCGCGGTCATGCAACCTATGTCCCAGATAAAGATTTTAGTGTCTCAACAATAGTACCTACCAATTAAGGGCTTTTATCCAATGCTCTCTCTCTCTCTCTCTCTCTCTCTGGAATAGGTAGATAGGTTTCCATTTTAGTTGAATCAGGATTCTCTCTTTCTCACGTCTCATTCCTTAAGGAGTTATTAGAGAAAGAGGGATACAAGGAAAATGAGAGATTTGAGGGAGAGATAAGATATGGATTTGTGAGATAAGATGAGGGAGATACTAAATCTCTCTCAAATTTAAATAATTTACATTTAAATAAATTCTATTTAAAGGATAAATGGCTAGATGATTTCGGTTTGGACGGTTGGGATTCATTTGTTAGAGGATGGATGGTTCATGTTAATGGATCTTGATAGGGAGGTAGATGAATGGTTGAAAAAAAAACCATTCTCTTCTTAGATCTACAAGACATTTAATTTGAATTGGGTAAGGAAACAAAAGAAGTAGCCTAAACAAAAGTTCCATTTGAATCCAAGTTTGCATGTGATAGCTTCTGAATAACTGCGGATACGGTTGTATTATGGGATCCAGGTGGGGTCCTGTAACATCCCAAATTTTCACAGCCAGAGTTTATACTCATGCCCGAGGAAATCGGTTATTATTAATGTAAGAAGTGGATGTCTTGAGGGCTTGCCTTGAGATTTCTCTTATCCAGATCATATCCAATTACATTTGTATTGGTAAGCATTAACCAAAAAAAAATTAACTACATGTTTCATTCCATAAATAAATAAATGTCAAATGCTCTCTCAACGGGAGCTTATTTCAAGAATTCTGAGTTGCGTAATGTAATGAAAAATAAGGGAAATCATGAACTACATTTTTATTCTATTCAGCACTATCTTCAATTGGGAACTGTTCTTCTAGGTCCTTGACTTGTACGTCACCTGCATCATCTATACGGTTAGAGAGGGTCAACGCCCTACTCATAGTAATGGTTATCCTTTAAGATTATTGATAATTCAAGATATTCATAAAATCAATGTAAGGGTTCTGATACACCTCGTACTCCACTACTACAAGGGATATCAGTATGCGCAAACAACCTACATGAGATGCATGCCTAGCAAAGTGTGTGCGGCTCATCATACGTAGTGATCATCACAATGTGGATATATTTCATAGAAAATCCGACTCGACTCGCCTCCCATAACTATGGATATTCACCGACATGGCTAACGCTACCATGGATTTACGTGAACACCTCGAGGCGCACAACACATGAGTCGAATGAATTACGTGACATGATTTATTCATGGAGCAACTATTCGCGACTTCCAATCTCGAAAGTGATGTAACACGCATTGCGAATTATTTACATCGATTTGTGCACTACTGCTAAAAAACCTGTGGAATTATGCGTCGACCAAGAGGGTCTCTACCCGAGCGCATTACATCCATAATAGAATAATTGAATCACTAGTTGTGATAGCTCTTAACACATCACTTGCATTTATAAAGGGATAAACTAAATTATGAGAGTTTTGGAATACCAAGATACATGTCCAAGCCTTAAAAGTAAATAACACAAGGCTAACAAAATATAGAGGAGAGTAGCAATAGCTAACTCAACAAAGAGGAGAGTGACAATAGTCAACTCGATAAAAGGAGAGTAGCAATAGCTAACTCAACAAATAGAAGAGTGGCAATGGCCAACTCAATAACAAGGAAAGTGACAATGGTCAACTCAATAAAGAGAAGAGTAGCAAGGGCTAACTTAACAAATTGATAAAGGCAATGGCAAGGCCTGTATCCATCGCTCCACATAAATTCATAAAGATCACTTGTTATTGACATGATATCATAACTTCCAAAAGGGTAGATAACTGTTGATGATAAATTAAATAATTGTATGAATGAAATTATAACAACATGAAAACATAGTTGTAATAGGTAAGGTAAAACATATCAACTTAAATTACCATAAGCTTAAAGGATAAAAACCCTCACCTTTGGTTTTCTATTTGTTTACCACAAAATTAAATGTTCGATCACACTTTAAGGTTTTAATCTTGTCCTAATTCACATGGTTAGGAATAGGTTAGATTCCCCAGGTTAAGGTAGTACTAGGTATGACTGACTTGTCATTCCCAAGAGAAAATCCTACTTTATATTCTAGTTTTGAACGTGCCACATGACACAATGGTTTCACCGAGTTAACTCAGTTTGACAGGGTAGAGTATTTCCGTATCTTGTTGTTTGGAAACAAGAAACAAAAAAGAAAGGAGCAGAAAAAGGAAGAAGAAGGAAGGAGGGTGTGTAGATCTGCCCACACCTCCTGAAATCTAGATCAGAAATCTCTTCGGTGAGATCGGATCTTTGCTGGGAAGGTTGGAGTTTCCCTCTAACCTCTCTTCCTCCTCCCTCATTACTGTGAAACGCTGAAGACGTTCCTTCTTCCCCTATTTTCTTTCCTTCTTTATCTCCTTCTCTTTTTCCCCTCTTGCTCTGATTTCTTTTCTCTCCCATCGTCTAACGAGGGAGACCCTTTTATAGGTGTAGGAGTCTTTAGATCCTTCCTGCGTAAGGTTGTTTGTGTATACGAAAGGGGTCGGGTGGATTTTCTTTACGCACTCTATTTCTGTGTAGCAGGAGTCGGCATGAGTTGAGATTTCCTTCCGTTTATTTCTGCTGACGTGAGTAGGGTCAGAATCTCCCTCCTAGTGATTTGAACAGTTCGGATCGAGGCCTGGATCCAGTGTCTAATCACACTACGTCTAGGAAATTACGGTCATTCTGGTTTTCTCGCCGATTACACTTGCTACGGAAGGGGACCCATCTGTGTCATTGGTGGGGCCCTCTATTTCGGACGTCTTGGAAATCCACTCCTTTCATTAGATTGGCCATGAAATATTAGCTTAAGGGCCGGTGATATAGGCTAAACTCTGGTTTGCCATAGCGTTGTTCATGGTGCGATTCTCTAAATGATCAAATGGATGGGGTTTTCTTCTGGCCTTCTCTCGGAGGGTTCCTACAGGGTTTTGATAAGAGACTCCGTCTGCATCTGATGGACGGTTCCGATCATTCATCTGGGTTGAACTGGTGGGCCATGCATGGTACCAGCGGCCTATCATTTGAATCCCATGCTGCAGGCAAACGAGGGAGGTGTCTCTCTCTCTCTCTCTCTCTCTCTCTCTCTTCGCAACTTGCGGGTCAAACGTGGTTTGACCGTGCGAGTTCTTCTGGTGCTCCGTGGTTGTGCGTGCTCCATGTACATGCGCCTTGCGTGTGGGGTCCATGGTGATGTTCAGGATCCCCAAACTTGGGCCTTGATATTTTAAATATGGCCAAGATATATTTTAATGGATTATTACATTCTGTAATTCAAAACAATGTTTATACACATCTAATAGAGAAATTAACTGGTAGTTTTCACATATATCTTACGATCTTCAAAATGATTAGTCCCATTTGGCGTATATGTATATGATAGATGGTTAGATGATGAACTAAATTAAAGTAATTAGATGGTTATGATATTAATTACGTATATGAGTTATTGTATGACATTTTATAAAAAGATACATACGAAGAGTTTTAGGATGTGGTCTATGTTAAGAATGTACACCGTGAGATTCAAGCAACTTGTTCATGTGTGCATGATACTTAGATCGTAGAATAGAAAATAGGTTAAGCATATTTATAAGTGACGAATAAGATGAATGGATTAGAATTTTCTTTTGATATGTGAACAAACAGATATAAAAATCTGGTAGTTAGTTACTTTACTACGATCAGGTAATCCAAAATCAAAGTGGACGATCACATATCTTTATCTAGTAATGAATGATTGATTGAATGGTTGGTTAAATGAACTACAAAGTATTTTAAAATATATATACAAGCCCTGAGTTCACTAAGTTGTATAAGTGTAGACAAGCGGGTATTTGTGAGTCCCAATGGTATGTATAAGTGTAAAACCTATCAAAAAGATTAACTGTGGGGTCTAGGTATTCCTATAAATGTGTATATTACTTGAGTTTTAATGGTAATACTAGAGAGCTTTCAATATTTAGTTATTGAAAAGTTCAGGGTGCTATAGGGGGCCATGGATCTATATTCAATAATAAACTCTTTTGCATGTGTGTAATTAGGCATTGTATAATTATGCAAATACGTTCCTGAAGTGGGCCAAACATGTGTCATTGATTGTATTTTACGGAACCATAATCCTAATGTGTAAAACATCCCATACTCTGGGACGGTCACATAAAATCAACTCCTTGAATCAAGGTTTACCTTGAAGTTGCACTTGAGAACAAAACTCGACCATATCTATAAATTAAGTGGGCCACGTTGTTACAAATAATGGAAATGAGAAGCCAACCATAGGCTTGTAAGTGGAGCCACAATGGTGTGTATCTTTTGTGTGTGTGGAGCCACAATGGTGGTGTCTATCCATCTTTCATCAAACCCATTAATCAAGTATGACCCACCAAGACCAATAAAGGATAAAAAAACCCAGCCATCTAAACTAATTCAATGCAGTCCAAATTCCACAATCTTAAGAGGGAGAGAACGATTTTAGTTTGTTCCTGTTGGTGTGGACCATACCAGCCTTTCTACCGGGTCATCTTTTTTCTTTATGTACGGTTAAAATAAAGTCTTCAAAACTGATGAGCAGAGTATTATACAAATACAAAATGGTAGGCTCAAGGAACATTGCTGTTTTTTAGGTACTTCGTAAAACAGACGATTTCGTCACGTGGCAGTCACATGTCAATAAAATAAAACTCTCTTTGGTGGGGTCGAGTCGCCAGACGCCTGTGCTCGTTAACCACCACCCCCACTTCTTTAAAATAATGCTTTGGGAGTGGTTGGAGCTTCGATGACAATTTAAAACCATCAGAACTACTTACCAAAGCTAAACGGTTCTATCCTTAGGGCCTGTTTGGGAGCATAGATTTGGAGCCCCCTGGATTCGGAACCCTCAGGATTAGAACCCCCTAGATTTGCAATCCTCCCAGTGTGTTTGGCACCCTGGAGTGTGAATTAACTTTAATCCAAAAGTACCTATTCATGATATATTTATAAGGGTTTGAATTTAATGGCTAAATCAACTTTAATATCTATAATTAGTGAGATATATAATTTTCGACACAATGGTTGTGATAAGCCCACTGAAATATATACTTTGCCGGAAAACGATGAAATTCCAAGTCTCGGTTGGGCCACAAGCACAATATCATGTCTGGGTGACTAACCAATGATTTTTAATCGTTGATTTACATGGGCAATGTTTGGACGGTGCTAGACAATGTTTGGATGGTGCTGATTTACATGGACAATGTTTGGACGGTGCTGATCATCATTAGTGGGCCATGTGCCCAATGGAATGATAGTGTATGCTGACACACATGTTACACCTGCAACTATTGAAGTAATTTTAGGTGTAATCCAAGCTCTCATCGTGGATTATAAACCCCCTCAAAGAGGGGATTGGAAACCCCCTAGATTTGAAACCCCCGGTTACTTTATGTTGCCAAACAACTAGGGGATTTGAAACCCCCTCAAATTTCCTCCAATCCCCACCAATCCACTGTGCCAAACGACCTCTTAGGGCCTGTTTAGTCGGATGGATCCCATGAGATTAGGAGGATGGGATGGATTTTGAGGTAATGATGGTGGTGTCAGTGAATTGGTTTAAAATCCATGTGATTGCTATATCCCGGGACAAGTTCACTGAGTCTGTTTGGCACACCCGGCATATCCCGAGATTTTACCTTCCAATCCCTTCCACTCCGTCCAACCAAACACGCCCCAAGCACGATTGAACGAGATTAAGAGGGATGTGATCAATTTTTAAGGTAATGATGGTGATGTCAGTGGATTGGTTTAAGATCCATGGGTTTGCTATATCCCGAGACAAGTTCATCGGGTTTGTTTGGCTCCTTTGACATATCCCGGGATTTTACCATCCCATCCCTCCTAATCCCATGGGATCCATCCGGCCAAACATGCCCTTAGGGACCATTTGAGAGAGTTGATTTGGAACCCTCGATTCGGAACCCCCAGGATTAGAAACCCCCTGGATTTGCAGTCCTCCCAGTGTGTTTGGCATCCTGGAGTGTGAATCAACTTTAATCGAAAAAGGGTCCTTACTCTTGCCCAGGTGGTAGGCTCTTAGGAGTTTCAACTCCAGGTCAAGGGT
The DNA here is from genome assembly GCA_030180095.1 of Magnolia changhungtana. Classification (NCBI taxonomy): domain Eukaryota; kingdom Viridiplantae; phylum Streptophyta; class Magnoliopsida; order Magnoliales; family Magnoliaceae; genus Magnolia; species Magnolia changhungtana. Next base: position 17,797,976 of record JASAUF010000343.1, read on the forward strand.
TCGAGTACCCATAGGTGGTGAAATTCTACCAGCGTGAGTGTGTGGGGGTGCATGTGCGTGTGTAAAAAAAAAAAACTTTAATCGAAAAGTACCTATTCATGGTATATTTACAGGGGTTTGAATTTAATGACTAAATCAAATTTAATATCTCTAATTAGTGAGATATGTAATTTTGACACAATGATTGTGATAAGCCCGCTGAAATATATACTTTGCCAAAAAATGATGAAATTCCAAGTCTCGGATGGGCCACAAGCACAAGATCATGTTTGAGTGACTAACCAACGATTTTTAATCGTTGATTTACATAGATGATGTTTGGATGGTACTGGACAATTTTTGGATGGTGCTGATTTACATGGACAATGTTTGGACGGTGCTGATCATCATTAGTGAGCCATGTACCTAATAGAATGATAGTGTATAGTAACACACATATTACACCCGCAACTAGGGGTGTACACGGGTCGGGCCGAGTTGAACTGGCCTCAGCTCGTCCAGGCCTGTTCAACAGCCACACAAGGCCCGAACCCGATCGGGCCTGGTCATCGGGCCAACATCTCCAGCCCGAACCGGGCCCAGCGCGAGTTTGGGCCGAGTTCGGGCCAGTTTCGAACCTTCGAGTTTGGGTCAGTTTCAAACCCGAGTTCGGGCTAGTTTCGAACCTTAGAGCAAGTTCATGGAAAGGGCTTTGGCAGGTAATCTGCGTCCCATTACAAGTCCCTCGATCAACAGTTTAGATAGTTGAACTATAGACTCCACAAAAAATCTAACTAGTCAGGACATTTACATACATTTACATACATTTGACAAAGCATAAAATAAAACATTTTATATAAATTAAATACAGTCATACACGGGTCGGGCCGGGCCGGGCTGGGGAGAGTCGGATTTCGGATTGAGTTGGGCCGAACTGGGAGGTATCCGAACTCAACCTGAACTCACTTTCGGGCCTAGAAAATTGGCCCGTCCTGACCCGAACTCAGTTCTGGGTCAGGTCGAGTCGGGCTTTTTCAGACCGGGTCGAGCGAGCTAATCGAGCTAGCCCGGTTTGTGTACACCCCTACCCGCAACTATTGAAATGATTTTAGGTGTAATCCGAGAGCTCTCACCGTAGATTACAAACCCCCTCAAAGAGGATTGGAAACCCCAGTATTTGAAACCCACCTCTTATGCTTATTATAGACCAATCGCTATCTCATGCCTTTTGTGCGAAGGCAACAGCGCCATGTTTGAGAGAGGCTACTTCCAGAGTGGTTATCCGGATGGCCGTACATGGCTGGAGAGCGGCTGTGATCTCCCACACGTGTGTCGAGATGGAATATTTGCCTTTCATCGCGTATCAATTCAACGTACGCCTGTCGCTAACCCGCAGACCGCCCATTCAAATCTCTTGGCAACGGAGCTGATCGCATACACGTGTCACAATGTGTCACGTGACGCACGCGAGTAGCCTTTCAATATTCCCCTTTCTTTGAATAAAATAAAATAAAATAAAAAATATAAAATAAAATCGCAGGAAACACCTCTGTAAAATAATCCATTCGTCTTCTTTTCTGTCGGCATCCAACATAAACACTCATCCTCTCCCACTCGCTCCACTTCCACTTCCACTTTCACTTCTACTCTCTCTCTCTCTCTCTCTCTCTCTCTCGATGGCCAGTTCCACTTCCTTCGCATCTTCCCTCTTTCTCTTCATCATCTTCTTCTCCGCTCTCCTTTCTCAAACCCTCTCCATTCCATCTCCACCACACAAGACGTACATCTTCCGCATCGACGCTCAATCCAAACCGTCCATCTTCTCCACTCACTATCATTGGTACACCTCCACCTTCGCTCTCCCAACCCAAATCCTCCACACCTACTCCACCGTCTTCCATGGCTTCTCGGCCACTCTCTCTTCCTCCCACGCTGCATCTCTCCTCAGCCATCCATCCGTCCTGGCCGTCTTCGAAGACCGCTCCCGCTCCCTCCACACCACCCGATCCCCTCAATTCCTCGGCCTTCGCAATCAGCGCGGCCTCTGGTCCGATTCTGACTACGGCTCCGATGTGATCATCGGCTTCCTCGATACCGGCATCTGGCCCGAGCGCCGCAGCTTCTCCGATCTCAACCTTGGCCCCGTTCCTGCCCACTGGAAAGGCCAGTGCGAGGCTGGCGTCCGCTTCTCACCCTCCAATTGCAATCGGAAGCTAGTCGGCGCTAGGTTTTTCAATCAAGGCCATGAGGCTGCTGCTAGATTAGCTGGTGGCACTGGTGTGAATGCCACCATCGAGTTCCGCTCCCCACGGGATGCTGACGGACATGGGACCCACACTGCATCAACTGCTGCGGGCCGTCATGCGTTCCAGGCCAGCATGGCAGGTTATGCAGCTGGGATTGCCAAAGGCGTCGCACCCAAGGCAAGGATTGCCGCCTATAAGGTCTGCTGGAAGGACTCTGGTTGCTATGACTCCGATATCCTTGCTGGATTTGACCATGCTGTTGCAGACGGTGTCGATGTCATCTCGATATCTATTGGTGGCAGCAATGGTGCAACATCACCATATTACCTCGATCCAATAGCTGTTGGATCATATGGTGCTGTCTCCAGAGGGGTGTTTGTGTCATCGTCAGCTGGGAATGATGGGCCTGCTTTAATGTCAGTGACCAACCTTGCGCCGTGGCTCACAACTGTTGGAGCTGGTACAATTGACCGGAATTTCCCAGCTGATGTAATTCTTGGCAACGGGCGCAAGCTCAATGGTGTGTCCCTGTATTCTGGTAAACAGCTTGTGGGGAAAATGTTCCCACTGGTTTACCCTGGTAAATCTGGTGGCCTTTCATCATCTCTCTGTATGGAGAATGCACTTGATCCGAGGGTTGTAAGGGGTAAGATTGTGATCTGTGACCGTGGCAGCAATCCACGTGTCACTAAGGGATTGGTGGTTAAGAATTCTGGTGGTGTTGGGATGATCCTTGCCAATGGGATCTCCAACGGTGAGGGCCTTGTTGGTGACCCGCACGTCCTGCCAGCATGTGCAGTTGGTGCTGATGAGGGTGATGCTGTCAAATCCTATGTCTCATCAACTGTGAATCCAATGGCCACGATTGTATTCCGTGGCACAGTTGTAGGTGTCAAGCCAGCACCAGTGGTGGCGTCGTTCTCTGCCCGAGGCCCCAATGCGCTGTCTCCAGAAATCCTCAAGCCAGACCTCATCGCACCCGGTGTAAACATCCTGGCCGCCTGGACTGATGCTGTGGGTCCCACTGGGTTAGATTCTGATACCCGGAAGACGGAGTTCAACATACTGTCTGGGACGTCGATGGCATGCCCACACGTGAGTGGGGCTGCAGCGCTGCTCAAGTCAGCTCATCCAGAATGGAGCTCGGCTGCTGTTCGTTCTGCTCTGATGACAACGGCTGGCATAAACGACAACCGGTTCCAACTCATGACTGACGAGTCAACTGGGAAACCCGCCACACCATATGATGTCGGTGCAGGTCATTTGAATCTAGACCTTGCCATGGATCCTGGTCTAGTCTATGATATTGGAAATCAAGATTATGTGAACTACTTATGCTCCATTGGATACAACCCAAAAACAATTCAAGTGATCACGCACACGCCGGTGACCTGCCCGCTGAAAAAGCCATCACCAGGGAATCTGAATTACCCATCAATTTCGGTTATCTTTGATGGATCAGAATCGGGGTATGTAAGCAAGATGTTTATCCGAACAGCGACGAATGTGGGTCCTGTGAATTCGATTTATAAGGTGAAGGTGGAACTTCCGGCGAAGGGTGTGGTGGTGAGTGTGAAACCAGCTAAGCTTGTTTTCTCAGAGTCGGTGAAGAAGCAGAGCTTTGCTGTAACTGTTTCAGCCAATTCAAAGAATCTGAGTTTTGACGAATCGGATGTGATTTATGGATTCTTGTCTTGGTTGGATGGGAAACATGTTGTCCGATCACCAATTGTTGTGACGCGTTTTATGCCTTTGTGAGTTGTGATGGGGAAGTGTTTATAAGGTGGGAGATCCTTCGGTTCGAGTATCTTGTCGGCTGGGGTTCTCATATGTATCGGGTTCAGTAGCCGTTTAATGTTCTTGAGAGGGTAAGAAAGTGACCATGTTATATGGGCTAGAGTGAAGGTTCTTATTTTCTCTTTTCTCCTCCTTTGAGTAGATTAGTTAATTTTTTACAGAAGCTTTTGTAATGCATGTTTGTATCTTTAAGTTAATTTAATGAAGAATGTATTGTGTTGCACTTGGAGAGTGAAGGAGTGATAAAGATCGAATCTTTTATGAGATGCATTGATGAATGTTGTATAAAGGTTAGACGTTGGTGTCCGCTTACTAAATGGCTCTTTAGTTTAAGTGGTTCTGCCTGATGTTGCAGCCACTTAATTGCACCATTGTTTGATGGTCTTTTGGGGAATGGACATTTGATACTTTAGTAGTGCTTGTATGTATGGACTAACCTGGAGCTCATGTTGTACTAATTTCATGTTTATCTGATCCTGCCCTGTCATTTATTGCTTTTTTCCACAGGAGTCCATTTTTTTCTTCATGCAGATTCATAATTCTTGTTTGGAGATGGACTGTTGTACTATGGAGGCAAATTGTGACCGCTACACTGACCGCTCCTAGAGAAATCATCCTATGGGGCCAAATAAAAAGCAATGACAACCAGTAATGTCCTCAATCTTTTCATCTGTCTCTTTCTTTTATCTTTCTTTTTTATTTGTGGCAACATAGCAGATCAACCACTATAGTTTTTGTTTCACCTCCGCATCATTGGAGACTGTTAGTGATTTGTGGAATTTCCATGTCGTGTTGTTATTTATTTTCTCATACTGTCATTTGTTAAAACTGTAAATTAGATCCTAGGATACCACAGTTTTAAAACATAGATAAAATCATATTCTATAAAAAGTGATGAACTTGGAGTCCAGGCCGATTCGATGGAACCAGTGTTCGAAGTATCGGTATTGCTACAAGTTTCGCTGGCCGAGGATACAGAAACAATATCGATATTGTCGATAATATCACTGATAACTAGAAATGCAGGGAAATATGGGAAAAACGGTGGAATTTTCAATGAAACTTTAGGAGATGTTAAAATGTACATATTTGTATATTTAGAAAAAAAAAAAAATTGCAAAAAGAATACATACATAACATATTTCCATTTAATGGGGGCCTTAAAAGCATGTGTTGTTATAAGAAATCAGTCCAACCATCCCATCCGGCCTATTTAACCATCCAAACATCCATCGATATTGCAAAATATCAACAACACATGATATTTCATTAAGAAATCATCAACAATTGGAAAGGAAACGAAAGATTGTGCTCTCAATATCGCGCATGTTGCGATATCGATAATATCGACATATTATCAATATGACAAATTGAACACTACATACAACCAGTGTTCGAAATATCGGTATCACGTTACGTATCACATTCTTGGTATACAGATATGTATTGGTTATCGCATGGGATATATCGGTGGTATCGTGTAATGTATCGCTGTTGTTGGAGACATTGGGAAATTGGTTGAATTTTTCAATGAAACTTCGGTGATTGTTAAAAAAGACATCAATACACACTTGTAAATCAAAACATTACAAGAAACAAGTACACACAATAGGTTTTCTTTGTATGGGGTCCTAATCTATGCGTTGTCTAACTGAATTGATGTAAGTATATTCAATGTCTATTCATATACTTTAAAAATGTAAGAAAATGTGTGGAAACACAAGCAATACATTCAAAAGCAAAAGAAGAATCACTAGATTAAGTTACATACATGTTTGATTGGATGTTTGGACACAAAGATTGCAAACGGTTTGTGAGAAATTGGGAAATTTTGATTTTTTTCGAATTTTCTGCAACTCGGCCAATCTCCTCCAAATCTTGAAATCGAAGCTCCCAATCCATGATTTTTTTTTTTTGAAAAATCATGGATTTGTAACAATTTGACACTAATTTAACATGATTTACGGAAAATAAAATGATCGAAATTCGAAAATGCTCACCAGATCGAACATGTGGGATATATCGCACTACTTGTGTGTTTTGTATCGCATTGGTGGGATACAAGATATATCGTGGGATATATCGGCTGATACTGTCAATATTTAAAACACTGCATGCAACCATGTGCCCATAAATTTTTTTTTTGAAATAAATAAAAATTTGATGATAACAATATGTTGGTGATATTATTGAAATATTGTTGATACACTTATGATACAAGCATTACCTAGAATTTACATAGTCGAAAATATTAGTGATACATTAGTGATATTGATGCATTGACAATACAAGCGACACTTAGAATTTACATAGTTGAAAATATTGGCGATTATATTAGCGATATTGATACGCTGGTGATACTTAACGATACATTGCTAATACCTAGAATTTCTGATACTACTCGCGCTATCGGTATCGCTTCTAGTGTTATCGGTATCGCTGAGCTGGAGATAAAGATAATATCGGAGATATTTCAAACACTGGATGGAACTGACAGGTGGCGACAAAAGGTCTAGTTAAAGTCCTCAAAGGTAGCCTACGTGTCGGTAGAATCTTATTTAGCAATACACATGTAATACATGTATTCATTGTTGTTTGCGAAAAACATCTCATTCGGCGTATAAATTAGAATTATTTATGGATTTATAATATTTGATGTATAAAACATGTATAATACACATTTGTACATATTCACATATAATAATACAGTTGTAATCAAAAATGAAATTTTACAAAAGACTGCCTAATTAATATGGAATTAACATTTCGAAAAAATGTTTACAAAAAGCTACCTCATTAATCGTGCAGGTATCATTCCACTACCTTCCGTCACGGGCTGCAGTATGAGGAAATGGGTCTGTGGCTTGGTAGGCTCCACTGTGATGTTTATGTAAAATCCACCCTGACCACTAAGTGCTTCTGATGTAGGACAATTAACCACTTGCTCTAAAAGCTCAAACTGTTAGAGTATGACGAATTAATCCCTTTATCTCATAGCCCAGGCCCCACATCTCATGAGTTAGGACCTCGGCCGAACCCCCCTCGTGGGCCCCAAATCACATGGGCCGCCCACCTCGAGTGTGTCCCCGCATCCCACGGGCTACCCCACTCGAGCCTGGTGTGAAATGCCCTTGCATTAATTACCCCTGGTGAGAAGTCTCGAACACGAGACCTCTCCCGTGGGCCCAACTCACATGGGTCACCCACCCCGAGTGTCCCCGCATCCCACGGGCTACCCTACTCGAGCCCAGTGTGAAAATGCCCCTGCATTAGCTTCACCCCATGTTAGGCCAAGAACCCAAAAAATCATCTCCATTTATGATTCAAGTGGGCCATAGAATTGGAAACAGTGTACCGGGCAACGCTCACCCTCCAAACTTTTCCCATTAGTATGACCCAAGTAAATCACGTATGGGTATGATTTTTGGGCCACAGACCCAAACTTTTGTGTGGAATCCAACAGTTAGAGTGGATTTCATATAATTATCATGGTGGGCCCTATAAAAATCAAGGGTGGACGTCTCTCTTCCAACTGTTTACTTTGGTGTGGCCCACCATAATCACAAGTTGACCTGATATTTTTGTCTCTTAAGCCTAACATGGGACTAAATATCTAATGGCTGGAGTGGATCTTACCAAGGTGTTTCGTTGCGGTAACGATGGGCATAACGGTCCCCACCGTTATCGATACGGCCGATACGAGGTGTATAACGGTCAATTTTTTTTGTCAGAAAAATATGGAAATATGTCCATTAAATCCGGAATATTCTAAATATTCCAAATATGTATTCATTTATAATTTTGAACATGTTTATGGTAGTGTAACGGCCCAAAATTTGGTGAGAAGTTGTATCGGACTGTCTAATGAATTTATGAACTTGACAACCTGGAATTGACTTCAAAACTCATATATTTAATTTTCTAACTATCATTGTTATCAAATGCGATCGCATATGCGCATATGCGTATGCTATTGATCAAATCGCATATGCCATGATGGCATATGCGATCCCGGCAAGTATGTCATGGCATACTTTTATATGCGATAAATATGCAATTGCATACTGCATATGCGATCGCATATTTCCCAATAGCCAAGAGCAGAAGATTTTTATTTTTTCAAATTGGAGAACTTTTGCCTATAATTAGGTACTCATGTCCCCTCCATTTTCACTATTCTTTACTCCAAAGCTCTAAATCTCTTAATCTTTCTCTCTTACACCTCTTTCTTTCTTACTCTAATCTCTCTACAATTATTTAATTATGTTTATTTTTTGTATTTTATAAGTTGTGCTTACTTTTTATAAATTAAGTTGTAAGTTATAACTTGTAAGTTGTTTCAAGTTATCCATTTATCATTAAAATTTCTTTGTTCAAAGTTTATAATAATTAGTTATCTTTTAATGTAGCTTGTTGGTTGTTTTGTTAAAATTTATATAATATAATATAAGTAATTAAATATATCACTTAATGAAACACTCAAACTATAATGAAATAAGTAAAATAACCCAATCCAATCATGTGTACTAATTAGACGAGTTTTTCCCTCTTTTTATTTATTTATTATTTATTTTTTAGAATTTTTAGAAATTTTTTTTTTTTGAAAAAAAATATGCCATGGCATATGCGATCGTGCGATCGCATATGCTGATCGTATGCAATCGCATATGTGATTTGACAACATTGCTAATTATCTAATATTAATAATAAATATATTAGAATGAATGTAATATCAAAATATCTTACATATGTAGGTGTTTGCAATAATTTTTCATAATTTATTCTATATTAAGTTATTAACATATCTGAGGAGTGAGGTCTCCAAACTTGCATAAATTATAATGTTCATTCTATTTTAAAGTCTTCAACATGTCAAAGACTTCTCCTATCCTGTGATTCTTGTCCTGTCATCTTCTAGTCAAGAATATAAAAAAAATAAATAGTAGTGTCTGATATACTCCCCTACAACTTGATTGGTTATCAGGGGATTTATTTTAAGTATAAGTTCAGCAGTGTCAAGTGTGTGCTTGCATGGTGAATGTGCGGTAATGGACTAATGGGTATATAACAATACTTGCCTTAATAAAAATATATACTTACAGTTACCATAATAAAATCCACGAGTCACCACTACTTAAAATGAAAATCTGCTTTGTTGTGGTTGCTCGACCTCTACCTCATCGTCATCATTAGGCTGTGGCTATGGAATATGTGTTGCATGTCCATAATATTCAGTGCTAGGGGGAAAGACCAGGTCAACAAAAACAGAGGATGACTGATCCTGACTAAGTAACGACTCTGACTCCGATTAAGGATATCCACCAGTGCCCGTCGAATAGCCGTACTGGCGCCCGTACTCAGGTTGTTGAGAATCTTGAGATTGAGAATGTGTCTGTGGTGAGTAACTTGGATATGGATATGGATATGGATATATATAATCACATGGATATGTATCAGGAGGACTGCTCCAACATGAATGTGATGGAATTGGCTTAGTATAACCATAATCCCATTGGCCATAAGAATAGCCGATCATAATGCCCAGGACCATGGGCTTGCTGATGTTCCGGACCTCCCGGTGCACCACTAGACCTAGCCTCCTGTTGATTGTATTGTGACTCAGTACACTCATAAGTTCGACCTCGGATACCTTGTTGCTGTTCATCGGCCTTGCCATTTGTAGACGACTGTATGGTGTGCTGAGCAACACTAGAAGTGCCAGTAACAGGGGCGTCATCACCATCACTAGCATTATCATCCGACTCGGTCTCGCTGCTACTACTGCTCGTACTCTTCCGTTGAACTTTGAGCCGGACTTTGCATGAAAGCTGCCCCCTCTTCCTGGGTCCAACATAGCTGTACAACTCTCTTGCTTTGCGCCGTGGTATTATTAAGTCATCAATTTTCAATTCTTCACTATCCTCTTCAATATGTTTTTTCCATGCTTCCAACTAAGGTAGAAGTGGGTTGTCCTCATCATAAATATTGTCTAAGTTTATTGGACAGTAGTGTGTGTCATCGACGCCTGTAATGCTCCTATGACATCGACTCATTCTTAGCCTCATGCTGTAGTGTATGAAGGCAAGTCTATCCAACGTCCTAATCTGCAATCTATTCATATTCTTTGAATGAATAAGTGCAAAACAACTCCAATTCCTCTCACAACTAGAAGATGTTGTCTGGCTCAAAAATTTTACTGCAATTTTTTGGAGAGCCTTCATACTTTCGACGAAATTCATCCACCATTTAATCGGTTGCAACTTAAATACTGAATGTTGTGCAAGAGCATCTCCAAAGTCACCCTGGCGATTTCCAAATGTATCTAATTCATTCAACACATTTATATACGTATTTAAGTCAGGCGCTAATCTCTTTATCACATTCTTTAGCCTGATACGAACTTCATTATCCGCAACAAATGATTGGGCATATCTGTACTTACGATTTAGGTAGTTACCTGCTGCATGAAAATCGTGATGGAGTTGTGTTGTCCATCTCTTGTCGATCATCTTCCAATAAGACTCCCAGCTTGTATAATCACGTTGAATTACAAACTTCGCCTTATCCATGACATCGTAGAGAAAGCCCATGGTAGGTGCTTCATCAGTTTCAACAAGACGGAGTACCCTCATTAGTGGCTCCATCACCTTTAGGATCCTTTTGACCTTCTTCCATTATATGTTGTCCTGTATGGTGTTCACAACTTCAACCGGTGTCCCTGATGTTTTCTTCTCATGTTTTGTGTTGAGTCAATCTTGGGAAGAGAACATCACACTCAACTCTCCCCTATACTGGTATAAATTCTCCAAGGCTATAAAGTTTGTTGCGAATCTAGTTGTAGCAGGACTTAGCAAATCTCGTCCCTTCGTGAACTTCCTCATTATTGCGACTACTTGATTATGATTGTGAATAAATGTTGTCACTTGTCTTACCCTTTCGACCATTTCCCTAACACTCTTCTTCTTCCCAATATCTTCCAATATAAGATCAATACAATGGGCAACACATGGTGACCAAAATATATGTGGTCTCTTTATCATCAACTTATGTCTTGTAGCCTTATATGTTGCTTCGTCATCTGTCACAATCTGTACCACATTCTCCTCTCCAATCTCATCTACCACTTTATCCATTAGGGAAAAAATATTATTAGAATTTTTTGTTTGGCCGAGGCATCAATTGACTTATGGTTCTTGAGTGGCAGTACATCGTGAAGTTGATCATGTTGCATCTGGTTGGGCCAGTCCAACCATCACACATGATTGTGCATCCTTTGGCCTGCCATATGGGTTAAAAGGTAGCCACGTATGCTCTCACATCCACACACTGCATCTGTCCATTTCCCCATAGTAGCTTTAATTCATTGCATGCTTCTGCATCAATTACCACCTGCCAGTATGGAGAATTGGCCGTGTTAGGAGGTATGTTGGCATATATAAATAATATTGTTGCTGCCCTACCTAGCTTCTCAATGGAAGTTTTACTCCATTTATTTTATATTATTTTGTTTAGTTGATTCTTTCCTAAACAGGATTGGATCAATAGAGGGTCTCCTGGGCTCATTTACTTCTTCGTCCAAATGTATAGGGGCATTACATGAAGATGCTTTCTGTCGGCTCCCGAACATATGTTGTAATCTACCCAACTTACCCCCACCCCTACTTATGGATGCCGTCGCACTCCCAGTTTCACTCTCACTCCCTCACCCTGTATCATGTATAGACCCCCTCGCGCCAAACATGCACCGACATTCTTCCTCTTCATGAGCAAAGCAGAAGCTCTCTCTCCTAAATATAGTTACTTCCCGATCTGAATCTTTGTCAGAATCAATAATATTTTCATCATGAACACCCATATATTCAGGACCAAATACCTCCTGTTGGGCCGCATCCAAAATCTCATCTTTCTTATTCTGCCTAGCAGCACGTTTACCCTTCGACTCATTCAAACTGGCTTACATTAAGGTCATTATCTCTTTTGGTACTCTAGTACATCCCGCAACTTGACCCTTTTGACGTGCCAAATGTTTTTTTAGTTGCGTAATTCCACCAGTTATTAGTTTGTCACAATAGTTACACTTCATTTGGTGCCTAGTACCACCTACCCTTTGGCAATGTTGCCATCCAGTATCCTCGCTTCCTTGTTGGCCATACCCAGACGTTTTCTGAGTTTAAATACAGTTTTTATAAGAGAATGAATTAATTAATTTAAATCTTGAAACTTAATGTAAATAAATTAATAAAATAAAGTTTAAACTTCTGAATCTAATCAATAAAGAAGAAATTATGTTCTAAACCCTACAAAGCTTCAAAACCTATTCAAAATGAGAAAATATAAACATAAAGTCATTAATCTAAAAATAAATTATATATATATATATATATATATATATATAAAATTTATTTTTAGATTAGTGACTTTATATATATATATATATATATATATATATATATATATATATAATCAGTTGCATTATTTGTTAAATGCACATTGGTATGTTCTAATATGATTAACACATCATATTCAACCATTAAAACATAAATATATTGAAAAAAAAATGATTTTTCGTAATTTTTAAAAATTGGCTGAAAATTGTCCGAAAAAAAAAAATAAAAAAAATTAGTTGCATAATCTGTTAAATGCACATTGGTATGTTCTACTATGATTAATGCATTATATTCAACCATTAAAACAGAAATACATTGAAAAAAAATGATTTTTCGTATTTTTTAAAAATCAGCTGAAAATAGTTCGAAAATAAAATAAAAATAAAAATATATAAAATCAGTTGCATAATCTGTTAAATGCACATTGATATGTTTTACTATGATTAACACATCATATTCAACCATTAAAACATACATACATTGAAAAAAAATGATTTTTCGTAATTTTTAAAAATCGGTCAAAAATAGTTCGAAAAATTTATATATATATATATATATATATATATATATATAATCAGTTGCATAATCTGTTAAATGCATATTGTTATGTTCTACTATGATTAACACATCATATTCAACCATTAAAATAGAAATCCATTATAAAAAAAAAAGATTTTTCGTAATTTTTAAAAATTGGGCGAAAATAGTCCGAAAATAAAAAAAATATAAAATCAGTTGCATAATATGTTAAATGCACATTGGTATGTTCTGCTATGATTAATACATCATATTCAACCATTAAAACATAAATTTTAAAAATCGGCCGAAAATAGTCTGAAAATTAAAAAATATATAAAAAATCAGTTGCATAATCTATTAAATGCACATTGGTATGTTCTACTATGATTAATACATCATATTTAACCATTAAAACAAAAATACATTAAAAAATGATTTTCCTAATTTGTAAAAATCGGCTGAAAATAGTTCGAAAAAAAAGAAGTAAAAAAAATATAAAATCAGTTGCATAATTTATTAAATGCACATTGGTATGTTCTAATATGATTAACACATCATATTCAACCATTGAAATAGAAATACATTGAAAAAAAATGATTTCTCGTAATTTTTAAAAATCGGCTGAAAATAGTTCATATATATATATAATCAGTTGCATAATCTGTTAAATGCACATTGGTACGTTCTACTATGTTTAATACATCATATTCAACAATTAAAACAAAAATACATTGAAAAAAAAGAGTACAAATACTTATTTTTGTAGATTTTTTGAAAAATGGCCTATGGAGCTTTGATTGAACAAAATCCTTGAAATAACTTGTTTTGATCATCAAATTCAAGCTAAGAGTGGTCAGAATTTGCAGTAGAATGGTTTAGGAAGAATTTTGGAAGAGAAAAGTACCAAAAAATGAGAAAAATCGCAACTTAAAATGGAAAATAAAAGTTACCGTTTTTTGACTGTTATGGGCTGTAACGACCGTTACGAGTCAAAAAACGGGAACTGTTACGCCACATAACGCGTAATGGTACTAGCCGTTACCGTTACGTATCAGCTGTAACAGAAGATACGTAACCGATTTTGCATACCTTGGATCTTACATAAACATCATGGTGGGTTCGGTAAAATATCAAGAGCAACATCCTTACAATTCACCTTTTTCCCATGAATAATCTCTATAAATGGGGAGAGGGACACTGCGACTCGATTTGGGGCTCATTGGATGTATATGAGAAATATACTCTGAGCATTAGACACTTAATCCCAATTCAGGCCCAAAGCCAAAAAATCAGGCCGACTCGTGATTCAGGTGGGCCACACCAATGAAAACAGATGGAAGAGAGACTTCCACCCTTGATTTTTACAGGTTCCACCATGATGGTTATTTGAAATCCACTCCATCCATTAGATGCAACACCAAAATTTAGGTGTAGGGCATAAAAATAAGGCCCATCCGTGATTCAAGTGGGCCATACCGAGAGAAACAGTTTGGAGGGTGATTACTGCTCTGGTCACTGCTTCCAATAATGGGTCCATCTGAATGACGAATGGGGCTGATTTTTGGATCCTTGTCCGAACACGAGATGATGCACTTGGTGGTCGGGGTAGATTTTACATAAGCATCACGGTGACCCAAGGAGCCAACCCATTTGCTCCCTCACCCACCCAACCCGCTGTTGAATAAATGTAACAGAAGGTAGTTAAATGATAATTATATCGATTAATGAGGTAGCTTATTGAAAAATGTAAATTCCATATTAATTAGGTAGTTTTTTTTTTTTTTTTTTTTTTTGTAAAATTCCCTTAAGAAAAACCCTAACTTCATGCAAATTAGTGAGTTGCCACATGGGTGTACTTCCTTGTTTTTTTGTTGCCTATAACCCACCGGCCTCAACTCCTTTGAATCAAACGGCAGTTGCACTCTCCTCCCAAGGGGCCACCATCAAATTGAACAGTGTCGCCAATCGCCCAAGCCAACAACGGTAATATTTCAGTCTCTGGCCCCCACCCTAGCCCACACTCTCGGTCTTGTTGTTGTTGTTGTTCTTCTTCTTCTTCTTCTTCTTCCCTTACCTTGTCGTGGGGTTTATGAATGTTGATGACAACTTGCTACAAAAGCAAAGACGAAAGGGGAGATTTTTGATAACGTAGTGGATTGTGACACTTGATGGTCAGACACTCAGAAATTGTACATGCGGGGCATGCAATAACTCGGATTAAACTGACTAAATTGTCAAACCCACTGTCGCTTAGTCAAAGTCCCAAAATCAGATTAGTTGAGCAATCCTAACCTTTGGTTTGTGGTCACTTGTTTATTGAAATAGGATTATTGGATTTTTTTTTTTTTCCAGTTCTAACTATCCAATAAGTGTCCACAATCTGATAGCCAGATAATTGAATAAGCCTAATTTCTTCTTGAGAAAATCCCCGCGCTCTTCGTGTAGACGTCCAATAGAGCAGAAATCTTGTCATGTTCTTCTTGATCTGGAATCATTCTCTCCAAGACCTCAGGAAAGCCTACCATATGCGTTGCTACTGCCTCAATTCAATCGATGGAAGCTAAGAACATGACCGGATTAAGGATATAGGCAGCTGAATACAATGGAGATGACATTTGACTACCTCATCTTTTATTTATAATGTTTAAGATATGCTTTTAATCGCGATTTTTATAGTTAAAGTGATCCATGAATTTTTTTCTTAGCCCTCTCCATCACATTATAGATGTAGCCCATTGGTGGCTTCTCATCTCCAGCCACCAATTGCAACAAACCTACTAAGGGTTCCGATGATTTTAGTGCCTTTAGCACTTGTGTACAAAAAGATTGTGAGAGGATGATTTATTGGACTAGCTTCCCTTTAGTCTTCTTTGACCAAGGCCCATTATTCTAATCGATCGACACTACAAAGCTTCTAAGTTCGGCCTTTTTTTTTTTAAAAAAAATATAAGTATATAACCTTCGAAGTGTTATTTACGAAGATTGTTGCGAATTGGGTAAAAGTTGGACGAACCAAGTTACACCTAATGTGTTTTCTCATTTGATAGAGAAGAAAAGCATGTTTGTACATAAAGATTGTGATTCTTCTAGCCCTATAAATCACTATATTGTACAACTTACCTGTACCTTCTAACATTTGATCTATACAATATGTTGTGCATGGGGTCCAAAATAAATGGCGCCTCTTCTCCATAAGAAGGCGACCGGCGATTGTATAAGTGGTTGCATTGTTCGTGATAATTTGGACAACATATTCCATCCCTACTTTCTTAACTACACTATCTAACAATTTGAACAAATAGTCGACTGTGTGGGAATGGACTGATGCATCCACGGATTTAAAAAATATTGTCCCAATTGGACAATTCACTAGAAAATTTATTAGTGTCAGACGCGATCCATTGGTTCATCCGTCGACCATTAGATTATAATCATATATTTTTTATATCTCTTTGTATTCGACAAGTAAAATCAACCTTGGTTTTGAGGCATGTTTCCCTCACTTTGTGAAACGAAGGAGGCTTAAGCCCACGTCCAAATTGACTTAGTACTTCCACCATAACTTTTAAGCTTCTTAATTTCACAATGTTAAAAGCAACATCGACTTGGTATAACCATTTAACAGTGCACTGAATTGTGGTTTTCGTCTCCCAATTCTCATATTTGTTTTCAAGTGTTGTTTAAGCTAGTCCTTTTCCTTTTCCTCTTTGGTCGACGGATGTCCCCACTGCTTTCTGGTGTGGTCCACGTAAGCTCTGGATCTTCCTCATTCTTGGGCCCATGCCATAAAATGATCTCACAAAAAGGATGGGCAGCACAGATATAACACATACATCACGATGGGGGTCCACAAAACTTGTTGACATCAACACACTAGGAAGGTCAGGACGGTGGCTTGTGATATTTCCAAACAACATCTCCACGGATGGTGGATTTTGCTGCATCCACAGTCAATCCAAAAGCAATTTGAAAGTAAAGATTTATTGCATTTCAAACATGGCATTAGAAAACATGGCATGGCATGGGATAAACCCAATCCACAAACAATACCTTGCACGTGCATTTATTGCAACTTTTACAATTCCATCCACCTTAATCCCACCTAATACAGCTACCCAAACAGGCCCTTACACACTTCCATTAGAATGAGTTTCCAATATCTCCTTCCATAGATGGTCGTCGATTCCTCCTCTTGTAGCTAAAGCACATCAACTTTATGAGAGTGAACTGGTTCTTTAATGGCAATTTTTTTTTCAACATCCCGAACTGCCTGGTATTCCATGACATTAGATTCATTTGGGCACAATTGCAATATCAATCTCTCCCCTTGAAGGAATCCTCATCATCGTAAATTGTGGCTCAATTTTAAATTCTGGAGTTCCATAAATCCCTTTGGTTCCTTGATGGCTGAGACAACACAAGCAGAACTGACTAGTTTTCTTCTGCACTTGATTCTATGAAGAATGGTTCTGAAGCGTTCTTCTCCATTCATATTGACCCCAATTGTCATCACTCACCCTACAAGTTTCTTTTGACCCATGACAACTCATCTGGATCCCTCCCATCATTCAGCTTAGGAACTGGACCTTCAAGGGAGACGAGAACAGCCATTTACTTCACCCACTAGAAGCTAGACTGACTGCTAGATGGAGACCTTTGCCAGATCAATAGATGCTGCCCCCCTGACAACCGCTCACTTGGCTCTGAAAACAGTTTTTTCTTGGACTCATAACACTTGGTTCTCAAAACCGGTGTGTCTTGGAGTGACAACCGCACACTTGGTTCTCAAAATTGCTGTTTCTTGGACCCACTTCACTTCCTGTGAGTTCTCTCTCTGCCTCACAGGTTAGTTTTGGGGGTCCAACCTCCAAGAAAGTCCCATCTGTGTACCCTGACTCTGTCGCAGAAAGCTCCTCAAAAGAAGCAGCTTCCAAGACAGTGATAGCTTTGACTAGACGAGGCACCCTTGGTGATGACAGAGGAAGAATGCCACCACACTCTAGTCCAGCCTATACCTTCAGACTTGTCATCAACCTTGAATGATGGCATAGGTACTCGAAGAAGAGAAGGGTTAGCTGAGAAATCAACATATGAAAAGGAGTTGGAGAAGCACTTCCTCTAGAGAAAGCATTTCATTCAGAGGAAACAATTGATTTGTCACACCTGTCCTGGAGCTGCTCTTGCCAATTGATACACTGATGTAGGACAATTAACCACTTGCTCTAAAAGCTCGAACCGTTAGAGTATGGCGAATTAATCCCTTTATCTCATAGCTCATGCCCCACATCTTATGGGTTAGGACCTCGGCCGAATCTCCCCTTGTGGGCCCCAAATCACATGGGCCGCCCATCTCGAGTGTGTCCCCGCACCCCACGGGCTACCCCACTCGAGCCCGGTGTGAAATGCCTTTACATTAATCACCCTTGGTGAGGAGTCTCGAACACGAGACCTCCCCTGTGGGCCCCAAATCACATGGGTCACCCACCTCAAGTGTGTCCCCGCATCCCACGGGCTACGCCACTCGAGCCCGGTGTGATTATGCCCCTGCATTAATCACCCCCGGTGAGGAGTCTTGAACACGAGACCTCTCGCTCTAATACCAATTTGATGCAGGACAATTAACCACTTGCTCTAAAAGCTCAAACTGTTAGAGTATGGCGAATTAATCCCTTTATCTCATAGCCCAAGCCCCACATCTTATGGGTTAGGACCTCAGCTGAACCCCCCTCGTGGGCCCCAAATCACATGGGCCGCCCACCTCGAGTGTGTCCCCACGTCCCACGGGCTACCTCACTCGAGCCCGGTGTGAAATGCCCCTACATTATACATGCTTCTCTTTGACCAACTTTACACTGGCTTGACCGCAAGAAGCGCATGCAACACATATAGTCACCCTTCACCAACTCCCTCAAAGATAACTCTCCTTTCCAGCTATTTATTCTTCTTTTGTGGACTTGAGTCGGATTGAAATCTGCATTCCACCTCAATAGGGCTTCCATGTTGACAACAACCATAGACAACCTATTGGAAATTATAGCTGGACCGATAGAAATTCCAGACCCCTTTCTAGCTCCATTGCATTCGATTACTCTTCCCCATCGTAATCCTTCAGAGGAGACCACATCACCACCTTCTTCACATCTCTGCAACTTCCCTTCAAACACACTCTTTTCGCTCTAGCTGAACTACCACCATCTTGATGAATCATGAGAGGACCAAAAGAAGACATTATCCCATCTATCAAGCTTTTGGGGATCGATTGCTCAGTTCAGATTAGTGCTGAGGCTTCAATGGCAGCAAAAACAGGCAAGGAGAGCCCCCTACTTCCATATCTACCTTCCCCACCACTACATCTACCTTAAGCAGCACCTTGATCCTGGCAAACATGAGAAATGATCTTTCCGACATCATCTTGTCTATTTCTTGGGCCCTTTCGAATCAAGACCCCAACTCACTAATGACTAGTTCAATCCAAGCATGCACAGGAATGGCAAACACCCTAACCCAGCAACCTCTGTTTAAGCCGACCTCCGTCCAATTTAGACAAGGACCTCTCTTGCTGCAAAACGTCTCTAGAGAAGCCACCAACTCCTCTATCTAGCTCAAGAGAGGAAGCTATCTGGTGATGCTAGCCCCACAATAGAAATCCTTGAAGCACCAAAAGAGTATTTTATTAGAGTAGCTGCAACACTTGGTGTAAGCATTACCATGAGAGCAGACTGCAGGCGAGGTCCTTGACTCTTCTATCAGCAATAGGTTTAGGCACCTTAATCACATCTTCTCCAGAGACTCCAGTTATGCTTGCAGGGCTGCCCAAACCTGTCATCTTATGGAACAAGGGATCCTCAACCTGACCACTTTCTCCACTTTCTTGCCACTCTGCTTACCCCAAACAGCTTGGCTGAAGGAAGAACCGAGAGTTTCTACTTAACCCCCTCTATCTTCATGTGTCTAGTCTTTGCATACATTAATATATCTGCCACCTACTAATCTGCTATCATTACATCGATTGCCATGCATGTTTCATCCAAGTACCAAAATCGAACGAAAGCAAAACCCATGGTTCAGGCCTGTGCCTTTCTTCTATGAGATGAAAACATCCACGATGACTCCAAATCTTCCAAAAGTGTCCTTCAGTTCATCTGTAGAAATTGAAAATGGGATGTTGCCGGCAAAGATGGTAAATGAACCTTTTTTTCTTCCAACAGTTTTCGACAGTCATCCAACCCCCTTCTTTGGTGTCCATCTGACCCCATTGCAGACTTCCCCTATTGACCCCTTTCTAAGACAAGGAAAATTTTTCTCTGGGAGTTGACAACCAAGGGAGGGAGAGGCAATAAAATTGTCCAACTGGTTTGATGAGAAATTACTGTCCAACCAGCGGCATGTGGTTTTTCACTTGCTTAAAAAATCAGCTCAATCCATATCAGGTGGGCCACAGCATAGTAAACAATGAATGCTTCCAATATGATGCAAGTATGGTCCACTTTGGGTGGATTGGGCTGATTTTTGCCAAGGCGATGCTCATAATGGGAATGACCTTTTGGAATGGTTTGATGTCACTATCACATGACAGGATGGAAATTATCTGCTGGTTGGATGGTAACTTAGTAGTCCAACCTGTTGGACATGAGCGTCCCTTTCATGCACACACAAACTCAGCGGTAAGAAAAGGTTTGAAGATGTCCTTGATAGAGTGGGATGAGGCTTAGATGATGCATGTGTGTATCTATATGTGCATGCATGCAAGTATGCATGTTTTGAAAGTCATATTATTCCCAAACATATCCATCTCTGACCTTTTGGCTTTTCATTTTCTTGTAATCGAAGTTTTACTCATTTTTTTTCAGTGTATACCCCGAATAATCCCTGAACATCTGGCGTACTGTATTTTATCATATGCCAAATTGCTATGGGTGGAATCTTTTCCATTTATTCAAGAGATGGATAATCCAGCGAAACTGGAAGGAGGTTGATTTCTACTGTTCTGGTCATGCCCTGTACATGGTGATTGATCCTGTCTATGATATTTTATCGCCGCACTAAGCCTTTGGACTGGAAGTATAAAATCGAGGATGCAAAAAAGTAAGAAGTATGCTGTCCATGTGTGCTTCAACTTTGCAAAGTTGGTTGACAGTCTTATTCTCTCTCTTGTTCATAATCACTAACGAGTTCAATACAGATAAATCTAGAGCACTTCTATATGGTTGCAGTAACGCTTCCACAGGGAGTTATGCGCTATCATTGCCTATCCCAAGCTCAGAAAAAGGAGGGTTGCGTCAGGTTGGCAGCCGGTGTCAAACTTTGGCCACATCTATTTTTCATTAATCCTGACAATATGTTGAATTCTATATGGTTATAGTTTTTTTATAAGTTCTTGTACCTCAGCCCCTCAGATGAAAGATATTACTATGGTAAGTTTTTTTCCCCCCATAATCAAGTGGTCTTCTGCCCCTCTATTGAGCTGCCCAATAGCCACCTTGCATTCTCCAGAAATGCCACCATTCAAGGTGGTTATTCAGCCACTTCCTTCGCCCATAGGCTGCCAAGTGGCAATGACTTATACCTTGTAGTCCTAGGAACTAACAACACCCTCCATGGAACTTCTGATAGTCACCTCACATGTCATTCTCCATGCATGCCATCATTCTTGGAAGTGGCACTTCTTAGTTTAGCCTTTGAAGAGTTTGATTCATATGACCCTCTCCATGATTTAATAAAGTGAGCTTCTCTTGTACTCTTTACCTCATCTTCTTGTTTTTGGATGGGAATGAAGTTGTTTGACACATTAGTCTAGATACCATGCCTTGAGGTGTGTAGTATACCCATTTGTGGATGCGGTTCTGCGGTGGGGCGTGTCAGATGGTGTGTGCTTCATGTGTGGTGGAATATGTGTGATGGAGTCATGGAGTCACCACTGGCCAAAAATCTTGGAATCTACGATAGGCTAGACACCATATGACTGTGTTGACCCAAGGGTCAACGAATGGTTTAGATTTTAATTATTGCTTATGGTCTACGTCCGTAGATTCTGAGTAAAGGCCTTAGTGACGGAAAAGGAAGTGTTAGGCATCATTCTCCACCCATACAAATGTATGCCTCTGTGATTTTGGGATTTAAGCTCTAAATTATTTCTTGAAAGTAAATAAAGAAATAAAATAATTAAAAAAAAACAAATATGTAGCAGGGGGTGTATGAGATGGAGAATGTAGTTGCGCAATAAATATAAAGTAAAAGAAAGCAGTTAAAGAACCACTCAGATTGATTAGGAGCACTAGAGATGTGAGTGGGGAAGGAAGAACAGCGACACTCTTCCGTAGGAATAGATGATCAAAGCTCTTACGTCCCTAAACCTGCTCCTGTGAAATCTAGATTGCAAGATGATGGGTCTTTTATGGGTAATTTTGTGGGGAAGGCTAGGGTATGGCTAAGCCATATGTTGTGGGCAATGTTTTCAGTATTAGTATCGACAAATGTATTACCCTTGGGATGTGAAAATATATCAGGTATTGCATGGGAAATAATGAATGTATTGTGTAAATGTATCACTGTCCTTGGGAAACATTTGGAAATTGGTCGAATGTTTCAATAAAACTTCAAGGGATGTTAAAAAATACATCGTTAAACATGTAGGAATCAAAATATCATTAAAAAACTGCACATAATACATAGGGTCCTAAACTTTTATATATATATATATATATATATATATATATATTAATTTACACATGCACACACACCCCCACACACTCACGCCATAGTGGAATTTCACCACCTATGGGTACTCGAACCCTTGACCAGGTGTTGAAACTCCTTAAGAGTCGACCACCAGAGCAAGAGCAAGGACCCAATTTAAGTGATTCGAACTTATAGGGTCCTAAACTTGTGTTGTCTGATAGAAGTGATCCAACTATATTCAAAATCAGTTCATCATTTATAAATCTAAGAAGACATGTATGACAACACTAGCAATACATTAAAAATTTTCAAAAACTTCCATCAATCTATAGATCAGCCTCTAACTCCTCTAATGTGAATTTTCCACTTTATTGCAAGTTAAATAGGTGAAATGGGGGAAATTTCAGGTTTTCTAAAAGTTCTCCCATTTTCCTCAAATTCACAAATCGGAAGTTGAAATCCATGATTGAGAACATGGATTTCCATCTTCGTTGTAACAATTCTAAGTGATTTGTAGAGAGAGAGAGAGGGAGAAATCCATGATTGTAAAGTTTTTGTATTCTCGTATTTTTTTGTTATTCATAACCCTTGGAGAGAGAGAGAGAGAGAGAGAGAGAGAGAGAGAGAGATGAAAATCGAAGAATCTCACTGGCCCACCTACCCTCCACTCTTAATTTTCACACCACAATCACCTTTTCCCTCCAAAAAATTGAAAATGGTTTGTCAATTTCTGGTTAGGAAAGGATTAGAAGCAAAGCATTTGAGAGAAAATGTGAATTTATAGGGTGGTTTTTTGAGATTTTTTTCTTGGTTTTTCGAAAAGGGGTATCAGCTGGAATGTGTCGACAATCAAGGTGTCCCGAATCAGATACGTTACGGGCGTATCAGCCGTTACGTATCGGTAACGGCCGATGCTGTTACGCGATACGGGGCCATATCGGTGACCCTCCCGATATTGTATACGTAACGGCTGTTACTGCCCAGTAACGGCTAGACCGTAACGGTAAAAAAATGGTAACATGGTTTTTGGCTTTTTAAGGTCCATTTTTTCACCTTTTTTTTTCAAATTTCTTTCTTCCAAACACTTTCTCAATCAATCTTTTACTATTTTCGTCCAATCTTAGCTTCATATTTAAGAGAGAAACAACTTATATGAAAGATTTTCTTGATTCGAAGTTCCGTGGGCCATTTTCTAGAAATTTCTCAAAAATATGTATTTATACTTTTTATTTAATGTTTTACTATTTTAATGGTAGAATATGATGTGTTAATTATAGTAGAACATGTTAATGTGCATTTTACCGATTCTTGATGTCATTTTCTATTAATTTTTTTTTTCTATTTACGCACTATTTTTGGTCCTTTTTTTGAAAATTTGAAAAATCATTTTATATTGAATGTTTTGCTGTTTAATGATAGAATATGATGTGTTAATCGTAGTAGAACATGTTAATGTGCATTTTATAGATTCTTGATGTCATTTTCTATATATATATATATATATATTTTCTATTTACGCACTATTTTTGGCCCTTTTTTGAAAATTCGAAAAATAATTTTTTATTGAATGTTTTGCTGTTTTAATGATAGAATATGATATGTTAATCATAGTAGAACATGTTAATGTGCATTTTACAGATTCTTGATGTCATTTTCTATTTTAAAATTTTTTTTCTATTTACGCACTATTTTTAGCCATTTTTTTTAAAATTCAAAAAATCATTTTTTATTGAATGTTTTGCTGTTTTAATGATAGAATATGATGTGTTAATCATATTAGAACATGTTAATGTGCATTTTACAGATTCTTGATGTCATTTTCTATTATTTATTTATTTATTTCTATTTACACACTGTTTTTGGCCATTTTTTTGAAAATTCGAAAAATCATTTTTTATTGAATGTTTTGTTGTTTTAATGATAGAATATGATGTGTTAATCATAGTAGAACATGTAAATGTGCATTTTTTCAGATTCTTGATGTCTTTATTTATTTATTTATTTTTTCTATTTACGCACTATTTTCGGACCTTTTTTGAAAATTCGAAAAATCTTTTTTTTTGAATGTTTTGCTGTTTTAATGATAGAATATGATGTGTTAATCATAGTAGAACATGTTAATGTGCATTTTACAGATTTTTGATGTCATTTTCTATATATATTTTTTTATATATTTTTCTATTTACGCACTATTTTCGGCCATTTTTTTGGAAATTCGAAAAATTATTTTTTATTGATTGTTTTGCTATTTTAATGGTAGAATATGATGTGTTAATCATAGTATAACATGTTAATGTGCATTTTACAGAGTGTTGTTTTCATTATATATATATATTTTAATTTTTTTCTATTTTCGAATTAGTGACTTTATGTTTTTATTTTCTTATATTGGACAGGTTTTGGAGCTTCTTAGTGTTTAGAACATAAAATCACCTTTATTGATTAGATTCTGAAACTGTATATAATATTATAAATTTAGAATAGTGAGTGTCAAGTAGATTGGACTCACAATCTCACATAGACATAAGTCATACACTCATACTCATATCTAATCTATATCTAATTATCTAGTATCTACTTAAACTTAAAGAAATGTCTGGGTCTGGCCAACAAGTAAGTGAGGATATTGGATGGCAACATTGTCAGAGGGTTGGTGGTACTAGGCACCAAATGAAGTGTAACTATTGTGATAGACTAGTGACTGGTGGAATTACCCGTCTTAAACAACATTTGGCATATCAAAAGGGTCAAGTTGCGGGATGTGCTAAAGTATCGAAAGAGATAATGATTTTAATGCAAGCTAGTCTGGATGAGTCGAAGGGTAAACGTGTTGTTGTACAAAAGCAGAAAGATGATATTTCGGATGCAGCTCGACAGGAGGTGTTTGGTCCTGAATGTGTGTTTTTGATGAAGATATTATTGATTCTGACGAAGATTCAGATCTGAAATTAACTATAGCTAGGTGTAACGCCCTGAAAATCGGGGGTCGAGCAAAGCTTAGCTCCCGAGTTCCAACACATCACTTATGCAACATAGATAATGATGATTATGATGAGTGCATTGAAACATGAGTGAGATTAAGCTAAACGGCATATCATACTCCAGAGTTAACGTAATTAGGCAAGCGGAAGACTGCGATAGAGATATAATGTACATAAGTATTTCACAATTTTCAGAGTATGAGTATGTCACCAGGTTGAACATATACAAGTGCTGTTTATAAATTGTGCCAAATACCAAAACTATAAAGTGTTCAACTAAATCATATAGCCCTGTAATCCCATCGAATCAGCACGAGGTCTACATAAACCCGCCTGAGAGCTGAATGTAGGAGAATTCTTCCTCCTAATCCACGAAATCCATTTCAGCTACATAGATTCCGTCATTACCTACATCTACAACAGAATCTGGGTGGTGTTTTAAAATACCGTCCCAAGTGGGGAATGAGTAGCTAATTCAGTGGAACTATAAAGCAAAGGTTAACATGTTATCAATTCAGTCAAGCAGTAATGATAAAGTAATACAAAAATCATATCCTAAGTACTCTTGTTAATGCATGAATGATATGCGTAATGATGCATGCCCTCGCCTGCACTCCCTCTGTGACATCATTTCACGATTGCGGCATGCACCCCTTCCTCTGTGCTCAACTCCAACTCCAAAGGCACATGCAAATGCGGTGCATGTACGTGATTAGCTAAGTTCTTAATTAGACTTGTTCATACAACAAGATTGGGAAGCTAAGGTACCTCCCTTTATATCATTTTCCCAAACAATGAACCATCTAGGGTCGTCAGTCCTAGTTAATCACATACGACAGGCAAGTTCGCGAGTTTATACCATAGGTTGCTACGGGGGGCTCGTCACCTCACCGTAGACTTAATTCATACTCGAGGTCACTACCACCAACGCCCTACCAACTAGCAGTCTATTTTTGAAGGCTCGTCACCAACCCGACTAGGGACCACAGCTAGGCTACACCGGGGTAGGCCTATTTTATACTCGAAGTAACTACGGAAAGTCTCGTCACCTTAGCATAGTCCTAGAGTATGCTTGAGGTCACTATGAGAGGCTCGTCACCAAATCGTAGACCGACAGCTCGACTACAGTGTCCCATACCACCGTATTCGGCTCACGAGTTTGGGTTGCTCACTGGTCACTACGGGGAGGCTCGTCGTCCCAGCGTAGACCGACAGCTCGACCACGGTATCCCATACTACCATGCCCGACTCATGAGTCTTAGCGGATCGAGGTACCAAGGTTAGACGGGCTTTTCATTGGTAAGTTTGGTACCTTAGGTTCAAGCAGTAGTGTCCATACATAGTGAACATACATTGGGTCAATTGGGTTACTTGACAAGCTCGACTGGTACGAGCGTACGTTGAATTTATCGACATGGAGCGCATAAGCATTCCGCGTGGCCTAACTACTGTCAACAAGCAGCGTACGACTCGGATTCCTCGAACGTATCCAAAGTGGCGTAACGAAACCACGTCCATCGCTCAACGGAAAATGTTACCGATTGCCTAGACTACATAGTAGCCCCAAGCACACTCAATTGCAGTAAGAAGTCTCGTATGAATATCATAACAACATTTAACAACTAATTCAAACATGAATAACATTTGAGCATATTATCAAACACATATAGCATGTTATCCTACATATGCATTTTCTACATAAATTACACAATTGTGTTTAAAGCTACATGAAGGGATCGATACCTATAGCTAAGGTGGTTGAGATCCCAACTCAACGCCCTTGGTAAGTACACTTTATCAGCATTCACTCATTCAGACATTTTATCAAACACATACAACATGTTAATACACATGTGCCTATTCTACATGAATCACGTAGTAGTACTATAGGCTACATGAAGGATATTATAGATGTTAGTAAGGTAGTTGAGAATCCTATCTCAGCACTTATATTAAATACAATTTGTCAAACGATTTCTCATTTAGACATTTTGTCAAACACTTAGGCTACACTTTACTACATACATGAATTAACTCAGTTATAGTATATATTTTGGCAAATCCTTTCACCAAGGAGTTGTCATGCGTACAACAAACATGTGTTTACAATTAATAGTCATGGCAAACACAATTCATAATTCCATATTCTTTCAAACATTTCAATAAACTCCTGGAATACATCATATATTCATATGGTTCATGAACATGCATAATCTATTGAATACATCGTAACTAAGATCATATGACAGAAATCAAGTCAGACATAAATCATTGCTGACATTGAAAGCCTTGAAAACCATAACCTAAACGTTTATAGTCCGCACCTTTCGCCGGTAAACCCGTACCGAGCTCAGTTTGAACACTGCGTCCTTATCTACGGCACAACGGCTACCTGAATCACGAAATAGGTTAGCTATTTCACTACTTGCTCTATTTGAATCCCTAAAACAGATTAGGGTTAGGATGTCTTACCCAAGAACGGAGTCGGAATCGCCGAAATAGCGATATGGAAAGGTTGATTCAGCACGTGGGGAGGCAGGGAAGAACCTCAGGAACACTCCCACTCTCTTTCTCACTTTCTCTCTCTTTCCTTCTCTTTCTTCTCTCTTCTCTCTCTAGGGTTTGCAAATTCGTATGTGAAGGGAGAGAGAGGGTTTAAGGCCCTTATATAGGCCCAGAAGTGATGGGAATGGCCCCAGGGCCATGGTATACTTAGGTTATAGCCAAAAACTAGTCATTTCGGTCTAATGGAGCTGATCTGGAGGCCCCTTTTCTGCATGCGGTCAGACTTAAGCTTCCTGACGTTGGATCTAGGTCAGGTTAAGATCTCGGCCCGATCGGATCAGTGGATCGCCCGCGAGGGACCAGTTTAAGTTCAACGGTCGTCGGTACTTGATCAGGGTCACAAGTGCACTGACATGTGTTGGAAATTTTTCCTGATTCGAGGGTGTAATTGGGTCAGAATTTGACGGTCTGAACCCTTAAATTTGGCCTGCAAGCGAACGACTCAATTCACTTAAGTTTCAGTTCACATTCTAAAGGTATTCGCGTTTTTCATATACTTTGCTACGGGCTCAAGTTGTGCGTTTCTGGACACTATCTGGATTTGATTTCCGAGATGGTTGTCAAGCCCAGTAAGGCGGTTATAACCGTATAGTTTCGCCGTCATCGGACTTTCGACGCGCGGTCCGGGTCCGATACGAAGTTTCAATGTGCTCCCGAGAGCAACTGGGTTTAGAGATTGATCCTAGATTTCAAGGTAATGTAGCGTTAATGATTCTTCAAGTTTTGGGTCTTGCGGTTCGTATTTAAAGTGGTTCGAGCTAATTCTTCTGAGGATTCAGTTTAGTATTTAACTAAATTATGCCCTACTTATGACAGAATAAGGTCATAGGGCAGTTCTACGTCCTTTCCTGGCACGTTTAGTTGATATATTATTTTAATTATTTTTCTAGTAGTTCGTCATCAAGTCTACTACATCTCTACCAAATTTCATTAGATTTCGTGTTGTAGAAAAATTCTAAAAATTCTAGAAGCAGTAACTGTCCAAACTGATGATTTTTGGACAGTTGTCACAATGACCTGTATTTAACTACATTAAAATTTTATTATATTTTTCACTTATTTTTATATGAAACTAGACTTATCAATCTTCAATCTGGCTTTTGAATCACCTAAATCGGAGTTATAACGAGGAAGATATGACTTTTTGAAGTCGGACGAACGTTGCAGAAAATGGGGCAGAAAACGAGCCGCTCGGCCCACTGTGGCCCGCTAGCCGGTGGGGTGCTGCCGATCCGGCGGGGGCCCTGCCCGGGCGCTGTGGTGTTTTTACCATCGGATTTTTAGAACGGCTTATCTTGCAAACCGGGATGAGTTATTTGACATGCAATATATGATTTTGGGGTAGGAGAAGCTGCTTTATCCAAATAACATTTATTTTGTGCGATTCTAAAATGTTAATGGTTAAAAACCCATTTTATTTATTTAATTACTATTTATAGTAAATTTTAGTTTAAGTATTGTTCTTCATCACTTAAACTTTAAGATTCATGTCTAATATGAAAGTACTTGGAAAAATTTGAAGAATAAGGTGGTGAAAGGTGAGATTTTGAAGGAAATGGGTTAAAAAGCGATTTTTGACTTTGGGATTGAGTTTTGAGAAGTTAATAAGGTGTTATGATCAACCCATTGCCTAAGGACATCTATCTCCAAGTTGGCAAAAAATCCGGGGTGTTACACTAGGAGAGAGAGAGCTTGCGTTTAGCTTGTGAAGAGGAAGAACGTCGCCGCATGACAGCGGGGGGTAGTGGGACTGGGAGTGCAATTGCTTCTGGGGGGGAGGGGGGGTAGGTTTGGTGGGTTAAGACGTGTGTTTGGGAGTCGACGACAGATATCTTCATATGATGCTCCTATACGTTTGGATGAAGACGTAAATGACCCTAGGATACCCTCTATTGATCCAATCCTGTTTAGGAAAGAATCAACTAAATAAAAGAAGATAAAACATGTGGAGTAGAACTTCCGTTGAGAAGCTAGGTAGAGCAGCAGCAAAGTTATTTATACATGCCAACATACCTCCTAACGCGGCCAATTCTCTATATTGGCATGTGGTAATTGATGTGGTAGCAGAAGCAGGTGAAGGAATAAAAGCTCCCACTGCTAATGAGATTAGGGGGAAATGGACAGATACAGAGTATGTGGATGTGAAAGCATACGTGGCTACCTTTAAACCTATATGGCAAGCCAGATGATGCACGATCATGTGTGATGGTTGGACTGGCCCAACCAGACGCAACATGATCAACTTCATGGTGTACTACCACTTAGGAACTATATACCACAAGTCAATTGATGCCTCGGAGGTAACAAAAAATTCTACTTATATTACTGGACTAATGGATAAAGTTGTGGACGAGATTGGAGAGGAGAATGTAGTGCGGATTGTGACAGATAATGAAGCATCATATAAGCTTGCAGGACATATGTTGATGAATAAGAAAAAACATCTTTTTTGGTCACCATGTGCTGCCCATTGTATTGATCTTATATTGGAAGATATTGGGAAGAAGAATATTAAGGAAATGGTCGAAAGGGCAAGAGAAGTGACGACGTTTATTTACAACCATAATCAAGTAGTCGCAATAATGAGAAAGTTCACGAAAGGACGAGAGTTGTTGAGGCCTGCGGCGACTAGATTCGCAACAAATTTTATAGCATTAGAGAGTATTCCAGTATAGGGGAGAGTTGAGTGAGATGTTCGCTTCCCGAGAATGACTCAACACAAAACATGAGAATAAGACATCAGGGACACCGGTTGAAGTTGCGAACACCGTACGAGACAACAAATAGTGGAAGAGGGTCAAGTCGATCCTAAAGGTGATGGAGCTACTAATGAGGGTACTCCGTCTTGTTGAAACCGACGAAGCACTTACCATGGGCTTCCTATACGATGCCATGAATAAGGCAAAGTTGGTAATTCAATGTGATTGTAGAAGCTGAGAGTCTTATTGGAGGATGATCGACAGGAGATGGATAAGGCAACTCCATCATGATCTCCATGCAGCAGGTTACTACCTAAATCCTAGGTACATATATGCCCAATCATTTGTTGCGGATGATGAAATTCGTGTCAGGCTAAAGAATGTGATAAAGAGATTAGAGCCTGACTTAGATATATAAATAAAGGCGTTGAAAGAATAAGATACATTTGGAAACTGCCTGGGTAGCTTTGGAGATGCTCTTGCACAACGTGCAGTATCTAGGTTGCAACGGGCCGAATGATGGATTAATTTCGAAGAGAGTATGAAGGCTCTCCAAAAAATTGCTGTAAAAGTTTTGAGCCAGACAACATCTTCCTCTAGCTGCAAAAGGAATTGGAGTTGTTTTGCGCTTATTCATTCAAAGAATAGGAATAAATTGCAGACTAGGACATTAGATAGACTTGTCTTCATGCACTACAATATAAAACTAAGAATGCGACGACATCATAGGAGCATTACAGCCGCCGATGACGCAGACTACTGTCCAATAGGCGTGGATAATATTATGACGAGGATGACCCGCTTCTACCTTGGTTGGAAACAAGGGAAAAGCAAATTGAAGAGGATAGTGAATAATTGGAAATTGATAACCCAGAAATATGCAGAGCGCAACAAGAGAGTTGTGCAGATGTGTTGGACCCAGTAAGAGGGGCAACGTTTATGCCAAGTACGAGTACGACTCAAAATCAACAAAAGAATATGAGCAGTGGTACGTGACTGTGTCGGATGATGGTGATGATGACCCCCCCGTCCCTGGTGCTGGCAATTCTGGTGTTGCTTAGCACCCTATACAACCGTCTACAGATCGCGATGCCGATTAACATCGACGAGGTAGTATACGAGGTCGGACTTATGAGTGTACCGAGTCACTATACAACAAGCAGGAGGAGGATACGTCTAGTGGTGCACCGGGTCCGGGAGGTCCGGAACATCAGCAGGCTTATGGTCATGGTTATCATGATGGATATTTTTATGGTCAATTAGATTATGATTATGGTGGTTATACTGAGCCTGTTCCATCACATTCATGTTGGAGTAGTCCTCCCGATCAATATCCATATGATTATAGATATCCAGATCCAAATCCAAGTTACTCATCACAGTAGACGTACTATTAATCTCAAGATTCTCAACAGCCTGAGTACGGGCACTAGTATGGCTATTCGACGGGCACTGGTGGATATCCTTACTCGGGGTCGGAGTCGTTGCCTAGTTAGGATCAATTATCTTCTGGTTTCGTTGATCTAGTATTTCCTTCTGGCACTAGATATTATGGATATGCAGCACCTATTGGACAGCCTCAGCCTGATGACGACGATGATGATGATGTGGAGGTCGACCAACCACAAAAAAATAAATTTTCATTTTGGTGGTGACTTGTGATTGTAAGTATATATTTGTATTAAGGTAAGTATTTGCAGCAGACAGCTCACAACAGTATTATTGTAAGAAGCCAAGCACACACTTGACACTGCCGAACTTGTATTTAAAATAGCTCCCCTGACAACCAATCAAGTAATCCTTAATAAAGTTGTAGGGGAGTATATCAGACACTATTATTATTATTATTATTTTTAATATTCTTGACTTGAGGATGACAGGTCATAGATAAGAATCACAGTCACATCCACAGGTATGTTTGAGAAATTCCTCAAAAATAATTGCAAACACCTAATGTAAGATATTTTCATATTATATTCATTCTAATATATCTATCATTGATAGTAAATAGTTAGAAAATTAAATATATGAATTTTGTAGTCAAATTCAGGTTATCTGGTTCATAAATTCATCAGACAGTCCGATACAACTTCTCACCAAAGAGTGGACCGTTACCACCACCATAAACATGTTCCAATTTATAAATGAATGCATATTTGGAATGCTTAGAATATTTCGGATTTAATCCTTTTTTTTTTATTGTTTTTTGTTTTATTGTTTTTTTTTTTTTTTTTTTTTTTTTTTTTATGCGCTGTTACGGGCCGTTACGCCCCCGTATCACCGTTATGCCCCCGTATCCGTATCGGTATCGGAGGGCACCATTATGCCAACCGATACCGATACGGGATACTTTGTCGACAATACGTATTGATGGTATCATCGTTACATGGAAGAATATGACTATCATATACTGAAAATGTCACAATGTATCAATATTTACATGATGGATTGCAATACTTCAGGAGAGTTGTAATACTTCCGGGCAGTTTGTTATTGCTGACCATCAATACTGATAGTATCGACCGATACTATTGATATCACAAACACTAGTTGTGGGCTTTTTAGGATGGGTGGTACGGATGGATTGACGGGATGGCTAAGCTAGGTTATCTTAAAGCTAAAGCTAAGGCTAAGGCTAAGGTGAAGGTGTTTCTTTCCCTCCCCTACTCTCTAGGACTTGGATTCCTGTTGAAAATGAGGGGGCTGAGGGGTTTAAATAGGTGAAGGTGATGGCATTCTAGTAATTCGAGTGAAGGATGGGGGCAAAATACCACTTGGTTTCTTATGATAGGCTCTTGGAAGCTCTTGGGACGTGGCATTTTCCCACTGATTGGTAGGGGTAGTAGGTTTGGTCATGGGTAAAAAGGTAAAAGAATTCTTTTTTGGTATTTCTTTTGAAAATGAGGTTGCAAAGGGCGTAAGATAATTGCAGGCAAGGTGTTCCGTAACGGTAACGGTGGCCGTAACGGCCACCACCGTCACCGTTATGATACGGGCCGTAACGGCCGTTACAGCCCCCGTATCGGCCGTTACGGCTATTTTTTATTTTTTGAAAAATGCATTTCCTGGACCGTTACGGGACCGTTACGGGGCCGTTACGGCGCATTTTTCTGTAACGGCCGTTACGGCCGTTTCGACCCCGTAACGCGTAACGGTTATGACCGTTACCGTTACGTAACGGCCGTTACGTAACCGATTTGGAATACCATGATTGCAGGTATTATAGGAAAATTAGAAATGATGTTGTAATTGGGTTAGTTATCAAAAGTGAAATCGAATTTCTGCAAGGGATAATTCACCCGATCTTGACATCTGACTGATTAGTCATTGATTGTGGAGATTGCTGGAAATTTAGTAGAAAATTTTTATTTGGCCCGAATTTCGAGGCTCAATTGACTTGTTGCTGACCTAGGGACACTTAGCTACTTCCAAAGGAGAAAAGAGGAGAGTGGAAATTGGTTTTCCCCTACCTCCTTCTGACTTGATTCCTGATGCACAATCCATTTGTGATTCATTGTAGGGGAGGGGTGCGTGTTATCTCCTGGGTATAAAAAGGTGCCAGTAGAATTTGGATTTGTTATGGCGTCCAAGTGTGATTTTGGCCTCATTCTAGTGTTTGGACGAGGCTTTGGGTTCGGATTGGGTTAGGGTTGTCTTAGGTGGGCCTATTGGGACTTTATATTGGATTGGGTCCCAAGGTTTTTGGTTTCCTAGGGTTGCAATTCGTTTGATTTCGTTGTGATCAATCATTCTGTGGCCAAATGGGGTATCTACTTATGCCTGCCTCTCTTTGGTGTAGGAGGTGCAAAATTGAATGCTCAAGCGTACACCCCACCATTTCGATCAAGGCTTAGAAGTGGTTTAATCCATTCCAGCTTAAGTGTATGTGTTAGTTGATCGTCCAACAAAAGGTAACTTGGGTGCATCCGAGGGTGATGGGAGTGAGGTAGTTGCCCTATGCATTTTGCAGACTTATGAGGATCCAATTACAACACTCCAATCATGATTGGTACTCCTTTCTGCAGTTGCTTTTGGATTGTTTGCGAGTTTTGATGTTGAGTGAGGTACTTACCGCATTATGTGGCCCACGGGGGGATCTAACTACTTCACTTTTATTGAGGATATCCCTCTCTTCCCAGTTTCCCTAGCATTACCTGTGAGTCTAGCTATCGAAATGGGGTAGTTGCCCTGCCCTTTCTACAGCCTTACAAGGATCCAACTATAACATTGCGATTGTTAGACATTACGGGCGACCCGGGTTGCTTTTGCTTCTAGTCCTTTGATTTCAACACTACTACTTAATGGGCTCTTCCATTAATGAAAGTTGGTTGCCCTGACCAGAATGGTTCCATATACTACTTTTACGTTGCTGATGTTGATATGATAGGACTGACTTTGATAGTTTAGGCCGGCCACATTTGGGCTGCTTCTGAGTTCGGAATAATTGGAAAATTGGGAAAACCAATTCCAAGCTGCTATTGCACTAGTGCACATCAACAAGTATGGAAGACTGCTTAGTGCCTTGGATGCCATGCACATTTGTATTTTTGGAAAACATTTATTTGAAAAATATTTATTGCTTGCAAACCTATTGCAAGAGGCTCCCTTCTATGAAAAACTCACTAGGGATTTTTTAGAAATTGTTTTTTATGATATACATATATATATATATATATATATATATATATATATATATATATATATATATATATTGGCTTCACTGGGGAGACCCACTGGGGATTTTATCGAGGACTATCTTTTGTGATTTTTCTAAGATCTTTGGAAAACTATTTTTTATTTGAGAAAATTCCATCCAGGATTGCAACTTGGGTGATCCATGGGGAAACTTATCAGGTTTATTTTTTTTTTATGATTTTTCTGTGATTTTCAAAAAACTATTTGTTTTATTCGAGACATCACTTGAAGATTATGGTTCAGCGATCCACTAGGGAATCTTAGAAAATCCATTAGGGAATTTTGAATGCGCAAGCTGTTTATTAGAACCGGACCCAAGACAATACTCCATCGGGGATCATTATGATGATATATATTTTTTAAAATTTTGAAAATTTTTTATTTTTATTTTTTAAATTTTGGCATGTGCAATGGAAATTGGCTTCCTGTTGCCATATTTACACTTGATGGAACCTTGGGAATCTCATCCATCTACATATAGGGGGTCCTTGGATATTCTGGGAAGGCGGCCCCATTTCAACCCCGACTTCTTGGAGGTGACCCATAGCCATGTGTTGACCGAGGTCTCACACTTGTCACGCCTCTAAGAGACTCAAGCCGAGCAGATTTCTTCCTTGCAGCAGGAGGTTTAGGGGATGTTGCCTGTCAAATTTCAGCACGACGAGGCTTAATTGTATGGTAGAAGAGCAGGATTGCGAGGAGAGGCACTTTCATTCTTTGCATGGGGAGGAGTTTTGGAGAGATGACAAGACGATAGGCGCTCCCGAAAGCGCCCGAGGGTTGTTGGTGCTAACATATAGGGACACTTGGGGTTTTATATTTTTTTATATCGAAAGCCTTGTCTGTCCTTGTTGTTCAAGTTTTTATTAAACCTTTTAGCAGGCATATGTATGGTTGTTATTTTTGAAAAAAGAAGAAACTTTTGTGTGGTTATTTTGAAGAAAATTATGCATGTTTGAATGAAGATTCAAACTTGTTATGCCTTTGCGGCAGGATTACTTGACTCAACTGTTTGTCTTTCCCGATTTTCAAATCGAGAACCGGGATTCTGAGACCTTAAGGAAGTGCACACCGGAGTCTTGCCCTGGAGGAACTTCCAGGGATGAAAGGAGCTTCCAAACCGGGGCTGTTACTTCTGCATTGTTGGGCATACATTACCCTGCTTTCTATTTTTTTTTCCTAGCCATTATTGTCCACAACGCCCTTTTGTGTTTTCTCTGTGTCTAGCCTGCCTGTCATTTTTGCCCATGGTGCCCGTTGCTAGTTTTCACCAAGTTTTTGAATTTGATCTTGCCTACCCCTTGGCAGATGTGCAGCCTGTACCTTTTTTACCTCTAGCGCCCTTTTAGGTTTTCAGTCCGCTTGTGTGCCCGACTGTTTTACTCAAGGCGCTCTATCAGGTTTTCATTTCACCCATTCTTGCATGCCCCTGTAGTTGGTGGTGTGGTTCCTTTTTTTTCGGCTGTATGAGAATGACTTTCCCCACCTTCATTATTGGATATGACCACAAAGCAACCTGAGCATTGACTTGGCCATTGTCGAGGGACTTTATTAGGTTAGAGCAGAGTGTAGGCTATGGTGTGTTTATTGGATGTCTGGAGTAATTGATACATTATTGCTTTGATTTTGTTTTTACTTGCATTTATTTTAATTTTCTACTTGGGCTACTATTTTTCTCCCTTTGTATTCTTGTCATTTTTTCCTCGGATTTTGAATTTTTGAATTTTATTCACCCGGGACACTTATTGTGGCCTTAGGATTTAGGTGTAGGTTATGAACAAGTAGGGTTTGTCGAGAATTGGGATTAGGTGGTTAGTGAGGGAAAACAGGAAGGTTGCTTAGATGGTCAGTTGCTTTTAATGATTGTTGCTTTGTGGTCATATCTATTAATGTCGGCGATCGAGTTACCGTGATAGACTTTGATGTGATTGACGCTGACTGGCTCAACATCTTCTCCCTTGTTAATAATGCAAAGGGCGCCTCCCAAAAGTATTTATCAGATGACAAGAGATCCGTCCCACGTGGGCTTGAATTTGCCCCGAAGTTCTACCAGATGAGGTGGCAGGATCCGTTTCATTGCCATATCTCTCACCATGAAGCTTCTCTTCTTAACCAGCTTGTTGTAGCTTGCACGATTCTCTTCTAGTAGCGTTGTGAGTGGCTCAATGTGCACATACACTTTTCATATGGGTATAGTTAATTGTATCAAGCCTGTTGACATTCGCCTTTTTTAACCTCGCTCTCCATCAATATCTGCAGTGATGGGATTTCAAAGTTGACTAGCAAGACTGCTTCCATTCCATATGTTGATTAGTAAGGAGTTGCACCCGTCGCAGTTTGTACAGATGTCCGATAAGCCCAAAGTGCATATGCAATCATTTTCGACCAATCTCAATCGGTCTTGACTATCATCTCGAGTATGCAAATGAGCGTCTTGTTTACGCCCTCAACTCCACCATTCATTTGCATACGGTAGCGACTCGACTGATACCTCTTGATCTTGAATTGCTCTAGGAAGTCGTCCACCTTCTGATTTATGAAGGGCATCCCATTGTTGGTGATGGTGGCATGTGGGACTCCATAACAGCTAATGATGTTGTTCTTCAAGAATTTCACCATGTGGGCTGCTAGTACTATAGTAGTGTAGGAAGTTGTCTCCCACTTTATAAAGTATTTTACTGCCACGAGTATGTACTTGCGATTGTTGGATGCTTTTGGTTTTACTTTCCAGATGATGTCAATACCCTACATAGAAAATAGCCGTGGCATTATCAGGTTGTAAAGTTTTGATGTAGAGAATAGCCGTGCCATCTTGTTTGTGACCTCGACTGCACCATTCATTTGCATATGGTAGGTTCTCGACTGATACTTCTTGATCTTGAATTGCTCTAGGAAGTCGTCCACCTTCAGATTTATGAAGGGCATCCCATTGTTGGTGATGATGGCATGTGGGACTCCATAATAGCTAATGATGTTGTTCTTCAGGAATTTCACCATGTGAGCTGCTAGTACTAAGTAGTGTAGGAAGTTGTCTCCCACTTTCTATAGTAGTTTACTGCCATGAGTATGTACTCGTGATTGTTGGACACTTTTGGTTTTACTTTCCAGATGATGTCAATACCCTACATAGAGAATGGTCGTGGCATTGTCAGGTTGTAAAGTTTTGATGAAAGCGAATGGATCCAATTCGCATGCTCTTGACACTTGAAGCACTTCTTGACATGCTGGCGGCAGTCTATCTCCATTGTCAGCCAATAATAACAGAGTCGCACAATCTTCTTCACCGCCATATAGTCATGTTTGGCCCACATATACTTTTGTGGACTTTTGTCATGATCTTAGCTGTTACTGCTTCATTCACGCATCGTAGCAGGATTTTATTAGAAAGACCACTTGTATAGGATATTGCCACCAGTAGTGAATTGTGCGGCTAAATGTTGAATGGTACGATGATTAGTAGGCATGGCATCTTCAAGATATCTGGTCTTCCAAGTACTGTATTTTTAAATAAATGCACCATGTATTGTAGGATATATTAAGTGTCAGTATTTAGTACATAGAATGTACTAGTAAGTGATATAAATTATAGAAGTATTAGTAATTTCTTTATTTATTATTTTATATGAACTGATTTTTAATACTAACAGCGCATAGTTTAGTACCCTATACAAAGAAAACTTATTATGTCCTTAATATTTTTTTATTTTTATTTTTTTTAGTTCTAAGTGTGTAATGATGTCATTTTTAATATCCCTTGAAGTTTCATTGAAAAATTTGATCGATTTCCCAATGTTTCCCAAAAACAACAATACATTACGTGATACATCCAAGATTTCTCATGCGATACCCGATATGTTCTGTATCCTAAGGGTGTACATTCATTGATACCGATACTGAAAACATTGCTCTTTATAGGTGACACCCAGTGGTTAGGATGTCCAAGGGACTCTCTCTACTCCTCTAGGATAAGATCTATATACAAGGATTCAGGCTTTTAGATATGCACACAGTTATGGTACACCTCACCCCTATAGACTTCTTATATGCCCTACTACATGTAAAATCCATGATCCTGCCTGTTTATGCACCGAAGTTGACAAAATCCCTCCACCAATCATGCCCATCCACCCTTGATCCAAAACCCATGAAATCAATTGGTAGACCACAAGATCTTAACCATTAAATATCCATCAAGTGCAATTAAAACATTTCCAACCGTAAAATCAAAAGATTGACGGTTGAAAACATTTAAAACCATGCAAATGTCGGGCCCACCTAAAACAAACCTGATGGATGGTCTGATCATCAAGATATAAGAAATAAAAGTGTTCCTAGACAACCAGTGGATCCCATGTTGGATCATATGGACATCAACCATTCCTAATATATGTTCCCAACAACATCCACTTGCAAGCCATTGAATTGACTTTGTGAGGAATGCCATTCCTAAATTGGAACAATTAACCTTTCTGGAAATTTCCATGAAGATTCCTCTATAGCAAACCTTATCCTTTTTACTACAATGACAATCTTGTACCTGCATCCTAGGACTGAGATCAAAACACCTTACCCTTGCTAATGCCATGATTATTCTCAAAATTTACTGGTTTGCCACTCCAAGAAGCTATAAATAGCCATACATTTGAAGAGAAAAAGGCATTTGGTCCTCATATTCTGATATTGAATTCAAGAGAATAGAGAGGGAGGTTGCAGAGAAGAAAAATGGAGTTCAAAGGAAGAGAGAGTGAGAATACATGATCAGGTAAGTCTCTTCCAGTTTTGTTCAATGGAGACTACTGCTTGCACTTGTCGAAATGCTCGAATCGTAAAAATTAGACGTAGATGATTCGAAATCAAGGCCAAGCAAACGACAATTTGGGGAGGATTTGTCTTTCTATGTTGATTTCCTTTCGTTTACCGCAGAGACCGTGAATTTGGGCAAGAGGAGGTGCCTTATTCATTCTTCTCTTGCTATCAAATCGCCTACCCAGGATTCTCTGGGTAGATCAGTTTATAGGAATCATTTTCCGTCTTT
The DNA here is from genome assembly GCA_030180095.1 of Magnolia changhungtana. Classification (NCBI taxonomy): domain Eukaryota; kingdom Viridiplantae; phylum Streptophyta; class Magnoliopsida; order Magnoliales; family Magnoliaceae; genus Magnolia; species Magnolia changhungtana. The sequence continues at coordinate 17,838,557 of JASAUF010000343.1, forward strand.
CTTTTGTAGTTGTAGCTCTCTACACAACTTGTTTCCAAAGGGCTAGTGACGACTCCAAATTTGAATCAATCCATTGCGGATACCACTGTTACAAATATACATGTTATGATGCATCCATCATAAGAAATTCAGCTCTAGGTGGGGGTGAGGGCATGGAGTTACTACATCCTTCAGCAAAACAGAGTCCGAGAAGGCTGCAATCTCTACCAAAGAGAGAAAAATAGATGCAGAGAGAGAATGGAGAGAGAATGAATTAGGGCCACACACCCTTCTCTCCTGAACACACCCTTCTCTTCTGAACCAGTTGGGTTCAGCCGTTTCTTGATGCTGTGAGAAGTTGAAACCTCCTTAAAAATCTGGATCAGTTGGATCCAACAGGCCAGTTGGGTCAACGTCATTAGTCTTGAGGTGATGAGCGACGAAGTTGTGATCAATATTTTTTAATGCTGTGATGAAAATCCCTGCTGTGAATTTGCTGGGAGGACTGTTGAGATCACCACGAGTAGATTTTTTTTTTTTTTTTCTCTTCCTTGCTGCGATCAACATCTTTGATCACAGGGCCTCACTTGATCGCTGAGTATTGCTGGACCATTTGTTGGGCCCGATCAGCGCCCTTGTTTCCAGAATGTCATGGGCTCTATTTGTAGTTCTGTTGCTGATAGGATCACTGGTCTTGTGTTACTGATTGGATGCTGCTCCCAGTTCTTATAACCCATCTGCACTGATAGGCGCTGTCTGCTTTATGGCCCATTGTTTTGATCATCTGATCAATGATCTTTTGCTATCTGATCATTTGCATTGCTGTGGCCCGTTGTGTTGCTGATCTGATTAGTGATCATTGCTGTGGTCAGCGTACTGGCCCACCTAGATAAGAATTGAATAACACGCTGCATGGTCTGAAGTGCCACTGATCCAACGTGCCCCTACATCCCTTGCCATGTTGCAGGAGCCTACGACCTCATCAAGTGCTTTTTTTTTTTTTTTTTTTTCAGCGTCCGCCTTTTATGGGCCTTGCAATTGGTGAGACTGTTGACTGGCTAGTCTCTTCAAAATTTAGGCCGTTGATCTGAAAACAGCATCTGGACCATCCTGCTGGGCCGTGGTTTTTTCTTTTCTTTTCTTTGGGTCCTCTGGATCCTGTTTCGTTGCTGGCCGTTTGATTGGAAGGTTCACTGGGCGCTGCTGATTGCTGTGGACTACTTGTCATCAACAGCCGACAGTTTTTTTCTTTTTTTTTTTTTAAATTCTTTTAGGTTAGCTCGTTAGTACACCCCATTGGCAGTTCACACTTCACTGTTAGCCACCCCCACTAGGGATCGATACCAAGACCTCAGTGTTGAAATGAGGTATCTTTCACTCAGTCTACCACTTGAGAGACAGTTGTTGCTGGGCCTATTTGTTGCCAGGAAATTGCTGGACAGTGTTTACTCATCTTATTTTGGGCCTGATCTCAAAATCATTGGACCCACCATTAAGCTCATTTGATTATTGACCTTGCTGTTATTGCAAGGCCAGACTCTCACCGCTGTTAAACTGTGGCCGTTGTCGACCACTGCATTGAGATCAGCGGCCCATCAAATTATTGTTGCTCTTGAGTTCAGTATGGCCGGCTGATGGGGACATCATGCGCACACGCGCACGCACGCCGCCCCCTACGCACGTACGCAAGGAGAGGGAGGGTCCCACCGTCGATCTAGCTCGATGACGACGTCCCGGGAGGGCCTCCTAGTTAGAAGACGGAGTTTTGGTTCATTAGAGTGGGCTGATAATCAAGTAAAGCCCATTATGGGATCTCATGATCGGGGCTCATTAGTCAGATTGATTTCATATTTTAGGTTTTGATTATTTATGTTATTTAAAATATCATGAACGCTTTAGATTTCTTTGGTTACTTTTTATTTTGGTTTACTTCATCACTAAGTAATAGGTCGCGCACATGGCGCGAGTTTTGCGGTATAGGGTTTTCCCTATAAATAGACACCGCTTGTAGTTCTTTTGATTCATTGAAGTTGAATGAAAATTTCTGCGTGTTTTTTTGTTCTCTGAGTTTCTGAGTTGTGGAAAAATTCAAGTGCGTGCGAAGCCCTCCCTTTTCGAAGGGTTAGCTATCGTGGTGCGAAGCCACGTTTATCCCAATCCGCCCCTTCTTATTTCATACATTATACGATCATCTTCGCTTCAAATTCGCTTGTTTTGTAGCTGTTCGTTTCTCTACAGCCAGTTCCAGAGTCCAGAATCTAGCCCTGCAGGAGGGCTAAAATTTTGACGGAGCACCGTGCCTCGACCGCACATCAGATTGCGACGAAACTTAGAGGGTTTGAAGTTCCCCCCTGGCCGACCAAGGTCAAGGAAGTAGTTTGGGGATTCGGGCCCCCACCACACGTGCGGCCAGCTTAACTGCGCATGTGTGTCAGGCCCTGTTCCGCTGTCCGTCGCGGGATTTGTCTCTCGGTTCAGGTTTTCTCTTATTTTCCCATTTTCATACTTATTTTCATAAATCCTAATCCTAGATTGCATTACCCTTAATTTATTTGCCCTTTTTTTTTTTTCCACCCTAGGGTTCCTTGAGTTGAAATTAGTGAATCCCTTGGGTTAGGGATTGATTACTGTGCATGCGTGGATGATTATTTCTTATTTTTGAGTATCGTTTGGTTCATAATTTTTATTGATCCAGCCCTAACATGTGTAGGCCTGGACCCACATAGATTCCCCTTAATTGAATGTTTGGACTTTCATGTGGGATATGGAATTTGTGTAATTGTTTCTGAATTAACGTAATCTTAAGCTTGAAATCTCGCACATCATATTTGAATTTCATGTCCTGCATCACTAGCATATTACTACTTATGTAATTACATTTGTGAATGATACGTTGCCATAGATTATCACTCTATTTGAACAATATGGCTGATCGACAAATCCCTGCTGAAGGTATTGGGACCACTACCTTCTCCACTTCCCACCTTAGGTAATGCTCTTGTTGCCTTCTTGGGGTTGTCACCTTGGATAATTGACTTAAGAGCTACCGACCATATGATAGTTACTCCATCCCTCACATCTTTTCATCCCTCAATTTCTTGCTCCCCAGTCTCCCTGGTCAATGGATCCTTGTCTAAAGCCCTTGGAAGAGTAGCCTCACCCAGTGCTAACATTATTACCTTATCCTCAGTTTCATACATACCAGATTTCCCTCATAGCCTATTTTCTGCGAGTAAACTAACCACATCATTACAATGTTCTGTCACCTTTTATCCTACCTAGTAGGTGTTTCAAGATCTCAAAACAAAGGGGGATACTTGGTAGGGGTGGTGAACTGCAAGGATTATACTACTTGGAACCTCAAATTATCCAAGCTGCCCTCGGTGTCAACACCACTCCATTGCAATGGCATGCCTGGTTTGGTCATCCCTCTGTCTTCCTTGAAAACCCTGTTCCTTCTTTGTCATCCGTTTCCTCTATTGAATTTGAAGCTTGTCAATTAGCCAAACACACTAGAACTACCTTTTTGTCTCATCTTGATAAGAGGAGTTTATCTCCATTTGATCCGGTTCATACAAATGTTTGGGGTCCAATTCAAATATCTAATTTTCATAATTTTAAGTATTTTGTTACATTTATTGATGATTATTCAAGAATAACATGGGTATTTATGATGAAAGATCGTTCTAAAATGCTTGAAATATTTAAAATCTTTTGTTTGGAGATTTGTACGCAATTTAACACAAATCGAATGTATTTGGTCCACTAATGCACTTGAGTACCGATCATAGTGTGTTGTAAAGGCCGTTATGGGGCCATAAAGGTAACAGTGACAACTGTTACATGACTGTTATGGAAAAAATGAGCATTAACTGCCGTTAACGGGTAAAATATCTACCTAATGGCTCAATTGAATGTCTGAAAGAAAGATTGGTGGCGAAAGGATATACTCAAACACTGGGCCTAGACTATGAAGAAACTCTCCTCAGTTGCTAAGCTAAACTCTATTCGGGTGTCGATTTCTGTGGCCGCAATTAGATCTTGGCCATTCAATCAATTGGATATCAAAAATTCTTTTTTGAATGGTGATCGGATTGAAGAGGTTTATATGGAGCAACCTCTTAGCTTTGTTGCTTAGGGGGGATTACCATTATAGGGGAGAGAGAGAGAGAGAGAGAGAGAGAGAGAGAGAGAGAGAGAGAGAGAGAGAGAGAGAGAGGATTGAATTGGGAGGGGCCCAAGGCGACAGTTGGGCCCCCTCTCCTAGGATACATTAGTCTCCCTCTCATCAAAGGAACTCGTCCTCGAGTTCACCTTAGAGATCATCTTCCACAACTCTTTGTCAATATTTTGCAACTCTTCATTTACACCAAGCATTTTTGGATCGTAGTGTGTTCTTCCATCAAACCAAATATTAGGTGTAGGTACCTCACCTAGAACTCATGGACCGTCGGTAGAATGTTGCTCGACCATGAAAGCTTCACACTTCAATAACCGATTTTGGGGCTAGCAACTCCATAATTGCTTTGATCTTGTCCTCGTCCACCTTGACACCTTGAGATGAGACAACACAACTTAAAAGGCTACATTGTCAGTCAGGAATGCACACTTCTTGAGATTAACATAAAGCTCTTCCATTAAAAGAACTAAATATAAGAATATCATCAAAATAAACAACTACAAATTTTTCAATAAAATGCCTCAACTTGATTCATGAGTCTCATGAATGTACTTGGTGCATTTGACAATCCAAATGGCATGTCAAGTAATTTATAAAGGCCATCCCGGGTTTTAAAAGTTGTTTTTCATTTGTCACCCGGTTGGATATGAATTTAGTAGTATCCACATTAAAGAGTCAATTTTTGTAAATACCTTTGCACCATGTAACATGTCATTAAGTCGAGGAATCGGGAAGCAATATTTTATGGTTATTTTATTGATGGGTCTGCTATCAACACATTCTCCAAGTTCCATCTTTCTTAGATATAAAGAGGGCAGGTATCGCACATGGACTTGGGCTTTTTTGAATAAGTCCTTTCTTTAATAACCCTTCCACTTGTCTTTGGAGTTCGGCATACTTCGTAGGGCTTATGTGGTAATGTGGCAAATTGGGCAATGTAACACCCGACACCAAATCAATTCGGTGTTGGATGTCATGCATCGACGGTAACTAGTGTTCGAAGTATCAGTATTACTACAGATTCCATTTGCCAAGGATACAAAAACAATATCAACATCGCTGATAATATCACTGATAACCGGAAATGCAGGGAAACATAGGGGAAACATGGGGAAAATGATGGAATTTTTCAATGAAACTTTAAGAGATGCTAAAACATACATACTTGCATATTTAAGAAGAAAAGAAATTGCAAAAAGAATGCATACATAATTAGTTTCCATTTAATAGGGGCCTAAAAGCCTGTGTTGTCTTAAGAAATCAGTCCAACCATCGCATCCATCCATCCAACCATCCTATCCATTCATCTAACCAAACATCCATCGATATTTTAGAATATCAACAACACATTTTGCTGAGAAATTGTCGACAACTGGAAAGGAAACAAAATATTGTGGTATCTATATTATCCATGTCACGAATTGTGATAACCATAATATCACAATATTATTGATATTATCATCTAAAAATTGAATACTGCATACATGATACAACCATGCTCGTATAAAAAATTTGAAATGGAATTTTTTTTAACCAACAGATTTTTGGCGATATCGATACATTGGCAATATCATCAAAATATTACCAATACACTAGTGATACAGGCGACGCCTGGAATTTACATCATCGAAAATATTAGCGTTACATTGGTTATATCAATACATTGACAATACAAGTGGTACCTGGAATTTACACAGTAAAAATATTGGTGATACATTAGCGATATCAATACATTGGCGATACCTTGCCGATACTTGAAATTTTTGATATTACCAGTGTTATCAACATCGCCGAGCTAGAGATATGGATAATAGTAGGGATATTTATATAAGATCGGGGATACTTTGAGCAATGGCGGTAACCCATCAAGAAGCTCTTCGGGCATGACATTGGAAAATTTTTCTAAGATTTCCACTATGCATTTGGGTATTTCTCTAATTTCTTCCTTAAGGATGTCTTGAGACAGAAGGGCATAGATACGAGTCATTTCCTTACAAGTTTTCTTACAATGTTTTAGAGACACAAGGAGGGTTTTCCTTAAAGGAGTCAATACATACTTTACCCTATTGAGAAAAAATGATTAAACATTTTTACTCCCATCACGATGAACATCCCAGCCATGTTACCATGGGCTCCCAAGTAATATGTGGCAAGCATTCATAGGTAAGGGATCCAACCAAAGTTCATGACAATACTTAACAATGGAGAATTTCGCCAAACACCTTTCGTTGAGGGACTTAACCTCCTTTCTTGAACCAAGAGCTCTTGTGAGGGTTACGATGCTTTAACATGTCAATTTTAATTTATTAACTATTTCTTTAGCCATCATATTTTCATAACTACCCGAATAAATCAAAACCAAACATTTATGGCCATAGGCAATGCAAAAAGTATGAAAAATATTACCACATAGTCAATGGTCATTTTCTTAGCTTTTAGGGATGGTCAAGACTCGTCTTATGAAAAGGCTTTTAACACCACTATTGGGGTAGTAGTTTTTATAGAAGTTGTAGATAGAGAGATGAGAGAGGAGGAAAAGTTGAGAGAGAGCTCAAAACATGAGTTGCCTTTTTTTTCTTATTCTGTTTATATGTAAAGTTTCTCCTATTTACAAATTACATCATAACCCCCTAATAAATATAAAATTACACATAAGACTCTACTTTCCATATTTACAACTAAACCCCTACATAACAAATAAATGTTCCAACACTCCCCCTCAAGTTGGTGTATGAATATCTATCATACCCAACTTGCTCGAAATCTATTGCAACATAGGAGAACTAAACACCTTTGTGAAAATGTCGACTAACTACTCAGTTGATTTGACGAACGGAATGCACAACGTTCGGGAGAAAATCTTCTCTTGAATGAAAGGAGATCTACTTCAATATGTTTCGTCCTTTCATGGAGGACTGAATCAGATGCAACGTGGATGGCAAATTAGTTATCACAGTAGAGAGGAGCAACAGAATTGATAGGGAAACCAACCTCCTGATGTAGGAAGAGGAGCTATTAGGAGCACTACTGGTTGTCTCAACTTTCTACGAACATAGGTGAGAATATGCTTAGGCGCCTTAGGAAGAGGAACGAACTTGTTAACCACAGGCAAAGGTAAAGGAGCATGTGGGGCAACTAAATCCGGAGGATTGGACATGTTAGAGAAAAAAGGACAATCTTCAAAGAATGTGACATCCATGGACACAAAATACCTTTTAGTGCATGTATCATAACACTTAATAGCCATTGTGCTGAAGAAAGTACCCAAGGAAGATGCATTTGATGGAACGATTAGCAAACTTGTCTCGGGATGGATGTAGAGAGTGAACAAAATAAATGCACCCAAAAAACCTTGGGAGGAATACCAAAAAGAGAACAACCAGGCTTAAGTGTATGAAAATGAGTCTTGCCATTTAAGACACGAGAAGGCATGCGATTGATTAAATAGCAAGAAGTCAGCAAAGCAACAAACCAGTATGATTTAGGAACTTTCATTCCAATCAGAAGAGAGAATAACTTCCAGAAAATGGCGATTCTTGCACTCCATTTTGTTACAGAGTGTAAGCACATGAAAACTGATGAAGAATGCCATTTTCTTTAAGATAAGATGTGATAATCACCACGATTATCAGACTAAATGGATAGAATATTGCAATCATACCGAGTCTTAATCGGTTGATGAAATGACTTGAACAAGTGCGGAAATTCGCGACGTCATTTCATCAAATAAACCCAAGTAACATGAGAAAAATTATCAATGAAAGTCACAAAGTGTGAAAAAACCATCAATCAAAATAACATGGCTAGGACCCCAAATATCAGAATGTATTAAAGCAAATATTTTACTAGAACAATGTGAAAGTGCAAGAAATGAGGTCCGAACATACTTGTTAAACGTACATTTCACAGGAAAGAAACATCATTTAACTTATTAAACTTGGGAAGAAAAAATTGTAAAGTCTTAAAAGACACATGACCAAGTTGCCCATGCCATAAGGCAGCTGACTCCTAACTAGACTCAAAACAATGAGAAACAAAAGTAAAAGAACTCGATGAAGCATCACTCCTAGTAGACAACTCCCCCTGATGTAGAAAGTAGAGATCACCACACTCATGGCCTACACTAATAGTCTTTGTATTCAAGTCCTGAAAGATGCAATGAGAAGGGAAGAAAATCACACAACAGTTAACGACTTTTATAAGGCTATGAACAAAGATCAAATTTGCATGAAATTTAGGAATAAAGAGAACATTTGACAAGGTAAGATCGGGAGAAAAAGACACCGAGCCAATGCATTCTACAGGAGTAAGTCCCATCAGCTAGACGTACTAGACGGTTGCAAGTAAAGGAACTAGATGGAATAAGACAAGTGTGCTTACCAGTCATATGATCTGATGCCCCCGAATTAATAATTCAGGTCGCAGAAGTGGAAGAGGCATGGAGTGCAGTACCTGTGGTTGCAACGAAGGATGAGGCAGATGGCTGTGAAGCAAAAGAGGCAGGAGGCACGAACTAGGTTTGAAGCATCCGAAGGCGTTGAAGATCCATAACATCGGCTTTGGTCATGGTAATTGTGTCCAACTAATCGGAGACGGGAGAGATGTTAAGAGGACAACCACCAGAAGAGTCAGGTATGGTCCCGATCTCATCAGAAGCAACAACATGAGCAGTAGGATGTCCCATGTAATTTGAAGCACCGATCCCGAGTGTGTCTGGAATGATTGCAAAAGGTGCACATAAACCGACCATGACCACGACCTTGTCCTTTGATAAAACCACCTTAAGAATCTAAACCACCACTTCGGTCACTAGATGGGATGATGGTGGAGGTAAACGTAGTCATCTCCTGAGTAGCAGCGTGTGTTAACATCACCCACCTATGGGCCTCCTCAATATGAACAATGGAATATGTTGCCTGAAGAGAGGGAAATGGAGTTGTAGCAACAAGTTGGGTCCGGAGGGCCTTATATTCACTATTCAATCCAGTAAAAAAATTATATGTTTTTGCTTCATCTTCCCGAATCCTCACAATCTTTGCACTGCGGCTATCTGGAAGCTCATTCATGGGTTGCAGATGACTCGGTTCTTCCCAACGACTCTTTAGCGCATCAAAATATTCAATAACTAACGAATTCTCTTAGGTGAGAGAATAGAGTTCAATGGTCAACTGGAAGATACGGGGCTTGTTAGATATGGTCCCATATGTCTCATTGAGGGATTTCCACAGATCCGTAGTAGAATCATAAAAGAAATAGGAAGAGGCAATATCTGGTTCTATAGAGTTGAGGATCCAACCCATAACAATAACATTTGAGGATTCCCATGTGTCAATCTATGACGATTGTCACGAATCACTAGATTGAGAAGTAGAAGGCCTCTTGGATGTGCCAGTAAGAAATCCAAGTTTCTCCTTGCCAATAACATACATGCAAACAACCCAGGACCACAAAATAAAATTGTTCCCATTAAATTTTGTGGAGGTAATTGAGAGGGGCCCCTTGGAGCTATGCCTAGATGACTTGGCATCCATGGATATGTGAAGAAGAGGTGGAGAAAGATCACAAACTGAAGTAGTATGAGCAAAACCAGCAGCAGGGAGATACACCCAGATCCGGTGTATACATGGACCTCAAAAAACAAACGAAAAAGTGGTCTAGCCAGCCCACCTTTTTGCCCAAAAAATGCATAAAAATGTTTTGAATCTACACAAGCGCAGTATTCCTTAATAGATCATAAAAAAAGGTCCATAATGAGTGGATCCAAAGGATTAAAACCCACCGATTCAGAAGAAATCTGAGAAATTGACGATTTACGGCCGTTTTCCAGAAAAAAAAGGGTCAAATCCATTAAAAAAAATACCAAACGAATCCAGAAACTTATGGAAAAAAATGCTCATAATTCCTCTCATGTGTAGCCGCACTTGGTGGTGTGGATCTCGACCCAAATCAATCCATACGGGGCCATACAGCTGGCATCGACATCTGTACAGTTGACGTCAATAGTCCCCTGCATCAAAAATACTTCGGGCTTCGATCCTTATGTGTAGATCCTTAATCTCACGTAGAACTGATCGAACAAAGCTTTAATACCAAGTAGTTTTTGTTCAAGTTGTAGAGAGAGAGAGAGAGAGAGAGAGAGAGAGAGAGAGAGAGAGAGAGAGAGAGAGGTGGAAAAGTTAAGAGAGAGCTCAAAACGTGAGGCGCCTCTTTTGCTTATTCTATTTATATGTAGGGGTTTCCCTATTTACAAATTACATCATAACCCCCTAATAAATATAAAATTACACATAAGACTCTACTTTGCATATTTACAGCTAAAACCCTACATAACAAATAAATGTTCCAACTGGGATCACATACCTCTTGGTAGGTCTCATTATCATCTTTGGAATCGTAAACAACTGCATCATCATTTTTTTTATTAGATTCAATTAATTGCCAACTTTCTTTTGAAGACACTCATAAGCTAAATGTCCTTTCTTTCCACATTGAAAACATGTGTTTGATTGGGTCCCATTGCAATTTCTCTCTTGTGAGGTAGCCACACGTTCTTTAGTTTCCCATCTTGTGGGTCGGGACGTTTGTTAGACCGTTTGATAACCTTCTTGTCTTTAGAAGTTCCAAAATTAGAGGTTTTCTTGAACCACTTAAAAGAGGCCCTACTCAATTTGCATTCTGCCTCTTAAGGCCATTTGGTAGGCTTCCTCTTCTTCAAGACTACTTCAACGGTGTAAAACTATCTCATCATGGATAGATGATTTTAACCCACTTACATATCTAGCTGCCAAGTAGTCATTGGTTTCTTGCAAATTCGCTTGGCTTAAATATTTATAAAACTCTTCGGTGTAATTGTGTTAGACAGACTCACATATACCTTGTATAGCTAGTATACCTTGTATAGTTCATTTCCATAGGTAGAGGATTTTGATTTTATTATTTTCTTTGTATAGATGACTATAATCTCTATATATTCAACCCCTTTGGGTTGTCTTAAATACACAAAAGCTTTCAGCTTCTCTCTATTTACATGGTATCAGAGCTTCATTGATCCAAATCTGGCACCACCTGGCAGATCCGACCATCCCTGCTGCGTTCGGCCACCATCCCTGCTCGTCCGACCGCCCCTGCGTCGTCCGGCCACCCTGCTACGTCGTCCGACCCTCACTACGTCGTCTGACCACCCTACAACGTCGCCTCTGCTCGTCCGACCACCCCTCTGCTCGTCCAGCGCCCCTGCGTCGTCCGACCACCCCTATTGCTCGATCTGTTCCAGATCCAGAGCCCCTGTTGCCCCTGTTGCTGTTGCTATTCCACCTGATCCAGATCTCAATTTTCCAGATCTAGCTTTTCCAGATCCAGATCCACTGTTACTGTTCCTATTCCGCCAGATCCAAATCTAGATTTTCTAGATCCAGATCCACTGTTGTTGTTGCTATTCCGCCAGATCCAAATCTATATTTTCCTGATCCAGAGCCCTTGTTGCTATTGCTATTCCGCCAGATCCAGATCTACCTTATCCAGATCCAGCAACCCCTGTTGCTGGTGCTATTCCGCCAGATCCAGAAACTGCAACCCCTTGGGTATCTCCTGTTGTACGGTACATCTAACACCTTTTTCTTACGTTACTTCCGATCAATGGACAAGAACTCATCACGTACAGAGGCCCCACATTGTAGTTTTGATGGTACCAACTATTCTCTATGGGCCATCCATTTTCAGAACTTCCTCAAGGGTCGTGGTTTGTGGGGACTAATTGATGGATCTGTTACTATCCCCACTTCCACGGGTGCCGACAAATTAACTGATTGGGAAATGAACAATGGGCGGATTATTACCTGGATTCTCGATTCGGTCGATTGGTCCATTGCTATTGGTCTCACACCTCATCGCACGGCTAAGGCAATGTGGGAGCATCTCCAGACAATTTATCAACAGAGTAATGCGGCCCGGTTATACCGTCTGGACGATCTCGTTAACCTTACTCAGGGTGACGACAGTATTCAATCATTTTACTCCAAAATTGTCACAATTTGGACTAAGATGGCTATGATGGATCTAACATTTCCTCATGACTTTAAGATATTTCAAACTATGTGCGAGAGTGCGTAAGTTCGCAAATTTCTTATGAAGCTGCGTTCGGAATTCGAGCATTGTCGGGCTAATCTCTTGAACCGTAGCCCTACTCCTTCATTGAATTCAGTTATTAATGATCTATTGGCTGAGGAACTACGACTGAAAGTTCTCTCTCTTCCTTCCTTAACTCCGGGTTCATCTGATATGGTGCTTGCTGTGCCCACCACTATACCAACACGTGGTTCCACTCCTTCGACTTGTTGCGGCTGCAACAAGGTGGGTCATGTTGTCGCTCAATGCAAAGAATGGTGCACTTATTATCGACGGATTGGTTATGGTATTCAGGATTGCCGTACACATGCCTATGCATCTTCTTTCGTTTGTGGACGTGGTGGTCGTGGTCATGCTCTTTCTGCTACTGTTGCCACTATTTCTTCCAAGCCGTCTGTTGGTGATTCTGCATCTACTGTTTTTGCTGAAGGTCTTTAATCACCTTTGACTCTTGTAATGCTCCAGCAAATCGTTCAGGCCTTTTTTGCGGCCGGTATGTCAGGTATATCCCCTTCTTCTACATGGTTCTTCGATTCGGGTGCTTCCAATCATATGACTGGTATTGTATCCCATCTTCGTGACATTCGTCCCTACACCGGCAATCAGGCTATTTTTACTGCGGATGGCACTAGACTACCTATTCAATCCGTTGGCTCATTGACTTTCTCTCCTTCTGCTCATCGTCAGTTCACCCTTCGTGATGTGTTTCCTGTCCCTAACCTCTCCAATTTAATTTCAGTTGGTCAACTCACATCCAATAACTGCTTAGTCATATTTCTTCCCAACTGTTGTTTTGTGCAGGATCTGATAACGAGGAAGGTACTTGGGATGGGTAGGCGGCTTGGTCGTCTGTACGTGCTGGACTTTGATCCATCTATCACTCCAGCTCATTGTTTCTTTTCTCTATCTTCATCAGATATTTGTTCGGCAAATAAATTGTGGAAACTGTGGCTTTTTCGCTTTGGTCATCCACACTCCGATCGGTTAATTCAGTTATTTTCTTCTGGCATGTTAGGAAACGTTTCTCTTAATAAAAAAGGATTTGGATTATTCTTGCTCGTCTTGTTGTCTTTCAAAGAGTAAGTGTATTCCTTTTCCTCTAAGTACTACAAAATCTTCTATGTTTGAACTAGTGCATACAGATGTCTGGGGTCCTTCACCAATTTTGTCTCTTTCTGGGTTACGATACTATGTTATATTCATTAATGATTTTACACGTTACACCTGGATTTACTTTCTGCACTCGAAGTCACAGGTTTTTGAAAATTTTAAGATATTTCACTCTATGGTGGAGACTCAGTTTCGGGTTCCAGTTTAAACTCTCCGCTCTGACTCAGGGGGGAATATCTCTCAACTATTTTCGTACATTTCTTCAGGGTCATGGGATTATTCATCAGACCACTTATTCTGACACTTCACAACAGAACGGGGTGGCTGAACGAAAAAATTGTCGTATTGTTGAAACTGCCAACACCCTGATGACAGCTACGAGTGTTCCTCGTTCTTTCTAGGCGGAAGCAATGTTACATTCAGTCTACTTGATTAACCGGGTGCCAACCAACGTTCTGAATAGTAAATCTTCACACTTTGTTCTCAATGACTTACCTCCTGCATATTCCACATTTCGTATTTTTGTTTGTGTCTGCTATGTTCACCTGGCTTCACGTGAGCGTAACAAATTATCTCAAAAATTGATCAAATGTATGTACTTGGGATTTGAAGAAACTTAGAAGGGTTTTCGATGTTATGATCCAGTTTCTCGTCGTGTTCGGGTTTCATGACATGTTGTTTTTGTTGAACATATTGCCTTTCATTCATCTCTTCCTCCTCCGCACGCACCCCAATCTCCTGGTCTAACCACCTTTCCTGATATTCCTTTTGCCTCGAGTACTCTCCCTCGTCTGTTGCAGGTTTACTCGCATCAACCACGTACAGCTCCACCACCTATTACTCAACCCGAACCTACTGTACCTGTTGCAGATCTTGGACCTACCTAGATACGTCGTTCCGATCGTGTCCATCGAGCGCCTGATCGCTTGATATGCTCTGTCTGCCATGAATGCTACTCTGGATATTATTTCTATTCCTACTTCATACTCATAATTAACAAAGTCAATTTTTCAATCACGCCTTAGGAATGATTGCTAAAACATAATTAACAAAGTCAATTTGAAATAGTTGATGAGTCTAAATGATGAGGATAATATCTCAAAATCACGGTGATGTTTGTCACGTTGTTAGAGAGAGCTTCGGTAAAGAGAGAACATAGATTTGTGGTTGAAGGGCCTAGAAAGAAATGAGATGAGGACCTAAAAGGAGTTGGTTGGAGGTGGCGAGAAGGGATATGACGAATTTTTCAATCACGCCTTAGGAATGATTGCTAAAACATAATTAATAAAGTCAATTTGAAATAGTTGATGAGTCTAAATGATGAGGATGATGGTTGAAAGTAGATTCATCTTCCCTCACCATGTGAAGTTGGGTGAGCGGCCCATGAGGCAGGTGGCTCGTGTGAGGCGGGACCCATGTGAAGTTGGGCCCGCGAGGGGGGTTTGGCCGAGGACCAGACCTGGGCTATGAGACATAAATAAAGGGATTGATTTGCCAAGCTTTATCAGTTCGAGCTTTCAGAGCAAGTGGATAGTTGTCCTGCGTCAATCTCCTGGAGAGAGCTAATGTTACCATCAATTTTATTGACCATTAAGCAAACTAGGAGCTTCCTCTCTATCTTGTGTTTTATTGTTCCTACTTAATTTCCATAATTTGTTAGAGATTTTTTTTATTCTTGATCAAGAGGGTATGGTAACCACTTTCTTCTCTTAGTTTCTTGTATGTGTTTGTTGAATCCAACTTATCTATGGAGGTAGGAAAAAGGTATTTTATGGAACTAGATGTGTGTGTTGTGATTTGTAGGTACTAACTTCTCCTGAAAGAATGAGCTAGATGTCTGTAGACGCCCCACCCTAATAAAACTATGCATTTGGAACCGAACTGTAAACCGATGGCAACCCAAATCCGTAACTATTAGGAAACCAGCAGCCAAGAAACCTATTAGGTATTCATTCATCCCCAAAAGTCTGCAAGGCAACACCATAACCCAATCCGAAGTGACACAGGGCCCCGATAGGACCATCCAAACCAACGGATCAAGCCGAATGAAAATTGCTTGCCAGTGAAAATTGGATTTTTACTGGCACCTCTTGACCCATCAAGGGCCACCTATGGACACCTGGGATAACTGAGCAAGTCGCAAGTGTAGAAGTACAAGTAGCTAGGTAGTGGAAATCCAATTTCTGCTACTTTAGCAAAAGTCAACTAATCTTCCCAAAGGTTGTGCACGGATCCATAGGCAAGGAACATTGACATCCCGGTTGCTTCGAACATCAGTTGGATGCTCATATCACTTTTTGCACCTTAAAAAAAAAAAAATGAAATTACAAGCTTTATCGCTCCCCTAGCCAACCAATGGGTGCTAAATATAAAGCAACCAATCAAACCCTACCACGTGGCATTTTTGCTCATTAGCTTCTCGTTATTTGCAAGAATACCATGATACCACCTATAAATACACGCCCCCCCCCTCCGCTTCTCGTTATTTGCAAGAATACCATGATACCACCTATAAATACACGCCCCCCCCCTCCCTCACCTTCTCATTTCACACATCTACAAACCATTACTCTCTACCAAGGAGAGAGAGAGAGAGAGAGAGAGAGAGAGAGAGAGAGAGAGAGAGAGAGAGAGAGAGAGAGAGAGAGAGAGAGTGTGTGTGTGCAAGACAGAAAAGGAATGGGGAGCATCCACCCAATTAAGCCATCCATTCCATCCCAAGCCTAGTCTATACATCCCTTCAAGCCATCGCAACTATTCAACTCGACCGGACTAGGGTAGGGATTTCAGATCCACAATCATCTTCTCTAAAGAGGAGTGTCGTAGCTCTCATATCTCCTCTCAAATCTCCCACATGCACAAGATGTGCTCTTACAATACATTTACTTGTTGCACAACTTCCTTCTCATACACCCCTTGCTTCTCCATGAGTGTTTCTTTAGGTGTATGCTCCGTGTCTTGCAAAGTTCTCGGATTTTGACACTTTAGAAACCTAAAGTCATCTAATCTTGTGTCATTTATTTCAATAATCATATCCTCGGTTATGGTTGATCAAAGCAAGTTGCCTCCACAATCATAGCCATAGTTAAGCTTTACTAGTACATATTTTCCTTTTTAATGACCATTGCCTTATCAAATCACTGCCGAAGTTGAGCCATTGTAGTCACCTAGGTGGTGGTTAGAGTTGAGCAATCATATTCTGTCCGACTTCGGATTTTGTCCATAACAAATTAAATAATATGGTATCCGGAATCCTTAAATCCCAAAAATCCCACAAAGTAGAGGTTGCATGTGAGTGCGGGTTGAGAAGGGTGCCTAACCCCTTTTCTGTCCCCGAGGTCGTTACTTGAAATCCCTGGTCGCAGGCCAACTACAGGAGTCATTCAAGTCAAGGGGTTTTGATTCCTCAACCCATTATGCTTCTACGGTGTATAGCCAATCGTAGATTCTAAGACCAAAGGCTAGTGGCAACTCAAGTTAAACCTTTTTTCATCACATACCACTATATCCACCCCACAAACAAACAAGAAGCACCATCGACGCCGACGAGAAGGCGAGGGTAAGGGGCTGCTTCCCCGCCCATATTGTATGCACAATGTCCAACAAGATTCTAGTCTTATTTTTGATTGACTGCATGGTTTGCGTGTAATGTCATATTAAAGGAAGTTCCTAATCTATTGGATGTTAACTTGCATAATTACTTGGATTGCAAATTGCAGTATTTTGTTTGCATTGAGGATAAACTATTTATTCATGGTTTAAGGGCTTGTTTGGATGTGCCCTGGAATGAGGAATGATAACGAAACTTGTTTATTTTGTCCCATACAATTTTTTTTTTTTTTTTTTTTCCACTGAGTTTGCGAAATACCAGCAATGTACCATGGATGCATTAAATGATCCCTTCTAGAAAAATGCACCCTGAAATGAGAATGGGATGCTAATAACCCACGGCTTATGATCACCCCAAAACAAGAATGGGATTGTAACAACCCCATGACTTGTTATCACGCTATCCTATGGGGTACTGCAGAAGTTGCATTGGAAGTTTTGTTATGAATGATTGAGGAAAGTTTATTGCTGCCTTTTTTAATTTCATCCAAATCTGCACAAGCCACTTGACTGAGATCACTGCTTTAGTTTCAGGAATCCAGCTTGCAATTGAACAGAGATAACCTGCCAACACATCAAAGGCAACTTCAATATCGCCATATAGAAACTTTAGAGAGGACCTAAGGAAATATGAACAGGTGATGACAATTCAAAATTAGCAGCACATGGATTGCATCATGGAAGGCATATCACATGCAGCATAAAAGTAGTGTTGCAGCCAATCCCACAGTAGCTTTGGAACCAAGCCATTTTATCGAGCGAAATCGGTAAAAAATGCTGAACAATTGGCATGATTATCTATCTAGAGATTATCTTCTTGCTCCTTTTTAATTGCCATAGCTTCTTTTTCTTTCTTTCTTTTTTTTTTCCATGAAGAAAGGAAAGAGGTTGGTTTCTCTTGGATGAATTTGTTTTTTTGGCAGTCTATTGCTTATACTAGTTGCTTTGTTCAAATAATAACAAGGCAGATTCATGTTTTCCATGACATCCATGGACTCGACAATCTGATTTTTCAATTCCTCCTTGACGGGTGTGAATTTTACTCATTCTGTAATGATATGGTCGTGGCTTGATGATCCAGACCGTTGATATGATGGGCTTTGCTGTGGACAGAGGATTGCCCAAATATCTCCCAGATTGTGAGATAATATTCTTTTGATCAGTAGCACACAAGCAGTTGGCTAAGAGAAAATACAGATGAATCAGGAGGACCAAAGATTGGATGATCACCATCTCCCATGGACATTCACATCGAATGTGGGGCCCACCAGATCAGTGCTCTAATCAGCTAAGTATGGCCCTGACTATTCACAGCATGGTGAATCAAGATCCATTAGTTTTTACTCGAAAAGAGTTGGGATGTTGGACATAATTTTACTCGTTACGAGGAATGCTTGAATCATCTGCACAAGGAAATACCAACTGCACTCAATGTGAATATCTGGACTATGTATACAGTATCCGTGATTGGATGATCGTTAACTGCTCATGCTCCACTTTTTTCGACTATCATTTGGTGCAGGATATGAAATTCAGATATGATGTGCAAGATTTCAGATTTAAGATCACATAGTTCATAAACAATTACACAAATTCCACATCCCACACAAAAGTCCAAATATTCAATTAAGGGGAATCTATGTGGGTCTAGGCCTACACACGTTAGGGCTGGATCAATAAAAATTATGAACCAAACAATACTCAAAGGGAAATACAAATCATCCACACATGCATGACAATCAATCCCTAATCCAAGGAATTCACCAATTTCAAATCAAGGAACCCTAGGGTGAGAAAAGAGATAGAAATTGGAGATTTAAGGCAATATGGGGTTAAAGTTTATAAAATTAGGGATGAAAAGAGGAAAACAAGAGAAAAACCTGACCTAGAAATAACTACTGCGTGCAAACGGTGCCCCGGGGCTGATGCATGTGCGCAGATGAGTTAGCTGCACGTGCGATGAAGGCCCGCCTTCCCAAATCAGCTTCTTGGCCTTGGTCGGCCAGGCTGGGGCTGCAAAACCTCCAAATTTCACGTGGATCCAGGCTGTGGTCTGGGCGTGGTGCTCCGTCGAAATTTCAGCCCTCCTGCAGGGTCAGATTCTGAAAACTGACAGTGGATGGATGAACAGCTGCAAAACAAATGGATTGGGCGCGAAGATGGTTGTGGGAAGGATGAAATAAGATAGAGGGGCGTATGTGGATAAACGTGGCTTCGCAACACGAGAGTTAACCCTTCGAAAAGGGAGGGCTTCGCACCCATTTTAATTTCTCTATAACTCAGAAACTCAGAGAGAAGAAAAACCACACAGGAATTTTTATTCAACTTCAATGAATCAAAAGAATTACAAGGGGTGCTATTTATAGGGAAAATCCTAAACCCCTAAACTCGCACCATGTGCGCAACCTCTTACTTGGCGATGAAGTAAACTAAAATAAAAACCAAACTAAGAAATCCAAAGTATTCATGATATTCTAAATAATAATAATAAGCAAAACCTAAAATATGAAATCAATCTAACTAGTGGACCACGATCATGAGATCCCATGATGGGCATTTCTTGACTATTGGGCCTACTCTTTTGAATCAAAACTTCGTCTTCTAACTACGAGGCCCTCCTCTGGACATCGTTATTGAGCCAGATCGACGGTGGGGCACTCTTTCGTACGTACGTGCATGGGGGGGGGGGACGTGCACGTGTGGACGATGTGCGTGCGTGCGTGTGCATGATGTCCTCATCAACTCTCTCCGGCTGTGAAGATTTTGCCACTGGCGAAATAAAACTCCCGAATCGCTCCAAGATGTCAGGATCAAGTCTCTAAAACTCTTCCTCAGTGAACCACGTGTTGTCTGAAGCTGGGCGTAACTTTCATTTAACTAGGTACTTTTGAAAACCGCCATCCGACGTAGAAGCTATCTCATGGTCCAGGTGTTCACTCCCCAAGTATAGGGTCACGATGTAATAATAATCTCGGTGAGACTGAGGTCGAATCCACAGGGACTGAACCTTGTACATAATTTGAAAGTAGCTCGAACTAGAACTAGGCGAAGATGTAATCTAAATTAAGTGAATGTAAGAGAAGAATGGTGAATAGATTAATTAAAAACGAATAAATTTAAAGGTGGTAACTAGGGTTCCAAGGATCCAATTGTAGCAATTGGGAAGCTACCTTGCATAATTCAAGGACACAACTGAAATCAGAGTCCTATCTTATCCAGTTGGTAAGAGGAGATTTGTCAGATCTCTGAACTTCTCATGGATCTAATCATCAATAGATAAGAATTATGAAGATTTAGAAGTGATTCCATCACCTAACCATGCCCAGGAGACTATGCAAACAACAGCAATTTACCAATCCACAACCAGTCTAAGAGAAGTATGAACGTTAGGAAGGATTCCATCATCCAACCATGCCCAGGGGACGATGATGAACAACAAGGTTCCCAAGTTCAAAATCTCTATAATGAAAAGAACATACTCAAAGCTATTGTAATTTAAGTCACAATAAACCATTAAAAACTAAAAGTATTCTTTATAATCAAACTAAAATCCAAAAAGTTCAATCAAACATGAATCAAAACGAAGCATCCCAATCACGCTACAAGCTTCACCTCTTAGCCCTAGCTAAGAGGTTTAGCTCATCATAGACATGATCTAAATCTCACAAAAACATTAAAGGAAAAGAAGAAAACTAAGAAGAAGAAGAGAAACTCCTGTTGTGTCATCCACTCTCTCTCTCTCTCTCTCTCTCTCTCTCTCTCTCTCTCTCTCGCTCCCCGTCTCCAGATCCACGCCTCCACGGCTGCTCACGATCCTTAGATGCCTTTCTCTCTCTCTCTCTCTCTCTCTCTCTCTCTCTCTCTCTCTCTCTCTTTCTCCTCCTTTTATAAAGTAAGGAGGGGTGGTGGAGAGCTTTCATGCACAAACGGCGGTGCATGCTGAAGTCGATGGAATTCTATGCTGTAAGTAAGCAGATAGTGAGGTTCAACACAAGTGGGTTAGACTAGTTCGGCCCGTGAACTATGTAGTCGCACCTCTATAGTTGACCACGGTGGAAAAGTCTATACAAGTGGGTAGCAATCATATACGAGTCCCACCTCTGTTTTAGACTTTGGTGATCCAATTGGGAAATATGGAAAGTTGTGGAAACGTTGAAAGAGTATGTATGTTACAAGTGGGTAGAAGTCCCACCTCTGTATATAGGAACATAAAAAGTGGCATAATGCATTGTATCTTTAGTTTATTGTTCTCGATCTAGAAAGCATGTGCCTCCTTGTGCATTATATGAGCATGACATGAAACATGCATTTTCACTGCACACACGCACTCATTGGGCTTAATAGCACAAGCTTTCTTTTTCATTTTATTTTTATTTTTATAACAGATGAGAGTAGGGAGCTACAGAAGTAGAGACTACAGACTCCAGTTGTCCTTTTTGTTTTGTACATATTAGTGTATATATTTTTTGTAATACCCTTAATATGTACATCAGGTATAGTAAATATGACATGGTTTATGTTTTGGTTTTGCCTTGATGTGCTCAGTTGTACACAATAATATATGTTGAATATGATGAAACTTTGAGAAATGATACGTGTTTGTCGTCTTTACTTTCAGAAATCCTCCTTGTGGAGCCCCGCTTATGGGACTTAGTATGTAATAGTTAGAAGTCCCAAAATCGGAGTTCTACGGAGGCTGTCAACCAAAATTTGGTGTATAGTAATCATGGATTACCAACACTAGATTTAGGGTCGTGACAACGCAGTGACAGGCGATTTGCGCAAGCCTTGTTTATGCAGCCAGAATGATGGGAAGAAACTTCCCCACTTTCCTCACATTTTTTCCAAACAAATAACGTCCCTTGGGGCATTTTTGGACGAGCTACACAATGGATGGTTTGGATTATCAAGATGATCAAAGATAGTGGGCCACAAACGGCCAAAAAAATCTGGATTTCTCAGGCGCAGGGGCAGCATAAATAGAGTACGCTGTGATGCTCGGTGGGCTCCTGATCAGCTCTGGAAGAAAAATCCACTCCGTTCATTGAATTCCTAGCAGAAAACCAGTCGGGAAGGAGTGATTTTTATCGGATTTTGGTCTGGTCCACTGTATCAAACCAACTCAATGTTAATCTTGCATTTTTCGACGATCCACGTGCATACACGTGTATGGGGCCAAAATTCCACCTAGGCGAGGGTCATGCCCCCCCTCTGGACACAATGGACGGTCCAGATCATCAAGATGTACGAGGGGTGGGCCCCACTAGCAAAAAATAAAAATCGTGCGTTAGACGCTATTGCGTCTTTAGAAAATTTTGAGAAATCCTCGGTCAGCACTTGCTGACCAAGTTCTTGAAAACCAGTGCGCGGCTGGAGCACCGACGTTGTACATGTGCAATGCACAGGTAGGTCCCACAGTGATGTATATGAGAAATCCACGCCGTCCATTTATTTTGGCACCCCGTTTAATGGGTTGAGACCAAAATTGAAGGATATGCAGTTATCAGGTGGGCCACAAATTAGAGATTTAGTGGCTGATCTATTTGTTGGGCCACATCCACAAAGATCCAATGGCTGAAATTTGAAGTGTACGGTTAATTTATGGTCTTCATGCTATATATGAAGTTTTGAGCCAAATGGATGGTGGGAACCCAGAGATCTTGCATTTTGGACGATTTTCGGGCCCATTTAATGTGAGTGGCCTGTTTTTCTCGGATTTCTGGCGTGTAATTTCTTCGATCTCGGTCCCTTAGGGTCCGTCCCTTGCCTTGGTGAATTCAGAGCATTAATTCCATGCTTTTAGTACTCTTTTTCAGTCCAGGCTCCTAAATTCACCTTGCAGCACAAACACGATTAAAATAGGGCATTAAACAGTATCATGTTCGTGAAAGCAGGTAATAACTGGGGTCTAATATGCAATATTCGACCCTCAACACAACTCCCAACCAGTATTTAGCTACTCCCGAGCAAATTATGCGAAAAATAGTTTAAGAAGTACGAGACCATTCCTATAAACCCGAGTGAATTTTGAAAAAGAATCTGGATACGAGAATTCTAAGATTCATGAATGTTGGGCATTACTTTCTCCTTGACTCAAGCGCATAGTAAACTTCAAAATCAAGTTCAAAGTATTAATCCATCAATTAGAAAAAATTCTAAACATTGAGTTCCATGGATGTATAGTGTAATCTCGGGTTATCATCATTAAGAGATCCAATCGTCAATTTCATGATCTCATTGGTAACCAACAAGAGAATTCGTGACAACCAAAACCTAAACCAAAACTTGCCTCACAAATCATCTTTTCATTCTTCCAGCTTTTGATTTTTCCATTAAAAGTAATGCCAAGGAGGGGAATCAAATCCTCTCCTATAGAGAGCAAACCTATGGTAAAGACCAGTATCCCAACCCTTTCCGAATGTCTACCTTGGGGAATCGAACCTTCACCTATAGGGAGCAAACCTATGGTGAAGACCATTCGCCTAACCGTTTCAATTCTTCTTTATAAGCATGATGGTAAAATTTCTCAGGTTGGTTCCTTTCATGCTTAGTGATTACCAAGTTAATCCTTCAATATCGAACTGAAACCTCAATATGCAAGCAAGATGTGACATGTGAAATCATGATTCAACCAATGTTTACAACTTCTAATCATGGATTAATTCGAACTCAGCTGTGGAATCTATTAGATAACTAAATCTAAGAGACGTAAATCCCAACACTCCATATCGTATACTTCTCGAATCACGGCTATCCTTCAAAATGACTTCGAATTCACAAGAATTTCCAGAAAAATTTGTAAAAATATTCACAATTTTTGCTCAGAACCAAGAAAATATTGATTAGGTAACCTAATCTCCCACCCCCAACCTAAAATCTACATTGTCCTCAATGTAAAAAGAAATAAGCATGCAATGCACATGGGATAATGAAAGTAAAAGAGAAGTGATGGAAAGATAGTACCTGGACGAAGTTAAGTGGCTTTTTCCCAAAGAGATTTCAGCATGAAGGCGGCTCGGCATAAGAGTTAATCCAACAAAAGCAAACTATCCTAAAACAACGTAGAAGGCAAACTAACCTAACGACATAAAACCGATTAACTTGGAACAACATAAAGCAAACTACCATAGTTATATGAAAGCAAGGGAAAAGCTACTCAGTCATGCCGCAAGGTTCCTCTTCCGGCCAATATCTGAATAAATTTCTCAGTAGGTTTCTTAACAGGATCATCCAAAAGCCCTTTTTGCAATAAGCTTGGATGCCCTGGAGCATGTAGTTCCAAAGAAATTTATGGACCTCATAAAAAATTTGTCGTTGATTCGGTTGAGGTATCCAAAGTATATATGATTCACCCGTGACAGAAAAAGTTTCAAAGTTAGTATCCCATGGTGAATCAGAGACTACAGGTAGATAAAATTCAGAAAAATTCTCATCAAATGAAGTAGTCTCAACATATTCTGAAGTTACAGACTCCGGTTCAATTTCCAGTTCCTCCCTTAATGGCAAACATTCAGCATCTGTGGAAGAAGGGGCTTCAGAATAAGGGTTCTCTCTGTCCATGACAACTATCGAGGTACTGTCTTGCGAGGCATCTACTATTTCTTGTATCATGGGGTCGTCGGAATCCACAAAGTGTGTCAAGCATTCATTCAAATAGTTGGGAAATTCAACTGAGAGTTACTCGTTTTCTGCATCAAAGTCTGTGACGATATGCCCAAGGATTCCATCGTCTTTGGAAGTGGAAGGACGAATGCTCTCTTGCTCTTGCCCTGCATAGTCAGATTGAAAATCAATAGAGGAAGAATTGATGTGAAGACTCTGTTCATTGAAATTTCTCAGTGGAGGCATTGAATTGTCTAAAGTGTATAGCTCATAGTGTGGCCTTAACTGGGTAGTTTCAAATTCCAGAGTCATATCAAGTAAATCGTCCATCTCTCGAATCATATCATCATTCAATTCAGGGGAGTGGTCTAAACATGCATCATGAAGGTTGGAAGGGTTAGTTGAAAGTGGTTCATCCTCCATATTTAAATCAGTCATGTCAGATAGGTGGAGTAAATCACTATGGACGACAGCTTCCTGAACCTCTTGATCATTAATATGGGCCAAACTTGAGATTGAATCCAGTGAATCTTGGACTGTGCTCTCATGAATCTCATTGCAATACTTATCATCTAGTTCAGTGCAGTACACTCTTAGGATGGGATCGCTTTCCTCACATTCTATTCCTAGATTGGGTTGAGGTTCGCATAAACTAACCTCTTCCTTATCTTTGAAATTAGGCGTATCATGTGAGTGAAGTGTGTTGTAATCATTGTATTCGAAAGACACCCACGTCTCTCGATCATTCCTTTGGACTGTCATCGAGATCAACTCATCAGGAAATTGAACCATATGCTCATTAACACAATCCAACTCTTCATTCCAAATTCCAGAGTTTTCCAAAAGCGAACTAGTGTCACTTTCCTCGCATTGTATTTTTGGATCAGGTTGAAGCTGGGATGAACAAGCCTCTTCCTCCTCATTAAGATGCGACTGACGCTCTTGAATGGCGGTTTCAATCGCCTCTAATGATTTGTCATATCTGCGATTGCTTGTGTGACATATTCGTTGAATTGTTCTTGAGCATCTATGTATTTTTCAATTGACTCCTCTTGGATTATTTTCGATTGAGTCTCATAAATAGGGAATCTAAGGGAGTAGTCATTAAAATCAATTGGTGGTTCATCTCTCCAATGTTGATGTTTCCACTGGTTATAGTCATACGGGTCATAGGTCGGGAGTTGATACGCGTCATCATTCTAATAATCACGTACTGTTTTCTTAACTCATGAAGTGCAATTATTCTCCCGCAGATAATCACCGAAGGACTTCTTAATCATTGGAGCATCATATTTCGATTGGTTGAAGTAATTTCAGAAAATATTTTAGGCATAGGCTGTTTACCATCATAATCATCATACATCCTTTCCCAAGATTTCTAAGCTATCTCAGCATACACATGTTCCCACTCTTGCATGGTGAAGCCTTAACTCTAAATCTAATCCTAAAAGAAAATAAAAGAAAAGGTCCTACAACAGTATGAAAAGTAAGAGAAGGAGTTTGAAGGAAGTTACCAAATTAGAAGTTCCTATGTTAAGATCCTGCAAAGGAAGACAAAAAGAAATTAGTTTCTAAAAATAGAAATTCTAAAGTTAGAAAGTTTCTAAAAACAAAATTAGAAATTTAGTTTCTATAAAAATAAATAAAACAAATCTAGAATTAGAAAGTTTCTAACAATAGAAAATAAAACCCTAATCCTAAAAATAGAAAAAGTAGAAAAATTAGAAAGAGATTACCAAAAAGTTTCTATGTCAGAACCCTACAAAACAGGAAAGTTAGGTTAGTTTCTAAAAATCAGAAAAACCTAAACCTAAAGTTAGAAGAAAAACCTAATCTTAAACTAATCCTAAAACTAATTAATTTCAGAAAACGTAACCGTCAATCCCCGACAACGGCGCCAAAAACTTGTTCACTCCCCAAGTATAGGGTTGCGATGTAGTAATAATCTCGGTAGACTGAGGTCAAATCGACAGGGACTGACCCTTGCACGTAATTCGAAAGTAGCTCAAACTAGAACTAGGCGAAGATGTAATCTAAATCAAGTGAATGTAAGAGAAGAATGGTGAATAGATTAATTAAAAACTAATAAATTTAAAGGTGGTAACTAGGGTTCCAAGGAACCACTTGTAGCAATTGGGAAGCTACCTTGCATAATTAAAGGACACAACTGGAATCAGAGTCCTATCTTATCCATATGGTAAAAGTAGATTTGTCAGATCTTTGAACTTCTCATGGATTTAATCATCAATAGATAAGAATGGTGAAGATTTGGAAGTGATTCCATCACCAAACCATGCTCAGGAGACTATGGCAAACAACAACAATTTACCAATCCACAACCAATATAAGAGAAGTATGAACGTTAGGAAGGATTCCATCATCCAACCATGCCCAGGGGACGATGATGAACAACAGGGTTCCCAAGTTCAAAATCTCTATAATGAAAAGAACATATTCAAAGCTATCGTAGATATATTGTAATTTAAGTCACAACAAACCATTAAAAACTAAAAGTATTCCTTATAATCAAACTAAAATCCAAAAGAGTTCAATCAAATATGAATTAAAACGAAGCAAACATCCCAATCACGCTACAAGCTTCACCTCTTAGCCCTAGCTAAGAGATTTAGCTCATCATAGACATGATGATCTAAATCTCATAAAAACATTAAAAGAAAAGAAGAAAACTAAGAAGAAGAGAAACTCCTGTTGTGTTGTCCACTCTCTCTCTCTCTCTCTCTCTCTCTCTCTATCTCTCTTGCTCCCCGTCTCCAAATCCACGCCTCCACGGCTGCTCATGATCCTTGGATGCCTTTCTCTCTCTCTCTTTCTCCTCCTTTTATCGAGCAAGGAGGGGTAGTGGAGAGCTTTCACGCACAAATGGCGGTGCATGCTGGAGTCGGTGGAATTCTACGCAGTGACAGACGGTTTGCGGAGGCCCTGTTTATGCAGCCAGAATGACGGGCAAAAACTTCCTCACTTTCCTCACATTTTTTCCAAGCAAATAACGTCCCATGGGGCATTTTTGGATGAGCTACACGATGGACGGTTTGGATCATCAAGATGATTAAAGATAGTGGGCCACAATGGCCGAAAAATCCGGATTTCTCAGACGCAGGGGCTGCGTAAACAGAGTACGCTGTGATGCTCGGTGGGCCCCTGATCAGCTCTGGAAGAAAAATCCATTCCGTTCATTGAATTCCTGGCAAAAAACCAGTCGGGAAGGAGTGATTTTTATCGGATTTTGGTGTGGTCCACTATATCAAACCAACTCACCGTGAATCTTACGTTTTTTGATGATCCACGTGCATACACATGTATGGGGCCAAAATTCCACCTAGGCGATGGTCATGCCCCCCTCTGGACATAATGGACGGTCCAGATCATCGAGTGTATGAGGGGTGGGACCCACTAGCAAAAAATGGAAATCGTGCGTTAGACGTTGTTGCGTCTTTGGAAAATTTTGAGAAATCCTCGGTCAGCGATTTTGAGAAATCCTCGGTCAGCGCGTTGACCGAGTTCTTAAAAATCGGTGCGCAGCCAGAGCACCTGCGTTGTACACGTGCAACGCACGGGTGGGTCCCACGGTGATGTATATGAGAAATCCATGCTGCCCATTTATTTTGGCACCCCGTTTAATGGCTTGAGACCAAAATTGAAGCATATCCAGATATCAGGTGGGCCACAAATCAAAGATTTGGTGGCTGAACTGTTTGTTGGGAGACTTTCACAAAGATCCAATGGCTGAAATTTAACGCATACGGTTAATTTATGGTCCTTAGGCCATATATGAAGTTTCGAGCCGAACGGATGGTGAGAACCCTGTGATCTTGTATTTTGGACAATTTTCGGGCCCGTTTAATGTGAGTGGCCTGTTTTTCTCGGATTTCTGGCATGTAATTTCTTCGATGTCGGTCCCCTGGGGTCTGTCCCTTGCCTTGGTGACTTCAGAGCGTTAATTCTGTGCTTGTAGTACCCTTTTTCAGTCCAGGCTCCTAAATTCACATTGCAGCACAAACACGATTAAAATAGGGCATTAAACAGTATCATGTTCGTGAAAGCAGGTAATAACTGGGGTCTAATATGCAATATTCGACTCTCAACACCAGGATATCATCTATTTCCTCTCTGGGTGTGTGAAGGCTAGGTATGGGAGGTAGAGGCTGGGAAGAAAGGTCGGGGAGAGGCCATGGTTCAAGGGGCAAATCTGTGGAATCAGGATGGGTGGGCGAAGGGCCGGACAACGTATCAGTGGGTCCCTGAAAAGCAACTAGATCCTCCACATTGAATGTGGAACTAATTCCCATGGAAGGTGGAAGATCTATCTCATACGCATTGAGACCATTTCGTTTTATAAATTTGAAGGGTCCAGCGCTACGCGCGTGTAACTTGCGAACGACCCCCAGAGGATAACGCTCGGGCCTAATGCGGACCATCACAGAGTCCCTAATATTGAATTCTTTGAAACGTCTATGTTGGTCTGCAGAAAATTTATAATGTTCATTACTAGTAGTGATCTTTCACCTGATTTCTTGATACAATGAATGTATGTGGTGCGTAAAAGACTGCAGACTCTGATGGCCTATGGGATAATGACATAGGGACAAGGTCAATAGGCTTCCTAGGTTTGTAACCAGTAACGACTTCAAAAGGACTTAGACATGTGGACCTATTGACAAAACTATTGAATGTAAACTCAACTATCGGTAGTACGGTGTCCCATGTCTTGGTATGCTCCCCCACTAAACATCGAAGTAAACTCCCTAGGCTCCTATTAACCACCTCAGTCTGGCCATCGGTCTTGAGGGTGGTAGGCAGAAGAAAATTGGAGCCTAGTATTCATCATGTGCCATAGTGTCTTCCAAAAGTAACTCATGAATCGCACGTCACGGTCAGACACTATGGTTTTTGGTTACCCATGCAGTTTGACGACCTCACTAAAGAACAGCTTGGCAACATGAGATGCGTCGGAGGTCTTAGAACAAGGAATGAAGTGGGTCATTTTAGAGAAACGGTCCACGACAATGAATATAGAATCATGCTTCCGAATAGTCTTGGGAAGTCCAAGCATGAAATCCATACTGATGTCCTGCTAAGGGATGAATGAGACTGGCAAAGGTGTATATAATCCTGTATTCTGCTTCCTTTGCTTTGTTAGTTGACAAGTACGACATTGCCCTATAAATTTTGCCACGTGTTGCTTGAGACTTGGCCAATGAAATCTATCCTCCATGAGGGCAATGATCTTGTCTCGATCGAAATGACACGCGACCCCTCTTAAATGTAACTCTCAGGCAAGAAAATTACGGAGGGAAGTGCGTGGTATGCATAAGCGGTTACTCCTAAACAAATATACGTCCAAAATCAAATACACACTATTAGCTCTTGACAGACTCTCTAACAACGACGCGTATATAATTCCGAAATCTGGATAATCAGAATACTCTTCTTTGATGCGCTCAAGGCCCGTAACTTCAACGTTTATGGAGTTGAGTAATGCGACTCGACGACTCAACGCGTCGGCAGACTTATTCTCTACACCGGTCTTGTGCTTAAGCACAAAAGTGTACTCTTGAAAGAATTGAACCCACTTGGCATGCCTGGGGCTTAATTTCTTCTAAGAGTTAAGTATCTCAAGGCCTCGTGATCTGAGAACAAGATGAATTCTTACGGTAATAGGTAATGACGCCAATGGCGTAGTGATTGCACTACCGCATAGAACTCCTTATCATGGATGGAATATCTTTGCGACAGGGTACCCTTCCTGACTAAGTACTCTTATGTCGACAACTGACGCGTCACATGCGACTTCAAAAGCTTTTGAAAAATCTGGAAGTCGCGCGACTGGAGCTTTGGTCATCTTGACCTTTATCTCCTTGAAGGCCTTTGAAGCTGCCTTTGTCCATTGAAACTCTCCCTTTTTTATGTAATTCGTGATGAGAACCATAATGGAACTGAAGCCTCGAATGAACCGCCTATAAAAGGTGGCTAAGCCGTGAAAGCTGCGCACCTCATGAATATTGCGTGGTTCAGGCCAATTGACGATGGCTTTGACCTTCTCGGAATCCGCCGATACGCCCTCAGCTGATACAATAAAACCTAATAAGATCATACTACTAGACAAAAACGCACACTTCTTTAGGTTGGCGTATAACTTTTTGGCCCTAAGGATCCCACAAACCTGCCTCAAGTGGTTGAGGTGTTGCTCCTTGGTCATGCTATAAATCAAGATATCATCAAAATATATGACCAAGACTTCCCCATGAATGGCCTCAACACTTGGGTCATCACACACATGAAAGTGCATGGGGCGTTAGTTAACCCAAATGACATAACTAGCCATTCGTATAGCTCATCCTTTCTCTTGAAGGTCATCTTCCACTCATCACTAGGGCGTATACGAATTTGGTGATTACCACTCTTGAGGTCAATTTTTGAGAAGATAGTAGCATTGACCATCATATCCAACATGTCATCAAGACGCGGTATGGGAAACCGGTACTTGACTGTGATTTTGTTGATGGCCCTACTATCTACACACACCCTCCATGTGCCATCTTTCTTAGGTGTAAGAAGGGCGAGCACGGCACATAGACTCATGCTTTCTCGAATGAAATCCTTCTCTAGGAGTTCATCAATCTGCCTCTTCAACTCAACGCATGCTCCTTTGGGTTCATTCTGTAATGCGGGAGGTTTGGTAGAGTCGCCCCAGGGATTAAATCAATGGCACACTATATATCCCTCATAGGGGGGAGCTCATTTGGCAGATCATCAGGAAAGACATCACGAAACTCATGTACTACCGGAATAACCTCAGTGGGTAACTCTACGCTAGTCTCTGGTACACTCTCCCTAGCCACAAGGGCGTATACCATTGAGTCCGCCTGCGTTTCTCGTTCAAAGTCTTTGGCATTCAAAATATGGAGTGGTTTGGGCTTGGACTTTGACCCTTTCACTTCTTTTGGGTCGCTTACACCACTCTGTGTGGTGGATTCCTTTTCAGTCTTATTCTTGGGTGGCAGAAGATTTAGCTTGACCTTCTTGCCCTCAAACCAGAACGTACACACATTTGAATGACCAAATATGGTGACATCACTATCATAGAGCGATGGCCTACCCAGAGCAATATGGCCCACATCCATAGGAACAACATCACACCAAATTGTGTCTTTATATGATTGAAACTGAATAGGGACAAGACAGCAGTGCGAGACTGGAATGGATGTTTCATCAACCCAGGAGACTCTGTAGGGCTGAGGATGGGCTTCCAGCTTCAAGCCCAAATGACTCACAGTGCTAGTCGATGACACGTTGGCACAACTACCACTATCCACGATCATCTTACAGTTCTTTTCCCCACATTTTGCATAAGTGTAGAAGATCGTGTTGCGGCGCCAGTCATCAGTGTTCTTGGCTTGAGGCAAAGCGCAACACACAATTACGAGGGTCGCACACTCTTGCATTCCTTCTTCCTCATCACTAGGGGTTTCTACAGGCTCATATTCTTCTTCTTCTTCGCCATCACTCTCTGGAAGCACTACTTCTACCTGCCCATCAATGAAGAATACTTTTGTGCCCTCTCTTGTGCTGCACTGGTGAGCAAAATGACTAAACCATTGACACCTAAAACGCCTAGTGGCCCCACTTCCACGTGAACTAGACCCGATAATCTCTTTACCCTTATCATCCTTGGGCCTGGACTGAGCATCATTGGAAGGTTTGTTTTGTAATCCCATGTTAGGTCTAGTCCCAGAGGGGTTGGCCTTAGCACCGGACTCGCGAAAGTCAAACTGCCTTCCCACAGATGCTTTAAGGCATTGCTCGACGTCTAACACTACTTGGTACAACTGTTCAATAGTGTCTATGTCTTTGGCGAGAAATTCTCTCCTAATGTCAGGACGGAGGTCCGTTTTAAAACGAGCAAGGGTGAGTACTGGGTCATCAACCTCACAGCGGGTTGAGTACTCTTCGAACTTCTTGATATAGTCTGCCCCACTCATGGAACCCTGTCGAAGAAACTGCCATTCCTCAATCAACCGTAGGCGATAAGAGAAAGGGAGGTACTTCTCTTTAAGTGTTTCTTTCATTTCTCCCCAATGGACTATTAGGAGTTCCCTCACTCTTTCTTTCTTTCGCTCAACCGTCGCCCAAAATCTCTTTGCTTGGCCCATAAGCTTCATCTTAGCGAATAGGACTCGTCAGGCATCCGACATATCATACCACTCAAAATAATGGTCCATATCCGCCAACCAATCTAGAAAGGCTTTAGGGTCCAAGTGGCCATCAAATGTAGGGGCATCTACCCTAACTTCCTTGAGGAGATGTGCATCTGGGTTATATTGATCATGATGTCCCTCATGGGTGGGTGCACAGATGCGCGCACATGACCAGCTCCTTGGCCGCTTCCATTTCTTGGCTTAACCTCTTGACCAACTGCCTGAGATTGGGCATCTTTCCCAGTGGTAGGGTTTGCCCCAAAGGAGGCCTCTATTTGGTCAAGGCATTTATCTATGCATTGTTCCCAGTGCTTATTCAAGGACTCAACCTGCTAGGTTAACTTGGCCACTGCTTCTTGCAGTTGCTCCATGTTTAGTGTGGGGTATAGACCGAGACCACGACCCATACGTGTGGGCATACACCAACTTGCTCAACCTAAGGACCTGCTACGGCGACTATACGCGTCTAAAAGAACTAAATGACCCTATGAGACTCTATATGAAGGAGATTACACATTGTTACTAAAATTCAGTAATATATATTAAGGACTACGGTCTTCTAGCAACTATATGTAATCAACTGGATGCATGAAGGACTCAAACAAACTAAACCCTAAATATGTGATGTATTCCCCTATAAGAACCCTAGGCTTTGATACTAAATTTGATGCAGGACATGAAATTCAGATATGATGTGCAAGATTTCAGATTTAAGATCACATAGTTTATAAACAATTACACAAATTCCACATCCCACACAAAAGTCCAAATATTCAATTAAGGGGAATCTATGTGGGTCCAGGCCTACACACGTTAGGGCTGGATCAATAAAAATTATGAACTAAATAATACTCAAAGGGAAATAGAAATCATCCACACATGCATGACAATCAATCCCTAATCCAAGGAATTCACCAATTTCAAATCAAAGGAACCCTAGGGTGAGAAAAGAGATAGAAATTAGGAATTTAGAACAATCTAGGGTTATGGTTTATAAAATTAGGGATGAAAAGAGGAAAACAAGAGAAACCTGACCCAGAAATAGCTTCTGCGTGCAGACGGTGCCTCGTGGCTGACGCACGTGTGCAGATGGGCTGGCCGCACGTGCGATGAAGGCCCACCTTCCCAAATCGGCTTCTTAGCCCTGGTCGGCTAGGCTGGGGCTGCAAAACCTCGAAATTTCATGTTGATCCAGGCCGTGGTCTGGGCGTGGTGCTCCGTTGAAGTTTCAGCCCTCCTGTAGGGCCAGATTATGAAAACTGGCTGTAGAGGGATGAACATCTGAAAAACAAATGGATTGGGCGCAAAGATGGTTGTGGGAAGGATAAAATAAGATGGAGGGGCGGATGGAGATAAACGTTGCTTCGCACCACGGTAGTTAACCCTTCGAAAAGGGGGGGCTTTACACCTACTTTAATTTTTCCACAACTCAGAAACTCAGAGAGTAGAAAAACCACGTAGGAATTTTTATTCAACTTTAATGAATCAAAAGAACTACAAGGGGTGTCTATTTATAGGAAAAATCCTATACCCCTAAACTCGCGCCATGTGCGCAACCTCTTACTTGACGATGAGGTAAATTAAAATAAAAACTAAACAAAGAATCCAAAGCGTTTATGATGTTCTAAATAATAACAATATGCAAAACCTAAAATATGAAATTAATTTGACTAGTGGGCCACGATCATGAGATCTCATGATGGGCTTTTTCTTGACTATCGGGCCCACTCTTTTGAATTAAAACTTCGTTTTCTAAGTAAGAGGCCCTCCCTGGAAGTCGTCATCGAGCCAGATTGACAGTGGGGCCCTCCTTCGTACGTACGTGTGTAGGGGGGTGGTGTACGTGCACGTGTGGACGACGTCCGGGGGTGCGTGTGCATGATGTCTTTATCATCATTTCATGCACAGATGTAGTTTTTTTTGTTCAATGACCCTTCTATGATGGGGCCTACCATATACAACAGATGTTTCCATGGATTGCAAGAGAGATTTGCAAATGATATTAGTTTTCCTCAATAATCATAAATCTCGTCAACTGCTGTATTCTTCATGATATGTAATGTTTTATGCTACACATGTTAGGTCTCTTTAAGTGGTCACGTTTCCAATCGATGGGCCCCACTGAAATGACAGATATTTGTGTATTGTTATAGAAGCACGCACTTTTCGTCCACAACAGCTAGCTCTTTCGGTCCAGTTCTTCAGTCAATACCTGCCCTAGAAAGAATGTACAATTTGTTGTATCAAAAGACCTCTGTCTCATTGACTGTGGACTAGTGATCCTATCCCTTGACGATTGTGGGCCTGGACAATAGGTCCCAATTGTTTCGTGAGTTGTTTCTTTTAACAAAGTGGAAATAACATCCACAACAAGTCCCACATAACAACATATGATCAAATGGCTAGGTCTTAAGGATTTGGGTCATATCACCATTAGCACATCATACGAGTTATTTCTTTATTGTTGTGATCACATTAGGCATGCAATCTTCGTACCACACTTTCATATTTGAGATATATGTCGTTGGAATTGCTAGTATTCGTAACGGTGATTTATCTCACTCCGTAAAGATTAAATGTTGTGACTACCACAAGATTTAAGAAGCATTGCCCGTATCATCATTTAATGATAGTGATTTCAGAATTTAATGGGTGCCTATGAGAAGGTTTCAAATAAATGTTTTATTAAATTTTAAAAGAATTTCTTTTTCAAAAGTTTAATATTAATCAATATGGCCTAAGTGGGAGAATATAAAATTTTTATTAAGTGGGCCTTATAAATTTATCGAACTTATTAATCGTTGGACGATTTGGATTTGAGCATACCAATGAATCCAATATAAATTGGGATCGATTTAGATCCTAGTCTTGAGTATATAGAAATTCTTTAAGTGTGGAGATGTGTGGAGTAATAGAATAGTTGAAATGAGTTAAACTACTCCAATACATAATTCTTGATAAAATTAGAAAAATCATTAGTCAATGGGAATGGCTTCCCATTCATATTCATATATATGATTAAGATTAAATTCCTTATATTTTCAACAATCCATTATTCCTTAAGTTTAACTAAGATAAATATGTCACTTCTAAGGGAGGTGGATCACATTAATATTAACATATCTTATAGTAGTTTTCTACAATACAATTTGCATAAAGAAGAAACAATCCATAACATTCATAGAAAAAAAAAAAAAAAAAACTCATTCCATATTGAAACAAGTTACATCTATTAATTACAAAATATAAAGGGGAAAACAACTTGGACTTTTGAAAAGGCCAAGCTATATGTCCTAGAGGGGGGGTGAATAGGATTATGCCAAATTTAAAATAAAATCAGCGGAAATAAAGTAAGCCAATATCCTTACAATTATGAATCAATTCACAATGCTAAATTTAAATCACCTTGATAAATAAGTATTGAGAGATTGATACAAATTCAGTTCTAAGGACAACCTTACACCATAATAAACAAGGGCTTATGGTAGGACAACCTTATTTCTAGAACCTCTTTTGGATCAAGGACTCAATTTTAATATAAGTAAATGAAATAGCAAGGAATTGAAATTAAATGCAGAAGTATAGATCTAAATTATTACAACAATCCCCACACTTGCTTGAAATGTAAATAGTTACAACATTCACATCCACTTGTACATTCCACACAATCGAATGATAAAAGATATGAAAATTAAGCAAGCATTCAATCCACAAGACAAAGAGTTATAGTGGTTCGCTTTTGTGTACACCAACCTGTTTTCCATGACCACACAAAGAGCTACTCCACTCTAATATCCTCACACGGGGGATATTAGCGTTCACTATCAAATAGGTTTTCTCGAGTTCACCAAAAACCTTTACAATTGTGTCTTTTTCACTTGGGCTTACACAATTCAAAAACCCCTCTTTTCGAAGTTTTTGGTTTTCCTCGGACAACCAATATAATGAGATTTTTCTCGCTCAACCTCAAACAAAACCAAGGTCTGATGAGATTTTTTAAAGCTTAACCTCAATCAAAACCAAAAGTAAATAAATTTTATAGAATTGTAAAATACCTGGATTTCTCCTTTTCTTAGCAGCCCGGTAGAACCAATCGGAGTAGATGATTGAATGTCAAAGTTCAATTTCCAATACTCACATTCATAAGGTTCTAAATTCTAATAGATTTTAGATTTAACTCGTTGGGCGTAGCTATATTTAATTTTGATTCCAAGAAGAAGGAATAAGATAATTCCTCTTTTCAAATAAGATTGGAATATAGAAACAAAATCAAATTAAATAAGCTAGCAAAAAGGAATATTAAATAAGCATAATGTAGCTTAAAATAAACACAGACTTATCTCGAGTGATCACTTGAAAATTCTTGAATAGAATAGAGTTGAAGTGTGAAAACTCGAATTTCGTGTTCAATTTATAGAAGCAAAAATCGTTCCTAATTTGGTCTTAGAAACCTTCGACTGGTCGTAACTCTAACAGATTTTTGAAATATTGAGCGCGATCTTTGAAAGTCGTTCCACGACTGGTCGTGAGTAGCCTACGACTGGTCGTGGGTCACCTACGACTGGTCGTAGATCCTTACGACTAGTCGTAGGACCATAGATTACGTTCTTTGGACTTTGAGTCGTAGATCCACGACTGGTCGTGACGACAGTCGGCCACACCTACGACCGGTCGAAGGACCTCCAGGATCGGTCGTGGGCGTACAAAAATTCGAAAAATCTTCAACTACTTAGGACTGGTCGTGAAATTTCTTGGACTAGTCGAACCAATGCCAAGACTGGTCGAACAAGAGCTAGGGACCGGTCGTAGAATAGACCAAACTTATGTAAAATAAATATTTGATTTATGTATCCAAAGTGACCTACTTAAAGGGTCAACCTAAGGTCATTCAAACCTGAATCATGTCGTATGGACATTGAACTTCAACCATTCAACGAATGTAGATTGTTTGAACCATATAAGGCTTGAGATCTTGAACTTGTTGTAGCTTTAAACTTGAGATCTTCATCAGCATAACAACTACTTCATGCATTGCTTATTAGTCTTGAAGTCATGAGTTGTTTCTTAAGACTTGAACATCAACATTGTAGCTTCTTGAG
Organism: Magnolia changhungtana; assembly: GCA_030180095.1. NCBI lineage: Eukaryota > Viridiplantae > Streptophyta > Magnoliopsida > Magnoliales > Magnoliaceae > Magnolia > Magnolia changhungtana. The sequence continues at coordinate 17,876,476 of JASAUF010000343.1, forward strand.
ACTTCAACATGTAGCTTCTTGAACTTCAATATGTAGCTTCTTAAAAAGTTCAACTTGTAGCTTCTTGAAGTATTTATACAGTGTCTTGAATTCATATAAATCATCATACAAGCACAGGACACAGATAGATGTTTTGACACATCAAAATTTGACAACCAAAGGAGTATAAGACCATAACACTTACAATCTCCCCCTTTGTCAAATTTGTGACAAAACACCTAAGTAATAATACTTCCAATAGACATAAGAGAAGTACAAACACAACAGGTTCACCATAGAGAAGCATGCACAGTTATATAGATATGATAGGTAATAACTAGCATCATTCTCCCATAACTACCCCTGAGAAGCTTAACTCCCCCTGAGTAATAGCCTGAGTAATAGGAGCACATCATAAAGATTAAATTCAAATAAATCAAAAGCCTCCAAAACTTCTCCCCCTTTTTGACACAAAATGACAAAGGAAGAAGAGCATCAATAATAAAGAAAATAGGAGTTGATTCAAGAGAGCATAGTGCATAAATCAAAAAGTCAGTAAGCACGAAAAGTTCAGTAAACAAAATATTACAGACCCATCAAAAATTTAGTCAGAACCAGAAGAGGGTGCAGGATTAGATGGATCAATTTTATGTAAACCCTTAGCAATCCGCCTCATATATTTGCGTAAATATGAAAATTGCGTGTCTTGGGTAACACGAATTTGAGCCACCGCTCTTGAAGGGAATTCAATCTCTCATCAAAATCGAAAGGTGAAAATCGGGATCATCACCGTAGAGTCGATTCAAGTTCTTCAAATAAATCATCCATATTCACGTCTTCAGGAAGATCACTAGCTTGAGCATTTCCTGCTTCAGCACCACTGCTACCAGCATCCACTTGGCCATCAGCCAATTCTAAATTCATCTTGTTAAGATTGGAATTATTAAAAGGGAGATGATGGATGGGTTTTTCTCTAGTAGGCATAGCTACGAGCATATGATTTTGCCAAACATAGTCAATAAATAACCAAAGGGTATATCACTATGTCCAGGATGGTAACGAGACAAAATAATGGTATGACAAATTAAAGAAGGTAGACATATTTTTACACCAGAGACTACGAGAATGCAAAACACGAACCATGAAAGCGGTGAGTTCGGTTTATTACCATAACGTGGATAAAGATTTGAGATGAATATCCTATGAAGTACTCTGTGTCTGGGTAACAAATACCTTGAGGGAAGTACATGACCTTTATGAGTCCAATGAACATCCAAATTACATAAATCTCTAGTAAGCATTTTTCGTTCAGATTCTGAGAGACTGTCATGTAAAATATTAATTGGAATGCTCTTATCATTGACAGGTATTTCCATAATGTCAGCAATCAAATGTCGATCCACTAAAAACAATCCTTCTTGAGTATCAACTTTAAAAGTTAAATTCTCAAGAGAAAAATCACAGATGCATGCAAACATGGATTGGGCAATGGACTGGTATGCAGCTCTACCCCAATGTAAGATGTTATCCCATCCCACAGATTCCAACAGAGGAGGGATACCAAATGAAGCAATGTGATTAATATTAACATGACGCTCAACAATAACATTGCGCATACGCAAATCCCGAGCATTAGAAGGATCATTTTCAGGAGAGCGAAGATGACGTTGTACAATAGAAGCTGATCTAGAAGAAGATGGACCTCGAGTAGTTTTCTTTTTACCTCTAGCATCCATTTTCACAGAAGGATTTCAAGGAAACAACAAGATGCAAGATAGAAGAAATGAGGTTTAGATAGAACAGATTTTTCAAGATAAATTCGCAAACTTGCAATGAACGACCAAATAGATTCCACAAGAATGAGATTTGAAACACTAATAGCAAGAATCTACAAAAAAAATGCAAAAGAACCACTAACCTTGAAGTACTATGAAGGTGGGTTAGACCGGTCGTAGCTAGAACCGTTGGAGAGTAAAAAGAAATGAAGAAGAAGAGTCAAAATCCCCAAATTAAAGTGAAATCCCGAGTTTCACGACTGGTCGTGTAAGTGTTCGACCGGTCGTAGACGACCGTCGTGTACACTCATGACTGGTCGAAGTACGACACAAAATTTGCAAAATTTTTAAATAATTTTCAAATTCAAGCAAATAAAACATCATAGTTATGTACATTATGATACACCAAATCATGCAAATTCAATTTAAATTGCACATACCGAGATCAAACTTTAATTTATTAAACCTGCTTTTGTCGAGCGGTTTAGTGAAAATGTCCGCAAGTTGAGTCTCGGTTGGAATGTAATCCAAATATATTAATTTTTCTTCCACTAATTCACGAATGTAATGAAATCTAATGTCAATATGCTTAGTACGTGAATGCTGAACTAGATTTTTAGAGATATTTATTGCACTGGAATTATCACAAAATAAAATCATAGAATTCTGAGTGATTCCATAATCGCTTAACATTCGTTTCATCCAAACAAGTTGAGTACATGCATTTCCAGCAGCAATGTATTCAGCCTCAGCTGTTGATAGCGATATAGAACTTTGCTTATTGCTAAACCAAGAAACAAGACAATTTCCAATGTAGAAACAACCACCACTGGTTGATTTCCTATCATCAATGTTTCACCCGATCAACATCTGCGTGCAGACTAATTGAACATTAGTCTCATGTGGATACCAGAGACCCAGTTTAGTAGAACTTGCGACATATCGCATAATCCGTTTAACAGCAATTAAGTGAGATTCTTTAGGATTTGATTGATAACGAGCACAAATACCAACACTCAAAGCAATATCGGTCTACTAGCAATCGGATAAAGCAAACTACCAATCAAACTACGATACAATTTAGGATCCACATCATTACCTGTAGAGTCTTTTGAGAGTCTCAAAGTTGTACTCATAGGAGTATCAAAATTTTTACCTTTCTCAAATCCAAATTTCTTAATTAAACTCTGAGCATATTTGGTTTGAGAGATAAAAATTCCATCAGGTTATTGTTTTACTTGCAACCCTAGAAAATAGTTTAATTCTCCAACCATGCTCATTTCGAATTTATACTTCATCAAATCTGCAAACTCAACAATCATGTTAGTACAAAGTTGATCCATAAATAATATCGTCAACATATATTTGAACCATTAGAATATCATCGTTATGTTTCTTAACAAAGAGCGTCTTATCAACACACCCCATCCGAAAATTATGACTCGGTAAAAACTTAGTCGGCTTTTTCGTACCATGCCTCGGGAGCTTGTTTGAACCATAGAGAGCCTTCTTAAGATGATACACATGATCAGTAAATTTAGGATCTTCAAATCCTGTAGGTTGTTCAACATATACCTCTTCATGTAAATCACCATTCAGAAAGGCACTCTTTACATCCATTTGGTAAATTTTAATCTTCCTAAAACATGCAATGGAAATAAAAAGTCTGATTGATTCAAGACGAGCTACAGGAGCAAATGTTTCATTATAGTCAATACCTTCAATTTGTGTATACCCCTGTACAACTAGTCTTGCTTTATTTCGAATAATATTTCCAAGTTTATCAGATTTGTTTTTGAAAATCCATTTTGTTCCAATAATATGTTTATCTTTAGGTCTAGGAACAAGGTGCTAGACATCATTTCTGACAAACTGATTAAGTTCTTCTTGCATCGCAAGAATCCAGTTTTCATCTGAAAGTGCTTCTTTTACGTTAACCGGTTCAATCTGGGATGTAAAGCATACGTAGTTACATATGTCCTCTAATTGTCTACGAGTGCGCACACCAGTGAGAGGGTTTCAAGTATTTGAGAAGTTGGATGATCTTTAACAGTCCTTAATTCAGGATTAGTTTCACTTGATGAAATTTCTTGTTTTTCAAGTATAAGAACTTCATCATTATCTGAACTAGGGACAGGTGTATTCAAAAGATCGTCAATCACAACATTTATTGACTCTTGAATCACACCGGTCCTGTTGTTCAGAACACGATATGCACGATTTGTTTAAATAATATCCTAAAAAGATCCCTTCATCACTTTTAGTGTCGAACTTTCCCAAATTTTCACGGTCCACGCAAAATATAGCACTTCTTCGCCAAAAACTCGAAAGTATTTGTGAAGGCTTTTTCTCAAACCACATTTCATAAGCCGTTTTATTATTAGATTTACAAATATAAACACGGTTAATAATGTAGCTTTTGTATTCATGCTTCAAATTTCGTGAGATTCTAGGGAGCTTCATGCTATTTAACATAGCATTTCCCATTTCTTGAAGCACTCTATTCTTCCTCTCGACAATACCATTTTGTTGAGGAGTTTTAGGTGCGAGAGAATTCATGCGATATTCACGATCGCTACAAAATTTCTCAAACCGCTATTTTCGAATTCGGATCCATGATCACTACGGATCTTCTTGACTTGAGAACTTTTTTCGTTTGAATCCGTTTTATAATCTTTTTCACTTCATCAAGGGTTTTCGATTTGTCTCTCAAGAATGAAACCCAAGTGTATCTTGTATAATCATCTACAATAACTAAGATGTACTTTTTGCCACCTCGACTTTCCGTTCTTGTTGGTCCTATAAGATCCATGTGGAGAAGCTCGAGTGGTCTTGTGGTGATATTGGAGTTCACCTTTTTGTGAGAGCTCCTAGTTTGTTTACCATACTGGCATTCACCACAAATCTTGTCTACTTTTTGCATCTTAGGTAGACCTTTAATTAGTTCACTTTTGGTCAATCTGTATAAATTTCGGTAGTGAACATGTCCAAGGCGTTTATATAATTCTGTCTCATCGGTATGGACCATGTAGCACGTTTGTTTAGATGAGCTACCATTGCTTACTATATAGCAGTTTTCAGAAGTTCTGCGACCAGTTAATATTACAGAACCCTTTTCATTTATAATTTCACAACCTTGATTAGAAAATTTAACATTATGGTTGTTATCGCATATTTGAGATATGCTCAACAGGTTGCGTTTTAAACCCTCAACATATAAGACATTTTTAAATAAGGGAAGGTTATAGAGTTGGACCGTACCTTTGCCAATTATCTTGCAGTTGCTACCATCACCAAATATGACTGACCCATCAGTCATATCTTTAAGATCGGTGAATAGTGCTTTGTCGCCTGTCATATGTCTGGAGCATCCACTGTCTAGGTACCATTTCGAATGGCTTGTAGCTTTGAAAGCAGTGTGAGCAACCAAACAGGCAACCTTAGGAACCCATTTCAGTACTGTTTTGGGTTTAGGAGAATAATTGGTCTTCTTTTGTTTATAGTTGTAAGAGTGACCTACTGAGTTAGATTGTAATAGCTCCTTAAGTAAATCAACAATTTTTTCAGCTAGTGGGTTTCGAATCTAATTTTTGAAATTTATATAGCTGCTTTTGTGTTTTTGAAGAGTTTTTGTATTTTTAGAAAAAACTTGATTGGTACCATTTCCTTTTGAGTTAGAAGTCTCTCCTTTCACAAAATTGGAAGGAGTATTCTTCTGTTTAGAAGATGTGTTTTTATCATAGCCCAACCCGGATCGATCGCCACATTTTCTTGATCAGGATAATAATTTTTCTAATTTTGGATCACCTTGGGCATATCTCCATGTGTCCTTCAAACTCGAAGAGAAGATACTTCATTTTTAAGTTTCTCATTTTCAGATTTCAAATTTTCAATTAGGGAGGTTTTGAATTCTAGATCACACTTTAATTTTTCAAAACAATGAAATTTGAGATTTTTCTAAAACAAGGGTTTCAAAACATTCTTTAAGTTTAAAAACTTTTCTTTTTGAAGTTTAAGTTTGACGAATTTTACAACTTTCCTTATATAAGGCATTGTAAGCATCTTGAAGATCTTCATCATTTTCATGATCACTATCCAAATTTTCTTCACTTGTTGAATCATCGTGATCGGAAAAGGTAAACTTGGCTAGAGTCATAAGGGCCTTAAGTTCATCGCCCGACTCGGTTTTAATTTTCGATTGAAGAAGAGGCTTTAATCAGACGATTCATCCCAAGTAGCCAACATACCTTTCCTTTTGGATCTGTCCTTTTTAGGACATTTGTTTGCTAAATGCCCATATTCTTGACAGTTGTAGCATTGACTATCTTTTAATGACTTCCAAGTTTTAGACTTAGGTTTAGAACGTTTCTTTTCATTTGCCTTTTGAAAGTCAACTCTTTTCTTACTTTTGAAAATCTTATAAAACTTTTTCGCCAAAAGGGCCATATCATCTTCAGACTTTTCTGAATCTGAATTTTCTTGAGTAATACTTTTAGATGACTTCAAAGCAATAGATTTACCTTTAGGAGCTTTAAAACTTAATTCATAGGTTTGTAAAGAACTAACTAATTCTTCTACCTTCATATTATCCGTATCACGAAGTTCCTGGATTGCGGTTACCTTAGAATTGAACCGTTCAGGAAGAGAGCGTAGTATTTTTGCACACACTTTATTTTCTGGGATCTTATCGCCAAGACCCCACATTGAGTTTACAATGTCATTCAATCTAGTGAAAAAGTCCATAAACATTTCATTTTCCTCCATGGGAATTTCTTCAAATTTGTTGTGAGGAGTTGAACTTTAGATTTCTTGACAATTGATGTACCTTCGTGTGTCATTTCTAAAATATCCCAGGCTTGCTTTGCAGTATCACAGGATATGATTCTTTTGAACTCATCCGGTGATAGTGCGCAAGTGATTGCATTTAGTGCTTTAGCATTAGCACTACTCTCATTTTTCTGAAGTGTGGTCCATTGGTAATACGGTGTAATTTTCATAGATTTTGAACCATCAACACCAGTTACTTCCATGATAGGAGGATTCCATTCGACCACGTGGCTTGCCACACACTTTCATCCATTGATTTGAGGAAGATCCTCATTCTGGCTTTCCAATAGGCATAGTTGGAACCATCAAAGGGTGGAGGCCTAGTAACTGAAAGGCTATCAAAATTTGACATCTTTTTATATAGCTTAGATCGTTAGCTCAGGAAATAAATCCAAATAAAAAGCAATAAAAATGAGCCATTAGGCTCTGATACCACTTGAAAAGGCCAAGCTATATGTCCTAGAGGGGGGGTGAATAGGATTATGCCAAATTTAAAATAAAATCAGAGGAAATAAAGTAAGCCAATATCCTTACAATTATGAATCAATTCACAATGCTAAATTTAAATCACCTTGATAAATAAGTATTGAGAGATTGATACAAATTCAGTTCTAAGGACAACCTTACACCATAATAAACAAGGGCTTATGGTAGGACAACCTTATTTCTAGAACCTCTTTTGGATCAAGGACTCAATTTTAATATAAGTAAATGAAATAGCAAGGAATTGAAATTAAATGCAGAAGTATAGATCTAAATTATTACAACAATCCCCACACTTGCTTGAAATGTAAATAGTTACAACATTCACATCCACTTGTACATTCCACACAATCGAATGATAAAAGATATGAAAATTAAGAAAGCATTCAATCCACAAGATAAAGAGTTATAGTGGTTCTTTGTGTGTACACCAATTTGTTTTCCAATGACCACACAAAGAGCTACTCACTCTAATATCCTCACAGGGGATATTAGCGTTCATTATCAAATAGGTTTTCTCAGGTTCACCAAAAACCTTTACAATTGTGTCTTTTTCACTTGGGCTTACACAATTCAAAAACCCCTCTTTTCTGAGTTTTCTGGTTTTCCTCAGACAACCAATATAATGAGATTTTCTGGCTCAACCTCAAACAAAACCAGTACAATGAGATTTTTCTGGCTTAACCTCAATCAAAACCAAAAGTAAATAAATTTTACAGAATTGTAAAATACCTGGATTTCTCCTTTTCTTAGCAGCCCGGTAGAACCAATCGGAGTAGATGATTGAATGTCAAAGTTCAATTTTCAATACTCACATTCATAAGGTTCTAAATTCTAATAGATTTTAGATTTAACTCGTTGGGCGTAGCTATATTTGATTTTGATTCCAAGAAGAAGGAATAAGATAATTCCTCTTTTCAAATAAGATTGGAATATAAAAACAAAATCAAATTAAATAAGCTAGCAAAAAGGAATATTAAATAAGCACAATGTAGCTTAAAATAAACACAAACTTATCTCAGAGTGATCACTTGAAAATTCTTGAATAGAATAGAGTTGAAGTGTGAAAACTCTGAATTTCGTGTTCAATTTATAGAAGCAAAAATCGTTCCTACGACTGGTCTTAGAAACCTTCGACTGGTCGTAACTCTAACAGATTTTTGAAATATTAAGCGCGATCTTTGAAAGTTGTTCCACGATTGGTCGTGAGTAGCCTACGACTGGTCGTGGGTCACCTACGACTGGTCGTAGATCCTTACGACTGGTCGTAGGACCATAGATTACGTTGCTGGACTTTGAGTCGTAGATCCACGACTGGTCGTGGACGAGTCGAAGCCACACCTACGACCGGTCGAAGGACCTCCAGGACTGGTCGTGGGCGTACCAAAAATTCTGAAAAATCTTCAACTACTTAGGACTGGTCGTGGAATTTCTTGGACTAGTCGAACCAATGCCAGGACTGGTCGAACAAGAGCTAGGACTGGTCGTAGAATAGACCAAACTTATGTAAAATAAATATTTGATTTATGTATCCAAAGTGACCTACTTAAAGGGTCAACCTAAGGTCATTCAAACCTGAATCATGTCGTATGGACATTGAACTTCAACCATTCAACGAATGTAGATTGTTTGAACCATATCAGGCTTGAGATCTTGAACTTGTTGTAGCTTTAAACTTGAGATCTTCATCAGCATAACAACTACTTCATGCATTGCTTATTAGTCTTGAAGTCATGAGTTGTTTCTTAAGACTTGAACATCAACATTGTAGCTTCTTGAGACTTCAACATGTAGCTTCTTGAACTTCAATATGTAGCTTCTTGAAAAGTTCAACTTGTAGCTTCTTGAAGTATTTATGCAGTGTCTTGAATTCATATAAATCATCATACAAGCACAGGACACAGATAGATGTTTTGACACATCAAAATTTGACAACCAAAGGAGTATAAGACCATAACACTTACAACTTTTAAAATATAACAATAATTTCCAATGAAAAGAAGAAAGAAAAAGATTTCTTCTCAATTCTCAAATAATAGCTCTACACACGGGGCACAAATCACTAATTTCCAACCATCTCCCAATACAACTTCTATGGAATAAGTGTGAACAGGGCATATGGATGACCTCCTCACTCAAAAGCTCCATGCAAATGTTACAATCCTTCGTGTGATCCCATCTGTCAATTCGACAAGTTTCCAATAAAGCTTCAATCTCAACCGTTGATGTGGACCCATGAGCCATGGCCCATGCATCATTAGCATCATTCATCGATTCCATCATGGCCAGATCCAATGCAGTGTCCTGATCGCCAAATTCCCCCAATGTATCCAGAGGAAACGTAGTGTCTGAGTCGAAAAATTCCCTCAATTGAACCTCTATGTGAATCAGGATCTCCATTGAGCTGACACCGTTAAGGACCGTCTCTTCTACACTCTCTCGGCATAAAATCGAGATATGGTCTATTAAATTCTCGATGTGGGACGGATCGGCGCCAACCGTGGAAAGCATGTGGAAGATGCAATGATAAGAGGTAACTGGATTTTCCAGGCTTGACATTTGAGTTTGAAAGAATGCAAGGCTGACGAGAGATTCTCTTTGATGGATGACAGTGAAAGGAAATCCTCTTGTTGAATTGGAAAGGAGGGAATACTTAGTTAGGAGATGAATTTGGAAGTAAGCTGTTGGTTCTTCTCCTTCTTCTGTTCTCCATGTTCTAACTTTCAACATTCTCACGTCTGTATCAGATACGTTAGGATGATAAGAGGAAGACATCTTTCTCAACCTCTCTCTTTGATTGCAGCAGTACTCTTCTCTCTCTCTCTTTCTCTCTCTCTCTCTCTCTCTCTCTCTCTAGACAACAGAAAAAATAAGAAGAAGAAGAAAGAAAAGTGATGTGATTTGGTTTCGTTTATGGAAAGTGAGAAAATAGACGTCGGGTTTTGTTTATGGAAAGTTAGAAATTAGACGTTGAGAGTCCTAATTAATATATATATATATATATATATATATATGATTTTTATTTTTTTATTTTTATTTACGCGGATTGCTTGCGACGGACGCGGATTTCATGCATAAGCCTTCCGCAGGAAGTTCCTGTGTTGGAAACCTAGGTGGGGCCCACCGTGATGTTTTTAAGAAATCTACCCCGTCCATCCATTTTGTGAGCTCATTTTAGGACTTGGAAAAGAAAACAAGCAGTATCCAAGACTCAAGTGGGCCGCACTGAAGGAAAAGGTGTGTAGTGAAATTCTTACCGTTGAAACCTCCCTGGGGTCAACGTGATGTTTACGTTTCATCCATTCCGTTCATAACATCATTCCTACTGAGATGAACTGAAAACACAAATATTAGCCTGATTCAAAACTTTTGTGGCCCCACGAATATTTCAACTATGGATGTTCAATCTTGACGTTTTTGGCCCACTTGAGTATTGGTTCTGGGTCATTTTTTTGTCCCATGTTCTAAAATGAGGTAACAAAAGGGATAGATGGGGTAGATTTCTCAAAAACATCACGGTGGGCCCCACCTAGATTTCCAGCGCAGGAACTTCCTGTGGAAGTCTTTCGCAGGAAATCGGCATCAGGTTGTGACAGGAAGCTTCGAGGGGCCACCCTGATGTTGTGATAAATCGACCCTTTCCATCCGTTTTTCCATTTCATGTTACTAGATGGGCCCAAAAATGTGGCAGATCCAAATCTAAAGTGGGCCATAGGATAGGAAACAATGAGTGAACGTCCACAGTTGAAATATTTGTGGGGCCTCGATTTTTTAATCGGGCTAATATTTTTATGTTTTTAGTTCATCCAAATAGAAATGACCTCATGATCTGTATGGATGGGTGGACTCCCGGGAGGTTTTAACGGTAGGCATTTCCCTATCCACTTTTTCCTGTTGTACAGGCCACTTGAGTTTTGATTCTGCAGTACTCGAAGAAATCAAGACAGCAATTGACTTGCTAATGCTACAAAGTTCATAAATAAGATGCCACATGTAACATAATTTACAATTTTCTTTTCTATACAGGTTGTTATCATCTTCCCTAGCTAATTAGAGTTGTATTCTACAGGGGCTGCCCACAATGGTTGGTGAGCATGGAACTCGACTGTCTGGTGGGCAGAAACAGTGGATTGTGATTGCCAGGGCGATTTTGAAGAACCCTAAGATCTTGCTTCTCGATGAAGCGACGAGTGCGTTAGACGTCGAGTCTGAGCACATTGTTCAAGAAGCACTAGTGAGGATCATGTTGAATAAGACGATTGTGGTCATTGCCCATCGTTTGAGCATGGTGAGGAATGCCGACATGATAGCAGTGGATCATCAAGGAAACATTGTGGAGAAAGGTACCTAGTCTACCATTTTATGGAATTCCATTTTCTTTTTCTTTATGTAGATTTTGATGATCAAAACCTGAGAATAGAAAATGCAGCAAAACCTTTCAGGTTTCATGTCAAAATTGTAGATAAATATTCTTGTTCTATTTATCAGGTTCTCACTCGGAGTTGATAAAAGATCCAGATGGGGCTTATTAGGATTGTGTGGTGGCGTTTTCAATTGAAGCTTTCCTTGCATTGACAATGGCGGCAATTGTAGTTTCGCAGACCAGTGCTCTAGCTCCAGATGTCACCAAAGCTAAGGAATCAACTGCTTCAATCTTTCAAATTATTGACAGGAAATCCATTATTGGCACCGTTGGAATCTTCATTGCTGATCCTCTGTCTGTAACCCAATGGAGCCTTTTATTTGTGTTTATTTTTCTATACAGGTCATTGCACTACAGGAAATGCTGGAATTATCGGCGGTTTTTTACAAGTGGCTGACACCCGTAAATGACCTGCTGTCACAAATATGTTGTAAAAGTTCCAGAACCCTAAATCATCTCTCTCTCTCTCTCTCTCTCTCTCTCTCTCTCTCTCTCTCTCTCTTTCTCTCTCTCCTCCCTAAAAAAACCCACTGACTAACCCTTTCTCCCTAAATAAAAAAACCCAATCTCTCGTCTTCTCCACAAAATACCCTTCTCTCTCTCTCTCTCTCTCTCTCTCTCTCTCTCTCTCTCTCTCTCTCTCTCCCTCTCTCCCTCTCTCTCTCTCTCTCTCTCTCTCTCTCTCGTTGAAGATGGTCGGTTTGCCGTCCACGCCGACATCGATGCTGATAGAGGTGAGTTTGGGGATGATCAGATCTCTGAGTTCAAGGGGGCATTTGGCATGTTTGAGAAGGATGGAGACAGTCAGATCCCTTCGATCTTCACTTTTCCCCCTTTTCTTCTGGAAATCTGTTGATTTTATGATTTTCTATAGCATTTTTATGGTTGAAGAATTTTTTTTTCATTGAGATCCCCCCTTAAATCCCTTTGTGGGTTTTCTTTCATCTATGTGGATGAAGATGCCTTCTTTTCATTGAGAGAAACCTTCCCTTCCCTTGTTTGTCTGAGACTATGGATGACTGTTGATTGAGTTGAATGGTGGAATGGGATTCATGTAGCCGACCCTATAGTTCTTGTTAGGTTAGTTTGTCTGTTCTAATTTCTTCTTTCGCCCTTGATTGAGCTGTTCATTCTATTTTAGCATTGACTAGGTCTTTTGGATCTTTTGGGTTCCGATTGTCCATGAACAAGGGGCAAAAATTCCCCATTGTTGAACTGGAATATTATATTATTGATATTTAACTGGACGATATGCATGTTATACTTCAGTTTGTAAACGTGGGAACCATGATTCTCTTGTCTAGGCTATTAGTTTGTTTGAGCTTGTTTCCAGCAAAATTCTTATAAAAACGGGTTGTAGGTGATCAGTTCTCTTTCATTGACTACCGCAGCATTTTCCTTTGCAGGAACTCACACTATGACAAGACAGGGGATTGCCGACTCTCTTTAAATGTATTTTTACCTGGCCTAGAACATAGCGCTGGTAAACGTCTATATATATATATATATATATATATATATATATATAAAATCCCTAATCGCAACTCTTTTCCATTTGTGGCTTGTTTTTGCATGAGAGTAGGACATGAAAATGAAAGAGAGGCTTATTATGGAGAAGGAAACAGTCATTCAAGAGCGTGCTCCTCTGGAATATGATCAGGCCCAATCTGAGCTCAAGTTGAGTCGTTCGTAAATGCAATAGATAACCTTATAAGGTTCTTAAACTTACCATCTAACCTTTTTTTGCTCAACACAAAATGCACATGTCTTTATTGCATTTTCTATTGCAGGTTAGTTTCATAAGGGATATGATCATGGCCAATCTAAGCTCAGTTTGAGTCATTCAGAGATGAAAGAATGTGACATCGAGATTGGTGTTGTTGTCAAGGAGCAACATAAAATTAGTGATGCAAATGTTGAGAGGAAAAAATTGGAAAATGAGGTACTTATGGTGGTTGTTCTGTCCCTATTTTAACTTGCTTGATCTACAAAATTGTGGATGTGTTCTTGATAGAAATTTAATCCTTCCCATTTCACACAAATTAAATGGATGGAGATGGAATAGAAAAATTGCACCCTGAAGGTAGATAAACTACTTGCAAGGCATAGTTAGATTGTAGCTGAGAAATAATGATATAGAAAAAGTGGGAAGATTATGAATTCTCATCTCATGATCCTCATAAATCAAGGGAGGAGCTTGAGAAACTTCAAGCTGAAAAATCTAGATGTGTGATGCATGATATGATTTAAGAGTTACAAAACATTGATAAAACAATGAAGAATGACTATTGAGGACAGTCCCAACCATCAAGTAGATAATTGAGATAAGTTAGTCGCTTGTGTTTCCTAATTTAGCAATGAAACCCAAGTCACAGTTTAGATGGCATCATATCCTATATTGTTAGAAAATTAGCCTATTAAGTAAGAAGCTTGATTTTACATGCCTAATTGAAAAGGGAAGCAAGGTTGGTTTTAGATTTCTTACAAAATAACCAGTGCCAAGAATCCATTTTGTGTATACATGTGTTGGAAAATGTTCTTACTGTGATGTTCTTCAAATTGAAAAAAAGTGTTCTTTATGGTGATATGTTGATGATTACTTCTGCTATCATGGACTGTTCTTGTGATCTCATTTATTATTTAATAGAGGTTTGCTACCCCATGCACGCTCTTCACACCTTAAGCTGCAAAATGGATGAGGGAAGCAGGTTGTCACAGGCATGGAGGCTAATGCAGGGTAGCACTAACCACAGGAGATAAGATCAAGCACTTGAGCTAAGGCCAACTACAAGTTGTACCCTCAATCTGAAAATATCCCATACATTAACTAAATCTTATCAGATATTTGCTGCTTCTTGTTCAATAACAGAAGATTAGTCGGGTCCATGGGTTCTCTAATGGCTGGATGGGATTCACATGTTCAAGATCCTAAAGCTGGTAATTACACTTGACTATCTCGTTTTTTTTATTTTATTTTATTTTTTTTATTTTATTTTATTTTTTTCTTATTAGGTGTCGTTGGGCTATATGGATTTGGATTCTAACTTACTAGATTTTCAAACCTGAATTTTACATTTCTTTTTATAGTTGTGTTTGGCAGCCTAGATGTGGAATTGGGAACTTAATTATGGCCCTTAAAAAGAGGAGAGAGTGGTTTTACAATAGTTGAAAATGATTCAAAATCTAGGATTTTGCTTCCCACTTTTTCTTTTGAATTTAAAATGAGCCTTTTGAGGATTTTCGTTCCAAGGTGGATTTGGAGGGGGGTGCCTAAAATGATTTGGATTGAAAGTCGTGAATTCCAATTCAAAACTGTCCAAAATTCATGCTGTCAATTGGATTCAATTCTCAAGCAAGAAAATTGCCTTTCTATAGTTGTTTTATGTGCACTTTGTATTTTGCCTAAATATGGCTACAATTTATTATCTGCAAAAGGCACACTTGCACATCTCTTACTCGGGTGTGATATTGTTTATAATTGCAGTGTTGAGGCCTGACTATGCATGAAGTGGCCTATTTTATTTTATTTTTATTTTTATTTTATCGATATTGATCAGTGAATTTGCCAATCTTAAGCATTGAAATGGTTCAGACTAGCCAGAGTATAGTTTCACCAATTTGCTGTGGGTGGACCATGACCCAAACCCTTTCATATTATTCAAACGCAACCCACTCTTCTTAACCATTGATATAGACATTTTTCTTAATCATCTGAACAATTGGGCTTCATTTGGATAAAATTGGCTTGCATGAAACTCAATCTACTGTTTGTTATTGCCCTCTTGTACATATGGTACTTGCAAAGCTAAAGAGAGGAAAGTGGTTTGCTACGTGGTATAGAGGAGCAGTTGAAAATGGAGACTTAATTGATGTTGTGGTGGAGTGTGATGGTTGATACTCAGGCATACTTAATTAAACTGTCCAAAGTCAGGTACGTGCTTTAGATAGGCTATTGATTTAACAATCCTCACCTCTTATTAGTTATTACTAATAATTTGTTTGTCTACATTTTCTCACCATTTGTTAAATATCCACCAATCAACTAGAAATTAATATAATTTTTTTCTTTAAGAACCATCTAAATCAGGGCCCATGATTTTTATTATTGCTTTAAGAGCCATCTAAATCAGGGCCCATGATTTTTTATAGTCTATTATATGCCATGTGTACAATTATTTATTGCCTTCATATCAACCATCATACTCTGCGAGAGTACCAAATAACACCCTTTTCACTTAAGAGGGGTGGAAGGATGTCCTACACTTGGTTCAACATCCACATTTCCCTCTTGAACTAATGACCTTACTTTTTTTTTTTTTTTTTTTTTTTTTTCTTTTTTCATTTTCTTTTTGGGTCTTGGGTGGAGCATAGTTTTTTTTTTTTGCTATTTCCAGGTTGCCCATCCGTTTTTCTTAAACCATGGGCTGCCCCATTAGGCCCATGAGTGAGGCCCAATGTGATGTATATATGGCCTTAGAATGAGGCCCATTGTGATGTATATATGGCCCATTTAGTGAGGCCCAATATAAAGTTTGTGTGGCCCATATGTGCAGCCCAATATGATGTTTGTATGGCCCATATATGTGGCCCAATATGATATTTGTGTGGCCCATATCAGCGGCCCATTATGATGTATTTAAAGCCCATGTAATGCGGCCCATTGTGACATATTTGAGGTCCAGATATGAGGCCCATTATAATTATATGAGGCCCATGTGATGCGGCCCACTTGATGTATATGAGGCCCACGTGATGCAACTCACTTGAGGTATATGAGGCCTACGTGATACAACCCATTTTGATGTATATGAGGCCCATTGTTGTGGCCCATTATGATGTATATGAGGCCCATATATGAGGCCCATTATAATGAGCATGTGGCCCGTCTTTAAGGCCCATTGTGTTGTACATGAGGCCCATGGGATGTGGCCCATTATAATGTATATGTGGTCCATGAGTGAGGCTTATGTGATACGGCCCATTGTGATGTATATTAGGCCCATGTGGTGCGGCCCATTGTGATGTGTATTAGACACATGTGATGCGGCCCATTGTGATGTATTTGAGGCCCAAGTATGAGGCCCAATGTGATATATATGAGGCCCATGAGTGGGCCCAATGCGATGCATATAAAGCCCTTGTGTGAGGCCCAATGCGATGCATATAAAGCCCTTGTGTGAGGCCTAAGATGATGTATATGAGGCCTATTGTGAAGTATGATTCCACCAGGATGTATGTAATGATATTTATGATGCCCATCCATGTTCCTGGTTGATTTAAAGGGGTCATGCTTTCGGAGCAATGATGGTTTAATGTCTACGTTGTATGAGCAATGATGGTTAGATGTCCACATTGTAACTCTCCCTAAGGCCCGTTGTTAGGCCCATTCTCATCTCCCCTTAATGGGCTAACCCAAACCGTTGGGCCCCCATTGATGATTATATTACCCATCTTTCCCTTGATTAGGTTATCCCAATCCGTTAGGCCCCCATTTGATAATGATGCTTTCCACCATACCCTGTAAGACCACCCAAGCCTTGGAGCCCATCTTGTGTTCATACCAAGCCTTCTATAGGGAATATGGCCCACCTTGTGCTTATTGGGCCTTTAGGAAGCCCAGATTGCTACGTGATGGAATGGGCAAGGAAGCTCACTCCTTGTTCTTAGGCCCATTCTTGATAGGAGTAGGCCATCTAGGCCCATCCTTGATATGAGGAGAGAACATTGTCACCGTAGATGGAAAGATCGATGGTATCAGGTTTGGTATATCCACTGTTGAGGACCAATCCTCATGTTATGGATTTGATCTGCTATCCTTCTATGAACCCCGCCATATATATAGGCCGATTATTGATTATGACTATGATTGGTATACACACTGAGTATGTGTTAGCATAACATTATGATTGTATGAGGCCTATCACGATTGTATGAGGCCCATTGTGTGATTGTATGAGTCCCATTGTGATTATATGAGGCTCATGATGATTATATGAGGCTTATTGTGATTATATGAGGCCCATTGTGATTGTGTGAAGCCCCTTATATGTGTGAGGCCCAATTGTGATGTGTGAGACCCACCATGTGTATGTGATTGTGTGCACGCCACTCGTTCATTATTAAGGGCCATGGGCCACCTTATACAGGCCCACCATGATGTATGTGATTATAATCATGCTTAATATACTTCATGATACATGCCCATACACATCATTCTCATGCTTGTTATGAGGAGTGATTGAACATAGCATGTGTTATTGGGCTGATTGTTTATGAGACTCCCCGAGAGATGGATTTGCCCGATATGAGTGGGTGGTACGCACAGGTTTGATGCATGACAGAATGGTATGGCTCATGCGTCTCGCATTTTATGACATGATCATTTGACGCCCTAGCGATATCAGGGCTGTAGCCTCCACAGGCATATCGTGAATGGCTAGATGGGATACCGAAAATGTTTAGTTTGATCATATGGGCACTTTGGATGTCCATGGGTGAAAGTCCTTAAACTCTCGTGGCCAGGGGATGCTCCAATGTCTAGACTGAGTGGAATACATGAGTGCCGAGTGCCGAATACTAGGAGGCCACGCTTCCCACTGTGTCGTGGTCGGTTGGGAGGGGGTGTGGCCTTATCTGCCCGAGTGAGGGGGCTGTAAGCTAGGCTGAGTTTGACCAGCTCATAAATGGGTCCGCTATCGACGAGCCAGGCCAATATTGGCAGGCCGGTAGTGAGGTCTTTTCCACTCACTGGGTTGCGTAGCCAACTTGGAGTGTACTAGACCCCGGTGATGATCCCAGAGATGTACAATACTGATATGTGGACTTACTAAGCAGCAGTTGCGTACTCAGCATTTGATTGATTCATTCATTCACTATCCACTCAGGCTGGTATGCAACTAATAGTTGTGCACCTTCGTAATGGCTAGGATTTCGATTGGGGTGCGATACTAACCTGAGATCAGGAGTTTACCACATTGAGTCTGGCTTTCCAAATTTAGGTATGGGACTGGTTTAGATAAAAGTCCCTTATGATGGACCCCATAGCTTGCGATACCACATACTATCATCTCGACTTCACACTCTAGCTTGGTCATTTCATTCGCATCACATATTACATTGCATCCTCAGCACATAGCATTTAGTTTACTATGCTTCTGTATTGTATAGCCTAGATGAGGTTGACAGTATTCGTGGACTCGTCAGGATTTGTATATTGCATTACTTCTTCAGTATGTGATATTTGGCTTACTATGTCTCCGCATTGCATAGCTGATCTACATTGCTTCCTTGGTATATGATATTAGCTTATTATGTTTTTGCATTGCATAGCTTGGATAAGGTTGATGGTATTTATGGACTTACTAGCATGTTTCCGCATTGCTCTAATATTGCATACTTGGCACTTACCTTGCGCACACACTTTCACCACCCTCTAAGCTTTCTATAAGCTTATGCACGATAGATGCGTGCAGGTGGCATTAGGTCGCAGCAGCGTTGAGCATTGAAGTGTGTAGTTATCTTCTGGAGCTTCGCTTTTTAATATATGTATTTTTCCTTTCAGTACTATATTCAACTATTTATATTAGTGGATATGTTATGATGATGTTGCTTTTGTGATTTGGGTAAACTTGTGGTTATGCTTCTTAAGAGATAAATGTACGTTGGAAAATCTTCCTTATAGGATCCCAAGATTGAAATCTGCCATATAGGCACCGGGAGTCGAGAATGGAGTACTACGGAGGCTGTTGGCACTAGATTCGGTAATTGGAAATTCTGTGAGCCCGATTTCTGAGTTTGGGGCGTGACATAGGGAGTGACGGCTCCACCACCGAAATTTTTTAGAATTTTTTAGTTTTTTAGGTAACTTCAAACATTCATATATCCTTCAATATAACTCCAATTAGGGTGATTCAAAAGCCACATTGAAGCTTAATGAGTCAATTTTATATAAAAATAAAATAAAAACTAAAATATAGTTTATTTTAGGATATTTTGACAATTGTTCAAAAAATATTAATTTTGGATAGCTACTACTTATAGAATTTTAATATTTTTTCAACATCTCCAAATGAAATGAAATTTTATGAGATGAGTTTAAAATTAATGATAAACTATCAATTTTTTTTTATAGAAATAACTCAGTTACTAAAAGTATAAGAAACATTATAAGAAATAGATACGTTTTAGAATCATACATAAAATTGTTGGTTTTGGACAACTGGTACTTCCAGCGTTTTCATAATTTTTATGGAACTTCAAATTAAACAAAAAATTGTGAAATAAAAGTAAGCTTAATAATATATTACTAAAAAAATTATAAAAATAATTTAGTAACTGAAAGTGACAAAGATGTTACGAACAATAGATGGGTTGGAACCAAAAATTTCTACAACTTTGAATTGCCGATGGACTGGATGTATCTTTTTGATATTTAGTTTTAGAACTTTGTGTCTTTTAATCATGCTAGGAATCATCCTGTATGATTAAATTAGATTGTTTTTAGTGTATTTTTCTATTTCAAGTATTTTCTAGTATAGTTAAACCACAACTCTTGAGTAGGCTTGAGTTTAATTGTTTAAGATTTTGTAAGTTCGTATCAAGGCGGACTTCACTAAAATATTATGAGTTCCTTATTCTCTTATGGATTCATCAAGGTTCATACCACATTGAAGAGATGATGCTTTTCCTCTTTCATTTCCACACCCTTCCTAGCATCATCAGCCCTTCAAACCTCCGAAATATCTTAGAACTTCAAATTCTTCATTCCCTCTCGAAATTAATGAAACTGAAACGTAATTTTATCATAACCCTCTAGCCATAGGATCGAGATGGTAACATACAGATACAATTATAGGCCCTTGGAAACCCTATAGTCTTTTGACTATAACTACCGTGGAAAAAAATTATTATCCACCAAGTTAAACATAGATTAAATGAGAACTCTACTAAACAAGGCCTGAAGGACAATCTTATAAATGTAATATTTAGACTTTTCAATTATTTATGATATTCCCTAAACATTTAGGATAATTAGACTACGGAATTACAGAACCATATACCTGCGAGGCATTTGCGACTTGACCCAATTCTCAATCCTAGGCGACTACCAATGGACTCACTATTTTAACTGAGTAGAAGACCAGGATCCTCTAGGACTAAGAAGGGATACAACAAGCTTTCTACCCTGGTCAGGTAGAAGATCGACGTATCGGATTTAAGCCTACCGCTAATATTTTTTCCCTATTAGCCCGATCGTGAAGAGTAGAATATATCACCCCTAGGTAAACTTTGTTGTCAAACACATAGTATGATAATAATGATTTTGACATCAATTTTCAAACCTCAAAGGTGGAAACTTTTAAGAGGGTAGACCATAATAAGTCAGGCTAGTATATTTAGTATACACCATAACACGAAAATGAACATGAAATCAATAGAAACTTAGATGTGAAATTATAATATCTTTACATATTGACATTAGGCAGTTTCAAGGACGAAATTGTTTTTTACGGGGGTAGATTGTAATGTCCCGGATTTTTGCTATTTTGGATTTTCAAAAATCCTCAAAATTTTTTAATATAAACTAGCCCACATCGTCACTAACTGACCCTTAATGCTCGAGGTGAGCCTATACGCAGGTAGTACCGGTAATAAATTGCAAAAATCCGATTAGTCAACTATAAGAAGCCAATGAATATGCTCGATCACTTAAACATTGAGTTTAGCATTGTGATTTGTTCATCTAGGGCCCAAATCTAGCTGACCTACCATCGACTAATTAAGACAACCACAAGTAAATAAAGACCTACCAAAAGTCGAGACAACTAGGGGTCAGATCTTAATTAATAATCCAAATCAATTCGTTTACTCATTTAGCCTAAGAACCAATGATTTAGGGTTATTAGGATCGAATTGTAGCTTCTGCTAATTATAAATAAGCCACACTATGAACTTAGCTAATCCACACCCTTATCATCGCGCACAAGAAATCTCATTATACAATTCATTCTAGAAATGCCTCAATTATCTAAACGAGATTTAGACCACTCGTTAGTGGGCCACTAAACCTAAGACCATAGAAAGACATTTGTCTTAGTGGGCTTGATGTCCATCATGGACATTGAGCTGAGATCATGCCTCGAATTAATCAACTTAGACTACAAGCCAAGTGCATTGGATGTGTGAATGCCTTAGGTGAAAACCTAAAATTTAAGTGAAACTAGCACTTTGCTCTTTCGCGAAGTTGTAACTTTTGGACCGTCAATTCAAGGCTAAAATCGGGGTATCGACTAAAGATATTTTCTCACACATATCTATATAACCATGGCCCCAATCAGCCGTCGGTGACCGTCGATCTAAGTTAAGGCCTCCCCGGTTAATTGTCACACCTTATCATCGTATGTTTGTGTCCAGACATATATCTCTTATTTGTACACTTATCTCATGACTTAGATTGACCCGTACACCTCTCAACGGGTCCCATTGGTTGAAAACAACCCCCTCCACGGTTAATATAATAAATAAAGGGCCAGTGGGGCCATTTGTGCAACATCTGGTACTATATATACCATTTCATTTCACACTCCCTCTCTATAACGTCTCGAAAAAATTCATACAAAGACCCGAGTACCACCTCAGGCAGAAGTCCCTAATGACCGTATTCTGTAGAAATTTAGATGAAAATTAATTAAGTACTAAACTAAATTAATCGGTGGATTTAGTTAAACCACTATTTATCTAAATGGCAAGATCCAATACCATCAAAATCGCTAACTCAGCACTACTTAAAAACCTAGGAAAAATCCCAAAACCTTTTTGCTCTCGGGAGTGCATTGAAACTCCATATCGGACCTGGACCACATGTGAAAGTCCAATGACCGCGAATCTATAAGGTTTTGACTGTCTTATTGGGCTTGACAACTATCATAGGAATTGAGCCTAAATAGTATCCAGAAATGCACAACTTGAGCCCTGAGTAAAGTGTGTAAGAAACACGAATATATTTAGAAAATGTAATGAAACTTAAGTGAATTGGGTCATTCGCTGATAGGAAAAATTGAAGATTTCAGACCGTCAATTTCTGACCAAACTTCACCCAAGGGAAAAGGAAATTTCGCTGCTCATATCCGTATACTTACGGCCCCCATTGTGCAAGTACGACCGTTGAACTGACACGGGTCCCCCACGGTCCATCAGCTAATCCGATCACACTGAAATCGTATTCTAGTATAGATCCATTGTAAGAGAACTTACCCTACGACGTATGTGAATAATGGACCTCCAGATGAGCCCCATTCATCTAAAACAGGCGCCATTTGGCTATCACCTAAGTATACCATGGCCCTAGGGCCATTTGCACTAGTTCTGGGCCTATATAAAGCCCTTAAACCACCCCATTCCTATCTCATACGAATTTCTCTAACCTTAGGAGAGAGAAGAGAGAAAGGAAGAGAAAAGAGTAGGGAGCAAGGGGAAATCCTTGGAGTTTGCTGCCATGATTCTTTCCTGCTACTCCACGCATTGAATCGCCTTTACATCTAGCTAACCGATTCATTTCAACTATGATTTGGGTAAGAAATCCTAGCCCTAATCTTGGTTTAGAAAGTTGGATTGAGTAATTAATGAAATAGCTAACTTATTTCATGATTTAGGTACCCGTTATTCTGTATTGGGAACGTAGGATTCGAACCGAGTTTGAAACGAGTATTCTGACGAAAGGTGCGGACTATAAACATTTAGGTTATAGTTTTCAAGGCTTTCAATGTCATTTAATGATTTATGTTTAACTTATTTGTTGCCATATGATCTTAGTTACGACGTTTTTGATAAGTTATATATGTGTGAACTATGTTGAATATATGATGCATTCCATGTGTTTGTTGAAATGTTTGAATGAATATGAAATTGTGATTTGTTCTTGTCATGACTATAAATCTAGGATTCATGTTTGCCGTGTGTATCACGATCTTTTTATATAATGAATTATTATAGTTCATGTCGTAACTAATCTAGTCTATGTATTTAGTTATGTGTAGTCTAAGTGTTTGATAAAATGTCTGAATGAGAAATTGTTGATGAATTGGATTTAAGAAGGGTATTAAGATAGGATTCTCAATTACCTTATCTATGTGTATAGTTTTCTTCATGTAATCTCAATTTCAACACGCAATTTATGGGTGAAATGCAATGTTTAGTAACATGTTCAATATGTTTGATAAAATGCTCAAATGAGATATTGATTTGAATTATTTTTCAAATGCTGATATGACTTCCACATGTATTTACATGCTACATCTAAGTAAGATTGGGACTGCAACGTAGTCCGGGCAATCGGTAATGATTTTCGTTGAGTGACTGAATTAGTCTCGTCACATTTGATACGTTCGGTGAATCCGGGTTGTACGATAATTGTTAACAATGGTTAGGCCACATGGAGTTCTTATGCACTCCATGTCGATAAGTCGGCGTGCGCTCGTACCAGTTGAACTTGTCTATTAAACTGATTGGCCTATTGTGTGTTTACCATGTATAGACATCACTGCTTGAATCTAAGGTACCACTTACCAATGTAAAGACCCATTTTAACCATGTACCACGATCCGCTAAGACTCATGAGCCGGACATGGTGGTATGGGACACCGTGGTCGAGCTGTCGACCTACGCTGGGGTGACGAGCTTCCCCGTAGTGACCAGTGAGCAACCCAAACTTGTGAGCCGAATACGGTGGTATGGGACACTGTATTCGAGCGGTCGGCCTACGCTGAGGTGACGAGCCTCCCCGTAGTGACCGCGAGTATAAACTCTTGAATTTGCCTATCCATTATTTTTCATTAGGGGTGATGCCCTGTAACTTGCCTATTGTATATGACGACCTTAGATGGATCCTTCGATTTGGGTTAAGATATAAATGGAGGTACCTTAGCTTCCCGAATCTGCTGTATGAATAAGCCTAATTAAGTACTTAGTTAACATGACCATACACCGCATTACATGTGCTTTGGCGAGGAAGTTGCACGTTTAGGGAGTTTGTCATGCACGAATGGTTGACGGAGTCACTTTTGAGAGAGCTTTGTGCGAGGCCATGCATCATTACTGCACAACATCCCTGAATTAACAAGAGTAGCTAGGAAGTGATTGTTGCACTGCTTTATCATTACTGCTTGATTGAATTGAAGACATGTTAACCTTTGCCTTATAGTACCACTGAGTTGATCACTCAGTCCCACTCTGGGACGGTGTTTTAAAACACCAACCAGACTCTATTGTACATGCAGGTGATGACAAAGTCTATGTAACAGAAATGGACTTCATAGATGAGGAGGAGGAATTATCCTATGTTCAACATCAGGCGGGTCTATGTAGACCTCATGCTGTTTCGATGGGATTATAGGGATACATGGATTAGTTGGACATTTACATTTTGATACTTTGTAAATTTTAAAACAACACATGTTTATATTCAACCCGGCATCATACTCATACTCTGGAGGTTGTGACACCCTTACATGCTTATATATATATATATATATATATATATATATATATATATATATATATACACATGTTTCAGTCTTCAGCTTGTTAAATTAAATTGTCTCTGAAGTATGATATGTTGTTTTAGTGTAATCCCACTCATGTTTAATACGTTAATATTTACCACATTTAAACATCATTATCCATGTTGTATAAGTGATGTACTGGATCTCAGGAGTTGAGCTTTGCTCGACCCTCAGAATCTGGGGCTTTACAAGTTAGTATCAGAGCATAATTTGGATTAAACTGGACTGGGTTATAGGTAACAAGACACGCTCTAAACACACTCTGATTTAGGATGGGGACGATGAAATGTAGAAATGATCGCAGGATCCCAAGGTTTTGTCGATGGGCGAAATAGACTGTTATAATGTAGCCCATACACATCCGAGAACATGCGAAATGATCTCATCCCTTTTATACCGTCAATCGATGGGTTTGATCTAATTTTAGGCGAATCCTGAACTTGAAACGAGCCAAAAGGCGTGAATACACACCTCTTGGACTGAGAAAACACTTCATACAGGCATAGAGGCCCAAAACACAAAATCTAGTGGGACCCAGGGGGTCCCCCACACATGCACGGCACCCCGGGAGGGGGTGGCTACTGCCGGCTAGTCCAGGGAGGTGCAGCGGTGCACCGCTCGCCTTCACAGTGGGCCACGGCGGTCCTGCAGTTCCGGTGACCCACTGCCCTCCACCCACTCATGTGGGGCCCGTCCATGTGTGGGACCACCCTATTTCACCCCCTTTGCTCCTTTTCCCTCCCATTTCATGATTTCTAACCCTCTAAACCCCCAAAAAAAATTCCATTTTCTTTCTCAAATCCTCATTCCATACACTCAAAGCTTCTTCTTCTTTTACATTTCACACCCATCCTCCACCATTTTCTCAAACCCATCTCTTACAACTCTCCATCTTCCTCATTTCCTCACATTTGAGCACAAAACCTATCTTTTGTGTCTCATAACTCCTAAACTCTCCCACTTACTTCAATCTCCAAGCTTTTCATACTCCATGGCTCTTTTTGAACTTGTCACCGCCATATTTTCCATCTCAACGCTCCTTTCCCTTATGGGAAAGAGAAGAGCGGCCCCGGATGAGGCCAGGTCGAGCCATCCAACCCGCTTGAGGAAGCAGGCGAGCGTCGTGGCTACTACAAGTGCCAAACGAGAGCGAAGATCAAAAGGAGACCTTGATCCTCGAATTTCGTTGGAGAGATCACTACCGGTGGGCACCAAACTAGGTAGGTTCCGTAACTGTAAAGTTGTATTTGAAGCACATGTTGATGAGAAATTATTTGAACTATATCTAGTGATTGACCTCCTATTGGAGACCGGGTGGGGTCCCATATTTGAAGGCAAGTCTCATGCAAGTGAAGGCACTATCTGAGCCTTTTATGGCCACATAAGGAACCCACTACTGAAGCCTCTTCAGTTTACAATTCCTTTGGGGAGGCAGGGAGCCATAGTCGATGTAGATGTGATGACCCGTATCATGGGAATTGAACATGGTGTGATACATGCTAGTGCATCTCATCTCACTAGTGCACGAGAGAGAGATCGCCACATGCATTTTCTTTGTGGCCGACTGGCTCATTGGAGGAGAGGCAATAGCCTCTCATTAACTAAAATGACGGCAGACTTTCGCCTACTCCACCACATATGCATGTACATTGTGTATCCTAGGTGGAGCAACTGTACAAAATGCACTTACTTGATGGTGAGCTTCATGTACAGAGTTGGACAGGGAGACAAGCTGTTTCTACCTACTTTTGCCTTGTTACAGATAATCAGGACTGCATGCTCTACTTGCGGTGACGCCTCACTAACATTTGGCCGACTTATATGCAAGATTGCTTGTAATTTTGGTTTCAGACTAAATATGGATGATCTTGCTCCGATCCACTTCATTAATGATACTACACTCAACAATATGGTAATTGGCCCTAGACAACACCAAGCTTAACTTGATGAGTATGGAGATGAAATAGAAGAAGAGAGTGAAGAGGAAGAAAGTATTGAAGATGAGAAAGGAAATGAGATAGAGGAAGGTAGTGAGGGAGAAGGCTGTGGGGAAGAAGGAAGTGAGGAGGAAGAGCAAGATGAAGAAGAGGAGGTCCAAGACTCTGATGGGGGACCTCCTACTGCTACTTGTGAGGACCGCCATGATCGGGTTGCCTTAGAAGCCCACATGGCCCAAATTGAAGAGAATCAAGCCGCCGTAAAGCAAGAGATCAAGGAGAATCAAGCCTATCTGAAACAGAAATTCAAGAGAATATCTCGCACCTTAAAGACCCTCCTGTGCTGCATGCAGGATAAGGGTGCTCCTCTACCTTCGCCAGAGTCAGACGTCTAGTTATGTGTTACAGTTGTTTTTGGGTTTTCTTTGTTACTTGTTTTCTTGTAATAGCCTTAGTAGGCTTAGTTGGGTGTTGGAATAGTCAGTGTTTAAGCTTTTGCTAGAATAGCTCACATACATTCTCTGTCATAAATTCATGTAATGTTACATCTCATGTATTGTGACAATTTTGGCTAAATGAAATGCATGAAGCTTCTTTTGATATGGAATTTGTAGAATGTTTGGAAAAGTGGATGATATTATTCTAAATCATACACATGTTGCACCTTGTATTGTGTATAGGGAATGCCTCCTAAAAACACTCGGAATATAGCTCGTCTCACACTTGGCGAATCCATTGACGGGGCTCCTCCCCTGAGTGGGAGCCATACGGACCCCAGTTTGGGCTCGGATATTGAGACAATGCCGGATTCACAGCCGGCCACTGACCCTACTAATGGGCTAACACCTAGTGCACCACCAGTTCTGGGACAGAACCGTGTGTCTTCGTCGACACCACACATGCCTCAGGCGGCTCCTCCTCCTGATAGGTTAGAACAAATGATGTTCCTAATGTAACAACAACAACAAGTCTTGGCTACTATTGCAGGGGCCATTGCCCAAAACATGAATATGGTCCTGCCTGTACCACCTATGCAGCCCACTGGAACTATGAATACGAGTGGTCTATTTGAATGCTTTCAGCACTTCTGTTCACCTACTTTTGCGGGTACTCACTGACCCGAGGAGGCCGAGTATTGGTTGGATCATATATCCAAGTTGCTGAAGCCGTTGCACTGTACTGAGGCAAAGCAAGTAGAGCTTATTATGTTTGAGAAGGAGGCTAGTCTTTGGTGGGATAACATCCTACGAACCGTTCCTATAGGATATGTGTGGACGTGGGATGCGTTCAAAGCTCGTTTTCATGAAAAGTACTTCCCCCTCACTTATCGTAATGAAAAGAGGGCGAATTTCTTTGCCTCCGACAGGGTGGAATGACCGTGGTTGAATACAAGAATCACTTCACAAAGCTGGCCAGATATGCCCCATTGATCTTAGCGAATGAACGAATGAGAATGCGGCGGTTTTCAGAGGGTCTGCGGCCCGATATATGCACTAAGATGTGTTGCACTAGCATTCCCAACTATGTTGAGCTAGTGAACATATCCCTGCGATTTGAGCAGGATGGAGATCGAGTGTCTCGCACATGTATACCGATGGGCCCGAGGCCTCAAACTGAATTTCCAAACCGACCATTCTTCGACAAGAAGTCGCGTTCAGATTTGCCTCCCAGGCTAATGGCTCCACTAACCTAGACAAGGCGATCAGATCTTTAGTGTGTCTACTATAAGAAGATGGGCCATAACGAGCCCATTTGCTTTACTAAGATAAGGGACAATGATTTTACACCACCTTAGAAGATCAACTGCCAGCCACCACAAGCTATATCCACCCCACCTCTACGATCGGCACCGCCAGCATAGCCATCTTTCTAACCACCCGCACCTCGATACAGGCCACCTCAATGACCTGTGGCAGTGCAACCCAATCGTCTGCAGCATGCCTGGGTATATGTACTTACAGCTGAAGCATCTGAGTAAGCAACTGCAGTACCATTAGCCTTTGAAGTCATTGCCCACATTCAAGGTACACCTGTGTTTCTGTTGGTGGACACCGGGTCCACTATTTTCATAATATCATATTCTACAGTCAAGTGATTAGGGTTGAGCACTACCCCTATGGTTGGGATGAGAGTCCTCACTGCAACGAGGACCTTCTCCAACGCTACTAAGCTCTGTAAGGATTACCTGATAGACTTAGGGAGCAGAATGGTGCGCATTGACCTGATTGTCAACCCACTGTATCATTACAACGTCATCCTCAGCATGGACTGGCTCACTGAAATGAAAGTCGAGATTGACTGCGATACTAGATTGGTGACGGCCCATGGGCCCGAGGGCACAACTTTCACTTTCCTAGTTCATGCCAGTTGGCCCTATCGCATTAGTTGTTACGCTTCCTTGATGGAAAATGTTGATGGTCCCTCTCTTGGGGACATGCCAGTAGTCCAAGTTTTGACAGACATGTTCAGAATGATCCCTGGACTACCTCCTCAGCGCGAGATCGACTTTACCATCGACCTTGTGCCTGGTGCGATGCCTATCTCTTTACTGACATATCGCATGCCTCCATGTGAAATGGAGGAATTGAGGAGGTAGATAGTTGATCTGTTGGATGCAGGTTTTATATGATCGAGAGTATCTCCTTGGGGAGCGCCTATATTGTTCGTAAAGAAGAAGGACAGATCGCTGCAGTTGTGTATTGATTATTGCAAGTTAAATCATGTCAAGGTGAAGAACAAGTATCCTCTGCCCAGGATAGATTATCTGTTTGATCAGTTGAAAGGGGAATAGTATTTCTCAAAAATTGACCTACAGTCTGGGTATCATCAGTTGCGCATTAGGAATGGAGATGTGTAGAAAATAGTATTCAAAACCAATTTTGGGCATTATGAGTTCCTCGTGATGTCATTTGGGTTTACAAATGCATCGGCGGTGTTCATGGACCTCATGAACCGGGTGTTTCAGCCGTATCTAGACCGATTCATCATCGTGTTTATAGATGACATTTTGATATACTCCAAGAGTTGAAAGGATCACAAAGAACACCTGCGAGCAGTCTTTGATACTCTCAAGAAGAATAAGTTATTTGCGCAGTACAGAAAGTGTGACTTTTGGAAAGAAGAAGTCAAGTTCTTAGGACACATGGTTTCCAAGTAAGGAATTGCCATGGACCTTGCCAAGGTGACCACGGTACAGGACTGGGAGCAGCCTGGTTTAGTTACAGAAGTGAGGAGCTTCTTCGGACTCGCTGGCTACTATCATCGATTCATTAAAGATTTTTCCAAGATAGCTAGACCATTGTCTTAACTCACTCGAAAAGATCTTAAGTTTGTCTGGAATAAGAAAGCAGAAGCAGCCTTTCAGGAATTAAAGGACAAGCTAACGTCTGCACCCGTGCTAGTACTACCAGAGCAAGGGGTCAAATATACTATATATACCGACACATCTCGAGTCGATTTGGGATGTGTACTGATGTAGAAGGATAGGGTGATCGCCTATACCTCACGACAGCTGAGGACACATGAATAAAACTACCCCACGCACGACCTAGAATTGGCGGCGGTCATTTTCACATTAAAGCTTTTGAGACATTACCTCTACGGAGAGGAGTTCAAGCTCTTTTGTGATCACAAAAGCCTCAAGTATATTTTCACGTAGTGAGACCTTAACATGAGGCAACGACGTTGGATGAAGACCTTGAAAGACTTCAAGTTTGAGGTCTCCTACCATCCTGGAAAGGCCAACCTGGTGGCCGATACATTGAGCCGCAAGAAGATAATAGAATTTACAGCTCTGTTAATGATAGAAGAATGGAATATAGTAGAGTTTGTATGGGATTACGAACAGAAGCTGACAGTGGAGGAGCCATTTGAGAGAGTCGCACACATTCATGTACAGTCACTTATTGATGACAAAATCATTGTGGCTTAAAAAGAAGATGAATTGTTGGTGAAAATGAGAGAACGTGCTAGTGACAGTGAAGACTCTGAATGGAGGATTGGCTTAGATGGAGGTTTACGATATCGTGGCCGCCTATGTGTCTCGAATCTTCATGACTTGAAGAGAGAAGTTTTAGAGGCCGCACACAATTCAAAGATGATGATGCATCCAGGTAGTACAAAGATGTATCGAGACATAAAGCGTTCATACTGATGGGACAACATGAAGGCCCAGATAGCGGATTATGTATCCTATTGTCTCACTGCCAGCAGGTCAAGACCGAGCATCGCTGACCTCCTGGTTTACTTCAGCCCATACCCATAGTGAATGGAAATGGGATTTCATATCTATGAATTTCATTTCTGGGTTACTGAAGACGAGGAAAGGACATGACTTCATTTGGGTGATTATGGACCGATTGACGAAATCGGCTCATTTCCTCCCGATTAGAGTTTCAAACTCAGCAGATGATTTAGCCAAGCTATACATCAAGGAGATAGTACATCTGCATGGAGTTCCTATGGAGATTATGTCGGATTGAGACACGTGATTCACGTCCATTTTCTGGACTCGAATGTAGGAATCAATGGGAGTAAAACTGAAGTTCAATATTGCGTTTCACCCACAGACTAATGGGCAGACAGAATGGGTAAATCAGATATTAGAAGATATGTTGCAAGCATGTGTGCTTGATTTCAAGGACAATTAAGATGACTGTCTTCCCTATACTAAGTTCGCTTATAACAACAGTTTTCAAGCGAGCATTGGCATGGCTCCCTACGAAGCATTGTATGGACACCCATGTCGAGCACCACATTATCGGGTAGAGGTTAGCGAGAAGATCCTGATTGGCCCATATTTGGTTCAGGCGACCTTAGGCATCGACTCCTTACAGCCCAGAGTAGACAGAAGAGCTACGCCGATATAAGATGGAGACAACTAGAGTTCGAAGTTGGGGACCATGTATTCTTGAAGGTTTCCCTAATGAAGGGAGTCTTTCGATTTGGCAAGAAGGGAAAACTCACACCGAGATTCATTGGCCCGTTCCAGATTTTAGACCGAGTGGGTGTCGTAGCATACCGCCTTGCGTTGCCCACACCACTCATTGGCGTATATAATGTATTTCACGTGTCGATGTTAAAGAAATATATTCCTGACCCTACCCATATTATCAAATGGGAGCAAGTACAATTAAGTGAAGATGCTATCTATGTACTGTGACTAACACATATTCTCTATAGGAAGGAACAAGTGCTACACAGCAAAGTGATCCCGCTCGTGAAGGTATTGTGGACTCACCACACTGAGGAAGAGGCTTCTTGGGAAACAGAAGCCGAAGTCCGTAAGAACTACCCTCAGATCCTCGAGGAGTATGAAAAGGTAATAATTTTGGGGACGAAATTTTCTTTAAGGGGGGTAAATTATAACGTCTCAAAAAAATCCATACAAAGACCTGAGTACCACCTTAGGCAGAAGTCCCTAAGGACCGTATTCTGTAAAAATTTAGACAAAAATTAATTAAGTACTAAACTAAATTAATCGGTGGATATAGCTGAACCACTATTTATACAAATGGCAAGACCCAAAACCATCAAAATCGCTAACTCAGCACTACTTAAAGACTTAGGAAAAATCCCAAAACCCTGTTGTTCTCGGGAGAGCATTGAAACTCTGTAACGGACCTGGACCGCACGTTGAAGTCCGATGACCGCGAAACTAAAAAGTTCTGACTGTCTTATTGGGCTTGACAACCATCATTAGAATAAAGTCCAAATAGTATCCAGAAATGCACAACTTGAGCCTTGAGTAAAGTGTGTGAGAAACGCGAATATCTTTAGAAAACGTAATGAAACTTAATTGAATTGGGCCATTCACTCACAGGCAAAATTGAAGATTTCGGACCATTAGTTTCTGACCAAACTTCACCCAGGGAAAAAGGAAATTTTGCTGATCATATCCGTATACTTATGACCCCGATAGTGCAAGTACGACCATTGAACTAACGTGAGTTTCCCACGGTCAATCAGCTAATCCAATCACGCTGAAATTGTATCCTAGCATAATCCATTGTCAAGGAACTTGCCCTATGACGTATGTGAATAATGGACCTCCAGATGAGCCCCATTCATCTGAAACAGACACCCTTTGGCTATAACCAAAGCATACCATGGCCCTGGGGGCATTTGCACCAGTTATAGGCCTCCACATGGTCGAACCACTGTCCTAACTACTGTCGGTCTACGCTAGGGTGACGAGCCTCCCCGTAGTGACCAGTGAGCAACCGAAACTCATGACCCAAATATAATGGTATGGGACACTGTATTAGAGCTGTTGGCTTACGCTGAGGTGACGAGCCTCCCCATAGTGACCGCGAGTATAAATTCTTGAATTTGCCTATCTACTACTTTTCATTAAGGGTGATGCCCTACAACTTGCCTATCGTATGTGACTAACTAGGATTAACGACCCTAGATTGACGACCTTAGCTTCCTGAATCTGCTATATGAATACGCCTAATTAAGTACTTGGTTAACACGACCATGCACCGCATTGCATGTGCTTTGGCGAGGAAGTTGCACGTTTAGGAATTTTGTCATGCGTGAACGGTTGACAAAGTCACTTTTGAGGGAGCTTTGTGCGAGGGCATGCATCATTACTACACACCATCCCTACATTAACAAGAGTAGCTAGGAAGTGATTGTTGTACTGCTTTATCATTACTGCTTGATTAAATTGATAACATGTTAACCTTTACCTTATAGTACCACTGAGTTGATCACTCACTCCTACTCTGGGACGATGTTTTAAAACACCAACCAGACTCTGTTGGAGATGTAGGTGATGACGGAGTCTATGCAGCAGAAATGGACTTCATGGATGAGGAGGAGGAATTCTCCCATGTTCAGCTATTAGGCGGGTCTATGTAGACCTTGTGCTGATTCGAAGTGATTACAGGGATACATGGATTAGTTGGACATTTACATTTTGATACTTTGTAAATTTTGAAACAACACATGTTTATATTCAGCTCGGTATCATACTCATACTCTGGAGGTTGCGACACCCTTACATACTTATATATATACATGTTTTAGTCTTCCTCTTACTAAATTAAATTATCTCTGAAGTATGATATGTTGTTTTAGTGTAATCTCACTCATGTTTAATGCGTTAATATGGATCACATTTAAACATCATTATCCATGTTGCATAAGTGATGTACTGGATCTCAGGAGTTGAGCTTTGCTCGACCCTCGGAATCTGGGGCATTACACTCCGTCTACGAATTTACCCTAGAAATAAAGAAAGAGAGGAGGGAGATCTTGAAAGAGGAGGGAGATCTTGGAGTGTTCTTGATGAGTTCCCTTCAATCAAGCCTTAGCCTCGATCATTCTCCTTCACTGAATCCATCCCACTCACGATCAAATGGTAAGAAACGAATCCTACTTTCTAACGTAGGTTTTTCTAAATTAAATTGCATGAATCTTACCTAATCGCTTCTAAATTGGTATAAGAATTATTTTTCCCAAATTCCTAATCCTAGGAACGCTTTGAGTCGAGCGAATCATTGCAAAGGTATGAACCATTATGCCTAGATTTCCATTTATCGACCCTTGAGGGTCCCAATTAATGATGTTTTATACTAAATGGTTCGTAAATAGCTAGCATGTTCGTATTTCATGTTTAATTGTAGTATGTGTCATTGGTTGTTTATTGATGCCTAGATGTTGATAAAAGGCTTAGGTGATTAAAAGTGTTATTCTAATGATGCTCACATATTTGATTGAATGCTTAATTAAATGTATTGATTTGTTGATGTTCCATGTTTGATTAAATGCTCTAGAGAATGTATTACTCTATTGAGGCTCACGTGTTCGATGAAATTCCTAAGTGTTTGCGTTGTTGAATCTATGATTCTTATGAAACCTCGCAATGATCACATGATGAGTTGCTAGGTCTATAGTGATATTAGAATTGTCTACGATGATGGGTCATTCGACTAACCACTCAAACTAAGGGGGGGGGGGGTGTGCCTGAGTTAGGTTTGTCACCCTAGCCTTGTTCGGTCGACTCGGGTCGAACACGGACGACGGACAATAGCTGGATTACACTCGATGCTTGCACTCAATGTTAGTCGAGTCGGAGTGCCCCAAGTCAATCGAACCAGCCTAAAAGTTGACTAACCTCTTATGTTTGCAATTTTTGATGTCACGCCCTAAACTCAAAAACCGGGCTCACAGAATTCCCGATCGCCGAATCCATCGCCGACAGCCTCCGTAGTACCCCATTCTCAACTCCCAGCACCCATATACTGGATTCTGATCCTCTAATCCTACAAGGAGGATTTTCAGCATGAATTTTTTTGCAAAGGGAAGCATAACCATAAGATACCTCGGAGATGGTGCTGGAGGTGTCCCTGGTGCTCTGAAGGCTGGGCGACTGTGCGCCTCTGTTGTGGTCGATGTTATTGTGATGGAAGCTACCGGAGGGGGCTGCCTCTTCCGGTCTCTCCTCTGATCATGATCCTTCTGCGAACCAGCCCACTCAGCCTCACAAGATAGAAAGAGAGAGAGAGAGACGTGTGGTGATGGAGGGAGCTCCGCCACTATGAGCTCCCTTCTATGATACAATACATACATCAAGATGGGTCCCAAGATCGTGTGGGCCCTCTCATCAACAAATTAAGATGGGGATGCCATACCCATCACAAATCAAGGGTCTAAATGACCCCTTACATGTTGATTATCAAATAAACATCATGGTGGGGTCCATGGAGAATGGCCCCATCATGGATAAAACATATGAATCATGGTGGGCTATTAGCCACACCTTGGGTCCCAAATAGGATCCATACCATCAATCGGTAGGCCCCACTTACCCCATCATTAAAAATCATAATCCAGTCCTATAAACACCCACCTATGGTCCACTTTTTTAGCTCATTGGCTTCTTCTTTAAGGGTGGAAGATGAAGATTGAAGGGTTGAGATGAGAGATTTAGGGTAGGAAAGTGGGCCTTTATAAGTGCTATGTAGTATGTCTAGCACCCTGTTTTGTCAAATTTTATAGTGACAAACCACTTAGGTATGATGAACTTCTTCAAGTGATGGAAAGTTTACCTTCAAGTCCTACATCAACTTCAAGTGCTTCATCAAGCTCATAGGTCAAGTTAAAGTTCATATTCAAGTTCAAAGACTAAGCTCAAGTACATGATCAAGTTCAAGACCAAGTTCAAGTAGACTTCATGGTCAAGAAAATGTTCAAGTTTCAAGTATACAAAATCAAGACAAGTACTTCAAGAAGAAGATCTACCTGATCTACCAAAGTGACAAGTTCAATGTTCAACATTTGAGGTATAATTGACCCTAGAAAGACCTTAAGATTAAGTCATTCATATTGCATATTTAAAATGAGTCATCGTGCTTTCTATAGGCTTTGTTTTGACTTGTCCTAGTCAATGTTCAACTAGTCCAGGCACTGGCTCGACCAGTCCAGGGTTTTTCACGACCAGTCTAGGTTTATATTCAAATTTTCAGAATTTTTGGGTAGGTCCTCAACAAGTCGAGCACCCTGCTCGACCGGTCGTGGAGACCAGCTCGACCAGTCGAGCAGGGCTCGACTCGAACTCCAGTAACTATTTTGAACCCCACTCGACCAGTCGAGGGTCAATTTTATCTGATCGCACAAGATTTTTTTTTAAATTTGGTTGCTCCCAGGGCCAGTCGAGGTTGACCTTATAACAGTCGAGGGAACCGTTTTTCAACCTATAAATTGAGGAATTTTCTTAACTTTTTTCATTCATTCCAAGCTAATTCAAGCCACCACTCTGAGAGATAAGTCCCCGTGAATATCAAGCTATTGTTCGGTAATTTTAAATTCATTTATAGCTTATTTGATTGTGTAATTTCTTGATCTCTTCACTTTCAATCTAACTTTGTAAAAGGGAGTTCTACTCTACCTTTTTGAGATCCAAGGAATTCAATCAAGTAGCCTAGGTCTGACTTTAATTAAAACTCATTTAGAACCTAAAACCCTTCTATATGTGAATTGGACATTGAACATCTACATCTATAAGTGAAGTGGTTCTACAGGGATACATTAAGCAGAATCTACAGATAAATATTGTTTATTGCCTTTTGGTTTTTGTGATTGCTAGAAAATCTCTTGTGGTTTTGATTGAAATAAGCCAGAAAATCTCAGTGCGGGGTTTTTAATTGTGATAGCCCATTGAAAAAATGTAATTGTAAAGGTTTTAAGGTGAACCTTGGAAAACCTTCTTTCATAGTGAAAGCCAATATCACGTGGGTTGTGATTATTGAGAGTGGAGTAGGTGTGGCTATTTTAGATCAGTTGGTGTACACACTGAACCACTATAATTCTTAGAGTTTGGATGGTGATGATATATGTGGTTTGTATGTGGTGAATGCTTGTATTTATTTCATGTATTTGTGGTGAATGTTGTAATAGCTAAATTTGTTTCTATTGCTCCTTGCATTGGTTTGAGTTTTTAATCCTTACTACATTCAAGAAATCAGGTTGTCCTACCATAAACCTTGGTTTTTGGTATAAGGTTGCCCTTTGAACAACGTTTGTATTAACCTCTCATTACTAGCTATTGCATTTGAGGCTGCTATTTGTTTCGGTTATCTGCATTTATTTTTCGCATTTAATTTTTATTTGGCATAGTCATATTCAACCCCCCCCCCTCCGCTCTCTCTAAGACTGAGAGCTCTCCCTTTTCAAGTGGCTCATTGTAACGTCTCTGAAAATTCGTACAAAGACCCGAGTACCACCTCAGGCAGAAATCACTCAGGATCAAATCCTTTAGGAATTAGACAAAGCTAACTAAGTGCTAAACTGGATTAGCTATGAAATTCGCTTGATCTACTTTAAATACATTCTGCAAGACCCAAAACTTGTAAAATCAGTGACGCTAGGTTACCCTAAAATCTAGGATCAATCTCATTACCCGGCTGCTCTCGGGAGCACATTGAAACTCCATATCGGATCTGGACCGTACGTCGAAAGTCCAATTACTATGAAATTATATAATTAGGACCGCCTTGCTGAGCTTGATAACCATCTCAGAAATCAAATCCAGATTGTGTCCCGGGGCTATTCGCTTGAGCACGGAGTGAAGTGTGTGAGAAAATGTAGTTTTCTTTAGAAATTAAACCTAATTTAAGTAATCTAAGACCTATCGCTTGCAGGCCTGATATAAGCAATCAGACCGTCAGAATCTGATCCAAATATACCCTTGAATTAGGGAAAATTTCATACACATGTCCGTGTACTTGTAACCCTAATCGAGTTCCAGTGACCGTCAAACTGAAACTGGTCTGCCACCTATGATCTGGAAACCCGACTGGAGTGAAAATTAACTCGACCTAGATCCATAATCTGTGAGCTTAAGTCTGACCTTTGGCTCAAGGGGGTCTCCGAAAATGCTCCATTGAGCTGAAACAGATGCCCTTTGGACATAACCTAAGTATACTTTGGCCCTAGGGCCATTTCCATCAGTTTTAGGCCTATATAAGGACCTTAAACCCTCTCTCATTCACACCATACGAATTTGAGAAAACCCTAGGAGAGAGAAGAGAGTAAAGAGAGAGAAAGTGAGAGAGAAGTTGGTGTCATTCCTGGGAATCGATCCCTGCTGTTCTTCGTGTCTATCCATCAAACTGTATCGCTTTTTCGGTGATTCTGATTACATTTTTGGGTAAGAAATCCTAACCCTAATCAGTTCTAGAGATTCGATTAGTGTAAGTGATGAAATAGCTAACCTATTTCATGTCATAGGTTGCCGTTCTAACCGTTGATATAGACTTGGTATTAAACTGAGTCCGTTACTCGCTTCTACGGCATAAGGTGCAGACTTTAGACGCTTAGGTTATAGTTTTCAAAGCTTTCAATGTCAGATAATAATAGATTCATGATCTGGGTGTTATTGTACATGCAAAATGCGACATTTATTTTGCGATTCAGTTACATATGCGAATTGTGGCATTTAGTGTATTTTGTACATTTGTAGAAAATACCATATACATACAAAATATGAAAGTGTGTTTGCCATGATAAATTACTGTATGTATATGCTATATATGTGTATAATACTTACTCGGTGAAAGGATTTGCCTAAATACATGTTTTGGCTAATATACGTTATGTATGTTAAATGAGTGTATTCTAAGTGTTTGTAAAAATGCTTGTAAGAGTAAGTACTTAGATGATAGTGCTTTAGGTAGGAGTTGAGATAGGATTCTCAACTACCTTAGAGATGTATATGGTTTCCTCCATGTTAGTTGTTTTATTTACTTGCTTACTTATGAAATGTATGTGTTTGTATTTCTTGTTTATACTGTGTTTTATAACATGCTTATTCACATGTTTGAATTGCTTTGTTAATTCTGCTTTGACTACTATACATGCTTCCTCGTTAAGGTTTGAATGTGATTGGGGCTATGTTATAGTCCAAGCAATCGGTAACAGGCTTGAAGTCGTGGCTGAGATTTATTCGCCACGTAGGATGTGTTTGACAAACCCGAGTTGTGTGTTGGTCATCGGCAGTGGTTAGGCCACACGAAGTGCTTATGCACTTTATGTCGATCGATGCAATGTGTGCTCATGCTAGTCGAGCTCGTCAAGTAACCCGATTGGCCCTATATATGTTTACCATGTTTGGACGCTATTGCTTGAACCTAAGGTACCAAATCACCAGTGGAAATCCCGTTTAACCTTGGTACCTCGATTTGCTAAGACTCATGAGCTGGACATGGTGGTATGGGACACCGTGGTCAAGCTGTCAGCCTACGCTGGGGTGACGAGCCTCCCCGTAGTGACCAGTGAGCAACCCAGACTCTTGAGCCGAATACGGTGGTATGGGACACTGTATTCGAGTTGTCGGCCTACATTGATTGGTGACGAGCCCTTTGTAGTGACCTCGAGCATACTCTGAGTCTGTGTGGAGGCGACAACCTTTCCGTAGCATCTAGAGTATTAACTAGGCCTGCACTGATTGGTGAGGAACCCTTTGCAGTGACCTAGAACCGCAACATCGTATGAGATTTACTAGGACTGACGACCCTAGAATGGATCATTGTTTGAGAAATGAAATAAGGGAGGTACCTTAGTTTTCCAATCCTGCTGTATGAAAAGGACTAATAAGAACTTGGTAATCATATGTATGCACCGAATTACGCGTGCATTCAGGGGTTGCAGGTCAAGCACTGAGGCAGTGTTGTCATGCGCGAACGTGAGATGAAGTCGCTGAGGGAGCGTAGGTGAGGGCATGCATCATACATCCATACCATTCTTACATTAACAACAGTACTTATGAATGTGTGATTTACTGCTGTATCATTACTACTTGACTGAATTGATGACATGCTAACCTATGCTTTATTGTTCCACTGAGTTGATCACTCAC
The DNA here is from genome assembly GCA_030180095.1 of Magnolia changhungtana. NCBI lineage: Eukaryota > Viridiplantae > Streptophyta > Magnoliopsida > Magnoliales > Magnoliaceae > Magnolia > Magnolia changhungtana. The sequence goes on from JASAUF010000343.1 coordinate 17,916,825, forward strand.
TCTCACGTTACGAGACGGTGTTTTAAATACCAACCAGACTCTGTCTTGATTTCAGATGATGGCGTGACTCCCGAGGTAGAGCCTGATTATTACGACGATCAGGATGAGTACTCTTACATGCAGTTCTCTGATAGATTCGCATAAGCTCTCCTGTTCTGTGGAGCTACATGGTTTTATCTCAGTTGAACTATTTTTGATACTTTTGACTTTTGTAACATTACATGTAATATTTGAAGTACACAATGACTCAATGTTATATTCATACTCTGGAGACCGATTCTGATCTTTTAATTTGCATACGTTTATTTCTATTTCTCAGTCTTTCGCTTACGTTTTACAACTGATCTGGAGTATGAATTACTGTTTTGGTATAATCCCACTCATGATTAATGCACTAACACAGACAACATTGAATCATAAGCATATATGTTGCATAAGTGATGTTTTGGAACTCGGGAGTTGAGTTGTTACTCGACCCCCAATTTTTAGGGCATTACACTCATTCTATTAGATTTATTTCCTGAGCTTATCGATCTAGAGCTTTCAAGACGTCAAATTTTGATAGCTTATCTATTATTAGGCCACCACCATTTGATGGCTCCAACTATGCTTATTGAAAAGCCAGGATGAGGATATTTCTGAAATCCATTGATGAAAGCATGTGGTAAGCCACAGTGACTAGATGGAAACCACCAATGTTTGAGGTTCTAGGCAGTGATAGAACCAAGTCCATGATGTTTTACACGTGGACTACTCTTCAAATAAATGAGAGCAGTGCGAATGCTATGGCTTTAAATGTAATCACTTGTGCACTATCACCTGATGAATTCAAAATAATCATTTCTCGTGATACTGCTAAATAAGCCTAGGACATTCTTAAAATGACACACAAGGGTACATCTATTGTAAAAAAGTCTAAAGTTCAGATCCTCACCACTAGGTTTGAGGAAATTCGTATGGAAGAAAATGAGTCTTTCATGGTCTTCTATATGAAACTAAATGACATAGTGAACTCTATGTGGGGTCTTGGAGATGATATCTTAGAAAGTAAAGTCTGTGCAAAAATACTACAATCACTTCCTGAGAGATTTAATTTCTAGTTGACTACCATTCAGGAACTTAGAGACATAGATAACATGAAGGTTGAGGAACTTATTGGTTCACTTCAAACATACGAGCTAAATTTTAAAGCTCCAAAGGGTAAGTCTACAGCTCTTAAATCATCCAAATCTACTTCTCATGATTGTAATGTTAATTTTGATTGTGAAAACTCAGAGGATGATATGGCTTTACTTGCGAAAAAGTTTTATAAGATTTTTAAAAGTAAGAAAAGAGTTGATTTTCAAAAACCCTCTGAGAAGAAAAAGGGAAAATCTAAAAACTGGAAATCTCTAAAAGATAGTTAGTGTTTCAACTGCCATGAATATGGGCATTTGGCAAAAAAGTGTCCAAAGAGGGACAAGCTAAAGCAAAAAAGGCATGTTAGCCACATGGGATGAATCATCCAGCTCTAAAGCTTCTTCTGAGTCGGATGAATCGAAACCTAAAACTTCAAATGAAGTCAAGGCTTTAATGACTCTAGCGAGAGTCACTTCCTTTAATAGTTGCGATACATCTGAATCTCAAAGGAGTGACCCTGAGAATGATATGAAGATGATCTTCAGGATGCCTATAATGCCCCATACAGGGAGAGTTGTAAGATTATTGTCAAGCTTAAATTTCAAAAAGAGAAATTTCTGAAATTAAAAGAGGATTTTGAAAATTCGGTTTTAGAAAAATCTCATATTTTTTTATTGTTTTGAAAAAGCTAAATGTGATTTGAATTTCAAAACATCCGAACTTGAAAAATTAAGAACAGAAAATGAGAAACTAAAACGTGAAGTTTCTTCCCTATTTAGTTCAAAGGATACATGGAGGTATGCCCAGGGAGACCCTAAACTTGAAATGTTACTAACCGCATCTAGAACATGTGGAGACAGATTGGGTCTGGGCTATGACAAATACATCCCTCTGAAAAATAAAAGTGTATCTCCTACATTTGTTAAAGGAGAATCCTCTAACTCAAGAGAAAAGGACTTGAAATTTAATAACCAAAACAACTCTAGAAATGTAAAGACTTTTCAAGCACCTAAAGTCAATACTAATATTGTTAGCTTAGAAAACAATCATATAATCCTTTAGCTGAAAAAATTGCTCAAATCTAAACTCTAACGTGAGAGTTAATAGTAATTACAAGCGAAGAAAAACCAACAGTGCACCAAAACCCAAAACTACAATGAAATGGGTTCCTAAGGTTGCTTGTCTGGTTGCGCACACTGCCTTCAAGGCTTCGAGTCAATCAAAGTGGTACCTAGACAGTGGTTGCTCAAGACACATGACAGGTGACAGAGATTTGTTCACCAATTACAAAGAAATGATTGATGGCTCAGTCACTTTTGGTGATGGAAGCAACTGTAAGATAATTGGCCAAGGTACGATTCATATTTCTAACCTTCCTCCTTTTGAAAATGTTTTATTTGTAGAAGGTCTTAAACACAATCTTTTGAGTATATCTCAAATTTGTGATAACAAGCATAGTATTAAATTTACAAATCAAGTATGCGAGCTCTTAAATGAGAAAGGTTGTTTGATATTAAATGGTCGTAGAACATCTGAGAATTGCTATATTGTGAATGAATCTTGCTCATCTAAATTATCTTGTTATATGGTCCAAACCGATGATAATGAATTATGGCACAAACGCCTTGGACATGTGAACTACCGAAATTTGTATAGATTGAGCAAAGCCGATCTTCTTATAGGTCTACCTAAATTGAAGAAAATGGATAAAATATGTGGCGCATGTCAGATTAGAAAACAAACTAGGATTAGTCACAATAAAGTGAACTCCTCTGCCACATCCAAACCTCTTGAACTTCTCCACATGGATCTTGTTGGACCAACCAGAACGGAGAGTAGAGGTGGTAAGAAGTATTTCTTGGTAATTGTAAATGACTTTACCAGATTTACTTGGGTTGCATTCATGAAAGAAAAATTTGAAACTCTCAATGAAGTCAAAAGAATACTCAAGCATATTTAGACTGAAAAAGAAATGAATGCTGTTAAGATCCAAAGCGATCATGGATCGGAATTCGAGAATAATAATTTTGAGAAGTTCTGTAGCGATCATGGTATATCGCACGAGTTTTCTGCTCCTAAGACGCCTCAACAAAATGGGGTTGTCGAAAGGAAGAATAGAGTTGTGACGCCCCGTCCAAAAAGGGAACAGTGTCCTGAGGCGCACGTGCGAGCCGACGGAGGATCGGATAATTCAGTCGCATGTGTGGGCCTACTATGGACTAATTAATGACAAACTTGACCACTAATGAGATTAAATAAAATTATGGTCGGGCCGAGCATGGGCCGTAGAGCCAGGCGGCCAACCCATACTTGGCGGCTATTCGTACGTGCCGTGTATCGCTCGAGGAAGGACCAAAAATCATGAAATTTTGTCAAGCCTTGTCTCTCATTAGGCTTGTGGTCCCACGCAGACGCTAGACTCAGTGGATGCCCAGAAATGGTTGATCAATGCTACCCTGCAGGCACTTGTAAACCTCAAGTCGCATGGCCTAAAGAAATTAAATCAAATAACCCTGCTACTTGAGTCTACAAATCCAGGCGTTCCAGCCGTCAGATCTCTTCTAAATTCACATCAAAGGTTGAAAATAATTCCTGACCCTTACCCATAAAATTTGACTATTGATCGCGAATCGGGGCGCTGTGGCAAAACCCTGCATCCGTTTGTGATCAAACTTCACCCAACCCATCATCGGTCCATGAGGCACCTATCACATGTGTCATATGGGCCAAGGGTCCACTAGAGCAGCTCTAATAACATAAGATGGGCCCAACTTAGCTATGTGGGGAATTACCCAAAACGCTGGGGTTATCTGAAATAAACTTGGGCATATTTAAGGGCTGCCCTCTCTCTCTCAAACCCCATTTCTCAGCTAAGAAAGAGAGAAGAGGAGAGAGAAAGGGACCATTGTGCTTGCATGTGGTCCCGGTGCTTTAATTTGGGAAATCTCAACGTCCTCTCCTCCTCCAACAACTCCTCGTCGTTCTTCGCCATTGGAGAAGAGGAATTCCAAACCATCTAAGATAAAGTAGGATCATACACCCTATATCCTTAATTTTTCACAACATACATGTAATTGTTGACCATTCTATGCAATGTAGGGATCCGGCACCTCAAGTTTGCAGACCCAGCATCGCTAGAACCATCTCAGCAACCTTTGACTAAAAATAGGTGAGGACCATTACCTTTAGGTGGCCGGTTATCGTGGCTAGCATAGATTTAATAAATGTGAATAGTGGATTTGTTAGTGCATGTAGTTGAATTTTCAATTGAACTACAAATCTAGGTTAATGGACTAGGAATTAACAAAATGTTGAGAAAGGGTTTAGCCCCGATATCCCAATTTGTGACCCATGCATTTGCATGTTCATGTAGGTTGCAATTACTTAAATTTCCCAATTTGCTACTTGGTGATTGTTAAGTCCCCTGTTTGGTGATAACTATGTTTAACATGATGTTTTGGATTGCTAAAAAATGATAAATATTAATTGATTTCTTGCTCATGTGAATAACCATGCTCGTGTGAAAATATGGAGTGTTGAGATTTGATAAATGTCGTGATACTTACCTAATATTTCTATGCATGGGTGAATTGTATGTTCATGTTGATGTGTGTTGTGCATAATCACCCTTTGGATTGGCCGATTACCTAGAATTCGTTGGGCAGTCTTTGTTGGACCTGTCCATAAGTGAATCTGTCACGAATGGTTGGACCGTAGGTTGTTGGCCATAGTTGGACTATACAAGACAGTGTTCTCAGGCCGATTAGTTATGGTTCAGCCCGTCAGGGCACATTGACTACTAGTTGACCATCCTTGTATGTTAACCTTGTTTGATCACGCCTGTATGGACCCGAAGTATCCCAAGACCTTTGCGCCCACTGTTAACTATAAACTTATGGCCCATAAAGTCTCATGAGCCCATGATGGTGGTATGAGACACTATACCCATGTTGGCGGCCTACACTGGGGTGACGAGCCTCCCCGTAGTGTCCATTGAGCACTTAGACTCATGAGCCGGGAACGGTGGTATGGGACACTGTACCCGTGTTGTCGACCTGTGTTGGGCTGATAACCTTCCTACAGTAACCGCGAGTAGGACATTTAAGTCCCAACTGATTTCATCCTTGTTTATACTTCTTTTTGGGAATGACGACCCCAATATAGGGCTAAGGGTCGCGAGAGTCACATGAACACGGCCCCTGAGCTGCACGATCGGATTAGGGAAATAACTTCACTAAGGGTATTCCGGTTTCCCCAACCTGCTAGACAAATGAACTTAACTAATCAACCAGGCTAACATATTTCATGACATTGCAATATATTTGTTGGCGATTATGGAGTTGAGGTCACTTTAGAGGGAGTGTTGTTTCATTGCGAACGTTAGATGTCGTCGCTTGAGAGAGCACTAGTTGGTGAGGAGCATACATTATATCATAACCATGCATTTGCATTAACAATAATGTTTAGGATTTGATGTTGTTTGCTGTTCATTAAATGTATCCTATGCATGATAAATTGTGCACCTATTGCTAATGGTACCACTGAGTTGATCACTCACTCCCACTATAGGACAGTGTTTTAAAACACCAACTAGAACCTGATATAGATGCAGGTACCCTGGAGCAGCACGCTTTGGACGATGTTGGTGCTGATGACGACAAGGAGCAAGCATATTATCAGGAGTTTGTCGGGCCTTATTAGCCATGTGGATGACGAAGGGACTAGGCCAGAGCCCAGATCATTTTGGGGTGTGATGAGCATATGGGATTGGATCCATAAATGACTATTATTTAAGTTTATTAAGTTGTTATGTTCGATATGAATTTACGATGGAACTTTATTTAGTTAGTAGCACTTGGAACTTAATTATCTAATTAGCAATTAAACATACTTAGTCTAATTCGTCATTACTCGCTAATACTTGATTAACAATATGCATTTGTGACTCATTATTACACACGTGGCACTCAGGAATTTAGGAGCCGAGTAGCTACTCGGTCCTTGAATTTGTGGGCGCTACAGAGTTGGTATCAAAGCATGATTTGGATTAAACTGGGCCTAGGGTAACAGGTTCAACACGAGGCACTCTGACTTAGGAGGGGGTGACGAGAATTTAGAAATAAATATTAGGATCCCAGGATTTCGCCTAGATGCAAAATTGACCCATGTAACCTAGTTAGGGTACTAGTAGAAGAAATTGGGATAGATAAAGTGATCTAAATCACTTCTAATTAGAGAATCGATGGCCTGAACTGACCAGATCAAACAACACAAGTTTGAGCTGCCCGAGTAGCTCGAAGGACTTCCTTAGCCCGGTTTATGGGTCTAACAGGTTCCGCTAAGCATGAGATCAGTTTAACCTTAACTACAATGAACGTAGGACTTGCCTGTAACGAACCTAAATCATCTGAGTCAGTACGCTCAGTTAAAGGAACCATTTAGGCGGAAAATAGCCCCTGGAGCGTAGTATGTGGGCCGCACTCAAAGCATAGGCCAAATAGATGTGATCAAAGGACCCAAGGTGGTCCCACAGTGCATACACAACGACCCGAGGGGGTGGCCACCGCCGAATGGTGGCGCTGCCACTAGAACCTCCGGAGGACTGTGGCAGCACTACCATGACGACGGCGCGCCGCCGCTGACCCGATCATGCGGGTCCCTCCCACGTGTGGGGGTCCTCTTGCATGACCCTACATCCTCTTTAAACCCATTTTCCCCCCTTTTCCAACCATTTTCACTCCTCCAAAACCTTGATTCACTCTCAAATCTCCTTCTTCATGCTTATAAGGCCTCTTTCTTCCTTGCATGCTTCACTTTTGACCTCCCCTTGTTCTCAACCTTCCTAAATCCTCCCTACACATCCCAAACTTCTCTTATTGGGACACAAAATCCCCTTTATAAGGTCCTATAACCTCCATCTCCTTGAAATCTCTCCATTCCATACACCTTTCCACCTCCATAGCTTTCTTTGAGGTGGTGACTTCCATCTTCTCCATTTCTATGCTCCTTCCCCTCATGGGAAAGAAGCGAGCAGCCCTGGATGAAGCCAGGCCAAGCCGTCTGAGAGAATCTAAAAAGAAGATGAGTGCTGGTGCAAGTTCGAGTGCCGAGCGAAGGTCAAAGCGGGACCTCGATCCCCAAATCGTAATAGAAAGGTCTCTACCGGTGGGCATTGAGCTTGGTAAGTTTCGCTAACGTAAGGTTGTTTTTGAAGCTCATGTAAATGAGAGGTTATTTGGAGAATATCCTGTGATCGACCACCTTCCGGCGAATGGTTGGGGCCCTATATTTGAAGGGAAATCTCACGCTAGTGAGGGCCTTGTGCGAACCTTTTATGATCACATGAAAGACCCGACCCTTGAACCTCTCTAGTTTATCATTCCCCTGGGCAGACAGGAAGTCAGGGTTGATGTTGATGTTATTGCCTGCATTATGGGAGTGGAGCGCGAAATTGTTCATGCCAGAGAGACTAACCTCACTGAGAGGCAGGAGAGAGATCGCCGCATGCGTTTCTTATGTGGTCAACTAGTCAAATGGAGGTGAGAAAATAGCCTTAAACCGACATACATGACCCCTGACTATCACATGATCCACCATATATGCATGTGTAACATGTATCCTAGGTCAAGTAACCGCACGGAGTGCACTAGATTCATGGTGGACTTCTTGTACCAGGTAGGATAAGGAGATAAGGTGTGCCTGCCCACTCTTGTCCTAACCCAGATTGTGAAGGCGGCGCAATTTGTTCGGGAGAATCAGTCCCTCCCATTCGGCTGACTGATTTGTAAGATTGCCTGTAGTTTTGGGTTTCGGCTACAGATGGACCATCTCGCCCCTATCCGCTTCATCAACGAAAACACCCTCAATAATATGAAGATGGGCCCCAGGCAGCGCATGGCCCAACTGGAGGAGTTGGGGGACGAGATAGAGGAAGAGACTAAAGAGGAAGAAGAAAGTGATGAGGAAGTGAAGGCTCAGGACTCTGACTGGGATTCTCCCACAACTCACGCTGAACGTCAGGATTGGATCACTCGTGATGACCATCTGGCTAAGCTAGAAGAGGATTAGGCATACATAAGAAGAAGCTGAAGAAGGTATCCCGTACCTTGAAGGAGATCCTATGCTGCATGCACAAGGGAGTGCCTCCTCCATCACCAAAATTTGAGGAATAGGAGTTTCGGGATGCGATTGTTTTCCTTTTTTGTAATAGCCTTAGATAGGCTTAGTTTAGTTGTTTCAGGTTGTAAATGTTGAAGTTCTTCTATTTGGTTAGTAATCATGCATTCTCAGTCATTGTACATGTAATGCCATAAAATATGTAATAATGACAAATTATGTTTAATGAAATGCATGAAACTACTTTTGTTAAGTAATGTGTGGAATGTTTGGAGAACTAATGATGCCCGAATGATATTGCTCTAACTCTATAATTATTGTATAATATGTCTGTGGATGTTTGGTGCCTAAACGTTAAGAAACTATCTTTCAGGACGATGAGGTCCTAAGGCCACAACCATCTTGTCCGCCTAGCCCTGGGCGGGAGAGATGACCGTGAGTGGCTCACCCCAAATGAACTGTCCCCTAGTCAGGGTGGAGCCAGTCAACTTGACATGGACAATGAGATGTCGAACCAACTTCCTGGGGCACCACCAAGCCAAGGCGAGACCTCTACTCACCGGACTGCCCCAGTCGGGGGAACTATGGAGCAAATGTTGCATGTGATGCAACAACAATAGCAGTCATTACATACCTTGGTGGGAGTAATGGCCCATCATATGAATGCACCATCATCGGGCCAAGTCAGAACGTTAGTCGCGCCATACAACCTTTTTGAGCACTTCCAAAGGTTAAGACCACCCACTTATGCCAGTACTCACAGACCCGAGGAGGCCAAGAGTTGGCTAAACAGGGTTACAAAAGCAATCCGGCCTCTTCATTGCTCGGAAGCCAAGCAGATGGAGTTAATATCCTACCTGTTCGAGAAGGAAGCTGACGTTTGGTGGGACAGTGTGTTGAGAACGATCCCTGAGAATTTTGTGTGGACGTAGGAGGACTTCGAGACGCGGTTCTTCCAAAAATACTTCCAACGCACCTACCATATGGAAAAGGAGAATGAATTCTTGCGCCTCCAGCAGGGAGGTATGTTGGTGGCCGAATATAAAAATTGGTTTACCAAATTATCTCGATACGTCCCAAGGATCGTGGCCGATGAAGAAACCCGTATGAGGCACTTTGCCGAGGGATTAAGAGCAAGGATTCGCACTAAAATGTGTTGTGCGAATATTCTTACTTATGTAAAACTGGTGGAAATGTCCCTGCGGTTAGAGCAGGATGGCGAAAGGTTTCCCAGGCACGTATATAAGCTGAGTCCCGAGGTAGAGCTAGAGGACAATCCTTATCCTCATCAGGAAGAAGAGTACCACCCAATCCGCCTCCCCAACACATGCCTCTTCCACCCGCTTACGCTCGTCCAGACCGTGTGTGCGGGTATTGCTGGAAGGTGGGCCATTCAGAAGCCTACTACTTTTCAAGGATGAGGGATCACAGATATGTACCCCCACAGCGCATGAGCCGTCCGCTGCAGCTAGCATCGCCTGCGCCCCCTCAACGTGCCACAGGCCCATCTCACCAAACACGTAAGTCGTTGGCCCCTCAGATTAGGCCCCCATCTTGACCTACACATCAGCCCAACCAACCTCATTAAGCACGAGTTCACTCTTTGACAGCAAAGGGCGTTGATGCAGCCATAACTACTCCTGTAGCATTTAAGGTTACCCATGTTTAAGGTACACCTATTTTTCTTCTTGTGGACACTGGGTCCACAACTTCACTTATATCATCCACAACTGTCAAGAGTCTAGGACTACCAACTGCTCCCATGTCAGGAGTAAGAATCATAATGGTAGCTGGAACCTTCACTGAAGCTACATCCGTTTACCGAGGTTGTCCTGTAGACTTTGGAAGAAAAAGGATACACATGGATCTCATAGTCACGAAGGTCTTCCACCATGATATAATCTTGGGTATGAATTGACTCTCCGCAATGAGAGCCGAGATCGACTGTGAAGACCGAACAATGACCATATATGAAGATGGTAACTCTCCCTTTACATTCACAGTTCAGGTTAGCTACCCATAACGAGTCCTCTGTTATGCTTCACTAGAAGAAGGTCGCGAAGATATTTCATTAACTTGCACCCCCGTAGTGAGCGACTTTGTTGATGTGTTTAAGAACATTCCAAGACTTCCTCCCCGACAGGAGATCAACTTCACCATCGATTTGGTGCCGAGCACTGCGTCCATTTCTCTCTCAAACTATCGGATGCCTCCGAATGAAATGGAGGAACTCCAACTTCAAATTGACGAGTTGTTGGAAGCGGGTTTTATTTGACCCAGTGTGTCCCCGTGGGAAGCCCTAGTCGTATTTGTGAGAAAGAAAGATGGCTCCGTGCGATTGTGTATTGACTATCGAAGACCGAACCAGGTCACCATAAAGAACAATTACCCCCTACCTCGAATTGATGACCTATTTGACCAGTTGATAGATGCCCAAGACTTCTCGAAGATCGACCTGCAAGCCGGATACCATCAACTGCAGATTAGACCTTAAGATGCATCAAAGACGGCGTTTAGGACCAGCTTTGGCCACTATGAGTACTTGGTTATGCATTTTGGACTCACGAATGCACCGGCTATGTTCATGGAACTAATAAACAGAGTCTTCAGGCCATTCCTGTATCGGTTTGTCATTGTATTCATAGATGACATTCTGATATATTCCAAAAGTCATAAGGAACATGAAGAACATCTGCGAGTGGTCCTAGAAATGCTCAAACTGTAACACTCCATACTTTTTTGTACTCGGGTGTTACCATAAGGACCTGACTTAGTATAAATACAATCCTGATTTATATGAACATTCACACTCTGGCCTAAATCCAACCGTTAGGGGTGACTTACATCCATAGATCGGGCCATCCACTTTCTAAATATAGGATCAATGATTAGATCTCTACTTGTACTATCCTTAGGAAAACTAGAACTATGGAGGGAGGAAGCAGAAACGATTGCATTGATAAGTCATGAAATCTAACCGTCGAGATGGCGGAGCGGCTACGAAATTCGAGAACTACCATCTAACTGAGATGTAAGGGAACTTAATTGTAGGGGTGATCGTCAGATCTAGAGCCATAGATCTACCTCAAAGTCAAATGGGTGGCCTATCTTAAGTTAATACCCTGATATTTCATTTTAAATGTGATATAATTGCATATATATATATATATATATAGATATATATATATATATATATATTATAATACAAGTAATTTTATAATTATACGTAATAATACATATGTTACTTGGATTATTCAAATTATGCATGTTATTGTACCCCAACACATTATCATATAATTGATGTGTATTTACATTTTTAATTATATACTATTGTAGTGTGTGTGTGTGTGTGTGTGTGTGTGTGTGTGTGTGTGTATCACTTAATATTAATTTTACTATACTATATGTGCATGTATAATTGCAAAAATGCCTTATAAATGTTAATGATTGTAAATAAATACTTATCTATAACTATTAACTTATTACACTAAACAAATATGTAAATATATTTTAATCTAAGATATTAGTTACTAATATTTATTATAATGAATATATAAGAATAGTATGTTAACTACCTATAGTACACCTGAGATGTTGTTAATGATATTTATCTATAATATTTTATTAATTGATAAATGGTTATTAATATAAAATATGTAATATGTTGGTAATTATGCTTAAATACAAAATAATACAATAAATAAATAAATAAATAAATAAATATATATATATATATATATATATATATATACACACACACACACACACACACTTATTTGTAAGATGATACC